>JALAZF010000210.1:9033630-10271357 GCA_022829125.1 Lathyrus tuberosus
GACACAGGGTCAGCCCTGAATGTTATGCCGAAGTCCACTTTGATGCAATTATCATTCAAGGGCCCTCCGATGAGAATCAGCGAGGTCATCGTCAAAGCATTCGACGGATCCAGAAAAACGGTTATCGGCGAAGTTGATCTTCCCATAACTATCGATCCTCACACTTTCCAAGTCACTTTCTAGGTCATGGACATCCGGGAAACATACAGTTGTTTATTAGGAAGACCTTGGATACATCAGGCTGGAGCAGTTACTTCAACCCTCCACCAAAAGCTAAAGTTCATTCAGAATGATCAACTTGTCACAGTCTGTGGAGAACAGGCCTTGCTCGTGAGTAACTCATCATCATCTACTTGTGTAGAACCCGAGGAGGTTATTGGAACTCAGTTCCAAGCACTGTCGGTGAGCAAGGACAATCATTTTAAAGGAGGAACCTCGATTTCCTCATACAACGATGCTATCAAAGCGGTCGAGAGTACCGATACGACAGGATGGAGACAGCTTGTCATTCCCATTGACAATAAAACAAAGAAGGGTCTTGGTTTTTCTACAACCTGTACCCAGATAGCTGCCAGCGATGGAAGTCTTCATCCCATTCAGAACTTCTTCCAGAGTGGAGGTTTCCTTCACCCAGTGTCTCAAATAGTCCATGCTATCAATGAGGAAGATCCCTCTGACACAGATGAAGAATGGAAGTCCTACCTTAACGGGGACGGTTATATGTCTCAGGAAGAGGTGCCTATGCCATTTTGCTATCCCGCACAGAGTCCGAGGTTTATACCAAGGTCAGATGTCGAAATGATATACGGGGATTGTGATCCGGAAGGATGCCGTGCTCCGCCCAATTCATTAGAAGAGGACACTCCGATGAAAGACAATTTTGACTACACCTACTATGGCCCAATGGATGGTCTGCCAATGTGGCAACCTTATCCAAGAGACTTGGGACAAGAGAGTCAGCCGAACAATGAAAATCAGCTGACCGTCGTTGAACAAAATACCTGTGTCCCCACCATGTCATGGGATCAACACTTAGGTCATTCTGAAACTACTCAACATGAAGATGAATTCGCAACATTCGCAGGACTTGAATTCATAAACTATGCTTTTCCCGAGGTCAACGTCATCGAGAAAGATGACTCCTCTGGTTCCAAAGAAGTTTGGGACACTCTGGGAGAACCAAGTGGAAAATTCGACTATATGGTCAAGTACACCGCTCCCGAAAGCTCTCGTATCAGGCTCGAAGATATCCAGCCTACTGGATGGGGAGATACAGCTGAGAGCACAAATGCTATGCAAAATGCAACAGAGGAATCCTCCTACGACAATTTTGCCTGGGAGACAGATTCCAATGATCCTGCTCCACCAGAAATCAGCGTCATTTCTGAAGACAAATTAAGGAAGGTGCCAGACTTTATGATTCACCGAGGAGTTCGCCGCCAATGGGTTGCCGTCGAAGTTCCGAAGATCGTTCACCAGTCAAAGTAATTACCGTCTTTTAACCTTTCACCCTGCCCAGGTGAAACAGATGTTTTGATAGGGCTCGCTTTCTGTAAATTTTCCCTCTTCGCTTTGCCCAAAGCGACAGAGTTTTATTTTATAGGGCTGTAGTTTCAAGTATCGACTTGTTCATTAATAAAATAACGTCGTTCTGTAATTTCAGCATTAATTGTTGTTTTCTCTTTTTACTTTTTCAGAAAATGGTAATCCTAAAAAACAACTCGATAAATAAAAACAAGCAGTAAAAGAAATACACTGCACACACTCTTGCATTTTCTCTGTCTCTTCTAAACACGAATCATCACGTCATGCAAATTGCTTATTTTAAACCCCGTTGAAACATACGATCCGATGCCTTCTCCCAACTTTGAGTTCCCGGTATTTGGGGTTGAAGAAGAAGATGACGACAAAATTCCAGAAGAGATCTCCCGATTACTCAGACAAGAGGAAAGGTCCATTGAACCTCACAAAGAACCGTTGGAAACGGTAAACTTAGGTTCAGAGCAAGAGAGAAAAGAAATCAGGATTGGGGCACTGCTCAGTCCCACTGCCAGAGAGGGTTTGATAAAGCTTCTCAGAGAATTTCCCGATGTATTCGCTTGGTCCTATCAGGATATGCCAGGGTTGGATACCAGCATCGTGGAACATCACTTACCATTGAGATCGGAATGTCCGCCAGTAAAGCAAAGGTTAAGACGTACTTATCCGGACATGGCCATCGAAATCAAAGAGGAGGTACAGAAACAGATTGACGCGGGTTTCCTTGCTATATCAGAATATCCTCAATGGTTAGCCAACATTGTACCAGTTCCGAAAAAGGACGGAAAGGTCAGAATGTGTGTTGATTACAGGGACCTGAACAAGGCTAGTCCAAAGGACGACTTTCCTTTACCACACATTGACATGCTGGTAGACAGTACATCAAAGTTCAAAGTTTTCTACTTCATGGATGGATTCTCGGGCTATAACCAGATCAAAATGGCGCCGAAAGACATGGAGAAAACTTCGTTCATTACCCCATGGGGTACCTTTTGTTACAAGGTAATGTCGTTCGGTTTGAAGAACGCCGGGGCAACCTATCAAAGGGCCATGACTACTCTGTTTCATGACATGATACACAAGGAAATCGAGGTATATGTCGATGATATGATTGCAAAATCAAAAACAGAGAATGAGCACGTTGAACATCTGTCAAAATTGTTCGAACGTCTAAGAAAATTCAAGCTCCGCTTGAATCCCAACAAGTGCACCTTCGGTGTCCGTTCAGGGAAACTACTAGGGTTCATCGTCAGCCAGAAAGGAATTGAGGTTGATCCTGACAAGGTCAAGGCCATTCAAGAAATGCCTTCTCTGAAAACTGAAAAACAAGTCAGAGGATTCGTGGGACGTTTGAACTACATCTCCAGATTCATATTCCTCATAACCGCGACATGCGTGCCAATCTTCAAACTGCTCAAGAAGATACAATCATTTCTCACTGATTCGCGAGGCAAGTGGACTCCGAATTATGATGGCCCCTATGTTGTCACGAAAGCTTTCTCAGGCGGCGCCTTGAGACTTGCAACCATGGACGGAGAAGAATTTGCCTACCCCACGAATGTTGATGTAGTCAAGAAATACTTCGCCTAAAAAAAACGTCTCGGTGGATTGAAAACCCGAAAGGGCGGTCCAGGCAAAAGTTAGAGACAAAATAAATAAATAAATAAATCATCCCGGTGGATTGGAATATCATAGTACAATCCAGGAAAAAATTAGGGATAGTGGCAAGTAACTATGTTCAACAGGGGCAAGTCCCTCAGCAGCAGCAATTACATCATCCATCAGAGGAAAACTCCAGTCAAGGTCATCTTCGACAGAAGCTCAGGATGCCCCGAATTCAAAGTTCGTAGAAGGATAGTGGTCGTTATGTTTCAACGTAGCCCTTTTCCCTGTAAATTACCATTTTCAAACTTTGTAAATACTCTTTGGAATCACGCGTTTGGCTGATCTCCATTTTATCAATAAAATTTGAGCCCTTGTGCTTTTGTTTGTAATTTTTTTTTGTTTTAGCTTTACAGAACGACGTTGTTAACATGATTAACGATTCTTGAAATAAAACAAAAATGAATTTACTTGTTAAAAAATTTTATGCTTCTAAAATAAAGATGGCAATTTCTTTTGACTGTTGAACATCAGAAGAACCTCGGTCGCTTCTCCAGAAGTAATCGAACCTCAAAGTGCAGAATCAAAGTACTCCTTCTAAACCAGAATGCCTGAATGAAGGGATCAACTGTGTCAGAGACCTTGTTTCGTCTGACACTCCTCAGCCGAGTTCTTATCTCCTAAGCCCGATCAACGGTATTCCCCGCAGGGACTATCTCTCTTAAGCAAGGTAGAATTGCTACTTTTTTGACCAACGGTACTTCTTCGCCCCGCATGGACGAGTATCCAGTCGTGTTCACTCGTCAGTCTGTATGTCGCGTCTGTTTTGTCAGCATATACATACATACATCATGCATTTTATTTGCATTCGCATTCATATTGCATCACTGTCACTCTAGTCGGTCTTATCCCCTAGTGATAAAAGTCCTCTCAATCGAGTTGTCAGACCTTTCCTCGTTAGGAAGTGAATCATCTAAGCAATCTCTCTCCCGTTTATCTCTGGATTAGAGACGGTCCTTGACCACTTTGATAACTTGAACCTCTGAAAAGCCAGAGAAAACTTTCGACAAATGTCACTCTTTGCCATCGAAGACGATATCCTTGTTTTCCCAGATTAAGGAAAATCCACAGAGAAAGCCTCGTAATCAGAGATTCGGCAGCACGCCAGTTTCGCTCCAAAAAAACCGCTGATGAAAAGGTCCTCGGCACCTCAAAATTGGACCCCATCATATGGCATTTCTCCGGGAAGATCCCGAGAAAAGTATGATGTAAGATCCCAAGCAGAAGCAGCCTCTCAAGAGACTCGCTTTCCCCAGATAGAGTCGACAAATGGCATCTCCACACAGAGAAGTTTGTGCACCTCTACAACTCAGACGATTGGGCTCCCCAGCGAGTCTAACGTCAAACTTTTTCCCATCAAATGGCATCTCCCCAGGAAAATTCGGCGAGAAGTTTGAGGAAAATCGCTACGCATAGCGTCCCTTGTCAATAAAGTTTATTGACGGAAGAAACTAAGACCAGTTCCTTGGTAGGAAACCAGGATCGAGGGGAAGTTTATTTCAAAAGAAACTGAGACCAGTTCCTTGGTAGGAAACCAGGATCGAGGGGAAGCTTAGTTCAGAAACTAAGACCAGTTCCTTGGTAGGAAACCAGGATCGAGGGGAAGTTTAAATCAGAAACTGAGACCAGTTCCTTGGTAGGAAACCAGGATCGAGGGGAAGTTTAAATCAGAAACTAAGACCAGTTCCTTGGTAGGAAACCAGGATCGAGGGGAGGTTTATTTCAACTCAGACCAGTTCCTTGGTAGGAAACCAGGATCGAGGGGAAGTTTAAATCAGAAACTTAGACCAGTTCCTTGGTAGGAAACCAGGATCGAGGGGAAGTTCATCTCAAAAGAAAACTGAGACCAGTTCCTTGGTAGGAAACCAGGATCGAGGGGAAGTTTACCTTTTCTAAGAATTATTGCTTAGCAAAAGAAGATGAATGCGCAAGCCGCCATTCATAACCACCATCAAAATTTCGGGTATTCCGATATTTAATCCTCTTGCACCCCGAATGCCCTAATACCTCCGTCATTCACACCTTCGGGTCCAAGAAGATTAAATAGGGGCATCTGTCATACCCCAAATTTTGACCACTAAGATTTCCCATCATTGTGAAAATCATCATCACAATATGGAGGAACCATCATACTTCATTAGTCTCCCCAAAGATAGGTGTGCATTCACTATAATCAAGCTTAGGGTTTCAAGCCCTCTCAGAGCCTTTAGACAAATGATCAATCAAGGAATGACATGATCTTCAACTTGTCTAAACCTCTCAAACATTCAAAAAGGATCAAGAGGACTCCCACATCAAGAATTAGGCACAAGAGTGCAAAATTCCAGGTGGATCAAGCCTCAAGTTCATCTAATACAAAGTCAACTGACGAGGAAAGTCAAAGTTTGACTTTTGGTCAACTTTGACCTTCACAAGAAATTACTCAAGAAAATATGATGGATGATTTAATTTGATCAAATTTAAATCAAGAAATCACGCAAAATTGCAAAATTGATCAAATTGAAAGAAACTTAGAAATTTTTTCTAAGTTAAAATCATGTTCAAGTGCACAACTTTTCAAGGTTGTAACTATTGATCCAAACATCCATTGATTTTGAGTAAGAGCTACTTTTAAAGAGGGTATTTGATACTTCAACATTGTAGAGGGAATCAACTCAAAATATCATAAGGATTGAAAGATATAAGTGATCAAAGTTGGGAATTCTTAATGTCCAATGTTCTGACATTGCATAGGACATCATTAATATTTTTTCAGCAAGAATGCCCCAATTTCAAGGACGTTTTTCTCCATGATCCAAGTTGAACCAGGTCTGGAGTCAAACATGAAAGTCGAAGTACGTCATCTCAGGTTTCCAGAAAGTCCTAGAACGTCCTTGTAGCATACTCGAGCAGGGAGATATGATTTTCGCAAGAAGCATTGATAAAGCAGAATTTTCATGACAGCTTTTAGGACAGATTTGACTACACAAGTTCAAGACCATTTTTGATGACTTTGCAAGCTGAACCAAGACCAAAGTCAAACATCAAAGTTAAAGTATGTCATTAGGGCTTTCCAAAATGTATTAGAACTCCCATTAATTCAACTTGAGCAAGGAGTTATGAACCTCACAACAGGCCTTGCTCGAGCTGATTTTTTAGGACAGATTTTGTGCACTTTTCTTGTGCCACCCAATTTTCAAGCTTTGTCACCATGCAAGACAAGCATCAAAGATACAATTCACTTCAATTCAAAATATCATAGTGGATTAAAATATACAAGTGATTAAATTTTGGAATTATTAATGATCAAAGTTGTCAAATGTTTCAACATTTCATAGGACATGATTAATATTTTTCCAGCAAGAATGTCCCAACTTCAAGGATGTTTTTCTCCATGATCCAAGTTGATTCAAGCCAAACCTTGAACATTAAAGTTGAAGTACGTTGTCTCAGCTTTCTAGAAAGTTATAGAACGTCCTTGTAGCATACTCGAGCAGGGAGATATGATTTTCGCAAAAAGCATTGATAAAGTAGAATTTTCATGACAGCTTTTAGGACAGATTTGACTACACAAGTTCAAGATCATTTTTGATGACTTTTCAAGCTGAACCAAGACCAAAGTCAAACATCAAAGTTGAAGTACGTCATCTAAGCTTTCCAGAAAGTCCTAGAACATCCATGTAGCATACTCGAGCAGGGAGTTATGAATTTTACAACAGGGCTTGCTGCAGCTGATTTTTAAGACATGTTTCAGGACAGATTTGCACACTTCTTGTGCCACACGAATTTCCAAGCCTTGTCATCACTTTGGACACCTTTGAGGATCAAATCTAAAGGGGACAATCACTGAGCCAAGCCTCCAAAGTCCTTGGAACAAGAAGTAGCTTGTTATTCCTAAAAATCCCTAAAAGAGGGGCAAGACTCCAATTTTGGATTGGAGCATTTAATAGATGCTTAGAGGTGGCATGGACTGACACATTTGTAACTGAATTCAGTCAAGATTCCTCCAACAAGTAGGGAAACAAAGCTCTGTGCTCTAACCTCTAGTCAATGGCTAGAGGAGACTTGGATTTTCATTGGACAACATTGGCCAAACCTCTGCTGCATCCACCATTCACTATTGCTGCAAAAACAAACTTGCTCTACTATAAATAGAGCTCATTTGTGCTCAGTTTGAGTACACCAAAGCCATCAAACAGATGCTTTCCTCAAAATCTCTTCTTTCACCTCAAATTTGCCTTCCAAAGCAAGTAATTCTGAGTTTTTGAGTTAGAAAGCAATTCCACTCAAACTAATCACACATACACCTCACATATATCATATGCAAGTTGTGCAAACTATCACAAGTGACCTGTAATCACAAAATCACAAAGTCACTTCTCAAAACCTCAAAATGGCACTTTTTGCATTTTTCAAGCCATGTCTTGATTCAGTCACTTTCCAAACCAGATAAAACCTTAAACACACTCCAAATATCATCCTTGAACTGTCCCAAATGGTTCCCAACATCTGGAGCACCATTTGAGAGAGTTGCTATTTTGGTCACTTTTAACCCCTTTTGCAAGAAAGGGACAGTTTGTGTTTTTGCAGGTACCAGTTGATTCCAATCATCCTAAAAGCTTCTAAGGGATCATTTGAGTGTGTCTAAAGCATCAAATCATTTCTGGAACAAGAGGCTTGACAGATTGCACAAAAACTCCAAAAAGCTCAAAATGAGGTAAGCATCACAACTTGGAATCCTTGAAATCATGCATTTCTTTGAAGTCCACTGATCATACACATCTCATACATGTTGTATATGTTGCGTTTGGGCTAATTCACCATGTAATCCATGCCTGTATCAAAGTGTAGCACAAAAAATGCAATTATAGGTCCTTTTCAAAACCACTATCGGGTTTTGAGGAGGGAGTGTGATCTGAAAAAACTACCACCACCATTGGATTCCTTGTGAAATTCTGGGCCAGATGCATATAAATTTTGTCTCAAACCATTGAGATTTGAGAAAGTTATGGGTGTTGGAAGTTTGATAAAAAAAGATGTTGAAAACTCATGAAAGATGTCGAATGAGATGTTGTGACATCTTTCCTCTTTTTCTTAGTTTATCTTCAAAACTCAACCAATTCTTTCACATAGCAAAAATTATCATTTTCCAAATCTGTTTTACACACTTTTTATTCATACTCCATAATATTTAAATCCACCAAAAAATCACAAAAAATATTATTATTTGATATATTTTTAATATATTCAAAAATATTATTTTAAATTGTTTTAAATGCTTTTAAAATGATTTCTTTTTCTTGATTTTTAAAACCAAAATGATTTTAAATATTCATGTGGATAAAATACTTTTTCATAAACCTTAATCACTATTTATAACATGATTAATGATTTTATTTTATATTTTTATCATTTTTTACTTGATTTTTCTTTGAAAAATGCTCTTTAAAAAATGAAATTAGGGGTTTTGATTAACTCAACCCTTATCAAACTTTTTCAAACACTCATGGGCCTCTAATAGAGTGTAAGACCTAACCCTTTGTAAATACAACCCACTTTGGGCCTCACTTATGGTATAAGTCCCGTTGTATTTCAAAAAGTTCGACGCGATCATCATCCGTTGAAAAACAAACTTTGGGCCTCTCCTTGAGCTATAAGACCCATTCAAAACTCATGGGCCTCTAATAGAGTGTAAGACTCAATCTTTTTTTGACCAAATCAATTGGGCCTCTCCTTGAGCTATAAGACCCATTCAAAACTTTTGGGCCTCTAATAGAGTGTAAGACCCAACCCCCTTTTTACCAAAACCATTTTGGGCCTCACTTATTGTATAAGTCCCTCTGCGTTAAAAGAAAACCTCGGCGCGATCGCCATTTTAAACAAAAAATCAACTGGGCCTACCCTCGTGTTATAAGCCCCACTCTTTTTCTTTAAACTTTTTGGGCCTCTTGAGAAAGTGTAAGGCCCATCCCTTTGTACAGAAAACAAATTTTGGGCCTCAGTCACTTGTATAAGTCCCTCTGTACAAAAACAATAGTGCGCTCACTGATAAAACACTGGGCCTCTCCTTGAGCTGTAAGCCCCAAATCTTTCTTTTTCAAAGCACTTTCTCCTTTGATTTTGAATATACTGTTGTTTTCAATCTTTCTTTGTTGAACAACTAACCAAACAGCATGGAAGCTCTACAACTGAGTAAGTGTTTACCCGCTTTCATTTACCGCTTTCATATGTATATAACTGTATTGTGGGGCTGTTTCACTGTAAGTCTCCTTTCATAAACTCATATATATATATAACTGTATTGTGGGGCTGTTTCGCTGTAAGTCTTCTTTCATAAACTCATATCAACTGTGTAATAATAGTATAGATATTTAGAGTTTCCCCGGCAACTACGTCTAGCACTAGGTTAAGCCCGTTGATTACTCTTAGAAATAGTCTAAACTAGATCCCCGTAGGATTACCAGACACAGTCTTCCCTCCTCTTGGAGTTAACCAATATGGAGATATGAAAGGCAGCATTCTCTGTGAACCCTTTCATAGACTGTCACTCATAGAAGTTGTCAAAGAAACTCTATTCCCCAGAGATGATCTCTTCTCCGTGAATGGCATCTCTTGAGTTTCTTCCAAATTCTTGAACTTTCCTGACTTTGATCTATTCTCGGTGAATAGCATTGCCTTGAATTTCTCGGGGTTTGGGGACCCACAGGCTTCTTAAAAGCAATTGTCAAGAAACTCTATTCCCCATAGATGATCTTTTCTCCGTGAATGGCATCTCTTGAGTTTCTTCCAAATTCTCTGACTTTCCTGACTTTGATCTATTCTCGGTGAATAGCATTGCCTTGAATTTCTCAGGGTTTTGGGACCCATCGGCTTCCTAAAAGCAATTGGCCTCCTCTTGGGCATCGTACAAGGACCCACAGGCTTCCTAAAAGCAACCCCGCCTCCTCTTGGGCTTAGTACAAGGACCCGTCGGCTTCTTAGAAGTATTCACAGCCTCCTCTTAGGCTTCGTATAATGATCTCTTCCTCCGGGAATGATAGCCTCCTCTTGGGCTTCGTGCAAGTACCGACCGGCTTCTTAAAAGTTTCCAGCCTCCTCTTGGGCTTCGTATAAATTGTCCCGACGACCTCCTAGAGGTATAGGAACAGAACCTAGTCATCCTAATAGAACAGTCCTTTCATAGAGTCTACTACTGTTTCTCAAAGCGTAGTACAAAAGATGACACTCTAGACACGGACAGTCTAATTTTCTTGAGTCTCAAAGACATTCTCAAGTGACCCCTTCGTTAAATAGGAAGGAAACCCGTAGACTCGGACAGTCTCAATACCCTTCGGATTTCCCGCTTCCTTAAAGAACAGGAATAACACGGATCCTTGAAACAAATCCTTGAGTACAGTGTTGCTCATATAAGAACTGGTTTTCTCTTTCAAAATCAGTATACTGGACCTGTCACTTAAACAGTTACCATAGCCTCCTCTTGGGCTTTGTACAAATGATTCTCCCCAGCGGAGTCAAATAACATTTAGCCTCTCTCTCGGGCTTTGTACGAGACACATAAGAGACTCCCTCGTTGAGTCAATCAGCCCTTTCACCTCCATCTCGGGCTTTATACGAGATACAAAAAGGTTCTTATTGAGCCAAACAAACAATAGCCTCCATCTCGGGCTTTGTACAAGATACAAAAAACTCTCTTGTTGAGTCAAATAACCTCCATCTCGGGCTTTATACGAGATACCAAAAGATTCCCTCGTCGAGTCCAAACCTTTTTAGCCTCTCTCTCGGGCTTTGTACGAGACACATAATAGCCTCTTCTTGGGCTTTGTATAAGAAAACCACTGGTTGATCCAATCGACCTTTTAGCATCAAAGTTGTGCCTCGTTCACAGTACACAAACATCAACAACTCCTTCCCCTTCAGGTTAAAAACCTCCTACAAAGGAAATTATGGCATTGCCGGATTCACACATCCCGGTTAAAGTAATTCTCCTTTATAAAGAGTTGTGACATACAACCCCCTCCTTAGAGATGACAAATTCTCTCTAAAGTTAAACCCTTTCAGCTTCACATCTTAGGCTTTGAACAAGATATATATCACCTTTCGCTTCACGTCTTGGGCTTTGAACAAGACACCAAAACAACCATTTCCTCCCATAGAATAGGAGGAACTACGAACACTCTGATTTCCCTGTTTCGATAAACGGGAATACGTAGGCATAAGATTGAAAGAAAAATCTTAGCGATCACACTAAACAAAAACCCAAAATCCCATACTCTCACATCAAAAAGCATCAGTCCTAACATCCTAATCCTTGTTCCCCGCCAGAAACCTTCTGTCAAGATAAATAGAAAGAAAACAGTATTGGCGAAAATACAAATAACCAGTACAAAGGCCCCCCACATTGATAGCATCCGTAACCTAACAGACCGCTGTTTAAACTCAGTATGCAAAGCAGGGTTAATTGGAGACATCTATTTCCCTTCCTTATTCAGCTCACAATAGGATAAAAAATGAATCGACCTGTAGTTAAGGCTCAACCGCAGAGAGCGACCAGCGCTTAAGAACCGCGTCCAAAATCGCTCGCTACAGCACTTATGGTAAGTTCGAGCATAATGGTAGCAATAAGCCTCCATTGTAAGCCAATAATAGTCTGCTCTTAATATCTTCTTTGCCATTGTATTCCCATTTGCGTGGGTACCAAAACATCCCTCATGAATGTCTTTCAGAATCTGCTCAGCTTCATGCTTTTCCACGCATCTGAGTTGGACAATATCATGATTACGCTTGTATAGCACATTCCCATTGAGGAAGAAATTTGATGCCAGTCTGCGCAAAGTTCTCTTGTTGACATCCAAAGAACCCTATGGATATTCTTGCTTTTCTAGATAGCGTTTGATGTCCTAGAACCATGGCTTTTCATCGGAACCTTCATCGACAGTCAAACAGTGAGCGGGCTCTTCAAATCACTGAAGATCAACAGACGGCCGATGGTTAGGCCATATCAGTTTATACATAGAAGCTAGGGTTTCCAGAGCATCTGCCATTTAGTTTTCTTCTCTGGGCACATGGGTAAACATGATATCATCAAATCTGGGGAGTAGCTTTGCCACATAATCCCGATATGGAATTAAATTAGCATGTTTGGCCTTCCAATCACCTCTAATCTGGTGTATTACTATAGCAGAATCTCCAAACACATCAAGAATCTTGATTCTCAAGTTGATGGCCTCTTCCAACCCAAGTATACAAGCTTCGTACTCAGCCATGTTATTAGTACATGAAAAGCAAAGCTTAGCTGTGAACGGCAAGTGGAAGTTCTTGGGAGATGTAATCACTGCCCCAATTCCATTCCCATAAGCATTTGAGGCACCATCGAACATGAGAGTCCATCGCTCCCCCGATTCGGGCCCTTCATCTGGTCCTGGTTCTTCATAGTCTTTCAGTACCATGATATCTTCATCTGGAAAATCAAACTTCAAAGGCTGATAATCATCCATCGGTTGATGGACAAGATGGTCCGCCAGTATGCTACCCTTGATGGCTTTTTTATAACGTATTGGATGTCGTACTCAGACAGAAGCATTTGCCATCGGGCTATTCTTCCGGTGAGAACAGGTTTCTCAAAGATGTATTTAATGGGATCCATCTTGGAAATTAGATACGTAGTGTGGGTTAACATATATTTCCTGAGACGTCTGGCAGCCCATGCTAGTGCACATCAAGTATTTTCGAGTAAGGAATACCTTGTCTCGCAGTCATTGAACTTTTTGCAGAGGTAATAAATGGCATGTTCTTTCTTGCCCGTCTCATCTTGTTGTCCCAACACACAGCCCATATATTCGTCAAGTACAGTCAGGTACATAATAAGTGACCTTTCAGGGATAAGTGGTATCAGGATCGGTGGTTCTTGTAGATATTCTTTGATTTTTTCGAATGCCCCTTGGCAATCATCATCCCACATAAGTGATTAATCCTTTTTCAGCGGCTTGAAAATAGGTTTGTAAGTGGCGGTGAGATGTGAAATAAATCTGGCAATATAGTTTAATCTCCCCAGGAAGCCACAGACCTCTTTCTCTATCCTAGGTGCATGCATATTCTGAATTACCCTTACCTTATCAGGGTCCACTTTGATCCCCTTCTGACTTACGATGAAGCCCAGCAATTTTCCAGACCGTACCCCAAACGTGCACTTGTTAGGGCTGAGTCTCAGTTTGAACTTTCTCAACTGGGCAAACAATTTTTGCAGATTGATCAAGTGCTCTTCCTCGGTTTGAGATTTGGCAATCATATCATCGACGTATACTTCAAACTCTTTATGGATCATGTCATGAAAGAGCATTACCATCGCATGTTGATATGTTTCCCCAACGTTCTTTAGTTTGAAAGGCATTACCTTGTAGCAGAATGTGCCCCATGGTGTGATAAATATGGTCTTCTCCATGTCATCTGGATCCATTTTAATTTGATTGTATCCGAAAAATCCATCCATGAAGGAGAATACAGAGAATTGAGTTGTGTTATCAACCCATACATTGATGTGAGGTAATGGGAAATCGTCCTTAGGACTAGCTCTGTTCAAATCTCAGTAATCCATACACATGCGGACCTTTCCATCTTTTTTCGGTACCGACATAATGTTGGCAACCCATTGTGGGTACTTTGCTACTGCCAAAAATCCAGCATCAAATTGCTTTCGGACTTCTTCACGAATTTTGAGAGCCATGTCAGGATGGGTCCTCCTTAACTTCTACTTGACAACATGGCATTCCTCCTTGAGTGGTAACTTATGTACAACCAAATCAGTATCCATCCCAGGCATGTCCTGATATGACCAGGAAAATACGTCAGCATACTCACGGAGGAGCTCTATCAACTTGGTCTTGACTATAGCTTGAAGAGATGCTCTTATCTTCACCTTTCTTCTATCTTCCTCGGTACCCAGGTTGATGACTTCGATGTCTTCTTGGTGCGGTAGGAGGACTTTCTCTTCTTTCTTGAGCAACCTTGCCAACTCTTCGGGGAGTTCACAATCTTCCTCACCTTCCTCTTTAGCTTGGTAGATTAGGAAATCAAAGTCATATAGGCCCGTAGCAGCATCTATGTCAAGGACCTCGGTAATGTTTGTGCATGTTATGATTTATGCGGTTTAGGAAGTGTGCGTATGAAAATATTGCCATTTATTGTGAAGTAAAAAATGAAAGAAAATGAGAAAAAAAATTGAATGAAAACAAGTATTTATTAATGATGATCAATGTTTGAAAACATCAGGTGGCCCATACAATACTCCACTACGTCTTGGGCAGAGCGTAGGGTTTTTGATAAATAGTAAAATTACGTTTGGTGTATGAAAAACTGAGGGACTTCAATTGTCTTCCAATTCTGGAGCTCTTCACCAGGCTTTGCTTATCGAATCCAGCTTGCAGAAGCTTACTCATCTCCACCATAGTCTTCAATAATCATTGCCACTGGAGAACCAAAGATATGCCCAACACTTGTAAAAGTCTTCTCGACAGGAGGGGTATGATTTTTGTTGTATGGAATAAATGCTGTATTGGAAGATGGCTGATAACCTAGCCCAAATTTATCGAGCTTCTCAGTAACCTCAACCAACTTGCCCCAGCCTTAGGCATTTCCTCCTTCAATCATAGTTTTAGCTTCCTCGTATGAGGCCATTGATGATCTTGACTCTTGGTGTTCTGATACTCGCAGCACAGCTAGTGTACTCACCACCTCAAAAGATTGAAAGGGTGTTTCAACCATTTCACCTTCAACGTCAATGTAGTGGAATGACGTCAAATGACTTACCAAAATATCCTCTTCACCACCTATCACAACCATTTTGTCGTTGGTAATAAACTATCTTTTGATGGAGAGTGGACATGACTGCCCCTGTTGAATGAATCCAGGGCCTTCCCAGCAAGCAACTGTATCCAGGATAGATGTCCATTACTTGGAAAGTAATGGTAAAAATAGTAGGCCCAATCTTAATTAGTAAGTCCACCTCGCCAATAACCGCTCGTTTCGATCCATCGAACGCCTTCACTATAAGAGTACTTGGATTCATGCTCACCTCACTTATAGGCATCTTCTCCAGAGTCATCTTCGGGATCAAAGCTAGGAGTTTTGAACTTTGGAGGGATAACCAGACCAGATACAATACACACTTATCTGGCAGCAACACCAAAGACTTGATCTCCTTCCATCACTCTTAACCTTTTATCAATAATTTCCACATTTTCTCTGAGTCTCTCATGACGTTCATCCCCATCTTTTGGCATGTCACGGACATCATATACTGGTTGATGCTCATTGAAGTATGGTTGCACACATGTATGCACAACAGCTAGTGCAAAAGTTGGAATCACATGAGGAGCTTCAGTAACCAAAGGAACAACTTGTTGGACTTGTTGAACAATGGGAATTGCAGCAGGTGCAGGCACAAAACCTGGTGGAAGACCGTATGGAGGTCCATTTGCTGTAGTAACAATTACCGGCTGAGGCTCCACAACTGTATTGACAATCTCATAAACAACAGTGGGCTGAGTATCCATCTTCGCGCGTATAACCTGTAGTATCTTCATAATTTGCCCTACGTTCCCCCGTAGGTCTTCTAATTCATTATTGATGCGATCAAGCTCTTCACTATGTTCCTCCATCCTTCTATGAGCTTGAGCTCTGGTGTTGTATGGGCACAGAGGATTCAGGGGGAAAAAACTGAAGACGAGACAACATAATGAGCAAAATGCGAAAGTAAAATGCACATGCAATGACATGAATGCAATGCGATGATTTTAAGGAACTCAAAAGGAAGTTGCAAACATTTTGGGAAAACTGAAAAAGTTTCATTTTATAATCCATTATCTCTATTGATTTTGCAAAGGAATGAACAATTGAATTCCTTGAAACCAAAGGGTTATTCATGAATGCATGAATGAATGGATGAACGCATGCACACATATACATATATATACAGGCAAACAAACAAGGGCCTAGGTTTAAAGATCACGAGCATGGAGCCATGGTCTACCCATCCCAAAAGGTGTGTAGTAAGGGTTCTTGTATCTGCAGAACAAGGGTTCTAAGAGGTTCCCAGAGTCATCGATAAATATTTTGGATATTATCAGCTTGCACGACAACTCATGCGAGCTAATAATATTCTCAAGATAAACTGGTTTGAGTGTAGTATCGCATGACAACCATCACAGGTCTACATCTGGATGATCACTGCACTACGTCCTAAAAGGCTTAGAGGGGTGAAGGGATACTAAGGTCCTCATCTTCTCGGACTCCCAGGTCGGAAAAAGTAATGTCAATATGACTACTCGTACGACATCAGTAATCCCAAAGGGGCCTCCACTGAGCGTGGTTATATCATATGTTAATCATGTTAGAACTACTCCCAACAGTTAACTATTGATTATACCACAATCTTATCATAAGTGTGCACTCCAGTCCGAGTTATGACTTACCTCACCACACAATGTAACAACCCATGAAACAAAAAAACAACAAGCAAGCAAATAAATATCACAAATAGGCAAGTTAGGTTTAACCTTCTGACATTACCTCCCCAGTGAAGTTGCCATTTTTGTTGTGGTGAGAATCGGATATCAAGCTATTAATTAACTTGAATCACAAATCATGAAGTTCACCACCGAGCTTTGATTTATCTAAAGGAAAAGGGTAAAGATCGAAGAAAAAGCAAATTGCGATATGTAAAAACAAAGCAAAGAGATCTAGGTTTAGGGGTTGGTTATACCTAGGGAAGGTGTTATCACCCTAAGCATCTGTAGTACTCTACAGGAACCTCTTGTTTTATTTGTGTTATGCTATTTTTCGCTTGCTAAGGGAAGTATGTTAAGGTAAAGACCTAGGTTTATTTCTAAGTATGCTCGTTAAGACATCGCATCTCGTGCCTACGTATCCTAACTAAAAGAATCAGAGCATTCTTAGTTCCCCTCAATAAGGGTGAGGAACTCTTGATTATGGTCAAGGTTCTAAGGGAAAGTAGGTATCCATGGCAAGATACCTACATAGAGTACAACGACTCTAAACCTAAGGCTAGGTTGAAAGGGAAAGATAAGTAAGCGTCCACGACAAGACACTCATATAAAGTACGGCGACTCTATTCCTAAGGCTAGGATGAAATGAAAGCAAGTGTCCATGGCAGAACACATACAGAGGGGAGGACTTAAAATTAGGCTAAGCATGACATGGCAGTCAACAGAGGGGATTCTTTCCTTTGGAATTTGATCAAGAAGAGATTTTAGTCTTAAGCGAAACGCAAAGCCTAACCTAATACTATGCCCTAAATTAAGATTAAAAGGGAGGCTATCCTATAATTTACCATGTAATAGTTCAAAGCCTAAAGCCTATATTGATTCCATTTATTAAAAATAAGATTGAACCGGAGACTTAAGGGAGCATAAGAATCAGATTGATAAAAGCACACATCATAATTTCACAAGAAAAAAAAGCAGCCCTCATAAAATAAAATAAAAAAATAAAAAAAATACCATAAGTTCATCACTTAAAAAAAGCAGCCCTCATAAAATAAAATAAAAAAATAAAAAAATAAAAGAAAAAAAATTTGGGCCGACCCTATTCGACCCAACATCAACGACATAGAAAAAAAATACCCAAGAGGACCACAACACAATTCAGTGTCCCTCTTTCCTCTCTCACGCTATCCCTTTCTCTCTCGAGCATGAACTAACAAACCCTCCTCCTTTTTATTCTCATACAACGCGCCGCCACAACTCTACACAACTCTCCTCCCTCAATTTGACTCCACAACTCGACTCCACAACTCGCCTCCCTCAATTCGTACCTTTCTCTCTCGTACGACCTTCACCCTTACTTCTATCCATGTCCGGCGGAACAAATAAAAATAGCGGCGGAGGATCGCTCAAATCGACAACAAAAATCAACACATATTATTGAACAACTAGCAGAAATCAAAATAGGATTCGTGATCAAGTAGTTATATCAAAGCTTTAAAGTTTGAGACGAGATTACTGGCGATGATGAATGAAGGAGAAAATGTGGATGTCTTCAGGTATGAATTCGTCTCCCCCCTGATGCTGTGATTTGTTACTTTGATGTTGTTGTTGCGTATTATGGTCCTTGCCTGTGATGATACGTGTTGTGTTGATGTTTGGGTATATCTCTTTGTTCTTCACTGCTGCTGCTATGTGTGTTAGTGTGAATCTTTCTGATGATTTTTTTGTTTTGAGCTTTGTGAATGTGTATCTGTGAATTTTGTGTTCGTTTCTTACTAATATGATGCTGAGTGAACACTCCTCTCTGCAATGGTTTTTCTGTCCTTTCTGAGTGATGTTCTTATTCTTTATATAAGCTTCAGCAAAATGGATTTTCAATTCCCAATTAAACTTTGTCGAATCTTATTTTGGAAACATTATTATGAATTGTGATTCTTGCCTTGAACACATGTTTTTCGTTATGAATATGTTTTTGTTTTGTCTCAGACATGTTCCGACACGTTCGAATTTTTTCCTTTTTCGGTTTTGAGTGTGTCTGAGAATGATTGATTGTGTCTACTGAATCAAAACTTGCCATGATGATTGTTTAATTGTGTTTATAAGGAAATTGAATGGCATTTTGAAGATTCACAATTTGTTGTGCCATTCCTGTTTTACTTGTCGTATTGGGAGTTGTGGTTAATGCTTCGGTTTTTCCGCATATTTTCCTTACATTCTGTGCCATTTTGGAGATGCAGGGACTCTACACGCGTTGATTTAACCCTCTTTTCCATAACCATCCAACAATGAATTCTAGACTTCAAGAGGAACTGAGAAGCCGTCCAATTGCATATTGTGAACAGTTCTTGCCATGTTGGTGAAGTCTCTATTTTTCCGTATGAAGCTATAATAGTACTGTAAGTGATGACATCCACCAGGCTGTAGCGCGATTTTTGTGGTTTCGAAGCACTATCGCTTGGGTACTTCAGTTCTATTCATTTTTTATCCTATTAAAGCTGATGAAGGAAGGGAAATAAATGTCTCCAATTAACCCTGCTTGCAAACTGAGGTTAAACAGTCAAAACTATTGATTTACAAATGCTATCAAAATGGGGGTTCGCCCTTTGGGGTTATTTTGTTGAAAACAGTGTCGGGGTAGGGTGTTGGGACTGATGCTCTTCGGTTGATGTATGGGATTTTGGGTTTTTTATTAGTGTGCTCACTAAGATTTCTCTTTCAATCTTATGCCTATGTATTCCCGTTTACCGAAACAGGGAAATCAGAGCGATCGTAGTTCCTCCTATTCTATGGGAGGAAAAAGGTCATTTTGGTGTCTTGTTTGAAGCCCAAGACGTGAAGCTAAAGGTGGTTTGTATCCTGTTCAAAGCCCAAGATGTGATGCTGAAGGGTCTATTTGTATCTTGTTTGAAGCCCAAGATGTGAAGCTGAAAGGTTTTGACTTTAGAGAGAATTTGTCATCTCTAAAGGGGGTCGGTTTGTCACAACTGTTGGGTGACTGATTATAAAGGAGAATTACTTTAACTGGGATATGTGAATCCAACAATGCCATAATTTCCTTTATAGTGGATTCTAAACCTGAAGGAGAAGACTTTAACTCAGTGTAGAGCAATGCTATCTTTCCTTAGGAATTTCTCATGCTAAAAGAGGGACAGTGGCGTGGATGTAAATAATCCAGAGGCTTGCCGCTTACAATAATTTAGATGAAAAAAAAGAGTTGTTGATGTTTGTATACTGTGACCAAGGTACAGTTTTTGATGCTAAAAGGTTGATTGACTCAACCGGGGTTTTCTTATATAAAGCCTAAGAGGAGGCTATTGACCCAACAAGAGGGTGCTTTTAGGTGTCTCGTACGAAGCCCGAGAGAGAGGCTAAAAGGGTTTACTCAACGAGAAAGTGCTAACAAGTAACCGACTCAACAAGAGAGTTCTTTTGTATCTCGTACAAAGCCTGAGATGAAGGCTGAAAAGGTTTGACTCAACAAGAGAGTCTTTTATACTCAACAAGAGAGTGACTTTTGTATCTCGTACGAAGCCCGAGATGGAGGCTAAAAGTGTGGTTGACTCAACAAGAGAGTCTTTTTATGTGTCTTGTACAAAGCCCGAGACGGAGGTTAAAGGGGTTAGACTCAATAAGAGAGTCCTTTTGTATCTCGTACGAAGCCCGAGATGGAGGCTAAAGGGTGATTCAACAAGAGAACCTTTTATACTCAACAAGAGAGTGATTTGGTATCTCGTATGAAGCCCGAGACGGAGGCTAAAGGGTGATTCAACAAGAGAACCTTTTATACTTAGCAAGAGAGTGTTTTTGTATCTCGTACGAAGCCCGGGATGGAGGCTAAAAGTGGGTGACTCAACAAGAGAGTCTTTTATACTCAACAAGAGAGTGTTTTTGTATCTCGTACGAAGCCCGAGATGGAGCCTAAAAGTTTGACTCAATAAGGGAGTAGGGGAAGGTTAGCTCTACTAGGGAGAATCATTGTACAAAGCCCAAGAGAAGGCTAGGTGTGACTGTTTCAGTTGAGTGACAGGTCCAGTATATTGGTCAAAAGAGAAAATCAGTTCTTATATGAGTAATGTTGCACTCATGGATCTGATCTGAGGATCGGGATTATTTCCTGTTCTTTAATGAAACGGGGAATCCAAAGGGTTTTTGAGACTGTCCGAGTCTACAGGTTTTCTTCCCATTTTGAAAGGGGCTTGAGAATGTCTTTGAGACTCAAGGGAATTAGACCATCCACGTCTAGAGTTTTATCTTTTGTACTATGCTTAAAAGAAATTAAGAGACAATACATTTTAATTAGAAAGATCTATACTCTTTGAAAGACTGTTCTATTGAGATGACTAATTTCTGTTCCTATACCTCTAGGAGGTCGTCGGGACAATTTGTACGAAGCCCAAGAGGAGGCTGGAAACTTTTAAGAAGCCGAGGGATAATTTGTACGAAGCCCAAGAGGAGGCTATCTTCCCGGAGGCAGAATCATTATACGAAGCCTAAGAGGAGGCTGTGAAAACTTCTAAGAAGCCGACGGGTCCTTGTACAACGCCCAAGAGGAGGCGGGGATGCTTTTAGGAAGCCTGTGGGTCCTTGCACTAAGCCCAAGAGGAGGCTGATGAACAGTTCCAGAAGAGGTTTCACTTGGAACATTGGCCTTCTGTATATGAATTGTTCAAGGGGAAGATTCCTTAGATCTAGTTGTCTAAAATTGATGTAAGGAGACGAGGTTTTGTCTAGTTCTAGACGTAGTTACCGGGAAACTCTAAATATCTATACTATTATTACACAGTCGATATGAGTTTATGAAAGAAGACTTACAGTGAAACAGCCCCATAGTACAGTTATATACATATGAAAGCGGTAAAGGAAAGCAGGTAAACACTTACTCGGTTGTAGAGCTTCCATGCTGTATGGTTAGTTGTTCAACAAAGAAAAGTTGAAAATAATATATTACAAAATCAAAGGAGAAAGTGCTTTGAAAGCAAAATTGGGGCTTACAGCTCAAGGAGAGGCCTAGGGTTTTATCAGTGATTGCATTGTCGTTTTATACAGGGACTTATACAAGTGACTGAGGCCCAATAAATGTTTTTTGTACAAAGGGGATGGTTCTTACACTCTCTCTAGAGGCCCAAAGGTTTTAAAGAAAATAAATGGGGCTTATAACACGAGGTAGGCCCAGGGTTTGTTTTTGAACTGGCAATCGCGCCGAAGTTTTTGAAAATACACAGAGGGACTTATACAATAAGTGAGGCCCACAATGAGTTTATTTTACAAAAAGGCTTGGGTCTTACACTCTATTAGAGGCCCAAGTGAGTTTTAAGAAAAGAAATGGGTCTTACTACTCGAGGGTAGGCCCAAGGTTTGTTTTACACGGGCGACGATCACGCCGAACTTTTGAAATACAACGGGACTTATACAATAAGTGAGGCCCACAATAGGTTTGTATTTACAAAGGATTGGGTCTTACATTCTATTAGAGGCCCAAAGGTTTTAAAAAAAGTTTGTTAGGGTGAAAATCAACAAAAACCCTAATTTCATCATTTTTCAAAGTAATTATTCAAAGAAAAATTAATTAAAATGATACAAATGCCAAATAAGTTCTAATAAACGACTTATGATCTTTGGTTGAGGTTTGAAAAATGATATTTTAATCACAAGAGGAATTAAAACTCATTTGGTTTTGATTTTTCAAGATGAATATTTATTTTTAAAAGGTTTAAAAACAATTAAAAGGTATTTATTCACAAAAATACTAATTATATTAAATAAATAATATAACTCTAATTTTTTTGGGGAATACAATATTTCAATATTTTTGTATTTTTTGCAAAAAGAACCAATCAAAATTAATTAAAATTCAGTGAGAAATTAATTTTTCAAATCATTAATAAAATAATATGAAAAATAAGAAAAATGAGAAAAAGTGATAAAAAAAACAGGTCTGGGGCGAGGGGGATTCGAACCCCAGACCTCTCGCTTGCCAATACACACAAAACTAGCTGATCAACCACTAGGGCGCAGTGCCAATTCAAATATAGTATGGCAAGTGAAAAATATATAGAGAACTTGGTTAGAAAACCTGAAGAATGGCGCCATGGCCATCTTCTTCCTCCAGCTCGTGCATGAAGCACTCTATCTCTCTCGTCCCTCCACCATTTGACATGATTCAAACACCAAACCCATGCGTTTTTCCACAAGGATCACGATGGTAATTTTCAATTTTGTTGAAAGGGAGTAAATCAGAACATAACAAGATAAAACCTGAAGAACCCTAAAATTGGCATGAACTCAGGGAAATCCTATATACACTACGCCAAAATTGGACAAAGACAGCGCAAAAAAGACAGCGTTTTTTGGACAAAGCGCTGCTATAAGTCTTGAAAAAATTTCGCTTAAAAAAATTGCTGTAAAAGACAGCCTTTAGAAAGCGCTTTTTAAAAGCGCTGTTAAATGCCCAAAATGGAAGCCACCTTAGAAAGCGCTTTTTGTCAAGCGCTGCTATAGGCATTACTTTAGACAGCGCTTTTATAAAAGTGTTGTCTAAAGGTTAACCGTAGAAAGCGCTTTTTAAAAGTGCTGTTAAATGCCCAAAATGGAAGCCACCTTAGAAAGCGCTTTTTGTAAAGCGCTGCTATAGGCATTACTTTAGACAACGCTTTTATAAAAGCGTTGTCTAAAGGTTAACCTTAGACAGCGCTTTTATAAAAGCGCTGCTATAGGTTTTAAATTCTCCCCACCTTAGAAAGCGCTTTCTGAGGAAAGCGCTGTTATAGGTAGCACTTAAGAAAGCGCTTTTTAAAAGCGCCGTCTAAGGTCATTTATGAATTAAAGTATAAAACAATTTCTAATCATTTTCAGACATTTCTTTTCATTTTTTTCTCTCGACCGTTCTTCTCTACCGAAACCCTTGCTATCGTTCTTCTCTGCTGAAATAATTTCTAATCATTGCCATTGCCGTCGTTCATTCGCCATTGCCGTCGTTCACGTATTTCCGTCAGTTTGGTTGTTCATTCGCCATTGCTTTCGTGAAGAAAAAGATGAAACGAAGAAGAGGTACGATTTTCATTCTTGTTTTCATTCTGTTTTCATTCTTGTTTTCATTCTTGTTTTCATCTCGATCATCGTACGATTTTTGTTCTGTTTTCATCTCGCCATTGCTACCATTTTGCCGTCGTAGTATAGGTGTTGTTTGAGTTTGGTGTGAAACTATTAATAAAATGCATCATGGTTTGTATATTTTATAGAAATACAAATACTATGTATTGGGATATTGAGCAACAAAGCCAGTATATGCCCTTAAAAATTTGTGTGTAGTGTTGATATGGGTAATGACCATAGTTATAAAGTTTTGAACATGTTTACATACTTCTGACTTATTTTTGAGAAGAATGATCCATACATAGAATGACTTATTTCTGACTTATTTTTGAACATGTTTAGAATGACTAATATTGAACATGTTGTTTCTATTTTCATTAGTTGTTGTTTTTATATTCTAGATTAAAGAAAGTATGATAGTTATCATATGAATGTTACTTGTTTAAGATGATGCATGTTTACTTGTTTAGGTATTGCTTAGATTTGAATCTTGTTAGGTTTAGGATGAATTGCTCTAATGTTTGGTTACTTGTTTAAGTATGCTTGGTTACTTGTTTAAGTATGCTTGCTCTTAAGTATGTTGCTTGTTTGTGATTACATGTTGCCACTTATCAAGTTATGACTCATAATTGGTCAATTAATGATATTTCATTTTATGATACGTGTATAAGGGGATCTTGGTAATTCTAACCTATCTGGACACTGTGTGGGTCTAGAAGTTGTTTACATCCCTACAGGTAAATATTTTTTATTTTTGTTTTTGTTTAGTTTAATTAGTATAACTATGGATAAGAAATGGATGTCTTCAAGTCGATTGTCGAAAGAGTACGAGAATGGGGTATCAGAATTCGTTAAGTTTGCTGTTGTGCACGCCAAAGACCCCAGTCGAATGAGATGTCCTTGCTTGGGTTGTTGTTTTGGGAGTCGGGTTGACGCGGTTCAGTTGGCATCACATTTAATGAGGAGTGGAATTGATAGAAGTTATACATGTTGGAATTTGCATGGTGAGAAAATTAACGGGAATGTTGAACCGGGGGATAATACGACCTATGCTTCAAACGACAATGGCACAGATACATACGATTCTGATCTAGTCGAAGAGATTGCAGAAGCACTTGAAGAAGATATTAAGGATTGTCCCAAAATGTTTGAGAGGTTGGTAAGCGATGAAGAGAAACCGTTATATAATGGTTGCACCAAATTCACAAGATTGTCTGCGGTATTAAAGTTGTACAACTTAAAGGCGGGCAATGGATGGTCGGATAAAAATTTCACAGAGTTATTGGCCCTTATGAAAGATATGCTTCCAGAGGATAATGTTCTTCCCAATCGAACATAAGAGGCCAAAAAGATGTTGTGCTCTATTGGCATGAGCTATGATAAGATACATGCCTGTCCAAACGATTGCGTTTTGTTTCGAAATGAGTATGCATCGTTAAATGAGTGTCCTAAATGCGGTGTCTCTCGATATAAGGAAAAGTTGTCTCCAACAAAAGTCTTATGGTATTTTCCTATAATTTCGAGATTTAGACGCTGTTTCGTAGTGAGACCGATTCAAGACACTTGACTTGGCATGCAGATGAAAGAATTATTGATGGAAAGTTTCAACATCTGGCAGATTCACCACAGTGGATGAAAATTGATGATGATTATCCTGAATTTGGAAAAGAAGCAAGAAACCTTCGCTTGGCATTATCTACTGATGGAATGAACCCACACGGTCTTCAAAGTATCTCATATAGCACTTGGCCTGTGATCATAATGATTTATAACCTACCTCCATGGCTATGTATGAAGCGTAAGTACATGATGTTATCTATGTTAATTTCTGGGCCTAGACAACCAGGGAATGACATAGACGTATACTTGGCACCCTTAATCGAAGATTTAAAGTTTTTGTGAGAGAACGGTGTGGAGGTTTATGATGGGTATAGGAAAGAAAGTTTCAACTTGAGGGCGATGTTGTTTGGCACAATTAATGATTTTCCAGCATACGAAAATCTATCAGGGTACAACATAAAAGGTCAATGTGCGTGTCCTATTTGTGAAGATAAAACAGACTGGACGCGATTGGAGTTTGGTCAGAAGAATGTATTTCTCGGTCATCGTAGATTCTTAAATTCTAATCATCACTATCGTGGGTGGAGAAAAGCATTCAATGGAGAGGCAGAACATGGTAGAGCTCCAACTATATTGACAGGTGATCAAATTTTTGAAAAGGTGAAAGATGCGAGTACTCAGTTTGGAAAGCCTTTTGCGCATACACTTGTCAAGAGTGGGTGGAAGAAGAGGTCAATTTTTTTTGAACTGCCATATTGGAAGTCGTTGTATGTTAGACATTTTCTCGATGTTATGCATATTGAAAAAAATGTATTTGACAGTGTTATTGGTACGTTACTCAATATACAAGGAAAGTATAAGGATGACCTTAAAGCAAGAAAGGACCTGGTAGCGATGGGAATAAGAAATGAATTAGGACCCATGAAGAAAGGAACACGAACATATCTACCACCTGCTGCTTATACTCTATCTAGAAAAGAGAAAAAGGTATTGTGTAAGTTTCAAAGTGCAGTTAAAGTTTCAGAAGGATACTCTTCAGATATTAGAAGACTTGTGTCTATGAAAGACCTCAAGTTAAAGAGTTTAAAGACGCATGACTGCCATGTTATAATGGAACATTTTCTACCAATAGGTATACGTTCTATTCTGCCAGAAAAAGTAAGAAGCACAATAACTAAATTGTGTTTTTTCTTCAAGTCAATTTGCAGTAAGGTGATCGATCCTGCGATCTTACCAACATTGTAAAAAGAAATAGTTATTACTTTGTGTGATCTTGAAATGATTTTTCCTCCCTCGTTTTTTGACATAATGGTTCATCTAGTTGTTCATCTGGTGAAAGAGACACAATTGTGTGGACCGGCTTATATGAGATGGATGTACCTGTCGCTCCCAGGATTTTCATCCAGGTACAAATGCGAAAGTGGCGCGGAAAACAGAGTCGCCAGCAAATGTATATTTATCCCAAGAGAGGGAAAGGGAACACCGCATAAACCTGAGGAAGAGGGAAAGGAATGGTCATCGCAACCATAGCCTGGGTTCGGGAGTCGGTTACGCGAGGGGAAGGTGTTAGCACCCCACGCGTCCATCGTACTCGATGGGATCCACGCTTGTTGTCTATTCTAAGGGTAAGTTATCCTAACATCTATGGCTGCACTAAAATGGGGAAGGGGAAGACAAAGACCAACTCGGTAGGACGTCGTCGTCCTAGGCCTACGTACCCCCTTTGTGCAATGTGGAATTCAGAGTCAACGTAGTTCGGACCAAGTTCTTTTTGTGTGTTTTATGAGCGACGTTAAGTTCGCGTCCGGCAATTAGGGTCGATGCCTGTTTGCGACTCAGACGGAAAGTAACGTGCCCTTTTTGAAAATAGCCTTTAGTTTGACAATTCTGCAGGATAAAAAGGTTTGAAGTTTGTTTGTATTTTTTAGGACAGAAGTGACTTGAGTTAGTTCATAACTCAACTTGAACCAAAGTCTATGACACGGGAACGAATGCGTCGCATGGTCGTCCCCAATGGGACGTATGCTCAACACTCTAGAAGAGAGAAGGGGGACCCCTCAATCTTCATTTCCTATGTTTAAGGCTTGTGTGCAAGGCAAGTTGACCTTATTAAGTATCTTAGAAGTGTTATAAGATGAGAAGAGGGACTCAAAAGAAAAGAAAAACACTACGGGGAAAATCTATCCTAATGTTATCATGCAAAGATGGCCCTAAGGGGATGTTTGACAATAACCTAAGCCTAAAGAAAGGAAAAGATGAGAGAAAGAAAAAATGAGAGTGGACATGGATAACTATCCACACCCTCAAATAACTTACCTCTACCTCTGCGTAAAAGGTTAGTACAAAACGAACATAAGTAACAATAAGACAAATGCAACCCCAAACAAGTCATAAACCAAAGTGAAATGGTTACAAACCATGTGAAACTCATCCAAGCCAGAATATACACCTTATAGGTGACCCACAATGTTTACCAAACAAAATCAAGCAAATAGAATATAAACAAGTGGCAAAACAAACAAGAGGGTTATCAAAGAAGGAATAGAAGAAGGAAGAGTGGATATACAAGGTGATTATGCAAGAATGCTTCAAATAATATCTAAGTCAGAATGTGGATGACCTAAACATGTGCCTAAACATGTTATACAAGTGTCACGTGAGACGTGCAAATAGATATCCAAGCATCAAACATCAATAAAAGAAGAAGGAAGCATATAAGTGAAACATGTTTCAAGTATGTAAGATGAAACATGAATGACATATGACATGAATGAATGCAAATCTCCAAGGTCAGAAACATACATCAAATGAAATGCAAATGAATGATATGGCATGGCATACATAAACCAAACATAAGTCATGAGTAAGCATAGATGAGATGAGGTGAGAAGATAAGTCAAAGAGAGGCATGTAAATCAAACATTGAACATATGCATAAAGTATGCAACAACCTTACACCAATGACCTATAATGATTCAACCATGAATTATGAAGTCAAGGAAACAATCCTAAACAATGGCACAAGTGCCTTATCAAACAAGTAATCAGACATGATCAAAGATGTGCATACAAGAAGACCTCAAACAAAGAGCAATCAAACAATTAGCAAAACATCTTCTAAAATTACCAAATTAAAATCTAACACACCTCAACCAGTGGCAAACAACATGTCAAAAGCTCATGCCAAAATTCCCAAGATATGTCACTCAACAATTATGCAAAGATCAAGTAGGAAACATGGTTCAATATGCAAAAGAAAAGGACCAAAATGCAATATGGAATGATTTTAAAAATATGAGAAAAATGTTTTAATGAA
Source organism: Lathyrus tuberosus (assembly GCA_022829125.1). Classification (NCBI taxonomy): domain Eukaryota; kingdom Viridiplantae; phylum Streptophyta; class Magnoliopsida; order Fabales; family Fabaceae; genus Lathyrus; species Lathyrus tuberosus. The sequence goes on from JALAZF010000210.1 coordinate 9,062,278, forward strand.
CTTAAAAATGTTGATGAAACAATGCAAAAAGAATGGATTCAAAATGATTTATATGCTATGAGAAATAAAATCTACAAGTCATGGTATGCATATATGGAATAAATCCAAAAGAAAATAACCAAATAAATACTTCAGATGCTAAAAATAAAATAAAATAATAAAATAAAATTTGGGAAAATTTTATAAAACTATAAAAATGCTTCATGAATTTTTTGGTTATTTTTGGATGCAATTATCTATTTTTAAAAATTAAAAAAGAAAATAATGCAATTAAATAAAATAAAAGGAATTGAAATATGCATGGGGGTATGAATAGCAACTGGTTCACGTTGGAAAGTACAATGGGCTTAAGTTGAGGGGTGTGAATAGAAGGCCCAGATCACCAAAAAAAGCAGCAAAATAAAAAAAGGGGAATACAAAGACTCAGTCAACCCAGTTGACTCACAAGAGCCCTTGGATTCATCTAACGCATCAGATTTAGTCAACCGAAATACAAGTACTCATGATAGACGCTCCAGATTAAGCAATACACCATAATAAACATACACACGCGCACACACAATTACCCAGAATTAAAATAAAAGAACACGTGAGGAACACACCATTCATTAATGTGCTGGCATTGTATAGGCCATCAGATCATATCAACGTATGCGAATGGATCGTCAAAAGCAAGATGAGAGGTCCAGATGGGAGGTGCATGGTAATTAACATGGATGGACTCACACACACAACTAATGAAATAAAACAAAATTTTAAACGACGTGGCAAGCTGTGGACCGTGGGATCAAAGTAATAGACGGTCGTGATTTCATCTTCCTCATTGAAACCCTAGCTGGCCGGAAAAAGAACCAGACGCCGGAGCCTTAGCTCCGGTCGTCATCTCCGGTGACCATCACCCCCAAAATCCCCAGAAAACACATATAAGTACACTATTTTGATCAGAAAAACATGAGAATAAAGAAAATCACATTATTTTTCACAAACAATCAACACTAAGAGCAAATAGAACGAAATAAAGTATGGTTCAAAACTTTAAAACTCATCATACAAACAATCTAAACGTCCAAACTCAAAACAAAATATATCAGGATTATCAGTGAAGGTCACACATCATTATACGCACCAAAAAATTGAGTTCTAAGACCATGAAAAAATGCATTAACCTGAGATTATGCAATACGTGTCCTTGCTGTTAGCTTCAAATGATGGTTGCTTCGTGCTCTATGGATCCCAAGGGTTCAGATTGTGAAAGAAGTTTTGGAAAAACTCTTGTGGATTGTGAGATTCGAAGCAATGAAGGATTAGGGTTGAAAGTTTTGTTCTCCTCAAAATCACGTGTCCTCCCTCTCATCAGTGCATGAGTAAGCTTAAATACCTAAGGTTAATCCACTGATAATCATTTAGGTCTTAATCATTCCTCACTTAATGAGTTTTGGGTTATTTGGCAAATTTTCATAATGTGAAATACACCCTCCTCCATGCATGTACACCCAAGTCTTTTATGATGGATCACTCACATTTCAATTGCTAATCACACCTGTATGGAATTTGGGCCTTGAGATGTCTTGGTTTATGAATTTTCAATGATTTTGCAATTTTGCATAATGTGAAATAAGTGATGTTCAAGTCATGAAATCTCTTGGTTCAAAGGCCAAAAATGATCCTTAAGGAATGTACTTTGATGTTAGAATGTGACATGAAGCAATGGAGCCAAATATAGGTCACTATGTCCCAAAATGCAAAAGTTGTGAAAATGGAACCATGAGAAAACCCTAAAAACCACTTTGCCTTCTTTTGATCATAACTTGAGTTTCACAAATGATATGGAGACCATCTAGTACTTTTTGGAAAGGGGAGAAAAAGAGCTTCAACTTTCATGTTTGAGGAAAATTCACTTGAAGCTTCTTTGATGATGAAAAGTCAAGTTGATTGTAGTGTAAAAACTTGCCCAAAATGGAAACTTTCAAATTATAGGTCATTTCCATATTTAGTAACTGTTGTACCAACCCTTGATTCCTGATAAATGGTATAAAACTTGACCCTTGAAGTCCATATGAGGATGTGAGACCTTGAAAGCCTTGAAGAGAACCTCAAAATTTCACAGTTGACTTCCCCTCTCACTGTTGACTTTCCCCAATTCTCCTGATTCCCAATCCATTGGCCAATTGAACTTCTCATGAACCAAACTGATGGACAATCTTCCATTCCTAGATACTTGGGGACCCAAGGAATACCATGGAATCAAGTCTTGCCCAAAAAATCAGAAATAAACTGACTTTATAGCAAACCCTAATTTTGGTACCCTTAGTCTAGGAGGAAATAACACAATCTCCAAATCCAAATTCCTCTGAATATGATGTGCATCCTTTCCAACAAAGATAAGATGTGCTATTTGGTGATGATAAAAACCCAAGAAGCTTGCCCATTGGAGCAATAAACCCAGGAATCTCAAAACCTTAATTTCTGCACTGGTTAGGAGAGAGTGATCCACTTGAGCTCTCTTGGACAATACAAGGACTCTTGCTTGACACTTTGAAGAACATCTTCTCCTCTTGAACTACCTCAGGCACCATGACCCCATGCTAAGAACCAATGATATGCACACATGATAATGCAAAATGAAATGAAACATAAGCCAATTAGTACTTAAAGTAAGGAGAGCAAATTTTGGGGTACTACAGCTGCCCCTATTCAATCAACTTGGTCCTGAAGGTATGATAGCAACGGCTGTCATGCGTTCAAAGGATTCACAGGGATTGAATACCAAAAGAAACCTGAAATTTGCAATCCTCAAAGGAGGGACGACTCCGCTGGGGAATAAGCAATAAATGATGCACTTGTCACGACACGTACGAGTGTGGGAAACCAATACAGAGGATGTATTGAAATGTCTTGAAATAAACACGGACGAGTGTTAGCTATGCTGGGGATAAAGTGAAACAAACTCTCCCAGGTTATGTCATCTCTGCTGATAAAGAGAACTGACAAAGGAATCTCGAAATATGCCATCCCTGCTGATAAAGGGAACTGACGAAGATCTTCAAAAGATTGCTATCTCTGCTGATAAAGAGAACTAGGAAAATAAATGCCATCCCTGCCGATAAAGGGAACTGGTGAAGAAAATCTTCAAAAGATTGCTATCTCTGCTGATAAAGAGAACTAGCAAAATAACTGCCATCCCTGCTGATAAAGGGAACTGATGAAGAAAATCTTCAAGAGATTGCTATCTCTGCTGATAAAGAGAACTAGAAAAATAAATGCCATCCCTGCTGATAAAGGGAACTGGCGAAGAAAATCTTTCAAAAGATTGCTATCTCTGCTGATAAAGAGAACTAGCAAAATAACTGCCATCCCTGCTGATAAAGGGAACTGACGAAGAAAATCTTCAAGAGATTGCTCTCTCTGCTGAGTAAGAGAACTAGCAAAATAAATGCCATCCCTGCTGATAAAGGGAACTGGCGAAGAAAATCTTTCAAAAGATTGCTATCTCTGCTGATAAAGAGAACTAGCAAAATAAATGACATCCCTGCTGATAAAGGGAACTGACGAAGAAAATCTTCAAGAGATTGCTATCTCTGCCGATAAAGAGAACTAGCAAAATAAATGCCATCCCTGCTGATAAAGGGAACTGACGAAGAAAATCTTCAAGAGATTGATATCTCTGCTGATAAAGAGAACTAGCAAAATAAATGCCATCCCTGCTAATAAAGGGAACTGACGAAGAAAATCTTCAAGAGATTGCTATCTCTGCTGATAAAGAGAACTAGCAAAATAAATGCCATCCCTGCTGATAAAGGGAAACTGGCAAGGAAAGTATCAAACCTGGCTTATGCTTCGAATGTAAATGTTTGAATTTTGGCGTAATGCTCCATACGAAATGGAAATGCTATGCGTTTGAGGGTGCAATGCAAATGCTTATGGTATGCAAAAGGGCCCCTCCAGCAAAATAAATGCTGGAGAGAAGAGACCAATTCAGCTGGGGATGACAAAAATAAACTGTCATCTGAATCCAAGAATTCTGCTGAGAAGGATCACACTGACGGACTCTTTGGATCAACGACTTCTGCTGGGGATAAAATCCCAAAAGAACATCCACACTACCGGGGATTACACGTGACCTCTACTGAAGGTAACATCCAAAACCTAAGATTTCCCCTCTGCCGGGGGGGTTGAGAATGAATGCCAATGACAGAACCAGAAGTCAGTTGCTGAGGTTTGCTAATAACCAAAGGGCTTAGAACCTGCTGGGGAAAATAGTCCATAATACCATCCTGCCTGGGGAATACTGCTGAACTTAGCCTGCTGAAGGGGAGAATGACTTTATCCTCACCTTGATGGGGATTAGAACATAATGTTGTCGGGGAATGTGCGCTTCCTGAATGGCTGGGGAAAGTGGACACCCTGATTCCGTGGGGAGACAACGTCCTGATCCAGAGAATGAATTCCTCGAGTCTCCTGCTGGGGAAAGTCTGCTCTGCTGAGGGAGGTGCAATCTCAATGCTGGGGAAAGCAAACAGCTGGGGGAGTACAATCCTGTTGCCACCCAACCTGACCTGTCTCTACGGTCATAGACGGCCCTTTGAACTTTCCACTTGCCCCAGACCATCAGGTCTAATGGAAGAAATCATCTCAAGAGGATTTTATAGAGGATCGGGCATTCGCACTGCCCCAAGGTCTTCAAACTCTTGGAGAGATTTATCAGATCTCGACATAACTGCCCCAGACTTCATAATCCATGAAGTACATTACCTCGAAAGGATTTTTAATGAATTGAAAATACCCTGTCCCAGTATTCTGAACTTTGAAGAGGTGTTTTCAATTAACCATTTTCAGGAGTGGATAATCTCTCATGCTCTAGAGGTGGCCTGCCCCAAGTCTTGAAGGAACTTTTCCCCTGACTGATCTTACAGAGATTTGTCAAATCGACCTGATAGCCCCTGTTCGGTTGCTTTAGGGAGAGTTTTCAACGTGACTGCTCCAGATTAGCTGCATCTTATCACCATTTATCGGGAACCCCCAGGCTGTGCATAGTCTCTTGGCCACATACCCCTTGAAATGATTGTCCTTCAGAGTTTTCCCCATCTCAACTTGGCGTGATCGAGCTTCTCGACTGTCATTCATCGTGTAAGCTTCTTTGATATCAAACACATGCAAGCAGAAAATGTTTATTATGAGAATGACAATTCTAATGCAACACTCATGTTAACCTTGAAGTTTTATTGAAAATCAAGCCTTGTGAACGAATCACTAGCTAGGATGCGACCTTGATTTTTGAATGGAAAACAATATGCACATGCAATACCAACAAGAATCTTATTAGCACAACTCATAGGAGTCAAGAACGTTATCTCAATGAAGTACGCCGTCGGAATAAGCCCTGTTTCAATTAGGACTTTTGAGGGTTGTAACGTGGTCTGGTTCACAATTTCAGAAAAAGGATTTATGGCTCAAAATTTATCGGTGCCCACCCACTCTTCGTGATGTTCTCCAGTCCTATGTTCAGTTAATCTGACACAAACGCTCGTCTTTCAAAAGGTCTATGATCTTTAAGGAACCCGTGCAACTAATGGTTTGACACCTAAGGAGGCTTTGGAGTGACAGTCACCCCTTTTTATCTTTTGTGTCTGTAATCACACGAATTTGTTCTTATCGAGGATTTTCTTTTGTAATCCTCTTCGCTTTTCGCTTTTTCTTTCTTTTGCTTTTTTTCTATCCAAAATTTTTGCCTGGACTGACTCTTTTGAGTTTTTCGATTTTTGAAGTCCAGCGGGATGCCCTAACTTTTGCCTAAGTCGCTTGTTTTCAAGTTTCGACTTAGCGAGCTTTCTTTTTTTTTTATTCCCCTTTTTGAACAAAGCGTGTGACACTGGTTATCTTACTTGCTTGAAAGGGTTATGACTGCCTCACTCCCTAATTGTTGATGGATAACCTTTGTGGTTCCACATCTCTTGACCTCTTGACGGTGGGATAGAAGGTAATGGATCCTCAGATGCACACTCTCCTTGAAATTTGAACGCTCGGTCAAACTAACTGACGCCTACCTTGCCCCTGGGTTAAGTATGAGTTTTTTTTCGTATGAAAGAAACTCCTACTTCAAGGCTCAAAGGGGTTAACGAGGGTCTATCTCCTTTATATCTCCAGTGTTTAGGGATTTGAAACAATGCCTGTACATCCTCAACAGGGTCCTATCCTTGAACATACAACCAGAGGTTTTGCGTTTTCATCGCATCATCCTCCCTCAAGAGTTCTAAACAAGAAAATTGGTATTGCAGTGCATATAAACATTTAAGAGTGAACACGAATGGATTACTTCAAGAAAAACATGCTCATTGTATTATGATTGTCATTAAAAAAACAAATAAGTTTCTACATGCATACAATGCTTTAACAAGAAATGAAAAACTACAAATGAAAATGCAGTAAAGAAACTGAAGATCGCTATCATTGAGGAGACTCGGCTCAGTCTGGACTTATTATTTTTGATGACGCTCTTGCAATCTGATGCTTACTCTGACAAAGAAGCTTCAATCCAAAGGGGTACCATCTGGCGTGATGACCTTCGAGTCGATCAAGTCTTGCACCTTGTGCTGGAATACATTACACTTATCAATTGTATGCCCAAACGTTCCCGAATGGAACTCGCACCTAGCAGTCATGTCATAATCCAGAGGAATAGGGTACGGTACCGGTGTGGTACTCCTCGTTTGAATCAGAGAGTTCTTGAGCAGACGAGCAAACAACTGACTATAAGGGATAGGAACAGGATCCAATATCCTCTTGGGCCTTCTTGGTCTCGGTTGCCCCTGCTGCTGATAATTCTGCTGTCGATGCTGATTTGGGCGCCCCACCTACGCTTGCACTTTCCTTTCCACATTTGGCTGAGGCACAAACAAAGGTTGCTGACGTAGAGCTTCTGCAGCAAAAGGTTGTGGAGAAAGTCCATGACATGAGGTGGCTCCTGCAAAGAGGGGAGGAGTCTCCACTTCTTTTGCAACAATTGGGGTAAAATCACATTGTATACTCACGCCGCCCGACGTGAATTCAATTGCCCCTGCATCAATCAAATCCTGGACTTGGTGCTGAAAGGCCCTACATTTCTCCACAGTATGCCCTGGTGCCCCAGAATGGAAATCACAATGGGCTCTTGCATTGTAGCCTGGTGGGGGATTATCAGTGAGAAGAGCCAAAGTCCTTTTCTGTACCAGTTGCGACTGAAGGAGATGCTGCAATAGTTGAGAATATGGCATAGGGAGTGGATGAAAAACTCTTTTAGGCTGCTTCGGTCTCTGTGCACACTTTTTACTCTTAGGCTTATCTTGGGAGACACGACCTGGCTGCGGTTGGGAAAGCTCTGGAACCTCAATTTGTGGAAGAGATTCACGAGGCAATCCGTGATCTAGATCAAATCCCAAAGAGATGGGAGGAGTAAGGACCTCTGTTGTGGAAGCGAGCACAGGACTGTCTTCCTTCTTTAACACCCTATTCAAAATTTCCATGACCAAACCCATCTGAGTCTTCATCTGATTGACCTTCTCCTTCAGCATCTTCTGCTCCTGGGACATGACCAGCATGTCTTCCCCAAATTGTCTCATCTGAACCTTCATTTCAAGTATCTCTGCACGGAGTTGTTCCATGGCTATCCTCTGGTTATCACAGACTGAGTAGAATACCGATGAACTGGCTGATCAATCCTGACTGCAGAGGAGAACAAAGTAAGAACACCAGAGATAAACACCTGTTATGCAAAATGATTATGCAAAATGATTATGAATTATGCAAATGCAAATGGACACGTTTAAAAAAAATTCGCAGGGCGATCCACCCCTTGATTCCAGTTTAACAACAAGATAGAACGGAACTTCTGCTCATGTATTAAGAAAACCAGAGGAAAACCAATTGTCAACAATCACAACCCAAAATAAGAAGTCTGAACACAATAATCATAGATCCCAACCAACAATCCTGGTGGTGATCCAAATACAATAAAAGAGAAAGAGAAAACTACGGCATGTCATCAGAGTCCACAAGTGCCAATCCCCCCATCCATTATGTTTTTTGCTCCAGTCTTGAATTTCCTTGAACAGCTTTTTGGTGTCAGGATGCTTCGGTCTCTGAATTAGCTCTTGAATGAGAACATCTCTCCTATGCATGATCCCTTTCAAGTATCGGCAATGCAACTCCCAAGCGTCTTCTTCAAAAACACCATCCATGCTAGGACCCTCATTTCTAGGTCTCTTCACTTCAGCTTGGATCTTCAGTTCCTCTATGGAGGCTATGGCTTCATTGAGTCGACCCTCGACTGCTTGTCTCTGGAATACCCTTTATAGGATCTCAGCGTCTTTTTTCTTGAGCTTCAACTTCAATTGATCAATCTGAGCTAGATAATCGTCTTCCTTTCGCTTATTATCAGCCATTGCAGTGTCTCGGTGAACATTGAACTTGTGAATTTTCAACAAAGCCTTGGCCAATTCCTCCTTCTTAGACATGAGAACCTTACTGATACCCTCTAGAGCTTGCTTCATCTTTTGTCTGGATGTGACCTCGTCAGCTAGCTCTTTCTCTTTCTTAGCGAGAATCTCTGTCTTCAACTTGGCGACATGAACAGCTTCACCCCGCTCATGTTTCAACTGGTTAATCTTTCTTTGTAGCTCACCGTTCTCTTCTCGCAACTTTTCCTTTTCAGCCCACAACTTGTTAAACTTCTCTATCTCAACTGTGGTAGGAGGCTCAATCAACAAGGGGTAAGATGGTGGTTCTTTGGAGAATGGCAAAAGTTCCTTCTCTACCCTTTTCTGAATCCAATCTTCGTACGCAGGAAATACTCTGTTGTTGCTCTTCCCAAAAGAAGTCTTCCCCTTCTTATGACAATCTTCCCAAGTATTTGCAGCTTCTTTTAATAGTTTTGGATTGATTTCCCCACTCAGATATAGAGATTCTTGGACCTCCTCATCTTTTGGTGGCTCTTTCAAGGCATACCCGAATTGCCTAATAGCAAGAATGGGGTTGTAGTTAATTCCCCCTTTCCTTCCTATTAGAGGCACATTTGGGAGACCTCCACAACTAATCATGATATCTTGGCCCAGCAAGTCACGGTTAACCCAAATTAGATTATCTGCCCTCAAGCCCATCAATCTTTTGGACCACTCCAAAGTTCCTTGAGTATCTACAAATGCCCCAGATTTGGGAAGACGATCAGCAAACCATTTGTAAAAGACTGGCGCACAAAAATTAAGGGATCCTCCCCTCCTCTTCTCGTTCTTATAATGCACTGAATGGTATAGGTCTCTAAGCAAAGTAGGTACCAGATTCTTCATGATAAATATCCGGACAGCGTGCATGTCTACAAAATCCTTCATATTTGGGAACAACACCGTTCCATAGACACACATAGCCAAGATGGCGTTGAAAACTGACCAACATCTAGCCTTAACATACACAGCAGCCTGTTCTACCAAAAAATTCACATGAAAGCCTTTACACCCTCCCTTACTGGCAACGTTATTTTCCAACAAAGATAAATCCAAATGCAAAGCCTCGGAGACCTTTCCCAAATCAGGAAGCTCTTTAGAAGGATAGAAAGGAGCCTCCTCTTTAACAGAAACATCCAGAATGAGAGCAAATTCCTCCAATGTCGAAGCCAAAAGATAATCAGCGAATAGAAAACAACGCAGGTGAGGGTCATAGAATTGCACCAGAGTGTGCAAAGCCCTATACTCGTATTCAGTGATGTTGCGAGCAAAATTCAGAATTCTTCCATACTCTCCCCTAAAGTCTGCCAATACCCCAGGGTCTGCTATAGACATAATCTTGTGAACAGGACCCAGAATAAGTGATGGGAACTTGTACACTATGATGTTCTTTCTCTTCTCAGTACTCATCCTTAATAGTCTTCAAAAACCAGAATCAAAGTTAGGATGCAGCCCTGCAAATGAATAAACATGTTAGGATGCAAAATGATGATGCAAATGCACACATGGGATCAAGGATGCCACACAGACTAGACAACTGCTGCACGAAACAAACTGAACCATCTCAAAGATCTGCCCAAATACCCAAAATACCAGAATAACCATAATGCCACACTGATAAATCTGCTGACCAGAAAACTGGGTATGTTGAAGGTTAAGGTTACCTGCAAACCTGTAAACACCCTGCCCCTTCACATGTGGGTACTAGAAAGCCAAGGATCCTCAATATCACGGGCTCTCAGGTCGAGAAATGATGATACGTTCACCATTTCTGGTTTGGCATCATCACCAATCAAGGAGGCCTCAACTGATTCCCCTCAAAAGAAAATATCCTATGGCAAGTCCTCAGTTTCGGCACTGAGGTCGAGAAGCAATAGTGCATTCATCCCTCGGGGTACAATACTATCGCCAATCGAGGAGTGCTTCCACTGATTCTTTTCCAAAAGGAAACCCTATAGCAAGTTCCCAGCATTGGGTCCTCGGATCGACATGTGTAATGGGTATGCCATTTCTAGTCTGCCATTATCACGTCTCGGGATGAGTGCCGTTACTGAGTCCTCGGGAATGGTCGCCAGAGTCGACAGTTTTCCAGGTTACATTCCACCATCTACACCAATGCGCAGGATAGAACATTACCAAAGAAAACCTCATCTGGATGTGGAGTTTTCATGTATACTACGTCTGGCCAAATGCCACACAAGTCACACTACTTTCCACGCTAATCCTATGTGTACGCTCAAGCATGGGTATTGGGCTTATCTCTCGGAACCCCCAACCCGCCAAACAGAAGAACAGTGCAGCAGATGATGATAATATGCAATGCAGAAAATGCAGTAAAAATAAAATACAACAAATAAAGCAAAACAAAAAACTAAAACACCCAAAGAGAACAAAAACAAACAAGCGCTAGGACAAACCCACTTAGGGAACTAGAGTCCCCAGCAGAGTCGCCAGGTGTCGCTCCCAGGATTTTCATCCAGGTACAAACGCAAAAGTGGCGCGGAAAACAGAGTCGCCAGCAAATGTATATTTATCCCAAGAGAGGGAAAGGGAACACCGCATAAACTTGAGGAAGAGGGAAAGGAATGGTCATCGCAACCATAGCCTGGGTTCGGGAGTCGGTTACGCGAGGGGAAGGTGTTAGCACCCCACGCGTCCATCGTACTCGATGGGATCCACGCTTGTTGTCTATTCTAAGGGTGAGTTATCCTAACATCTATGGCTGCACTAAAACGGGGAAGGGAAAGACAAAGACCGACTCGGTAGGACGTCATCTTCCTAGGTCTACGTACCCCCTTTGTGCAATGGGGAATTCAGAGTCAACGTAGTTCGGACCAAGTTCTTTTTGTGTTTTTTAGAGCGACGTTAAGTTCGCGTCTAGCAGTTAGGGTCGATGCCTGTTTGTGACTCAGACGGAAAGTAACGTGCCCTTTTTGAAAATAGCCTTTAGTTTGACAATCTCGCAGGATAAAAAGGTTTGAAGTTTGTTTGTATTTTTTAGGACAGAAGTGACTTGAGTTAGTTCATAACTCAACTTGAACCAAAGTCTATGACACGGGAACGAATGCGTCGCATGGTCGTCCCTAATGGGACATATGCTTAATACTCTAGAAGAGAGAAGGGGGACCCCTCAATCTTCATTTCCTATGTTTAAGGCTTGTGTGCAAGGCAAGTTGACCTTATTAAGTATCTTAGAAGTGTTATGAGATGAGAAGAGGGACTCAAAAGAAAAGAAAAACACTACGGGGAAAATCTATCCTAATGTTATCATACAAAGATGGCCCTAAGCGGATGTTTGACAACAACCTAAGCCTAAAGAAAGGAAAAGATGAGAGAAAGAAAGAATGAGAGTGGACATGGATAACTAACCACACCCTCAAATAACTTACCTCTACCTCTGCATAAAAGGTTAGTACAAAACGGACATAAGTAACAATAAGACAAATGCAACCCCAAACAAGTCATAAACCAAAGTGAAATGGTTGCAAACCATGTGAAACTCATCCAAGCCAGAATATACACCTTAGAGGTGACCCACAATGTTTACCAAACAAAATCAAGCAAATAAAATATAAACAAGTGGCAAAACAAACAAGAGGGTTATCAAAGAAGGAATAGAAGAAGGAAGAGTGCATATACAAGGTGATTATGCAAGAATGCTTCAAATAATATCTAAGTCAGAATGTGGATGACCTAAACATGTGCCTAAACATGTTATACAAGTGTCATATGAGACGTGCAAATAGATATCCAAGCATCAAACATCAATAGAAGAAGAAGGAAGCATATAAGTGAAACATGTTGTAGCGAGCGATTTTGGACGCGGTTCTTAAGCACTGGTCGCTCTCTGCGGTTGAGCTTTAACTACAGGTCGATTCATTTTTTATCCTATTAAAGCTGATGAAGGAAGGGAAATAGATGTCTCCAATTAACCCTGCTTTGCATACTGAGTTTAAACAGCGGTCTGTTAGGTTACGGATGCTATCAATGTGGGGGGCCTTTGTACTGGTTATTTGTATTTTCGCCAATACTGTTTTCTTTCCTTTTAGGACTTTATAGCGGGGAACAAGGATTAGGATGTTAGGACTGATGTTTTGAATTACTGCTTTTGATTGATGGAGATATGGGATTTGGTTTTTTTTTATTGTGCTCGCTAATATCTTTTCTTTCGATCTTATGCCTACGTATTCCGGTTTACCGAAACAAGGAAATTAGAGTGTTCGTAGTTCCTCCTATTCTATGGGAGGAAATGGGTGTTTTGGTGTCTTGTTCAAAGCCCAAGACGTGAAGCTGAAGGTGGTTTGTATCTTGTTCAAAGCCCAAGATATGAAGCTAAAATGTCTATTTGTATCTTGTTTAAAGCCCAAGATATGAAGCTGAAAGGGTTTGACTTTAGAGAGAATTTGTCATCTCTAAAGAGGGGGGTTGTATGTCACAACTGTTGGGTGACTGGTTATAAAGGAGGATTACTTTAACCGGGATTTGCGAATCCGGCAATGCCATAATTTCCTTTATAGGGGATTTTAACTTGAAGGAGAAGACTTTAACTCAGTGTAGAGCAATGCTATCTTTCCTTAGGAATTTCTCATGCTAAAAGAGGGACATTGGCATGGATGTAGATGATCCAGAGGCTTGCCGCTTATAGCAATTAGATGAAAGGGGAAGGAGTGGTTGATGTTTGTGTACTGTGAACGAGTCATAGCTTTGATGCTAAAAGGTTGATTGGATCAACCAGTGGTTTTCTTATACAAAGCCTAAGAGGAGGCTAGTATGTGTCTCGTACAAAGCCCGAGAGAGAGGCTAAAAGGTTTTTGACTCAACGAGGGAGTCTTTTGGTATCTCGTATAAAGCCCGAGATGGAGCCTAAAATTTGTTTGGCTTAATAAGAACCTTTTTGTATCTCGTATAAAGCCCGAGATGGAGGTGAAAGGGGTGATTGACTCAACGAGGGAGTCTCTCGTACAAAGCCCGAGAGAGAGGCTAAACGTTGTTTGACTCCGCTGGGGAGAATCATTGTACAAGGCCCAAGAGGAGGCCATGGTGACTGTTCAGTTGACTGACAGGTCCAGTACACTGATTTTGAAAGAGAAAATCAGTTCTTATATGAGCAACACTGTACTCATGGATTTGATTCAAGGATCCGGGTTATTCATGTTCTTTAAGGAAGCGGGAAATCTGAAGGGTATTGAGACTGTCCGAGTCTGCGAGTTTTCTTCCTATTTAACGAAGGGGTCACTTGAGAATGTCTTTGAGACTCAAGGAATTAGACTGTCCGTGTCCAGAGTTCCATCTTTGTACTATGTTTTGAGAAACAGTAGTAGACTCTTGAAAGGACTGTTTTATTAAGATGACTATGTTCTGTTCCTATACCTCTAGGAGGTCGTCGGGATAATTTGTACGAAGCCCAAGAGGAGGCTATCATTCCCGGAGGAAAAGATCATTATACGAAGCCTAAGAGGAGGCGGTGAATACTTCTAAGAAGTCGTAGGGTCCTTGTACTAAGCCCAAGAGGAGGCGGGGTTGCTTTTAGGAAGCCTGTGGGTCCTTGTACGATGCCCAAGAGGAGGCCGATGCTTTTAAGAAGCCCGTGGGTCCCCAAACCCCGAGAAATTCAAGGCAATGCTATTCACCGAGAATAGATCAAAGTCAGGAAAGTCCGAGAATTTGGAAGAAACTCAAGAGATGCCATTCACGGAGAAAAGATCATCTCTGGGGAATAGAGTTTCTTTGACAACTTCTACAAGTGACAGTCTATGAAAGGGTTCACAGAGAATGATGCCTTTCATATCTCCATATTGTTTAACCCCAAGAGGAGGGAAGACTGTGTCTGGTAATCCTATGGGGATCTAGTTTAGACTATTTCTAAGAGTGATCAACGGGCTTAATGCTAGACGTAGTTGCCGGGGAAACTCTAAACATCTATACTATTATTACACAGTTGATATGAGTTTATGAAAGAAGACTTACAGCGAGACAGCCCCACAATACAGTTATATGTATATGAAAGCGGTAAATGAAAGCATATAAACACTTACTCGGTTGTAGAGCTTCCATGATGTTTGGTTAGTTGTTCAACAAAGAAAGATTGAAAACAACTATATATTCAAAATCAAAGGAGAAAGTGCTTTGAAAAAGAAAGATTTGGGGCTTACAGCTCAAGGAGAGGCCCAGGGTTTTATCAGTGAACGCACTATTTGAATTTGTACAGAGGGATTTATACAAGTGACTGTGGCCCAAAAGATTTTCTGTACAAAGGGATGGGTCTTACACTCTCTCAAGAGGCCCAAGTGAGTTTTAAGAAAATAAATGGGTCTTACTACTCGAGGGTAGGCCCAGTTTGTTTTTCCGTTTGAAATAGCGATCGCGCCGAGATTTTCTTTTAACGCAGAGGGACTTATACAATATGTGAGGCCCAAAATGTTTTTGGTTAAAAGGGGGTTGGGTCTTACACTCTATTAGAGGCCCAAGAGTTTTGAATGGGTCTTATAGCTCAAGGAGAGGCCCAAGGGTTATTTTGAAAAGGCGACAATCGCGCCGTTTGTTTTTTACGGTATCGGGACTTATACAATACATTGAGGCCCAAATTATTTGGTCAAAAAAAGGATTGGGTCTTACACTCTATTAAAGGCCCATAGTGTTTTGAAAATGATTTATGAGGGTTGAATTAATCCAAAAACCCTAATTTGTTTTCAAAAATGTATTTAATTGAATAAAAATTCAATTAAAATGATAAAAATTGTTTAACATATGAAAAACAAATTGTGATCTTGGATTAATGCTTCAAAAATTAAGTATTGACCTACAAAATAATTAGAAAGCATTAAAAGTTGCAAAATCAATGTGAAAAAAATATTTAAAATGTCAAAAACAATTAAAATATTAATTCTTTGCAAAAATATCAATTATATGAAATAAATAATATTTTTTGGATTTTTTGATAAAATAAAATATTTTAACATTTTTGTGAATTATTAAAAAAAGAATCAACTCAAAATCATTAAAACTCAGAGAGAAATTAATTTTTGAATCAATTAAATAAAAATCACAAAATTCAAATATTCAAATTTCTAAAAATGGCGCCAAGAACACACCAAGAACACGCGCGTGTTCTGGGCTTGGCCAGATTTGCATTTTCTCTCCAATCTCACTGAATACTTGATTATAACATGCAATCCACATATCATTATGCTCGTCTCAACCTCACGATCATGTCTATGTCAATTAATTTCATTTAAATTAAACATATAACAAGAAATCATGAAAAATCCTCAAGAACCCTAATTTCTGCATGAAGGCTAGGATTTTTGATACACGATTCAAACAATGCAATTAATTGAGGGGAAACATTCCATGCATGATTATGAACATATGGCCAAATTATTGTGCATCAAAAATTGCATGGATCATAGAGTTAGAAGAGCTCATGCTTACCACTTGCAGCTGGTGATCGCGTTTTGTGTTGGAGGTGTTACATCTAGGTTCCAATGATGTGGATAGCTCCCCTAGGTGCCAAGTGATGTGTCTGAGTGCTTGGAATGGATTGAAATGGTTTGGAGTTGAAGATGGCACCTCAACTGCAAATCTGTCAAGAACTTGAGCAATTGGCTGGTGATTTTGTGAAATCTGTGTTCCAGATGTTATGTGAGTGTTTTGATCACTTCTATATGACGTATGTGAGGTGTGTGAGTGATTAGTTTGAGTGGAATTGCCCTCTAGCTCAAAACCCAATAGCTACCTTGCTAAGAAAGGCATTTTTGCCAAGAGAAAGAGATTTTGAGGAAAGCATCTGTTAGATGGCTTTAGTGTACTCAAACTGATCACAATTGAGCTCTATTTATAGTAGAGCAAGTTTGTTTTGCAAGGAATAGTGAATGGCAACTGCTAAGTAGGTTTGGCCAATGTTGGCAAATGAAAATCCAAGTCTCCTCTAGCCATTGACTAGAGGTTAGGGCACAGAGCTTTGGTCCCCTTGGTCTTGGATAAGTCTTGACTGATTTCAAATGAGAAGGGCTCAGTCCATGCCACCTTGATGCTTCCATTGAATGCTTCAATCCAAATTTGGAGTCTTGTCCCTATTTTGGCCATTCTAGGTTCAACATGCTATTTCTTGTTCCATGGACTTTGGAGGCTTGGCTCAGTGATTGTCCCCTTTAGATTCAATCCTCTAAGGTGTCCAAGTGGATAGGAGCATTTGGATTTGGCTGATTTTGGCAAATCGAGCAAAAATGCAAATTCTGCCTTGCCTTGGCAGATTTCAGCAAGGCAACTTTCCAATGTCATATCTCATGACTCAAATGGAATTTGGTAATGTTCTTGGCCATTTTGGAAAGCCCTTACATGATACAACAACTGTTTGAACATGTTTGGTTTTGATCTTTTTTGAATCCAAGTGAAAAATCCCCCTACATTTGGAAAAAAATGAAGACAGATTTGGACTTAGTGAAAATTTCACTAAGTGTTGGAAAAAGTGACATTTTCATTTTTCAGCCATTTTGATCACTCCATAACTCAAAATCCTTAATGAATTAGACTTAGGTCTAGTTGAAGATTTTGTAGAGGGTAACGAGGGCTACAAATCCATCTTTGGATGAGGAAAAATGGCTTTGTGGTTTAGGAGTTATGATCCTCCAAAGTTGGTACCCTTGTCACTTTATTTTTAACTTAGAAAATTTTCTAAGTTTTTATGGTTACCCCTTTTACAAGTTATCCAACTTTTCTTGATTTTTCTTGATGAATGATGATTCAAATCATACATTAACATCATTTTAGGGTTAGAAATCCATTTTGTTGAAAAATCTCAAAAAGTCAAAGTTGACTTTTGTGCACAGTTGACTTTTTATCAGATGAATTCCAAACTGTGCAATTCCTCAGGAAATCATGTCCTTGACCTAAATCAAACTTAATGGACATGTTTCATGGATGTCATAGGTTATATTGAGGCATGTCCTAGGGTTTGGGAGCATGTCCTGGTCAAAAGTCAAAGTTACAGTTGACTTTTTCCTTAAAACCCTAAATGTGGTGCAGATGAAATTGAGACTTGTTGCTCAAACTTCTTGGATTAATACATTGTCCCAAATGGATCAATATGGTATATTAGAGATCCTCAAACCCTCTCTTGAGGTCTTGGCTCTTAATTTGCCCTAAAAGTCAACTTAGGGGTGAATTAGGTCAAGAAACCCTAATTCCTGATTTTTGATGAATGCAACCCCTGAGGCAAAATTGACTTGATGATTGGGTCCATGAGGTTCCATGGAGTATATTAGGATAGGTTTTGGATCATTGGCTTGTGCCCAGATGAAAATTTTCCATCTGGAGGCCCTGGTCGACCAAAACCCTAATTTGGTGACACTGGCGATCTTGAAGCTTGATCCATCTAGAAGGGAGCAACCTTGTGCTTAATCCTTGAAGTGGGAGTCCTCTTGATCCATTGTGAATGTTTGAGAGGTTAGACAAGTTGAAGATCATGTCATTCCTTGATTGATCCTTTGCCTAAGGCTCTGAGAGGGCTAGAAACCCTAATTTTGATTGTAGTGGATGCTCACCCATCTTTGGGGAGACTGATGAAGTATGATGGTTCCTTCATATTGTGATGAAGATTTGCACAATGATGGGAAATCTTAGTGGTCAAAATTTGGGGTATGACACATGTTTCAAGTATGTAAGATGAAACATGAATGACATATGACATGAATGAATGCAAATCTCCAAGGTCAGAAACATACATCAAATGAAATGCAAATGAATGATATGGCATGGCATACATAAACCAAACATAAGTCATGAGTAAGCATAGATGAGATGAGGTGAGAAGATAAGTCAAAGAGAGGCATGTAAATCAAACATTGAACATATGCATAAAGTATGCAACAACCTTGCACCAATGACCTATAATGATTCAACCATGAATTATGAAGTCAAAGAAACAATCCCAAACAATGGCACAAGTGCCTTCTCAAACAAGTAATCAGACATGATCAAAGATGTGCATACAAGAAGACCTCAAACAAAGAGCAATCAAACAATTAGCAAAACATATTCTAAAATTACCGAATTAAAACCTAACACACCTCAACCAGTGGCAAACAACATGTCAAAAGCTCATGCCAAAATTCCCAAGATAGGTCACTCAACAATTATGCAAAGATCAAGTAGGAAACATGGTTCAATATGAAAAAGAAAAGGACCAAAATGCAATATGAAATGATTTTAAAAATATGAGAAAAATGTTTTAATGAACTTAAAAATGTTGATGAAACAATGCAAAAAGAATGGATTCAAAATGATTTATATGCTATGAGAAATAAAATCTACAAGTCATGGTATGCATATATGGAATAAATCCAAAAGAAAATAACCAAATAAATACTTCAGATGCTAAAAATAAAATAAAATAATAAATTAAAATTTGGTAAAATTTTATAAAACTATAAAAATGCTTCATGAATTTTTTGGTGAGTTTTGGATGCAATTATCTATTTTTAA
Source organism: Lathyrus tuberosus (assembly GCA_022829125.1). NCBI lineage: Eukaryota > Viridiplantae > Streptophyta > Magnoliopsida > Fabales > Fabaceae > Lathyrus > Lathyrus tuberosus. Next base: position 9,081,231 of record JALAZF010000210.1, read on the forward strand.
AAATTAAAAAAGAAAATAATGCAATTAAATAAAATAAAAGGAATTGAAATATGCATGGGGGTATGAATAGCAACTGGTTCACGTTGGAAAGTACAATGGGCTTAAGTGGAGGGGTGTGAATAGAAGGCCCAAATCACCAAAAAAAGCAGCGAAATAAAAAAAGGGGAATACAAAGAAAAATGGATTCAAAATGATTTATATGCTATGAGAAATAAAATCTACAAGTCATGGTATGCATATATGGAATAAATCCAAAAGAAAATAACCAAATAAATACTTCAGATGCTAAAAATAAAATAAAATAATAAAATAAAATTTGGGAAAATTTTATAAAACTATAAAAATGCTTCATGAATTTTTTGGTGATTTTTGGATGCAATTATCTATTTTTAAATATTAAAAAAGAAAATAATGCAATAAAATAAAATAAAAGGAATTGAAATATGCATGGGGGTATGAATAGCAACTGGTTCACGTTGGAAAGTACAATGGGCTTAAGTGGAGGGGTGTGAATAGAAGGCCCAGATCACCAAAAAATGCAGCGAAATAAAAAAGGGGGAATACAAAGACTCAGTTAACCCAGTTGACTCACAAGAGCCCTTGGATCCATCTAACGCATCAGATTTAATCAACCGAAATACAAGTACTCATGATAGACGCTCCAGATTAAGCAATACACCATAATAAACATACACACGCGCACACACAATTACCCAGAATTAAAATAAAAGAACACGTGAGGAACACACCATTCATTAATGTGCTGGTATTGTATAGGCCATCAGATCATATCATTTATGCGAATGGATCGTCAAAAGCAAGATGAGAGGTCCAGATGGGAGGTGCATGGTAATTAACATGGATGGACACACACACAACTAATGACATAAAACAAAATTTTAAATGACGTGGCAAGCTGTGGACCGTGGGATCAAAGTAATAGACGGTCGTGATTTCATCTTCCTCATTGAAACCATAGCCGGCCGAAAAAAGAACCAGACGCCGGAGCCCTAGCTCCGGTCGTCATCTCCGGTGACCATCACCCCCAAAATCCCCAGAAAACACATATAAGTACACTATTTTGATCAGAAAAACATGAGGATAAAGAAAATCACATTATTTTTCACAAACAATCAACACAAAGAGCAAATCGAACGAAATAAAGTATGGTTCAAAACTTTAAAACTCATCATACAAACAATCTAAACGTCCAAACTCAAAACAAAATATATCAGGATTATCAGTGAAAGTCACACATCATTATACGCACCAAAAAATTGAGTTCTAAGACCATGAAAAAATGCACTAACCTGAGATTATGCAATACGTGTCCTTGCTGTTAGCTTCAAATGATGGTTGCTTCATGCTCTATGGATCCCAAGGGTTCAGATTGTGAAAGAAGTTTTGGAAAAACTCTTGTGGATTGTGAGATTCGAAGCAATGAAGGATTAGGGTTGAAAGTTTTGTTCTCCTCAAAATCACGTGTCCTCCCTCTCATCAGTGCATGAGTAAGCTTAAATACCTAGGGTTAATCCACTGATAATCATTTAGGTCTTAATCATTCCTCACTTAATGAGTTTTGGGTTATTTGGCAAATTTGAATAATGTGAAATACACCCTCCTCCATGCATGTACACCCAAGTCTTTTATGATGTATCACTCACATTTCAATTGCTAATCACACCTGTATGGAATTTGGGCCTTGAGATGTCTTGGTTTATGAATTTTCAATGATTTTGCAGTTTTGCATAATGTGAAATAAGTGATGTTCAAGTCATGAAATCTCTTGGTTCAAAGGCCAAAAATGATCCTTAAGGAATGTACTTTGATGTTTGAATGTGACATGAAGCAATGGAGCCAAATATAGGTCACTATGTCCAAAAAATGCAAAAGTTGTGAAAATGGAACCATGAGAAAACCCTAAAAACCACTTTTCCTTCTTTTGATCATAACTTGAGTTTCACAAATGATATGGAGACCATATAGTACTTGTTGGAAAGGGGAGAAAAAGATCTTCAACTTTAATGTTTGAGGAAAATTCACTTGAAGCTTCTTTGATGATGAAAAGTCAAGTTGATTGTAGTGTAAAAACTTGCCCAAAATGGAAACTTTCAAATTATAGGTCATTTCCATATTTAGTAACTGTTGTACCAACCCTTGATTCCTGATAATGGTATGAAAATTGACCCTTGAAGGCCATATGAGGATGTGAGACCTTGAAAGCCTTGAAGAGAACCTCAAAATTTCACAGTTGACTTCCCCTTTCACTGTTGACTTTTCCCCAATTCTCTGGATTCCCAATCCATTGGCCAATTGAACTTTTCATGATCCAAACTGATGGACAATCTTCCATTCCTAGATACTTGGGGACCCAAGGAATACCATGGAATCAAGTCTTGCCCAAAAAATCAGAAATAAACTGACTTTATAGTAAACCCTAATTTTGGTACACTTAGTCTATGAGGAAATAGCACAGTCTCCAAATCCAAATTCCTCTGAATATGATGTGCATCCTCTACAACAAAGATAAGATATGCCATTTGGTGATGATAAAAACCCAAGAAGCTTGCCCATTGGAGCAATAAACCCAGGAATCTCAAAACCCTAATTTCTACACTGGTTAGGAGAGAGTGATCCACTTGAGCTCTCTTGGACAATATAAGGACTCTTGCTTGACCCTTTGAAGAACATCTTCTCCTCTTGAACTGCCTCAGGCACCTTGACCCCATGCTAAGAACCAATGATATGCACACATGATAATGCAAAATGAAATGAAACATAAGCCAGTTAGTACTTAAAGTAAGGAGAGCAAATTTTGGGGTGCTACAGTACCCTGCTGAACGTTATATGAAAATATTAAAAGGGTATGTTAAAAACCGAAGTCGACCAGAGGGTTGTATTGCCGAACGATACATTGTTGAAGAAGCGATTGAGTTTTGTACTGAATATCTGTCCAACGTACAATCAATTGGACTCCCCAAATCTCATATTGTCGAAAAAAAAGAAGGAAAAAAGTTAATTGGAAATGAAGTTGTGACAGTATCAAGGGTCGAACGGGATCAAGTGCATTTGTATGTTCTGCACAATGAGAATGAGGTTGAGCCGTATGTTGAAATGCACAAGGATGTTCTCCGAGGTTTAAATCCGAATAGAAATGAGAATTGGATAGTACGAGAGCACAATCAAAGTTTCATACCTTGGTTTAAGGATCATATTTATTCAAAGTATTATTCAGATCCCGCTTCAATAACAGAAAGGTTGAGATGTTTAGCATATGGTCCAAGTTTGGTTGTGTTTTCTTATAGTGCATACGCAATTAATGGATACACATTTTATTCCAAAGAACAAGATGATAAAAGTACTATGCAAAATAGTGGTGTCACCATGGTAGCTGAAGCAATGCACATTTCAAGTGTGAAAGATTTAAACCCCAAATTTGCAAATCTGTCATATTTTGGGGTTATCGAGCGCATTTGGGTGTTTGATTATGAGAAGTTTCAGATTCCTATATTTCGTTGCAAGTGGGTTGAAAATAATATTGGCGTACGAATGGATAAGTCAGGATTTTTGCAAGTGGATCTTAATAGGATGGGGTACAAAGATGAGCCTTTTATTCTAGCCTCTCAAGCTAAACAAGTGTTCTATGTCACTGATCCGACAAGTACAAAATGGTCTATAGTGCTTTTATCTAACAAAGTAATTGATGAAAACATTGGAGCTCAAGGTGATATTGATGTTGATATTGAATCATTTACTAGAAATGATCAAGATGAAAATATTATAGCGAATGAATCATATACAAGAAATGATCATAATGAGGGTATTTGGATCAATCCAACCGCCCGTGTTGTTAAGAGACGGGTATAACATATATCATTCAATAATATTAATTAGTTGTCATGTTATATATAGCTTATATCATTCAATGGATTATGGATTATGGGTTTTTATATTTGTCATTTAATTTTTATTTTTTTCTTTCTTACAGGTGAAATGGCTAGTGACCATGACGACATACACGAGACACATGATGAAAATGAAGCCCAGAAGGTATATTAATTTTCACAATGTTGCTTATTAGTGATGCTACTTGATAACACAAAACAACTATATATTAATTCTTATTTGTTTGTCTATGTGTAGTGCCCTCGTCAGCGTAATGGCATAGACTGCGGGTATTTCGTTTTGAGGTTTATGAGAGAAATCCTTCAAATGGATCGATTAGAGATTCCTATTACGGTATGCATGGATTTATAACTTAGGATTTATTTTAATATTTATCGGATATGTCATATAATTTATTATTTTTAACTAAATCATGCATATTTTGTTTTGTTATGTAGTACTTTGATGAATAGGCGTGTTCTCATTATACGAAGGATAAATTGCAAGAAATTAAGGAGGAATTGTGCGAATACCTTATTGGAAAAAAAGTCATATAAGGTATAGGATAATGGGATTATGTGAATGTATAGTTTTGTGAATGGTTTATGTTATTTATGTGATTTTGGAATGTAATTGTATAGTTTTGTGAATTGTTAGTGTAAATGACTTGAATTATAATGGAAATGGTTTATGTGGTTTATGTGATTTATGGGATTAGTGGAAATGGTTAATGAACCATACTAGAAATTGTTAATGGAAATGTGAAATATACAGGTTTATTGAAATGGCTTGAATTATACAGGTTTCTGCATAAAAAAATGGTTAAAATGGGATTTTAAAAAAAATATATTAAAATTATATGTAGAGAAAAGACAGCGCTTTCTAGAAAAAGCGCTGTCTATAGTTCACAACAGAAAGCGCTTTTCCTAAAAAGCGCCCTCTAAAGGTATAGAAAAATTCATAACTAAAATTATAGGCATACATTAGACAGCGCTTTTAAAAACGCTGTCTAAAAAGGGCCTTTAGAAAGCGCTTTTCCTAAAAAGCGCCCTCTAAAGGTATAGAAAAAATTACATTAGACAGCGCTTTTTAAAGCGCTGTCTAAAGGGGGCCTTTAGACAACGCTTTTTCTTGAAAAAACGCCCTCTAAAGGTATAGAAAAATTGATAATTAAAATTATAGGCATACTTTAGACAGCGCTTTAAAAAGCGTTGTCTAAAGGGGGCCTTTAGACAGCGCTTTTTGTTGAAAAAACGCCCTCTAATGTATACTTTAGAGAGCGCTTTTTCGTAAATAAAAAGTGTTGTCTTTACCTACGCCAGCGTTGGCTTAGGCAGCGCTTTTAAGCGCTGTCTAAGGCCTAAAAAATGTTGTCTAAAGTCTTGTTTGGCGCAGTGATACAAATTGTAAACCACAATTGATTGAGGGGAAACATTTAACACATGATGACAAGCAATTGCCAAAAGTATCATGCGAGGAAATATGCATGGATCATGAAGATGGAGTTTTGAGCTTACCTTGATGCAAGCTGAAATGGAACTCTACACAAACTGTGTTCTATTCGTGAGTTAATGATCCCTATAGCTTCAATGGATGTTGTGGATTAGGTTGCAAGCTTTGGAACACTTTGAAAACCTCTGGATCAAGATGGAGGACTCCAGCTGCATAATTGAGGCATAATGGCTTGGTTGAAGGGTGATTTTGAGCTAGGGGTGTTACAGTTGGTGTTTAAGTGGTTGGACACCTTAAATACATCATATGTGATGTGTTTGAACAATTGGAATGGACTGCTTAAGGCTGCAACTCAAAACCCGATGGTGGTTGCTCAAAAACAAAGAAACTTGATGCTTAAGAAAGAATGAGAGAAAGCAGTGTTGTAACTGGCTTTGGGGTACCTTGAATGATCCATTGGAACCTCTATTTATAGGTGATCAATTCTTGTCTTGGAGGAATAGTGAATGGCTGCTGGATCAGATCACCTTCAAAGGGATTGGTTGGACATAAATGCCTCTTGCATTAGGTGTAACAGCTGCTCCAAATAGATCAACTATGCCTTGACTGAAATCAAATTCCTAAGTCATTTTAATTGTTGTTTAATCAGATAACTTGACTGAGGAGAGTGAGAATCTTGACAATGCACTATTCCACATTAATGCCCTTTGAATTCAAGGCAAAATGTGACAAAATGCATGGATTTCAAGTTGGAAGATTCCTTGGCTTTGTGAATTAGCTTTGTAGATGGATCAGATGTATTGTGATTGGTTTGAGTACATGTGGCATGATGATTCTTGGTCTTGATTCAGAAATCATGTGTGGCAAGCAAACATGCAAACTGATTTTCCTCAAAACAGCTTGTAGCAGCATGACTTTGGGCATGGATTTCTCTTTGCTGAAGTTGAATTAAATCATGCTGAGAGGCTCTTTGAATTCTTAGAAACATATGCAACAACATTGATGTTTACCTTTGGCCTTGATTCAGCTTGCAACTATGTGAAAAAATCTCACAAGTTTTGGTGTTTTCAACAAAATCTGTTTTGGACAGAATTTTTCTAAGTGTAGTTGAATCATAACTCAAAATCCACAATGAATTGGAGTGAGGTGTAGTTGAAGCTTTTGTAGAGGTTAATGAGAGCTACAAATCTAGCTTTGGATAGGGAAGAATGGCCTTGTGGTTTAGGAGCTATGATCCTCCAAAGTTGGTACCCTTGCCACTTTGTTCATAACTTAGAAAATTTTCTAAGTTTTATGGTTACCCCTTTTACAAGTAATCCCACTTTTCTTGATTTTTCTTGATGAATGATGATTCAAATCATACCTTAACATCACTTTAGGGTTAAAAAACCATTTTTGTGAAAAATCTCAAAAAGTTAAAGTTTGACTTTTGTGCACAGTTGACTTTTGTCAGATGAATTCCAAACTGTGCGATCCTCTATGAAATCAAGTCCTTAACCTAAATCAAGCTTGATAGATTAATTTCATAGGTGTTATAGGGTGTATTAAATCATGTCCTAGGATTTGGAAGCATGTCCTGGTCAAAAGTCAAAGGTACAGTTGACTTTTCTCGCGAAACCCTAACTGTGGTTCAGATGAAATTGAAACTTGTTGCTCAAGCTTCTTGGATTAATCCATTGTTGCAAAGGGATCAATGTATTATGTTAGGGACCCTCAAATCATCTCTTGAGGTCTTGGCTCATAATTTTCCCAAAAGTCAACTTAGGGTGAATTAGGTCAAGAAACCCTAATTCCTGATTTTTTTATGTATGCATCCCCTGAGGCTAATTTGACTTGATGATTGGGTTTATAATGTCCCTTGGAGCACCATAGGTTATGATTTGAAGCATTGGCTCATGCCCAGAGGAAAAATTCCATCTGGAGGCCCTGGTCGACCAAAACCCTATTTTGGTGACACTGGCGATCTCGAGGCTTAATCCACTTGAAATGCTGCAGTCTTGTGCTTGATTCTTGCTATGGGAGTCCTCTTGATCCATTGTGGATGTTTGAGAGTTTTAGACAAGTTGAGGATCAAGTCATTTCTTTATTGATCCTTTTCCTAAAAGCTCTGAGAGGGCTTGAAACCCTAAGTCTGATTGCAGTGAGTGCTCAACAACCCTTGAAGAGATAGATGAGGCACATAGGTACATCCATATTGTGCTGATGATTTGCACAATGATGGGAAATATTAGTGGTCAAAATTTGGGGTATGACAGATGCCCCTATTTAATCTTCTTCGACCCGAACGTGTGAATGACGAAGGTATTCGGGCATTCGGGGTGCAAGAGGATTAAATATCGGAATACCCGAAATTTTGATGGTGGTTAAGAATGGTAGTTCACGCATCCTTCTTCTTTTGCTAAGCAATGATGCTTAGAAAAGGTAAACTTCCCCTCGATCCTGGTCTTCAGCCAAGGAACTGGTCTTAGTTTTCTTTTGAAATAAACTTCCCCTCGATCCTAGTTTCCTACCAAGGAACTAGTCTAAGTTTCTGATATGAACTTCCCCCCGATCCTGGTTTCCTACCAAGGATCTGGTCTAAGTTTCTTGTATAAACTTCCCCTCGATCCTGGTTTCCTACCAAGGATCTGGTCTTAGTTTCTTTTGTCAATAAACTTTATTGACAAGGGACGCTATTCGTAGCGGTTTTCCTCAAACTTCTCGGCGAATTTTCCTGGGGAAATGCCATTTGACGGAAAAGGTTTTGATTGTAGAGGGGCGCAAACTTCTCTGTTGGAGACGCCATTTGTCGATTCTACTGAGGAAAACGAGTTTCTTGAGAGACTGCTTTCGCTTGGGAGTAATGCATGATACTTTTCTCGGGATCCTCTCAGAGAAATGCCATATGATGTGATCCAATTTTGAGGTGCCGATGACCTTGTTTACATTGACTTTCTTAGAGAGAAAGACCAATGTGTTGCTGAAAGTCTTTAGTTGAGAGGCTTTCTCTATGGATTTTCCTTAATCCGGGAAAGCGACGATATCATCTTCAATGGCGAAGAGTGACACTTGTCGAACGTTTTCTTGTTTTTCAGAGGTTCAAGTTATCAAAGTGGTCAAGGGACCAACTTGTATCCAGAAATAAACTGGAGGCAAGATTGTTTAGATGATTCACTTTCTAACGAGGAAAGGGTTGACAACTCGATTGAGAGGATTTTTATCACTAGGGGATAAGATCTACTAGAGCGATAGTGATGCAATATGAGTATGAATGTGAATCAATAATGCATGATGTATGTATGTTTATGCCGACAAAACTGACGTGACATATAGACTAATGGATGAACACGGCTGGATACTCGACCACAGTGGGGGATGAAAGTATCGCTGGTTCAAGATAGAAATTCTGCCTTGCTTAGGAGAAATAGTCCCTGCCGGGAGCTATATTGGTCGGGCTTAGGAGATAAGAACTCTGCCGGGGGTGCCAGATAAAACACAGTCTCTGACACTGCTGATCCTTCATTCAGGTGCTCTGATTTAGAAGGAGTACTTCGATTTTGCACTTTAAAGTTTGCTTACTTCTGGCGAAGCGATCGATGTTCTTTCGATGCTCAACAATCAAAAGAAATTGCCATCTTTATTTTAAAAGCAGAAAATTTTGACAAGTAAATTCATTTTTGTTTTATTTCAAGAATCGTTGATCATGTTAAAATGTCGTTCTATAAAGCTAAAACAAATAAGAATTGCAAACAAAAGCACAAGGGCTCAAATTTTATTGATAGGATAGAAATCAGCCAAACGCGTGATTCCATGGAGTATTTACAAAGTTAGAAAATGGTAATTTAAGGGAAAAGGGCTACATTGAAACATAACGACCACTATCCTTCTACCAACTTTGAATTTGGGGCATCCTGAGCTTTCGTCGAAGATGACCTTAATCGGAGTTTTCCTGATGGATGATGTAACTGCTGCCGAGGGACTTGCCCCTTTGTCGAACATAGTTACTTGCCATTATCCCTAACTTTTGCCTGGATTGTACTTTGAGATTTCCAATCCACCGGGATGATTTTTTATTATGTCTCTAAATTTTGCCTGGACCGCCCTTTCGGGTTTTCAATCCACCGAGACGTTTTTTTTTCTTCTTTTTTCTAGTTATTTAGGCGAAGTATTTCTTGACTACATCAACATTTATGGGGTAGGAAAATTCCTCTCTGACCATGGTTGCAAGTCTCAAGGCGCCGCCTGAGAAAGCTTTCTTGACCACGTAGGGGCCATCATAATTTAGAGTCCACTTGCCCCGAGAATCAGTGAGAAAGGATTGTATCTTCTTGAGCACGAGATCTCCTTTCCTGAAGACGCGAGGTCGAACCTTTTTGTCGAACGCCTTCTTCATTCTTTGCTGATACAAATGACCATGGCATAGTGCCGTGATTTGCTTTTCTTCGATCAGGTTTAATTCGTCGTGTCGATTTTGACACCATTTAGCCTCTGTAAGCTTAGCTTCCATCAATACCCGGATTGATGGGATCTCTACTTCTATGGGGAGAACTGCTTCCATGCCATATACTAGAGAGAAAGGGGTTGCCCCTATTGAAGTTCGGACAGATGTACGATAACCGTGAAGAGCAAAGGGTAACATCTCGTGCCAGTCTTTGTAGGTTACAACCATCTTCTGAACAATCTTCTTGATATTCTTGTTAGCCGCTTCTATCGCTCCGTTCATCTTAGGTCGGTAGGGAGATGAGTTATGGTGTTCGATCTTGAACTCTGCGCGCAACTCCTTTATCATCTTATTGTTCAAGTTAGATCCATTATCAGTAATGATCTGGCTAGGAACACCATAACGGCAGATGATATTTTTTTTGATAAAGCGGACCACAACTTGCTGGGTTACATTGGCGTATGACGCGGCTTTGACCCACTTGGTGAAGTAGTCAATGGCTACTAGGATGAACCGATGTCCGTTTGAAGCCTTGGGCTCAATTATGCCAATCATGTCGATTTCCCATATGGAAAAAGGACATGGGGAAGAGTGAACTTTGAGATGCGTTGGCGGTACATGGATTTTGTCGGAGTATATCTGACACTTGTGACACCTCCTCATGTACTCGTAGCAGTCGGATTCCATGGTCAACCAGTAGTACCCTGCTCTTAGAATTTTTCTCGCCATTGCATGTCCGTTAGCATGAGTGTCAAAGGTTCCTTTATGAATTTCTTTTATTAACATGTCTGCTTCTGGCCTGTCCACACATCAGAGCAAGACCATGTCAAAGTTTCTCTTATACAGTGTATCACCGCTCAGGAAGAAACTGCCTGCCAGTCTTCTGAGGGTTTTTCTGTCTTTCCTTAATGCCCCAGGTGGGTACTCTTGTTTCTGAAGGAAGCATTTGATATCACGATACCAAGGTTTATCGTCTATGACTGCTTCAATCGTGAAAATGTAAGCGGGCCGTTCAAGGCGCATTATGTCAATCTTAGGTAAGTCGTTCCATTGACCTATACTAATCATGGAAGAGAGAGTGGCTAATGCATCAGCCATGTGATTCTCCTCACGAGGGATATGATGAAACTCGATTCTGTTGAAGAAGGGTAACAACCTTCTCGCATAGTCTTTGTAAGAAATCATTCATGGTTGGTATGTGTTTCAATCTCCTTTGATCTGATTGATAACCAGGGCTGAGTCACCATATACATCCAAGTTCTTGATCCTCAAATCAATCGCTTCTTAGAGACCCATAATACAAGCTTCGTATTCGGCCTCATTATTTGTACACTTGAATGTAAGTCTGGCAGTGAAAGGAATGTGGGTACCCTGAGGTGTTATGATGATTGCCCCAATTCCATTTCCGTAATGATTGACAGCTCCGTCAAAGATTAGTCCCCATTGGGAACCTGGTTCTGGCCCTTCACTGGGTAGCGGTTCATCGCAGTCTTTCATTTTCAAGTACATAACATCTTCATCTGGGAAGTCAAACCCGATTAATTCCTGACCGTCAATCGGTTGATGAGCCAAATGATCGGCTAAAATACTCCCTTTAACGGCTTTCTGAGCGTGGTACTCAATGTCATATTCTGATAAAAACATCTGCCAACGGGCAATTCTTCCCGTGAGAGCAGGTTTTTCGAAAACATACTTGATTGGATCCATTTCGGAGATTAACCAAATAGTGTGACGAATCATGTACTGGCGAAGGCGTTTGGCTACCCAAGCCAAAACGCAGCAAGTTTTCTCAAGCATAGTGTACCGAGTCTCGCAGTCGGTGAATTTCTTGCTCAGATAGTAAATGGCAGACTCCTTCCTTTTAGTTTCATCCTGTTGGCCAAGCACACAACCCATGTAGTCTTCTAATACTGTTAGGTAGATGATCAGTGGCCTTCCTTTCATGGGAGGTGATAAAATCGGTGGGTTGAACAGATATTCCTTAATACTATTGAAGGCGGTTTGACAGTCTTCTGTCCAAATGCAATCTTGATTCTTTTTGAGTAACTTGAAGATCGGTGCGCATGTCGCGGTCATAAGGAATATGAATATGGAGATGTAGTTCAAACGTCCCAGGAATCCCCTGACTTGTTTTTCAGTTTTCGGAGAAAGCATTTCTTGAATGGCCTTGACATTGTCAGGATCAACCTCAATTCCCTTCTGGCTGACGATGAACCCTAGCAGTTTCCTTGAACGGACACCGAAGGTGCATTTGTTGGGATTCAAGCGAAGTTTATACTTTCTTAATATCTCGAATAGTTTTGACAGGTGGGTCACATGCTCCTCTTCTGTTTTATATTTGGCAATTATGTCATCGACATATACCTCAATTTCCTTGTGTATCATGTCATGAAACAGAGTAGTCATGGCCCTTTGATAGGTTGCCCAGGCATTCTTCAATCCGAACGGCATTACCTTGTAACAAAAGGTACCCCATGGGGTAATGAATGAAGTTTTCTCAATGTCTTTTGGGGCCATTTTGATTTGATATAGCCTGAGAATCCATCCATGAAGGAGAAAACTTTTAACTTTGCTGTACTGTCTACCAGCATGTCAATGTATGGTAAAGGAAAGTCGTCCTTTGGAATAGCCTTGTTCAGATCTCTGTAGTCTACACACATTCTGACCTTTTCGTCCTTTTTTGGAACTGGCACAATGTTGGCTAACCATTGAGGGTATTCTGATGTGCCGAGGAAACCTACGTCAATCTGTTTCTGGACCTCCTCTTTGATTTTGATGGCCATTTCCGGGTGAGTCCGTCTCAACCTCTATTTTACGGGCGGACATTCCAATCTTAACGGTAAATGATGTTCCACAATGCTGGTATCCAACCCTGGTATATCCTGATAAGACCAAGCGAACACATCGGGAAACTCTTTGAGAAGCTTTATCAAACTTTCTTTGGCAGTTGGACTGAGCAGTGCCCCAATCCTGATTTCTTTTCTCTCTTTTTCTGAACCCACATTGACCGTTTCCAACGGTTATTTGTGAGGTTCAAGGGACCTTTCCTCCTGTCTGAGTAATCGGGAGATCTCTTCTGGAATTTCGTCGTCATCTTCTTCTTCAGCCCCAAATACCGGGAACTCAAAGTTAGGAGAAGGCATCAGATCGTAAGTTTCAATGGGGTTTAAAACAAGCAATCTGCATGATGTGATGATTTGTGTTTAGAAGAGATAGAGAGAATGCAAGAGTGTGTGCAGTGTTTTATTTTTTTCACTGCTTTTTTTTTATTATTTGTTTTTTAGGATTACCATTTTCTGAAAAACGAAAAGAGAAAACAGCAATAAATGCGGAAATTATAGAACGACGTTATTTTATTTATGAACAAGTCGATTCTTAAAACTACAGCCCTATAAAACAAAACTTTGTCGCTTTGGGTGAAGCGAAGAGGGAAATTTACAGAAAGTGAGCCCTATCAAAACATCCGTTTCACCTGGGCAGGGTGAAAGGTTAAAGTAAAGATGGCAATTACTTTGACTTATGAACAATCTTCGGAACATCGACAGCAACCCATTGGCGGCGAACTCCTCAGTGAATCACAAAGTCTGGTACCTTCCTTGATTTGTCTTCAGAAATAACGCTGATTTCTAGTGGAGCTGGATCATTGGAATCTGTCTCCCGGGCAGAGTTTTTGTATGAGGATTCCTCAGTTGTATTTTGCGTAGTATTTGTACTCTCAACTGTATCTCCTCATCCAGTTGGCTGGATGTCTTCGAGCCAGATACGAGAGCTTTCAGGAGTGGTGTATTTGACCTTGAAGTCAAATTTTCCACTTGGTTATCCCAAGGTGTCCCACACTTCTTTGGAACTGGAGGAGTCATCCCTCTCGATGACGTTGACCTCGGGAAAAGCATAGTTAATGAATTCTAGTCCTATAAACATTGCGAATTCATCGTCGTGCTGGATATTTTTAGGATAACCTGGGTGTTGATCCCATGACATGGTGGGGACGCGGGTATTCTTTTCAATGATGCTCAACTGATTTTCATTTTTTCGGCTGATTCTCTTGCCCTAAGTCTCTCGGGTAAGGCTGCCACATTGGCAGGCCATCCCTCGGGCCATAGTAGTTGTGGTCGAAGTTGTCTTTCATCAGAGTGTCCTCCTCTAATGAGTTTGGGGGTGCACGACATCCTTCAGGATCGCAATCTCCGTATATCATTTCAACATCTGACCGGGGTATAAATCTCGGGCTCTGTGCAGGAAAGCAAAATGGCATAGGCACTTCTTCCTGAGACATGTAACCGTCCTCGTTGAGATAGGACTTCCATTCCTCATCCGTATCGGATGAATCATCTTTATTGATGGTATGCACTTCTTGAGTCACTGGTTGAAGGAAACCTCCACCGTGGAAGAAGTTCTGAATGGGATGAAAACTTTTATTGTCCGCAGCCGTCTGAGTACAGGTTGAGGAAAAGCCAAGACCTTTCTTTTCTTATTGTCAGCGGGAATGACAAGCTGCCCCCATCCTATTGTATTGGCACTCTCGACCGCTTTTATAGCATCTTTGTACGAGGAAATCGAAGTTCCCCCTTCAGATTGATTGTCCTTGCCCACCAAAAGTGCCTGGAACTGAGTTCCAATAACCTCCTCGGGTTCTACACAAGTGGAGGATGATAAGTTGCTTACGAGCAAGGCTTGCTCTCCACAGACTGTGATGAGTTGGTCGCTCTGGACGAACTTTAGCTTTTGGTGGAGGGTCGAAGTGACCGCCCCAGCCTGATGTATCCAAGGTCTTCCTAATAAACAAATGTATGTTGTCCAGATGTCCATGACCTGGAAAGTAACTTGGAAAGTGTGAGGACCGATAGTTATGGGAATATTGACTTCGCCGATAATCATTTTTCTGGATCCGTCAAATGTTTTGACAACGACCTCGCTGGTTCTCGTAGGAGGCCCTTTGAATGATAATTGCATCAAAGTGGACTTCGGCATAACATTTAGGACTGACCCTGTGTCTACCAGTATGCTGGCTAAAGCATCGTCCTGGCAGTTGACTGTAATGTTGAGCGCCATGTTATGATGGTGACCTTCTTCAGGTAATTCCTCATCACTAAATCCCAAGTTATTGCAGGAAGTGATGTTGGAGACAATGCTATCGAACTGTTTGATTGTTACATCCTGTTCCATAAAAGCTTGCTCCAAGACTTTCTGTAGAGCCTTCTTGTGCGCTTCTGAACTAAGTAACAGGGATAATACCGAGATCTTTGAAGGAGTTTGCAACAGTTGATCAACAATGTTGTATTCACTCTTCTGGATGAGCTTCAACATCTCATCATCATTTTTTGAAAGGTCGGGATTACTGGATTGACCGACTGGTGGATTGGGAACTTCTGACTGAGGTTCCTTTTCTTTGTTGGGTTCTCCAACTCCTCTGTTGAAGATTCGACCGCTCCGTGTTACTCGACTGATGTCTGCAATATTCACGACGAAGGGTAATGGAACTTCCTTTCCATTCTCAATTATTGTTGCACCATATTTGTAAGGGATAGCCTTAGTTGATTCATACGGCAGTGGTCCCGGTAGATAGATGACTATGGGAGCCTTCTGATTTTTTTGACCATCGTAAGTAATTTCAACTCGTTCCCGATTGGGAACTCTCGATTCGTCAAGTAGAGGGATGATGGCACAAACATCCCTAGCCCTCTGATGATCATAGATTACGACAATGTCCTCAATTTGATCAGCGAGGTAGTTGACTGATCCAGAACTTGACCATGGTTGAATCTCTTTGCGGTCCAACTGACTTTGAAGGGCTGCTCGCACGAGGTAACATCCTTGATTATCCACTGAGCAAACTCCACACCGCTCATAGTTGTGTAGTGGCACCAGGCCACGTCCACTTTGAATACAGTGTAACCTTACGAGGTCTGTTTCCATCGACCGAACATCTTGACTTTGATATCTAGTAGGATTCCCGTTAGTGATACTAATTTGCTGGGTGTCTTCATCCATATATATTGGAAGCCACCAGTGAATAAACAAGTGCTGAAGTGTTTCCTGGACAAGGGCACAACCCTGATTGTTTTTGCAACCCGCTTTACAGCTCTGATAATCATGTGATACCTGGAACCCGAGCCGGACCTGTTTAGCATGTAACTCCACCAGGTTGGTATTCATCAAGCGAATATCAAAGCTTTAAACCATGTTGATTTGATAATGATTCCTATCATGGTAGTCCTGGATCCATCCAAGATCCATCTGACGCTGGAGGGTCTCTTGAACAAAATAGCATCCCTGTTTGTTTACCAAGCAAGTCATACAGGAATTGTAATCGTGCCACGGCAGATTATGATACTGGCTTTGCCTTGAGTGCATTGCCACCAAGTTGACATTCATCGTGTCGTGGTTTTGAATGATGTTGGAATTCGTATAAACCATGTTAACTCCATGAACTCGGTGCTCTTGGATCCATCAGAGATCCATCTGTTCCTATAGAGCTGCTTGCACCACAGAACATCCCTGATTGTTTTTAGAGCAGATATCACATTGGTGATAGTTATGAAGTGGCACATGGCCATATCCACTCTGTCTACAATGCATCTTGACCAAGTTGGCCTTTAGTAAGAGTACATCGTGAATTTGATAGATGTTGTTAGACTCTCCCTCTATCAAATTGACTGTATCTTTCTCGTGTTGAGGCAGCGGGTTCATGAGAACATTTGGATTCGTATCTTTGAAAGATAAGACCCCGCTCCTAACAAGCTTTTGCACGTCAGACTTGAAACTAAGACAGTTCTCTATGTTATGCCCTGGTCCTCCTTGATGGTAAGGGCAAGTCTGATCCACCTTAAACGAAAAAGGAGGATTTTCTGGTACTGTAAGAGGAGACTTAGTCTAGACATGCCCCTTGGCTAGTAGTAACGGAAATAGTTCTGGGTACGATACGGGTATAGGATCAAATCCTGGTGGCTACGTTGTACAGTTGTTGTTGTATTGAGGACGAGCCTGCGGAAGAGGCTGTTGTGTCCTTTGCTGAAATTGCTGTTGATTAGATTGGCTCTGTGCAACTTGAGGTTGATACGTAGGCGCAGGGTTGATAGCAGGAGTTACAGCTACTACTGGTTGGTACCGTCGCCTTTGCTTTCCGAGAGAGATATTCCCAATATCTTGCTCCTTTTTCTTAGGGAGAGCACTACCGTATTTCTTAGTACCGCTTGTCGACCCAGTGTCTTTGACTAGACGTCCTTCTCGAACGGCTTCCTCGAGACGCACTCCCATACCGACCATTTCGGTGAAGTCGCTGGGCACACTGGCAACCATTATGTCGTAGTAAAATGAGCTTAAAGTCTTTAAGAAAATCTTTGTCATCTCTTTTTCCTCCACGGGTGGAGAAATCTGAGCGGCAATCTCATGCCATCTCTGAGCGTACTCTTTAAAAGTCTCCTTGTCCTTTTGCGACATTGATCTGAGTTGATCTCTGTCTGGTGCCATGTCCAAATTGTATTTATATTGTTGGACGAAGGCGGTGCCAAGATCACTGAAAGTGCTGATCTCGGTGCGGTTTAAACCCATGTACCATTTGAGTGCGGCACCAGTTAAACTATCTTCAAAGTAGTGAATCAACAGATCCTGATTCTCCGTCTGAGCTGACATTCGCCGAGCATACATCACCAAATGGCTTTGAGGGAAAAAGTTACCCTTGTACTTTTCAAAATCGGGCACTTGGAACTTGTGCGGAACTTTCACATTGGGGACCAAACAAAGGTCTGCGGCGTCCTTTCCAAATAAATCCTGACCGCGAATAGCTTGCAGTTCCTTCTGCATTTCCAGGAACTGCTCCTGGAATTAATCCATTATGTCAAACATAGTTTCCTTTCTACCAGAAGGTATCTGTGGAACCTGTCCTTCCGGGACAGTGTGCTCCACATGGGGGTGGTACCGTGACTACGGCAGCGAATCTTGGTGTCTCCTGAAGTTTGTAACCTTCAGGAGTTGTTGGTATGCCCCTGGCATCTTCGTTTTCCTGAAGTTTGTAACCTTCAGGCCCAGCGGCTTCTGCTATGATTCCCTGATCTTCAGTGATCGGCGGAACATATCCTTCCGGGATATAGTTAACAGGCATGCCCCAAGGACGATCTTTCGGAATTTTGTACCTAGGATCATACTTCTCCACTATGGGTGTTGAGGTGATCTCTGAGATCACAGTTCTTTGTAGCTGAGCTTCTGCCATGGTTTGCATGTCACTACGAAGCTTTCTCATATCCTCTCTCAGAGCATCGATCTCTTCTTTCAACTCTCTGTTTTCTTCCTCAAGATCGTCCATCTTCTTCTGACGATTGGCCCGAGTATTGTACGAATGAGACAGTTTGACTCTAGAACCGAGACACAAACGTGAGATTCGTAGGTAAGAAGAATGTGTTGCGTGAGAATGATGAATGCACTAATGATATTAATTGTTTTTTTTGTTTAATCAAAATAAACTTCGACACTTAGATTGCAAACATCAAACAATGGGGAAACCCCATTTTATTGAATTCAAAGGATTGCGGAAATGGAAATATAGTAAAGTACAAAGTGCGGAAACAGAAACCTAAGCTAATGGGTCCCGAGTCCTCTCTAAGGAGAACTTGGGTGCTGATTCTGGTACTTTTATTTTCTTTGACCGGGGCTCTTAGGCCGTTGTCAGGTTGTCATTCCTTTGCCAAGTGAAAGGAGCGAGCAAATTCCTTTGGTCATCCTAATTCTCTACAGCATGTTGCTCTAAAATTTCAATCAGAGCATCCTTATCTTTTAACAATTGCTGTATTTTGATACACTCCACATTGAGAATACGGTACTTGTTCTTTCAAGACCTTCTCTCCTGCTGAACTTTGTTGAGATTAACCTATAGCTTTTCCGTTTCATTCATAAAGTACATGACAGATTCCCTTGGCGGAGGAACTCCGTAACGCAGATAAGACATCTTTAGCTTGAGAGCTCTAGTTTGTACCCAGTGGAGATAAGGCTCCACCGAGACACAATCCGGTTTTCCTAGAGACTCTCGTCCTTTCTTATGAACATGTTTCCAAGCGTGCACTATTTCCATCTTTAGTGTCATGTCATTTTCTCCTTCCTTGAAGAAAAGACCTTCCAGATGGGCATTCCGTGGGACGTGCCTCATCGGGTATCCAAATTGACGATGAACTAACACTGGATGGTAATTGATTCCTCCTTTAGTTCCTATGAGGGGTACGTTGGGGAAGTTTCCACAATGGTCAATGATCCTGATCCCGTCATAAATCCTATTGCATTAATCTATGTCAGAGTTGGTAAGAGACACGATTTTCTGCGACCAACGTAGGGCACTCTTATGATCCCAAAAAGCAGCAGACTTAGGTAAATGGGAAATGAACCATTTATATAGCAGGGGAACACAACACGTGATCTCTCCTTTGCTGTACAAATTCCCTAAGTGTACAGAATGATACGCATCTGCGAGCAAGGTCGGTACGACATTTCTAATCAGAAATATCTTAATGGCATTGATATCTACAAAGTTATTGATGTTGGGAAACAAGAATAACCCGTAGGTGAGAAAAACAAAGATGCTTTCAAAAGCAGTCATGTTCCCTATACTAGCAAAGTACAGGGCCTTCTTTGTCAAGAATTGGGCTGGAAAACCTGGGATTCCCCCCTTAGTGGTCATGTGAGTCTTGACTTCTGACTCATCCAAATAGATCGCTCTTGCAATGGTCTAATCCTTTGGAATTTCTTCCAGTCCAGAAAAGGAAGCGTGATCAGTAATGGGTAGATCAATCAGATAAGAATACTCCTCCAGCATTGGTGCGAGCTGGTAATCCGGGAATGTGAAACAGTGATAAACCGGATCGTAAAACTGAATGAGTGCCTCCAGGATTCCCTCAATTACATGGACCCTTAACACAAGTAGCAGACCTCCGTACTTGGCTCTAAAAGCGTCAAGGTTAGTGATCATCCTTTCTAATCCTCTTAAATCCTCTAGTTTTGGAACCTTGAAGGTATACTTGTGAGTTCTTTGTCTACTGAAATCCATGAGCGCAATCCTTTTTTCTCTGACATTTGCAACCATTGTCTTAGTTTAATTTGAAAAAGAGATACTAGAAGAGAAATTTTTTCCTTTGTTCAATGTTTTAAAATGAATGCATGAATGCAGCACACAAAAACATAGAAAAAACATGGGGTCAAAGGGTCGGTGTCATGAAGTCATGGCTCTACCCATCCCAAAGGTTTATACTAGTGACTTTTGTACCTGTCTCTCAAAATCATTAATTCTTGTCGAGATCACATCAGCGGGCCGGGAACCGTGCTAGGTGATGTAATTCGAAGAATCTCAGAAGAGGGTCGTATCGCGTAACAACTATTTCCGATAGCTTCCGCACTACTGAAAGAGGTTTTTCCTAGGTGTATACTCAATCTTTCCACATGCGGCATCACACGCATTCCCATTAGCAGAAAAATAAACACATATATCAATTAGGAAAAGCAGTATATATATTTGTCCAAATGTCCTAGACTTAAGAGCTATGAATCCTATGATCCTATCAGAAAATGGCTCCCCGGCGGAGTCGCCACTCTGTGGTACCTTCCCGATTTAAAGGTTTTTGACCTAAGATCCTAGTGAAGGTCGATCCTAGCAATAATATTGGTTCCCAGTGACATCACTATGCCTGTGACACCTTGAATTCAAGATTTTTATCCCTTGGGGAAACAAGAAAGAATGTCTCCCACTGTGGTCGCCATTTTGGCGGGCACAGTGAACATGACTTATTCAAAGTTTCTACCTAAAACTGTAAGAAAGAAGGCTCTCCCACTGTGGTCGCCATTTTTCTGTAGCACGATTTTTGTGGTTTCGAAGCACTATCGCTTGGGTACTACAGTTCGATTCATTTTTTATCCTATTAAAGCTGATGAAGGAAGGGAAATAGATGTCTCCAATTAACCCTGCTTGCAAACTGAGGTTAAACAGTCAAAATTATTGATTTACAGATGCTATCAAAATGGGGGTTCGCCCTTTGGGGTTATTTTTTTGAAAACAATGTCAGGGTAGGGTGTTGGGACTGATGCTCTTTGGTTGATGTATGGGATTTTGGGTTTTTTATTAGTGTGCTCGCTAAGATTTCTCTTTCAATCTTATGCCTATGTATTCCCGTTTACCGAAACAGGGAAATCAGAGCGATCATAGTTCCTCCTATTCTATGGGAGGAAAACGGTCATTTTGGTGTCTTGTTCGAAGCCCAAGACGTGAAGCTAAAGGTGGTTTGTATCTTGTTCAAAGCCCAAGATGTGAAGCTGAAGGGTCTATTTGTATCTTGTTTGAAGCCCAAGATGTGAAGCTGAAAGGTTTTGACTTTAGAGAGAATTTGTCATCTCTAAAGGGGGTCAGTTTGTCACAACTGTTGGGTGACTGATTATAAAGGAGAATTACTTTAACTGGGATATGTGAATCCAGAAATGCCATAATTTCCTTTATAGGGGATTCTTAACCTGAAGGAGAAGACTTTAACTAGTGTAGAGCAATGCTATCTTTCCTTATGAATTTCTCATGCTAAAAGAGGGACAGTGGCGTGGATGTAAATAATCCAGAGGCTTGCGGCTTACAGCAATTTAGATGAAAAAAAGGAGTTGTTGATGTTTGTATACTGTGACCAAGGCACAGTTTTTGATGCTAAAAGGTTGATTGACTCAACCGGGGTTTTCTTATATAAAGCCTAAGAGGAGGCTATTGACCCAACAAGAGGGTGCTTTTAGGTGTCTCGTACGAAGCCCGAGAGAGAGGCTAAAAGGGTTGACTCAACGAGAAAGTGCTAACAAGTAACCGACTCAACAAGAGAGTTCTTTTGTATCTCGTACGAAGCCTGAGATGAAGGCTGAAAAGGTTTGACTCAACAAGAAAGTATTTTATACTCAACAAGAGAGTGACTTTTGTATCTCGTACGAAGCCCGAGATGGAGGCTAAAAGTGTGGTTGACTCAACAAGAGAGTCTTTTTGTGTGTCTTGTACAAAGCCCGAGACGGAGGCTAAAGGGGTTAGACTCAATAAGAGAGTCCTTTTCTATCTCGTACGAAGCCCGAGATGGAGGCTAAAGGGTGATTCAACAAGAGAACCTTTTATACTCAACAAGAGAGTGATTTGGTATCTCGTATGAAGCCCGAGACGGAGGCTAAAGGGTGATTCAACAAGAGAACCTTTTATACTCAACAAGAGAGTGTTTTTGTATCTCGTACGAAGCCCGGGATGGAGGCTAAAAGTGGGTGACTCAACAAGAGAGTCTTTTATACTCAACAAGGGAGTGACTTTTTGTATTTCTTTGAGAATGTCTTTGAGACTCAAGGGAATTAGACCATCCACGTCTAGAGTTTTATCTTTTGTACTATGCTTAAAAGAAATTAAGAGACAGTACGTTTTAATTAGAAAGATCTAGACTCTTTGAAAGACTGTTCTATTGAGATGACTAATTTCTGTTCCTATACCTCTAGGAGGTCGTCGGGACAATTTGTACGAAGCCCAAGAGGAGGCTGGAAACTTTTAAGAAGCCGAGGGACAATTTGTACGAAGCCCAAGAGGAGGCTATCTTCCCGGAGGAAGAATCATTATACGAAGCCTAAGAGGAGGCTGTGAAAACTTCTAAAAAGCCGATGGGTCCTTGTACAACGCCCAAGAGGAGGCGGGGATGCTTTTAGGAAGCCTGTGGGTCCTTGCACTAAGCCCAAGAGGAGGCTGATGAACAGTTCCAGAAGAGGTTTCACTTGGAACATTGGCCTTCTGTTCAAGGGGAAGATTCCTTAGATCTAGTTGTCTAAAATTGATGTAAGGAGACGAGGTTTTGTCTAGTTCTAGACGTAGTTGCCGGGGAAACTCTAAATATATATACTATTATTACACAGTCGATATGAGTTTATGAAAGAAGACTTATAGTGAAACAGCCCCACAATACAGTTATATACATATGAAAGCGTTAAAGGAAAGCAGGTAAACACTTGGTTGTAGAGCTTCCATGCTGTATGGTTAGTTATTCAACAAAGAAAAGTTGAAAACAATATATTACAAAATCAAAGGAGAAAGTGCTTTGAAAGGAAAATTGGGGCTTACAGCTCAAGGAGAGGCCCAGGGTTTTATCAGTGATTGCACTGTCGTTTTGTACAGGGACTTATACAAGTGACTGAGGCCCAATAAAGGTTTTTTGTACAAAGGGGATGGGTCTTACACTCTCTCAAGAGGCCCAAAGGTTTTAAAGAAAAGAAATGGGGCTTATAACACGAGGGTAGGCCCAGGGTTTGTTTTTGAACTGGCAATCGCGCCGAAGTTTTTGAAAATACACAGAGGGACTTATACAATAAGTGAGGTCCACAATGGGTTTATTTTACAAAAAGGCTTGGGTCTTACACTCTATTAGAGGCCCAAGTGAGTTTTAAGAAAAGAAATGGGTCTTACTACTCGATGGTACGCCCAAGGTTTGTTTTACACGGGCGACGATCGCGCCGAACTTTTGAAATACAATGGGACTTATACAATAAGTGAGGCCCACAATAGGTTTGTATTTACAAAGGATTGGGTCTTATACTCTATTAGAGGCCCAAAGGTTTTAAAAAAAGTTTGTTAGGGTGAAAATCAACAAAAACCCTAATTTCATCATTTTTCAAAGTAATTATTTAAAGAAAAATTAATTAAAATGATACAAATGCCAAATAAGTTCTAATAAACAACTTATGATCTTTGGTTGAGGTTTGAAAATGATATTTTAATCACAAGAGGAATTAAAACTCATTTGGTTTTGATTTTTCAAGATGAATATTTATTTTTAAAAGGTTTAAAAACAAATAAAAGGTATTTATTCACAAAAATACTAATTATATTAAATAAATAATATAACTCTAATTTTTTTGGGGAATAAAATATTTCAATATTTTTGTGATTTTTTGCAAAAAGAACCATAAAAAATAATTAAAATTGAGTGAGAAATTAATTTTTCAAATCATTAATAAAATAATATGAAAAATAAGAAAAATGAGAAAAAGTGATAAAAAAGAGGTCTGGGGCGAGGGGGATTCGAACCCCAGACCTCTCACTTGCCAATACACACAAAACCAGCTGATCAACCACTGGGGCGCAATGCCAATTCAAATATAGTATGGCAAGTGAAAAATATATAGAGAACTTGGTTGGAAAACCTGAAGAATGGCGCCATGGCCATCTTCTTCCTCCAGCTCGTGCATGAATCCCTCTATCTCTCTCGTCCCTCCACCATTTGACATGATTCAAACACCAAACCCATGCGTTTTTCCACAAGGATCACGATGGTAATTTTCAATTTTGTTGAAAGGGAGTAAATCAGAACATAACAAGATAAAACCTGAAGAACCCTAAAATTGGCATGAACTCAGGGAAATCCTATATACGAATTGTAAACCACAATTGATTGAGGGTAAACATTTAACACATGATGAAAAGCAATTGGCAAAAGTATCATGCGAGGAAATATGCATGGATCATGAAGATTGAGTTTTGAGGCTTACCTTGATGCAAGCTGAAATGGAACTCTGCACAAACTGTGTTCCAGCCGTGAGTTAATGATCCCTACAGCTTCAATGGATGTTGTGGATTGTGTTGCAAGCTTTGGAACACTTTGAAAACCTCTGGATCAAGTTGGAGGACTCCAGCTGCATAATTGATGCATAATGGCTTGGTTGAAGGGTAATTTTGAGCTAGGGGTGTTACAGTTGGTGTTTAAGTGTTTGGACACCTCAAATACATCATATGTGATGTGTTTGAACAATTGGAATGGACTGCTTAAGGCTGCAACTCAAAACTCGATGGTGGTTGCTCAAAAACAAAGAAACTTGATGCTTAAGAAAGAATGAGAGAAAGCAGTGTTGTAACTGGCTTTGGGGTACCTTGAATGATCCATTGGAACCTCTATTTATAGGTGATCAATTCTTGTCTTGGAGGAATAGTGAATGGCTGCTGGATCAGATCACCTTCAAAGGGATTGGTTGGACATAAATGCCTCTTGCATTAGGTGTAACAGCTGCTCCAAATAGATCAGCTATGCCTTGACTGAAATCACATTCCTCAGTCATTTTAATTGTTGTTTAATCAGAGAACTTGACTGAGGAGAGTGAGAATCTTGACAATGCACTATTCCACATTAATGCCCTTTGAATTCAAGGCAAAATGTGACAAAATGCATGGATTTCAAGTTGGAAGATTCCTTGGCTTTGTGACTCAGCTTTGTAGATGGATCAAATGTATTGTGATTGGTTTGAGTACATGTGGCATGATGATCCTTGGTCTTGATTCAGAAATCATGTGTGGCAAGCAAACATGCAAATTGATTTTCCCCAAAACAGCTTGTAGCAGCATGACTTTGGGCATGGATTTCTCTTGGCTCAAGTTGAATTAAATCATGCTGAGAGGCTCTTTGGATTCTTAGAAACATATGCAACAACATTGATGTTTACCTTTGGCCTTGATTCAGCTTGCAACTATGTGAAAAAATCTCATAAGTTTTGGTGTTTTCAACAAAATCTGTCTTGGACAGAATTTTTCCAAGTGTTGGAAAATGATGCACTTTCATGTTTTCAGCCATTTTGGCCCAATCATAACTCAAAATCCATAATGAATTGGAGTGAGGTGTAGTTGAAGCTTTTGTAGAGGGTAATGAGAGCTACAACTCCAGCTTTGGATGGGGAAGAATGGCCTTGTGGTTTAGGAGTTATGATCCTCCAAAGTTGGTACCCTTGCCACTTTGTTCATAACTTAGAAAATTTTCTAAGTTTTATGGTTACCCCTTTTACAAGTAATCCCACTTTTCTTGATTTTTCTTGATGAATGATGATTCAAATCATACCTTAACATCACTTTAGGGTTAAAAAACCATTTTTGTGAAAAATCTCATAAAGTAAAAGTTTGACTTTTGTGCACAGTTGACTTTTGTCAAATGAATTCCAAACTGTGCGATCCTCTATGAAATCAAGTCCTTGACCTAAATCAAGCTTGATAGATTGATTTCATAGGTGTTATAGGGTGTATTGAATCATGTCCTAGGGTTTGGAAGCATGTCTTGGTCAAAAGTCAAAGGTACTGTTGACTTTTCTCGCGAAACCCTAACAGTGGTTCAGATGAAATTGAAACTTGTTGCTCAAGCTTCTTGGATTAATCCATTGTTGCAAAGGGATCAATGTAGTGTGTTAGGGACCCTCAAATAATCTTTTGATGTCTTGGCTCATGATTTGTCCCAAAAGTCAACTTAGGGGTGAATTAGGTCAAGAAACCCTAATTCTTGATTTTTGATGTATGCATCCCCTGAGGCTAAATTAACTTGATGATTGGGTTTGTAATGTCCCTTGGAGCATCATAGGTTATGGTTTGAAGCATTGGCTCATACCCAGAAGAAAAATTCCATATGGAGGCCCTGGTCAACCAAAACCCTATTTTGGTGACACTGGTGATCTCGAGCCTTAATCCACTTGGAATGCTGCAACCTTGTGCTTGATTCTTGCTGTGGGAGTTTTCTTGATCCATTGTGGATGTTTGATAGGTTTAGACAAGTTGCGGATCATGTCATTTTTTGATGGATCATTTTCCTAAAAGCTCTGAGAGGGCTTGAAACCCTAAGTCTGATTACAGTGAGTGCTCAACAACCTTTGAAGAGATTGATGAGGCACAAAGGTACATCCATATTGTGCTGATGATTTGCACAATGATGGGAAATCTTAGTGGTCAAAATTTGGGGTATGACACAGGCCTTGTTTCTTAGCCATAAAATACAACTTCCTTACCTTCTTGAAAAGCTTCGCTTTACCAAAAGCATTAAGCATGGCATTGTATGTTGTCGTGCTGGGCATGAAACCTCGCCTGCGGCATCTCGTCGAAAAGCCTGGAAAGTTTGTCTATCGGTAGAGCCTGAGCATAGTAGTTTATGACACGAATATAAAGTTCTTGGTCCTAATTCAACCAATCTTTTGAGATCTTGCAGTACACTTGAGTTTGAATCTTAGCATGGTGAATGAATAACATTAACTTGAATTTCTTGTAATGAACTCTTGAGTCCTTTTGGGATCGACTTGAGCTTGTAATTTGTGGAGAAATATCAATGTCAAAATTATAATAAGTAAGCACTTGTGTAGTCCCCATGCTATTGTAGCGTCTTTGTATCAAAGCATTAGAAACAAAAATAGAGAACAACTTCTCAACTGCATGATCTTCTGACGGTTTTCATAATACATGAAATCATCCAGCAAAGATGTCTTCAGAGCGTGACTTTTGAATATTTTCAGCATTTTCAATCCATTGAAAAATATTACCTCTTGTGTATCTCTGCTATTAGTTACTAGCTTGTTGCATTTGTGAATTTAGAATCTTGCATTGTTTGGACTTAAAAAAAATCTTTTAATCTTGTACCACTAGTATGAAAATTTTAGAATTAATGAACATCCAATCTTGTGAAAGAATTTGAATTTGCACATTGAAGCATGAACTTTAAATCTTGAAATGGCATCTTGATCTTTGTTAAACATGTGAAGTTCTTGAATTCGAAAAAAAATTTGGATAAATCTTATTCTTCTTCAACATTAGAAATCACCCTTGAATTAAAGTAAACCATGTAACTTGAATGATGACGAATAAGGATTTGCACTTTGAATTTGGAATCGCCTTGGATGAATAATGACAAAGTGATGTATGCCTTTAAATCATGAATGACTTGAAATATGTAACTTTATCCTTCCCAGTGATTAATATGAACTTTCGTCTGAACAAAATGTTAAGAATTTTGATCCATCTTGAGCGAGTTTTGAACGATAGAATCGTTTGGACCAATACCCCAAATTCAACTTTAATTCCTCAATCCACACTAACTCGTAAGCCACAAATGGTTGAAAGAATAACCGTGCCTTGAGCGAAATGAACTCCCACAACATGCTCACTTTCCTTAGCAACTCAATCCACGAGTCCTTGATCATAGGAGGAAATGCCTTGCAATCATGAATAATTGTGGTGAATGTTTTTGCTTTAAAAACTCCAAATGATGCATGCCAATGTAATTTAGATTCCAAATGACCCATATGGATGATCTTGAACTTATCACCAACTCGTATTCTTAATTGTTAGTTCCTTAATTTTAAGGGTTGGTATTAATTTTGTAAAACAAATAATAGCAGCAATATGTTAGATAGGATAGTTTATCTTGCTAAAGAAGAACAGGTTGAACAAGGAGTTCTAGTGTGCAATGGAACATGTTGAGCTGAAGTAGTTTCAACATCTGGTATAACATGTTGTATCAAGATGTCCCATGCAGGTTCATTCGACATCGCGCCAGAAGTGAAGAGAATTCAGAATTCTGTTATGTCTTAATAGAGGCAGAAGATTCAGGAATTAATATGCAAATTCTATGTGGCGCTGTATTAAAAGGTCTGAAGGTTCAAGTCTGAAATTGAGAAGAATATTGGAAAATATACACTTTCTAAATATGGAGATATTTTAGGAAGTTATAGATTGAAGTCCTGATTTGTAGCAGAAGTTTCTGCTGACTTGTAGCAGCTCATCTGCTATGTTTTTGTAGGCCTAAATCCAGTTGGGAATAGGTTATATATATAGGTTTTGTAACCTAGTTTTGTAACGCAACCAAAGATGTAAAAGTTCTAGTATTAGGGTTGGTTCCTGTACAACTCGACCTATGAGTTGGACAGTTTGTAAGTGTGATCCTCGAAGCTGTTAAGTAAGAGGAGTATTGTTCTTGGAGGAAGCTTTTAAGTAACTCTAAGTTGTGTCTTGGAAAGGTGTCGTACTTGCTGAATTGTTGTATAGGTAAAAGAGCCGTTGATGCAGTGGCGGATTGTCTACTGCTAAACATCATTGCGATGATTGGGAGTGAGAAGTGTTTCTCATAGCTAGAGAGGATCTAGGTAGAAGGGTCATTGGGTAGTGATTGAGTGATAAGCTGTAAACGGAGAGTTTAGCTTTGAATTGATACTACTGATAGTGGACTTCATCCCTGGCTTGGTAGCCCCCAGAGTAGGTGTGTTAAACCGAACTGGGTTAACAATTCTGTGTGTCTTGCTCTTATCTTTTCAGTACCATGATTATTTCAATATACCTTGCCCTTTGTGATCATGTCAGACCAGATGTCGAACGGCATGCTCTAGGACATTTGAAATGTGCCAAGAAAAACAGGTTCCCAAGAAAGACAGATTCCCACACCAAATACTACTTTGACTGGTCAGGCGATACAAACAATGACTTTTTATCCATTATAAATAACAAACCTCCTTGCTCCTATTAGCACACCAAGGAAAGAATCATGAGTCAGTCTAACAAGAATGCAGCAAAGAGACACATGCAGGAGGACAAGAAGCCAGATCCTCAGAAGTGGCAGTTCTGACATAATGTGGATTAGAATGGGCAGATTCTAATCTTGATGGTAAGTAGTTCTGGAAATACATGGCTACTTTCATGTTGAAGACTCTATTAAGGTGTTATAAGGTTGGTGCCAGGAGGTTCCTTCTAATACAAGTAAAAGGTGGTGGCAGTCCTTATCTTGTGTTGCAAGACATTTGTTTGGAATATGTGAGAATTTCAAATCAAGTGGGCTTGTGTTTATTGGACTTGGCAGAACATGTATCCAAAATCAACATGGTGAGGCCTCGCTCAACATATACCAGAATGGGGCAATATTGGTGTGATATCATAAAGAGCATTGTATGTTAAGGCTGTTGTCTATAGCCTATTGCTGCAAGTGTGCTGATTACTGTGCAGCATGTGTGCTGGTCAAGTTTGTGCTGTGTGATGTCAAACATCTTGATGAGACATATCATAGCTGTGTGAAGTTAGTGCTTATATAGGAGAGGTCTGAAAAGCAGCACTGTTGTATATGGGTGACTTTTTTTCTCTGCTGGTTCTGAATGAATCTTGAAGGGGTTGTGAGAAGTCATCTCAGTATCCATTAGATAAGAAGATATGTTTGTATAAGTGTCTGTGGAGTCTTGGGTTGATAATTTAATGAGCAAGCAGACAAAATGTTTTGGTAAGATGTCAGAACATGGTACAGGACATGTTTCTCTTGAGCCAAACAAGGAATTTTTCTGGTCGGTAGTGCAAGGATAAGGCGAAACACGTGTCTCTACCTATACATGGAGCGTTATTGGCTTAATTTATGGTAAGATTCAGTTGAGAATCATTTAAGGCAGTCAAGGCAGTTTTGGAAGGTAGGCATTGAATTTGATTGCAGTTTTTGATACCTAAAATAGAGTTTCTTTGACCAAGAACCTTGACATATTCAAGGCTCGTTAACTCCTAAGTTACTGGTCAGCTATTTATAGGGGTTGTTCTCTTCTCCTCCAGCCAAGTGAGTGTTTTGTTTCACTAGTCTTATGGCATTTGTTCGTATTTGGGTAAGCATCACTTGGGTCTGGTTCTGTGAGGGCCTTCTTTTCCAATTTTTGGCTAAAAAGGGGGAGAAAGGGTGTGTGAAATGGGTTATGCAGATGCCTTGTTTAGAGTCTGCAGTTCCAATTGTTTGCGAAGAGGGTGTCATTTCCTTGAGTTGGTGTTGAGTTCCAATTGTGACTTGTGTCCTGAGTTATGAACACAGTTGTGACTTGTGTTCTGAGTTACCTGGGTTGATAGATTGATACTTCTTAAGTTTCATCTTATGCCACAGGTTGACTGGGCGCGTCTGATCAAGTAAGGTGTGCAGAAATCTCGTATGCCACCATTGGTCCTTTGTGTCAAGACAGACGTTTCTTTTCTGGAGGAGTCTTCTACAATTATCCAGGTCTGAGCTGGAAGAAAAAAGAAATGTGTGGTATTAAGGGGGAGTCAGATATCTTCTTCCTCATGTACACCAGATATCTTCTTCCTCATGTGCATAACTTCGGGACTTTCTACTTCTTAGGTCCTAATGTGCTGCCTGAAGTAATTGTGTTGTGGTGCTCGAAGGTGATGTTATGGAGCTCATAGAAATGTGCTGCCAAAAGAGTTGTCAGACATGATGTCCTAACATCATTCAAGTATTCCCTAGAAAATGATTCTCCATGATTGCTGTAGCTACTGATGGTTAAGGTTAGGATCAGTAGTTGTTGATGACTACTGACATTAGTATAGAGCTGTGATTGCTGCTGTAATCTGAGTTGTAATGTTTATGTATTTGTTTTAGCCAAAATTTGCCAAAGGGGGAGAATGTTAGTTCCTTAATTTTAAGGGTTGGCATTAATTTTGTAAAACAAATAATAGCAGCAATATGTTAGATAGGATCGTTTATCTTGCTAAAGAAGAACAGGTTGAACAAGGAGTTCTAGTGTGCAATGGAACATGTTGAGCTGAAGTAGTTTCAACATCTGGTATAACATGTCGTATCAAGATGTCCCATGCAGGTCCATTCGACATCGCGCCAGAACTGAAGAGAATTCAGAATTCTGTTATGTCTTAACAGAGGCAGAAGATTCAGGAATTAATATGCAAATTCTATGTGGCGCTGAATTAAAAGGTCTGAAGGTTCAAGTCTGAAATTGAGAAGAATGTTGGAAAATATACACTTTCTAAATATGGAGATATTTTAGGAAGTTATAGATTGAAGTCCTGATTTATAGCAGAAGTTTCTATTGACTTGTAGCAGCTCATCTGCTATGTTTTTGTAGGCCCAAATCCAGTTGGGAATAGGTTATATATATATATATATGTTTTGTAACCTAGTTTTGTAACGCAACCAAAGATGTAAAAGTTCTAGTATTAGGGTTGGTTCCTGTACCACTCGACCTGTGAGTTGGACAGTTTGTAAGTGTGATCCTCGAAGCTGTTAAGTAAGAGGAGTATTGTTCTTGGAGGAAGCTTTTAAGTAACTCTAAGTTGTGTCTTGGAAAGGTGTCGTTCTTGCTGAATTGTTGTATAGGTAAAAGAGTCGTTGATACAGTGGCGGATTGTCGACTGCTAGACATCATTGTGATGATTGGGAGTGAGAAGTGTTTCTCATAGCTAGAGAGGATCTAGGTAGAAGGGTCATTGGGTAGTGATTGAGTGATAAGCTGTAAACTGAGAGTTTAGCTTTGAATTGATACTACTGATAGTGGACTTCATCCCTGGCTTGGTATCCCCCAGAGTAGGTGTGTTAAACCGAACTGGGTTAACAATTCTGTGTGTCTTGCTCTTATCTTTTCAGTACCATGATTATTTCAATATACCTTTCCCTTTGTGATCATGTCAGACCAGATGTCGAACGGCATGTTCTAGGACATTTGAATTCTGCACATGTACCAGAATTTCATTAATGAACAACCTAATTTGCATCACCAGCAATAAGTATTTGAAAAGAGGGCAATGCTTCGAGTACTATGAATCTTCGCCTTATATCTTGCATTTTGATCCACAAAGACACCTTGACTCGATGGGTAACATAATAGTAATGCCTTGAAGAATCCTTGAAGACGATTAAGGAAAGAAACCCTTGGATGAAAACCCTAGCACTCCTGATCTTCAATTGACCAAGCTCCAATACCATAAACTCTGATCTTGAGATATACATTGAGGCTTCCATGACCTTTGGACCTTTTGCAGCAACCCTAAATTCACAAATGAAACCAAACAAACAAAATCTAAAAAAATGGTTAACTATGCATAGATGATTGACCTAAGCTGATGTGCAGAAGATCAAGGAATCTAAGGGAAAATTTTGGGGTATGACAGGGACGAACTGATCTCTGTTGACGAACTTCGGCATCATACTGAATATTAATGACATTCACACTTTGATCTTTCCTGTCACTGCGTTCTACCTGAATCACACCTTGATCTAGTAACTTCTGCAAATGCTTCTTAACCACTTCATCAGCCAAATAAGCAATTTCATCTTGAGGAATTATTCCACATTTATTCAATCGCTCTCCTATAACTGCCATAGGAGTACGAATATCCTTGACCCTTGTAATCAGTCTTTGTCCATTGTTTTCTTCCACAACATTAACAGATGGACCTCCATGCGGGGGCATGGGGTTGGTCTTAACATTTGTGCCTCGTGGGGTGAAATTAAGATCCTTGGACTCAACCAAGTCTTGAACTCTATTCTGAAATGCATAACAATTATCTATTGAATGTCTAGGAGCACCCTTGTGAAACTCGCAATGAGCGTTGGCATCGTATCTTGGAGGATATGGGAAAGTTGCTGGCCTCAAATCTACGAGTGTCAAATGCCCACTCTGATACAATTGAGAGAAAATTTGGCTATACGACATTGGCACAAGATCAATATGCCTCCTTGGAGCTCTTGGTCTTTGTTGCCGCGGTGCTGGGGCATTTTGATACTGCGGGGAGGAACATTTTGATAATTCGGCTGCTGAGTAGGCTGTTGAGGTGGAGCTTGTGCAACTGCAGCCACCTACTGATATGGTATATCCACTGGGGCTCTACCCCTTCGTACTCTCATAACGGCATTAGTGTCTTCATCCTTTCTCTTCCCGAAAGGCTTGTTTCCTCCACTTGTAGTGGAAACAACAACTTTGTTCTTCTTCAGCTGACTTTCAATTCTTTCTCCTACAAACACAATCTCGGAAAATTTGGGGAAGCTAGATCCCAGCATACGACCCAAGTATTGAGACTGTAGAGTCCCCATAAACATGTCCATTAACTCCTTGTCCAGCAGAGGTGGTTGAACACAGGCAGCCAGCTCCCGCCACCATTGAGCATATTCCTTAAACGACTCATTGTTGCGCTAAGTCATGTCTTGCAGTTGAGTGCGGTTTGGCGCCAGATCAATATTATACTGATAATTTTTGAGGAACGCCTCAACAAGATCTCTCCAAGTGCTGACCTGCCCCTTCTCTAGTTGCATATACCATTCCAACGATGCCCCACTGATGCTATCCTGGAAGTAATGAATGAGGAGTAGGTCGTTGTCAATATGAGCGGCCATCTTGCGATAGTATGCTCGTAGGTGAGTTTTGGGATAACTGATTCCTTTGTACTTATCAAAACCTGGAACTTTGAACTTTTTAGGGATCACAAGCCCGGGAAGCAAGCATATATCAACAACATCCAAGCCTGGAGTAGTTTGAACCTCCAATGACTTGAATTTTTCCTCCAATGTGCGCAATCTATCAGCAGATGGATCAGATACAGCTCCCACAGCAGGTTGAGGAGGTGGTGGTTGTAAGAAGAAGGCATCATATTGCTCATCCACGTCACTCATAGATCCATGTTGAGCAGTTGCAGCAGAGTGTTCTGACAGGTCCACATGAACAGGAAGAGGAACCCCCTTAGTTACTCCAGAAGTTCCCACCCTTTCAGCGAGCTTTTTGGCATCAGCCTTAGTTTCAGAATTGTTCTCCTTCTATGCTAACATCGTCATAGTCTCCAGCAATTGATCCATTTTGGCTCTAAGCGAGTCAATGTCATTCCTCAAAATGTTCTGATTTTCTTCAATTTGCTCTAGTGTCATCTTGAAGTTAGGGCAGGTCTCGTGCCAGTGTCGAGTAGTCATATTTTTCTGTTGGAGAAAGGGTAGAGTGTATGAGTTTATTGTATGTTGTTTTCGCAGAAAATGAATGCAATGATATGTATGCAAAATGGTATGCATTTGTTTTTCAGGGAATCGTTCGAATTAGTCGTTAGCTTATACATGAATATTAAGGAACAAACCATTGTAATGCAAACCAAATTTCATTCATTCATCAGATTATAATAGTCAAGTGATACAAAATCATCCAGAATTAAGTACAACCCATAAAGCAGGAAAGAGTACAAAAGCAAAATAAAACTCAAACTTTGGGCCTACGAGCCTCATGCTCCCTTAACTCCTCCTTAAACCTCTTCAGCATGGCCTTGCAAAGGAAAATGAACTCACAAATGGCGTGAGGAGTAAAGTCATCAAGTGCCTCCATAACACCCCTATGCTTCCACACCAAATCTTGAGCCAACCAGTTACAAAATTCCGCCAACCCATTGAGCTTGTTGCGGTACATGTCCCTATCAGCTATAAAAATATGGATGGACTGCTCATAACGGGCACAATCAGAAAGCACATTCTTTCTTTCAGCGGCCCAAATATCTTTATCTGCAAGGATAGATTCTAGATGGTTCTTCTGATCCTCGGAAAGCCTTCTGAGATCATTCAGCTCCCCACATACTCTGTCCCAATCTGCTGCCTCAACCCAAGCAACTCTCGTGATATCCTCCTTAAGCTGACGCTCCCTTACTTCCGAAGCCCTTGAGTGGCATAGGGCAGTGCTTAATCTTTTGATTTCCGCTCCCATTTCCAGTCTAAGCGTCTTGTTCTTACTAGTAGCAAGAAGCCAAGAATCCTCATTTTTAACACACTTTCTTCGGACTCTATCTAGCTCTTCCTTGAGTCCCATTAGTCGGCCATCAGCTTGATCAAGGCATACCTTCACCTTCTTTCTCTTGTTTTCTCCTTCATCTGCCTTCTTCTCTACAGCTCCCAGTTAGTGGTTCTTACGCTGAAGTTCCCATTTCATGTCATTATTCTCCTTGGTGACACTTTAGAGTTTCATCTCAATTTGCTCATTTCCTTCACCAATCTTGCTATCGTTGCCTTAAGATCCTCGACTTCCTCAATTGGAATGTGAGTAGGCTTTGGCTCGGGTAAAGGCTCAGGCAGCTTTGACTTCAAAGGGCATCTTAATCTCCTCCGCCCTCTCCTTAACCCATGCAAAGTAAGGTTCCTTGGTAATACTGTTCCTTCTTCCCAAGCCACCCTTCTCTTTCTTCCTAATGCTTCTCCAAGCTCTTGTGATCCTTTTTGAACAACTCAGGATTCTCAGTTCCTAAGTCATGTATCATGAAAGCTTCCAAATCCTTCTCTTCGGGAGGAGCTACCATTGGATACCCGAGCTGCCTTACTGATAACATTGAGTTGGAATTAATGCAACCTCGAGTTCCAATAAGCGGGATGTTAGGAAACTCACCACAGTTGGAAATAACTTCTTCATAGTCTTACGAGTACCAAGAAAGGTTGGAAGATCGGAGAGACACCATCCTTTGGGCTGAACTATCACTAGCTCGATCAACAAATGGTCCCTTTGTTGGTAGATGCATCTTTAGCCACTGATATAAGAGAGGTGCACATCAAACAATTGATCCTCCCTTCTTTTCATGCCTCCAACTCAAGTAATAAAAGACGTCTTCCAGAAGAGTGGGTACATGATTTCTGGTCAAGAAGATATGAATGGCAGTCACATCCACAAAATCATCTATGTTAGGGAATAAGACAATCACATGGATAGCCAAAGCCACAACACCATATCAAGCTTCCCAACTCTGAGCCTTTATGAGGGTGTCAGCTCTATCAATAAGGAACTTAAGAGGAAGTCCATTAACACTACCCTTAGTCTTCCGATTATCAGTGATATCTTTCTTGTGCATATGAAGAGCATCATCTACAACCTTATCTTCCAAGGACACATCTACACCCATAAACGGTAACTTGCCCTTCATAGGAATGCCCACCAATTTCTCGTACTCTTCAAGTATTGGTGCTAATTGAAAGTCTTGAAATGTGAAACATCTCAAGGAAGAGTTGTAAAAGTAGGCCAAAGTAACGAGTGCTCGTTAATCCACCTCTTGAGTCAAGATATGAATGAGCTTGCCATAATCCTTTCCGAAGTTAATTTTGAATACAACAGGGATGCGAGAAACTAAGCCACGCAAATCATCCAACTTAGGCTTCCTGATACTGTATGGATAAGTGCTTCTGGTGTTTGTTCCCATAATTCCTGAATGTCTGCAACGTAATTCTTAGATTCCCTGAAATCCAAAAAATTTGAATGTTATGATATGAACATGAGATGCGGATGCAAGGTTAAGGAACACCAACAAAATTCTGAAGCAAAAGGTTACTCTGATTATTGGAACCCCATGGGTAGGTTCTAAACGGGTAGGTGCCTAGAGTCATGGATCTTTACAAAGATAATATTGCCACGACAAAGGCTCATCTGACAATAATACCTTCGAAAGGATCTCTTCTAGGTGAGGTTTTTGCATCGTCCCACGATAAAGGCTTCTTGTGAGTCTCTACTACACAACCATCAAGTCCAAGGTTTCTAAAAGGTATCTCAGAGTCATAGATCGAGGTTGAAAATACCGTTGTCAAAATAATGATACGTTCAAGGGATCTCATCTGATTGGGGCGGTTGTGTCAACCCAAGAAGGAATGACCCTCATGAGTTAACACTACCAACCACCATGGAAAATGGTTAAAAGATCCATAGAGTTATAGATTCAGGATCGAAAACATTATTGCTATGGCAAAGGCTCACCACGACAATAACATCCCCAAGGGAATAAACTCTAAGCAGGGTTTTCGTATCCGCCCAACGAGAAACACTCCTCGTGGGATTCCACTACATAACCACCATCCTAATCCTAGGTTTTTCTCAGACTCGGGTGTAGAGCTGTCTCACAAAGCACCAATAATACGAGAACCCCAACAGTGTCATAAGAAACAGTAATAAGATACAATAATAAGAAAGCAAGTAGATAATCAAGCAAGCAAACAATAAGAGAAGATAAACAAACAAGCGGATCTAACACTCACGACTCGAGTCAAGTTAGGCTTGACTCTCTCTAGTATAGGGCAATGCATATCCCCAGCAGAGTCGCCAGCTGTCGTACCTCAAAAAATACGATTCTCGCGATGGATGCGAAAAAAACGTTCGAACAGAGTCGCCACCGAACTTTATTCATTCCAAGGAAGGAATAGGAAAATATCGATAAAACTTTTAGGATAAGAAAATGGTCATCGCAACCAATTTTTAAGTCCGGGAGTCGATTACGCAGAAGGGAAGGTACTACCACCCTCTACGTCCGTTGTACTCAACGGGAACCTCTTGATTTGATTCGTGAGAAAAGTTAGCTAGGTTCGTTTGTTATCTTCTAAAGGTAAGGTAAAAGGATTTGTAAGGGGATAATGGGTGGTTTTAGGATAGGGTGCTCGCCAAGGATTAGGGCCCTTGTGCCTACGTATTCCCTCGTGTAATGGGAAAGTCAGAGCATTCGTAGTTCGTGGGACAACGGTTGTTGGTTCATTTTATCGAACAAGTGTTTAGAGGGAACTAAACATTGTTCTTTTTGAAAAGAGTTTTAATCGCACGGCGGCGAGAAGTTGAATTAATGTCTTAGTATTTTGATTGGATGACGATTACTTGAAGCTTAAGAAAGGCTCCTCGGGCCCAAGTACTCAGGAAAGTGAATCGAAGATCCAACTCTCTCTCTTTTTCACCCTTAATTGTGAAAGAGTTTTGATATAGTTAGGGTATGTTAAACAGATGATGATTACTTGAAGCTTAAGAAAGGCTCCTCGGGCCCAAGTAATCGGGAAAGTGAGTCAAAGGCTTGACTCTCTCTTTTTCATCTAAGTGTTGAGAAAATAGATTTGATTTTGTTTGTTGTAAAATAGTTTAATGTAGAATCGAGTTATGAATCTTTTAAAGAATACAATTGTTCGAACTTAAGAAAGACCCCTCGGGCCCAAACAATTGAGGAGAGGAATCGAAGACTCCATTCCAACTCCCTTTTCATCTTTATTTGAAATATGGTCAAAGTATAATTAAGTTCATTAAGTTAACTTTGGTAAAAATGATCGATGTTGATCGAGGTTTGATTTTGCGTGTGAAACGATTAAAGGTTTGATCTAGTGGAAGGGATGTCCTAGTGGTACAAGGTAAGGTCGATGGCGAGGTAAAAGCGCTCGACTTACGAATTGGGTAAGGGGACTTGACATATGTGTCATTCCTCAAATTTGTCCTACCTGTATATAATTTTCATCTGTGCTAAGTTCATGTGTTTCACCAGAATTCAACATATCTCTAGCTAAGGTTTTGTGCAGTGAGTGTGCCCTATTATCCTTTTGGTAATAGCAGGCGTTGACCTCATTTTCATCCTTTTGGTGGAAGGGTCTATGTGCGTGTGTGCCCTATTATCCTTTTGGTAATAGCAGGCTTTGACCTCATTTTCATCCTTTTGGTGGAAGGGTCTGTGTGTGTGCCCTATTATCCTTTTGGTAATAGCAGGTTTTGACCTCATTTTCATCCTTTTGGTGGAAGGGTCTGTGTGTGTGTGTTTACTATCATCATTTTGCTGATGGGTCTGTATCCTTTTGGTGTCAGATTCTCCTGTTATCATCCTTTTGGTGATAACGCCCTTTGCAAGTTATTCAGTGTCCACTCGAGGTTGACATTGATCCATCATTTCACATCCCAAACATTTTCTTTCTTCTCGGACAAATTCGCGGTCTTCTTCATATCTAATTAACTTCTACCTCGAAAGAATGAAAGTTGTAGCAATTCATCTTACTTGGTTTAAGCCAATTAGATAGGGGCATCTTTCATTCCTCAAATTTGTCCTACCTGTATATAATTTTCATCTGTGCTAAGTTCATGTGTTTCACCAGAATTCAGCATATCTCCAGCTAAGGTTCTGTGCAATGAGTTGAGTTTCATATTTCGAGCCCTGATTCAAATTTCAAGACAGTTTGAAAGGTCTGGTTCATCGTGATTTAAAGGGCAGAGTTCAAGGTTAAGCTCATATTGATTCGGTGATGCGAAGTTTTAATGGGTTCAAAGTGCAAGATTTAGTTGTGATTGATTTTATTTCTCAAGGGTCGATTCAAGATTTCATTTATTTTCAAGATCAAGAATTGCAAGCTTCATTCATGATCATCATTCAAGGTTAAAGAATACCAAGAATGGCCAATTTCCATTGATAAATTCCAGTCATTTGTAACTACAAGTTGCTTGCAAGAGGATTTATAAAGATCACAAACCTAAGCTCCTAAAGAAAATAACAAGGTTGAATAGCTAGGGAATTACAAGTTTGTTTGAATGTAAATTACAAAATGTCCAAGAAATACAAAATAATGGAAAGTCCAAAGATCTCAAAAGATAAAAAGCCTACTACTCATATGGCTGTACAAATTGGAAAAAACAAAAGTGTGTGAAAATGCCATGTTACAACGTGCAACATTCCCAATTTAACCAAGATCTTCACGTGATCCGTTCTAGCCATGTCCAAGTGAGCTAATGAGCAGCAACCACACACAAGCCTTTTCCACTACGACACAACGGATTCATGCACTTGACCACACCATATTACTACCTGCAAAATGAAAAAAGAAGTTATGCACAAATACCACCAAATCCTACACAGCAAAACGCAAAAAATAAAAGAATCAACCAGATCCCACAATAAGCAATTCACTCACCATGAACCTGCAGGAAATCCGTAACGTGACTCACACCTCCACGTTTTCACGCACACAAAACACAATCAATGCTCACAACAAACAAATACCGTTATAGCTCGCAACAAGTCCCCCAACCACAAACAACCTTTCAGCCACTAGTTTCAAGCATGAGAGCCAATTTCACCCGACCCCACATTTCCATATCGTACAAAAAAACCAACACAAAAATCAGCATGACAAATCAGAAAAATTGAGGTCCCACAGTAACGTGAAAACACAATATGGCGCACAACTTGTACGACCTACAAAACACCAGCGACAAAAGCACCAAAAACCGTTTCAAAACGCAATACACCCTCACCAATTTCCAGCTCACAATTCCTTCTCATGATTCCACAATTACCCTCCATTCTCCCAATAAAACCATACCTTTCCCAACTCATTGAAAAGAAGCCCTAGCCGCCACAAAACTCTGCCTCAAATTCCTCCCTCAAATCACCCAGAACAACCATAAACCATAACCTATTGCAATAAAACCTCATAACCAAACAACACCTCACAACAAACCGCTCAACCTTAAATCAACAAACAAATCTCACCCACAAACGATTCTTTTTCAACCTTCATTCACAAACCCAAATTAGTAACTCAAACAACGCATAAACCGCTCCTTCAACTCTCAACAACTTCGTCCATCCTTCAACAACAAACAACTCCGCCCCAAAACAACCTTTAACCCACACAAATCCCATCTCAGAAAACTAGAAAGAGAGAGATGAAGAGTGAGAATGGACTAGACACAGATTCGAGAGAGAGAGTGAACGACACACAAACCTGAACCAAAGCTGAGAGGGGTACGGAGAACGGACGGTGGAGATTTTATTCGCGTAAGAAGGTTGGGGGATGAAGCTTTTGATTTTTGAAAAAATGTTGTTGTTGTTCATGGCCGCACCTTGTTGAAAACGGATGCCTTTTACGATTCCAAAATGACTTTCTTCTTTTGAAGAAAAGAAATCGTGTAGGCTTTTCCTCTTTGACTTTCTTTTTTCTTTTTTAATATTTCTTTCTTTTTTTATTTTTTTTTTCATGACCTGTTTTTATTGTAAAAGAGGAAAAGCTGAAGGTGATAATGTAGTCACGCTTGGCTTCATTAGGTTTCAGGGTTAGGATGATGGGCCTTTGGTCCATTGGATTCCTAAGTTGTGTATTATACACCCTTAAAACCATGCGCCCCCCTTTTTATTTATTTTCTTTGATTTTAAAAAATAGTTTTAAACTTTGTTTTTTTATTCTTTTATTAAGTTTTCTAACATTATTACAGAAACTTATTCGTTTTCAAGTTTATCATCTTAATATTTCTATTTCCATTTCATTTTTATCTTCATCTTTGATTTTCTTTTCGATTTCATTTTGATTTTTTAGGGCCAATGATATAACAACACTCATGATTTAGTTGATTTTCTCAAAATCGATTCAAAAATCTTGATTAATATGAGGCCATTTTTCTTTTTTTATCGGTCGATGAAAATCTAAAACCAAAGATTATCGATTTATCGATTTAAGATCTTGGTAAAGATGAGACCTTTCTTATTTTCGATCTCTTTTCGATTTCCATTTCTTTTCTTATTTTCTATTTTTGTTGGTCAATGAAAGTCAATTATCGTTAATTATCGATTTCTCAATTAAATCTTGATTAAGACGAGACAACTTCGATTTATTTTCTATTTCCATTTCATTTTCTATTATCTTCTTCTATTTTCTCATTTTCGATCGATGAAGTCTTTCTATTCGCGAATGTTGATGGTTGAAGCGATTAACCTTCATTATTTCAAATCTGTAGTGAGTGATCATCGAGATCTCTTTCTATACTTTGGGATCGTGATACGTTACCTTCGATTAATCGACGAAAGTTTGTGATTAAGACGAGATCTTCACCTTTTCTTTTCGTGTGGCACGATTCAATTGGAGAATGATTCTCAATATCATTTCTCCATCGTGTTTTAGCACAAAGATCAAATTGCGCATCCTCCTATAGTGTGATCT
Organism: Lathyrus tuberosus; assembly: GCA_022829125.1. Classification (NCBI taxonomy): domain Eukaryota; kingdom Viridiplantae; phylum Streptophyta; class Magnoliopsida; order Fabales; family Fabaceae; genus Lathyrus; species Lathyrus tuberosus. Next base: position 9,123,210 of record JALAZF010000210.1, read on the forward strand.
TCGTCATAGATTGTGCTACGATGGCTTAGCGCTACATTGGACCCGATTCATCCGATTTACCACTAACTTTACATTTCCGTCGATATTATCTTGATTTACTTTTATGCCAATATTATATCTTGTTCATATTATCTTGATTATATTATTGTTCATATTATCTTATTATCATTGTTCATATCTTATTCATACTTATTCATCTAACCCTCTTTTTGTTTCTTTGTTCATACTTTAATCAAAACACACTAAAAATATTGAAGCAATAAAAGACTAATTGGTGGACTGTTAGTTACTATCCTTTGCTTGGAGCTTTTGTCCGACTCTTGCTCAAGGCTTAGTTTAGGACACCTTGCATACACACGACTTTCTCTTGGGCTACCTTACAATGAGACCCTTTATTTCATGTCATCCCTTGTAATTTACATGTACCCCGCTCCCCATTCCGATGTACGTATTTAGTGTTCTTTTGATTGTGGTTTGTTTACTAGGAGCACCCCTAGGGACTAGCATAGACAACCCATTTTCAAACTAATTCTCGATTCGTCGTCGAGCCATTTTCAAACAAACCCTTTTCAACCTAATTCTCGATTCGTCGTCGAGCCATTTTCAAACTAACCTCTAACCAAATTTTTTTTCTCAAACTAACCTCTTCGCACACAAATAAACCCTTGATCCAACGTCAAGCGGATTTTCACAATAAAACTCAAAACAACTAACAACTATCGTAACTCTTTTAAGGTGAAAAATGGGGGTTCAAGTCTTTGATCTTCCTTCGATTGTTTGGGTGCGAGTTCTCTTACTCGTGTGTGAGCAATTGACGCCTCTTCTTTTAATAAATCAAATCTTTTTCAAAATAAGCAAGCGCATACAATAAACCCTTGATCCCACGTCAAGCGGATTTTCATAATAAAACTCAAAAACAACTAACAACTAGCGCAACTCTTTTCAAGGTGAAAAATGGGGGTTCAAGTCTTTGATCTCTCTTCGGTTGTTTAGGTGCGGGTTCTCTTACTCGTGTGTGAGCAATTGACGCCTTTAAAACAAACCAACTCTCCTCTTTTAGTGGGCGTACCACAAACTACGACTGCTATGATTCTTTATTCTTGTCCGAATAAAGATACGTAGGCACAAGATTGCGATGATCTTGGCGAGCACACTTTTTTTCTTTTTCCCCCGTTTGCATCCACACTACCATCTTTTTTCCTTCAAACCCCGTAGTCAAACTACGATTGCTCTGATTACTTATTCTCGTCCGAATGAGCATACGTAGGCACAAGATTGCGATGATCTTGCCTAGCACCCTATCCTTAAACCACCCATTTCCCCTTAGCATCTTTTTCCTTTTATCTTTACCTTTCCGCATTTATTTTTGAGAAGAAAATAAACAAACTTAGCTAACGAGCATCGCAATTCGAATCAAGAGGTTCTCATTGAGTACAACGGACGTGAGGGGGTGCGCGTACCTTCCCCTCACGTAACCGACTCCCGAACCCAGAATGTGGTTACGACGACCATGTTCTTATCTCCTCCCTTAAAGGTTTTCTCGATATTTTCCTTTCCCCTTTTTGGGATAAATAAAGTTCGGTGGCGACTCTGTCGAACCGTTCCACGCCTTTCGCGTGAAGGGTCGTGTCTTTGATGAAGCGATTTTTTCGAGGTGCGACAGCTGGCGACTCTGCTAGGGATATGATGCTCCATGCAAGAGAGAGTCGAGCCTATCTTGATTCGAATCATTAGCTCGTTAGTTTCATTTGCATGTTTTCTTCTCGCTTGTTTACTTATTTACTTACTTTCCTGTTTCCTTATCTGTGTTACCTTTTGTGACATTGTTGGGTTGTTCTGATATTGGGAACTTTGTGAGATGGCTCTACACCCGAGTTGAGAAAAACCCTAGGATTAGGATGGTGTTTGTGTAGTGTAGGCTTGCGTGGTCTCTTCCGCGTGAGTTGAAGCGAAAACCCCGCTTGGAGTAGATTCCCTTGGAGATATTATTATTGTGGTGAATCTTTGCCATGGCGGTAATATTTTCGAGGTGATTCGTTGATCCCAAGGACCATTAACCCATTTATCCATGGTGGTTGGTAATGTTAACTCCTTGTGGGTTAATGCGAATGCCCCAATCAGATGAGATCCCTCGAACGTATTACTTCCTGACAGTAATATTTTTGACTTCGATCTAGGATTCTGAGAACCCTATTTAGAACCCGTGTGTCGATGGTTGTGTAGTGGGCGCATCCGAGGAATCTTTCTCGTGGGGAAGAAATGAAGACCTCACCTAGACGAGATTATTTCGAGGATATTATAGTCGGATGTCTCTTCGTCTTGGTTATAATGTGTCAAAATATATCCATAACTCTAGGTACCTACCCGTCTTAGAAACCTACCCGTGGGCTTTCTTGATCCGAGCTGTGGTTCTTGACCCGTCATCTCCGGCCAACCTCAGAACTGTTTGATTCTGCGATCCTGGATCTCGCATCTTGCATTGCATTTCAACCTCAGAATCTCACTTCAACTTCCTTCCTACTCCTGTAAATCAAGTCGTTTCCTCGATACCAATACACTACTCGAGCCACTTGTAGACGAATGATGAATCATATTCAACAAGACCATGCCGCCACATGTCAGGCTAGACCATCAGCGAATGTTATCAAAGGAGTTGCCGAAGACAAGCAGAATAGTCTCCACCTCTGATCAAGCTAATGCAAGCACCAATCAAGTCAAGACAGGAAGTTCAGTTCCTCGAAGAAGGAATTTGTCATGCCATCCCATCATTTCGCATCCTTGTATTTTGTCTTTGTTTGTTCAAGTACTGTTTGCTTCAAACATTGTTGTTTATGAATGGTTTTCTTAATGTAGTGACTATGCATGTTTTGAATCAGTTATGTCGTATTCACTCATTTCTTCCATTTATTGCAAATCACCGACACATATCTCCACTTCACTCTCTTTATCGACTATTGTTTAGCAATGATTGGAGGGAGGATGATGACAACGAAATACCCATAATTGTAAAATATATGCTTTCGGATAGAATCCCGCCGATGACGTACAAGCAATGTTTCAACCCCCAAATGTAACACCCCAATTCTCATCGCGAATAAATAATACATAAATAAATCAGAGTGAATAAAAATTTATTATGTTCCGACAGAAACAAGGATGCCACATTTAAAGAAATAAAACACAATCCCTGCTCATTTATTTGATACATAATACAAACACTTCCAAATTTTGGGAACCTGCAAATTTTGGGATTCGCGGCAGCGCTGTTATAGGTCATATTGGGTCCAAATCATCATTCTCCCACCCCAAACACTTCCAGTTCATACTATATCACCCAAAACATGATCCGAACCTAACAACAAGTATTCTACTCAGTTTATATCGAATTTCATTCGTGAAAACATCGATTTCTATCAATCGCTCCTAATTCCAATCGATAAGAAAAGCTGTGAAACAACCAAAACAATTACAATAAACAACACATATACATACACAAGCAAGATATAATTGAAACTTCTCACCCTTACCCGATTAATCGCGCTCGAAACGGAGTTATGTCGATTTTCCTCTTTCTCCCTTTTTCTTTCCTCTTCCTTTCTATCTTCTCTTTTCTTTCTCTTCCTTTTCTTTTCTCTCTATTTCTCTCTAATCTCTATTTATATAAAAATATCTAAACCCCTAAAAAGACTATTTTACCCCTCAACTCAAATATCTCGCAAACGCTCTCAAAACGCGATAAAACATAAACAGCTATGAAAAATAATATATTGTCAAATAAAAGTCAAGAATAAAATAATATAAAACAAAAATAATTAAATCGACTCGATTAAATAAATAAGACAAAACCGGGGCGTTACACCAAACACTGGAGAGACAAGGAGTTAATCCCTAGTAAACCACTTCGAGCCTAGAAGTAGCAGTTTCCTTCGGATCTACAAACCCTAACATTCAACCCGGGGCAGGGTAGTGTTCAGTTAACCCAATTGTCGCTCCCGGGATTTTCATCTAGGTACAAACGCGAAAGTGGCACCGAAACAGAGTCGCCAGCAATGTGTATTTATCCCAAGAGAGGGAAAGGAAACACCGCGTAAACTTGAGGGAAGGAAAGAGCATGGTCTTGCGACCAAGAGAACTGGGTTCGGGAGTCGGTTACGCGGGAGGAAGGTATTAGCACCCCCACGCGTCCATCGTACCCGATGGGATCCACGCTTGCTTATCTCGATCAAAGGGTGTAAGGAAAGGATGCTGGAAAAGGAACTGCTAGTTGGAGAATGGGAAAAAGAAAGGAGAGAGAAAGAGAAACAAATGTAGGGAAAATAAAAGAAGTGCTCGAATGGGCCCTACCCCACTGCCTACGTATCTCATCGGGAACATGAGAATCAGAGCGATGTAGTTCCCCTCACCTAGCGAAAATTGTTTGTGTTTTTTAATGGAACGACTAACGTTCTAGCTCAGGTGTTGCAGCTCGCTGTATGGAGACTTAGGCGTTACCGTCTTGCGAGAGAACGAGGAGAAGCACGTTCGTACGTCGAGAGTGAGTGAGATGAGAAGAGAATTCTCGAAGGAAAGACGTTATTGTTTATTTGTTTTTTGTCTTTTAAGAAAAAAGTATTTTGATTGTTTTCTATTTTTATAACGCATATTGCATTCAAGTCTATCGTATAAGATCGAATGCATCGCATGGTCGTCCTAACAGGCCGTATGCTAAACACTCTAGGAAAGTGGAGAGAATCTCCCCTCCTTCCATTTCCCACACTTTAGGTTTAAGTGCAATACATGTTATGCCATCATTAAGTGTTTTTTACTTTTGTTTTGAGGTAAGAAGAAGAGAGACTCAAAAGAGGAAAGGACAAAATCTAAGAGGGGGACTAATGATCCTAAAGTTATCATGCACGGAGATCCTATGGTTAGGTGAGGTAAGTCTACCTATGTCAGTATGCATGGATTGCTATCCTAATGTCTCTCCTACCTCCGACTTAATCAAAAATTAAGTGGAGCGAGGAATCCTACGGGATCATGTCGTCAGACAAGCAAACACAAGATAAATCAATCACAAAATAAACTAAACGCAACGAAAGAGTAAACAGCGTCAGTCAGCAATAGTATCACATAATAAAATAAGAAATAGGGGAGCTTTAGCCAATGGGTCATATCAACTGAGGCAAACAAGCTAGCTGTGGGAAATAAGGGTACTCATCCAATGGTATCGAGAACCATGGAGAGCAGAGTAAGAAAGGGGAAGATGTGAATCAGATCACATAAGCATCAGCATCGGTCAATGCGAGCTATATACAAGGTGTGGGGGTTTGATTACTAAACCCTTCTTCCACTTGACGGACTCGATAACAAGAGTAAGTTATGTTCAAAGCATCAATCATGTAATGAGAGCTAAGAACGACTCAACTAGAATAACGGGGGTTGATTGCAAACCCTACCTTCCGTCAATTGCCTCCCTGGAAGTCTTACTAGGGGAAATGGGAATGGGATGCCTCATAGAGGTCTTCAGGCACAATATTAAACAATCACAAACAGAGCCTCCTTTGAGGACTTCCATCATTGCCAGCCAAGTGGCACGAACTCCCAATTCTAATTCTCATGGCATAAAAAAGGAAAAATGCAGAATTAGTAAAAGAGAAGAGAAGTGATACCGAACGGATATCAATCCGTAGCAACTCAAGCAAAGTATAAGCAAACCGACCAACTTCTAGTGATCTAGCATAAATGAGCAAAAGTGTTAGAAAGTGGAATGGATCCGTGAAAGGCATGGAACCAAATGCTCTTCAAAAACAATAAAACAAGGCAATAAATCATAAACAGCAGCAACAATAGCGCTCCAGCACCTGCATAGCTGTAAAAAACAGTAACAAGTAAAAATAGTCTATAACAGCTACTATTTCCAGAACAGGGCAGGTGTGTATGCAACCAAACAAAATAGCAACATTATACAGCACACTTTGTTCACAGCAGCTATGTATACAGCAGCTTCTACATTTAGCTAATCAAGTATAAAACACTACAAAACAAACTCAAAGGTTAGTCAAAATTCAAATGGAAATTGTCAAATAGGAAGTAAAAGAAATCAATACTAAATGTAAGCAACAATTAGTCGAAAATCTATGCAAACATATTAAAGACTATTAACAAAGTTACCAAATGAAACTATTATGTAAATATTGACACTAAAACCTATGTTTAGTCAATGCTAGAACTAAGTCAAACCAAACTATATCAATATCAATTGGTTCAAAGTTAATTCTAATGAACAACTAACGGACAATTAGTGACCAATTAAGCCAAAAAAATGTAGTGCGATTAAGGAAATAAATTAATGCCATTAAGCAAAACAATTAGTAACCACTTAGGCAACAACAATTAATAAGCAATTAAGCTAAAAAATGATTAGTGTCATTACGCGAAAATCAATTAGTGAACAATTAAACTAAAAACATGTAGTGCGATTAAGCAAAAACAATTATCAAGCCATTAAGCTAAAAACGATTATTCAAAAACGATATTAAACATCTAATCTAATTAGTCGCAATTAATCAACCAATCAACCATGAAAGAAAAAAAAGGTCAATTAGAAGCATGGTCATCATCCAAATTCAAAGTCTAAATCAAATTGAAATTGGTTTCTAAACGAAGATTAAACGGAATTAATCTACAATTATTCACCAACTAAACCATGTTAAAGCCGATTGAAAATCGAGGTTAAACTTTAATCTAACATTAATGTCTGCACCTAGAACATCTTCTAATCCAATTAACTAAAATTAATACTAGAATTAAAAATGAAGGCTAATCAAGATCAATTCATAGAAAATAAATTCTAAAGTTGTTAAGTAATCCTAAAAACCTAATTTTATAACTAAAAGGAAAATTACTCAAAAAAACCTTACTAGAGGGGTGTCTTCAGTGAGAGTGGGGTGTGAAGAGAAGATCCATGGAGTCTGGATTTGTTGTCTTAGGCCCCAGAACTCTCTCTTTCAGGCAGAGGGTGAGCGAATGAATTTGGTGGTGTAGAACGAAGTCGCATGGAGACGAGGCCCAATTCACTAGCCAATATCCGGTTCACTGCGTTGCATAAAACCCAAAATCCATTTCCTACTGCTCTCATCTTCCTCTTAAGAGTGTCGTTCCCACTTCTTCATCTCGCCACCATTTGAAGATCCGTCGCCGGTACTCATTCCCAACACTCCGGTCATGATCCTCTCCCATCACAACCTTCCTTCTTCCTCCATGATTCACCATCCTTCTCTTTGAATCCGCCGCCACCGTAACCACTTTATCCTACTATCCAACCGCGGTTCCCCTCACAACTCAATCTAAAAAGATCTGCTCTCTTTCTCCAAATTCCTGATTAACCGAGCGCGATGAAATCCTACACAAATCAACCTACCAACTCCGCAATTGGAGACCGCCACCTATCGTATCCACGAAACTTAACAAAGACAAGGGACGTGAGATACATGCGGGATGGAGAACGACGATAACGGCGACGTTGAATGTGAAGACACTTTAGGTAAGCTTCGGTTTCGTTAATCTTTTCAAATCCATTCGCGTTTTGCTCACTCCTTCTTTTACTTTAATTTCGCAATCTTCTTCTACAATTCTTTGACGGTTCTGGCATTGTGAATCGTTGCGTTGCCGGTTGTCACATTCTTGATCTTCTGCTTCTGCAGGTGTGATTAATTTGAGTCGTGTCGCTGAAGCGTTATTGATATGAATTCGAAGAAAGCTTCTCGATGAAGTGTGAAGTTGTTGTCGTTGTAAAGTCGAGGAAGAGTCGGTTATGACGACGAAGGATTTGTTGTGGTGGAATGCTCAGTTACGATTCGATCCTCTTTTCTCTTCTACGCTATTCTTCCTTCCATTGCCATTGTTGAATTTTTACGTGAATTGCTGAAAGTGCTGAGCTATTGTTGAATTGCAGGTATTGAATGTTGACGATATTATGCCGAGTTGAAGAATCAACGCAGAGTCCTTACTGTGTTGGTGAATTATTGCACGTTGAAGATTGATGGAAGTTGGAGAGTTGAGAAGTTGTTGTAGCTGTTGCCGGTTTCGAACCAGATGAAGGTTAAAGGTGAAGATTTTTGGAGGAATTGTGATCTGTTAGAATTTCAATTATGGTGGTTAGAGGAAAGTGGTTAGGAAATTGTTAGAGAGATTGGTTAATCTATTCTACTGAATTTTCTGTTAGAAAACCGTTATGATCAATTTCGGTTGTATTTTTTGTTATGAGAGGTTAGGGTAGTTAGTATTGGGAAAATTGTTACCTGTTATGGACCGGTTAGTGATGGTTAGTCTTGTTGTAAGTGGTTATAGAAAAATGGTTTGTTGAATTAAAAATGCATACAGACATGAGATAGTTCAAAAATGGATTTATGGTTTTGATATGAAATTAAATTTAGATGTAGAATTTGGATATTGGATAGATGTTAAAAAATGGATTTAGAAGTGGATATAAATGGAAATGGTTATTTGGATAATTGTTTATAAAAACTGGATATGGGTTTTAAATTGGATAATGGATATAAATGGAATTGCTTCCAAATGAGGAGATGGATTAGAATTGAAATTTGAAAAAGATAAAAAATGGATAAAAGAACTTGGAGAAAAACAAGTATCCAAAGATGTGGATTTTGAAAAAAGTGGATAACAAAGGTTATGGAATGTGAATAAAAATGGTTTGGATGAAATGGATATGGTTTAAAGGACTTGTATCTTGAATTCTAAGTAATCAACATGAATCTCGTTTTCAAACTTCACATGCTTAAACCTTGACCAATCAAAACTCGCATCTAGATTAAAACTCAAATACTTAATGAATTCTCAACTCCAATCGACTTCCATATTAACCCTCATTAACTTGTGTTACAAGCAAAGAACCATAAGCAACTGAGAGAATAACACTGCCCTGACCGCAATATAAACCCACAACTGGATCTCATGTCAAGATGCCCTTGCCATGAACCCTAACCACCATCTTCAATTGATGAATATCAACCAAGTTGCACAGAATATAAGAAACCATTATCCCACGCCTCAGGAGCACATGCAAATGTATGATCGTGAATGTTATGACCTAATGGAGATGCAGATGAATGTGAAGCATAAGCCAATTATTGAGAAAAATAAGAGGGCAAATTTTGGGGTATTACAACTGCCCCTATTCAATCACTGTGGACTTGAATGGATGAAAGCAACGACTATCAGGAATTTGAGATACATAGGGATTGAATACAAAAATAACTGAGAAAATTTGCACTGTGTGGATAAAGAAAAATGTTGTAAATGAAGCAATGGTAAGGAAGAAAAGTTTGTGAGAAAGAATTTGGAACCATTGGACCTCATAGGAAACCTGTCAGGAACTGGTGAACTACCTGTCGGGAACTGGTGAACTACCTGTCGGGAACTGGTGAACTACCTGTCGGGAACTGATGAAACTACCTGTCGGGAACTGGTGAAACTACCTGTCGGGAACTGGTGAACTACCTGTCGGGAACTGGTGAAATACCTGTCGGGAACTGGTGAAATACCTGTCGGGAACTGGTAAGCTTGGACCTGGGTTACCTATCGGGAATGGGTAAGTGGACCTGTCAGGAACTGGTAAGGTTCAAACTAAAGGGAGCTGTCGGGGACGGCTACAGTTTATAACCAAGGCTTACCTATCGGGAATGGGTAACGGGACCTGTCGGGAACTGGTATGGTTAAAACTCACAGGTGCTGTCGGGAACGGCTACAGTTTATAACCAAGGCTTACCTATCGGGGATGGGTAAATGGACCTGTCGTGAACTGGTATGGTTAAAACTCAAAGGTGCTGTCGGGGACGGCTGTAGTTTATAACCAAGGCTTACCTATCGGGGATGGGTAAATGGACCTGTCGGGAACTGGTATGGTTAAAACTTAAAGGTGCTGTCGGGGACGGCTGCAGTTTATAACCAAGGCTTACCTATCGGGAATGGGTAAATGGACCTGTCAGGAACTGGCATGGTTAAAACTCAAAGGGAGCTGTCGGGGACGGCTACAGGAATCCTATCGGGAATGGTTCAAAGAAACTTGTAAGCTGAGAGATGTGACTCGGTGGGGAGAAAAGTTATGAAACCCTTTGCGCTGCTTTGAGATATCCGTTGGGGAATGAACGAGACGTTCTTTCTGGCTTTGTCAATGATATAAGGAGCAAAGTTTTGGGCTCTCGCACGAGTTATCAAAACTGGCCTATGCTTCACATGCATATGTTTGAATTTTTCCATGGCGTAATGCTCCATCTCAATGGAAATGCTACGCGTTTTGAGGATGCCATGCATACTATATGCAAAATACAAAGAGGTTCCTCAGCAAAATAAATGCTGAGGCAAGGTAAGGCAACTCCGCTGGGGAAATGAGCTGGATGGACTTCGTGGTCGCAAGTTGTACTGAGGAAGACAAATTGTCCTAACCTCCTGATCTGGGCACTGACCTGACAAACCTGTTGAGGTTGCTGTAGGAAATGATAACTTTGCTGGGGAGGCATCATCTGAACCAGTCCACTTGGGGAATAACTATAACCATAGAACTCCGCTGGGGATTAATGAGCTTACAACAAACTCTGCTGGGGAGAACCACTTCAGAGCGTCTCGTGCTGGAAATGTCCCTTGAGAGGATTTTACAGAAGACCACGCCTCTTCAAACTCTACTGGGGATAATAGATTTGGAACACCTCCTGCTGGGGAATTTTCAAAATGCTCCATGCTTGGGATGGTTAACCTCTTGCTCTTGCCCCATGATACCAAGCTGATTTGAAGAAAACGTCCCAGAAGGATTTTACAAAAGATTCGACATCTCCAAACTCCTGGACACTTACTGAGTCTTGAACATTAGGTGTGAGACCATTCTGCTGGGGAATTTGCAACTGTTATCGACACAGAAAAGCTTGTAGCTGTTGGAAGTACTGAATGGGAGAATCGACTTAATAAGATACCACACTACCCATTTGAACCTTGACTTATTGATATCGATTCATCGTGCGCGACCGTCGGCCAGACGATGGATTCAATCAGTAAACGTTGTGACAAAAGAGTGAAATGAGAATCTTTTTCTGAACATGCTGGCTACAGTACTACCATTTGACGATATTGCTGGGGATCATGAAGCTCTGTAAATACGTTGGGGGATGACCACCTCCCGGAAGTACTTTCCTGCTAAGGAACCATCTCTGCTTGGGGAGGAATGATCATTAGAGCTTCGTAAAAGGATGCCCACCTGCTTGGAGGGGAAGATTAAACCATCTCTACCCTGTCTAGGGACTCGAACTCTTGCTGGAGAAAGGCAAATCCAACTCCGATTGGGGAAACCAAACCTTGTGTCTCTCTCTAGGGAGGATACTTTGCCGAGGACAATGTCGTCTTGGCTATCTCTATCGGGGGCAACTAGCAATGCTAATACCTCACTGGGGAACCATACCCTCTGGCGCCTTGCCGAGGAAAAAAAAGTCCATGTTGGGAACTACTTTGGCGCTTCACACTTCTACTGATCGACTACATGCCAGATATCACAAGCGAACTCCCGACTTGCCTCGTACCACATGGTCTATTGGGAAAAATCGTCTCAAGAGGATTTTACAGAAAACCTGGCATTCAAAATGCCTAAGGGTATTCAAACTCTCGGAGAGATTTATAGATCTCGATGTAACTGCCCCAGACTGCATAATGTATGAAAGGATTTGTCTCGACAAAATTCGTAAAGATTTGAAATACTCTGCCCCAGTATACTGAATCTTGAAGAGGTGCTTTTGATTAACCGTCTTTTGGAGTAGGATAGCTTCTCGTGCTCTTGAGGTGGCCTGCCTCAATATAATCCTTGCAATGATTTTGCCCCTGACTGATCTTAGAGAGATTTATCAAATTGAGCTGATTGCCCCATATTACCCGTTTGTGGAGAGATTTATCAGATCTCGACATAATTGCCCTAGTTTGAATGCTTTTGGAGAGATTCAACGGATCTCAACGTGATTGCCCCCAGTTTAGCTAACTTTTAGAGATTTCTCGACGTGACTGCCTATGATTGACCACTCTCTGAAAAGACTTTCTCAACATGACTGCCCCAGCTTGGCTACACATTAAAGAGATTTATCGACGTGATTACCCCAGATTAGATGAGTCTTGGAATGGCTTGCCCATTTGGCATGATTGTTTAATGGCTTGCCCCTGCTCAACGAAGTCTTCTGGCGTTTGCATCTCATCTTGATCAATCTTTCCATTGTAGAAACTTTCCTGATGTCCTGTACTTACTCGCAAGTAAAACTGATCGTTTTGAAAATGACAATTTTAATGCAATGCATATGACAGTTTTGAGATCCAAGTCTGTTCACTGGAAAAATATGGTGACATATAGTGAACGAATCACTTATCTGATTGTCACATCGATACCACCATGAATGGTAAGAAAGATACTCTTGGGAGTCAGAACTGACGTGATATTAACCGAAGTATGATTTCGAAACAACCCTACTTCAATTAGGTCTTTTAAAGGTTGTAACGTGGCCTGGTTCACAGTTTGAGAAAGAAGGGATATAAGGCTCAAAGTTTTATTTTAACCCACCCATTCTTCTTGATGTTCTCCAGTCCTACGTTCAGCTAATTTGTACAAGCGCTCGCCTTTCCAAAAAAGATTTTGTGATCTTTAAGGAACCTAAGAAACTGATAATTTGAGACCCAATGTGGTTTTGGAGTAACAGTCACCCCTTTTGTCTTTTGTTCGTAGTCACACGACTTTGTTCTTGCTCTAGGATTTTCTTTTAGAATGCCTTTGTTTTTCACTTTTTCATTCTTTTGCTTTTTGATCCCTAATTTTTTCCTGGACTGATTCTTTTGAATCTTTAGATTTTGAAGTCCAGCGGGATGCCCTAACTTTTGCCAAAGTCGCTTGTTTTCAAGTTTCGACTTAGCGGGCTTTTCCCTTTTTTTTTATTCTTTTTTTTCTGAACAAATCGTGTGACACTGGCTTGTCTTGACTTTGTTGAAAGGGCGGTGACTGCCTCACTCCTTGATTGTTGATGGATAACCATTGTGGTTTCACATCTCTTGACCTCTTGACAGTGGAACGGAAGGTAATGGATCCTCAGATGCACACTTCTTTTGAAATTTGAACGCTTGGTCAAATTAACTGACACCTAACTTGCCACAGGTTAAGATTGAGGGTTTTTTCATACGAAAAGAAACTCCTACTTCAAGGCTCAAAGGGGTTAACGAGGGTCTATCTCCCTTATATCTCTAGTGTTTGGGGATTTGAAACAATGCATGTACATCATCAACATGGTTTTTGTTCAAAAGCATACAATCCGAAGTTTTTGCGTCTTCGATTTCGTCATCCTCCCTAGGCTCCTGCTTAAACAAGCATATGATATCGATAAAAAATATGAGTGAACACGACTTGATTTAATCATAACATGCATATTCATTTCATTACCATTATCAATTAAAAACATACAAGTTTTACAAATGAGTTTGAACTTTAACAGAAAAGAAACTACAAATGCAAAGAAATGACATGATATAATGATTTCCAGCTTCGAGGAACTGGGACTTTCCAAGCATGATTCGCTAATGAGCTAGCCGTCTTCAGAATTGCTCTTTGAAGTCACTCTGATAACCACCTGCACAACTGCTCTCACTGCCTTCTTCCATAACTTGGACTGGTGGACCCACCTACCTTACAACCTTCAGTTGAATGCCCCTGTGCCCCAGTATGGTAGTCACAACGGGCGTCGACATCAAAACCTGGTGGGTAATGGAAAAGGCACTGGCTTCAATTTCTTCGACACTATTAATCCACCTTTAATCAAATCTTGCAATATTCGACTGTACGACATTGGCAACTGAGTGAAACGCCTCTCGACTTTCTTGGTCTTTGTCAGGCGTACTGACGCGACTGACGGCAATATGACCGTTGATTCTGAGGACTGACAACTGATGCACTTTCATTAGCTTGGAAGTTCGAGACGTCTTGCATCTTTCCATACTTGAGCAGGCTCTCGATACGTTCTCCCACCATTACCAGGTCAGACAATTTTGCCGCTTTATTGACAATCATCTTTTCCAAGTACGCATCTTGCAAGGTATCCATGAACTAATCTACCAATTCTCTATTCGAAAGTGGTGGTTGAACACGAGTAGCTAACTCTCTCCATCTCTGAGCATACCCTCTGAATGATTCATTATCTGCTTGAGACTAGTCTTGCAAATGCGTTCGGCTGTGAGCCATGCAAGATTATAGTGGTATTGCTTCACGAAGGCGTTTGCTAAATCTGACCATGACTGGATGCAACCACTCTTTAACTGCATATACCAATACACTGATGCCCCACTCAGACTGTCTCAGAAACATTGAATCATGAGTTTGTCGTTGTGGACAGGTCATTCTTCGGCAAAACATCACCAAATGTTGCTTTGGACAAGCATTCCCTTTGTACTGCTCAAGCATCGGTGCCTTAAACTTTGGTGGCAACACAAGGCCAGGTACCAAACACATGCTTGAAGTAAACAACTCGAGAGTATCACGCCTCTCCAGGGCTTTAAGTTTCTCGTCCAATACACAGTATTTTTTGTCATCAACAGATCGTGGATCCTTAGGCTTCATCTTTGGAACTACCCCTTGGACATCTGGCACATAGAATGCAAAACTGTTATAATCAGTATCATCGAGAAAAGATGAATGTCCGCCTCAGACAAAAGGACGTCCTTGCATAACTTGGTTCTCAACAGGGATTCACACCGGCTGAGCTTGAGAAACATTGTTCATTAGAGGTGGAACGACATTCTCAATTCTCCAAATATTGGCCCCTCCCCTTGTCATGGCGGCCACAACTTCCATTAGTTGGTCCAACTGAGTTTTCATCAATTCAACATCGGCCCTGGTCACAAGCTGATTCTTCTCTTCCGAGTTTATGATGCTCCCAAAAGTTAATTCCAGTCCAATACGAAAGTCGGGAAACCAACTGCAAGTCGAGTCAAAGGATGGATGAGCTCACTGGTCTAGCCTGGAGAAAGATATACAAAATGATGCAAGATGCAAATGCAATGCAATAATATGAATGCAATAAGACATGGGATCAAAGCTTCCATATAGTCTGAATAAGTTCACAGGTCTGCTCTGAAGAGAAATACCAGAATACCAAAATATCCAAATAATCAGAATACCAGAATTCCAGAATATCGGCATAATCAGAATACCAGAATAATCAGAATACCAAAATGCCAGAATATCGGCATAATCATAATACCAGAATGCCAGAATATCGGCATAATCAGAGTGCCGACCTAATCAGAATACCGGGATAGTCACAATGTCAGAATACCATAATACCAGGCTGATGAGTCCACATTGATAGGAAAACCAGAATACCGGGTAGGTTGAAGGTCAAGGTTACCTACAGACCTGTAAACAACCCGCCCCTCTCACATGTGGGTACTAGGGTCCTCAGTATCCTGGGCTCTCAGGTCGAGAAATGATGATACGTTCACCATTTTTGGTTTGGAATCATCATCAATCGAGGAGGCCTCAACTAATTCTCCAAAATGAAAGGTCCTCAGCTTCTGGCACTAAGGTCGAGAAGCAATAGTACATTCATCCCTCGGGGTACAGTACTATCGCCAATCGAGGAGTGCCTCCACTGATTCTCTTTCAAAAACGATATCCTATAGCAAGTTCTCAGCATTAGGTCCTCAGATCGAGAATGTGAAATGGGTTTGCCACATAACATGGTCTGCCACTGTCACAACTCGGGAGGAGTGCCGCAACTGAGTCCTCGGGAATGGTCACCAAAGTCGACAGCTCTCTAGATCGACATCCTGAAATGCGCAAGATACGCACGTCAGAACATGTCCCAAGATAGCCTCGTCTGGCTGTGAATTTCGTGAATACCCAAAGCACTCCAGACGGCACGTAGGTCCAACTACTCTCCACTTTAATTCTAAGTGTATACTCAAGCCTGTGTAATGGGCTTATCTCTTAGAAATCCCATCCTGCCAAACAAAAAACCAGTCCAGCACAACAGTAATAATATGATATGTAATGCTAAAATGCAGTAAATACAGTAAAGTAAATAAATAGCAAAATAAAGCACGACAGTAAACACCCAATGAAAGAAAGAAAAAAAACAAACAAGCGCTAGGATTGACTCGCTTAGGGATGGACCAGCAAGAGGTCAATCTCTCCCCAGCAGAGTCGCCAGCTGTCGCTCCCGGGATTTTCATCCAGGTACAAATGAGAAAGTGGCACCGAAACAGAGTCGCCAGCAATGTGTATTTATCCCAAGAGAGGGAAAGGAAACACCGCGTAAACCTGAGGGAAGGAAAGAGCATGGTCTTGTGACCAAGAGAACTGGGTTCGGGAGTCGGTTATTCGAGAGGAAGGTGTTAGCACCCCCACGCGTCCATCGTACCCGATGGGATCCACGCTTGCTTGTCTCAATCAAAGGGTGTAAGGAAAGGATGTTGGAAAAGGAACTGCTAGCTGGAGAACAGGAAAAAGAAAGGAGAGAGAAAGAGAAACAAATGTATGGAAAATAAAAGAACTGCTCGAATGGGCCTTACCCCACTGCCTACGTATCTCATTGGGAACATGAGAATCAGAGCGACGTAGTTCCCCTCACCTAGGGAAAATTGTTTGTGTTTTTTAATGGAACGGCTAACGTTCTAGCTCAGGTGTTGCAGCTCGCTGTATGGATACTTAGGCGTTATCGTCTTGCGAGAGAACGAGGAGAAGCACGTTCATACGTCGAGAGTGAGTGAGATGAGAAGAGAATTCTCGAAGGAAAGACGTTATTGTTTGTTTGTTTTTTGTCTTTTAAGAAAGAAGTGTTTTGATTGTTTTTGTTTTTATAACGCATATTGCATTCAAGTCTATCGTATAAGATCGAATGCATCGCATGGTCGTCCTAACAGGCCGTATGCTAAACACTCTAGGAAAGTGGAGAGAATCTCCCCTCCTTCCATTTCCCACACTTTAGGTTTAAGTGCAATACATGTTATGCCATCATTAAGTGTTTTTTACTTTTGTTTTGAGGTAAGAAGAAGAGAGACTCAAAAGAGGAAAGGACAAAGTCTAAGAGGGGGACTAATGATCCTAAAGTTATCATGCACGGAGATCCTATGGTTAGGTGAGGTAAGTCTACCTATGTCAGTATGCATGGATTGCTATCCTAATGTATCTCCTACCTCCGACTTAATCAAAAATTAAGTGGAGCGAGGAATCCTACGGGATCATGTCGTCAGACAAGTAAACACAAGATAAATCAATCACAAAATGAACTAAACGCAACAAAAGAGTAAACAGCGTCAGTCAGCAATAGTATCACATAATAAAATAAGAAATAGGGGAGCTTTAGCCAAGGGGTCATATCAACCGAGGCAAACAAGCTAGCTGTGGGAAATAAGGGTACTCATCCAATGGTATCGAGAACCATGGAGAGCAGAGTAAGAAAGGGGAAGATGTGAATCAGATCACATAAGCATCAGCATCAGTCAATGCGAGCTATAGACAAGGTGTGGGGGTTTGATTACTAAACCCTTCTTCCACTTGACAGACTCAATAACAAGAGTAAGTTATGTTCAAAGCATCAATCATGTAATGAGAGCTAAGAACGACTCAACTAGAATAACGGGGGTTGATTGCGAACCCTACCTTCCGTCAATTGCCTCCTTGGAGGTCTTACCAGGGGAAATGGGAATGGGATGCCTCATAGAGGTCTTCAGGCACAATTTTAAACAATCACAAACAGAGCCTCCTTTGAGGACTTCCATCATTGTCGGCCAAGTGGCACGGGCTGCCAATCCTACTTCTCATGGCATAAAAAAGGAAAAATGCGGAATTAGTAAAAGAGAAGAGAAGTGATACCAAAAGAATATTAATCCGTAGCAACGCAAGCAAAGTATAAGCAAACCGACCAACTTCTAGTGATCTAGCATAAATGAGCAAAAGTGTTAGAAAGTGGAATGGATCCGTGAAAGGCATGGAACCAAATGCTCTTCAAAAACAATAAAACAAGGCAATAAATCATAAACAGCAGCAACAACAACGCTCCAGCACCTGCATAGCTGTAAAAAACAGCAACAAGTAAAAACAGTCTATAACAACTACTATTTCCAGAACAGGGCAGGTGTGTATGTAACCAAACAGAATAGCAACATTCTACAGCACACTTTATTCACAGCAGCTATGTATACAGTAGCTTCTACATTTAGCTAATCAACTGTAAAACACTACAAAACAAACTCAAAGGTTAGTCAAAATTCAAATGGAAATTGTCAAATAGGAAGTAAAAGAAATCAATACTAAATGTAAGCAACAATTAGTCGAAAATCTATGCAAACATATTAAAGACTATTAACAAAGTTACCAAATGAAACTATTATGAAAATATTGACACTAAAACCTATGTTTAGTCAATGCTAGAACTAAGTCAAACCAAACTATATCAATATCAATTGGTTCAAAGTTAATTCTAATGAACAACTAACGGACAATTAGTGACCAATTAAGCCAAAAACATGTAGTGCGATTAAGCAAAAACAATTAATGCCATTAAGCAAAACAATTAGTAACCACTTAGGCAACAACAATTAATAAGCAATTAAGCTAAAAAATGATTAGTGTCATTACGCAAAAATCAATTAGTGAACAATTAAACTAAAAACATGTAGTGCGATTAAGCAAAAACAATTATCAAGCCATTAAGCTAAAAACGATTATTCAAAAACGATATTAAACATCTAATCTAATTAGTCGCAATTAATCAACCAATCAACCATGAAAGAAAAAAAAGGTCAAGTAGAAGCATGGTCATCATCCAAATTCAAAGTCTAAATCAAATTGAAATTGGTTTCTAAACGAAGATTAAATGGAATTAATCTACAAATATTCACCAACTAAACCATGTTAAAGCCGATTGAAAATCGAGGTTAAACTCTAATCTAACATTAATGTCTGCACCTAGAACATCTTCTAATCCAATTAACTAAAATTAGTCAATAATTAAAAATGAAGGCTAATCAAGATCAATTCATAGAAAATAAATTCTAAAGTTGTTAAGTAATCCTAAAAACCTAATTTTATAACTAAAAGGAAAATTACTCAAAAAAACCTTACTAGAGGGGTGTCTTCAGTGAGAGTGGGGTGTGAAGAGAAGATCCATGGAGTCTGGCTTTGTTGTCTTAGGCCCCAGAACTCTCTCTTTCAGGCCGGGGGTGAGCGAATGAATTTGGTGGTGTAGAACGAAGTCGCATGGAGACGAGGCCCAATTCACTAGCCAATATCTGGTTCACTGCGTTGCATAAAACCCTAAATCCATTTCCTACTGCTCTCATCTTCCTCTTAAGAGTGTCGTTCCCACTTCTTCGTCTCGCCACCGTTTGAAGATCCGTCGCCGGTACTCATTCCCAACACTCCGTTCATGATCCTCTCCCATCACAACCTTCCTTCTTCCTCCATGATTCGCCATACTTCTCTTTGAATCTGCCGCCGCCGTAACCTCTTCATCCTACTATCCAACCGCGGTTCCCCTCACAACTCAATTTAAATGGGTCTGCTCTCTTTCTCCAAATTCCTGATTAACCGAGCGCGATGAAATCCTACACAAATCAACCTACCAACTCCGCAATTGGAGATCGCCACCTATCGTATCCGCAAAACTTAACAAAGACAAGGAACGTGAGATACATGCGGGACGGAGAACGGCGATAACGGCGACGTTGAATGTGAAGACACTTCAAGTAAGCTTCGGTTTCGTTAATCTTTTCAAATCCATTCGCGTTTTGCTCACTCCTTCTTTTACTTCAATTTCGCAATCTTCTTCTACAATTCTTTGACGGTTCTGGCGTTGTGAATCGTTGCGTTGCCGGTTTTCACATTCTTGATCTTCTGCTTCTGCAGGTGTGGTTAATTTGAGTCGTGTCGCGGAAGCGTTATTGATATGAATTCGAAGAAAGCTTCTCGATGCAATGTGAAGTTGTTGTCATTGCAAAGTCGAGGAAGAGTCGGTTATGACGACGAAGGATTTGTTGTGGTGGAATGCTCAGTTACGATTCGATCCTCTTTTCTCTTCTACGCTATTCTTCCTTCCATTGCCATTGTTGAATTTTTACTTGAATTGCTGAAAGTGCTGAGCTATTGTTGAATTGCAGGTATTGAATGTTAACGATATTGTGCCGAGTTGAAGAATCGACGCAGAGTCTTTACTGTGTTGGTGATTATTGCACGTTGAAGATTGATGGAAGTTGGAGAGTTGAGAAGTTTTGTAGTTGTTGCCGGTTTCGAACCAGATGAAGGTTGAAGGTGAAGATTTTTGGAGGAATTGTGATCTGTTAGAATTTCAGTTATGGTGGTTAGAGGAAAGTGGTTAGGAAATTGTTAGAGAGATTGGTTAATCTATTCTACTGAATTTTCTGTTAGAAAACCGTTATGATCAATTTCGGTTGTATTTTTTGTTATGAGAGGTTAGGGTAGTTAGTATTGGGAAAATTGTTACCTGTTATGGACCGGTTAGTGATGGTTAGTCTTGTTGTAAGTGGTTATAGAAAAATGGTTTGTTGAATTAAAAATGCATACGGACATGAGATAGTTCAAAAATGGATTTATGGTTTTGATATGAAATTAAATTTAGATGTGGAATTTGGATATTGGATAGATGTTAAAAAATGGATTTAGAAGTGGATATAAATGGAAATGGTTATTTGGATAATTGTTTATAAAAAATGGATATGGGTTTTAAATTGGATAATGGATATAAATAGAATTGCTTCCAAAATGAGGAGATGGATTAGAATTGAAATTTGAAAAAGATAAAAAATGGATAAAATAACTTGGAGAAAAACAAGTATCCAAAGATGTGGATTTTGAAAAAAGTGGATAACAAAGGTTATGGAATGTGAATAAAAATGGTTTGGATGAAATGGATATGGTTTAAAGGACTTGTATCTTGAATTCTAAGTAATCAACATGAATCTCGTTTTCAAACTTCACATGCTTAAACCTTGACCAATCAAAACTCACATCCAGATTAAAACTCAAATACTTAATGAATTCTCAACTCCAATCGACTTCCATATCAGCCCTCATTAACTTGTGTTACAAGCAACGAACCATAAGCAACTGAGAAAATAGCACTGCCCTGACCGCAATATAAACCCACAACTGGATCTCATGTCAAGATGCCCTTGCCATGAACCCTAACCACCATCTTCAATTGATGAATATCAACCAAGTCGCACAGAAGATAAGAAACCATTATCCCATGCCTCAGGAGCACATGCAAATGTATGATCGTGAATGTTATGACCTAATGGAGATGCAGATGAATGTGAAGCATAAGCCAATTATTGAGAAAAATAAGGGGGCAAATTTTGGGGTATTACACCAATTACGCACTCAAATCATAAGACAAAATCCAAAAGACATTTGTTCATCAATACCCATGACTTGGTAGTCACTATCCTCCAACAAAATCGAAAAAATCAAAAAAATCAAAAGCCTGCTAAGTCAAGAACCTTAAAAGGAGACTTAGGCAAAAATCAAAGCAACCCTAATGGACTCGAAATGCGAAATCAGTCCATGCAAAAGATAGGGATCAAAAACAAAAACAAGAGAGGCCCTCGAATCCTCAACAAAAACAAAATAAGATTCAGTGGCCACCATGTCAAAATCCAAAAGGTCACTGACATCCATCAAAAAAACAAAATAAGGTGACTGCCATTTTGAGCATACCTTGAATCATCACTCTTACACCGTCAACCCTTTTGGAAGACAGGTGTGTGCAGAATTAACTGAACGTAGGACTGGAGAACATCACGAAGAAGGGGTGGGAACAAATTATACTTTGAGCCTAATATCCTTTGTTTCTTAAACCGTGAACCAGACCACGTTACAACCCTCGAAAGACCTAATTGAGGCGAAGTTTATTCTGAAAGCATACTATTGCAAGGTTGCATAAACTGACTCCCCATATTTGCTAAATTGGTGTCACTCTCCTTGCCAATATCTTTCACACCATCAAAATCAGCACAACGTCTGGATTAACGGTCCATTCGTCTCACAATCACGACACTCTAATAAACGACTTTTTTTTAAAACTTGCATGAGCGTCACATTAAGATTCCCATTTGTGAATGTACAATATTGACTGCAAATCAGTGTCAGACATCAAAGCAACTCCAACAAGGGGCAATCAAATATGAACTTGAATTCTTCAGTGGTGCCGACCCGAAGCAAGACTACCTCAATAACTAAATCTGGGGCAAATCCTTCAGTAGCTCGATCAGGGGCAAGTCATCTCATCAAAACTCAGCTTTCCAAAGATCAGACCACGTTCAGACTGGAGCAAGACCAATTTCAATTAGCATATCCTCTCTGTATCCTTTCAAGTTGGATAAGCAGATCCTTCCAAACATTGGTAATCATCAAGTTCAGAGCAAGCATAATCTTCATAATTCGATCACGTCGCTGCGCTCATGTTCAAGCCAACCTGACCCTCAAGCATAAGAGTTATGGTCTTCTCGAAAATGACTTGTCATCAAGTGGCCAAACTTGAGGCATCAAGAGTATCTTTGTCTGCTTCGATCATGGCGTCTTCAACAGACTGAGTGTCGAGGAAATCAAATCCCTCCAACTACCAAAATTCCACCATGCTGGCGCCCTCTCCAAATATATCCAATCACCCATCTGCAATCATACGCATCATATGCATCGCATTCATCATCATAAACATCATCTGCATCATATGAATACCCAAAAAACCAAATCATACTCCCCCAGCACTTGCATCTCCGCGCGTTAGCATTTGCATTGCACATCATTACAAATCAAGTATTCATATATGCATAGTCGAGATCTAGGATCAATCTCAAGACTGCAAGAAGATCTTCAGCCCAGCCAGGGGCATCTTCATCAATCTGGGGACGTTTCTCACAAAGTTATATCTCAAGCTCAAGACGATCTCCAGCCCAGCCAAGGGCATCTTCTTCAAGTCCGTGGGCGTTCCTCACGAAGTTGTTCAACCTTTTTGTTGATCAAGCTTAAGCAATCTTCAGCCCAGTCAGGGGCATCTCCTTCAAGTCCTTGGACGTTCCCCAGTGAGTTGGTTCTTTCAACCTTTGTTTACAAGGATGGTGTTTCTCATTGAATCGTTTCTTCAACCTTTTGTTGGTGACTCTAGATAAGCCTCACTCATCGTATCCCCAGTAAACTTGACCTTTTGTCAATTGCCTTACTATCATCTTTTTGGTGATAGCCGAATCCTGTCAACTCAATTCAACCTGCATCCTTTTAGTGTTGGTCAATCCTCAAAATCAGAAACTTTCTATCATCCTTTTGGTGGTAGCTATCCATGTCATTTCAAATTAACCTACATCCTTTTGGTGTTGGTCCTCGCAAGTAGGAGGTTCCTATCATCCTTTTGGTAGTAGTAGCTTGTATTGATCCGTCATCCTTTTGGTGTCGCCGATCCGTGACCTTTGGTCTGTGTGTCATCCTTTTGGTGATTGATAGCCTTTGGTACCGTTTTTCTTGCTATTATCCTTGTGGTAGTAGTAAGTTGTGACCTCACTTTCATCCTTTTGGTGAAGGGTCATTGTGTGTGTGTGCGCCCTATTATCCTTTTGGTAATAGCAGGTTGTGACCTCATTTTCATCCTTTTGGTGGAAGGGTCTGTGTGTGTGCCCTATTATCCTTTTGGTAATAGCAGACTTTGACCTCATTTTCATCATTTTGGTGGAAGGGTCTGTGTGTGTGCCCTATTATCCTTTTGGTAGTAGCAGGCTTTGACCTCATTTTCATCCTTTTGGTGGAAGGGTATGTGTGTGTATGTGTGTGTGCCCTATTATCCTTTTGGTAATAGCATGCTTTGACCTCATTTTCATCCTTTTGGTGGAAGGGTATGTGTGTGTGTGTGTGTGTGCCCTATTATCCTTTTGGTGATAGTAGGCGTTGACCTCATTTTCATCCTTTTGGTGGAAGGGTCTGTGTGTGTGTGTGCCCTATTATCCTTTTGGTAATAGCAGGTGTTGACCTCATTTTCATCCTTTTGGTGGAAGGGTGTGTGTGTGTGTGTGTGTGCCCTATTATCCTTTTAGTAATAGCAGACGTTGACCTCATTTTCATCCTTTTAGTGGAAGGGTCTGTGTGTGTGTGTGCCATATTATCCTTTTGGTAATAGCAGGCGTTGACCTCATTTTCATCCTTTTGGTGGAAGGGTCTGTGTGCCTGTGTGACCTATTATCCTTTTGGTAATAGCAGGCTTTGACCTCATTTTCATCCTTTTAGTGGAAGGGTCTGTGTGTGTGCCCTATTATCCTTTTGGTAATAGCAGGTTTTGACCTCATTTTCATCCTTTTGGTGGAAGGGTCTGTGTGTGTGTGTTTACTATCATCATTTTGGTGATGGGTGTGTCATCCTTTTGGTGTCAGATTCTCCTATTATCATCCTGTAGCGAGCGATTTTGGACGCGGTTCTTAAGCGCTGGTCGCTCTCTGCGGTTTGAGCTTTGACTACAGGTCGATTCATTTTTTATCCTATTATGAGCTGAATAAGGAAGGGAAATAGATGTCTCCAATTAACCCTGCTTTGCATACTGAGTTTAAACAGCGGTCTGTTAGGTTACGAATGCTATCAATGTGGGGGGGCCTTGTACTGGTTATTTGTATTTTCGCCAATACTGTTTTCTTTCTTTTTACCTGGGCAGAAGGTTTCTGGCGGGGAACAAGGATTAGGATGTTAGGACTGATGCTTTTGAATTACTGCTTTTGATTGATGGAGATATGGGATTTTGGTTTTTTGTTGATTGTGCTCGCTAAGATCTTTTCTTTCGATCTTATGCCTACGTATTCCCGTTTACCGAAACAGGGAAATCAGAGCGTTCGTAGTTCCTCCTATTCTATGGGAGGAAATGGGTTTTTAGGTGTCTTGTTCAAAGCCCAAGACGTGAAGCGAAAGGTGGTTTGTATCTTGTTCAAAGCCTAAGATGTGAAGCTGAAGGGTCTATTTGTGTCTTGTTCAAAGCCCAAGACGTGAAGCTGAAGGACCTCGACTTTAGAGAGAATTTGTCATCTCTAAAGAAGGGTTTGTTTGTCACAACTGTTGGGTGACTGGTTATAAAGGATGATTACTTTAACCGGGATACGCGGATCCTAGTAATGCCATAATTTCCTTTATAGGGGATTT
This sequence comes from Lathyrus tuberosus, assembly GCA_022829125.1. Classification (NCBI taxonomy): domain Eukaryota; kingdom Viridiplantae; phylum Streptophyta; class Magnoliopsida; order Fabales; family Fabaceae; genus Lathyrus; species Lathyrus tuberosus. The sequence goes on from JALAZF010000210.1 coordinate 9,148,402, forward strand.
TAACCTAAAGGAGAAGACTTTAACTCAGTGTAGAGCAATGTTATCTTTCCTTAGGAATTTCTCATGCTAAAAGAGGGACAGTGGCATGGATGTAGATGATCCAGAGGCTTGCCGCTTACAGCGATTAGATGACGGGAAAAGAGTTGTTGATGTTTGTGTATTGTGAACGAGGCACAACTTTGCTGCTAAAAGGTTGATCGGATCAACCAGTGGTTTTCTTATACAAAGCCTAAGAGGAGGCTATTGGCCCAACAAGAGGGAGTTTTTATGTGTCACGTACGAAGCCCGAGAGAGAGGCTAAAAGGGTTGACTCAACAGGAGAATCTTTTATACTCAACAAGAGAGTGATTTTGTATCTCGTATGAAGCCCGAGATGGAGGCTAAAAGGTTTGACTCAACAAGAGAGTCTTTGTATCTCGTACGAAGCCCGAGATGGAGGCTAAAATTTGTTTGGCTTAATAAGAACCTTTTTGTATCTCGTATAAAGCCAGAGATGGAGGCGAAAGGGGTAATTGACTCAACGAGGGAGTCTCTTATGTGTCTCGTACAAAGCCCGAGAGAGAGGCTAAAAGGTTGTTTGACTCCGCTGGGGAGAATCATTGTACAAAGCCCAAGAGGAGGCTATTGTAACTGTTTCAGTTGAGTGACAGATCCAATATACTGATTTTAAAAGAAAAAATCAGTTCTTATATGAGCAACACTGTACTCAGGGATTTGATTTGAGGATCAGGGATATTTCCTTCTCTTTGAGGAAACGGGAAATCCAAAGGGTATTGAGACTGTCCGAGTCTACGGGTTTCCTTCCTATTTAACGAAAGGGGTCACTTTAGAATGTCTTTGAGACTCAAGGAGATTAGACCATCCATGTCTAGAGTTTTATCTTTGGTACTATGCTTTGAGAAACAGTAGTAGACTCTATGAAAGGACTGTTCTATGAGGATGACTAGGTTCTGTTCCTATACCTCTAGGAGGTCGTCGGGACAATTTGTACGAAGCCCAAGAGGAGGCTAGAAACTTTTAAGAAGCCGACAGGTCCTTGTACTAAGCCCAAGAGGAGGCTATCATTCCCGGAGGAAGAGATCATTATACGAAGCCTAAGAGGAGGCTGTGAATACTTCTAAGAAGCCGTCGGGTCCTTGTACGAAGCCCAAGAGGAGGCGGGGTTGCTTTTAAGAAGCCCGTGGGTCCTTGTACGATGCCCAAGAGGAGGCCGATGCTTTTAAGAAGCCCGTGGGTCCCCAAACCCCGAGAAATTCAAGGCAATGCTATTCACCGAGAATAGATCAAAGTCAGGAAAGTTCGAGAATTTGGAAGAAGCCCGTCGGGTCCTTGACGACAGCCGAAGAGAAGACTGTATCTGGTGATCCTATTAGGGATCTAGTTGTCTATTTCTACGAATAAAAGAAACGGCGTCACCTAGTTCTAGACGTAGTTGCCGGGGAAACTCTAAATATCTATACTATTATTACACAGTTGATATGAGTTTATGAAAGAAGACTTACAGCGAAACAGCCCCACAATACAGTTATATATATATGAGTTTATGAAAGGAGACTTACAGTGAAACAGCCCCACAATACAGTTATATATATATATATATATGAAAGCGGTAAATGAAAGCGGGTAAACACTTACTCGGTTGTAGAGCTTCCATGCTGTTTGGTTAGTTGTTCAACATAGAAAGATTGAAAACAACAGTATATTCAAAATCAAAGGAGAAAGTGCTTTGAAAAAGAAAGATTTGGGGCTTACAGCTCAAGGAGAGGCCCAGGGTTTTATCAGTGAGCGCACTGTTGAATTTGTACAGAGGGACTTATACAAGTGACTGAGGCCCAAGAAAGGTTTTTTGTACAAAGGGATGGGTCTTACACTCTATCAAGAGGCCCAAGTGAGTTTTAAGAAAAGAAATGGGTCTTACTACTCGAGGGTAGGCCCAATGGTTAATTTTGAAAAGGGCGACGGTCGCGCCGAGGTTTTGTAAACACTGTGGGACTTATACAAGTGACTGAGGCCCAAAATTTTGGTATTTACAAAGGGATTGGGTCTTACACTCTATTAGAGGCCCAAAGAGTTTAAAGAAAAGAAATGGGGCTTACAACACGAGGGGAGGCCCATAGTCTTTATTTTCAAGATGAATATTCACTTTTAAAATGCTTAAAAACAATTAAAAATGAATTTATTCACAAAAATACCAACTATATTAAATAAATAATATAAATTTGATTTTTTGTAGAATAAAATATTTTACTATTTTCGTGATTTTTCAGAAAAAGAACCAATAAAAAATAATCAAAATTGAAGGAGTTATTAATTTTCCAAATTATTAAAAAATAATAAGAAAATATAAAAAAGAGGGGTTGGGTCTTACACTCTATTAGAGGCCCAAAGTGTATTTTTGCACAAAAGATGGGGCTTACAACTCAGGGAGAGGCCCAAAATATTTTCAGTTTGAAAATGGCGATCGCGCTGAGATTTTTAACGTATCGGGACTTATACAATAGCTGAGGCCCAAAATTGTTTCGTTAAAAAAGGGTTGGGTCTTACACTCTAATAGAGGCCCAAGTGTTAAAAAATGAAAAGAAATGGGACTTACAGCTCAAAGAGAAGCCCAGTTGATTTTCGTTTGAAAATGGCGATCGCGTCGAAGTTTTCTTTTAACGCAGAGGGACTTATACAATAAGTGAGGCCCAAAATTGTTTTGGTAAAAAGGGGATTGGGTCTTACACTCTAATAGAGGCCCAAAAGTTTTGAATGGGTCTTATAGCTCGAGGAGAGGCCCAAGGTTATTTCTTAAAAAGGCGACGATCGCGCCGTTTGTTTTTGACGGTATCGGGGCTTATACAATGAATGAGGCCCAAAAATGATTTGGTCAAAAAAGGATTGGGTCTTACACTCTATTAGAGGACCAAGTGTTTTAAAAAAGATTTGTTAGGGTGAAAATCAAAGAAAACTCCAATTTCATTTTTTAGGCATTTTTTCAAGAAAAATTAAGTAAAAAAAATGATAAAAATATCAAATAAAATTATTAAATAATGATTAAAGTTTATGAAAAAAAATATTTTATCAACATAAATATTTAAAATCATTTTGGTTTTAAAAATCAAGATAAAAAAGAAATCATTTTAAAAGCATTTAAAACAATTTAAAACATTATTTTTAAATATATTAAAAATAATATTTTTTTTTTGTGATTTTTTTGGATTAAAATATTATGGGGTACGAATTGGAAAACGATGATTTTTTTGCTATGTGAAAAAAATTGGTTGAGTTTTGAAAATAAAAAGTAAGAAAAAGAGAAAAGATATCAAAATATCATTTTCGACATTTTTTGGGGTAAAAACGAGTACCGAAACTTTAATTTTCAACACGTTTTTATCAAATTTCAAATACTCATAACTCTCTCAATTTTTATCGGAATCAAAATCCGGAAGTACCTACCTGACCTATTTTTCGCAAGGAATCCGATGGTATTACTCACGCACGGGGAAAATCGACGTATAAAACGCAGAAAAAACTGCTATCGATTAAAAAATATCGTTCCGCGCCGAATTTCCAACACGCGTAACTCTCTCGATTTTCATCGGAATCAAAATCCGGAAGTACCTACCTGACCGATTTTTCGCAAGGAATCTGATGGTATTACTCACGCACATGGAAAATCGACGTATAAAACGCAGAAATTAAAAAACAAAAACTGCTATCGATTAAAAACATCGTTCCGCGTTGAATTTCAAACACGCGTAACTCTCTCGATTTTTAACCGAATCAAGATCCGTGAAAGCCTATCCTGACCGATTTTTCGCAAGGAATCCAATGGTATCGCTCACGCATGCCAAAACTCAATGTACAAAACGCAGCGATAAAAAAACCAGAGCTGCTGCGTTGTTAAAAACATCGTTTCGCGTAAAATTTCCAACTCGCGTAACTCTCTCGATTTTTAACCGAATCAAGATCCGCAAGAGCCTATCTGGACCGATTTTTCGTAAGGAATTCAATGGTATCACTCACGCACATGGAAAATCGACGTATAAAACGCAGAAATTAAAAAACAAAAACTGCTATCGTTGTTTTCGACGCCGTTTCGCGTAAAATTTCCAACGCGCGTAACTCTCTCAATTTTCATCGGAATTGAAATCCGTAAAAACCTATCTTGACCGATTTTTTTGCAAGGAATCCAATGGTGTTATTCACGCACTCGGAAACTCACTGTACAAAGCGAAAAAAAACAGAACCGCTATCGTTAATTCGACGCCGTTTTGCGTAAAATTTCCAACGCGCGTAACTCTCTCAATTTTCATCGGAATTGAAATCCGTAAAAACCTATCTTGACCGATTTTTCGCAAGGAATCCAATGGTATTATTCACGCACTCAGAAACTCACTGTACAAAGCGAAAAAACAGAACTGCTATCGTTAATTCTACGCTGTTTCGCGTAAAATTTCCAACGCGCGTAACTCTCTCAATTTTCATCGGAATTGAAATCCGTAAAAACCTATCTTGACTGATTTTTCGCAAGGAATCCAATGGTGTTACTCATGCAAACTAAAACTTAATGTATAGAACACACCAATGAAGAAAAGACAGAACTGAACATGGTTTCAAAACAACCAAAATTCCACATAAAAACATGTCAAAATGCAAACAGTGGGAGGATAACAACATACACATTAAGGACTACATATTTACCTCAAGAATTGTTCAATATGATGCATGTATGTGGACAACAAAGGAAAGCATGATTCAAAGAATTCAAGTTGTGGATTTTACCTCTTTTTTGGAGATTTTGGGCAACCTTCCAAGTGCTTTGTTCCAGAAATGATTTGATGCTTTGGACAACCTCAAATGACCTCTTAGAAGCTTTTAGGATGGTTGGAATTGGCTGGAAACCTCTGGAGCAAGTTTGTGCACTTTCTCGCGAAATGGTCAAAAACGGCCAAAATGCCAACTCTCTCAAATGGTGTTACAGATGTGTGGCACCATTTGGGATAGTTCAAGGATGATATTTAGAGTGTGTTTGAGGTTTTATCTGGCTTGGAAAGTGACTGAATCAAGACATGGCTTGAAAAATGCAAAAAAGTGTCATTTTGAGGTTTTGAGAGGTGACTTTGTGATGTTGTGATTAAAGGTCACTTTTGATGGTTTGCACAGCTTACATATGATATATATGAGGTGTGTGTGTGATTAGTTTGAGTGGAATTGCTCTCTAGCTCAAAAACTCAGAATTTCCTTACTAATGAAGGCATTTTGGAGTGAAAGAGAGAATTTGAGGAAAGCATCTGTTTGATGGCTTTGGTGTACTCAAACTGAGCACAAATGAGCTCTATTTATAGTGGAGCAAGTTTGTTTTGGGATCCACAGTGAATGGTGGCTGCAGCAGGTGTTTGTTCCATGTTGGCCAATGGAAATCCAAGTCTCCTCTAGCCATTGACTAGAGGTTAGGGCACAGGCTGCTGGTTCCCTTGGTCTTGGATAAGTCTTAACTAATTTCAGATGAGAATGGCTCAGTACATGCCACCTCTAAGCATCCATTAAATGCTCCAAACCAAAATTGGAGTTTTGTCCCTCTTTTAGGGATTTCTAGGCTTTGGCATGCTTTTCTTTGTTCCTTGGACTTGGGAGGTTCATGGATCAGATCATCCCACTTGGATTTGATCCTTAGATGTGTCCAAACTGATGACAAGGCTTGAAAATTCGTGTGGCACAAAAAATGTGCAAATTTGCCTTGAAAAATTCAGCTTCAGCAAGCCATTTTGTAAGATCCATAACTCCCTGCTCGAGTATGCTATATGGACGTTCTAGGACTTTTCGGAAAGCTTAGATGACGTACTTCAACTTTGATGTTTAACATTAGACCTGGTTCAACTTGGATCATGGAGAAAAACAGCCTTGAAGTTGGGACATTGTGCTGAAAAATGTCAATTTTAACTTTTTAGCCATTTTGATCCAAGCATAACTCAAAATCCTTAATGAATTGGACTTAGGTCTAGTTGAAGTTTTTGTAGAGGGTAATGAGGGCTACAAATCAAGCTTTGGATGGGGAAAAATGGCTTTGTGGTTTAGGAGTTATGATCCTCCAAAGTTGGTACCCTTGCCACTTTTTTTCATAACTTCGAAAAATTTCTAAGTTTTTATGGTTACCCCTTTTACAAGTTATCCCACTTTCTTTGATTTTTCTTGATGAATGATGATTCCAATCACACATTAACATCATTTTAGGGTTAAAAAACCATTTTTATGAAAAATCTCAAAAAGTCAAAGTTTGACTTTTGTGCACAGTTGACTTTTTATCAGATGAATTCCAAACTGTGCGATTCTTCAGGAAATCATGTCCTTGACCTAAATCAAAATTGATGGACATGTTCCATGGGTGTTATAGGGTGTATTTAATCGTGTCCCACGGCTTGGGAGCATGTCCTGGTCAAAAGTCAAAGCTACAGTTGACTTTTCCCGCGAAACCCCAACTGTGGTTCAGATGAAATTGAAACTTGTTGCTCAAGCTTCTTGGGTCAATCCATTATTGCAAATGGATCAACGTGGTATGTTGGAGACCCTCAAATCATGTCTTGAGGTCTTGGCTCATGATTTGTCCCAAAAGTCAACTTAGGAGTGAATTAGGTCAAGAAACCCTAATTCCTGATTTTTGATATATGCATCCCCTGAGGCTAAATTGACTTGATGATGGGGTTTATGATGTTTCATGGAGTATTTTAGGTTATGCTTTGAAGCATTGGCTCATGCCCAGAGGAAAATTTCCATCTGGAGGCCCTAGTCGACCAAACCCTAATTTGGTGACACTGGCGATCCTGAGGCTTGATCCACCTAGAAGGGAGCAAACTTGTGCTTAATCCTTGAAGTGGGAGTCCTCTTGATCCATTATGGATATTTGAGAGGCTAGACAAGTTGAAGATCATGTCATTCCTTGATTGATCCTTTGTCTAAGAGCTCTGCGAGGGCTTGAAACCCTAAATCCTGTTTGTAGTGAATGCTCACCCACCTTTGGGGAGACTAATGAGGTACAAAGGTACATCCATATTGTCCTGATGATTTGCACAATGATGGGAAATCTTAGTGGTCAAAATTTGGGGTATGACAGATGCCCCTATTTAATCTTCTTGGACCCGAAGGTATGAATGACGAAGGTATTCGGGCATTCGGGGTGCAAGAGGATTAAATATCGGAATACCCGAAATTTTGATGGTGGTTATGAATGGTAGCTTACGCATTCATCTTCTTTAGCTAAGCGAAGATGCTTAGAAAAGGTAAACTTCCCCTCGATCCTGGTCTTCAGCCAAGGAGCTGGTCTCAGTTTCTCTTGAAATAAACTTCCCCTCGATCCTGGTTTCCTACCAAGGAATTGGTCTTAGTTTCTTTTGTAAACTTCCCCTCGATCCTGGTTTCCTACCAAGGATCTGGTCTCAGTTTCTAATATAAACTTCCCCTCGATCCTGGTTTCCTACCAAGGACCTGGTCTTAGTTTCTGATTTAAACTTCCCCTCGATCCTGGTTTCCTACCAAGGATCTGGTCTCGGTTTCTGATATCAAATTCCCCTCGATCCTGGTTTCCTACCAAGGACCTGGTCTTAGTTTCTGATTTAAACTTCCCCTCGATCTTGGTTTCCTACCAAGGAACTGGTCTTAGTTTCTTTTGTCAATAAACTTTATTGACAAGGGACGCTATGTGTAGCAGTTTTCCTCAAACTTCTCGCCGAATTTTCCTGGGGAGATGCCATTTGAGTGGAAAAAGTTTTGATGTCAGACTTGCTGGGGAACCCATTCGTCTGAATTGTAGAGGTACACAAACTTCTCTATTTTGGAGACGCCATTTGTCGATTCTACTGGGGAAAGCGAGTCTCTTGAGAGACTGTTTTCGTTTGGGGGCTTACATCATACTTTTCTCGGGATCTTTCCGGAGAAATGCCATATGATGGAATCCAATTTTGAGGTGCCGATGACCTTTTCATCAGTGGTTTTTTCGGAGAAAAATTGCCGTACCGCCGAATCTCTGATTAAGAGGCTTTCTCTGTGGATTTTCCTTAATCCGGGAAAGCAAGGATATCATCTTCAATGGTGAAGAGTGATATTTGTTGAAAGTTTTCTTGTTTCTCAGAGGTTTAAGTTATCAAAGTGGTCAAGGACCGTCTCTAATCCAGAGATAAACGGGAGAGAGATTGCTTAGATGATTCACTTCCTAACGAGGAAAGGTCTGACAACTCGATTGAGAGGACTTATCACTAGGGGATAAGACCGACTAGAGTGATAGCGATGCAATATGAAATGTGAATGCAAATCAACAATGCATGATGTATGTATGTTTATGCGGACAAAACTGACGCGACATACAAACTAAAAGATGAACATGACTGGATACTCGGCCATCGCGGGGCGTGTAGAAATATCGCTGGTTCAAGATAGCAATTCTGCCTTGCTTAGGAGAAATGGTCCCTGTTGGGAGCGACGCTGGTCGGGCTTAGGAGATGAGAACTCGGCCGAAGATGTCAGATGGAACATGGTCTCTGACATTATTGATCCTTCATTCAGGCGTACTGGTTTAGAAGGAGTACTTTGATTCTGCACTTTGAGGTTCGAACACCTTTGGAGACGCGATTGATGTTCTTTCGATGTTCAACAGTCAAAAGAAATTGCCATCTTTATTAAAAAGCAGAAAAAGTTTTAACAAGTAAATTCATTTTTGTTTTATTTCAAGAATCGTTAATCATGTTAACAACGTCGTTCTGTAAAGCTAAAACAAATAAGAATTACAAACAAAAGCACAAGGGCCCAAATTTTATTGATAAGATGGAGATCAGCCAAACGTGTGATTCCAAAGAGTATTTACAAAGTTTGAAAATGGTAATTTACAGGGAAAAGGGCTACGTTGAAACATAATGACCACTATCCTTCTACCAACTTTGAATTCGGGACATTCTGAGCTTCTGTCGAAGATGACCTTGACTGGAGTTTTCCTCCGATGGATGCTGTAACTGTTGCTGAGGGACTTGCCTCTGTTGAACATAGTTACTTGCCATTATCCCTAATTTTTGCCTGGATTGTACTATGATGTTTCCAATCCACCGGGATGATTTTTTTCATGTCTCTAACTTTTGCCTAGACCGCCCTTTCGGGTTTTCAATCCACCGAGACGTTTTTTTTTTTTAGGCGAAGTATTTCTTGACTATATCAACATTTGTGGGGTAGGCAAATTCCTCTCCGTCCATGGTTGCAAGTCTCAAGGCGCCGCCTGAGAAAGCTTTCGTGACCACATAGGGGCCATCATAATTTGGGGTCCATTTGCCCCGAGAGTCAGTGAGAAATGATTGTATCTTCTTGAGCACGAGGTCTCCTTTTCTGAAAACATGAGGTCGGACCTTTTTGTCGAACGCCCTCTTCATTCTCTGTTGATACAACTGACCGTGGCATAGTGCCGTGATTCGCTTCTCTTCGATCAGGTTCAGTTCGTCGTGTCGACTTTGACACTATTCAGCTTCGGTGAGCTTAGCTTCCATCAATACCCGGATTGATGGGATCTCTACTTCTATGGGGAGCACTGCTTCCATGCCATACACTAGAGAGAAAGGGGTAGCCCTAATTCCATTTCCGTAATGATTGACAGCTCCGTCAAAGATAAGTCCCCACTGGGAACCTGGTTCTGGCCCTTCACTGGGTAGCGGTTCATCGTAGTCTTTTATTTTTAGATACATGACATCTTCGTCTGGGAAGTCAAACCTGATTGATTCTTGATCATCAATCGGTTGATGAGCCGAATGATCGGCTAAAATACTTCCTTTAACAGCTTTCTGAGCGTGGTACTCTATGTCATATTCTGATAACAGCATCTGCCAACGGGCAATCCTTCCCGTAAGAGCAGGTTTTTCGAAAACGTACTTGATTGGATCCATTTTGGAGACCAACCAAGTAGTATGACGAATCATGTATTGGCGAAGACGTTTGGCTGCCCAAGCCAAAGTACAGCAAGTTTTCTCGAGCATCGTGTACCGAGTCTCGCAGTCGGTGAATTTCTTGCTTAGATAGTAAATGGCAGACTCTTTCCTTTTGGTTTCATCTTGTTGGCCAAGTACACATCCCATTGAGTCCTCTAGGACTGTGAGGTAAATGATCAGTGGTCTTCCTTCCACTGGAGGTGATAGAATCGGAGGATTCAACAGATATTCCTTGATACTGTCGAAGGCGGTTTGGCAATCTTCTGACCAAACGCAATCCTGGTTCTTTTTTAGTAACTTGAAGATTGGCGCGCATGTCGCGGTCATGAGGAATATGAATCTGGAGATGTAGTTCAAACGTCCCAAGAATCCTCTGACTTGTTTTTCAGTTTTCGGCGAAGGCATTTCTTGAATGGCCTTGACCTTGTCAGGATCAACCTCAATTCTTTTCTGGCTGACGATGAACCCTAGTAGTTTCCCTGAACGGACACCAAAGGTGCACTTGTTGGGATTCAAGCGGAGCTTGAATTTTCTTAGACGTTCGAACAATTTTGACAGATGTTTAATGTGCTCACTCTCTGTTTTTGATTTTGCAATCATATCATCGACATACACTTCGATTTCCTTGTGTATCATGTCATGAAACAGAGTAGTCATGGCCCTTTAATAGGTTGCCCCGGCATTCTTCAAACCGAACGGCATTACCTTGTAACAAAAGGTGCCCCATGGGGTAATGAATGAAGTTTTCTCCATGTCTTTCGGCGCCATTTTGATCTGGTTATAGCCCGAGAATCCATCCATGAAGGAGAATACTTTGAACTTTGCTGTGCTGTCAACCAGCATGTCAATGTGTGGTAAAGGAAAGTCGTCCTTTGGACTTGCCTTGTTTAGATCTCTGTAATCAACACACATTCTGACCTTTCCATCCTTTTTGGGAACGGGTACGATGTTGGCTAACCATTGAGGATATTCAGATGTAGCAAGGAAACCCACGTCAATCTGTTTCTGTACCTCCTCTTTGATTTTGATAGCCATGTCCGGGTGAGTCCGTCTCAACCTTTGCTTTACTGGCGGACATTCTGATCTCAACGGTAAGTGATGTTCTACGATGCTGGTATCCAACCCTGGCATATCCTGATTGGACCAAGCGAATACATCGGGGAATTCTTTGAGAAGCTTTATCAAACTTTCTTTGACAGTTGGATTGAGCAGTGCCCCAATCCTGATTTCTTTTCTCTCTTGCTCTGAACCCAAGTTTACCGTTTCCAACGGCTCTTTGTGAGGTTCAATGGACCTTTCCTCTTGTCTGAGTAATCGGGAGATCTCATCTGGAATTTTGTTGTCAACTTCTTCTTTAGCCTCGAATACCGAGAATTCAAAGTTAGGAGAAGGCATCGGATCGTATATTTCAACTGGGTTTAAAACAAGCAATCTGCATGACGTGATGATTCGTGTTTAGAAGAGATAGAGAAAATACAAGTGTGTGCAGGGTATTTATTTTACTGCTTGTTTTTATTTTTGAATTGTTTTTTAGGATTACCATTTTCTGAAAAAGCAAAAAGAGAAAACAACAATTAATGCGGAAATTACAGAACGACGTTATTTTATTAATGAACAAGTCGATTCTTGAAACTACAGCCCTATAAAACAAAACTCTTCGCTTCGGGCAAAGCGAAGAGGGAAATTTACAGAAAGCGAGCCCTATCAAAACATCCGTTTCACCTGGGCAGGGTGAAAGGTTAAATATGACAATTACTTTGACTGATGAACGACCTTCGGAACCTCGACGGCAACCCATTGGCGGCGAACTCCTCAGTGAATCACAAAGTCTGGCACCTTCCTTGATTTGTCTTCAGAAATAACGCTGATTTCTAGTGGAGCAGGATCATTGGAATCTGTCTCCCAGGCAGAATTGTCGTAGGAGGATTCCTTTGTTGTATTTTGCAGAGTATTTGTGCTCTCAGCTGTATCTCCCCATCCAGTTGGCTGGATATCTTCGAGCCTGATACGAGAGCTCTCGGGAGCGGTGTACTTGACCATAAAGTCGAATTTTCCACTTGGTTCTCCCAAGGTGTCCCAAACTTCTTTAGAACTGGAGGAGTCGTCTTTCTCGATGACGTTGACCTCAGGAAAAGCATAGTTGATGAATTCAAGTCCTGCAAACGTTGCGAATTCATCTTCATGTTGAGTAGGTTCTGAATGACCTGGGTGTTGATCCCATGACATGGTGGGGACACAGGTATTTTGTTCAATGACGGTCAGCTGATTTTCATTGTTCGGCTGACTCTCTTGTCCCAATTTTCCTAGGTAAGGTTGCCACATTGGCAGGCCATCCATCGGGCCATAGTAGTTGTGGTCAAAGTTGTCTTTCATCAGAGTGTCCTCCTCTAATGAATTTGGCGGAGCACGGCATCCTTCCGGATCACAATCTCCGTAGATCATTTCGACATCTGCTCTTGGTATAAATCTCGGACTTTCCGTAGGAAAGCAAAAAGGCATAGGCACCTCTTCCTGAGACATATAACCGTCCTTGTTAAGGTAGGACTTCCATTATTCATCTGTGTCAGAGGGATCTTCCTCATTGATAGCATGAATTGTCTGAGACACTGGGTGAAGAAAACCTCCACTGCGGAAGAAGTTTTGAAGGGGATGAATACTTTCATCGCTAGCAGTTGTCTAGGTACAGGTTGCAGAAAAACCAAGACCCTTCTTTGTTTTATTGTCAGTGGGAATGACAAGTTGTCCCCATCCTGTCGTATCGGTACTCTCGACCGCTTTGATAGCATCTTTGTATGAGGAAATCGAGGTTCCTCTTTTGAACTGATTGTCTTTGCTCACCGACAGTGCTTGGAACTGAGTTCCAATAACCTCCTCGGGTTCTATTCCAGTAGATGATGATAAGCTACTCACGAGCAAGGCTTGTTCCCCATAAACCGTGATGAGTTGATCGTTCTGAATGAACTTTAGCTTTTGGTGGAGGGTTGAAGTAACCGCTCCAGCCTGATGTATCCAAGGTCTTCCTAATAAACAACTGTATGTTGCCCGGATGTCCATAACCTGGAAAGTGACTTGAAAAGTGTGAGGTCCAATAGTTATGGGAAGATCAACTTCGCCGATAACCGTTTTTCTAGATCCGTCGAATGCTTTGACGACGACTTCGCTGACTCTCATCGGAGAGCCTTTGAATGATGACTGCAACAAAGTAGACTTCGGCATAACATTCAGGGCTGACCCTGTGTCTACCAGTACGCTGGCTAAAGCATTGCCCTGGCAGTTAACTGTGATATTGAGCGCCATGTTATGAGGACGACCCTCTTCAGGTAATTCCTCATCACTAAATCCCAAATTATTGCAGGAAGTGATGTTAGAGACAATGCTATCGAACTGTCTGATTGTTACATCTTGTTCCACAAAGGCTTGCTCCAAGACTTTCTGTAGAGCCTCCCTGTGGGCTTCGGAACTGAGTAACAGTGATAATACCGAGATCTTCGAAGGAGTTTGTAACAGTTGATCAATAATGTTGTATTCACTCCTTTGGATGAGCTTCAGCATCTTATCATTATTTTTCGAAAGGTCGGGATTACTGGATTGACTGATTAGTGGATCGGGAGCTTCTGTGTGAAGTTCCTTTTCCTTGTTAACTTCCCCAACCCCTCGGTTGAAGATTCTACCACTCCGTGTTACTCGACTGATGTCTACAATGTTCACAACGGAGGGTAATTGAATTTCCTTTCCATTCTCGACTATTGTTGCACCGTATTTGTAAGGGATAGCCTTAGTTGATTCATACGGTAGTGGTCCCGGTAGATAGATGACTATGGGGACTTTCTGATTTTTCTGACCATCGTAAGTAATCTCGATCCGTTCCTGGTTGGGAACTCTCGATTCGTCAAGTAGAGGGATGATGGCAAAAACATCCCTGGTCTGGTGACGACCAGAGATGGTGACAACATCCTCAACTTTATCGGCAAGGTAATTCGGTGTCCAGTTGATGGGTCCAGAACCCGGATATGGGCGAATCTCTCCACGATCCACCTGACCCTGAAGTGCTGCTCTCACAAGGTAACACCCTTGGTTACTTTCCGAACAGACGCTACAACTGTCGTAATTGTGTAGTGGCACCTGTCCACGCCTACTTTGAATATAATGTAACCTTACTAGGTTAGCTTCCACTGATCGGACATCCTGACTTTGACGACGAGTAGGATTCCTGTTACTGATACTAATTTGCTGAGTATCTTCGTCCATGTAGATTGGCATCCACCAATGATTTAACAAGTGTTGAAGTGCCTCCTAGACAAGGGTACAACCTTGATCGTTTTCGCAGCCTGTTTTACAGTTTTGATAGTCATGTGATATTAAGAATCTGAGTCGGACCTGCTCAGCATGTAACTCTACCAGGTTGGTATTCATCACGCGAATATCGAAGATCTGAACCATGTTGATCTGATAAGGGTTCCTATCATGGTAGTCTTAGATCTATCCAAGATCCATCTGACGCTGGAGGGCCTCTTGTATGAAAGAGTATCCCTGTTTGTTTACCGAGCAAGTCAGACAGGAACTGTAATTGTGCCGCGGCAGATTATGATACTGGCTTTGCCTTGAGTGCATCGCCACCAAGTTGACATTCATTGCACGGATGCCGTGGTTCTGAATGACGTTGGAATTCGTGTAAACCATGTTAACTCCACGAACTCGGTGCTCCTGGATCCATCCGAGATCCATCTGTTCCTGTAGCGCTGCTTGCACCACAGAACATCCTTGGTTATCTTTAGAGCAGACATCACACTGGTGATAGTTATGAGGTGGCACATGGCCATATCCACTCTGTCTACAATGCATCTTGACCAGATTGATTTTCAACAAGAGTACATCATGAATTTGATAGACATTGTTAGTCTCTTTCTCAATCAGATTGACTGCAGCTTTCTCATGTTGAGGCAGCGGGTTCGTGAGAACAATGGGATTCGTATCTTTGAAAGATAAGAGCCCGCTCCTAACAAGCTTTTGCACGTCGGACTTAAAATTGAGGCAAGTCTCTATGTTATGCCCTGATCTTCCTTGATGATAAGGGCATGTCTGATCCACCTTAAACCAAAAATGCGGATTTTCTGGTACTGTAAGAGGGGACTTAGTCTGAATGTGCCCCTTGGCTAGCAGTAACGAAAACAGTTCTGCGTACGATACGGGTATAGGATCAAATCCTGATGGTCGTGTTGTACGGTTGTTGTTATATGGAGGACGAGCCTGCTGAAGAGGCTGTTGTGTCCTTTGTTGATCAGGCTGGCTCTGCGTAACCTGAGGTTGATACGTAGGAATAGGCGTAGGGCTGATAGCAGGAGTTACAGCTGCTACTGGCTGATAACGTCGCCTTTGCTTTCCGAGAGAGATATTCCCAATATCTTGCTCTTTTTTCTTAGGGAGAGCACTACCATATTTTTTAGTACCGCTCGTCGATCCAGTGTCTTTTACCAAACGTCCTTCTCGAACGGCTTCCTCAAGACGTACGCCCATGCCGACCATCTCGGTGAAATCACTGGGCGCACTGGCAACCATTCGGTCATAGTAAAATGAGCTTAAGGTCTTTAAGAAGATCTTTGTCATCTCTTTTTCCTCAAGAGGTGGACAAATTTGAGCGGCGATTTCACGCCACCTTTGAGCATACTCCTTAAAGGTTTCCTTGTCCTTTTGCGACATTGATCTGAGTTGATCTCTGTCGGGTGCCATGTCCAAATTGTATTTGTATTGTTGGACGAAGGCAGTACCAAGATCTCTGAAGTGCTGATCGTGGCACGGTTTAAACCCATGTACCATTTTAATGCGGCACCGGTTAAACTATCCTGGAAGTAGTGAATCAGCAGGTCCTGATTCTCCGTCTGAGCTGACATCCGCCGAGCGTACATCACCAGATGGCTTTGAGGGCAAGAGTTACCCTTGTATTTTTCAAAGTCGGGCACTTGGAATTTGTGCGGGACTTTCACATTGGGGACCAAGCAGAGGTCTGCGGTGTCCTTTCCAAATAGATCCTGACCGCGAATGGCTTGCAGTTCCCTTTGCATTTCCAAGAACTGTTCCTGGAATTCATCCATTCGGTCAAACATAGTTTCCTTTTTACCAGAAGGTGTCTATGGAATTTGTCCTTCCGGAACAGTGTGCACCACAGGGGGTGGTACCGTGACTACGGCAGTGAATCTTGGCGTCTCCCGAAGTTTGTAACCTTCAGGAGTCTTCAGTATGCCCCTGGCATCTTCGCTTTCCCGAAGTTTGTAACCTTCAGGCCCAGCGGCTTCTGTTGCGATTCCCTGATCTTCAGTGATCAGCGGAACATATCCTTCCGGGATATAGTTAACAGGCATGCCCGAAGGACGATCTTTCAGTATCTGATACCTAGGATCATACCTTTCCACTATGGGCATTGAGGTGATCTCTGAGATCGCAGTTTGTTGTAGCTGAGCTTCTGCCATGGCTTGCATGTCGTTACGAAGCTTTCTCATATCCTCTCTTAGAGCGTCGATCTCTTCTTTCAACTCTCTGTTTTCTTCCTCAAGATCATCCATCTTTTTATGATGATTGGCCCGAGTATTATATGAATGAGACAGTTTGACTCTAGAACCGAGACACAAACGTGAGATTCGTAGGTAAGAAGAATGTGTTACGTGAGAGTGATGAATGCAATGATTATATTAATTGTTTTTTTGGTTTAATCAAAATAAACTTCGACAATTAGATTGCAAATATCAAATGGTGGGGAAACCCCTTTTTATTGAATTCCAAGGATTACAGAAACGGAAATACAGTAGATTACAAAGTGCAGAAATAGAAACCTAAGCTAAAGGGTCCCGAGTCCTCTCCGAAGAGAAATCGGGTGCTGATTCTGGTATCTTCCTTTTCTTTGACCGGGGCTCTTGGGCCGTTGTCGGGTTGTCATTCCTTTGCCAAGTGAAAGGAGTGAGCAAATTCCTTTGGTCATCTTGATTCTCTACAGCATGTTGCTCCAAAATTTCAATCAGAGCATCTTTTTCTCTTAGTAGTTGCTGTATTCTGATGCACTCTACGTCGAGGGTGCGGTACTTGTTCTTCCAAGACCTTCTCTCCCATTGAACTTTGTTGAGAGTAACCTGAAGCTTTTCAGTTTCCGTCATGAAGTACATGACAGATTCCCTCAACGGAAGGATTCTGTAACGAGGATAAGGCATTTTCAGCTTGAGAGCTCTAGTTTGTACCCAATGGAGATAAGGCTCCACCGAGACACTGTTTGGTTTTCCTAGAGACTCCCGTCCTTTCTTATGAACATGCTTCCAAGCGTGCACTATTTCCATCTTTAGTGCTCTGTCACTTTCTCCTTCCTTGAAGAAAAGACCTTCCAGATGAACACCCAGTGGGATGTGTCTCATCGGGTATCCAAATTGACGGCGAACCAATACCGGATGGTAGTTGATTCCTTCTTTAGTTCCTATGAGGGGTACGTTGGGGAAGTTTCCACAACAGTCAATGATTCTGATTCCCTCATAAATCCTATTACACCAATCTATATCAGAGTTGGTAAGAGACATGATCTTCTGTGACCAACGTAAGGCACTCTTGCAATCCCAAAAAGCAGCAGACTTGGGCAAGTGAGAGATAAACCATTTATAAAGCAGAGGTACACAGCATGTGATCTCCCCTCCGCTGTACAAATTCCCCAAGTGTACAGAATGATACGCATCTGCGAGCAAAGTCGGCACAGGGTTTCCAATGAGAAAAACCTTAATAGCGTTAATATCGACGAAGTTATTGATGTTGGGAAACAAAAATAACCTGTAGGTGAGCAAGACAAAGATGCTTTCAAAAGCAGTCCCGTTCCCTATACTAGAAAAGTACAGAGCTTTCTTTGTTAAGAACTGGGCTGGCAAACCTTGGATGCCACCCTTAGTAGTCATGTGAGTCCTGACCTCAGACTCGTCCAAATGAATTGCTCTTGCAATAGTCTGATTCTTTGGAATTTCTTCCAGTCCAAAAAATGGAGCTCGATTTGTAATGTGTAGATCAATCAGATGAGAATACTCTTCCAGCGTTGGTGCTAGCTGGTAATACGGGAATGTGAAACAGTGATAAACCGGATCGTAAAACTGAATGAGCGCGTCCATGATTCCCTCAATCACATGGACCCTTAGCAGTGGTAGCAAACCTCCGTGCTTGGCTCTGAAAGCCTCTTGGTTAGTGATCATCCTTGCTAACCTCCTCAAATCCCCTAGTTTTGGAACCTTGAAGGTGTACGTATGAGTTCTCCTTCTACTGAAATCCATTAGCGTAATCCTTTTCTCTGATATTTGCAATCACAGTCTTAGTTTAATTTGAAAAACAGAGAGACTAGAAGAGAAAGTTTTTTGAATGTTTTAATGTTTTATTAAATGAATGCATGAATGCAGCACACAAAAACATAGAAAAAACATGGGGTCAAAGGGTCGTTGTCATGAAGTCAAGGCTCTACCCATCCCCAAAGGTTTATACTAGGGTGATTTTTGTACCTGTACTCATTATCATCAGCTCCTCCCAGGAAAGCAAAACAACAAGCGGATCGCCAGCGAGTTGTAGAGCAATCTTAGAGTAAGTGCCATTCACCGAGAATAGATCACCAGCCTCAAATGAGGGTAG
Organism: Lathyrus tuberosus; assembly: GCA_022829125.1. Lineage (NCBI taxonomy): Eukaryota > Viridiplantae > Streptophyta > Magnoliopsida > Fabales > Fabaceae > Lathyrus > Lathyrus tuberosus. Next base: position 9,166,974 of record JALAZF010000210.1, read on the forward strand.
TATCGCGTAACAACTATTTCCGATAGTTTCTGCACTACGAAAGGGTTTGGCTCCTCAACTTCTCAGACTTAACAACCGGCCCATTGGCTAGAAGAGTGAATGGGTTGCGTTGGTCAGCCTCCACTGAGGTTGATGGTCGACCCCGTCGCCATCACTTATCTTAAGTGTATACTCAATCTTTCCACATACGGCATCACCCGCATTCCCATTAGCAGAAAAATAAACACGTATAGCAATTAGGAAAAGCAGTATATATATTTGTCCTAATCATCCTAGACTTATAAAGCTAAGAATCCTAAGTTCCTGACAGAAATGGCTCCCCGGCTGAGTTACCACTCTGTAGTTTTTCACACAAGAGGTGAAAAGGAAGACCGTGCCTAGATCTAACTTTGAAAGGCCCCACGGTGGGCGCCATTTTTCTGTAGCGAGCGATTTTGGACGCGGTTCTTAAGCGCTGGTCGCTCTCTGCGGTTTGAGCTTTGACTAGAGGTCGATTCATTTTTTATCCTATTGTGAGCTGAATAAGGAAGGGAAATAGATGTCTCCAATTAACCCTGCTTTGCATACTGAGTTTAAACAGCGGTCTGTTAGGTTACGAATGCTATCAATGTGGGGGGGCCTTGTACTGGTTATTTGTATTTTCGCCAATACTGTTTTCTTTCTTTTTACCTGAGCAGAAGGTTTCTGGCGGGGAACAAGGATTAGGATGTTAGGACTGATGCTTTTGAATTACTGCTTTTGATTGATGGAGATATGGAATTTTGGTTTTTTGTTGATTGTGCTCGCTAAGATCTTTTCTTTCGATCTTATGCCTACGTATTCCCGTTTACCGAAACAGGGAAATGAGTTTTTGGGTGTCTTGTTCAAAGCCCAAGACGTGAAGCGAAAGGTGGTTTGTATCTTGTTCAAAGCCCAAGATGTGAAGCTGAAGGGTCTATTTGTGTCTTGTTCAAAGCCCAAGACGTGAAGCTGAAGGACCTCGACTTTAGAGAGAATTTGTCATCTCTAAAGAAGGGTTTGTCTGTCACAACTGTTGGGTTACTGGTTATAAAGGAGGATTACTTTAACCGGGATACGCGGATCCTAGTAATGCCATAATTTCCTTTATAGGGGATTTTAACCTAAAGGAGAAGACTTTAACTCAGTGTAGAGCAATGCTATATTTCCTTAGGAATTTCTCATGCTAAAAGAGGGACAGTGGCATGGATGTAGATGATCCAGAGGCTTGCCGCTTACAGCGATTAGATGACGGGAAAAGAGTTATTGATGTTTGTGTATTGTGAACGAGGCACAGCTTTGCTGCTAAAAGGTTGATCGGATCAACCAGTGGTTTTCTTATACAAAGCCTAAGAGGAGGCTATTGGCCCAACAAGAGGGAGTTTTTATGTGTCTCGTACGAAGCCCGAGAGAGAGGCTAAAAGGGTTAACTCAACAGGAGAATCTTTTATACTCAACAAGAGAGTGATTTTGTATCTCGTATGAAGCCCGAGATGGAGGCTAAAAGGTTTGACTCAACAGTAGAGTCTTTGTATCTCGTACGAAGCCCGAGATGGAGGCTAAAATTTGTTTGGCTTAATAAGAACCTTTTTGTATCTCGTATAAAGCCAGAGATGGAGGCGAAAGGGTTAATTGACTCAATGAGGGAGTCTCTTATGTGTCTCGTACAAAGCCCGAGAGAGAGGCTAAAAGGTTGTTTGACTCCGCTGGAGAGAATCATTGTACAAAGCCCAAGAGGAGGCTATTGTAACTGTTTCAGTTGAGTGACAGATCCAATATACTGATTTTAAAAGAGAAAATCAGTTCTTATATGAGCAACACTGTACTCAGGGATTTTATTTAAGGATCAGGGATATTTCCTTCTCTTTGAGGAAACAGGAAATCCAAAGGGTATTGAGACTGTCCGAGTCTACGGGTTTCCTTCCTATTTAACGAAAGGGGTCACTTGAGAATGTCTTTGAGACTCAAGGAGATTAGACCGTCCATGTCTAAAGTTTTATCTTTGGTACTATGCTTTGAGAAACAGTAGTAGACTCTATGAAAGGACTGTTCTATGAGGATGACTAGGTTTTGTTCCTATACCTCAAGGAGGTCGTTGGGACAATTTGTACGAAGCCCAAGAGGAGGCTAGAAACTTTTAAGAAGCCGACGGGTCCTTGTACTAAGCCCAAGAGGAGGTTATCATTCCTGGAGGAAGAGATCATTATACGAAGCCTAAGAGGAGGCTGTGAATACTTCTAAGAAGTCGTCGGGTCCTTGTACGAAGCCCAAGAGGAGGCGGGGTTGCTTTTAAGAAGCCCGTGGGTCCTTGTACGATGCCCAAGAGGAGGCTGATGCTTTTAAGAAGCCCATGGGTCCCCAAACCCCAAGAAATTCAAGGCAATGCTATTCACCGAGAATAGATCAAAGTCAGGAAAGTTCGAGAATTTGGAAGAAACTCAAAGATGCCATTCACGGAGAAGACATTCATCTTGGGGAGTAGAGTTTCTTGACAATTCCTAATGAGGACAGCCGAAGAGAAGACTGTATCTGGTGATCCTATTGGGGATCTAGTTGTCTATTTCTACGAATAAACGAAACGGCGTCACCTAGTTCTAGACGTAGTTGTCGGGGAAACTCTAAATATCTATACTATTATTACACAGTTGATATGAGTTTATGAAAGAAGACTTACAGCGAAACAGCCCCACAATACAGTTATATATATATATGAGTTTATGAAAGGAGACTTACAGTGAAACAGCCCCACAATACAGTTATATATATATATATATGAAAGCGGTAAATGAAAGCGGGTAAACACTTACTCGGTTGTAGAGCTTCCATGCTGTTTGGTTAGTTGTTCAACAAAGAAAGATTGAAAACAACAGTATATTCAAAATCAAAGGAGAAAGTGTTTTGAAAAATAAAGATTTGGGGCTTATAGCTCAAGGAGAGGCCCAGGGTTTATCAGTGAGCGCACTGTTGAATTTGTACAGAGGGACTTATACAAGTGACTGAGGCCCAAGAAAGGTTTTCTGTACAAAGGGATGGGTCTTACACTCTATCAAGAGGCCCAAGTGAGTTTTAAGAAAAGAAATGGGTCTTACTACTCAAGGGTAGGCCCAATGGTTAATTTTGAAAAAGGCGACGGTCGCGCCGAGGTTTTGTAAACACTGTGGGACTTATACAAATGACTGAGGCCCAAAATTTTGGTATTTACAAAGGGATTGGGTCTTACACTCTATTAGAGGCCCAAAGAGTTTAAAGAAAAGAAATGGGGCTTACAACACGAGGGGAGGCCCATAGTCTTTATTTTCAAGATGAATATTCACTTTTAAAATGCTTAAAAACAATTAAAAATAAATTTATTCACAAAAATACCAACTATATTAAATAAATAATATAAATTTGATTTTTTGTAGAATAAAATATTTTACTATTTTCGTGATTTTTCAGAAAAAGAACCAATAAAAAATAATCAAAATTGAAGGAGTTATTAATTTTCCAAATTATTAAAAAATAATAAGAAAATATAAAAAAGAGGGGTTGGGTCTTACACTCTATTAGAGGCCCAAAGTGTATTTTTGCACAAAAGATGGGGCTTACAACTCAGGGAGAGGCCCAAAATATTTTCAGTTTGAAAATGGCGATCGCACCGAGATTTTAAACGTATCGGGACTTATACAATAGCTGAGGCCCAAAATTGTTTCGTTAAAAAAGGGTTGGGTCTTACACTCTAATAGAGGCCCAAGTGTTAAAAAATGAAAAGAAATGGGACTTACAGCTCAAAGAGAAGTCCAGTTGATTTTCGTTTGAAAATGGCGATCGCGCCGAAGTTTTCTTTTAACGCAGAGGGACTTATACAATAAGTGAGGCCCAAAATTGTTTTGGTTAAAAGGGGATTGGGTCTTACACTCTAATAGAGGCCCAAAAGTTTTGAATGGGTCTTATAGCTCGAGGAGAGACCCAAGGTTATTTCTTAAAAAGGCCACGATCGCGCCGTTTGTTTTTTACGGTATCGGGGCTTATACAATGAATGAGACCCAAAAATGATTTGGTCAAAAACGGATTGGGTCTTACACTCTATTAGAGGCCCAAGTGTTTTAAAAAAGATTTGTTAGGGTGAAAATCAAAGAAAACCCCAATTTCATTTTTTAGGCATTTTTTCAAGAAAAATTAAGTAAAAAAAATGATAAAAATATCAAATAAAATCATTAAATAATGATTAAAGTTTATGAAAAAAAATATTTTATTAACATAAATATTTAAAATCATTTTGGTTTTAAAAATCAAGAAAAAAAAGAAATCATTTTAAAAGCATTTAAAACAATTTAAAACACTATTTTTAAATATATTAAAAATAATATTTTTTTTTTGTGATTTTTTTGGATTAAAATATTATGGGGTACGAATTGGAAAACGATGATTTTTTTGCTATGTGAAAAAAATTGGTTGAGTTTTGAAAATAAAAAGTAAGAAAAAGAGAAAAGATATCAAAATATCATTTTCGACATTTTTTGGGGTAAAAACGAGTACCGAAACTTTAATTTTCAACACGTTTTTTATCAAATTTCAAACACTCATAACTCTCTCAATTTTTATCGGAATCAAAATCCGGAAGTACCTACCTGACCTATTTTTCGCAAGGAATCCGATGGTATTACTCACGCACGCGGAAAATCGACGTATAAAACACTGAAAAAACTGCTATCGATTAAAAAATATCGTTCCGCGCCGAATTTCCAACACGCGTAACTCTCTCGATTTTTATCGGAATCAAAATCCGGAAGTACCTACCTGACCGATTTTTCGCAAGGAATCCGATGGTATTACTCATGCACGCGGAAAATCGACGTATAAAACGCAGAAATTAAAAAACAAAAACTGCTATCGATTAAAAACATCGTTCCGCGTTGAATTTCAAACACGCGTAACTCTCTCGATTTTTAACCGAATCAAGATCCGCGAAAGCCTATCCTGACCGATTTTTCGCAAGGAATCCAATGGTATCGCTCACGCACACCGAAACTCAACGTACAAAATGCAGCGATAAAAAAACCAGAGCTGCTGCGTTGTTAAAAACATCGTTTGGCGTAAAATTTCCAACTCGCGTAACTCTCTCGATTTTTAACCGAATCAAGATCCGCAAGAGCCTATCTTGACCGATTTTTCGCAAGGAATCCAATGGTATCACTCACGCACATGGAAAATCGACGTATAAAACGCAGAAATTAAAAAAAAAAAACTGCTATCGTTGTTTTCGACGCCGTTTCGCGTAAAATTTCCAACGCGCGTAACTCTCTCAATTTTCATCGGAATTGAAATCCGTAAATACCTATCTTGACCGATTTTTTTGCAAGGAATCCAATGGTGTTATTCACGCACTCGGAAACTCACTGTACAAAGCGAAAAAAAATAGAACCGCTATCGTTAATTCGACGTCGTTTCGCGTAAAATTTCCAACGCGCGTAACTCTCTCAATTTTCATCGGAATTGAAATCCGTAAAAACCTATCTTGACCGATTTTTCGCAAGGAATCCAATGGTATTATTCACGCACTCGGAAACTCACTGTACAAAGCGAAAAAACAGAACCGCTATCGTTAATTCGACGCCGTTTCGCGTAAAATTTCCAACGTGCGTAACTCTCTCAATTTTCATCGGAATTGAAATCCGTAAATACCTATCTTGACCGATTTTTCGCAAGGAATCCAATGGTGTTACTCATGCAAACTAAAACTTAATGTATAGAACACACCAATGAAGAAAAGACAGAACTGAACATGGTTTCAAAACAACCAAAATTCCACATAAAAACATGTCAAAATGCAAACAGTGGGAGGATCACAACATACACATTAAGGACTACATATTTACCTCAAGAATTGTTCAATATGATGCATGTATGTGGACAACAAAGGAAAGCATGATTCAAAGAATTCAAGTTGTGGATTTTACCTCTTTTTTGGAGATTTTGGGCAACCTTCCAAGTCCTTTGTTCCATAAATGATTTGATGCTTTGGACAACCTCAAATGACCTCTTAGAAGCTTTTAGGATGGTTGAAATTGGCTGGAAACCTCTGGAGCAACTTTGTGCACTTTCTCGCGAAATGGTCAAAAACGGCCAAAATGCCAACTCTCTCAAATGGTGTTCCAGATGTGTGGCACCATTTGGGATAGTTCAAGGATGATATTTAGAGTGTGTTTGAGGTTTTATCTGGCTTGGAAAGTGACTGAATCAAGACATGGCTTGAAAAATGCAAAAAAGTGTCATTTTGAGGTTTTGAGAGGTTACTTTGTGATGTTGTGATTACAGGTCACTTTTGATGGTTTGCACAGCTTACATATGATATATATGAGGTGTGTGTGTGATTAGTTTGAGTGGAATAGCTCTCTAGCTCAAAAACTCAGAATTTCCTTACTAATGAAGGCATTTTGGAGTGAAAGAGAGAATTTGAGGAAAGCATCTGTTTGATGGCTTTGGTGTACTCAAACTGAGCACAAATGAGCTCTATTTATAGTGGAGCAAGTTTGTTTTGGGATCCACAGTGAATGGTGGCTGCAGCAGGTGTTTGTTCCATGTTGGCCAATGGAAATCCAAGTCTCCTCTAGCCATTGACTAGAGGTTAGGGCACAGGATGCTGGTTCCCTTGGTCTTGGATAAGTCTTAACTAATTTCAGATGAGAATGGCTCAGTACATGCCACCTCTAAGCATCCATTAAATGCTCCAAACCAAAATTGGAGTTTTGTCCCTCTTTTAGGGATTTCTAGGCTTTGGCATGCTTTTCTTTGTTCCTTGGACTTGGGAGGTTCATGGATCAGATCATCCCACTTGGATTTGATCCTTAGATGTGTCCAAACTGATGACAAGGCTTGAAAATTCGTGTGGCACAAAAAATGTGCAAATTTGCCTTGAAAAATTCAGCTTCAGCAAGCCATTTTGTAAGATCCATAACTCCTTGCTCGAGTATGCTATATGGACGTTCTAGGACTTTTCGGAAAGCTTAGATGACGTACTTCAACTTTGATGTTTAACATTAGACCTGGTTCAACTTGGATCATGGAGAAAAACAGCCTTGAAGTCGGGACATTGTGCTGAAAAATGTCAATTTTAACTTTTTAGCCATTTTGATCCAAGCATAACTCAAAATCCTTAATGAATTGGACTTAGGTCTAGTTGAAGTTTTTGTAGAGGGTAATGAGGGCTACAAATCAAGCTTTGGATGCGGAAAAATGGCTTTGTGGTTTAGGAGTTATGATCCTCCAAAGTTGGTACCCTTGCCACTTTTTTTCATAACTTAGAAAAATTTCTAAGTTTTTATGGTTACCCCCTTTTACAAGTTATCCCACTTTCTTTGATTTTTCTTGATGAATGATGATTCCAATCACACATTAACATCATTTTAGGGTTAAAAAACCATTTTTATGAAAAATCTCAAAAAGTCAAAGTTTGACTTTTGTGCACAGTTGACTTTTTATCAGATGAATTCCAAACTGTGCGATTCTTCAGGAAATCATGTCCTTGACCTAAATCAAAATTGATGGACATGTTCCATGGGTGTTATAGGGTGTATTTAATCGTGTCCCACGGCTTGGGAGCATGTCCTGGTCAAAAGTCAAAGCTACAGTTGACTTTTCCCGCGAAACCCCAACTGTGGTTCAGATGAAATTGAAACTTGTTGCTCAAGCTTCTTGGGTCAATCCATTGTTGCAAATGGATCAACGTGGTATGTTGGAGACCCTCAAATCATGTCTTGAGGTCTTGGCTCATGATTTGTCCCAAAAGTCAACTTAGGAGTGAATTAGGTCAAGAAACCCTAATTCCTGATTTTTGATGTATGCATCCCCTGAGGCTAAATTGACTTGATGATGGGGTTTATGATGTTTCATGGAGTATTTTAGGTTATGCTTTGAAGCATTGGCTCATGCCCAGAGGAAAATTTCCATCTGGAGGCCCTAGTCGACCAAACCCTAATTTGGTGACACTGGCGATCCTGAGGCTTGATCCACCTAGAAGGGAGCAAACTTATGCTTAATCCTTGAAGTGGGAGTCCTCTTGATCCATTATGGATATTTGAGAGGCTAGACAAGTTGAAGATCATGTCATTCCTTGATTGATCCTTTGTCTAAGAGCTCTGCGAGGGCTTGAAACCCTAAATCCTGTTTGTAGTGAATGCTCACCCACCTTTGGGGAGACTAATGAGGTACAAAGGTACATCCATATTGTCCTGATGATTTGCACAATGATGGGAAATCTTAGTGGTCAAAATTTGGGGTATGACACATCCTTTTGGTGATAACGCCCTTTGCAAGTTATTCAGTGTCTACTCGAGGTTGACATTGATCCATAATTTCACATCCCAAACATTTTCTTTCTTCTCGGACAAATTCGCGGTCTTCTTCATATCTAATTGACTTCTACTTCGAAAAAATGAAAGCTGTAGCAATTCATCTTACTTGGTTTAAGCCAATTAGATATGGGCATCTGTCATTCCTCAAATTTGTCCTACCTGTATATAATTTTCATATGTGCTAAGTTCATGTGTTTCACCAGAATTCAGCATATCTCCAGCTAAGGTTCTGTGCAATGAGTTGAGTTTCATATTTCGAGCCCTGTTTCAAATTTCAAGACAGTTTGAAAGGTCTGGTTCATCGTGATTTAAAGGGCAGAGTTCAAGGTTAAGCTCATATTGATTCGGTGATGCGAAGTTTTAATGGGTTCAAAGTGCAAGATCTAGTTGTGATTGATTTTATTTCTCAAGGGCCGATTCAAGATTTCATTTATTTTCAAGATCAAGAATTGCAAGCTTCATTCATGATCATCATTCAAGGTTAAAGAATACCAAGAATGGCCAATTTCCATTGATAAATTCCAGTCATTTGTAACTACAAGTTGCTTGCAAGAGGATTTATAAAGATCACAAACCTAAGCTCCTAAAGAAAATAACAAGGTTGAATAGCTAGGGAATTACAAGTTTGTTTGAATGTAAATTACAAAATGTCCAAGAAATACAAAATAATGGAAAGTCCAAAGATCTCAAAAGATAAAAAGCCTACTACTCATATGGCTGTACAAATTGGAAAAAACAAAAGTGTGTGAAAATGCCATGTTACAACGTGCAACATTCCCAATTTAACCAAGCTATTCACGTGATCCGTTCCAGCCATGTCCAAGTGAGCTAATGAACAGCAACCACACACAAGCCTTTTCCACTACGACACAACGGATTCATGCACTTGACCACACCATATTACTACCTGCAAAATGAAAAAAGAAGTTATGCACAAATACCACCAAATCCTACACAGCAAAACGCAAAAAATAAAAGAATCAACCAGATCCCACAATCAGCAATTCACTCACCATGAACCTGCAGGAAATCCGCAACGTGACTCACACCTCCACGCTTTCACGCACACAAAACACAGCCAATGCTCACAACAAACAAATACCGTTACAGCTCGCAACAAGTCCCCCAGCCACAAACAACCTTTCAGCCACGAGTTTCAAGTATGAGAGCCAATTTCACCCAACCCCACATTTCCCTATCGTACAAAAAAAGCAACACAAAAATCAGCATGACAAATCGGAAAAATTGAGGTCCCACAGTAACGTGAAAACACAATACGGCGCACAACTTGTACGACCTGCAAAACACCAGCGACAAAAGCACCAAAAACCGTTTCAAAACGCAATACACCCTCACCAATTTCCAGCTCACAATTCCTTCTCGTGATTCCACAATTATCCTCCATTCTCCCTATAAAACCATACCTTTCCCAACTCATTGAAAAGAAGCCCTAGCCGCCACAAAACTCTGCCTCAAATTCCTCCCTCAAATCACCCAGAACAACCACAAACCATAACCTATTGCAATAAAACCTCATAACCAAACAACACCTCACAACAAACCGCTCAACCTTAAATCAACAAACAAATCTCACCCACAAAAGATTCTTTTTCAACCTTCATTCACAAACCCAAATCAGTAACTCAAACCACGCATAAACCGCTCCTTCAACTCTCAACAACTTCGTCCATCCTTCAACAACAAACAACTCCGCCCCAAAACAACCTTTAACCCACACAAATCCCATCTCAGAAAACTAGAAAGAGAGAGATGAAGAGTGAGAATGGACTAGACACAGATCCGAGAGAGAGAGTGAACGACACACAAACCTGAACCAAAGCTGAGAGAGGTACGGAGAACGGACGGCAGAGATTTCGTTCGCGTAAGAAGGTTGGGGGATAAGGCTTTTGATTTTCGAAAAAATGTTGTTGTTGTTCATGGCCGCACCTTGTTGAAAACGGATGCCTTTTACGATTCCAAAATGACTTTCTTCTTTTGAAGAAAAGAAATCGTGTAGGCTTTTCCTATTTGACTTTATTTTTTCTTTTTTTAATATTTCTTTCTTTTTTTCTTTTTTTTCATAACCTGTTTTTATTGTAAAAGAGAAAAAGCTGAAGGTGATAATGTAGTCACACTTGGCTTCATTAGGTTTCAGGGATAGGATGATGGGCTTTGGGTCCATAGGATTCCTAAGTTGTGTATTATACACCCTTAAAACCATGCGCCCCCCTTTTTATTTATTTTCTTTGATTTTAAAAAATAGTTTTAAACTTTGTTTTTTTATTCTTTTATTAAGTTTTCTAACATTATTACAGAAACTTATTCGTTTTCAAGTTTATCATCTTAATATTTCTATTTCCATTTCATTTTTATCTTCATCTTTGATTTTCTTTTCGATTTCATTTTGATTTTTTAGGGCCAATGATATAACAACACTCATGATTTAGTTGATTTTCTCAAAATCGATTAAAAAATCTTGATTAATATGAGGCCATTTTTCTTTTTTTATCGGTCGATGAAAATCTAAAACCAAAGATTATCGATTTATCGATTTAAGATCTTGGTAAAGATGAGACCTTTCTTATTTTCGATCTCTTTTCAATTTCCATTTCTTTTCTTATTTTCTATTTTTGTTGGTCAATGAAAGTCAAATATCGTTGATTATCGATTTCTCGATTAAATCTTGATTAAGACGAGACCACTTCGATTTATTTTCTATTTCCATTTCATTTTCTATTATCTTCTTCTATTTTCTCATTTTCGATCGATGAAGTCTTTCTATTCGCGAATGTTAATGGTTGAAGCGATTAACCTTCATTATTTCAAATCTGTAGTGAGTGATCACCGAGATCTCTTTCTATACTTTGGGATCGTGATACATTACCTTCGATTAATCGACGAAAGTTTGTGATTAAGACGAGATCTTCACCTTTTCTTTTCGTGTGGCACGATTCAATTGGAGAATGATTCTCAATATCATTTCTCCATCGTGTTTTAGCACCAAAATCAAATTGTGCATCCTCCTATAGTGTGATCTTCGTCATAGATTGTGCTACTATGGCTTAGCGCTACATTGGACCCGATTCATCCGATTAACCACTAACTTTACATTTCCGTCGATATTATCTTGATTTACTTTTATGCCAATATTATATCTTGTTCATATTATCTTGATTATATTATTGTTCATATTATCTTATTATCATTGTTCATATCATAATCATACTTATTCATCTAACCCTCTTTTTGTTTCTTTGTTCATACTTTAATCCATACTTTAATCAAAACACACTAAAAATATTGAAGCAATAAAAGACTAATTGGTGGACTGTTGGTTACTATCCTTTGCTTGGAGCTTTTGTCCGACTCTTGCTCAAGGCTTAGTTTAGGACACCTTGCACACACACGGCTTTCTCTTGGGCTACCTTACAATGAGACCCTTTATTTCATGTCATCCCTTGTAATTTACATGTACCCCGCTCCCCATTCCGATGTACGCATTTAGTGTTCTTTTGATTGTGGTTTGCTTACTAGTAGGAGCACCCCTAGGGACTAGCATAGACAACCCATTTTCAAACTAATTCTTGATTCGTCGTCGAGCCATTTTCAAACAAACCCTTTTCAACCTAATTCTCGATTCGTCGTCGAGCCATTTTCAAACTAACCTTTAACCAAACATTTTTTCTCAAACTAACCTCTTCGCACACAAATAAACCCTTGATCCAACGTCAAGCGGATTTTCACAATAAAACTCAAAACAACTAACAACTATCGCAACTCTTTTAAGGTGAAAAATGGGGGTTCAAGTCTTTGATCTTCCTTCTATTGTTTGGGTGCGAGTTCTCTTACTCGTGTGTGAGCAATTGACGCCTCTTCTTTTAATAAATCAAATCCTTTTCAAAATAACCAAGCGCATACAATAAACCCTTAATCCCACGTTAAGCGGATTTTCACAATAAAACTCAAAAACAACTAACAACTATCGCAACTCTTTTCAAGGTGAAAAATGGGGGTTCAAGTCTTTGATCTCTCTTCGGTTGTTTAGGTGCGGGTTCTCTTACTCGTGTGTGAACAATTGACGCCTTTAAAATAAACCAACTCTCCTCTTTTCGTGGGCGTACCACGAACTACGACTGCTCTGATTCTTTATTCTCGTCCGAATAAAGATACGTAGGCACAAGATTGCGATGATCTTGGCGAGCACACTTTTTTTCTTTTTCCCCCGTTTGCGTCCACACTACCATCTTTTTTCCGTCAAACCTCATAGTCGAACTACGATTGCTCTGATTACTCATTCTCGTCCGAATGAGCATATGTAGGCACAAGATTGCGATGATCTTGCCTAGCACCCTATCCTTAAACCACTCATTTCCCCTTAGCATCTTTTTCCTTTTATCTTTACCTTTCCGCATTTATTTTTGAGAAGAAAACAAACAAACTTAGTTAACGAGCATCGCAATTCGAATCAAGAGGTTCCCGTTGAGTACAACGGACGTGAGGGGGTGCGCGTACCTTCCCCTCAAGTAACCGACTTCCGAACCCAAAATATGGTCGTGACGACCGTGTTCTTATCTCCTCCCTTAAAGGTTTTCTCGATATTTTCCTTTCCCTTTTTTGGGATAAATAAAGTTCGGTGGCGACTCTGTTGAACCGTTCCGCGCCTTTCGCGCGAAGGGTCGTGTCTTCGATGAAGCGATTTTTTCAAGGCGCGACAATAACCTAATATGCTCCATGTAACCTCATGGACCCAATCATCAAGTCAATTTAACCTCAGAGGATGCATACATAAAAAATCAGGAATTAGGGTTTCTTGACCTAATTCACCCCTAAGTTGACTTTTGGGACAAAACATGAGCCAAGACCTCAAGAGAGGATTTGAGGGTCTCTAACACACCACATTGATCCATTTGCAACAATGGATTGATCCAAGAAGCTTGAGCAATAAGTTTCAATTTCATCTGAACCACAGTTAGGGTTTCGCGGGAAAAGTCAACTATACCTTTGACTTTTGACCAGGACATGCTCCCAAACCCTAGGACATGATTCAATACACCCTGTAACACCTATGAAATCAATCCATCAAGTTTGATTTAGGTCAAGGACTTGATTTCATAGAGGATCGTACAGTTTAGAATTCATCGGATAAAAAGTCAACTGTGCACAAAAGTCAACTTTGACTTTTAGAGATTTTTCACAAAAATGGATTTTTAACCCTAAAATGATGTTAATGTATGATTTGAATCATCATTCATCAAGAAAAATCAAAGAAAATGGGATAACTTGTAAAAGGGGTAACCATAAAAACTTAGAAAATTTTCTAAGTTATGAACAAAGTGACAAGGGTACCAACTTTGAAGGATCATAACTCCTAAACCACAAAGCCATTTTTCCCCATCCAAAGCTTGATTTGTAGATCTCATGGCCCTCAACAAAAGCTAAAAACTGACCTCCCTCCAAATTCCTCATGGATTTTGAGTTATGGAATGATCAAAATCACAAAAAGTGAAAATGTCACTTTTTTCCAACACTTAGTGAAATTTTCACTAAGTCAGAATTTGCCTTCACTTTTTTCCAAATGTAGGGGGATTTTTCACTTGGATCCAAAAGGTATCAAAACCAAATATGATCAAATAGTTGTTGTATCATATGAGGGCTTTCCAAAATGACCAAGAACATCACCAAATTCCACTTGAGCCATGAGATATGACAAGGGCAATATGCCTTGCTGAAAACTGCCAAGGCTAGGCAGAATTTTGCATTTTTGCTCGATTTGGAAAAATCAGCTATTTCCAAGCCTTGTCATCATCTTGGACACATCTGAGGATCAAATCCAAAGGGGACAAACACTGAGCCAAGCCTCCAAAGTCCTTGGAACAAGAAGTAGCATGCCAAACCTAGAAATCCCTAAAAGAGGGACAAGACTCCAATTTTGGATTGGAGCATTTAATCGATGCTTCAAGGTGGCATGGACTTACACATTTGCAACTGAATTCAGTCAAGAATGATCCAACAACTAGGGAACCAAAGGCCTGTGCTCTAACCTCTAGTCAATGGCTAGAGGAGACTTGGATTCTCATTTGCCAACATTGGCCAAACCTCTGCTGCAGTTGCCATTCACTATTGATCCCAAAAAAAACTTGCTCTACTATAAATAGAGCTCATTTGTGCTCAGTTTGAGTACACCAAAGCCACCAAACTGATGCTTTCCTTAAAATCACTCTCTTTAGGTTAAAATGCCTTCTTTAGCAAGGTAACTCTGAGTTTTTGAGTTTGAGAGCAATTCCAATCAAACCAATCACACACACACCTCATAAACATCATATGTAGGTGATCCAAACTCTCACAAGTGACCTGTAACACCAAAATCACAAAGCCACCTCTCAAAACCTCAAAATAGGCCTTTTTATGCATTTTTCAAGCCATGTCTTGATTCAGTCACTTTCCAAACCAGATAAAACTTCAAACACACTCCAAATAACATCCTTGAACTGTCCCAAATGGTTCCCCCCATCTGGAACACCATTTGAGAGAGTTGCTATTTTGGTTATTCTTAACCCCTTTTGCAAGAAAGGGTCAGTTTGTGTTTTTGCAGTTACCAGCTGATTCCACTCATCCTAAAAGCTTCTAAGGGATCCTTTGAGTGTGTCCAAAGCATCAAATCATTTCTGGAACAAGTGGTTTGACAAATTGCACAAAAACTCCAAAAAAAACTCAAAAGAAAGGTAAGCATCATGACTTGAATCCTCCAAAATATGCATTGCTTTGAAGTCCACTGATCATGCACACCTTATACATGTTATATATGTGGTGTTTGAACCAATTGATCATGTAATTCATGCCTGTATCAAAGTGTAGCATAGAAAATGCAATTATATGCCTTTTTCAAAACCCCTATCGGATTTTGAGGAGGGAGTATGATCTGAAAAAAATACCACCACCATTGGATTCCTTGTGAAATTCTAGGCCAGATGCATATAAATTTTGTCTCAAACCATGGAGAAATGAGAAAGTTATGACCTTCACGTTTTTGAACCAAAACTTGCCTTGCCTTGCCTTGGGCCAGGCCTAGAACAAGGCAAGCCTTGTATATTTGTTGTTTTGTTTCAAGCAATGGATGTATCACCACTCCAGTGGTAAGGCGCGCGCCTTATAACCTTGAGGTCGTGGGTTCAAACCCCACCCATGCCATTTTGTGTTTTTTTCACATTTTTGCTATTTTTCCAATATTTTTATGTTTTATTAATTAATTGGAAAATTAATAACTCACTCAATTTTAATTATTTTTTATTGGTTCTTTTTGTAAAATATCAAAAAAATATTGAAATATTTTATTCCACAAAAAAATTAGACTTATATTATTTATTTAATATAATTAGTATTTTTGTGAATAAATTCCTTTTTAATTGTTTTTAAACATTTTAAAAATGAATATTTACTTTGAAAATCAAAACCAAATGAGTTTTAATATCTCTTGTGATTAAAACCTCATTTTTCAAACCTAAAACAAAAATCACAAGTGGTTTATTCAAACTTATTTGGTATTTTTATCATTTTTATTTGATTTTCTTTAAATATTTACTTTTAAAGGAAAACAAATTAGGGTTTCTTTGATTTTCACCCTCACAAATCATTTTCAAACACTCCTTGGGCCTCTAATAGAGTGTAAGACCCAATCCCCTTTTAACCAAAACAATTTTGGGCCTTAGATATTGTATAAGTCCCTCTGCGTTAAAAGAACACTTCGGCGTGATCGCCAGTTGAAAATACAAACCATATGGGCCTCTCCTCGAGCTATAAGACCCATTCAAAACTTTTGGGCCTCTATTAGAGCATAAGACCCAACCCCTTTGAAAACCAAATCATTCTTGGGCCTCAGTCATTGTATAAGACCCACGGCGTTTTCAAAATCTCGGCGCGATCGCCATTTCAAACCAAAAAAAGTCATCTGGGCCTACCCTCGTGTTATAAGCCCCATTTCTTTTCTTTAAAACTCTTTGGGCCTCTTGAGAGAGTGTAAGAACCATCCCTTTGTACAGAAAACCTTTCTCGGGCCTCATTCACTCGTATAAGTCCCTCTGTACAAATGCGAAACAACAATGCGATCCCTGGTAAAACCCTGGGCCTCTCCTTAAGCTGTAAGCCCCAATTTTCTTTTCAAAGCACTTTCTCCTTTGATTATGTAATATATTGTTGTTTTCAATTTTTTTTGTTGAACAACTAACAAAACAGCATGGAAGCTCTACAACCGAGTAAGTGTTTACCCGCTTTCATTTACCGCTTTCATATGTATATAACTGTATTGTGGGGTTGTTTCACTGTAAGTCTTCTTTCATAAACTCATATCAACTGTGTAATAATAGTAAAGATATTTAGAGTTTCCCCGGCAAATACGTCTAGAACTAGACAGAACCTCACATCAACTCTAGATAACTAGATCTAAGAAATCTCCCCCCTTTGAACAGTTCATATACAGAAGGCCGTTGTTCCATGTGAAACCCCTTCTGGAACTGTTCATCCGCCTCCTCTTGGGCGTTGTACAAGGACCCGTCGGCTTCTTAGAAGTATTCACAACCTCCTCTTAGGCTTCGTATAATGATTCTTCCTTCGGGAATGATATCCTCCTCTTGGGCTTCGTACAAATTATCCCTCGGCTTCTTAAAAGTTTCCAGCCTCCTCTTGGGCTTCGTACAAATTGTCCCGGCGACCTCCTAGAGGTATAGGAACAGAAATTAGTCATCTTAATAGAACAGTCTTTCAAAGAGTCTAAATCCTACTACTACTGTTTCTTACGCATAGTACAAAAGATAAAACCCGTAGACTCGAACAGTCTAAAGCTCCTTTGGACTCCTCGTTTCCTCAAAGAACAGGAAATAATCCCAATCCTCTGATCAAACCCATGAGTACAACGTTACTCATATAAGAACTAATTTTCTCTTTAAACCAACATACTGGTCACTCAACCGAAACATTAACCTTTTAGCCTCTGCCTCGGGCTTCATACGAGACACCCAAAAGACTCTCTTGTTGAGTCAAATAGCCTCCATCTCGGGCTTCGTACGAGATACCATAAAAGACTCTCTTGTTGAGTCAATCCCTTTTCAGCCTCCATCTCGGGCTTCGTACGATATACAAAACACTCTCTTGTTGAGTATAAAAGACTCTCTTGTTGAGTCACTTCCCTTTTAGCCTCTATCTCGGGCTTCGTACGAGACAGATAAAAAATACCCTCTTGTCAGGTCAATAGCCTCCTCTTAGGCTTTGTATAAGAAAACCCCGGTTGAGCCAATCAACCTTTTAGCATCAAAGTTGTGCCTCGTTCACAGTATACAAACATCAACAACTCCTTCATCTAATTGCTGTACGCGGCAAGCCTCTGGATTATTTACATCCACGCCACTGTCCCTCTTTTAGCATGAGAAATTCCTAAGGAAAGATTGTATTTACTTTAAACTGAGTTAAAGTCTTCTCCTTCAGTTTAAAATCCTCTATAAAGGAAATTATGGCATTAATTGCTAGATTCACATATCCCAGTTAAAGTAATCCTCCTTTATAACCAGTCACCCAACAGTTGTGACAAACAAACCCCTTTAGAGATGACAAATTCTCTCTAAAGTCAACCCAATTCAGCTTCATATCTTGGGCTTTGAACAAGATACTAACCAACTTTAGCTTCACATCTTGGGCTTTAAACAAGATACAAATCGACTTTTCAACTTCATATCTTGGGCTTCAAACAAGATACAAATCACCTTTAGCTTCACGTCTTGGGATTTAAACAAGACACCAAAACACCATTTCCTCACATAGAATAGGAGGAACTACGATCGCTCTGATTTTCCTGTTTTGGTAAATGGGAATACGTAGGCATAAGATTGAAAGAAAAATCTTAGCGAGCACACTAATCAAAAACCCAAAATCCCATACCTTCATACATCAATCAAAAAGCATCAGTCCTAACATCCTCCCCAATAGCGTAGTCCCATCATTTCAGCCTTAACAAAGTAAGAAGAAAGAGGCCCCACTTCCATATAGCATCCGTAACTTAACAGTTTAAACTCAGTATGCAAGCAGGGTTAATTGGAGACATCTATTTCCCTTCCTTCATCAGCTCAATAGGATAAAAAATGAATCGACCTGTAGTCCCCCAAAAGAGCGACAGTGCTTAAGAACCACGTCCAAAATCGCTCGCTACATGTACGTGAACTCAATCAACGGTAATGGCTATCCTAAGATCCTCCGTGATCCAACATACAAGCCCTCAATAAATCCTCTAAAGATTGGATAGTCCTTTTTGTCTGACCGTCCGTCTGCGGATGATATGCGGAACTCATCCTTAACTTAGTACCCAAAGCATCTTGCAAACTCTTCCAGAACCTCGATGTAAACCTCGGGTCTCTATCTGACACAATACTCGAAGGTATCCCATGCAACTTCACGATCTCCTCAATATACATCTCGGCTAACTTCTGCATAGAATGATTAATCTTCATCGGCAAGAAATGAGCCGATTTAGTTAATCTATCCACAGTCACCCAAATTGAATCATTTCCCTTAGCAGTTCTCGGCAACCCCGTCACAAAATCCATGGAAATGCTATCCCATTTCCACTCTGGAATATTCAACGATTGCATCATATCTAAGGGCTTCTGATGCTCAATCTTTGACTTCTGGCACATCAAACACGCATAAATAAACTCCGCAATATCCTTCTTCATACCTAGCCACCAAAACAACTTTTTCAAATCCTGGTACATCTTCGTAGCACCGGGATGAATACTCAATCTACTTCGATGTCCTTCTTCAAGGATGCTCTTCTTAATTTCTGGAACATCTGGGACACACACCCTGTCTCTGAACATCATCACACCATTCTCGCCAATCCGGAATTCACCTCCGTTACCTTGGTTGATCAATGTCAACAGGTCAACCAACTTCAAGTCAGATTGTTGTCCCACCCTGATCTCTTCCAGAATACCACTAGTTAACTTCAACATTCCCAACTTAACGCTATCAGGAGTCTCTTCACATACCAAACTCAAATCTCGGAATTGCTCAATTAATTCCCACTCCTTCACCATAAGCCTCGACATATGCAATAACTTCCTGCTCAATGTGTTACACCCCACTTTCCCATTTATGAAAAATACACAAAATTCTATGAAATAATCAGAGTTTTTACACCAAAAATAAAGTAGGATGCCACATTCATAAAACCAACATCCAACTCCTTTTATTAGATGAAATAAAATAGCGGAAAATAATTTATTTATTCATATCACGGCCACATGCCAACAACTTCGGAAAAATTCCACATAACTCGTGGTTCACCATAAATTCATCAAAGAGAAAGATACGTAACAAAAACGAATAACAAATAAAAAATGATTGAAATCCCCCTAATTCCCGTGTTATGTATCAGAGCGACTCCTACGACTCGAACAAGCAACACGTACTCCAGCAACCTAAGTACCTGGATTATCTGTACTTTCGAAGAAGCACATACACAACAACAAAAAAGGGGTGAGATTTACATTCAATACTTAACGATGAACAACGCATGATAAGGGTAAGTATTCACACACAATCATACAAATACGACCCACTGGTCAACAAATCATCACTATACAAACAACACATATCAAAAATGGTGCAATGCGACTCAACATTAGACACAATGCATGTGGTACCAACATCACGGTTCATTCAATCGAACCCGGATAGATCACATACACCCCTACTTGGCAATGATCTATCCCCACCATTCTCCATATCAGAGTACGGATGAATCACATACACTCCTCCTGAGCAATGATTCATCCCACCAACACCATGAAATGCATGACACAATTATGCATATGAAACACATGTACAATGGCATACATATACATGTTCACGATCCTCCTGATCACACCTGAATCACACATCAACATTCAACACCATACGATTACTTCACACAACATCAATCAACTATTAATTAATTAATTCCCTAAAATTATTAAATTAATTATTTTCCTCACCAATCTCACACCACTCAAATTCGGGCATCTAATCCCAACCTCCCAAACCATAAGAAACTACATTGGACGCAAAATAGGGAAAGAAATCGCAGAACACCAAAATTTTCCACGCACACTGGTCATACGCGTACTGACCTGAGTCATACGCGTATTGCCACACTCTCCCGCCCAAGCATACGCGTACCAGACGCGTAAGGCCTTCTGCCTTGCCCTGCCATACGCGTATTGCCTAACCTCATACGCATATGGGCAGAGAGCTATTTCCTTCACAAATTCCTTTCCCAGATCTGGATACGTGTATAGCTACTCCATACGCGTATTGCCAAGCCACCATACGCGTATCCTTACGCGTATTGGCAGAGGGTCGTGCCACATGACACCTCCTATGTGTATTGCCCTCATAAAGCCTTGCCATATGCGTAACAACATGCCTGTTATGCGTAAGGCCTCCATAGCACGCCAAGCCATACGCGTATCACCCTCCTTGGTACGCGTATGGGCAGAAACTGTGAAAAATATCCATTTTTACATCAGTCCAACTTTTGTCACATAATCTCTCTTCTATTCTCCCAAACCAGTCCTAAAAGTGTTTCTACATCAGTTTTAGGACTTACAATTTCACATTACAACTTCACCTATCCTTACTACATGGATTATAGGTCTTAGAATCCAAATCGTTATCCCAAATTGGGTCAAAAACAGATCTGCAACAAAGGTTATTCAGACAACAGCAACAACAACAAAAATCATGTTAACACGAATCAATTCGTGCACACTTTCATTATCACATCAGGCATATACACAAATCAATAACACAACATTTTGCATACAAATTCCTACGGGGTTAAGGACTCCCCACTACCCTATCATGAACATATCACCAATATTAAACCCGTTTCTCCCCCCTTACCTCGAATCTTTGATTAATTCCTATGAAAATCGGATGAAGATGTTAGCCCTAGCACACCCTTGTTCTTCCTCTCCTTAGCCTTTCTCTTTCTCTCTCTAAAATTCTGATTATGGCTAAACTCCCACCAATTTTCACTAATCCTCCCCTAATTACCAAACTGCCCTTATTATTTTCTATTAGCCACTATCTAATTAATTACATCATATTTTTATTCAATTGATAATAAAATAATAATAATTATAATAATAGTCCTAATAATAATAATAATAAGAATAATAATAATAACACTACTACCCATATTACTATTATTATTTTCACTTCTATATCATTATTATTAGTTAAGGTTTTTAATCCCCACTAATTAAATAAGGCACTATTCTTCACTCACCCTTAACAAGGCCAAACAATACAAATTAACACACGACAATTAAATAATTAAAATGGCGTGTTACAACTCTCCCCCACTTAAATTATTTTCGTCCTCAAAAATGTACCTGATGGAAATAGCTCCGGATACGACTCTCGCATCCTGCTCTCCAGCTCCCAGGTCACACTTCCGCCAGCAGCTCCTCCCTAAGCTACTCTCACCATAGGTATCTCCTTTCCTCTGAGTTTCTTCATCTTGCGATCCTCGATCCTTATCGGCATCGCCTCCACAGTAAGATTATCCATGATCTGCACCTCATCCCTCGGAATAACATGAGATGGATCAGACACATACTTTCGAAGTTGCGACACATAAAACACGTCATATAAGTTTAAAAGTTCAGGCGGTAACGCCACTCTATAAGCAACTGCACCAACCCTCTGCAAGATTTGATATGGTCCAATAAACTTAGGATCCAACTTCTTCGATTTTAATGCACGTCCCACACCGGTCACTGGGTTAACTCTCAGGAACACGTGATCACCTTCACTGAATTCTAAATCTTTCTTCCGATTATCATGATAACTTTTCTATCTACTCTTAGACGCTTTCATATTCTCATGGATCATCTGAATGGTCTCAGTAGTCTGTTGCACAATTTTTGGTCCAAGTACCACATTCTCACCGGTCTCATACCAACAGAGAGGCGTTCTACATCTCCTACCATACAAAGCTTCAAAAGGTGCCATCCCAATACTAGAATGGTAGCTATTGTTGTACGTGAACTCAATCAATGGTAAATGAGTATCCCACGCACCACCTTTTTCCAATACACAGGCTCTCAGCAAATCCTCCAACGACGGAATAGTCCTCTCTGACTGACCGTCGGTCTGTGGATGATAAGCCGAGCTCAACTTCAACTTAGAACCCAAGGCTTCCTGCAGACTCCTCCAAAACTCTAAAGTAAACCTCGAATCTCTATCCGACACTATGCTCGACAGAACACCATGCAGTTTCACAATTATTCTGATATAGATCTCCGCCAGCTTCGACAATGGAAAACTGATGTTAATTGGTATAAAATGTGCGGATTTCGTAAGTCGATCCACCACTACCCAAATAGCATCAAACCTTCTCACCGTATTTGGCAAACCAGTAACAAAATCCATAGCAATACTGTCCCATTTCCATTTCGGAATTTCCAACGGTTGTATTAATCCCGACGGCTTCTGGTGCTCTACTTTCGACTTCTGACATATCAAACAAGCATAAACAAACTGAGCTATGTCCCTCTTCATACCGGACCACCAAAATAACTTCTTCAAGTCTTGATACATCTTTGTAGCTCCCGAATGAATACTCAAGCTACTCCGATGACTTTCCTCTAAGATTGCCTTTTTCAATTCCTCATTATCCGATACATAAATTCTGCCCCAGAACCTCAACACACCAACATTACCCACTTTAAAGTCACTATCAGAATCATCCCCTTCTGTAGGCATCAAGTCCACTAATTTCACATCCAGTTTCTGATTTTCTTTAATTACATCCAAAAAGTCATTATTCACCTTTAGCATACCCAATCTAATACTTTCTGGTGTAGTTTCATAAACCATACTCAAGTCTCTGAACTGCTCAATCAACTCCATTTCTTTCACCATCAAGGCTGGCATATGGATTGTATTCCGACTCAGAGCATCTGCTACAACATTAGCTTTTCCTGGATGGTAACTCAAATTGAAATCATAATCCTTTAAGAACTCTAACCACCTTCTCTGCCTCATATTCAACTCCTTCTGATCGAATAAGTATTTCAGACTCTTGTGATCACTGAATACTTCAAATCTTGATCCATACAAATAATGCCTCCAGATTTTTAACACGGATACCAGTGCAGCTAATTCGAGATCATGAGTAGGATAGTTCCTCTCATGCACCCTCAACTGTCGTGAAGCATAAGCCACTACCTTGCCATCTTGCATTAACACACCGCCTAATCCCATCTTAGACGCATCACAATACACTACAAAAGGATCATTTGGACTTGGTAAAATTAACATTGGTGTTGTAGTCAATTTCTTCTTCAGTTCCTCAAAACTTTCCTCACAGGCAGTATCCCAAACAAAAGCTTGATTCTTCCTGGTTAGCTGAGTCAATGGCAATGCCAGTTTAGAAAACCCTTCAATGAATCTTCTATAGTAACCTGCTAAACCCAAAAAGCTTCTAATCTCCGTTGCTATTTTCGGAGGCTCCCACTGAAGTACTGCACTTACTTTAGATGGGTCCACCGCTATACCATCACCAGAGATAACATGACCCAAGAAACTCACAGTCTTCAACCAGAATTCTCACTTCGAGAACTTTGCAAACAATTTATTATCTTTCAACACCTGCAATGCGTTCTCAAGTGTCCTGCATGGTCCTCGTCAGACTTAGAAAAAATCAGTATATCATCAATAAATACCACAATAAATTGATCCAGATAAGAGTGGAAGAAGCGATTCATATATTCCATAAACACACCCGGTGCATTAGACACTCCGAAAGGCATCACTGTATATTCGTAATGTCCGTAGCGAGTTCTGAAAGCAGTCTTCTGAATATCACCTTCCTTCACTCTAATCTGATGGTAACCCGACCTCAGATCAATTTTGCTAAAAACACGAGCTCCTACCAGCTGATCCATTAAGTCATCAATCCTCAGAAGTGGATACTTATTCTTAATGGTCACTTTATTCAACTGACGGTAATCAATGCACAGACGCATACTACCATCCTTCTTTTTCACCAACAACACTGGAGCTCCCCACAGCGACACACTTGGTCTAATAAACATCTTATCGAGCAATTCTCTGACCTGAGATTTCAACTCTGCCAATTCTGATGCAGACATCTTGTACGGTGCCATAGAGATAGGTCTGGTACCCGGTACAAGATCAATAGTGAATTCAACT
Source organism: Lathyrus tuberosus (assembly GCA_022829125.1). NCBI lineage: Eukaryota > Viridiplantae > Streptophyta > Magnoliopsida > Fabales > Fabaceae > Lathyrus > Lathyrus tuberosus. The sequence continues at coordinate 9,191,552 of JALAZF010000210.1, forward strand.
TCCCTTATCGGAGGAAATTCTATGATGTCATCTGGAAACACTTCAGGAAATTCATTCACTACTGGTAATTCATTAACTGAAGCCTTGCTTGCAATAGATAACGAGGCAAACATTGCAAATAGCTTCGCTTCATCCTCCAACAACGCCCTCAACTCCCTGCTAGATAGCGAATCTGCCAATGCTTCCTCTTCAGGAGTAAGAAACAATAACGTATTCCTGAAGCAATCAATATAAACCTGGTTGAACTCCAACCAGTTCATTCCCAAAATAACATCGAGATTACCGAGTGGCAAACAAATCAAGTCCACTCTGAAATCTCTACCAAACATGGTCAGCGGACACTTCAAACACACCAAAGAAGTAACCACGGAACCAATAGATGGAGTTTCAATCATCATCCTCTACTCTAGAGTAGATGGCACAATCCCTAATCTCTTCACACAGTCAACAGAAATAAACGAGTGCGTTGCACCCGTGTCAATGATAGTAATCAAAGGAATATCATTAATAAAGCAAGTACCTTTGACGGAACACTCCTCATCAGTGGGTTGGGCTCCCACCAAGGCAAACACCTTCCCACCAGTTTGAGACGCCTGAGACTTCTTCGGCTTCTCACACTGAGTGCTGATGTGACCCTTCTCTCCACAATTATAACAAGTAGGCATAGTGGCTCTGCAATCTGCTATAACATGACCAGGTTTACCACACTTAAAACACTTCTTCACCTCATTCGGACAGTTATTAGCACGGTGGCCCGCACCACCACATCGAAAACACTTGAGAGTATCAGAACCTACTCCTTTCTCCTTTGGTTTCTTTCCTACGTCAGTTTTCTGTTTCCCCTTATCAGCTGGAGCACTGCAAGGAGTACCTCCAAACCTCTGCTTAACCTTCTTCTCATTCACAGCCTTGTAATGAGCAATTCTGGCTCTGTTATCATTGTCATAGATTCTGCTTCTGCTTACCAGTTCTGGATAATTTCTTATTTTCTGACAAGCAATGCCCAGTTTGATCCCGGGACGCAGCCCATTCTCAAACTTCAAGCACTTCGAAGTCATAGCTTTCTCAGTATTGTAATGAGCACAATACTGAACCAACTCTTCAAACCGAGCAGCATATTCATCAACTGTCTTATCACCCTGTTTCAGCTCCAAAAATTCAACTTCCTTTGCACTACGAATGTCTTCTGGAAAATACTTTTCCAGAAACTCAGCTTGAAACACTGACCAAGTAATCTCAGTACCTGCAGCTTCCAATCTCTGACGACTGTTGTCCCACCAGGCCTCGGCCTCCCCTTCCAGCATATGAGTATCAAACCGTACCTTCTGAGCGTCACTGCATTCCATGGTCCTAAAGATCTTCTCAACATCCTTCAGCCATTTCTGTGCAGCCTCTGGATCCAAAATACCTCCCTCATATATAGGCGGCTTATTGCTCTGGAACTGTGCCAAGTCACGAAACTGAGCACCTCCAGCCTGATTGGCGTTCTCTACAGCTTGTGCCATGGCTTGCATAGCAACAGCAAGAGCAGCATCATTCCTTCCTGCCATACTGGTCAACCATTAACATAAGGTCAGAACACACAAACGACTCCTATACTAAGGACAGACTCAACTACTACACCTGGCCGAACGGACCGACCTGCTCTGATACCAATTGTAACACCCCACTTTCCCATTTATGAAAAATACACAAAATTCTATGAAATAATCAGAGTTTTTACACCAAAAATAAAGTAGGATGCCACATTCATAAAACCAACATCCAACTCCTTTTATTAGATGAAATAAAATAGCGGAAAATAATTTATTTATTCATATCACGGCCACATGCCAACAACTTCAGAAAAATTCCACATAACTCGTGGTTCACCATAAATTCATCCAAGAGAAAGATACGTAACAAAAACGAATAACAAATAAAAAATGATTGAAATCCCCCTAATTCCCGTGTTACGTATCAGAGCGACTCCTACGACTCGAACAAGCAACACGTACTCCAGCAACCTAAGTACCTGGATTATCTGTACTTTCGAAGAAGCACATACACAACAACAAAAAAGGGGTGAGAATTACATTCAATACTTAACGGTGAACAACACATGATAAGGGTAAGTATTCACACACAATCATACAAATACGACCCACTGGTCAACAAATCATCACTATACAAACAACACATATCCAAAATGGTGCAATGCGACTCAACATTAGACACAATGCATATGGTACCAACATCATGGTTCATTCAATCGAACTCGGATAGATCACATACACCCCTACTTGGCAATGATCTATCCCCACCATTCTCCATATCAGAGTACGGATGAATCACATACACTCCTCCTAAGCAATGATTCATCCCACCAACACCATGAAATGCATGACACAATTATGCATATGAAACACATGTACAATGGCATACATATACATGTTCACGATCCTCCTGATCACACATGAATCACACATCAACATTGAACACCATACGATTACTTCACACAACATCAATCAACTATTAATTAATTAATTCCCTAAAATTATTAAATTAATTATTTTCGTCACCAATCTCGCACCACTCAAATTCGGGCATCTAATCCCAACCTCCCAAGCCATAAGAAACTACATTGGACGCAAAATCGGGAAAGAAATCGCAGAACACCAAAATTCTCCACGCACATTGGTCATACGCGTACTGACCTGAGTCATACGCGTATTGCCACACTCTCCCGCCCAAGCATACGCGTACCAGATGCGTAAGGCCTTCTGCCTCGCCCTGCCATACGTGTATTGCCCAACCTCATACGCGTATGGGCAGAGAGCTATTTCCTTCACAAATTCCTTTCTCAGATCTGGATACGCGTATAGCTACTCCATACGCGTGTTGCCAAGCCACCATACGCGTATCCTTACGCGTATTGGCAGAGGGCCATGCCACATGACACCTCCTACGCGTATTGCCCTCAGAAAGCCTTGCCATACGCGTAACAACATGCATGTTACGCGTAAGGCCTCCATAGCACGCCAAGCCATACGCGTATCACCCTCCTTGGTACGCGTATGGGCAAAAACTGTGAAAAATATCCATTTTCACATCAATCCAACTTCTGTCACATAATCTCTCTTCTATTCTCCCAAACCAGTCCTAAAAGTGTTTCTACATCAGTTTTAGGACTTACAATTTCACATTACAACTTCACATATCCTTACTACATGGATTATAGGTCTTAGAATCCAAATTGTTATCCCAAATTGGGTCAAAAATAGATCTGTAACAAAGGTTATTCAGACAACAGCAACAACAACAAAAATCATGTTAACACGAATCAATTCATGCACACTTTCATTATCACATCAGGCATATACATAAATCAATAACACAACATTTTGCATACAAATTCCTACGGGGTTAAGGACTCCCCACTACCCTATCATGAACATATCACCAATATTAAACTCGTTTCTCCCCACTTACCTCGAATCTTTGATTAATTCCTGCGAAAATCGGATGAAGATGTTAGCCCTAGCACACCCTTGTTCTTTCTCTCCTTAGCCTTTCTCTTTCTCTCTCTAAAATTCTGATTATGGCTAAACTCCCACCAATTTTCACTAATCCTCCCCTAATTACCAAGCTGCCCTTATTATTTTCTATTAGCCACTATCTAATTAATTACATCAAATTTTTATTCAATTGATAATAAAATAATAATAATTATAATAATAGTCCTAATAATAATGATAAGAATAATAATAATAACACTACTACCCATATTACTATTATTATTTTCACTGCTATATCATTATTATTAGCTAAGGTTTTTAATCCCCACTAATTAAATAAGGCACTACCCTTCACTCACCCTTAACAAGGCCAAACAATACAAATTAACACACGACGATTAAATAATTAAAATGGGGTGTTACACAATGCGTCAGCCACTACATTTGCTTTACTAGGATGGTAATTCAAATCAAAGTCATAGTCCTTCAACAATTCCAACCACCTCCTCTGCCTCATATTCAACTCTTTCTGATCAAACAGGTACTTCAAGCTCTTATGATCGCTGAACACATCGAACTTAGAGCCAAATAGATAATGTCTCCAAATCTTCAACACAAATACCACAACTGCCAACTCTAAGTCATGGGTTGGGTAATTCACTTCATAAACCCTCAACTTCCTGGAAGCATAAGCAACAACTTGACCATTCTGCATCAATACTCCCCCAAGACCCATCTTCGATGCATCACAGTACACTACAAAAGATTCCTTCAGATTAGGAAAAATCAACACTGGAGCGATCGTTAACCTCTTCTTCAATTCCACAAAACTCTCTTCACAAGCTACATCCCACACAAAAGCTTGACCCTTTCGAGTCAACTGAGTCAAAGGTAATGCTAACTTAGAAAAGCCTTCGACAAACTTGCGGTAATAACCCGCCAATCCCAGAAAACTTCGTATCTCAGTAGCCGACTTTGGAGTCTCCCACTGTAACACAACATCAATCTTAGAAGGATCAATAGAAATCCCACCACTTGAAATCACATGGCCAAGAAAACTCACTTCCTTCAACCAAAACTCACACTTTGGCAGCTTTGCATACAACTTCTTCTCCTTCAATACTTGCAACATAGTTCTCAAATGCTCAGTATGCTCTTCTTCAGATTTAGAGTATATCAGAATATCGTCAATGAAAACCATAACAAATTGATCCAAATACTCAAGAAAAATCTGATTCTTATATTCCATGAACACACCAGGTGTGTTGGACACTCCAAACGGCATCACCGTGTATTCATAGTGACCATACCTCATCCTGAAAGCTGTCTTCAGAATGTCGTCCGGCTTAACATGAATCTGATGATAACCCGATCTCAGATCAATCTTGCTAAACACACAGACACCTACTAACTGATCCATCAAATTGTCGATTCTCAGAAGTGTATATTTATTCTTAATAGTCACTTTATTCAACTGCCGATAATCAACACACAACCTCATACTTTCGTCCTTCTTCTTCACTAACAGCACAGGAGCACCCCACGGAGAAACGCTCGGTCGAACAAACCTCTTCTCGAGCAATTCTTCCAGCTGTTTCTTCAATTCACTTAACTCAGAAGCGGACATCCAGTAAGGAGCCATTGACACTGGGCTCGTACCTGGTATTAAGTCCACTGCAAACTTTACTTCACGTTCTGGAGGTAAATCACTTATGTCGGCTGGAAACACATCTGGAAATTCACGGACAATAGGTAATTCGACACTCGCAGCTTCATGATCAACCTACAATGATGCAAACATTACAAACACCAAGGCTTCGTCTTCCAGAAGTTCGTCTACTTGCTTAGCAGACAAGAACATCAACTCCCCACCATCGCCAAACTCAGGAAACTCTACCGTCTTGTTATAACAATTGCTATGAACATGGTTGAACTCCAGCCAATTTATTCCAAAGATTACATCGATTTGGTGCAATGGCAAACACACCAAATCCATCACAAAACTCTTCCCAAAAATCGTCAAAGGACATCTCAACATCAGCACGGTTGTAGTAAGGACTGAACTTCACTAGCGCCTCGAACTTCGCAGCATACTCTGCCACAGTCATGTCTCCTTGCTTCAGCTCAAGGAATTCCACCTCTAGCTTTCCACGAGCATCCTCTGGAAAATACTTTCCCAGAAATTCCTGCTTAAACACAGCCCAGTTTATCATAGTGCCAACATCTTCCAGTCTCTGACGGGTGTTATCCCACCAATCCTCGGCCTCTTCTGACATCATATGCGTTCCAAACTGAACTTGTTGCGCATCAGTACACCCCATCACCCGGAAGATCTTCTCGATCTCCTTCAGCCACTTGTGTGCACTTGTTGGATCATGAGTCCCCGCAAAAGTCGGCGGATTGTTCCTCTGAAACTTTCCCAAAGCACGAAACTCATCCGGAACTCCACCATTCTGATTATTCTGAGCCATTACTTGAGCAAGCGACTCCAACGCATCAGCGATAACACGATCATTTCTTTCAGCCATCCTGCATACCACCAACAAGGTTAGAAGAAACAAAACATCGACAGTGTACACACATTTGTCAACTGACAGGGGACTGACATCAAGTAAAACCTGGCCGAACGGACCGACCTGCTCTGATACCACTAATGTAACACCCTTTTTCTACCAACAAATATCGATGATAAATCAACAATTTAATCAGAGTATAGTCCCAAAAAGGGAATCACATATCGTCATAATACATCAATTAACCACCTGTCCCGTAACACGAGTTTTACCATCATAGTTTATTTAAACACCACGCAGCAGAAATCAAGTTTAAAATAATACTTTTATAATCCAAAAACTTCTCAAAATAAAACTCATTAAAACATCATGCCGGCAAAACCAACAAAATAAAAGAACGTAAATCATTTGACTCAAACGCCCCGACCCGATGTTATATATCAGAGCAAGACCCTCTAATCGACGGAGAAATCAAAATACTTCAAAAGCTAAATCTGCATGCGCCAAGGAAGCTAAACCTAATCACCTGCACGTTACCCACGTGGAGGCAACATTCAAATAGGCAGGGTGAGTAATCACGAATTAATATATAAGATATAAGCAAAGGATAAAGCACAAGTTCAAACATCATCACGTCATTCACAACGTCAAAATACATCAATCACACCAATATAATGCAATGCCACACAATATGCAATGCAACATCATAGACTCATGCATGTGGTACCAACTCGTCATAATTGATGGACACTGGGCCATCACCCTCCAAAGATCCCCACCAATAGGATCGATTCTACACAAGAACCGGAGCATGTCATAAAAACACCTCAATCCACACAATGGGATTGAAGCCACTAAATGGACCGAAGTCCTAACTATGCCATGGATGCATGATGCAAATCGTCATAATACTCATCATCATAAAATCGTCATAATTGCATCATCATTCATGAATTATCATTAAACAAACATCGTTATATATCACCAAGTTACATTCATCAAAACTCGTCACTATACCTCACAATTCGTCATATTATATTCGTCACCTAAAAATCCCCGATTTCACCCCATTCATCTTCATTACTAGTTTAATCATGTTTTATTAACCCATCATAGCCTTACGTCTCAAGGAAACTGCACCGCAAGCGAAATCGGGACAGAAATTGCAAAAACGGGAAAATCTACCCACAGCCCTGCCCATACGCGTAACGCCCGTCCTGTTACGCGTATGGCTCACTTTCACGCCCCTGGCCTGCGTATCATACGCGTAGAGCCCCTGCCCAGGCCTTCCATACGCGTAAGGCCACCCTTGCTACGCGTATCACCAGAGAGGTTTCTCTCTCAAATTCCTCTTCAGATCTCCCCTTACGCGTAATGGCTAGTCCATACGCGTAAGGCACATTTCCCAAGAACCCATACGCGTAGTTCCATCTCGTACGTGTATGCCTTTCCTCCTCAGCTTGCCATACGCGTATCTCCATCTCATACGCGTGTGGCCCCCAATCTCCTACGCGTATGCCGCGCGTACCAGCAGAGGGTCGTGCTGGCCCTGGGGACGGGTGCGTATGCTACGCGTACCACCCTGGGAAGTCCCCTATTATGCGTAACGCCTCCCCTGTTACGCGTAATGCTAGAAAGTACTCAAAAACTTAGATCTCAGATCTGGACGAAAACCTCCCCATTCCAGCACCTTCGATCCACCAAAATCAGACTCAAACCAGCTTCGATTCATCACAGATTTATGTTTTTCATCCTACTTCATTGTCTACATCAATTTCTTCCTAATTATTAAGTCAAAAATTAGTTAATTCCACTTTCGTTTTCAGATCTGGTTTGTTTTACATTCATCACAACAGCATCAAATATCCACACGAATTTCACAGCAAATCATACAGAATTCATCACAAAAATCGTACACACAAAGTTACGAAAAATTCACCACGGATTCGTCACAGATCAGCACAAATTCTTCAGAAAATGCCAGCACATAAAATACCTCTACCTTAAACCCATATCGAACATATAAACCCGGATTACCCCCCATACCTCGAATTTTCCAGCAAAGATTCTTCGTATTCGGGGTTCTACGGTTGATTCCTCATTCTAGCCTCCTTTCCTCAGTTCTCTATTCACTACTTGGGGTTGCACAGACTAATTCTCATAATTCCCTATTTTCCTTTTTGTTAAACCTATCTTTTTGGGCCTTAATCATGATTTACCGTATTATCCTCACTTAACCTCCTTAATGTTACTGTCTTACCCTTAATGGTCCTCCTAATTATTTTAAATAATAATAATAATAATAATAATAATAATAATAATAACAATAATACTCTAGTTATTAAAATTATCTTACTATTATTTACTAATAAAATAATCTAATAAATTTCTACATCTAAGAGACCTCAATGTTTCCTTAACCCAAGGCTACCCCACAGCACCACACAAAGTCATCAACGTCACCAAATCCATCAAAATGCACCAAAACACCGAATAATCATAATAATTTAATTAAATAAATATTATAATTATTTTGGGGTGTTACATAGGTATCCATGATCTCTTCTTAGCCACTTCATTTCTTGTTTCCTTGACCATCTCCCTCAAATATTTGAATAACATCGAGGGCGGATTCATTCTAACATTACTTGACATATAGTACATCATATACTTCTAATCAACATTAATGTAGTCAGGATAATTTGAAGAGTGTTGGGGATGAATACAACCAAGAATGATCTTGAACCAGATCCTGAGATTCTCATGACGATCCTTAGGATTATAAGAGGACTTCTTATCCATAAAGATAACTTTACAATCTCTTCCATCTTCTTCTTCTTAGAAACCATACTGAAGCACCTTTTTCTAGAACCATCATGTCTAAGAAGAGTAGCAATAGACTTCTCAGAGATAGAAATCTTGTGACCCAAAATGTATGACGTCACCTGAAGAGGTGAGGCTTCAACAAAGATCAAAAACCTTTTCAGGAGAGGAATCAAGGATATCAAATACCAGCCCCTCAGCTCGAATGAATTTCATCTGAACAAAGTCAAAGTTGCTCTGCAAATAATTCAAAATCATCTGATCAAGAAGATTTAATTGATTATTATTCAAGAGACTCCAAGGTTTTTGTGTTTATTTCCATGCCTTCTTTGACAAGTCAAGAATCGAGCCAGAACCAGTACAATCCAGCCATCAGGGCATTTTTCAAGTTTTTCAACTGTGCAATCGATTGCACTATTGGTTTAAACGATTGCACCATGCTTTTTTTGCCTTAATTTTGAAGTTTTCAACAGTACAATCTATTTGCGCTATAGTGCAATCGATTGCAATGGACAGAATTGGCCAAAATCATCATTTTTCAAATTTTGAAGCATTTGGCACCAATTTCATCAATTGAGAATATTCTAGATCACCCAAAAAAAATTCCCCTACATAATCACAATTAATTCCCACCATACACCTTCACTAATCACCACTTGATCTTGATTTTCCCTCCAAATTCAAATTCCAAGCCTAATTTTCATTTCCAAACCAAATTTCAATCCACCAAACTTTCTAAGCCTAAACTCTATAAATAGAACCGTCATTTCATTCATTCTTCAAGCTTTTGATAGCCAATAAACCTCTTGCAAATTCTATTCCCAACCACAAAATTCACTCAAAGCTCACTTTTCTTCTCTTGAAAATTAACAAGAATTCACATTGAATCTTGTTCAAACTTTGAGCTAAACCTTCATCCAAACTTGTTTTCTTCATTAATTCTTGTCGATCAAGGCTTTGGTGTGTGGATCTTGAAGCAATTTGAAGGAATTTTCATATTTGAAGTGGTAATTCATCTCTCACCATTGTTGAAGCTTCATCTTCATCTTCCATAATGTAGATCTTTGGAGATCCTTGTTACTTGATCCTTTGGATCTTGTAATTGTGTTTAATTGCTGTTTTTCACTGTTGTTTTACTTAAAATTTTGTGCAATTTTGATTCCTTGATCATGAGGTGTTTGAACAAATGATTGATCATGGTTTTCCCTTTAAATGCTGATTTTAGTGTTGCCTATCAGTGTGCAATCGATTTGTATTTCTGTGCAATAGATTGCACAATGTATTTTTTGCCTATGAATTGCTGATTTTCTGCTGTGCAAACGATTTGCACACTGGTCCAATCGATTTGCACAGTGCAGAATGGTGTTTTTCACCTATTTTTGGGATTGTTTTGGTTGTTGCTTCATTCCTAACCCCTTCCCTTTGTTCTTAGCCTTAGATCACATAATTTTGGGGTTTAATATGGCTTTCTCTTCATCTATTTCTCCTTTATTTGGATCGATGAAAGTCTTATGGATCTTAGAATTTCTTTGTTGAATTCTTGATCAAGACTAGATCATTACCTTTTTTTTTCTTTTCGCGCGGTATTGCTTTCGGATGACGATTTACATATTGTTCATCTAGCATGCATTGGCACAAAGATCACTATTAAACGGCCTCGAGTAGGGTGACTTCTTTATAAGTCACTTGGCGATTTCTTAACATAGTGCTACATGTGTCCCGTATCGGAAAACGATCAAGGATGGTTGATTATTTATCTTTTGGATCAATACTTATGAGACTTGTTGTTAGGAGACTTTGGTCTTATCAATCCTCTAATGAGTCCTCATTAACTTTGACCTAAGTGCATTATTCAATCATTATTGATCATTTACTCTAACAACTAATCACTAACTACTAACCTTACCTTTATGTTTCCTTCTTGCTCCCTATCTCTCTTTACTTTTTATGCTTTATGTCATTTTATCATATCATATCATATCATGTTTATGCTTCCGCAATTTTTCTTTTGTCCGCTGGACACATGTTTATGCTTCCGCAATTTTTCTTTTGTCCGTCGGACACATGTTTATGCTTATGCCTTTTTCTCTTTGTCCACTTGGACTAAAAACATTAATAAAGGCCAAAACCTCTAAAAACGTGTGCTTCTAATCTTGGACTATGGTTACTATCCTTTGCAATGGACATGGAATTTTGCACTTAGGCCTTGGACTTCAATGCTATTCTTGGATCCTTAGACTTAGAACTAGGACCTTTTCCCTTTGCTTTGGAATTATGGTTTGAAGACTTTGAAGCCTTGTGCTTTTGCTTGGTTTATGGTGAAGATAGCTACATTTGTGGTTTGATCATTCTTATCCTTAGCTTTTACATTATGCTTTAGATAGTCACTTCTTCTCCACCCATTCTTCAATTTTCAAAACTTTATCCCTTTTCCAAAACCTTCTTGTTTTCAAACTATCACCTCTTTCATAATCAAACCTTGACTTTGTCAAGTGATTTTACTCTTTTCTTTTCATTTCTTAACAAATGCTAAACTACATAAGCATATTGACACCTTTTTCAAAAGACTATAAAAAACACTCAAACTCATCAAAACTCTTTTTGTGCCTTATGCACATTTCCTTTAAAACTTTTTCATAAGTTTAGACATGATTCATTTCTTTAAGCGGAATTATTTGCTTAGAAATGACGATTTGTCTTTACATTTTAAAATCAACCAAAAGAAACAAATTTCATTCTTTGTACCACGAACTACAAGGTTTTGATCCTATATTGTACTTTGTGGGTACGTAGGCATGAGACGACAAGTCTCTCCAAACAAAAAAATATTAAAAACATATTTCTCTTCTCACCTCCCCAATCTCTTTCAAACAAACCATTTTCAAACCAAAAAGCGTAAATATTTCAAAGGGTTCCTATAGAGTACTATAGACGTTTTGGGTGCTAACACCTTCCGTTAACGTAACCAACCCCCTTACCCAAACTCTGTGCACTTGTTCTTGTTTTAGAGCTTGTGTAGGTTTTGTTCACTCTTTTTCCTTTCCTTTTTGGATAAAATAAAAGTACGGTGGCGACTCTTGCTTTTCGAGTTAAGTTAATCAATAGCTTACACTCACGATTTTACCGCTATAGAAAAGTGGTGACTCTGCTGGGGACTTTAACTCCCTTGAGGGGTTTAGCCTACTTTGATTTATTTACTGCTTTTCGTTTGATTTTCTTGTTACTTGTTTGTTCTATTTGGGATTTCCTCTGTGTGTGAGATAGGTCCTATACTCGGACCAGAGTGTACTTTGAGATAGAAGGATGGTATAGTCAAGGGAGCTTTGAGGGAGTCGAATCCCAAAAAAGAAGAACTTGAGAATTTATCCACTCGGTGGTTGCCTCTTTGGAATTACTGATGTCGATCGAGCGATCGTTGAAGGCATTACTTTTTCCATAGAAGCCTATAACACTGAGGACCGTAGTAACCCTTAACCTATCTTAGCCTTTTTAGGATCATGGCGCGGAAGCTATGAGGATACAAATCCGATTTAGCTGTTACGCGATGCCACACTCAGGTTAGATTCTCTTGAGGATAACTACTACCCTCCGAGTAATCGGTGCGCTAGTGTGTCTGATAGTGGATTGTGGACCCTGGGCACTCTGTGTTAGAACCGTTGTTTTCTGCAGGTACAATGAAGACAAAACCTTAGTACACACCTTTTGTCGTGACTTCATGCTCGTGACTCGAACCGTTGAACCCGTGTGCTTTGAGTGATCTTGTTTGTGGTTGTTGTATCCATGCACTCTTGCATCTATGAGCATACATCTTCATTCTTCCTAGTCGCCTCAGAAACTCATTTCAACTGTCTCCTTCTCCAGTTATCTGTTCACTGTCAAGCTGTTTCCTCAACATAACTACGAAACTAGAGCTGTTGTCAGATTGAGAATGGAAAACCAAGAACAACACAATGCTGAAGTTAGAATGGAAATTGATGAGTTGAAGGCTAGCATGACCAAGCTCACAGAAATGATGCAAGTTCTGATTACTAGAGGTGAACCACCTCAGAGGATCGTGATCTCTAAAATCTCAACTGCTGTTGTTGACCCTCCACTGACTCAGCAACCAGGTTCTACTTGGCCAGAATTTGGGTTTCCTCTATATTAATCGCCACCCTTTGCAACTACTCCTGTGGTTGTCGCGTCTGTACTGCCAGTATCTTTAGCTCCATTGTTCACTGAACCTCAGCCTATTGTGCATTCTATTGCTCAAGTTATTCCTGAGAATCCTCCTTTCGTGTACCATGCTGCTGGTCCACGATCCAAAAGTCAGGGAGAACCTGGATACATTGAAGAAGTCAGAGAGCAATGGCAAACTCTAGACAAAAGGATAAGAGCCGTAGAAGGAAATGATGTCTTTGGCGCTGCTGTAATGGACATGTGTTTTGTAACACCCTTCTAAAACCCCACGATTATTAATATAATATTAAATAGTTATATCGGAGTAATCATCAAAAAGGGTGCAACATTTCTTCATAAAACATCATAATAAAATATCCTGCTCCGTAACACGGGTTCTCAAAATTTAGCACGTTCACACTTTAAAAATATCATCATAAAACGTCACACATCTCAGTGGAATTATTATCTCAAAATACCTTTATTAGAATACTTCAATTAAAATTTACCGTCAAACTCCATAATTCATAAATCTTGCTTAAAACATTTAAAAACAAGAGAAACATCTCAGTACATCATTGTCAACATATAGTTTAATTCAAACGATCCCCAAAGACCCCGATGTTACATATATCGGAGCAAGACACCTTCTAATCCACCGAAATATAAATAAATGACTCCGAAGCTAAATCTCCAATGCGTCTATAGCTACTCCGGATTTTCTGCGCGTTGCCCAGATAGGGGAAACATTCAACAGGAAGGGTGAGTAAATCATAATCATTATAAAAGATGTAAGTAAGAGATATAGTAGTATTAATAATTTGAACAACAGCAACATCACAACAAGTAACTCTTAGCAGCATATTACTTCAATAATATAACTCAACAATAACTTCACACAATTTCTTGTTTTTGTCATAGCATCATGTAAATCGCACAGCATGTAAATTATAAATAAAACACCACAGTAAATCCACATTTTCTGTCACAACATCACATATCAGAAACCAATCAAAGTCCTCAAGGAACAACGACATTATGCAATGTCACCAATCATGAAATGCAACATGCATGCGGTACCGAAACTTCACTGATGACTTAGCCATCTTCAATCTCCAAAGATCCCCACCAATAGGATCGGTTCCCACTTGGAACCAGAGCACTTCATAAATTGCACTTAATCCACACTATGAGATTATGGCCATCACTGGACTATAAGTCCTACAACTTCACTGGATATGATCCTGCAACTTCACTGGACAATTGTCCTAAAAATATGCTATGAATGCATGATGCATAATAATTCACCAAAACACGACCACTGCTAGTCAAACGCATCATCATTCATAAAACTAATCACCACAATTCATCACACACAGCAAACATCATCATCACAGTCAACACAGCATCATCATCATCAGAACTATCTTATACCCTTCACACATATCATCAACACATAATCACCATCATATAATCATCACACATAATCCTCATCATATAGCCCTCACACATAATTATCATCACAACAGCATCATTACTATCATTACTCATAAAACAACACCAATTATCAACATAAAGCCATCCATATGTTATATCGCAAAAATATGTAATCATTCATCTAATTCATCATATAGCATAATAATACACCAAGTATGCACATCATAGCAACACAATACACCTGCTACAGCAGTACAAACATCATAGTCACAACAACATCATTTTATTATACAAATATCAAATGGATCACTTCCAGGCAAAATCATGTTATTTCAAACAGTAAAGCACACGTACTGTCAGTTTGTCACAAAATATCATCACATTACAATAACATAATAAACCTCAAAATAGCACCATAATCATCATCATATTCTCATTTCATTATCACCAATATCAACCAAACCACTGCTAGATAAAATCCTGCAATTTCACACAGACATGCAAACCTACTATTAATCGATACAAGACACTCCTCATTTAGTCTATCAATTTCGATTGGAGGATTACACTATATGATCTATTTTACTTTTCCATGTTATAGTTGATTTCATTACCTTTCCATAGCCTCAAACGGCATCAAAAACGGGTTCGTAAAACAAAAGTTATGATTTTCAGAAGAAAACTAAAAAAAAATACAATTTCCCCCCACTTAATGGGTGGCTTGCGCCACCCCTGCCCCTTCCTCTTTGGTGGCTTGCGCCACCCTTAAGCAATGTGGCTGGCGCCACTTAATCCATAGTGGCTTGCGCCACTACCAATAATTCCCTTTTTTTTTCTTTTCTTTTTGTTTCTTTTCTTCCTTCCCTTTTTCCATCAATCAGTAATAATTCCAGTACAATTTCAATTAACAATTCCCATACAGAATTTCCACAATTCACTTGATTCAATCATTTTATCATTTTATCAGGTCCTCGACATTTTATACTAATCACAAATGTTCTGCTTAATCTACTTAAACTTCTATTCCAATTCATCATCGATTGATTATTCCAAACATTCTACAATTACCTCAAACTTAAAATCAATTATAATAACACAATTACACTCCCCATACCTGATAATTCCTTAGCCTTGAATCCTCTTCGTGTTCTTCAATCCCCTCTGCAAAATCTTCAAGCCTAACAGCTTCTCTCTTCTCTCTGCCTCTTTTCCAACCGCAACGCAACAGTGAAATTTTCCAAAACCCTACTCCTCCATATAACCCATAAACCTCTTTTATGACTTTCCTCTATTGTCCTATCTAATTCTTCTCTAATGACCAAAATGTCCTTGCTATCATCCAACTCCAATATTACTCTATTTTCTCTAATTAACAATTCTAACTTAATTACTATAATTATTCTAAAATGTCCCATAATTCTCAAAACACCTTTAAACATCACATAAATCATAATTTCTCACCAAAGTCATCAAAATCTCATATTATCGCAAAACTCAATAATTTAATTAATTAAATAAATACTTTAATTAATCCGGGGCGTTACATGTTTGGTTTCAGACTTGGTTATGCCTGCAAAAATCAAAACTCTTGATTTTGAGAAATACAAGGGGCATACCTGTCCCAGAAGCCACTTGGTGATGTACTGCCGTAAGATGGTTGCCTATACCAACAACGACAAATTGCTTATTCACTGTTTCCAAGATAGCCTGAGCGGGGCTTCACTGAAATGGTATATGGGACTTGAGAAGAACCGTATCCAAAGTTGGAAGGACTTGGCTGATGCTTTCTTAAAGCAATATAAGTACAACTTGGACATGGCACCTGACCGCCGCCAACTAAAAAATATGTCTCAGAAAGAAAAATAATCCTTTAAGGAGTATGCTCAACGTTGGAGAGAGCTAGCTGCTCAGGTGGAGCCACCATTGGCTGAAAAAGAACTGACTGGATTGTTCATGGACACTCTTCAACCACTCTTTTGGGAAAAGATGATAGGCAGTGTATCATCTGGTTTTGCTGACCTAGTCACTATTGGAGAAAAACTAGAAGAGGGTATCAAGAAAGGAAAGATTACCAATGTTGAAGCCTTTAGTGGTGCTAAAAAGTATGCTGGGAATTTTCAAAAGAAAAAGGATGGTGATACCCATGCTGTTTCAGTTGAAGGGAAACCGCGCCGCAGGCAACAACAATATGTAGCTGCAGTTGCTCCTGTTGTCATTGATCAACCAGTTCAAGCTCCTCGTCAGGCTGTTAGACAAAATCAGAATCGCAATAGGGTTAACTATGATCCTATCCTGATGTCTTACACTGAGCTGTATCGATGTCTTGTAAAGAAAGGTTTGATTACAACGAGGTCTCCACCTCCTCCTCCAAATCCTCTCCCAGCCGGCTATAGGGCTGATCTTCACTGTGAGTTCCATCAAGGTGGGGCAGGCCATAACTTGGAAGGTTGCTATGCATTGAAAGCTAGAGTACAAGAATTGGTGAACTCAAAGATTCTGACTTTTCTTGATGATAATCCCAATGTTGTCAACAATCCTTTGCCAGAGCATGTCAAGTGAAGTTTGAGTCAGTTCAGACGGATCATTTCCTAAACCCAGTGTTTCAGACAGGACAGCTCATCCTTGTTGCTGATTAGTCACTAGGCCTTGTTTCTTTCTGTTTGCACTTTTCTTTGATTGTATTGTTTGTTTGTTTTTGAACTTTATTTGTACTTTCATGGTAATTTCAATGAAATGAGCATTGCAATGTTTTGATTTAAATTCATTTATATCCACTGTGTACATCTTTATGCTTTCTTTTTCACAAAAAAATATATCTCCTGTTCACTTTCTTTATCAAACTTTTGTTTATCCAAAGATTGGAGGGAGGATGATGAAAACGAAATACCTGAAATTGCTGGATTATACGCTTTCAATTGAAACTTGGCTGATGATGTACAGGCATTGTTTCAACTCCCAAACACTGGAGAGATAAGGAAGTTAATCCCTTGTCAACCCCTTTGAGCCTAGAAGTTGGAGTTTCTTTCTGTACGGAAAAACTGTAATCTTAACCTGGGGATAGGTAGTTCTCAGTTAATTTGACTATGTATTTAAACACAAGAGAATCATTGCAATCACAAGTTTTCCTTCGCACACATCAAAGAAGTGTCAAAGATGTCTTTCAAATTAAAAGCTAATGATGGTTCATTGTAATCATTAAGCCAGGCAGTCATTATCTTTCCAAAAAAATTGAAAAAAAATCAAATGAAAAGCCCGCTAAGTCAAAACCTATGAAGGAGACTTAGGCAAAAAATTGGGGCACCCCGCTGACTGTAAGATCAAATGACACAGTTCAGGCAAAAGTTAGGGATAACAAAAATTCAATCAAGAGGTTACCAAAATCCTCAAAGACAAAACGATTTGACCGAGGTCCTAATCAAAAACAACAAAATGTTGTAAGAAAAAGTGACTGCCATCTCAAAAAAAATCCCTTGGCCTTTGAGCCATCATCACCATAACAGTGTTGCAATTCCAAAATCGCTTGGAACCTAAATGCATAGGTTAAATTAACTGAACATAGGACTGAAGATCATCGCGAAGAATGGGTTGGGTACAAATAAACTTTGAGCCTATATCCTTTGTTTCAAAAAGTCGTGAACCAGACCACGTTACAACCTTCAAAAGACCTAATTGAAGCCAGGTTTCTTTTGAAAGCATACTACAACAAGGTTGCGTAGATTGACTCCTAAGATTGTTGCCAATCATTTGTTTTGATGTCATACCTTTATCTTCTCCTTCATTTTGAATGTCTAAACCGCCGTGTTTTGACAAGTGATTCATTTGCTTTACATCAATGATGTCATTCCAAAAATGATTTTTGATTTCAAAATTGCATGAGCTTTGCATTAAAATACCATGAATGAATGATCCTACTTGCAGGCAAACTTTCCTCATCAAAAATTTTCAAACAGTTGAGAAACTTGGTGAGTAATCCTATTAGGGGCACATTACTTCGAGAGCCTGTTGTGAATCAATTCAAGATTTGTTGCTCAGTGCAAGTTATTCTCAGAATTGGTTAACCAGAATATCTCTTTTAAGACCCATACTGAGTATAGCCTTCTCAACTTTCATTTCAAGAACTAAATCCATGATCAGTTCATCCCCAACAATAGTCAAGCTGAAGTCATGATCAGTTTATTCTCAGCATTCATTTCAAGAATTTAAGCCATGATCAGTTCATTTTTTCCCTGCAGCAATCAAACTGAAGCTATGTTCAGTTTTTCTTCATCAGCCAATCCATCTGGGGCAGTCTTCTTCAAGAAACCTCAATATGTCATTCCTCAAAAGACCATCAACCGGATACAATTCACAAGTGTGACAGAGATATGTTCAACATTTTCTCTCCAAGCAGAGTGGGCAGTATTCCCTGTGTTGAGGAATCAGAGTCCCCTTTCTTCCCTCACAAAAGAGTCTATCTCGGTTGTCTCTATCATCTGCATTGCATACATAAATCATTCATATATCATACATAGAAAGATTCTCATAGCTCGAAGCGTGTTTCGTGCTCATATGCATTTCCCGAGGTCCTGTTGTTTTCAACATCTTACCTTGTGATCAAAGTCCAACTTACTTGGCGCCTGCCAAAACAGTTACCTGTCTTTTCATTCAGTGCCATTCCTGAATGTTGTCATTTCCCTGTGCATCCAGTGCCATTCCTGGATCTTTGTACTCTTTCGCTCTAGTGTCATTCCTGGATGTCTTCCCTTTTTGATCTCCAGTGCCATTCATGGATACTTTTATTCCTCTTGTTTCTCTCAGTGCTATTCTTGGAAGTTTTTCCTCTCTTCTATAATCTCCCAACAGATTTTTGGATATCTTTCAGTGCCATTCCTGAAAGTTTTATCTGTTCATTCAGTGTTATTCCTGGATGATTTTTCTCCTTTTCATTCAGTGCCATTCCTGGATGTCTCTCTCACTATCATTCAGTGTCATTCTTGAATGTAGTGATTTACCTTTACTTTCAGTGCCATTCTTGAAAGGTTTATCTGTTCATTCAGTGCCATTCCTGAATGTAGTTTCTACTTTCAGTGCCTTTTCTGAAAGTTATTTTCGCTTTATCCAATGCCATTCTTGGATATCTTTTCCTCAACAGAGTCCAATGCTATTCTTGGATATCTTTGGTGTTTACCCTCTTTTATCCAATGCCATTCTTGGATACCTTTTCCCCAGCCAAGTCCAATGCTATTCTTGGATATCTCTAATTGTTTAACCTTGCCATTCAATGCCATTTTTGAATGTTGTAGTTCCTTTCATCCAATGACATTCTTGGATATCTTATCCCCAATAGAGTGTTTTTTTCACCTCCATCCAATGCTATTCTTGGATGATGCTGCTGCTTTTGCCAGAAACTTTGTTGTTATTGTCCAATGCCATTCTTGGACATCTTTTGACATACCTTTTGTCTCGTTCGTAGTTTCCATCTAATGCCATTTTTGGATGTCACTACTCGTCTTCCAGGGTCTTGTCCCTCAGTTTCCAACTATTGATGGATACTTCTTGTCACCTTGACAGATATCCAGAAATATCTTGTGTTCCCCGGCGTGTCTTTTCGCGTCATCTCTCTCAATGTACCGTAAATCCCTTTTTTTTGTCTCCCCGCAGAGTGTTTTATCATTTGCATTCTTATCATCTTGTGGTATCTTAGGGCTAAAAAATGTCTCTTTTCATATTTATGTATCTTCATATCTCCTGATAGAAGAGACTTAAATAGGGGCAGCTGTAAGACCCTAATTTTTGACTCCCTAAGATTCCACATATCATTCACATCTCATTTTGCATCTTATACCACAAACAAGATCATGCTTTGGTTCCTTTATCCCTCTCTTCTTTGGGGTTTATGCCTTGTAGGGATCACTGAGCATCTGTGTCTTTCTTATTTGCCTTTATTTGCTTATGTTTACTAACCTTTAAACAAAATAAAAAAAATATGTTTGTTTTTGTCTTCACTAAGCTTTTCAGGAGAGGAATCAAGGATATCAAATACCAGTCCCTCAGCTCAATGAATTTCATCTGAACAAAGTCAAAGTTGATCTGCAAATAATTCAAAATCATCTGATCAAGGGTTTCCAAGATTTAATTTATTATTATTCAAGAGACTCCAAGGTTCATGTGTTTATTTCCATGCCTTCTTTGACAAGTCAAGAATCGAGCCAGAACCAACACAATCCAGCCATCAGGGCATTTTTCAAGTTTTTCAACTGTGCAATCGATTGCACTATTGGTCCAATCAATTGCACCGTGCTTTTTTTTCCTTGATTTTGAAGTTTTCAGCAGTGTAATCTATTCGCGCTACAGTGCAATCGATTGCATAAGGACATAATTTGCGAAAATCCGCATTTTTCAAATTTTGAAGCATTTGGCACCAATTTCATCATTTGAGAATATTCTGGATCACCCAAAAATAATTCCCCTACATAATCACAATTAATTCCCACTATACACCTTCACTAATCACCACTTGATCTTGATTTTCCCTCCAAATTCAAATTCCAAGCCTAATTTTCATTTCCAAACCAAATTCAAATCCACCAAATTTTCCAAGCCTAAACTCTATATATTGAACCCTCATTTCATTCAGTCTTCAAGCTTTTGATAGCCAACAAACCTCTTGCAAATTCTATTCCTAACCACAAAATTCACTCAAAGCTCACTTTTCTTCTCTTGAAAGTTAACAAGAATTCACATTGAATCTTGTTCAAACTTTGAGCTAAACCTTCATCCAAACTTGTTTTCTTCATTAATTCTTGTCGATCAAGGCTTTGGTGTGTGGATCTTGAAGCAATTTGAAGGAATTTTCATATTTGAAGTGGTAATTCATCTCTCACCATTGTTGAAGCTTCATCTTCATCTTCCATAATGTAGATCTTTGGAGATCCTTGTTACTTTATCCTTTGGATCTTGTAATTGTGTTTAATTGCTGTTTTTCACTGTTGTTTTACTTAAAATTTTGTGCAATTTTGATTCCTTGATCATGAGGTGTTTGAAGAAATAATTGATCATGGGTTTTCCCTTTAAATGTTGATTTTAGTGCTGCCTTTCAGTGTGCAATTGATTTGCATTTCTCTGCAATAGATTGTACAGTGTATTTTTGCCTAAGAATTGCTGATTTTCTGCTGTGCAATCGATTTGCACACTGGTGCAATCGATTTGCACAGTGCAGAATGGTGTTTTTCACCTATTTTTGGGACTGTTTTGGTTGTTTCTTCATTCCTAACCCCTTCCATTTGTTCTTAGCCTTAGATCACATAATTTTGTGGTTTAATTTGGCTTTCTCTTCATCTATTTCTCCTTTATTTGGATCAATGAAAGTCTTATGGATCTTAGAATTTCTTTGATGAATTCTTGATCAAGACTAGATCATTACGTTTTTTTCTTTTCGTGCAGTATTGCTTTCGGATGACGATTTGCATATTGTTCATCTAGCATACATTGGCACAAAGATCACTATTGACCGGCCTCGAGTAGGGTGACTTCTTTATAAGTCACTTGGTGATTGCTTAACATAGCGCTACATGTGTCCCGTATCGAAAAACGATCAAGGATGGTTGATTATTTGTCTTTTGGTTCAATACTTATGAGACTTGTTGTTAGGAGGTTTTGGTCTTATCAATCCTCTAATGAGTTCTCATTAACCTTGACCTAAGTGCATTATTCAATCATTATTGATCATTTACTCTAACAACTAATCACTAACTTCTACCCTTACCTTTATGCTTTCTTCTTGCTCCCTATCTCTCTTTATTTTTTATGCTTTATGTCATTTTATCATATCATGTCATGTTTATGCTTCCGCAATTTTTCTTTTGTCCGTTGGACACATGTTTATGCTTCCGCAATTTTTCTTTCGTCCGTTGGACACATGTTTATGCTTATGCCTTTTTCTCTTTGTCCACTTGGACTAAAAACATTAATAAAGGCCAAAACCTCTAAAAACTTGTGCTTATAATCTTGGACTATGGTTACTATCCTTTGCAATGGACATGGAATTTTGCACCTAGACTCTGGACTTCAATGCTATTCTTGGATCCTTGGACTTAGAACTAGGACCTTTTCCCTTTACTTTGGAATTATGGTTTGAAGACTTTGAAGCCTTGTGCTTTTGCTTGGTTTATGGTGAAGATAGCTACATTTGTGGTTAGATCATTCTTATCCTTAGCTTTTACTTTATGCTTTTAGGATAGTCACTTCTTCTCCACCCATTCTTCAATTTTCAAAACTTTCTCCCTTTTCCAAAACCTTCTTGTTTTCAAACTATCACCTCTTTCATAATCAAACCTTGACTTTGTCAAGTGATTTTACTATTTTCTTTTCATTTCTTAACAAATGCTAAACTACATAAGCATATTGACACCTTTTTCAAAAGACTATAAAAATTACTCAAACTCATAAAAACTCTTTTTGTGCCTTATGCACTTTTCCTTTAAAACTTTTTCATAAGTTTAGACATGATTTATTTCTTTAAGCGGAATTATTCGCTTGGAAATGACAATTTGTCTTTACATTTTAAAATCAACCAAAACAAACAAATTTCATTCTTTGTACCACGAACTACAAGGTTTTGATCCTATATTGCACTTTGTAGGTACGTAGGCATGAGACGACAAGTCTCTCCAAACACAAAAATATTAAAAACATATTTCTCTTCTCACCTCCCCAATCTCTTTCAAACAAACCATTTTCAAACCAAAAAGCGTAAATATTTCAAAGGGTTCCTATAGAGTACTATAGACGTTTTGGGTGCTAACACCTTCCTTTAACATAACCAACCCCCCTTACCCAGACTCTGTGCACTTGTTCTTGTTTTAGAGCTTGTGTAGGTTTTGTTCGCTCTTTTTCCTTTCCTTTTTGGATAAAATAAAAGTGCGGTGGCGACTCTTGCTTTTCGAGTTAAGTTAATCAATAGCTTACACTCACGATTTTACCGCTACAGTAAGGCGTGAATATTTTAACCAAATCCTAAGGTTTACTCACCCAACGTGTCATATTAGTACGTCAGAAAACGATTCAGTTTTCTAAGATAGTTGTCTTTAAAACTGATCCAATTTCCAAAAGTGATTGACAGCTCATTAATGCAAAGACTGTTTACTATCCAAGAATACAGAACGTTCAGCGAAGAAGTTCTAATTGGATACTTTTGAGCATATGAAATCTTCTAGCTTTCAAAAGACCCACACATTCAGAACCAAAATAAATCTCAGAGTCTCATTTTACCATTTTGAGAGTTTAACATTTTTAGAACACCTTTTTCATTCTTGACACGATCCATTTTCAAATTTTTCAGAATTAAAACGAATATATCTTTAGCAAGGGGTTTTATAAAGATATCAGCCCATTGATGGTTTGTATCAATAAATTTTAGATCTAAAATTCCCTTCTGAAAATAGTCACGTATAAAGTGATGTTTTATCTCAATATGTTTTGCTCTAGAATGTAAAATAGTATTCTTAGATAAACAAATAACCGAAGTATTATCATAGAGCATATGAATGTTACTCTCATAAATATGGAAATCTTCTAGATGGCTTTTCATCCAAAGCGTCTGAGTGTTGCATCTAGAGGCTGCAATGTATTCAGCTTCTGCAGTTGATAGTTCTATTATTGACTGCATTTTGTTGGACCAAGAGATCAGATTATCTCCTAGAAACTGACTGTTCTTGTGTAAAAAACATAAATTGGTTTACCTCCCCGATGCTGGCCAGGGAAGGTCATAAAAGTATGATTGAAGTGTCTGTCTAGGTATGGGATTCATGGCCACCATTGCTGATGGTTCAAGGTTTCCCTCCTTTTTATGTTATTCATCTACGTGTTTTCTCAGACCCCCTCCCTCTATTATTGGTCTCCAGATCTATATATACTTGTCAGCCTTCCCTACTATTGAATAGTCATAACAACTAGACTTAATGACTATCATAATCATGACCGTTTACTTTTAATTATTCATAGCCGACTTAATAAGTATATGTAGCCGACATATTATTCCCTTTTGTAACTGTTTCTAACCCTTAGCCAGGCTTTTATCCATTTAAGGAACTTGACCGTCCGCCATTAGGGACCGGCCTATGTGTGTCGGCCTAAGGCCCATACTTGACTATCTCGACCAACATTTGAAAATAGATGCCTTGATCAAATTAAACATTCCGGCTTCATACCTCGTTCATCCATATAATTTCCTGGATGTACATAAGCCCCACGGGCATGAATCCTGAAAGGATGAAATGTTCAGACAGAAGAAGCCCGAAGCCATATTCTTTATCAAAAACGAGGTACACGACTTTAGCTAAGCTAATGGATTGGGCTTGTTGTTGGCTTTCCCGTTTCTGTGTATGAGAGTTGACCATCCCAAAATATTGGGAACGAGTTAAGGCTGCCAATAATTGGAGGTAACTTACGGTCTTCCAGTTATACAGTAATTGGCTTTGTGTAATCAAAGGGAACTAGACAGTAATAAAAACCTCCAGCTCTCATGCTTTAGATGCGGATAACAAGCTGCTTTAATAACCAATCATCACACGAACCATCACTTTAATACCCCCATTTGGGTCACAAGCTGGTGTTATACAACTCGGCCTATTTTTACTTGTATGCACTTTCTAAATCGGAACAATGACGTGACAGGATGTGGCAATTCTTTTATAACAGAAGTGTTTTGTATTTTACTCCGGTTCATGGAAACTTTCTTTGAATATGTGGTCTTATCAATGAACCAACCTTGGTGGATTTCTCTAGGCATATAATATGGGAAGATTTTACGCTTTTAAACGAGTTTGTAAGAGTTTAAGTTTTTATTGAAGAGGTTTTCATATGTACTTTTGTATTATCTAATCCTTGATCGTATACATGTTTCCGGACTCATTTTTAGATGCCTTTAGACTCATGTCTTGGTGATATACATCTGGATATATGCGAGGAAATTTCCGATTTCTAATCTGGAGTTTTCATTTAACTCGGTATTATTTAAAATAGGTCAGGGGCTTGAGGGTTTCACCGACGTTGAGGTTTTATGACCTTGTTTGTTTTAATAATTCAAGCTCTATTGCCGACATTCTTCTGAGCACTTTAATTAAATGTGATCTGGCCAGCCCCAAGCTATTGAGTTCGGGTTCATACAATTTGGTTAAGTTTATGTTTTTCCATGATCCAGTGATTGTTTTTAATAGGCCCATAGTGATTCTGTTTTAAACGCATATTTCCCGAGTATGGCGCATCTTGATGATCTTAAGTATATTAACTGTGGGCTCTTTGGAGCCATGATTATCCCTTTCTTCCTTTTGTCACTGCTTTAGTGATATTCGCTTTAAGCGTAAATCTGTTTTATTTTAGTCTTGGTCTTCCGAGTAGATCATTGAAGGACACGTTGTGGCCAGTGTTCTCGCTACTTTAACTCAAGTATGTTTAAGCTGGTCTCTTTAGACATTTACATGATCTCGTTCATAGGTTTCTCTTTTGAACTTGGCATGCCCGTGACTATCACCAGGGCTTTGTTTGGTTCAGAGCCTCAAATAGGTTGACCGATTTGGCCAGAAGTAAATTAATTTGGACTTTGGCCAGAGGCTTCAAGTGTGCATAACCCGGATGAAGCCGGTTTGTCAGAGGTAAATTAACTTGGACTTTGGCCAGAGGCTTCAAGTGTCCATAACCAAGATAAAGCTGATTTTCTAGAGGTAAATTAACTTGAACTTTGGTCAGAGGCTTCAAGTGTACATAACCCGGACGAAGCCGATTTGCCAAAGGTAAATTAACTTGGACTTTGGTCAGAAGCTTCAAATGTGCATAACCCGCACGAAGTCGAATTGTTCCTTGATGAAGTTATCGCCGTTCTTTGATATCTATTTCTACTGGAGGCCAAATCTCCCTGTTTGGTCTTCGTTCCTAAAAACTACCATGCATAATTACAACTTTAGAAAAAGAAGGCGCTTCCCACCCTCGCAGGGGAAAGGAGCGACACCTATTTACCTAATGTAAGTTCTAAATTAGTTTAGAAACAACTGAGAACTGGCTCGCCTTTTCTGACAACCAAACGTGTCTTACGTGAACGCGTAAATGAAAGACTAAAGACAACTCAAGATGTCACTTGAGGAATCTTGGCATGTGAAGCTTTCAGCTCTGAGAAGGAGAGATCAACCATATTACCCTGGAAATACCTTTCCTAAGCTGGCAAGTCAAAATGGCCATGTCCACACATTGCTGCCAAAATGACTTTGGCTTCTCCGGTCTCTCTACAATGAATAGCTTCCCTAATAGTTGCAGTAATAGCATGAGCTGGTTCAGGAACAAAAGCATGACCAAGTATATGCATTTTCATCAATGGAGTCAACTTTGCTGTATCACCAAAATCATAAGCATATATCCCTTTTGTTAATGAAGGACATGCTGTACGTTCAACCGCTCGGATTAATTCTCTTATTCAGCTTTTCTCTAAGTCCTGCAAAATTGGAACCACCACCAGTGCAACCTATGATCATATCAGCGGTTTCTCCAATAGCTTCCATTTGTTTAAAGCACTCTTCTCCAATAACAGTTTGAAGAAGTAAAACATGGTTTAGTACACTTGCTAAACAGTATTTTGTATCGGGATTTTTAGTGGCTATCTAAACTCTCAGGACTTGTTGGATCGTTTCGAAGATTTCTTCGACCTGCCTCAGTGATCATAGATGGAGATGGATGTACCTTTCACATACAAGGCCAAATATGCTAGAAGCAAAGGCTATTGCACTTCCCACTGTCCCGCACCGGTTTCCGTCACAACATTCTTGACACTCTGTTGTAAGTTATACCATGCTTGCAGAACGGCTGAGTTCGGTTTGTGTGATCCTGCAGGACTTACACCTTCATATTTGTAGTAAATTCTTGCTGGTGTATCAAGAAGTTTTTCCAATCTCTTGGCTCTGATGAGAGGACCAAGAACACTTAATAAGAAACTTTGTCGGCAAAAAGCTTCAGGATGAATACAGTTGCTAAAAGGATACAAAATATCACCAACAGCCCCTAAGACAGCAATAAAAAAGGAGAATCATAGTGTAAAAAGAAATGATGCCTGTTCTGTCAAAACATTAGACAACTTCGTACACAACATAAATCCAATAGTCATAGGAAGATTTGATCATGTTTACAAAAAACGGTATAATCTCGGCATTACTTCCTTTAGTAGTAACAACCAAAGCGACACCTTCAATTTGCAATAAGGTTGTGCGACGAAGCTCTTGTAACGGCTGCATAGAATGACCAGGACTGTGACCCGACCGAGTTTGATAGAGTTCCATGCTACAATATCTTTATCATGAATCCTTCTAAGCAATTTTTCCACGACCCGTTCATCATAACCGGTATAGAATGTCAGCAGCATACCTGCCATAATATTTTAATGATAGCACATTACCGAAAAGCGCTTACGTTCATCATAAGATCCAACAATTTGTTAGGATAAGGGCCCTTAAATACGGGATTAGATCCACCACATCGATATCAGTCTCAGAATTGATTTCTAGCATTAAGCTCTTAGAATAACTACAAACATTAAATAGGACGACAACCAAAAAACTTATCTGTATTACTGCCATCAACTGTTTTGTCAGGTCGAATCTTCGCATGGCATAATGCTGTTGAGGAGGGTGGATGTGTGACTAGGTTACTAGGATGAAGCAGTTGGACAGAACGAGATATGATAATTTGATCCAGAATAAGTGTAACTGCTTGAAGCATCATCATAAGCATAACTGTACGCAGAGGGACATGCATTCTTAAACATCTCCAAGTAATGTGTCGGAGTATAGCTCTGCGGACTCGAATGCTCGGCGGTACAACAAAACTCCTCCGTTACACTTTAACCCTCCAAGCTTATTGACACTCTCAGATTACGATAATACCAATGTACCACCTGTTGGATAACACCAATTTCCAGCATTCACACAAAGCACATCCAGAGTTAGCAACGGCATAGATGAATTGTAGATAAGTCATTTAATCAAACACCTTATCTCCCTAGTAAAATATGCTATACAATAAAAATTGTATTCCCTTTGAAGGCATAATACTATACAACCGGGAAATTTCCCGAGGCGTAACAGCTTTCAAGTTACGAATTAGAAAGCTTATCTCTAATCGTTGACGTTCACGTATTTGTTCAAGATTTGAAGGGAGCATCGGCTGACCTTCCAAGGAGTAGATCGAATATGAGCAAATGTCTTCATAGAAGTGTTCTGTTCTATCTGCCTCGTCGACTCCAAAACGTCCTGGTATGAATTCAAGGATATTGGTGTCAAATTCATTCTGACCATTTTCATAACTCATAGCATCACATCATTTTATGTTGACGATGCGATCCTTCATGTCTTAATAGTGAAATCATCAAATATATGAAGCATAGGCTAATGAATTAGTGAAAATGAAAAGGGTTAGACTTATCTTTCGAATTATCGACATTTCGAATTTGTTGAAGCCACAGATCTGGAGACGTGGTTACTATTTCCACCATTAATGCCGACATCGTAAATGATGCCACCATCTATCGTTTCTCATGGATACGGTGTGGAAAAAAAAAACTGTTTCACAGGAACCATTTTAAAAAAATATGATGCAAGTATTTTAAAAATTCATATTATTTTGTTAAGAATGTGTCCAAATCCAATTCACTAAAACCACCAAAAATAAGTACCCATATTTTAAAATTAAAATGGCTTAAATGTATTTTTAGTTTTCTTATTTACAAATTTTTAACGTTTTAGTTGTCCTTTTAATTTTTTCAGCCTTTTAGTCCTTAAGTTGTTATTTTTTAGGATTTTTTTTATTCCTCCTCCTGTTTTGATTATGTGACCCTCAAAATGGTGATTGGACATGTTAAGTCAGACGTCATGTCATTTAATTAGTTGATCAAGTTAATGACATGACATGAAATTTGTATTTTCATTATTCTATAAACCAATAAACTATTTTGGACCGTGTTTATATATTAAAGAACCCTAATTTCTTGAGTTGGTTCCATAATTCCCCTAATTTCTTCCGCTGCTTCCATAACCTCATCAACTATCTGCGAACGAATTGCGAAGACACCATGGAATTTAAAGAGCAAGGAAGAACGAAAAGTATGGAAGAAGTGAAATATTGTATGAGGTAAGTGAAACCTTTTTTACCTGAATTAGGGTTTATGTTTTAGTATGCATAATGTGGTTCATTCTTCGTTTTCTTTCTTCTGGATGTGGGTCCTAAAAGATGTTATTTATTCTGAATGTGGGACCAAATAATGTTGTTTAGTCTGAAATAGGGTTTATTGTGAATGTGGTCCCCATTATTGATGTTTATTTTGAACCCTTGTTTCTATTACAGACCAAGTCAAAAGCAAGGCATTAGGATACAATTTCATCTTAGGGGAAAGAGATTTGGATTATGTGTCGTATAGATGAGCATAGCCTTTACATATTCATTTTGATATTCATTTAATAATATTGTAATGTCATACTAAAATTGCATATCATAATTATCATTTTCTGTAGGGTTTAGTACCAGTTGTTCAAAGTGTAAGTCAACATGTGGAGCAAAGACTATGTGTGAAGCATCTCTATGGCAATTGGAAAAAGAAACATCCAGGACTTGAATTGAAATAGGCAATGTGGAGTGCTGCAAGAGCTACAACCATTCCAGTATGGGAGAGGGCAATGCAACGATTAAAATCTTTGAAGGAAGCAACTTGGAAGGATATGTTGCACATCCCTGCTCACTTATGGACCAAGTCACATTTCAAAACATACTCCAAGTGTGATCTACAAATGGTTGTGCAGGAAGTCTTTTTTCATTAACAGTTATTCACATATAATCTACCCTACAAATGGGCCTCAACTATGGCCTTTGTTGGAGGGTCAGGTACCAATCAAACCACCCATGCTCAGAAGGGCCATTGGTCGACCCAAGAAGCTGAGGAACAAAGTGAATGATGAACTAAGAAATCCACATGTACTTCCTAGGAAGCTTACAACTGTGAGCTGTTATAAATGTGGTGCCATGGGACACAACAAAAGGAGTTGCAAAGAAAAAAGGGCTGTTGAGAGAGCCATTCCCAAAGGTGGTAACAAGAAGGGCAATGCATCAAAGGATGGAAAGAGACAGAAACTTGAAACAAAAGGTGGAAAGAAGACAAAGGCAGCTGTAACAGAAATTGGGAACTCATCACAAGCACCTCAACCTTCTCAAGATTAGTTCAAATTAGGTTCTATGTGCTTCATGTCAGTTTGTAATAGTTAGGTTTTATGGCATTTTGTGGTTTATGTGCTTGAACAAGTCTTTGAATTTTGTGGCTTTGTTGTCTATGTATTGGAACAAGTTATTGTCTATGTAATGACTTTAATGATATCTCTATGAAGTAATACTCAATTTCAACTTCCTTGTCAGTTAATTATGCATTATTGAAATTGACATGTCCTTTAATTGAAACATGTCCTAAGTAATGGCTATAATTGGAACATGTACTATGTAATGACTAATTGGAACATGTCCTATAATTGGAACATGTACAATCTGTAAACAAATGGAACATGTCCTATAAGCAACATCTGCTATAATAATCTGCATATGCTAATTCAACAATTCAGCAATTCAAAAACCATATAACCAAGATACCATATAAACCATAAACATATTAAAGCAAATACCATATAAACCATAAACATATTAAACCAAAAATCATCATTCTCATTCATCAATTCATGGGTTACATTCATACTGTCAGATTCATTACACTTGTTACAACTAAACCATAAACATACAACATCATTTTTTAACCACAACCTACTTCACTACACTTGTTACAACTAAACCTAATAACATTACAAAGCTTATAACACATGTGAAATTCTGGCCTATGCAGACAGCAGATGTCCTAACACATGTCACGACATTGTGCTATATAATCATTTAAACTCAGAAGCGCAACATCAGACTGATACCTTGAATATCAGAATTGCACACTCACAGATGTCACGACATATGATCCAACATGTTTATCATGAACCCTAACAGAAAATGTAAATCTGCAGAATGATAAAGAACACAACAATTGTTAACCCAGTTCGATGCAACTCACCTACATCTGGGAGATACCAATCCAGGAAGAAGACTTCACTATCTGTAGACCTATTACAAAGCTAAACTCCCCCGTTTACAACTTTATCCTAACATCTACCCAATGAACATCTTTACCAAGGCTAAACTCAAACGTTTACAACTCTGATATGAGATACCCCACTCACTTCCCTTAATCACCAACTGTGATTTCTACATCATCCCTGTCAATACAGAAATTTGTCAAGCTTTCTTGATAAACAAGCTAACTCGGATTTGCTTAAAAGCTTCATCCAAGAACAATACACAATCCAATACCTCAAGGGTTATGGATCTGTGCGACACCTATATCTGCCACAGTGCATCAAATGATACAAAGGGAGACTTACAACCTAGAGAGCCAACGACTCTCAAAACCCTAAACCATTATTTCTTACGCAAGAACACGAGGTTACAAAAGGCGTACTCAGGCGTATTACAATCTAGGTCTAAGTTTTCTATTTATAGGCTTCTGCAGTCTTGGGCTTTCTATCTTTGGTCCTTGATCCATACGCATTATCTCTTGGCTGATTTGTTACAGATTTGACACTTACTAAACCATTGCAGTACTTCATGATGTCATGATTTCAGGTTAGACATCTTCTTCGACATATTTGTTCAGTCCAGATTTATTCATCTTTATCATCAATGTGTTTTACCAAAATTTTGTCAAACCGAAGGTGCTTTCAATCTCCCCCTTTTGATAAATTTTGGCTAAAACACTTTTTGGACGTCTCTTCACCCTTAGTGGCGGATATGATTGGAATACTGTGCAAACTGAATCTATGTTGGTGTACATGAGGAAGAAGATAACTCTGACTCCCCCTTAACTAGTGAGACGGTACGGCCACCCTTGAGAAAAGTAGTAAACCAGGATGAGCGAGTTTAGAAAATGTCCAGGAAATAGAAACTTCTAAAGAAGTTAGTAGAAAGATTGAAACCGAAGAACAAAGGACATCCTTTTCAAACACATTCCCCCTCTAGAGATCAGTTGTAGTCTTTATGAATCTGAGTACTTAAAGCATGTAACTCAGGTCACAAGACACAACTTGATTCTTAACTCAAGTCACAAGACACAAAGGAAACTTACACACAGACAGGATGTTATAACATGTTGTTTATCATCCTTGCACAACAACTGTAAGAACAACCCATGCATCCCCTGCATCCCTTGACTCAGTGACCTATACTCCCCCTTTTTAGCCAAAAATTGGCAAAAGAAACCAAGACATTCCCATACCCAACCAACATTTATCCAGACTTGAACAAAAGATATTTTGACCATATCACAATGAATATCCCAAAACTGCTCCAAGAACACCCTTAAATAACCAAGAACTTTCCTTCGAATGTAACGATCTATTGAAACTTCAATGCGGTTATTACTCTAAGGTTGTAACTTCACCAAGACCCAACGCGCACCGGCTAAGAATGCTTTAACTGTTTCTTTTTCAAGAAAACCGTCCAACAACAATGCAAGTAACGATGAACGTGTTTAGCACGCGCATAATGCAATATCCACCGACCAAAAGACCAATTACTCATAAAGCATGTCCTTAACAATGTTCTAACATCATGTCAGACATTGTCCATCAAGAAAACTTCTGTATTGACGAATATATTCACAGTTTTGTGATCACAGCCTGCAGAGAAAAATAAATTATCCCAAACTCAATCAATGATTCTTAAGTATCCAATAAGAACCATGTAACTTGAACTGCCAAGTCTCCCCCAACTTGCAACAATACAAATATGTCAAGACATCCTTATTGACATCTCATCCTCCCAGGTTGGACACATACTCACAGCTTGCTTGACTCACAAATGCAAACTAGAACTCCAACTGCATCCTCGCAGTAAAACATTTTAGATCAAGGAGCAACTCCCCCTATCTAAGGTAACCATTGATCCTCCACAGAACACCTAGCTAATGAATGGAAAACATAAGACGCATCTTCATGTCTTCAAGAGCGCACCCTCAGTTCAAGCCACCTGCTGAACACAATCATCAACTCTCTTATTGCTTCTTCTGACAAGAACCAATAATCACTCACACATGATCACCATCATGCTACCCGTGAGGAAATAATAAAAGGATAACAATCCTACCATAACAAACTCTTGGCTTAAGATCAAAGTCCCATTGATCCCCCTCATCCTGCAACCATCTACACACCACACGAACTCCTCTTGAATTCTCATGTATAGACCTCCAGCTGCTTGAGGCATAAACCAATTGAATCAAAATGCTTCACATTCCTCAAAGAGACGAACATGGCCCCTTAGTTTGTTATAACGATGTCAGATATCGTATGCATGCTCCAGAACATCACAACTGCCAAACTGATCCACTACTAGCATGACTTGCAGCCAGGGGCAGCATCCCCTTCACAAGATTTTCCACTGACTCTACCAAGCCAGCAATAGAGATAGACACCCCACAATCTAAGACAATCATTTCTTATCATTCTCCCGTATGATAACCTGGAATACTTCTGATTTTCTGGTGAATATCCACTTCTTAACGCATCAAAAACCAGACCTTCATGTAATCAACATATGATCTACTCCAATCTTCTCCACACCATCCTCCCAAGGCAGTTCTTCTACTTCACCATTCTCCCGCATGACAAGATAGATAGTCCTTAGACATGAAGTAGCCAACAAGTTCCTAGACCGGAACTTAAGAATCCTCCACCAAGGATAACCAACCCAAAGATGTTCTAACATCAGTTAGGACATCTTCCATACATCATAGACACCACACACCATGGTTCTTGATATACTCCACCACTGGACTTACTATCAGCATAGTAATCCAAACTGAAGATCTTCACACAACACTGCGCCACCAGTTTGAACAAAGAGAACTTCAGAAACCCAGAGAGAAATAAACTCTCATCCACCAAAGGAAGGTATACTTCCATCCTCAACCCAGAACTTCTGCCACAAGCTCCAAGAGAACCAGAACCTCCTTACATTTTCAACTAACTACCCTTCTACACAAGAGCAATCAGTTTCAAGCATCCTTCTTGAATGTACACTATGAAACCAACCAAATGCCACCTTTTGATTGATCTCAATCTTCTTCAGAATTCCCACAAGATACACTGATCCACCAATGAAAATAGATCTTCAAGTCACATGAACTACTTGCCCCATAGCAAGACATCTTGGATCCACCACGCCTCTTAGTCATGTAACATCTTCCCATCCACAACTCCCGCAAACTGAATGAGATGGACCTTTTTGAAGCATCCATAACTTCCATTCTCCTGTAGATCACCTTATCTTAAGCTGATGTGCCACATCACCAGCTGAGACTTCTGATGTTAAACTAGATTCAGAACATTCTGATATGGCATCCAACTGTTGAATTCAGCTCCTCCTTCTGCCACTTAGAAGAACCTCTTCCCTTCGCAGAACAAGAGTTCCATGCTCTCATAGACTTGATTCACCACCAAGTTTAAGTAGACAACCTCCATCCTGCTTTGAAACTCCAAAGACTTCACACCTACCACGTCTGAATCTTTAGAAAATAAGTAGTCCAAGACTACACCATAGCCATACCAAAGAATGCCAATTTCCTTAGTAGAGCAGACTGTAGAAAGTCAGAGATAACTGCCACTTAACTTTGACCTTCAACCTGAGCAAAATCCCATGCTCCCAAGTACCTAGATCAGAAATAAACTGATCCAAGCAATAACTATCAAGATCATGATGTCTTCATCTTCATCTTCAACAGCATCAAAGTCCAGACTAGTTTCTTGCCAGGAAACTCTCCAGAGAACACATGCTTCTGTCACACCCGACTGAAGCCACTTCTTAGGTCACCACCTAAGACTAAAATGGATGCTAAAGCGTATGCAGTACCCCTCCCATGATTCTGCACAAACTCTGATGATGAGATGTTCCAACATCTTGTTGAACATCTGCAATCTTGACTTTCAAGGATAATTAATTAAATACTTGTGGACTCCACAAATAGCAATTGATCTTAAATCCTTGTCCAATAACCCTTCTTCACTATTGTAGTTGAGCTCCACCAAATCACATCATGAACACTTATAAAGTATTCAATCTTTTTGCAAGTATCTTCTTCAAATGGCAATGTTGAGATACCAAGGCTGTCACCCTTGACTCAAGTATCTAAGATTCTCTCTGAACGAATCTTATTTACCTCAATAATTCTTCAATCAGATTGGATCCACTCTTAGGGTCAAGAGAGATGAATCCTTCCTTGCTGTTTTGGATGGTGAAAATAAATCACCTCCACTTTCTTCAGATTGTGTTTCAAAGAAACACCTTCTAGTCAGAAGAATAACTAGAAGACTCCAGATACACGACATAGATGTCTTTATAAGTGGACTTGAGAGAGTTCTCAAGTATCTTTGACAACCTAGCCGATTAATAATTTATCAAACTCCCAGAGCTAGAACTTGATAAACTTAACTCAACTCCTCTCCTCTTCAACTGACTCCAAGCTGCACCAGGAACCCAAGCTTCCAAGTACCAAGTCACTATAACAGATATCTACCAACAACTCCATTCACTCTATCGCTCCCGACTTTGAAATAAAAGAATGCAGATATCTTCACATATAGAGGCGAACGATTGAGATCTTCCACCAACTGTCTTCAGTAACAACTCCAGAATCCCATAATTCTAGAGATCTTCCATCAGAAACACATGCAGCGGAACCACTAAGGAAACAGATCCTGCTTGCCCTAATAAGATGTCATAACATCTTATAAGACACATCAACAAGAGAACTAGCCACTTCTCCTGTAGTTGTTGTAGAATCTCCTCAGCAACATAAATAACCTCCGGGTTACTCCCTTCAATCCAGAACATCCATCTCATCCATTAGTACCCTTGTGTATGTCTGAGTTGATTGATCTGATCTTCAAAACTCCTCCTTATTTAAACGCCAGAAAGTATCTCCCAAAGATCTCATCCAGAACCAGACAGGATGCTTGCTCTGATACCAATTAAAAATATGACCTATGCAGACAGTAGATGTCCTAACACATGTCAAGACATTGTGCTACATAATCATTTAAACTTAGAGGCGCAACAACAGACTGATACCTTGAATATCAGAATTGCACACTCACAGATGTCACGACATCTGATCCAACATGTTTATCATGAACCCTAACAGAAAACGTAAATCTGCAGAATGATAAAGAACACAGCAGTTGTTAACCTAGTTCGGTGCAACTCACCTACATCTGGGGGATACCAATCCATGAAGAAGACTTCACTATCTATAGACTTGTTACAAAGCTAAACTCCCCCGTTTACAACACTATCCTAACATATACCCAATGAACATCTTTACCAAGGCTAAACTCAAACCTTTACAACCCTGATATGAGATACCCCACTCACTTCCCTTAATCACCAACTGTGATTTCTACATCATTCATGTCAATACAGAAATCTGTCAAGCTTTCTTAACAAACAAGCTAACTCGGATTTCCTTAAAAGCTTTATCCAAGAACAATACACAATCCAATACCTCAAGGCTTATGGATCTGTGCGACACCTATATTTGCCACAGTGCATCAAACGATACAAAGAGAGACTTACAACCTAGAGAGCCAACGACTCTCAAAACACTAAACCCTTGTTTCTTACGCAAGAACACAAGGTTACAAAAGGCGTACTCAGGCGTATTACAATATAGGTCTAAGTCTTCTATTTATAGGCTTCTGCAGTCTTGGGCTTTCTATCTTTGGTCCTTGATCCATGCGCATTATCTCTTGGCTGATTTGTTACAGATTTGACACTTGCTAAATCAGTGCAGTACTTCATGATGTCATGACTTCAGGTTAGACATCTTCTTCGACATCTTTGTTTATTCCAGATTTATTCATCTTTATCATCAATGTGTTTTACCAAAATTTTGTCAAACCGAAGATTCTTTCAACATGTAAACTTCAGTTGCATATTAAGGAACTTGATCTTCATATTCAACTCATCCTCTTTGACCCTGCATTCATTAACCTTATTCTGCTCTGAGCGTAATTTTTCCTTCAAAGATGTAATCATTTCTTTTGCTATTGGGGTCATCTCTTCGTCATACCAAACAAAATGACCACACCTTTTTTGTCCCACAAGCTACAAGCAACATATAAGAAAAAAACGTAAGACATTTACATGATTGGAGAAAGTAGAAGTGATAAATCATAGACAAATATTACCTTATACATCCCACAGCCATAAAAGCGTCATCCTGGGTTAGAATCAGTCCATGATGTCATCAGTGGTGCTTCTAGGACGCACATACATTCTCCATGGTTCGATTTGAAGTTTGAATGGGATTTTGTGCGACTGCTTTCTTGGGAAAAACCAGACATGGACAAGACGAGGTAGAAGATGTGGAGAAGATGAAGTAGAAGACGTGGAGGAGAAGAAGTAGTAGCAGAATTTCTAGAGATGAAGAAAGGGATGAACACGATAAAATTAGGGTTCTTTATTATGTAGATTGTCTAACATTAATTTTTTTTTAAATATTAATGTTTTATTAAAATATACAAATGACAAGGCAACTCAATTAAATGACATGGCATCTAACTTAGCATGCCCAATCACCATTTTGAGCGCCACATAATCAAAACAAGAGGGGGACAAAAAAAATCCTAAAAAGTGACAACTTGAGGGACTAAAAGGCTGAAAAAATTAAAAGGGGGACTAAAACGTTAAAAATTTGTAAATAGGGGGACTAAAAGTGCATTTAAGCCAATTAATATTCAATCTGTCTCATAATAACTGTCTTATTTGAATTATGCGTGGTTTTTAAGAAAATGATTAGATGTATTGATTTTAATGATAAAATTATTATCTTTTAATAAAATACACTTGATCTGAGATGATCAGACTGGATCATCGTGCCCTTCGTGTAGGACAGATGATGATGCTTGTAGGAGAGAATGGGGGGTATACCTGCATGGTACTCCGATGCAAAAGTAAGTATTTGGGAAAAAGAGAGAAAGCAAGCACAAAGCGTTAAGGTGTGATTTTGAGTATTCAATAGTGATCAAACCTGACCCTCTCAAGTGAGAAGGTATTTATAGATGCAACCCCCGGCGCGGGGCCAAGGTCTCCCATGTGGTCGAAATATCTAGTCGACCAATGAGAGACTGCCAGGTGGAGGGTCAAGCGCGTGGCCCTTTGACCTGGTCCAACTGCTTCTGTGAGATTCGAGGAGGCAGTTGGTCGCGTGAACTGTCAAACGCGTGAGAGGGAAATCCCCAACGGTCATATTGTGCCCAACGGCTAGTTTCTGCCCAACGGCTAGTTTTTGCCCAACGGCTAGTCTCAAGCTATTGGGCCTTGCCAAGAGCTGGACTGGATTGGCCCTTGCCCTTCTGTGGGCTAAGCGCCTGCCCAGTCCAGAACAGGAGTCCCCCCAAGTCTTTGCTCTGAAGAATAGTAATGACTTGAGATAGCCTCGGGGACTGTCAGCTTTTAATAATAATGTTCGGGGGCATGCCGTTCGCCAGTTCTAATGTTGCGGTGGTCGACATTGGCTCCTAACCAGCCCGACAAGCCTTTCGTATGCGAGGACATGCTTACGGAAATGACATTTTTATGTCGACCAAGTTTAGGAAGTGTGCCCTCCGAAGTGGCGTTTTTATGCCGACGAGCCCTGCCGAGGACATGAGTTGCGGGTATTGTCGAGGAAGATGTGCTCGCGAGATAGCAGAACTTGGTGAATGTAACGTCTAGCTTTGGGAATGCCAAGCGAAGATTCCCTTTCTGACACGTGGTGGTGCATTCAATTCCTGTCAGGTCTAGAGGCCTAGGCTATGATGGCATTTGCGCTTCCCAAGCGAGGAAGTGCTTATAAAAGGGGGGAGAGAGGATTCATTTGAACACTTCACTTAAATTCTTCTTCCCAAACCTCTTTGCTCTACATCTTGTGCTCTCGCCGGAGTTTCTTCGCCATCGTCGATCTTCAAAGCCTAGTCCGTGATCTTCATCTTCTACCTTTGATGTTTCAAGTAAGTTCTTCATCTCCTTCTGTAATTCCTATGGTGTTCTTCGTTTCTGGAAATCTGCACGAATTTTCCGGTGATTCATGAATTTTCTAGTTGAATGTTCATGTGTTCTTCGATCAACACATGAATTTCTGGAAAATTCATGAAGAACGTGAAGAACACGAAGAACATGGGATGAATGCCCATGAACATTGTGTAGGCTTATGTAGATCTTTCTAGATTCTGGTTAGGATTAGTTTTAGGTTTGTAGTCGGGCATTAGGCCTGTTCGACGTGAAACTTTGGCATTTGCGCGACGAGCTTATTTTGTCGAGTAAGCTCTTCCTTGTAGAGTCTTCGTAGAGTCGCGGAGACTCGTCCCCGTTGTGGGGGAAACTGAAGTCGCCGTATTCTGTCGTGGTCGACTAGGGCTCGAGGTTATCCTCGACTTATTCCTCGCCCTTTCACTTGATTAGTGGTGGAAGGGTGGATTTGATCTTTGTCGTCGAATTCACTATTTCTTCCTCTGCTTTTCAGGTGAAATGGCTGACCAACGCGAAGGGGCCGTACCCGATGTTGGGGCTGCGCACGAGGAGGCGCAGTAGTCCTTAGACTATGCCAACGTCCAAGTAGCTGAGGGGGACCTCAAGTAGATCGCCCTGGAACCCCTGTCGACGAGGTCGACATTTACTGAAGAGGAAGCTCGGGAGTTTCCCTACCTTGAAGATCAGGCTGAGGGTGCGCTCGTGCATTGGAGAGCTATCTGCTCGATAGTGAACAACCGAATCTGTTCGGTGTATCTGGGGATGCGATTCCCCATGTATGACTTTGGCTTTGTAGAGGCAAGGCATCGCCTGCCCTTTAGCAATTTTCATGAGGCCATCTTCTGCCACTTAGAGTTGTGCCCAGCCCAACTCCATCCGAACGCACTAGCGTTTATTTGTGCTTTTGAGATGGTGTGCCGTTACTTGAAGGTCGGGGCGACCGTGGATCTTTTCTTTTGCATTTTCAAAATCCAGCAGAGCACAGCGGTCCCGAAGCAAAGCTGGGTGTCTTTCAAGCAGAAAAGCAGGCTCTTCTGGTCGTACTCAGAATCTGTCCGACATTTCAAGTACAAGTTCTTGGTCGTGAAACATGTCTCTGAAGTGGCTAAGAGGTCACTCTCTACGCTTGAGATCGTAGAAGTTGATGGTTAGTAAGTTGAGAAAGCTGTGTCCAAGTTCCCTTTGGAGTGGATATATGCCCATTTCAGATATAGGACCGATCAGTTCCTCGTCGAGCACGAGCAGCTCTGTGAAGGGGACAAGGAGTCCTATCGGGTTTTGCATGCTTACGTGGAGATTTTTAGCACTGCCTTTGTGGTGGACAAGGATGGTAAAGAGTTTCTCGGGGAGGATGGAGAGCCTGCTCGGGCGGCTCGTTATATTAACACTAGGGCCCTTCTTGAGTGCGAAAGCAACG
Organism: Lathyrus tuberosus; assembly: GCA_022829125.1. Taxonomy (NCBI): domain Eukaryota; kingdom Viridiplantae; phylum Streptophyta; class Magnoliopsida; order Fabales; family Fabaceae; genus Lathyrus; species Lathyrus tuberosus. The sequence goes on from JALAZF010000210.1 coordinate 9,232,552, forward strand.
ATGTTGCATTTGAGCTCCTCGGCATAGCTTATTTCTTTGCCCGTGTTTTTAATTCTTGCCCAACGTACTAATCTCCTCTTTTATGTTTGCAGAGAAAATGGCAGACATGAGGGAGCATCTGATGAGGTCTGCGGCGGCCAAAAACCTGAAGAAGGTGCCCCTAGTTCGCAGAAAGTAACATTGGAAAAGTTCGTGGGCGGCACAGGCTCCGCCCTGGGGACCACTTCAAACCCTCCAACCCCGGACACGATCCATAAGAGGAAACAAAACGATGTTGGCTCTTCGCCGGCTGGTTGCTCGGGCGGTTTTGTCAGGGGGAGATTCGTGTTGCCTCCGTGGTATCTTCAGGGGAAGATTTTTTACGGGGAGAGCTCTATCGTTGTTTCCGAACTTGATGCTTTGGCCATCCTGTCCGCCGACCCTCAGGTGTGGAGGAAGCTTCTTTGTTAGGACACAGCGGCTATAATCAGAGTGCTGGAGGCGGAATTGGCCCTCGGGGATGCGGATATGGTTCCGCTTGCCGACCTTAAGAGGGCGAAAGCTAAGATCTCTGACCTGGAGCTGGAAAACACAGAGATTTACAACTATCTGAAGAAGCTTCAAGGTAACCTCGAGGCCAAGATTGAACTTCAGAAGGAAGTGACCCAGATGAAGGGGGAGGTGACCAAAGTGAATGACGAGAATGCCCGTCTGAAGGCGAGGATAGCCGAGCTGGAGGGATCGTCGGTGGTTGGTCAGGATGAGACCGACGACGAGAAGGTTCTGAAGACGCGGAGGGACCTGATCGATAGGATCCATCTTCTTGAGCGGGATAATTTGGAGGCAGCTGAGTTTGGTTTCAACGTTGCCTTGGAGCAGTTGAAAGCCCTCAACTCCTACGTCCAGCTGCTGACCGAGGGGATGGGCGTTCTTAATGTGGTTGTCAACGGCGAGGTGGTTCCCCTGGAGGTTCCTGGCGATGCAGCTTAGTTTTTATTTTGAATTTATACTTGTATTTTGTGGGCCTGCGTGCCTTTTGATTTGTAACCTTTTTGTCGGGCACAACCCTTTTCTTGTAATATTGACTTATTCTAGCCTTGTGGCAGAAATTATATAAATATTTTACCTAGCCTTCATTTTAGACCCCCAAGGATTACCCTGTTCGCAGCCTCTGCTTGCCCATTAGTCTGGGGACGCTCGACGGAAGTGAAGTGTTGCTTCGTGCCTTGTTTGGCGACAAAGTCTTGGAACTTCCTGTCCGTGAACTGGGTTCCATTGTCGGTCACAAGGGCCTGGGGTACTCCAAATCGTGCGAGGACGTTCCTTTTATAGAAATGAAGTATGTTAAAGGTTGTGATCTTGGCGAGAGCTTCGGCTTCGATCCATTTTGTAAAGTAATCGATGACCACAATCTGAAATTTGTTTTGATAAGACCCCATTGTGAAGAGGCCGAGTATTTCCTCCCCCACCAGCGAAGGGCCAAGGCGAGGACAGAGTCTTCAACTCGTTAGGGGGCGCCAAGTGCATGTCCCCGTGGCGCTGGCATCAGTCACATTTTTGGACATGCTCCTTAGCATCGTGCTGCATGGTCGGCCAATAGTATCCTGCTCGCTGGGCCTTTCGTGCCAAAGATCTCCCTCCCAAGTGCTGCGTGTTGATGCCCTCATGAATTTCCTGGAGAATTTTGGGGACCTTGTCCTCCTCAACGCATTTTAAGAGGCAGATGGAGAACCCCCATCGATAGAGTTTGTCTTCGACCAGCACGACTGAGCAGGCTCTTCGTTTAGTCACGCTGGCCTCCTTGCTGTCCTCAGGAAATTCCCCCGTGGTGAGGTAATTATACACTGGGGTCATCCAGCAGCTGCTGTCTTCAATGGCGTTAACGTCGAGCAGCTTTGATGGCTTCTCAATACTTGGTCGAGCGAGTATCTCTTGTACGACGGATTTATTACCACCTTTCTTTCTGGTGCTAGCTAGTTTCGACAAGACATCTGCCCACGTGTTTCGTTCGCGAGGGATGTGTCAGACTTCCCACGCGTTGGACTTAGTAATTCTTTCCATCACCAGCGTCAGATACTCGACCAGCTGATCCTTTTTGGCCTGATACTCTCCTCGTACTTGAGATGCTATAACCTAGGAATTGGTGAAGATCTTTACCTCCTTGGCGCCCAAGTCTTCTGCCAACCGTAATCCTGCGAGGAAAGCTTTATACTCGGCTTGGTTGTTGGACGTAGGGAAGGACATGACTAATGATACTTCAATCAGGATTCCTTCCTCATTTTTGAGGATGATACCAACGCCACTGCCTGAGGAGCTGGATGCTCCGTCCATGAAGATGGTCCATTTGTGTACCCTGCTGGGCGAGGATACTAGAGACGTCATTTCAGCCATGAAATCGGCCAGGACTTTTCCCTTGAGGGCCTTCCTGCCCTCGTAGTGGATGTCAAATTCTAACAGCTCCAAAGACCACTTGAGCATTCTGCCGGCCATGTCAAGTCGACAAAGCAGCTGTCTTATGGGCTGGTCCGTATGTACTACTATGGTGTGGGCTAAGAAGTAATGTCTGAGCCTTCTTGCAGCATTGACGAGGGCGAGAGCGACCTTCTCTATCTGCGCGTATATGATTTTTGGCCCTTGTAAGGCCTTGCTCGTGAAGTAAATGGGATTTTTCCCGTCCGTTGTCTCACAAATGGGTGCGGCGCTAATGGCTTTGTTGGTGACAGAGAGGTACATGTACAATGTCTCCCCGCACTCTGGTCGTGAAATCACAGGGGGTTCGGACAAGGCTCACTTGAGGTGGGTCAGAGCCTGCTCACATTCCTCAGTCCACTCGAACGTGGCCTCCTTTCTGAGGAGTTTAAAGAAGGGCAGAGCATGCTGGCCAGACTTGGCCACAAAGCGAGAAAGTGAAGCGAGCATCCCGTTGAGGGACCGTATGGACTTCTTCGACCTGGGTGTGGGAAATTCAGCGAATGCCCGACATTTGTCGGGGTTAGCCTCTATCCCTCTCTCAGTGAGGTAGAAGCCGAGGAATTTCCCCGCCAGCACGCCGAAGGTGTATTTCTCTGGGTTAAAACGCATTTTACACTTCCTAGTCAAAAACCTTTTGCAAGTGGGCCGTGTGATCGGATTCCTCGTGGGACTTCACGATTCGAGCATATCTTTGATTTCTCATCGGAAGACTTTGTTCATCATGCGCTGGTATGTGGCCCCAGTGTTCTTTAGACCAAAGGGCATTACGTTTTAGTAATAGTTCCCCGACGAGGTTATGATCGCGGTATATTTCTTGTCCTTTTCGGCCATGGGGATTTGATTGTACCCTGAATAGGCGTCCATGAAGGACAAAAGCTTGAAACCTGCAGAATTGTCTACGAGCTTATCTATGCTGGGCAGAGGATAAGCATCCTTTGGGCAAGCCCGGTTGAGATCATTATAATCAATGCACATGCGCCATTTTCCACTATGTTTCTTGACAAGTACAATATTGGACAGCCAGGTTGTATACCTGGCCTCTGAGATAAAGTTTGCCTCTAAGAGGTCTTGTACAAGTTTTTCAGAAGCCCGTGCCTTCTCATCGGATTGCTTGCGCCTGTGTTGTACAACAGCTCGAGTAGTTGGGTCAATGGTCAGTTGATGGCATGCGGTCTCAGGGTCCAGGCCGGGCATGTCTGCAGCGCTCCATGCAAACAAATCAACGTTGTCCTCCAGGCATGTCTTCAACTACTGCTTTACCTCGTCGGGCAGCCCTGTGCCTATCTTCACTCCTCTGTTTGGGTTGGTCCCGAAGGTGATGACCTCGAACTCCCTCTTTAGCACAGGGCACATGACGGTCGTTGCAGAGGAACTGGCTATCCCTGTTGATGTGCCTTCACTACAGTCCTCGCCTTCTTCAGAAATCCAACTGTCGAGGATGATGATGTGCACAAAGAGAGTTGGCTTATTGTCAGACTGGCTTTCCTCGCCGGGATGGTATTCCTCCCTTGCCCGCTTGGCGGCCTTGGGTGTTGCGCCGATTGAACTTTGTCCTCGGGTAGTTGCTTCAAAGCACCTCCTGGCAGCTTGTATATCCCCGTGCAAGGTCGCGACGTGGCCCCAGCTCCGCTAAGGTTGGTCTGTCCAGGATGCATTGGTACAACGAAGGACAGTCAATTACCAAAAACCGAGTCTTGATCGACTTTGAAGCCTCCTCTTCCCCGAAAGTGACCGGAAGCTCCACGTATCCCCAGGGTCTGGCGGTAGCTCCGTTGAATCCTTACAGGTCAGATCCTATGTATGGCGACAGGTTCTTCTGGTCCAGCTTCAAGGCTCTGAACAAGCCGGTGTACATGATGTCCACAGAGCTGCCCTGGTCGACCAGGATCCGTCGGACATCAGTGTTGGCAAGTTTCGCTCTGATGAGCAAATGAATTTGTGAGTTCGGGGAGCCCCCAGGCAGCTCCTTACGGTAGAACGTGATTGGCTGAGAATGCCCCCGAACTTTCTCGAGTGTGAATAGCTGGTCGAATTTTCTCTTGATCGACCCTACTGTGAGCTCGATGTATCCCCCAAACGAGATAACCATGGCCGTCGGGAAGGTCTCCCACGTGCTGTGCATGGATATATGAGGAGGATCCTCAATGTGGTCAGGGATGATGAAGTCCTTTAGCCGTGTGATGGACATAGCGACCTGAGGAGGAGGGTTGGGCGGTGAAGACTCTGTTTCCTTCTTGGACTCCGAAGTCTCTCATCGGGAGGATTCACCCTTTTTTGTATACTACTTTAGGTGACCCTCCTTGACGAGGATTTCAATGGCGTCCTTCAGGTGCACGCGGTCTTCGGTCACGTGGTCTAGGCTGCGATAGAAGCGACAGTATTTACTCTTGTCCGTGTTGCCCTTAGACGGTGTTGGATTGGGGAACCGGACACCTCCCTGCTTGAACTCCGCATTAATGCATTCATAGAAAATGTGCTCGCGGGGATCTGTCAGCAGAGTATATTCTGTGAAACGATCAGCGGGTCCCTGGCCTTCACGAGGACGATCATCTCGTCGTCTCTCTTTATCGTTCCTGGGGGCCTCTGATTCGTCTTTTTTTGTTGCTCGGGAACTCTCTTGATCCCAAGAGTCCCGGGCCTTGTACGCTGCCTCTTTCTCCTCGTATTGTATATATGATTGGGCTTTATGGAGTAATTCGGCCAGGGTGCGAGGAGGCTTTATGCCCACTTATAGCGTGCGATTTTTGTCGGTGATGCGACCACCTTACCGCAATGGTTGGAATTGGGTGCTACTTTCTGATTTCTTATTTATCCTATGAAGCTGGAAAGGAAAGGGAAGCTATCTAAAACTAACCTTGCACGTAAATGTTTTCTTTAACAAATGCTAAGAGATTGGGAGTTCGTGGTCAGATTATACAAAGGGAAGTTGTCAATTACCCAGTGTATATATGGTTATCCATAAACCTTTAATGACATATTTCTCTATTAATTTAGCTGCTTTCTGGTGTTTGTCTGTCATGGGTTGGGAAAGTTTCTCCTTTGGGAATGTTGAGTGAGTGTTTTTGTTGTTTTCAGGTTTTCCGTTGTTTTTGTAAGGTACTGGACCTAAGGTTTTTTTATTTGTGTGCTCGCTAAGATTTTGCAATCTTATGCCTACGTATTCCCGTAAAGATAATTGGGAAATCAGAGTAATCGTAGTTCTTCCTATTTCTATGGGAGGAAAAGATATTTGGTGTCTTGTTTAAAGCCCAAGATTGAAGCTAAAGGTTATTTGTGTCTTGTTCAAAGCCCAAGATTGAAGCTAAAAGGTTTGACATAGAGAGAGAATTTGTCATCTCTAAAGGGAGATATCTCACCTGTTCATCATAATTTCCTTTATAAGGGTGATATCATGAAGGAATAAACTTTAACTCAGTATTGAGCAATGCAATTTTTCCTTATGAATCTTTCATGCTAAGAGAGGGACATTGGCTTGGATGTAAATAATCCAGAGGCTTGCCACTTACAACAGTTAGATGAAAGAGGAATTTACCAGGATAAAAGAGGGACTACAACTTGGATTTTGAATCAACAAGTGTGCCACTTACAGTAGTTATCTGGAATTAGGGTTTTTGATTGTCTGTTTTGACATGTGATGTACAGAGAAATATCTTCCTACAGATAGAAATCTTGATATCCTCTGAGGGGGTGTTGATTTTTGCGTGCCTTGATCAAAGCCCAAGGTTGAAGCTAAAAGGTTGACTCTACTTAGGGAGTTTTGCGTCTGTCTTGTACAAAGCCCAAGATTAAGGCTGAAAAGAGATTGACTCCACTGGGGAGGTTTTATCTGTCTTGTACAAAGCCCAAGATTGAGGCTGACTCTACTGAGGAAAATCATTATACAAAGCCTAAGAGGAGGCTGGCTGGGGGAAATTCTTATATGAAGCCTAAGAGGAGGCTAGCTTCTGCTGAGGATTGTTGAAATCCAGAGGCAGGTCCCATGTGTATTGGGGAATCAACTCTTGCTGGGGATTGGAGAAGAGTTAAAATATCAGATGCCCTGAGGTTCTGATTCTGTTAGGATTTTATTGATGGTGAATTGACCCTGGTTGGGGTTTCATAAGGTGAAGGTTTAAACCTTGAGTTTGAAAACCTATAGAGTTTTCAAACTCTGTTGGAGATTGGTGAAATGGTTAGGTTTTTTTCTTGTGCTTTTAGGAAACTTGAGAGCTTCTTTGAGATCCAAGAGAAGATGAGACTTTCCAAGTCTACTGGTATGAAGAGGTTGACTCTTAGCTGGAGAATGATCTTTGTATGATGCCCAAGAGAAGGCTGTTGGTTTAAGGGATGATGATCAACCCTAGAATGGTCTGATGTTCTGGAATTTTGACTCTCCGGGGGATTGAACTAGTAGAGATGACTAAGTTCTGTCCTATACCTGTAGGAGGCCTTTGGGTCCTTGTACTAAGCCCAAGAGGAAGCTGAGAACTTCTAAGAAGCCTGTGGGTCCTTGTACAAAGCCCAAGAGGAGGTTGAGGATGCTTTTAGGAAGCCTGTGGGTCCAAGCCTAAGAAAAGTTCAAGAAAGGTTTCACCGGGAATAAGTCCTTTCTCTGCAGAACAGTTCTAAGGTTTGAAGAAATTCAAGAGAGGTTTCACCGGGAATTAATCCTCTCTGGGGAAATGAATTTCTAATACACATATATTTCTAAGTTAGGACAGTCTTGAGAAAAGTTTCACCGGGAATAATGCCTTTCTCTGTTCCACATTATATAAGCCCAAGAGGAGGCAAGACTGTATCTAGAATTTCCTATGGGGAACTAGTTTTGACTGTGTTGAAAGAGTAACCACTGGTTTGACCTAAATCTAGACCTAACTACTGGGAAAAACTCTAAGCAAGTATATACAAGCATATATATTTATATACATGAAATATATAAACAAGTATATATTGAAAAGATAGTGGAACTTACAGTTGTGCAAGCCCAAGCATAGTAACTACAGCTGTATGGTTAGTTATTCAAGAAATTGAAGAAAGTTTTGATAAAACTTTGAATTTGAATCTAAATAAAAAAGAAAGTTGTTTTTTAAAGGAAATTTGGGGCTTATACTCACAGGGATAGGCCCAGATGATCTTTTTGAAAAGGCGACGATCACGTCATAATTTTGAAAACCACTGAGGGACTTATATAATAACTGAGGCCCAAATTATTGTATTTACAAAGAGGATGGGTCTTACACTCTATTAGAGGCCCAGGAGTTTATTTTTATGCAAGAGATGGGGATTACAACTCAAGGAGATGCCCAGATGAAAAACAGCGATCACGCAGTTATTTTGAAAACCGTATCGGGACTTATACAATGACTAAGGCCCAAATTATGGTATGTACAAAAGAGCTTAGGTCTTACACTCTATTAAAGGCCCAAAAGTGTTTGAAAAAAAAGGAAAATGAGACTTACAACCAAAGGGAGGCCCAAATGAAAATTGTTTTGAAAACGGTGATCGCGCTGAGATTTTTAATATCGTATCGGGACTTATACAATGACTGAGGCCCAAAAATGGTTTATTTACAAAGGAGTGGGACTTACACTCTATCAAGAGGCCCAAATTGATTGAAAACAAGTTTTGACGGTGAAATGAATTTAAACCCTAATTTGATTTTAAAATGCATTTTAATTTGAATAAAAATCAATTAAAATGATCAAAAATATCAAATATGTGTGAAAAAAAAGTTGTGACCTTGGATTAATGTTTGAAAAATCATATTTTATCCATATAATGATTTGAAAATCATTTGTATTTGAAAAATCAAGAGAAAGAAATATTTTTAAATGCTTAAAAACAAATAAAAACAAATTCTTTACAAAAATATTAAATATATAAAATAAATAATATTTGTGACCTTGGATTAATGTTTGAAAAATCATATTTTATCCATAGAATGATTTGAAAATCATTTGTATTTGAAAAATCAAGAGAAAGAAATATTTTTAAATGCTTAAAAACAAATAAAAATAAATTCTTTACAAAAATATTAAATATATAAAATAAATAATATTTTTGTGAAATTATTATAGAATAAAATATTTTAACATTTTTGTGAATTTTGAAAAAAAGAATCAATTAAAAAACATAAAAATCCAAAGAGAAATTAATTTTTGAAATCAATTAATAAAACATAAAAATTCCAATATTCAAAAATTTAAAAATTTTAAAAATGGCGCCAAGAACACATGTTCTTGGTCGCGCGTGTTCTTCCTCCCCAGATTTGTAAAACCTCTCATATCTCTCTGATTACTCAATGATTTTACACGATTCAAACATCAATCTCACTTGTTTTTGAACAAGGAACAAGATGGTACCATTTAATTTCATTTCTTTTAAGTGTGGAGAGAGTTATCATGGATGAACACAAAAACCGTAGAATTTGCAAAAACTATCATGAAATCCTAAACACGAATGAAACATGGCAATTGATTGAGGGTTATCACTCTATGAACTACCAGAAACAAGTTGGTAACTTAAAAATAAATTGATGATGCATGTAGTATAAAGTTTGAAGGTTTCAGGCTTACTTGGGCTTGCTTGTGCAAGAGGATTTTGAATTGTGTGTTGGAGGTGTTACAGATGAGTTGTGAGGACTTGGACAACTTCACTACACCTTATGGAGTGTGTTGATATGCCTGGCCTTGATTGAAGATGCTTGGATCACCTTGTGGTATCTCAACTGCAAATAGGCCTCAAGTGGATTTTGAGGTATATGATTTTGATGTTCCAGATGATGTATGAGTGTTTGAACAACTTATATATGATATATTGGATGTGTTTAGATCATAAGTTGTGGTGGAATTGCTCTCTAACTCAAAATTCGATGGTGACTTGCAAAATAAGGCATCTCAAGTATTCAAATGGTTTTCAAAAGGAATCTCAAGTATATTCTAGCCATTGACTTGAGTCAATCTTGTAGGCCTATGGTCTTCTGTTGCAAGGATAAGGCTTGACTCATTCAGTTGTATTTACCACAGTTCATGCCACCTTGATGCATCCATTGAATTCTCCATGACAACTTTGAAGTTTTGGTTTTTGCATCATTAGATATCACATGCATACATAATGATCTTTTGTCTTGGGAGACTTGTGGCTCAGAGATCTTTTGCTTTGATCTGATCCTTAATGTTTCTAGAAGGATTACAAGACTTGTAATTGTACAAATTAGCCAATTCAAGCAATTGACCTATAATCTGTCTTAGGAAGAAATCAGCTTTTGATGCCATGTTCCAAGGGTTGTAACTTCCTACTCAAATTGAATTTGGAGATGATCTGGTACTTGTTGGAAAGCCCTCATGACATACTTTAACTTTGATGTCCAACATTGATTCTGGTTCAACTTGGATCAAGGTGAAAAATGGCCTCAAAGTTGGTGAAAATCCAAGACAGATTTTGTCCAAAATTTTCACTAAGTGTTGGAAAAAGTGGTCATTTTCATGTTTTATTTTTTTATTTTGATCTATCCATAACTCAAAATCCACGAGGATTTGGAATCTTTTGTAGTTGACAATTTTGAATTATGTCATGTGAACTTTTATTTGAGCTTTGGATGGAAGAAAAAGGCCTTGTGGTTTGGGAGTTATGACCTTGCAAAGTTGGTACCAAATCACTTTTGTTCCATAACTTAGAAAAATTTAGGTTTCTTAAGGTTGCCCCTTATTCAAGTAACCTCACTTTTCTTGATTTTTCTTGATGTATGATGATCAAAACCATGCATTAACATTGTTTTTGACTTAGGGGAGCCACATTTGTAAAAAAATTCAAAAAGTCAAACTTGATTTTGGGCACAGTCGACTTTTTGTCAGATGAATTCCAAATTGTGTGATCTTCTATGAAATTAAGTTCTTGACGTAATTCAAACCTAATGGATGGATTCCATAGGTGTTTTAGGGTGTCTTGAATCATGTCCTAAGGTTTGACAACATGTCTTGGTCTAAAGTCAAAGGTACAGTTGACTTTTTCTTCAAAACCCTAATTGTGGTCCAGATGAATTTGAAACTTGTGAATCAAGCTTCTTGGATCAATCCATTATTGTAAATGGATCAATGTGGTTTATTTGAGGCCCTCAAATCATATCTTGAGGTCTTGGTTCATGTCTTGCCTCAAAAGTCAACTTAGGGGTGAATTAGGTCAAGAAACCCTAATTCCTAATTTTTGATTAATGCTTCCTCTGAGGCTATTTTGACTTGATGATTGGGTCCATGAGGTCCCTTTAAGAATTTTGGATCATGTTTTGAAATATTGGCTCATGCCCAGATGAAAATTTTCATCTGGAGGCCCTGGTCGACCAAACCCCTAATTTGGTGACACTGGCGATCTTGAGGCTTGATCCACTTGGAATGTTGCAATCTTGTGCTTGATTCTTGATGTGGGAGTACTCTTGATCATTTATAGATGCTTGAGAGGCTAGACAAGTTGAAGATCATGTCAATTCTTGATTGATCCTTTGTCTAAGTGCTCAGGAAGGGCTTAAAACCCTAATTCTTGGTTGAGGTGAGTGCTCAACAATCCTTGAGAAGATTGGTGAGGTATGATGGTACATCCATATTGTGATGATGATTTGCACAATGATGGGAAATCTTGGTGGTCAAAATTTGGGGTATGACAGATGCCCCTATTTAATCTTCTTGGACCCGAAGGTGTGAATGGCGAAGGTATTCGGACATTAAGGGTACAAGAGGATTAAATATCGGAATACCCAAAATTTTGACTGTGGTTATGAATGGTAGCAGTTTGCTCACCCATCTTCTTTTGCTAAGTAACGTTACTTAGAAAAGGGTAAAACTTCCCCTTGATCCTGGTCTTCAGCCACAGAGCTGGTCTCAGTTTCTTTTTGAAATAAACTTCCCCTCGATCCTGGTCTTCAGCCACGGAACTGGTCTCAGTTTCTTTTTGAAATAAACTTCCCCTCGATCCTGGTCTTCAGCCACGGAACTGGTATCAGTTTCTTTTTGAAATAAACTTCCCCTCGATCCTGGTCTTCAGCCACGAAACTGGTCTTAGTTTCTTTTTTGAAATAAACTTCCCCTCGATCCTGGTCTTCAGCCACGAAACTGGTCTCAGTTTCTTCTTGTCGAGTTCTTTTCTTGACAAGGAATGTTATCCGTTGTAGCAGTCTTCATCAAACTTCTCGCCGAGTTTTACTAGGGAGATGCCATTTGATGGAAAAAGATTTGATTTCAGACTTGCTGGGGAAACCCATTTGTCTGAACTGAAGAGGTGTGCAAACTTCTCTGTGGGAGATGCCATTTGTTAACCCTACTGGGGAAAACAAATCTCTTGAGAGACCACTTTTTGCTTGGCGAGGTTACATCATACTTTCCTTCGAGACCTTTCTCGGAGAAATGCCATGTGACGTGATCTAATTTTGAGGTGCTGATGACTTCATTAACATCGAATTTCTTGGGAGAAAAAACTGATGTATTGCCAAGAGTCTTCGGTTAAGAGGCTTTCTCTGGGAATTTTCCTTAATCCAGGAAAGCGAAAATATCATCTTCAATGGTGAAGAGTGATGTTCCAAAGGTGTCAGTCGAACATCTTCTCACCTTTCAGAGGTTCAAGTTATCAAAGTGGTCGAGGATAGGCTCCAATCCATAAATAAACTGGGGAGATATTACTCAGACGATACATTTTCGGATGAGGAAAGAACTGACAACTTTATCGGTGGGAGGACGTTTATCACTCGGGGATGAAAATGACCAAAGTGATATTAATGCAGCATGAATATGAATATGAATCAATTATGCATGATGTATGTATGTTTATGCTGACAAAATAGACAAGACACACAGACTGGTGAATGAACATGACTGGATACTCGACCACTGTGGGGGGGACAAAAAAGTATCATTGGTTCGATGACCTTCTCATGTAGTCTTTGTAAGGAATCAGTCCTGATTGGTACGTGTTCCACTCTCCTTTGATCTGATTTATAACCAGGGCTGAGTCTCCACACACATCCAAATTCTTTATCCTTAGGTCAATAGCTTCTTCGAGACCCATGATACAAGCTTCGTATTCGGCCTCATTGTTTCTGCATTTGAATGTCAGTCTGTCAGTGAAAGGAATATAGGTACCCTGAGGTGTTACAATGATTGCCCCAATTCCGTTTCCATAAGTGTTGACAGCTCCGTTCAGTATTAGTCCCTATTGGGATCCTAGTTCTGGCCCTTCGCTGGGTAACGGTTCATCGCAATCTTTCATTTTTAAGTACATGACATCTTCGTCTGAGAAGTCAAATCTGATTGATTCCTGATCGTCAATCGGTTAGTGAGCCAAATGACCGGCTAAAATACTTTCTTTGACGGCTTTCTGAGCATGATACTTGATGTCGTATTCTAATAACAACATCTGCTAACAGGCAATCCTTCCCGTGAGAGCAGTCTTTTCAAAGACGTACTTGATCAAATCCATTTCGGAGATTAACCTAGTAGTGTGACAAATCATGTACTGGAGAAGACTTTTGGCTGCCCAAGCTAGAGCGCAACAAGTTTTCTCGAGCATGGTGTACCGAGTTTCACAGTCCATGTATTTCTTGCTTAAGTAGTGTAGCGAGCGATTTTTGTCGGTGACGCGACCACCTTATCACTGGGTTTTCCTCACCACAATGAGGAGGAGGGGGTGCTACTTTTTTATTTCTTATTTATCCCGTGAAGCTGGAAGGGAAAGGGAAGCTATCTAAAACTAACCTTGCACGCGAATGTTTAACTAAACAAACGCTTTAAAGAGATTGGGGGGTCCGGGGTCAGGTTATACAATGGGGAGTTGTCAATTACCCATCCTATATGTGGTTATCCACTGGATATTAGCTTTAGGTTTCGCTTTATACTTGATGGTGTTTATCCGTTAATGGGTTAAGAAAGTTTCTTGGGAAGTATGAGCGAGTGAGTGAGTTTATGTTGATGTTCGGGTTTTCCCGATGTGGACCTAGAGTTTTTGATTAGTATGCTCGCTAAGATTTCGCAATCTTATGCCTACGTATTCCCGTTTAAATGAAAAAGGGAAATCAGAGCAATCGTAGTTCCTCCTAGTCTAAGGGAGGAAAAAGATGTTTTGGTGTCTTGTTCAAAGCCCAAGATTGAAGCTAAAAGGTTTGACTGAGAGAGAACTTGCCATCTCTAAAGAGGGATTGCTAGTGTTTGTGTGCCTTGATCAAAGCCCAAGGTTGAAGCTAAAAGGTTGATTGACTCCACTGGGGGAATCCTTACCCAAAGCCTAAGAGGAGGCTGGATAAGACTAACTCAACAAGAGAGTGATTGATATTGGTGTCTTGTACAAAGCCCAAGATTGAGGCAAAAAAGAGACTGACTCTTTGGGGATATCATTATACAAAGCCTAAGAGGAGGCTGGAAGTTTGACTTTTCCGGGGAAAATGTTCTATCTATCTTGTACAAAGCCCAAGATTGAGGCTAAAAAGGGATTTTGACTCCGCCGTGGAGGTTTGTATGTGTCTTGTACAAAGTGCAAGATTGAGGCTGAAACAAGTTTGACTCTTGCTGGAGAGTATTATCTGTCTTGTACAAAGCCCAAGATTGAGGCTAAAAAGTTTGACTCTGCTTGGGAAAGATGTTGGTCCCAAGCTTTAAGAGAAGTTTATGAAGACTTATGTTTTGCACAAAGCCCAAAATTGAGGCTAAAAAGGTTTGACTCAACAAGAGAGTGCTTTTATCTGTCCTGTACAAAGCCTAGGATTGTGGCTGAACAAGCTGGAGAAATTATTCTACACAACTTGAGAGGAGGCTAGCTCCTGCTAGGGGAAATCTTTATACTAAACCTAAGATGAGGCTAGAAAAAGACTGACTCAACAAGAGAGTACTTTTATCTGTCTTGTACAAAGCCCAAGATTGAGGCTAAAAAGGTTGACTCAACAAGAGAGTGATTGACTCAACAAGAGAGTCTGAAAAAGGTGATTAACTCAACGAGAGAGTCTGAAAGGGTGAGTGACTCAACAAGAGAGTCTGAAAAGTAATTGACTCAACAAGAGAGTCTGAAAAGGTTAGCTCTGTTGGGGAGAATCATTGTACAAAGCCCAAGAGGAGGCTAGCTTTCTACTGAGGAAAGGTCCTTATACAAAGCCTAAGAGGAGGCTAGCTTTTGCCGGGGATAATTGAGATCCCGAGGCAGGTCCAAGTAGGGAACAACTCTTGCTGAGGGTTTACAGCAGAGTTGAAGTATCAGATGCCTTGAGGTTCTAATTTGAGATAGTGTTATCCTGATAATAAATTGACCCTGGTTGGGGAATTTTTAGATTAGAGACTGGATTTTAACTCAGTTGGGGATTTATCCATAATGACCGGGGTTTCTCCCTGTATTTGTAGGGAACTTGAGAATGTCTTTGGGACTCAAGGGGATTAGACTGTCCAAGTCTACTGGCATGGAAGAGTTTTATCTTTTGTATGATGCCCAAGAGGAGGAACGGGTATTAAGGGATGAGAATCAACCCTAAAATCCGATATTCGACACTGGAAAGACTAATCTAGCAAAGGATGACTAAGTTCTGTCTTATACCTTTAAGAGGTCGTCATGGTACTTGTATTAAGCCCAAGAGAAGGCATGAGAACTTATAAAAAGACGGAGGGTCCTTGAACAAAGCCCAAGAGGAGGCGGGAATGCTTTTAGGAAGCCTGTGGGTCCCAAACCAAGAAAAGTTCGAGATATGCTATTCACAGAGAATAGATCATTTAGTGAAAGTTTTGTGATTTAAAGAAGCTCAGGAGATGCTATTCACAGAGAATAGATCAACTCCGGGGAGTAGAATTTCTTTGACAATTTCTAGGGGTGACAGTCTGAGAAAAGGTTCACCGAGAATACTGCCTTTCTCTTTGTTCCATATTGTTTAATCCCAAGAGAAGGGAAGAATGTATCTGGAAATCCTATAGGAGATCTAGTTTTGTTTGTATTTAAGAGTGACCAACAGGCTTTACCTAGTTCTAGACCTAGTTGCCGGGGAAAACTCTGAATAACTATACTAGTATATATACATTTGATATATGATAAGTATTTAAAAGGATATGAAAGAAGACTAACCGTGCTCCCACAATACAGTTATATATATTAAAGCATGTAAATGAAAGCAGATAAAACTTACAGGTGAGCAAGCTTCCATGCTGTATTGTTAGTTGTTCAAAGAAATTAAAGAAAGTTTTGATAACAACAGTATATTTGAACCTAAATAAAAAAGGAAGTTGTTTGTGAAAAGATTGTTGAGGCTTACAGCTCAAGGAGAGGCCCGGGGTTTAACAGTGATCGCACCGTTGTTTTGAATATCATATCAGGACTTATACAACGACTGAGGCCCAAAAAGGTTTACTGTACAAAGGGATGGGTCTTACAACTCAAGGAGAAGCCCAAAAGTGTTTTGAAAAAGAAAGACGGGACTTACAACACGAGGGGATGCCCAAATGATTTTGCTCTGAAATGGCGATCGCGTATTCTTTGAACGTCGAGGGACTTATACAGTGTCTGAGGCCCAAAATGATTTTGGTTAAAAGGGGATTGGGTCTTACACTCTATTAGAGGCCCAAAGATTGTTTTTTTTTGTACAAGTGATGAGGCTTACAACTCAAGGAGAGGCCCAAAGGATTTTTGTTTGGAAATGGTGATCGCGCCGAGATTTTTTATCATGTCGGGACTTATACAATATCTGAGGCCCAAAATGGTTTATGTACAACAAGGGTTGGGTCTTACACTTTATTAGAGGTCCATGAGTGTTTGAAAAAGGTTTGTTAGGGTGAGTATCAAAGAAACCCTAATTTTTTAATTAAAATGGCATATTTCAAAGGTAATTTAAATAATAAATAATAAAATATCAATTATATTCAAAAACAAGTTGTACACTTTGGAAAATATTTTGGAAAATCAAGTTTAATCATATGAAAGCTTAAAATCCAATTAATTTTGAAAGATCAAAGTGTGAATTTCATTTAAAAAATGTTTAAAAACAATTAAAATGAAATTAATTACAAAAATTCTAATTATATTAAATAAATAATATAAATTGGATTTTTTGTGTGGAATAAAATATTTTAAAATTTTTGTGATTTTTTGCAAAAAGAACCAATCCAAAATGATAAAAATTGAGAGAGAAATTAATTTTCCAAATCATTAAAAATAATATGAAAAATATTTTAAAAAAAGTGGGAAAAAGTGGTAAAAAAGGGTCTGGGGTGAGGGGGATTCGAACCCCAGACCTCAAAGTTGCAGTGTGCACCTTCTACCATTGGGGTGGTGATATATCTGTCTATCAAAGCCACCCTAGAAATACATAAGGCATGCCTTGTTTTAGGCCTGGCCAAGGCAAGGCAAGACAAGGTTTTGGACCAAAAACGTAAAGGCCATAACTTTCTCATTTCTCCATGGATTGGGACAAAATTTATATGCATCTGGCCTAGAATTTCCCAAGGAATCCAATGGTGGTGGTGGTTTTTTTCAGATGAGGTTCCTATTTAAAAACCCGATAGTGTTTTTGAAATAGGCCTATAATTGCATTTTCTATACTAACACATGGTACATGCAAGAATTACATGGAAAATTGGTTCAAACACAACATATATAACATGTATGAGATGTTTATGAGAAGTGGCCTTCAAAGCAATGCATAATTTAGAAAGTTCAATTGATGATGCACTTACCTCTTAAAGCTTGTTGTGCAATCTGCCAAGTTTCTTGTGCCATAAGTAATTTGATGCTTTAGACACTCTCAATTGATCCCTTAGAAGCTTTTAGAATGGTTAGAACCAGCCGGAATCCTCAGGAACAAGTTTGAGCGCTTTCTTGCAAAAAGGGCAAAAGTGACCAATATGGCAACTCTCTCAAATGGTGTTCCAAATGTAGGGAACCATTTGGGATAGTTCAAAGATGATATTTGGAGTGTGTTTGAGGCTTTATCTGGTTTTGAAAGTGACTTAATCAAGACATGGCTTGAAAAATGCAAAAAAGTCCAATTTTGAGGTTTTGAGAAGGGACTTTGTGATTTTGGTGTTACATGTCACATATGAGAGTTTAGACAACTTAGATATGAAATATTGGATGTGTTTGGATCATAAGCTATGATGGAAACGCTCTCTAACTCAAAAACTCAGAGATACCTTGCTAAAGAAGGCATTTTGGACTAAAGAGAGGGATTTTGAGGAAAACATCAATTTGGTTGCTTTGGTGTACTCAAATTGAGCACAAATGAGCTCTATTTATAGTAGAGCAAGTTTGTTTTGCAATCAATAGTGAATGGCAACTGCAGCAGGCCTTTGGCCAATGTTATGCAAAAGGAATCTCAAGTATTCTCTAGCCATTGACTTAAGATTAGGGCACAGGCATATGGTTCTTTGATTCAGAGCTTATCCTTGACTCATTCAGTTAGAAATGTATCAGTCCATGCCACCTTGGTGTATCCATTAAATGCATTGCAACAAAATTGGAGTCTTGGCACCTTTTTAGCTCTTTTAGGTTTGGCATGCTACTTGTAGATTCTTGGACTTTGGAGGCTTAGAGATCAGATCATCCCCCTTAGATTTGATCCTCTAATGTGTCCAAATTGATGACAAGGCTTGGATTGATCAGATTTGGACAAATTGAGCAAAATGCACAAAATCTGCCAAATCTGTCTTGAAAAAATCAGTTCATAATGCCATGTTTCAAGGGTTGTATCTCCTTGCTCAAATGGAATTTGGAGATGATCTGGTACTTGTTGGAAAGCCCTCATGGCATTCTTTAACTTTGATGTCCACCCTTAAACCTGGTTTGACTTGGATCAAGGTGGAAACTGCCCCTACATTTTGGAAAAAGTAAGGCAGATTTTGACTTAGTGAAAATTTCACTAAGTGTTGGAAAAATGTCATTTTCATGTTTTCAGCCATTTTGATCACTCCATAACTTAAAATCCATGAGGAATTGGAATGAGCTGTAGTTGAAGCTTTTAAAGTATGCCATGAGAGCTACAAATCCAGCTTTGGACCATCCAAAATGGTTGCTTGGATCTCAAGTTAGGGTCCTTGGAAGTTGGTACCCTAGCCACTTTGTTCCATAACTTAGAAAAATTCTAAGTTTTTTATGGTTACCCCTTTTACAAGTTAACTCACTTTCTTTGATTTTTCTTGATGAATGATGATTCTAATCATATATTAACATTGTTTTAGGGTTGAGGAACCATAATTGTGAAAAATCCCAAAAAGTCAAACTTGACTTTTGTGCACAGTTGACTTTTTATCGGATGAATTCCAAACTGTGCGATCCTTGGTGAAATCAATTCCTTGACCTAAATCAAACCTAATGGATACATTCCATAGGTGTTGTAGGGTGTATTGAATCATGTCCCAAGGTTTGGGAGCATGTCTGGGTCAAAAGTCAAAGGTACAATTGACTTTTCCCTCGAAACCCTAATTGTGGTACTGATGAAATTGAAACTTGTGGATCAAGCTTCTTGGATTAATCCATTGTTGTAAATGGATCAATGTGGTATATTGGAGGCCCTTAAATCATGTCTTGAGGTCTTGGCTCATGTTTTGTCCCAAAAGTCAACTTAGGGGTGAATTAGGTCAAGAAACCCTAATTCCTGATTTTTTTATGAATGCATCCCCTGAGGCTAAATTGACTTGATGATTGGGTCCATGAAGTCCCTTGGAGTATCTTAGGTTATGTTTTGAAGCAATGGCTCATGCCCAAAGGAAAATTTCCATCAGGAGGCCTCAGTCGACCAAAACCCTAATTTGGTGACACTGGCGATCTTGAGGCTTGATCCACTTGGAATGTTGCAACCTTGTGCTTGATTCTTGATGTGGGAGTCCTCTTGATCCTTTATGGATGTTTAAAAGGTTAGAGAAGTTGAATATCATGTCATTTTTTGATTGATCTTTTGTCTAAATGCTCTGAGAGGGCTTGAAACCCTAATTCTTGTTTATAGAGAATGCCTAACAATTCCTGAGGAGATTGATGAGACATGAAAGTGCATCCATATTGTGATGATGATTGGCACAATGATGGGAAATCTTAGTGGTCAAAATTTAGGGTATGACAAGTATTTAATGATAGACTTTTTTCTTTTTGTTTCGTCTTGTTGGCCAAGTACACAACCCATGGAGCCTTCGAAGACTGTTAGGTAGATGATCAATGGTCTTCTCACTACTGGAGGAGACAGAATTGGTGGATTCAATAGATATTCTTTGATGTTGTCGAAAGCCTTTTGACAGTCTTCTATCCATACGCAACTTTGATTCTTTCTGAGTAGTTTGAAGATCGATGCGCATATCACGGTCATGAGGGATATGAACCTTGAAATGTAATTTAGACGTCCCAAAAATCATCTGACCTGTTTTTTAGTCTTTGGTGAAGGCATTTCTTGAATGGCCTTAACCTTGTCAGGATTAATCTCAATTCCTTTCTGGCTGACGATGAATCCTAAGAGTTTTCCTGAGCGAACATGGAACGTGCATTTATTAGGATTCAAGAGGAGTTTGTATTTTCTTAGACGCTCGAATAACTTTGACAGGTGTGTCACATGCTCTTCTTCTGTTTTAGATTTGACAATCATGTCATCGACGTACACTTCAATCTCTTGGTGCATAATGTCATGAAATAGAGTCGTCATGGCCCTTTGATAGGTTGCCCCTGCGTTCTTCAGACCGAACAACATTACCTTGTAACAAAAGGTGCCCCATGGGGGTGATGAATGATTTTTTCTCCATATCTTCCGGCCCCATTTTTATTTGATTATAGCCCGAGAATCCATCCATGAAGGAGAAGACTTTGAATTTTGCTGTGCTGTCAACCAGCATGTCAATGTGTGTTAGGGGGAAGTCATCCTTTGGGCTTGCCCTGTTCAGATCCCTGTAGTCTACACACATTCTGAATTTTCCGTCCTTTTTCAGAACTGGCACTATGTTGGCTAATCATTTAGGATATTCTGAGGTGGCGAGGAAACCTGCGTCGATCTGCTTTTGTACTTTCTCCTTAATCTTGATGGCCATATCTCGATGAGTCCTTCTCAGTCTTTGTTTTACTGGTGGACATTCTGATTTCAGTGGTAAGTGATGTTACACGATGCTGGTATCCAACCCTGGCATGTCCTGGTAGGACCAAGCAAACACATCGGGAAACTCTTTGAGAAGTTTTATCAAGTCTTCTCTGACAGTTGGACTAAGCAGTGCTCCAATCTTAACTTCTTTCTTTTCTTTCTCTTAACCCAAATTGGTCATTTCCAACGGCTCTTTATGAGGCTCAATAGACATTTCCTCTTGTCTGAGTAACCGAGAGATCTCTTCTGGAATTTCTTTGTCCTCTTCTTCTTTAGCTTCAAATATCGGGAATTCAAAGTTGGGAGAAAGCATTGGATCGTATGTTTCAATGGGGTTTAAAACAAGCAATCTGCATGACGTGATAATTCCATTTTTAGAAAAGACAGAGAGAATGCAAGAGTGTGTGCAGTGTATTTTCTGAAAAATGGCTGTTTTAATTTTGGGTTATTTTTTAGGATTACCATTTTCTGAAAAACAAAAAGTGAAAACAACAATAAATGCGGGAATTCAGAATGACATTATTTATTCATGATTTGTCGATTCTTGAAACACAACCCTATAAAATAAAACTCTGTCGCTTTGGGCGAAGCGAAGAGGGACATTTATAGAAAAGTGAGCCCTTATAAAAACATCCATTTCACCCCGGCGAGGTGAAAGGTCAAAACAAAGATGGTAATTACTTCGACTTATGGACGACTTTCGGGACATCGACAACAACCCAATGGCGATAAACCCCTCTATGAATTACAAAGTCTGGTACTTCCTTCTTGGTTTGTCTTCAGAAATAACGCTGATTTATGGCGGAGTAGGATCATTTGAGTCTTCCTCCCATGCAGAGTTGTCATAAATGAACTCTTTTGTTGTATTTTCGATGGTGTTTTCACTCTCAAGGGGATCTCCCCAACCTGTTGGCTGGATGTCCTCAAGTCTGATACGAGAGCTTTTGGGAGCAGTGTATTTGACTAGGAAGTCATACTTGCCGCTTGGCTGTCCCAAGGTGCCCCATGTTTCTGTGGGAATGGATGAGTCTTCTTTCTCAATGACGTTGATTTTAGGAATCGCGTAGTTAATGAACTCTCGTCCTGCGATCCTTGCGAATTCATTAGCATGGTTTTAGACACCCGCAGAGTGTTCGGGGTAATGATTTTATGATTCTAGGGGAACCTGTGTATTCTTTTCAAGACCATTCAGCTGATAAACATTGTCTGGCTGACTCTTTTGCCCCAAGTCCTCCGTGTATGGCTTCCAGATAGGCAAGTCATCCAATGGATCATAATAATCATAGTCAAAGTTGTCTTTAATTAGAGTGTCTTCCTCCAATGAATTAGGTGGAGCACGACATCCTTCAGGATCACAATCTCCATAGATCATCCGGACGTCTGATCTCGATATATATCTCGTTACCTGCTTTGGAAAATTGAATGACATGCGCGCTTCTTCCTGAGACATATAACCGTCATGGTTAAGGTAAAATTTCCACTCTTCATCCATATCAGAGGAATCGTTCCCGTCGATGGTGTGTACTTCTTGAGGTACTGGGTGGAGGAATCCTCCACTGTGGAAGAAATCCTAAATGGAACGAAAACTTTCGTCTTTCTTTGTAGTATGGGCATAGGCCGGATGAAGTTGCTCATTTCATATACCGATTACTTCATTGTTTTGATGCTTTGCTTATATTTGTTGTTTAATTTGAGCTCCCTTAGTTATTAATCATCAAACACATGCTAGAGTATTTCATCCATGCATTTATTAAGTTGGATATGTATATTAGTTGTGTAAATTGATTCTGTTGTCTTTCTAACTTGATTCAAAGCCTTTTTGTGTTTCTTGACTCGATTCAAGACCTTCATGACTCGATTCATGAAAGTGTCTCAAAAGCCCATTTAGATTCTGTTTGCTGGAATCGAGTCAACATCAGTTTTGAATCAAGTCACAGAATTGGAAATTCCAATTTGAATTGATTCAGTAAGGTTTGCGAATTGATTCAGTACGCTAATTTGAATTGATTCATTTTAGAGTCGACTCAAGTCAATTGCCCTAACTGAATCAAGTCATGGGAATTATGAATCAAGTCATACTGTTACTTTTAATTCACTTATTTCACTTTTCTCTTTCATCTATAAATAGCGATTTCATTCCCTCATTTTTAGAGAGAGATCAAATTTTTTTTTCTTGAGAGAAAACCTTTGCAAACACAACTTCCTTCTCCCTTTCAAATCTTCATCTTAATCATACCCATGGAAATTATTCTCTTGTGTGTGTGTGTGATGATTAATTTTAGGGAAATATTAGGGATCTAATTGTTGGTCGAAGTGTGCAGATTTTGCAAGAGGTATTTTGGTCTTGGAAATTTCAAGGGTTGAAATTTCTTGAAGGAAAAAGAAGAAGAAGCTTTTCTCCATTGTTGTGGAGTTTTTCTACAGATTTGTTAACTTGTTGAAGAAAGGGATTCAAGGCTTGGAATTTCAAGATTGGGTAAAATTTGGGAAATTCATCAAGAAAGGAATCCATCAAAAGTTGAAAATCAAGATCTTGGGTAAAGATTAAGTTAGCGGTGGTAGCTAGTTACAAGCAAGTTCGTACAAGAAGCAAGAAAGAAGATTACGTGGATTATTATAATTTATATTTTTCCTTCTGTGAATTGTTGTAACAAAGAACCAAAATTATATATCGTTTTAATGGAAGAAATAACTCTTCGATGGTTCTCCGTCGAAGACTAGATGTAGGTGCCTGCGAGGACGATAGCACCGAACTAGTATATATCCTAGTGCAATCCCTCCTTCTCTCCCTCTCTCTTTATCATTTAAAATTGCATGCTTGGGTATCTGTTTAGATTCATTGTTTTTATAGTTTTTTATTTGTAAAAATTTAGGTTTGATTAGATTTGTTCTTCTAAAGGATCCAGTTAATTGATTATTGTAAGAACATTGAATTTAGAATTGCCTTTAAAATTGAAGAATTGTTAAAGTCTTTAAGCATCTCGTTGAAACTTTAACCATTATTCAATTCATTGTATTCTACCTCATTACAAACCTTTGTTATAAGTATATCACAAATTCTCTTCCAATATCATAAAGACTTTTCTAAACAAATTTCACCATATCTGGTTTCGCTTGCATAATCTGATTTTTTGAAAAGAAGGGGTTTTTTTAATTGTCTATTCAACCCCCCTTCTAGACAAGTTACTCCATATTCAAACCAACAATTGGCATCGAGAGCTGGTTCTTTTGATAAGGTTTAACGACCTTAAAAGTTGATTGAATATGGCGCAAATTGATTCGAAGGGAGCGTATAATAGAGCCCCGATTTTCACCGGTGAAAACTATGCATATTGGAAGGATTGTATATACGTACGCCTTATGTCTGTGGATGTACAATATTGGTTAGCCATCGAGGATGGACCCTATGTTCCTCAAAGAGTCGTTGATGGCATGCCAAGT
Source organism: Lathyrus tuberosus (assembly GCA_022829125.1). NCBI lineage: Eukaryota > Viridiplantae > Streptophyta > Magnoliopsida > Fabales > Fabaceae > Lathyrus > Lathyrus tuberosus. The sequence goes on from JALAZF010000210.1 coordinate 9,256,475, forward strand.
GCAAAACTACCTAAGGATTGGAATGAGGCCGAAACTAAAACGGCGTTTTATGACTTGAAGGTGAGAAATATACTAATCTCATCATTGAGCATGATCGTATATTTTTCAATTTCACATTGTAAGACGGCTCAGGCAATGTGGAACGCTCTTAAAGTTCTCTATGAGGGAACCGAAGACGTGAAGCAATCTAAAATCAATACTGTAACAGAGGAATTTGAACTCTTCCGCATAGAACCCGATGAAACCGTGGCCTCCGTGCAGATGAAATTTTCCCATATAATCAATAAACTTGAGAATTTGGGTAAGACCACTTTTAATCAAGATTGTGCTAATAAGATTTTAAGGTCTATGTGCAGGGAATGGTAGCCAAAAGTAACGGCTATCAAAGAATCTCATGACTTAAAAACCTTAGACATGTCAACCTTATTTGGTAAGCTCACCGAACATGAGCATGAGCTAAAGAGACTTGAAGTAAGTGAAAGTAACACTAAGCACAAGGATAAAAACAAAGAAGAGAAGAAGAACATCTCCCTAAAAGTCTCCACTTCCAAGGAAAAATTAGAGCTAGATGATGAGGACTCGAGTGACTCTTCGGAAGACGAAGAGATGGGATTGTTTATAAGGCGCTACAACAAGTATATGAGGAGAAATTTTCTAAAACACTCGGATAAGAATTTAATGAAGTTTAGGAAATCAAAGCATTCAAAGAAATGGGATAATAAAAAGAAAGAAGAAAAACAAGTCACGTGCTACGAATGCAGAAAAGTTGGTCACTTCAAAAAGGAGTGTCCAAGTTTGGCAAAACACAAAGGAAAGAAACATTACCACAAGTCCAAAAGCCAAGGCAAGGGACGAAGAAGTAGCTAATCTTTGTTTGATGTCTCGAAACAATCACAAAGACTCCGATGTAAGTGACGCTGATTCTAACTCCTTACCTTCTTATAATGAATTGTCCGAGGTGTTCCATGAGATGCATGAAGATGCATTAAAAGCTTTTAAGAAAATCTCCTCTCAAAAGAAAAAGATTTTAAAACTTGAGGGAGAAATCTTAAAACTTAAAAATGCTCTTGAATCCTTGAAAGGGGACCATGCATCTTTAGTAAACGACCAATTGTGTATTCCTCCAACTCTAGATGAAAAGGAAATTTTAGTTGAATGTATTACTTGCCCTTGTTTAAAAACTGAAATAAAAGATTTAAAGGGTCAAATAATACAACTAACTAGAGCTCCTACCGTAACATTTATAAGTTCATGCGATGATGAGCAAAACTTTAGAAAACAAAGAAAGAAAAATGCTCATGTCACTAGAAAGAACGGTTCCTCTAGAGTTGTATGTCATTATTGTTGTGAAAAAGGACACATTAGGCCGAAATGCCACATTAGGAATGTGAAAATTCCAAATGGTCTTATGGCATGGAGGCCTAAGAGTCCTAGTGCTAACCCCCAAGGACCCAACACTAGTTGGGGACCTAAAATTCCTTGTTGATTATCTTGTAGGAATGTCTTACAGCTGCAAAAAGGATGTGGTTCCTAGATGGTGGCTCTTCAAGGTATATGACGGGAGACACGCCATTGTTCATTGACTTCGTCAAGAAAGAGCACGACTTCGTTACATATGGAGATAACAACAAAGGTAAAATACTAGGAGAAGGTATTGTGGGAAATCCCTCCACAATCACCATAGACGGTGTTTTATTTGTAAAATGGCTTAAACATAATCTCCTTAGCATAAGTCAATTATGCGATAAGGGTTACTCCATATATTTTGACTCCCTTCATTGCATAATTGAACATAAGAGTGATAAGGAGAAAATGTTTAAGGGTTCTAGAATTAATAATGTTTATATGCTCAATTTAGATGACATTTCAAATATTGGCACCAAGTGTTTAGTCACTCGGAGTGAAGATTCTTGGTTGTGGCATAGACGCTTAGGCCATGTTCATTTTGACTTAATAAATAAAATTGCTTCTAAGAATCTAGTAATTGGTCTACCTAAAATAAAATTTTCAAAAGAAAAGCTTTGTGATGCATGCCAAATGAGAAAGCAAACAAGAGTGTCTTTTAAATCCAAAAATTATGTTTCTACTTCAAAACCTCTTGAGCTTCTCCATCTAGATCTCTTTGGTCCTTTCAGAACAAGAAGTCTAGGAGGCAATTACTATGGCTTTGTGATAGTAGACGATTTTACTAGATATACTTGGACATTATTTTTAAGTCAAAAAGAAGAAACCTTTAAAGCATTTGTGAAATTTGCTAAGCTTATCCAAAACCGTTTAGATTTGAAAATAGTCACCCTAAGAAGTGACCATGGTGGTGAGTTTGTTAATCACCAATTTGGAAACTTTTGCAACGAAAGCGGAATAACCCATAACTTCTCATGTCCGCGCACTCCTCAACAAAATGGTGTTGTGGAGCGTAAAAACTATATTTTAGAAGAATTAGCACGAACTATGATAAGCGAAATGGGTTTACCTAAGTACTTTTGGGCTGATGCGATTAACATCGCGTGTCATGTCTTGAATAGGGTACTCATTCGACCTATCCTAGAGAAGACACCCTATGAGTTACTTAAGGGTAGGAAACCTAACATTTCTTACTTTCGTGTCTTTGGTTGCAAATGTTTCATTTTAAATAATGGCAAAGATAAGCTTGGTAAGTTTGACGCAAAAGCGGATGAGGGATCTTCTTAGGTTACTCATCATCTAGTAAGGCATATAGAGTTTTCAATAATAGAACTTTAGCAGTTGAAGAATCTATACATGTTGCATTAGATGAAACCAAACCCCAAAAGATGGGAAAGGGTATTTCTTCTGTTGTTGATGTTTCAAGTTCTAATACGGAAGATAAGATCGACGATGACGTTCCAAAAGTGGATCCTCCAAAAGATGAGGACATTAATGATGATAAAGAGGAAAGTGAACACGAGGATGATAAACACGAGACCTCAAACCAACTTCCTCAAGATTGGATCGTCACAAAGGATCATCCGTTGGACAACATCTTAGAAGACATCAAAAGGGGAGTAAGCATGCGTTTACAATTAAATAATTTATGCAATTATTCTGCTTTTATATCACAAGTTGAACCGAAAACAGTTAGTGATGCTTTGGCTGATGAGGGTTGGCTTCTTGCTATGCAAGAAGAACTCAACCAATTTAAAAGAAATGACATTTGGGATTTGGTCCAACGTCCTAAAAACAAAACAGTCATAGGCACTAAGTGGGTCTTTCGGAACAAACTAGATGAAAATGGAATAATTACTAGAAACAAGGCAGGGCTAGTGGCAAAGGGGTATAATCAAGCCAAAGGGATAGACTACAAGGAGACTTATGCTCCCGTAGCCCGACTTGAGGCTATTAGACTCCTATTGGCATTCACATGTTGTCTTGATTTCAAACTATATCAGATGGATGTTAAGTCGGCTTTCCTAAACGAATTCATAAATGAAGAGGTATACGTCTCTCAACCTCTGGGTTTTGAGGATCATGACAATCCCGATCATGTCTTTAAACTTAAGAGAGCCCTCTATGGCCTCAAACAAGCTCCTAGAGCTTGGTATGAGCGTCTTAGTGGTTTCTTATTTGAAAGGGATTTAGTCGTGGAACCGTAAACACCACTTTATTCATAAGACGTAAAGGAAAGCATGTTCTATTGGTTCAGATATATGTGGATGACATTATATTCAGATCCACTAATGAATCTTTGTGTAGAGAGCTTTCTAACACAATGCAGGGCGAATTTGAGATGCCATTGATGGGTGAACTTACTTATTTCTTGGGACTCCAAATAAAGCAAACTGATAAAGGAACTTTCATCAGCCAAACAAAATATTTCTTGAAAGTCTTAAAGAAGTATGAAATGAACAATGCAAAATCAATATCTACACAAATGGCTTCAAATTTGCTAATTGAAAAAGATGAATCGGGTAAAGAGTTCGACGTTACAAAGTACCGAGGTATGATTGGATCGTTGCTTTATTTAACTGCAAGTCGACTTGATATCATGTTTAGCATATGCATGTGTGCTAGATTTCAAGCTGCCCCTAGAGAATCTTATTTTAAGATCATTAAACGCATTTTAAGGTATCTAAATGGTACTGCAAACCATGGTCTTTGGTTCCCTAAGGGAAGTGAGTGTAGTTTAGTAGGTTTTTCTGACTCTGATTTCGCGGGGTGCAAATCAGACAGAAAAAGTACTAGCGGAACATGTCATATTTTTGGAAATTGTCTGATCTCATGGCATAGCAAGAAGCAACATATTATTGCACTTTCAACCACCGAGGCAGAATATGTAGCCGCCGGTAATTGTTGTGCACAAGTCATTTGGCTTAAGCAACAATTATTGGACTATGATTTAAACTAGGTTGTGTTCCGATTAAATGTGACAACACTAGTGTGATAAACCTAACTAAAAACCCGGTACCGCATTCTCGCACTAAGCATATAGAAATTAGGCATCATTTTCTTCGCGATCATGTGGAAAAAGGCGACATAGTTTTTGAATTCGTGGACTCTAAAAATCAGCTTGCTGATGTTTTTACAAAATCTTTGTCCTCGGAGTCGTTCCACAAGATTCGAAGAGAATTAGGGATTCTCGATCCTTCTTGCTTTGAATAAGCATCGATCTACTCTTATTTACTTTGCCGCATGATTTTCTGTTCTACTAACGGTTATTGTGCATCAACTTTTTTCTTCAATCTCGTACGGTATAATCTCTCCGTTACCTTTATCTCTTTGTGTTATATCTGATTAAATTGATATATCTGTGTAGTTGATCATGCGTGTCTAGTATCTCTGTTATATTTGTTTATAGATTTGCATCACATTTAATATTTGTGTTAAGTGTGTATTTAATTTTATTTGCATCATATTCATGAATTCATAAATTTCAACATATTGCATTTCATTTTTTTTGAAATCTGTCTTGAATCAATTCCTGACTCAATTCATAAAACTGCCTAGAAAGTGCATTTACATTCTGTTTACTGGAATTGATTCAAACATGTTCATGAATCAATTCACTTTGAGTCTTTTCTATTTTCTTCCTCAATTTTTTTATTCTTTTTCGTTTTTTTTCATTTTCTTTTAACTTTTGTGTCAGCTTTTTCGTTTTCTTCCCCTTCCTACATAGTTCAAATCACATCACACATCCCCACTACCTACTCAGTCCGCCCCTTATTTTTTCTCCTTCAGTCAACACATCACCATAAATTTCTCTTTTTTTTTGTTTTTCGTTTTCTCTTTCCTTCCCATTATTTTTTTATGTACAGTTTTTAATATAAAAATTAATGAGTGTCAGGTTCCACCACTTATTTCTCTCTTTCTCTCTCCTCAGCATTAATTCACGCCACCCATCACCCACCTTCTTTCCTTTAATTTTTTTTCACTCCTCTCTCTCTCTCTCCTAAATCACACGTTTCCCATCTACTCTCTTTCCATTTCCTACTTTCCCACATCCACACTCCCTATATCTCCTTCTCCACACGTTTCCCAATACCCTCCTATACCACCTATCATCATTTCATTTTTTTCACCTTTATTTTCTCCTTTTTCAGATTTCTTGTCACACTATCCCCATATCACCTACCCACGCGCCATTTTTCTCTTTTTCCCAAGATCACCATCATCCCTCACGTTTCCCATCAGCTCCCATACCACCATTTTTTTCTCATTTGATATTTCCATTTTTTTTTGGTTACCCCACACGCCACATCACCATCATTACTATTTGTTTCTATAAAATAGTTTATATTCCTTCCACCTTATCTCACTCTTAGTGTCATGTTTGTCTCCCATTACCATCAATTAATCTACCTTTTCCAATTCTCAGCATTTCACACGCATACGCTGCCATAAAGATTTCACACTGCTATTGATTATCACCTACTATTCAGCCTACCCTGCGCACCACTTCCCAAACCAACACCTTTCAAATTTTAAAATTAAACAAACCCAGTCTTTCAGGTCAACTTTTTCCCGTATTTTTTTGCTCGTTTTTTTATTTCCGTTTTTTTTCATTTTCGTTTTTTTTCCACGTTTTTTTTCGTTTCTATTTTTTTCTCTCTTTCTTTTTTATTTCGTTTTTTTGTTCTCTTCTGTCTCCGATTTTCTCTCATTTCTTTACTTCTCCTCTCACTCTTTTTTTTTTCTCTCATATCATCTCATATTATCTTCTCATTTCTTAAACATTCTATCATCTTCATTTCCATTATCATACTTATTTTTCATATCATTTCGTCCATTCTCTTAGCCTCAAGTTCCTCATACACTATGTCTCAACAACTTGGTTCCTCAAGGGCAACCAAGAAAAGATTTGCCATTACAAGACAATCTCGAGCTGAAGCATCTACAAGTCTTACTCTTACAGACACCACAGTCAAGTTTCACAAGGTTCAAACCTTAATACCAGACACCCTTCAGAAAATGTACCTTGACAGATTCTTTGAAAAATCCTCATCTGGTGCGAACTACATTACTAAAGAAGCTGCATCCAAACCAGGCCTGACTTTCTTTAACGTTCTTGAGAATCACAACTTGGCCAAATTTTTAGGCTTATCACATAAGTTCAATGTTGATCATGTTCGTGCTTTTTACTGTTGTGTTGAATCCATTGACAATGGTACTGGTCTTATTTGTAAGTTCAAAAACAAATCCATCACTTTCACGGCTAAGGACTTTAAGTATATTCTTGGTTTGGAAAACTCTGGTTATGAGTTCACTTGAGTGACTACGACATCGGATTACCAACACACCCTTACGGTTACACAGATATCAAAACCGATCTACCACAATGACATGCAGTACTCCAATTTTACCGTGGGTCAGTTGAAAGTTAATTGCCGCATTCTTCACTGGGTCATCACAAAAATTTTAGTTTGTCGCAAGGACAATTTTGGACGTGTTAATGATTTTGATCTGTTTCTGCTTTGGGTACTTCTGAATAAAGAAACGGTAAATTGGGTTAAGTTCATTGTAAATATGATGATGGAGTGTAAGCCAAGTGACTCCAAGCCTCTCTATTATCCCTTGTTCATTCAACTCATACTAAACAAGGGAGGCGTGGCCTCTAAGCTTAGTGAATTGTTCGGTGTGCCTTCTCAGTTCAGTGACTCAACTCTCCATCAATTCAAGTACCACTTCGATTCCGAGAGGAATGAATGGTATTTCCAAGAAAAATTTGCTCGGGTGTATTGTCATACCCCAAATTTTGACCACTAATATCAACACAATATGGATGTACCTTCATGCCTCATCAGTCTCCTCAAAGATTGTTGAGCATTCACTACAATTAAGCATTAGGGTTTTAAGCCCTCTTAGAGTTTAAACAAAGGATCAATCAAGGAATGACATGATCTTTAACTTGTCTAAACCCTCAAACACACATAAAGGATCAAGAGGACTCCCACATCAAGAATCAAGCACAAAGTTACAACATTCCAAGTGGATCAAGCCTCAAGATCGCCAGTGTCACCAAATTAGGGTTTTGGTCGACTAAGGCCTCCAGATGAAATTTTTCCTCGAGGAATGAGCCAATTCCTCAAAGCACAACCCAAGATACTCTAAGGGATCTCATAAACCCAATCATCAAGTCAATTTGACCTCTGGGGATGCATTCACCAAAAATCAGGAATTAGGGTTTCTTGACATAATTCACCCCTAAGTTGACTTTTGGGACAAAACATGAGCCTAGACCTCAAGACATGATTTGAGGGTCTCTAATAAACCAAATTTATCCATTTGTAACAATGGATTAATCCAAGAAGCTTGACTCACAAGTTTCATTTTCATCAGGACCACAATTAGGGTTTTGAGGAAAAAGTCAATTGTACCTTTGACTTTTGACCTGGACATGCTCCCAAACCTTGGGACATGATTCAATACACCCTACAACCCCTATGGAACATATCCATTAGGTTTGATTTAGGTCAAGGACTTTATTTCACTAAGGATCGTACAGTTTGGAATTCATCTGATAAAAAGTCAACTGTGCACAAAAGTCAAGTTTGACTTTTTGAGATTTTTCACAATTATGGTTCCTTGACCTTAAAACAATGTTAATATGTGATTTGAATCATCATTCATCAAGAAAAATCAAAGAAAGTGAGTTAACTTGTCAAAGGGGTAACCATAAAAACTTAGAATTTTTCTAAGTTATGGAACAAAGTGGCTAGGGTACCAACTTCCAAGGATCATAACTTGAGATCCAAGCAACCATTTTGGATGGTCCAAAGATGGATTTGTAGTTCTCATGGCATACTTTAAAAGTGTCAACTACACCTCATTCCAATTCCTCATGGATTTTGAGTTATGGAATGATCAAAATGGCTGAAAACATAAAACTGACATTTTTACAACACTAAGAGAAATTTTCACTAAGTCAGAATCTGCTTCACTTTTTCCAAAATGTTGAGGAATTTTTCAACCAAATGCAAGTTGCTTCAAAACCAAAGTTGGACATCACATTAAAGTAGGATACATCAGCTTTCCAAAGTGACCAAGAACTCCATCAAATTCCATTTGAGCTAGGAGTTATGACAGCTGCAACATGCCTTGCTGCAAACTGTCTTGGCAAGGCAGATTGTGCATTAGGGCTCGATTTGGTTAATTTGTGCCAGTGATAAATAAGTTTATCCATCTGTACACCTCCGGGGGAGATCAACGAGGAACAAACACTGATCCATAAGCCTCCCAAGTCTTTGGAACTACATATAGGTTTTGCACCCCTAAAAGCTAAAGATGCCTCAAGACTCCAATTTTGTTTTGAGGCATTCAATGGATGCTTAGAGGTGGCATGTATCATAGCAAAGATGAACACTTCAGTCAAGCCTTATCCTTGAATTAAAGAACAATATGTCTGTGCTCTAATCTCAAGTCAATGGCTAGAGGAGACTTGAGATTCCAAAGTGATCCAATTGGACACAGACCTGTACCAGTTGCCATATGCTATTGCAGCCAAAACAAACTTGGTGCACTATAAATAGACCTCATTTGTGATCAGTTTGAGTACACCAAAGCACCCAAACTGATGCTTTCCTCAAAATCACCTCTTTCACTCCAATTTTGCCTTCCAAAGCAAGTCACTATCGGGTTTTGAGCTTGAGAGTAATTCCAACCAAACCAATCACACACACACCTCATAAACATCATATAGAAGTGATCCAAACACTTAAACAACATCCGGAACACCAATTTCACAAAATCATCATCCAACTGCTCAAGCTTTTAGCAGACTTACAGTTGGGGTACCATTTTAAGTTCCAGCTTGTTTCCAACCACTCCAAGCATTCAGACACACTCCATAGCACCTAGGGAAGCTATCCACATCATTGGAACCAAGCTGTAACACCTCTAACTCAAAACACGATCACCAGCTGCAAGAGGTAAGCCTCAACTTGGTCATCTCATGATTCATGCATATTTCCTCGCACAATAACTTTGCCATATATGCATAATCATGTATGGAATGTTTCCCCTCAATTAATTGCTTTGTATGAATCGTGTGTGGAATTTCTGAGCCTTCATGCAGAATTTAGGGTTCTTGAGGATTCTCTTTGATTTCTTATTCCATGCTTAAAATAAATGAAATTAAATACCATAGACATGATCATGAGGTGAAAACGGTAGATTGATATGTGGATTGTGTGATTTCATCAAGTATTCAGTGAGATTGATGAGAAAATGCCAATCTAGGCAAAATCAGAACACACGCGTGTTCTTGGGTGTTCTTGGCGCCCTTTTTCAAAAATTCAAATATTTGAATTTTGTGATTTTATTTAATTGATTCAAAAATTAATTTCTCTCTGAATTTTAATGATGTTGAGTTGATTCTTTTTTTAATAATTCACAAAAATGTTAAAATATTTTATTTTACAAAAGTTTCCCAAAAATATTATTTATTTCCTATACTTGATATTTTTTCAAAGAATTAATTTTTATTTGTTTTTTAACATTTAAAATATTTTTTCTTTCTTGATTTTCCAAACTAAATTGGTTTTCAATCATTTTGTGGATAAAAACATGATTTTTGAAACATTGATCCAAGATCACCACTCATTTTTCACATGTTTTCAATAATTTTTATTAATTTTTAAACAAAATTAATTCCATTTTAGACAAAATTAGGGTTTTGATTAATTCCACCCTCATCAATCTTTTGCAAACACTCATGGGCCTCTAATTGTAAATAAACATTTTTGGGCATCACATATTGTATAAGTCCCTCTGTATATTTTCAAAACAACGGCGCAATCTCCGCCTTTTCAAAATCATCCGTGCATCTCCCTGAGTTGTAAGCCCCATCTCCTGTACAAAAATAAACTTTGGACCTCTAATAGAGTGTAAGACCCATCCCTTGTAAATAGAAAATCTTTTTGGGCCTCAGTGCATTGTATAAGTCCCAGTACGTTAAAGAAATTTCGGCGCGATCGTCGTTTTTCAAACAAAAATCATCTGGGCCTACCCTTGTGTTGTAAGTCCCATTTATCTTCTTTTAAAATCACTCATGGGCCTCTAATAGAGTGTAAGACCCAATCCCTCTTTGAAACCAAAATAGTTTGGGCCTCAGTGTATTGTATAAGTCCTGATACAGTTTCAGAAACTCCGACGAGATCGTCGTTTTCAAAATCATCTGGGCCTACCCTTGTGTTGTAAGTCCCGTTTCTTTTCTTTAAATAACCTTTGGGCTTCCCTTTGAGTTATAATACCCATCCCTTTGTACAGAAAACTTTTTGGGCCTCAGTCGTTGTATAAGTCCCGATACGATATTCAAAACAACAGTACAATCACTGTTCAAACCTTGGGCATATCCTTGAGTATAAGCCCCAACATTTTTTTCACAAATAACTCCCTTTTGATTTAGGTTCAAATATACAGTTATTATCAAAACTTTCTTTAATTTCTCTGAACAACTAACAATAAAGCATGGAAGCTCGCTCACCTGTAAGTTTTGTCCGCTTTCATTTACTTGCTCAAACATATATATATATATATATATATATATATATATATATATATATATATATATATATATATATATATATATATATATAATTGTATTGTGGGAAGCTGTGCACGGTTAGTCTTCTTTTATTCTTTTAAATATACGTCAAATATATATAACTGTATTGTGGGAAGCTGCGCATGGTTAGTCTTCTTTCATACCTTTTTCAAATACTTGTTATATATCAACTGTATATATACTAGTATAGTTATTTAGAGTTTTCCCTGGCAACTAGGTCTAGAACTAGGTAAAGCCTGTTGGTCACTCTTAAATACAAACAAAACTAGATCTCCCATAGGATTTCCAGATATAGTCTTCCCTTCTCTTGGGGTTAAACAATATGGAACAAAGAGAAAGGCAGTATTCTCGGTGAACCTTTTCTCAAACTGTCACCCCTAGAAATTGTCAAAGAAATTCTACTCCCCGGAGTTGATCTATTCTCTGTGAATAGCATCTCCTGAGCTTTTTCAAATCACAGAACTTTCACTAAATGATCTATTCTCGGTGAATATTATTTCTTGAACTTTTCTTGGTTTGGGACCCACAGGCTTCCTAAAAGCATCCCCGCCTCCTCTTGGGCTTTGTACAAGGACCCTTCCGCTTCTTAGAAGTTCTCATGCCTTCTCTTGGGCTTAATACAAGGACCCTGACGACCTCTTAAAGGTATAAGACAGAACTTAGTCATCCTTTTCTAGAGCAGTCTTTCTAGTGTCAGACCTCAGGCCACTTTAGGGTTGATTCTCATCCCTTAATGCCCTTGCCTCCTCTTGGAGGCATCATACATAAGATAAAACTCTTCCACACCAGTAGACTTGGACAGTCTACTTCCCTTGAGTCTCAAAGACATTCTCAAGTTCCTTATAACTATAGGAAAAAACCCCGGGCATTCTGGATCGATCTCTAGCAGAAACCCAACCTCTCTCATGAGAGTTCCCCGACCAAGGTCAACACTATCTCAAATCAGAACCTCAAGGTATCTGATATGTCAACTCTTCTGTAACCCTCAGCAAGAGTTAATTCCCCACTTGGACCTGCTTGGGGATCTCAATTATCCCAGACAAAAAATAGCCTCCTCTTAGGCTTTGTATAAGGACCTTTCCTCAGAAGAAAGCTAGCCTCCTCTTAGGCTTTGTATAATGATCCTTCCTCAGCGAAGTCAACCTCCTTTTGGGCTTTGTACAAATGATTCTCCCCAGCGGAGCTAACCTTTTCAGACTCTCTCGTTGAGTCAATCACTTTTTTAGACTCTCTCGTTGAGTCAATCACCTTTTTAGACTAACTTGTTGAGTCAACCACCTTTCCAGACTCTCTTGTTGAGTCAATCACTTTTTCAGACTCTCTTGTTGAGTCAATCACCTTCTCGGACTCTCTTGTTGAGTCAACCTTTTTTAGCCTCAATCTTGGGCTTTGTACAAGACAAATAAAAATACTCTCTCGTTGAGTCGATCTTTATCCAAACTTGGTATAAAGATTTCCCCTAGCAGGAGCTAGCCTCTTCTCAGGTTGTGTAGAATACTTTCTCCAGCTTATCCAGCCTCAATCTTGGGCTTTGTACAAGACAGATAAAAAACACTCTCTTGTTGAGTCAAATCCCTTTAGCCTCAATCTTGGGCTTTGTATAAGACATAAATTTCCCTCTCTTGAGCTTGGGACAGATATCTTCCCTAGCAGAGTCATTTCCTCCCAGTCTTCTTCTAGGCTTTGAGGAATGATTCTTCCCCAAGAAGAGTCAAACTCATTTCAGCCTCAATCTTGGGTTTTGTACAAGACACATAAAAAATACCCTCACTAGAGTCAGTTAAATTTCCCTTTTCAGCCTCAATCTTGGGCTTTGTACAAGACAGATAATTCTCCCCAGTGGAGTCAAAACCCCTTTTAGCCTCAATCTTTGGCTTTATACAAGATAGACAGATTATTTTCCCTGGAAAAGTCAAACTTATAGCCTCCTCTTAGGCTTTGTATAATGATATCCCCAAAGAGTCAGTCTCTTTTTTGCCTCAATCTTGGGCCTTGTACAAGACACCAATATACGCACTCTCTTGTTGAGTCGGTCACTTCTAGCCTCCTCTTAGGCTTTGTATAAAGAAATCCCATAGCCGAGTCAATTAACCTTTTAGCATCAACCTTGTGCTTTGATCAAGGCACACAAAAATCAACAATCCTTCTTTAGAGATGACAAATTCTCTCTCAGTCATAACTTTTTTAGCTTTGATCCTGGGCTTTGAACAAGACACCAATACCCTTTTAGCTTCAATCTTGGGCTTTGAACAAGACACCAAAACCTCATTTTCCTCCCTTAGAATAGGAGGAACTACGATTGCTTTGATTTCCCTGTTTCGTTTAAACGGGAATACGTAGGCATAAGATTGCGAAATCTTAGCGAGCATACTAATCAAAAACTCTAGGTCCAGTACCTTCATATCAATCAAAACTTAGGTCTAGTACCTTACCAAAAACATCGGGTGTAACCCAAACACAAACAAAATCTCACTCACTCACTCATACTTTCCAAGAAACTTTCCCAACCCATTAACAGATAAACACCATCAATTACAAAGCGAAACCCTAAAGCTAATATCCTGTGGATAACCACTTATAAGATGGGTAATTGACAACTACCCATTGTATAACCTACCCCCGGACCCCCCAATCTCTTTAAAACGTTTGTTCAATTAATCATTCGTGTGCAATGTTAGTTTTAGATAGCTTCCATTTCCCTTCCAGCTTCACGGGATAAGTAAGAAATCAGAAAGTAGCACCCTTTCTCCTCGAGGAGGAAAACCCAAACTTCAGCGATAAGGTGGTCGCGTCACCGACAAAAATTGCTCGCTACAGTAAAATGGCGACTCTGCTGGGGAGTCATTGTCTGTATAGGACTAGGATTATAGCTCTTAAGAGGTCTAAGATGTTAGTTTTAGGATAAATATATATCGCTTTTCCTAATTGATATCCGTGTTTATTTTTTTGCTAATGGGACTGCGGGTGATGCCGCATCTGGAAAGATTGAGTATACACCTAAGATAAGTGATGGCACTAGACGGGTAATCTTACAGGGAGTGACTCCTAAATAAGAGGCCCCGGTCAACCATCGAATCAGTGGAGAGACCCTTTGCGGATTCAATGCCTATACGACTTCAGTTGTAGAAAGAAGATTGTTCTATTGGGTTATCTGAGAAGCTGATGATTTTAGTAGACTGAAACCATGTTACTATTTTGTAGTGCGGAAGCCATCGTAAATAGTTGTCACACGATACTACCCTCATTTGAGATTACTCTAAGATACTGCAGCTCGCTCGGGTGAACTAACCTGCTGTTGTTATCCTAAGAGGGGTCAATGATTGTGAGGACATGTACAAAAAATCACCAGTACAACCTTTGGGGATGGGTAGAGCCATGACTTCATGACACCGAACCTTTGACCCCATGTTTTCTCTATGTTTTTATGTGCTGCATTCATGCATTCATTTCATTAAAAAACATTAAAACAAGAAAAAATATCTTCTCTTCTACTCTCTCTTTTTTTCAAATTAAACTAAGACAATGATTGCAAATATCAGAGAAAGGAGATTGCGTTATGGATTTCGGTAGAAGGAAGTCTCACAAGTACAACTTCAAGGTTCCAAAACTAGAGGATTTGAGAGGTCTGGCAAGGATGATCACCAACCCTGATGCTTTTAGAGCCAAGTACGGAGGACTGCTGTCCCTATTAAGGGTCCATGTAATTGAAGGAATACTAGCTACGCTCATTCAGTTCTACGATCCGGTCTATCACTGTTTCACATTCCCGGATTATCAACTAGCACCAACGCTGGAGGAGTACCCTCGCCTGACTGATTTACATATCACTGACCAAGCTCCCTTTTCTGGACGGGAAGAAATTCCAAAAGATCAAACCATTGCAAGGGCAATCTATTTGGATGAGTCAGAAGTCAGGACTTACATGACCACTAAGGGTGGAATCCAAGGTTTGCCAGCCCAGTTTTTGATAAAGAAAGCCCTGTACTTTGCCAGTATAGGGAACGTGGCCGCTTTCGAGAGCATCTTTGTTTTGCTCACCTACGGGTTATTTTTGTTTCCCAACATCGATAACTTCGTAGATATCAATGCCATTAAGATATTTTTGATTGGAAACCCTGTACCAACTCTGCTTGCAGCTGCTTATCATTCTGTATACTTAAGGAATTTGTACAGCAGAGGAATGATCACATGTTGTGTGCCCCTGCTATACAAATGGTTCATTTCCCACTTACCCAAGTCTGCTGCATTTTGGGATCCTAAGAATACTTTACGTTGGTCACAGAGAATCATGTCTCTTACCAACTCTGACATCGACTGGTACAATCAAATCTATGACAGGATCAGAATTATTGACTGTTGTGGAAACTTCCCTAATGTACCGCTCATAGGAACTAAAGGAGGAATCAATTATCATCCAGTTTTAGTTCGTTGTCGGTATGGATACCCGATGAGACATGCTCCACATAATGTTCATCTGGAAGGTCTTTTCTCCAAGGAAGGAGAAAATGACAGGGCACTAAAGACATAATTAGTGCATGCCTGGAAACACATTCACAGGAAAGGAAGAGAGTCTCTAGGAAAACCAGACTGTGTCTCGGTGGAACCTTATCTCCACTGGGTACAAACTAGAGCTCTCAAACTGAGGATGCCTTACCCTCGTCAAGAAGTTCTTCCGTTAAAGGAATCTGTCTTTTACTTTATGTCAGATACGGAAAAACTTCAGGTTACTCTCAACAAAGTTCAACAGGAGAAGAAGTCTTGGAAGAACAAGTACCGTATTCTCAATGTGGAGTATAAGAAAATACAGCAACTGTAAAAAGAAAAAGACGCTCTGATCGAGATTTTAGAGCAACATGCTTTAGAAAACCAAGATGACCAAAGGAATTTACTTGCTCCTTTCACTTGGCAAAGGAATGACAACCCGACAACGGCTCGAGAGCCCCGGTCAAAGAAAAGGAAAATACCAGAACCAGCACCTGAGCTCTCCTCAGAGAGGACTCAGGATCCACTAGCTTAGACATTTCCTTTTACAACACTATGTAAATTACTGTATTTCCATTTCCGCAATCTTTGAATTCAATAAAACGGGGTTTCCCCATTGTTTTATATTTGCAATCCAATAGTTGAAATTTATTTTGATTAAACAAAAAAAGGAAATATATAATATAATCATTTCATATCATTCATCATTCTCACGTAATGCATTCTTCTTACCTACGAATCTCACGTTTGTGTCTTGATTTTTGAGTCAAACTCTCTCATTCGTACAATACTTGGGCCAGTCAATAAAAGAAAATGGATAATCTCGAGGAAGAGAGCAGAGAGTTGAGAGAAGAACTCGACGCTCTGACAGAAGACTTGAGAAAGCTTCACAATGATATGCAAGCACTGGCAGCAGCCCAGATGCAACAGCAAAGGACCGTGATCTCAGAGATCACATCGACACCCTAAGTGGAAAAGTATGATCCTTGATATACCATGCATAAAGATCGTCCCTGGGGAATGCCACTCAACTATATCCCAGAAGGATATATTCTGCCGATCACGGAAGATCCAGAAACTGCAGCAGGAACCGCTGGGCCTGAAGGTTACAAACTTCGGGAAAGCGAAGATGCCAGGGGCATGACAGCAACTCCTGAAGGTTACAAACTTCGGGAGAGGGAAGTACCAAGAGTCACTGCCGTAATGACTATACCACAACCTGTGGTACACATTGTCCTAGAAGGACAGATTTCCCAGATACCGTCTGGTGGAAACAAAAGTATGGACGAGAGAATGAGGGAATTCCAGGAACAGTTCCTAGGGATGCAGAAAGAACTCAAGTCATTTGCGGTCAGGATCTATTTGGAAAGGACGCCGCAGACCTTTGTTTGGTCCCTAATGTGAAAGTTCTGCACAAATTCAAAGTCCCTGAATTTGAAAAGTACAAGGGTAACTCTTGCCCTCAAAGTCATTTGGTGATGTACGCTCGGAGAATGTCAACTCAGACAGAGAACCAACAGCTACTGATCCACTATTTCCAAGATATTTTAACCGGTGCCGCACTCAAATGGTACATGGGTTTAAACTACACCAAGATCATCACTTTTAGAGATCTTGACGCTGCCTTCGTTTAACAATATAAGTATAACCTGGACATGGCACCAGACAGAGATCAGCTCAGAGCCATGTCACGGAAGGATAAGGAAACCTTCAAGGAGTATGCTCAGAGATGGCGTGAAATTGCCGCTCAGATTTGTCCACCTCTTGAGGAAAAAGAGATGACAAAGATCTTCTTGAAAACCTTGAGCTCATTTTACTACGACAGAATGGTTTCCAGTGCGCCCAGTGACTTCACTGAAATGGTAGGCATGGGAGTTCGTCTTAAAGAAGCAGTTCGAGAAGGACGCTTGGTCAAAGATACCGGACCATCAAGCAGTACCAAAAGATACAGTAGTGCTCTCCCTAAGAAAAAAGAGCAAGATATTAGTAATATCTCTCTCAGAAAGCAAAGGCGACGGTACCAACCAGTAGCAGCTGTAACTCCTGTTATCAACCCTGCGAATGTTCCTACGTATCAACCTCAGGTTGCTCAAAGCTAACCGAATCAACAACAATATCAGCAAAGGACACAACAGCCTCTTCAGCAGGCTCGTCCTCCGTACAACAACAACCGTACAACGTGACCACCAGGTTTTGACCCTATACCAATGTTGTACGCAGAATTGTTTCCACTATTACTGGTCAAGGGGCATGTCCAAACCAGGTTTCCTCTTGCAGTACTGGAAAGTCCGCCTTTTTGGTTCAAAGCGGATCAGACTTGCCCTTACCACCAAGGAGGACCAGGGCATAACATAGAAAACTATCTCAGCTTCAAATCTGATGTACAGAAGCTTGTTAGAAGCGGGGTCTTATCCTTCAAGGATACAAATCTAAACGTTCAAACGAACCCGCTGCCTCAACACGAGAAAGCTGCGGTAAATTTGATAGAGGAAGAGTCTAACCACATCTATCAAATTCATGATGTACTCTTGTTGAGGGCCAACCTGGTCAAAATGCATCGCAGACAGAGCGGATATGGGCATGTACCGTCTCACAATTATCACCAGTGTGATATCTGCTCTAAAAACAATCAAGGATGTTATGTGGTGCAATCAGCTCTACAGGAACAGTTGGATCTCTGATGGATCCAAGATCACCGAATTCGTGATGTCAACATGACTTATGCAAATTCCAACATCATTCAAATCCACGACATCCATGCAATGAATGTCAACTTGGTGGCAATGCACTCAAGGCAAAGCCAACATCATAATCTGCCTCGGCACGACTACGATTCCTGTCCTATCTGCTCAATAAATAATCAGGGATGCTCTTTTGTACAAGAGACCCTCCAGCGTCAGATGGATCTAGGATGGATTCAGGATTACCGTGATAGCAGTCAGTATCAAGTGAATATGATTCAAATCTTTGATATTCGCTTGATGAATACCAGCTTGGTGGAGTTACATGCTAAGCAAGTCCGGCTCGGTTTTCTGACTTCGAAAAATTATCAGAACTGTAAGGGATGTCGTGAGAACGACCAAGGATGCGCTATCGTTCAAAGAACTTTGCAACACTTGTTAAATCACTGGTGGCTTCCGATCTATTTAGACAAAGACACACAATAAGTTAGTATGATTAATGGGAACCCTACTAGGCATCAAAGTCTGGATGTTTGATCAATGGAAACAGACCTAGTGAGGTTACATTGCATACAGAGCGGACGTGACCGGGTGCCACCACACAACTATGAACGCTGTAGAGTTTGATCTAAAGATAATCAAGGATGTTACCTCGTGCGAGCAGCCCTTCAGAGTCAGTTGGACCACAAAGAGGTTCGACCGTGTCCAAGTTCTGGGTCAACCAATTCGATGCCAGACTTTGTCGCTGATCGAATCAAGGACGTTGTCATAATCTATGATCATAAGAGGACCAAAAATGTTTGTACCATCATCCCTTTACTTGACGAACAGAAATTTCCCAACCAGGAACTTATTGAAATTACTTACAATGGTCAGAAGAATCAGAAGGCTCCTGTAGTAATCTATCTACCGGGACCATTACCGTATGAATCAACTAAGGTTATCCCTTACAAATACGATGCAACAACAATTGAGAATTGAAAGGAAATTCCATTACCCTCTGTCGTGAATATTGCAGACATTAGTCGAGTAACACGGAGCGGTCAAATCTTCAACCGAGGAGTTGGAGAACCTACCAGAGAAAAGGAACCTTAAACGGAAATTCCTAATCAACCAGTCGGTCCATCTAGTGATCCCGACCTTTCAAAGAACAACGATGAGATGCTGAAGCTCATCCAGAAGAGTGAATACAACATTGTTGATCAGTTGTTGCAAACTCCTTCAAAAATCTCAGTGCTATCACTTTTACTCAGTTCTGAAGCTCACAGGGAGGCTCTACAGAAAGTCTAAGAGCAAGCCTTTGTGGAACAAGATGTGTCAATAAGACAATTTGATAGCATCATTTCCAACATCACTTCCTGCAATAACTTGGGATTTAGTGGTGAGGAACTGCCGGAAGAGGGCCCAAGTCATAACATGGCACTCAATATTACAGTCAACTGCCAGAATGATGCTTTAGCCAGTGTACTGGTAGACACCAGATCGGCTCTAAATGTGATGCCGAAATCCACTCGAATGCGACTATCATTCAAAGGATCTCCGATGAGAGGCAGTGAGGTCACCGTCAAAGCATTTGACGGATCCCGAAAAATAGTTATCGGCGAAGTCGACCTTCCCATAACTATCGATCCCCACACTTTCCTAGTCACTTTCTAAGTCATGGACATCCGATCAACATACAACTGTTTGTTGGGAAGACCTTGGATACACGAGGTTGGGGAAGTCAATTCGACACTTCACCAAAAGCTGAAGTTTATCAAGAATGACCAACTCATCGCAGTCCGCGGAGAGCAAGCCTTAATCGTGAGTAACTTATCGTCGTCCACTTGTGTAGAACCTGAAGAGGTTGTAGGAACCCAATTCCAAGCACTTTCGGTAAGCAACGATAATCAATCAGAAAGAGGAACATCGATTTCCTCGTACAGAGATGCTCTCGAAGTGATAAAAAATAACAATGCAAGGGGATGGGGACATCTTGTCATTCCTACTGATAACAAAGTAAAGAAAGGTCTTGGTTTTTCTTCAAACGGTGGCCAGACAGCTACTAACGATGAAAGTCTTCATCCCATTCAGAACTTCTTCCATAGTCGAGGTTTCCTTCACCCAGTGTCTCAAGAAGTACATACCATCAAAGAGGGAGATTCCTCTGATACAGATGAAGAATGGAAGTCCTATCTTAACAAGGAGAGTTATATGTCTTAGGAAGAGGTGCCTACACCATTTTGCTTTCTGGCACAAAGTCTGAGATATATACCAATGTCAGACGTCAAGATGATATACAGAGATTGTGATCCAGAAGGATGTCGTGCTCCACCAAACTCATTAGAAGAGGACACTCTGATGAAAGATAACTTTGACCACGATTATTATGGCCTAATGGATAGCCTGCCTATGTGGCAGCTGTACCCAAGAGACTCGGGGCAAGAGAGTCATCCGAACGATGCATATCAGCTGAGCATCATTGAAAAGAATACCTGCGTTCCCGCATAGTCATGGGATCATTATTCAGGACATTCTGAAGATATCCAGTACAACGATGAATTTGCAAAGCTTTTCGGACTAGAGTTCATCAACTACACTTTTCCCGAGGTCAACGTCATCGAGAGGGATGACACCCCCAGTTCCAAAGATGTGTGGGACACATTAGGACAACCGAGTGGCAAATACGACTTCATGGTCAAGTACACCGCTCCTGAAAGCTCTCGTATCAGGCTCGAAGACATCCAGCCAACTAGATGGGGAGATTTACCTGAGAGTGCAAACACTGCACAAAATACAACAGAAGAGCTCTCCTACAACAAATATGCCTGGGAGACAGATTCCAACGATCCTACTCCACCAAAAATCAACATTATTTCTGAAGACAAGCCAAGAAAGAAGGTACCAGACTTTGTGATTCACCGAGGAGTTCGCCGCCAATGGGTTGCAATCAACGTTCCGAAAGTCGCTCATAAGTCTAAGTAATTGTCGTCTTTATCTTAACCTTTCACCCTGCCCAGGTCAAATGGATGTTTTGATAGGGCTCACTTTTTGTAAATGTACCTATTCGCTTCGCCCAAAGTTACAGAGTTTTGTTTTATAGGGTTGTAGTTTCAAGAATCGACAAGATCATAAATAAAATAACGTCGTTCTGTAATTTCCGTATTTATTGTTGTTTTCTCTTTTCACTTTTTCAGAAAATGGTAATCCTAAAAAACAAATCAAATAATAAAAACAAACATTTTTCAGAAAATACACTGCACGCATTTTTGCATTCTCTCTATCTCTCCTAAAAACAAATCATCACGTCATGCAGATTTCTTATTTTAAACCCCATTGAAACATACGATCCAATGCCTTCTCCCAACTTTGAATTCTTGGTATTTGAGTTTGAA
Source organism: Lathyrus tuberosus (assembly GCA_022829125.1). Classification (NCBI taxonomy): domain Eukaryota; kingdom Viridiplantae; phylum Streptophyta; class Magnoliopsida; order Fabales; family Fabaceae; genus Lathyrus; species Lathyrus tuberosus. The sequence continues at coordinate 9,278,029 of JALAZF010000210.1, forward strand.
GAAGAAGATGACAAAGAAATTCCAGAAGAGATCTCCCGATTACTCAGACAAGAGGAAAGGTCCATTAAACCTCACAAAGAGCCGTTGGAAACAGTCAACTTGGGTTCAGAGGAAGAGAGAAAAGAAGTCAAGATTAGGGCGATGCTTAGTCCAACTATCAAATAAAGTTTGATAAGGCTTCTCAAAGAGTTTCCTAATGTATTTGTTTGGTCCTACCAGGACATGCCAGGGTTGGATACCAGCATCGTGGAACATCGTCTACCAATAAGATCAGAATGTCCTCCAGTAAAACAAAGGTTGAGAAGAACTCACCCAGACATGACCATCAAAATCAAAGAGGAAGTACAAAAACAGATTGGCGCGGGTTTCTTTGCCACATCACAATATCCTCAATGGATAGCCAACATAGTACCAGTTCCGAAAAAGGACGGAAAGGTCAGAATGTGTGTAGACTACAGGGATCTGAACAAAGCCAGTCCAAAGGATGACTTTCCCTTGCCACACATTGACATGCGGGTAGACAGTACAACAAAGTTCAAAGTCTTCTCCTTCATGGATGGGTTTTCGGGCTATAATCAAATCAAAATGGTGCCAAAAGATATGGAGAAAACTTCATTCATCACCCCATAGGGTACTTTTTGTTACAAGGTAATGTCGTTCGGTTTGAAGAACGTCGGGGCAACCTATCAAAGGGCCATGACTACTCTGTTTCATAACATGATACACAAAGAAATCGAGGTATATGTCGATGATATGATTGCCAAATCTAAAACAGAGGAGGAGCATGTGACCCACCTGTCAAAGCTATTCGAGCGTTTGAGAAAGTACAAACTCCAATTGAATCCCAATAAGTGTACATTCGGTGTTCGTTCAGGGAAACTTTTAGGGTTCGTCGTCAGCCAGAAAGGAATTGAGGTTGTTCCTGACAAGGTCAAGGCCATTCAAGAAATGCCTTCTCCAAAGACTGAAAAACAAGTCAGGGGATTCCTGGGACGTTTGAACTATATTTCCAGATTCATATTCCTCATGACCGTGACATGTGCGCCAATCTTCAAATTACTCAAAAAGAATCAGGCCTGCGTTTGGACAGAAGACTGCCAAATTGCCTTTGATAGTATCAAGGAATACCTGTTGAACCCACCGATTCTATCACCTCCAGTGGAAGGAAGACCATTGATCATTTACTTAACAGTCTTGGAAGACTCAATGGGTTGTGTACTTAGCCAACAAGACGAAACAAAAAGGAAAGAGTCTGTCATTTACTATTTGAGCAAGAAATTTACCGACTGCGAGACTCGATACACTATGCTTGAGAAAACTTATTGTGCGCTGGCTTGGGCAGCCAAACGTCTTTGTCAGTACATGGTTCGTCACACTACTTGGTTAATCTCCGAAATGGGTCCAATCAAGTACATCTTTGAAAATCCTGCTTTTACGGGAAGGATTGCCCATTGGCAGATGTTGTTATCAGAATACGACATTGAGTACCATGCTTAGAAAGCCGTTAAAGGAAGTGTTTTAGCCGATCATTTGGCTCATCAACCGATTGACGATCAAGAATCAGTCAGATTTGACTTCCCAGACAAAGATGTCATGTATCTAAAAATGAAAGATTGCGATGAACCACTATCCAGTGAAGGGCTAGAACCAGGTTCCCAATGGGGACTAATCTTTGACTGAGCTGTGAATCATTATGGAAATGGAATTGGGGCAATCATCATAACACCTTAGGGTACCCATATTCCTTTCACTGCCAGACTGACATTCAAGTGTACAAACAACGAGGCCGAATACGAAGCTTGTATCATGGGTCTCGAAGAAGATTGAGTTAAGGATCAAAAACTTGGATGTATATGATGACTCAGCCCTGGTTATCAATCAGATCAAAGGAGATTGGAACACATACCAATTAGGATTGATTCCTTACAAAGATTACGCGAGAAGGTTGTTACCCTTCTTCACATCCCTCGTGAAGAGAATCATATGGCTGATGCATTAGCCACTCTCACTTCCGTGATTAGTGTAGGTCAATGGAATGACATACCTAAGATTGACATAATGCGCCTTGAAAAGCCCGCTTACATCTTTGTGATCGAAGCAGTCCTAGACAACAAACCTTGGTATCATGATATCAAATGCTTCCTTGAGAAACGAGAGTACCCACCTGGGGCATCTAGAAAAGACAGAAAAACCCTCAGAAGGTTGGTAGAAAGCTTCTTTCTAAGCGGTAATACACTCTATAAGAGAAACTTTGACATGGTGTTGCTCTGATGCGTAGATAGACTAGAAGCAAACATGCTGATAAAAGAAATTCATGAAGGATCCCTTGGCACTCATGCCAACAGACACACAATGGCCAGAAAAATTATGAGAGCAGGATACTATTGGTTGACCATGTAATCTGATTGCTATAAGTACATGATGAGATGTCACAAGTGTCAGATATACTCAGACAAAATCCATGTACCGCCAACGCATCTCAAAGTTCTTTCTTCCCCTTGGCCTTTTTCCATATGGGGAATTGACATGATTTGCATGATTGAACCCAAGGCTTCAAACGGACATCGGTTCATCCTGGTAGCCATTGACTACTTCACCAAGTGGGTCGAAGCAGCGTCATACGCCCATGTAACCCGATAAGTGGTAGTCCGCTTTATAAAAAAAAATCTCATATGCCGTTATGGTGTTTTGAGCCAGATCATTACGGATAATGGATCTAACTTAAACAATAAGATGATGAAAGAGTTGTGTGATGAGTTCAAGATCGAACATCGTAACTCATCTCCCTACCAACTCAAAATGAACGGAGCGCTAGAAGCGGCTAACAAGAACATCAAAAAGATTGTTCAGAATATGGTTGTAACCTACAAAGACTAGCATGAGATGCTACCCTTTGCTCTTCACGGTTATCGCACGTCTGTCCGCACTTCAACAGGGGCAACCCCTTTCTCTCTAGTATATGGCATGGAAGCAGTGCTCCCCATAGAAGTCGAGATCCCGTCAATCCGAGTATTGATGGAAGCTAAGTTAACAGAGGTTGAATGGTGTCAAAGTCCACACGATGAACTGAATCTGATCGAAGAAAAGCGAATAACGGCTCTATGCCATGGTTAGTTGTATCAGCAAAGGATGAAGAAGACATTTGACAAAAAGGTCCGACCTCGGGTCTTCAGGAAAGGAGACCTTGTGCTCAAGAAGATACAATCACTTCTCACTAATTCCCGGGGCAAATGGACTCTGAATTATGACGGCCCCTATGTGGTCAAGAAAGCCTTCTCAGGCGGTGCCTTGAGACTCACAACCATGGATGGAGAGGAATTTGCCTACCCCACAAACGTTGACGTAGTCAAGAAATACTTCGCCTAAATAAAAAAAAGACGCCTCGGTGGATTGAAAACCCGAAAGGGCGCTCCAGGCAAAAATTAGAGACATAATAAAAAATCATCCTGGTGGATTGGAAATATCAAAGTACAATCCAGGCAAAAGTTAGGGATAATGACAAGTAACTATGTCTGATCAGTTCAACTTTTCAGCAGTAATGCTAGCCATCAAGAAAACTCCAGTCAAGGTCATCTTCGACGGAAGCTCAGGATGTCTAGAATTCAAAGTTGGTAGAAGGATAGTGGTCGTTATGTTTCAATGTAGCCATGTTCCCTTAAAATTACCATTTTCTAAACTTTGTAAATACTCTATGGAATCACGCGCTTGGTTGATCTCCATCCTATCAATAAAATTTGAGCCCTAGTGCTTTTGTTTGCAATTCTTATTTGTTTTAGCTTTACAGAACGACATTTTAACATATTTTACGGTTCTTGAAATAAAAAAAATGAATTTAATTGTCAAAAATTTTCTGCTTTTAAATAAAGATGGCAATTTCTTTTTACTGTTGAACATCAAAAGAACATCGATCGCTTCTCCAGAAGCAATTGAGCTTCAAGGTGCAGAATCAAAGTACTCCTTCTAAACCAGTACACCGGAATAGAGGATCAACTATGTCGGATGCGAACATTCCATCCGACACCCCCGGCAGAGTTCTTATCTCCTAAGCCCGACCAACGGTTGTTCCCCACAAGGACTATCTCTCCTAAGCAAGGCAGAATTGCTATCTTGAACAAATGGTGCTTCTTCGTCCCCAGCAGTGGCCGAGTATCCAGTCGTGTTCATCCACTAGTCTGTATGTCGCGTCAGTTTTGTCATCATATACATACATACATCATGCATTATTACTTTGCATTCATATTCATATTGCATCACTATCACTCCAGTTGGTCTTGTCCCCTAGTGATAAAAGTCCTCTCAATCGAGTTGTCAGTTATTTCCTCGTCACGAAACGCCTCATCTGAGCGATCTCTCCTCTAGTTTATTTCTGGGATGGAGAAGGCCCTTGACCACTTTGATAACTTGAACCTCTGAAAAACAAGAAAACTCTCAACAAACGTCACCCTTCTCCATTGAAGATGATATCTTTGCTTTCTCGAATTAAGGAAAATCCCAGAGAGAGCCTCGAAACTAAAGACTCTCAGCAACACAGTGGTTCTTCTCTCCAAAAAATAATGTTAATGAAGTCATCAGCACCTCGAAATTGGGGTACATTGTATGGCATTTCTCCGAGAAGGTCTCTAAGAAAAGTATGATGTAATATTCCCAGGAAGAAAGTAGTCTCTCAAGAGACTCGTTTTTGCTCAGTAGAGTTGACAAATGACATCTCCAACCAGAGAAGTTTGAACACCTCTACATTTCAGACCAATGGGTTTCCCCGACAAGTCTGACCTCAATCCTTTTCCGTCAAATGGTGTCTCCCTAGTAAAAGAAATTCGGAAAGAAGTTTGACGAAAAACCGCTACGAATAGCGTTTCTTGTCAAGAAAGTTTATTGACAAAAGAAACTGAGACCAGTTCCTTGGCAGGAAACCAGGATCGAGGGGAAGTTTATATCATAAACTAAGACCAGTTCCTTGGTAGGAAACCAGGATCGAGGGGAAGTTTATATCAGAAACTGAGACCAGTTCCTTGGTAGGAAACCAGGATCGAGGGGAAGTTTATATCAGAAACTGAGACCAGTTCCTTGGTAGGAAACCAGGATCGAGGGGAAGTTTATATCAGAAACTGAGACCACTTCCTTGGTAGGAAACCAGGATCGAGGGGAAGTTTACATCAGAAACTGAGACCAGTTCCTTGGTAGGAAAGCAGGATCGAGGGGAAGTTTATATCAGAAACTGAGACCAGTTCCCTGGCCGAAGACAAGGATCGAGGGGAAGTTTTTACCTTTTCTAAGCATTATTGCTTAGCAAAAGAAGATGAATGCGTAAACTACCATTCATAATCACTGTCAAAATTTTGGGTATTCCGATATTTAATCATCTAGCACCCCGAATGCCTGAATACCTTCGCCATTCACACCTTTGGGTCCAAGAAGATTAAATAGGGGCATCTGTCATACCCCAAATTTTGACCACTAAGATTTCCCATCATTTTACTCTCCTCAAGGATTGTTGAGCATTCACTACAATTAAGCATTAGGGTTTTAAGCCCTCTTAGAGCTTAGACAAAGGATCAATCAAGGAATGACATGATCTTTAACTTGTCTAACCTCTCAAACACACATAAAGGATCAAGAGGACTCCCAAATCAATAATCAAGCACAAAGTTGCAACATTCCAAGTGGATCAAGCCTCAAGATCGCTAGTGTCACCAAATTAGGGTTTTGGTCGACTGAGGCCTCTAGATGAAAATTTTCCTCTGGGTATAAGCCAATGCTTCAAAGCACAACCCAAGATACTCTAAGGGACCTCATAAACCCAATTATCAAGTCAATTTGACCTCAGGGGATGCATTCACGAAAAATCAGGAATTAGGGTTTCTTGACCTAATTCACCCCTAAGTTGACTTTTGGGACAAAACATGAGCCCAGATCTCAAGACATGATTTGAGGGTCTCTAATAAACCACATTGATTCATTTGCAACAATGGATTGATCCAAGAAGCATGACTCACAAGTTTCATTTTCATCAGGACCACAATTAGGGTTTTAAGGAAAAAGTCAATTGTACCTTTGACTTTTGACCTGGACATGCTCCCAAACCTTGGGACATGATTCAATACACCCTAAAACCCCTATGGAACATATCCATTAGGTTTTATTTAGGTTAAGGACTTGATTTCACCAAGGATCGCACAGTTTGGAATTCATCTGATAAAAAGTCAACTATGCACAAAAGTCAAGTTTGACTTTTTGAGATTTTTCACAATTATGGTTCCTTGACCCTAAAACAATGTTAATATGTGATTTGAATCATCATTCATCAAGAAAAATCAAAGAAAGTGAGTTAACTTGTCAAAGGGGTAACCATAAAAACTTAGAATTTTTCTAAGTTATGGAACAAAGTGGCTAGGGTACCAACTTCCAAGGATCATAACTTGAGATCCAAGAAACCATTTTGGATGGTCCAAAGATGGATTTGTAGTTCTCATGGCATACTTTAAAAGTGTCAACTACACCTCATTCCAATTCCTCATGAATTTTGAGTTATGGAATGATCAAAATGGCTGAAAACACAAAAGTGACATTTTTCCAACACTTAGTGAAATTTTCACTAAGTCAGAATCTGCTTCACTTTTTCCAAAATGTTGAGGCATTTTTCAACCAAATGCAAGTTGCTTTAAAACCAAAGTTGGACATCACATTAAAGTAGGATACATCAGCGTTCCAAAGTGACCAAGAACTCCATCAAATTCCATCCGAGCTAGGAGTTATGACAGTTGCAACATGCCTTGCTGCAAATTATCTTGGCAAGGCAGATTGTGCATTAGGGCTCGATTTGGTTAATTTGTGCCAATGATAAACAAGTTTATCCATCTGCACACCTCAGGGGGAGACCAAGGAGGAACAAACACTTATCCATAAGCCTCACAAGTCTTTGGAACTACATATAGGTTTGGCACCCCTAAAAGCTAAAGATGCCTCAAGACTCCAATTTTGTTTTGAGGCATTCAATGGATGCTTAGAGGTGGCATGTATCAGAGCAAAGATGAACACTTCAGTAAAGCCTTATCCTTGAATCAAAGAACCATAGGCCTGTGCTCTAATCTCAAGTCAATGGCTAGAGGAGACTCGAGATTCTAAAGTGATCCTTTTGGCCACAGACCTGTACCAGTTGCCATACGTTATTACAGCCAAAATAAACTTGGTGCACTATAAATAGACCTCATTTGTAATCAGTTTGAGTACACCAAAGCACCCAAACTGACGCTTTCCTCAAAATCACCTCTTTCACTCTAATTTTGCCTTCCATAGCAAGTCACTATCGGGTTTTGAGCTTGAGAGCAATTCCAACAAAACCAATCACACACACACACACACACACACACACACACACCTCATAAACATCATATAGAAGTGATCCAAACACTTAAAAAACATCTGGAACACCAATTTCATAAAATCACCATCCAACTGCTCAAGCTTTTAGCAGACTTGCAGTTGGGATACCATTTTAAGTTCCAGCTTGTTTCCAACCACTCCAAGCATTCAGACACACTCCATAGCACCTAGGGAAGTTGTCCACATCATTGGAACCAAACTGTAACACCTCTAACTCAAAACACGATCACCAGCTGCAAGAGGTAAGCCTCAACTTGGTCATCTCATGATTCATGCATATTTCCTCGCACAATAATTTTTCCATATGTTCATAATCATGTATGGAATGTTTCCCTTCAATTAATTGCTTTGTATGAATTGTGTGTGGAATTTCAGAGCCTTCATGCAGAATTTAGGGTTCTTGAGGTTTCTCTTTGATTTCTTATTCCATGCTTAAAATAAATGAAATTAAAAACCATATACATGATCGTGACGTGAAAACGAGTAGATTGATATGTGGATTGTGTGATTTCATCAAGTATTCAGTGAGATTGATGGAAAAATGTAAATCTGGGCAAAATCAGAACACGCACGTGTTCTTGGGGTGTTCTTGGTGCCCTTTTTCAAAAATTCAAATATTTGAATTTTGTGATTTTATTTAATTGATTCAAAAATTAATTTCTCTCTGAATTTTAATGATTTTGAGTTGATTCTTTTTTTAATAATTCACAAAAATGTTAAAATATTTTATTTTACAAAAATTTCCCAAAAATATTATTTATTTCCTATACTTGATATTTTTGCAAAGAATTAATTCTTATTTGTTTTTTAACATTTAAAATATTTTTTCTTTCTTGATTTTCCAAACTTAATTGGTTTTCAAATATTTTGTGGATAAAAACATGATTTTTGAAACATTGATCCAAGATCACCACTCATTTTTACATGTTTTCAATAATTTTTATTAATTTTTAAACAAAATTAATTCCATTTTAGACAAAATTAGGGTTTTGATTAATTCCACCCTCATCAATCTTTTTCAAACACTCATGGGCCTCTAATAAAGTGTAAGACCCAACCACTTTTAGTAAATAAACATTTTTGGGCCTCACATATTGTATAAGTCCCTCTGTATATTTTCAAAACAACGGCGCGATCTTCGCATTTTCAAAATCATTCGGGCATCTCCCTGATTTATAAGCCCCATCTTCTGTACAAAAATAAATTTTGGGCCTCTAATAGAGTGTAAGACCCATCTCTTGTAAATAGAAAACCTTTTTGGGCCTCAGTGCATTGTATAAGTCCTAGTACGTTAAAGAAATTTCGGCGCGATCGTCGTTTTTCAAACAAAAATCATCTGGGCCTACCCTTGTGTTATAAGTCCCATTTATCTTCTTTTAAAATCACTCATGGGCCTCTAATAGAGTGTAAGACCCAATCCCTCTTTGAAACCAAAATAGTTTGGGCCTCAGTGTATTGTATAAGTCCCGATACAGTTTCAGAAACTCCGACGAGATCGTCGTTTTCAAAATCATTTGGGCATACCCTTGTGTTGTAAGTCCCATTTCTTTTCTTTAAATAACCTTTGGGCTTCTCTTTGAGTTATAAGACCCATCCATTTGTACAGAAAACTTTTTGGGCCTCAGTCGTTGTATAAGTCCCGATACGATATTCAAAACAACAGTACAATCATTGTTCAAACCTTGGGCCACTCCTTGAGTATAAGCCCCAACATTTTTTTCACAAACAACTCCCTTTTGATTTAGGTTCAAATATACAGTTGTTATCAAAACTTTCTTTAATTTCTCTGAACAACTAACAATGCAACATGGAAGCTCGCTCACCTGTAAGTTTTATCCGCTTTTATTTACTTGCTCAACTATATATATATATATATATATATATATATATATATATATATAACTGTATTGTGGGAAGCTGTGCATGGTTAGTCTTCTTTCATACCTTTTTCAAATACTTGTCATATATCAACTGTATATATACTAGTATAGTTATTTAGAGTTTTCCCCGGCAACTAGGTCTAGAACTAGGTAAAGCCTGTTGGTCCCACTTAAATACAAACAAAGCTAGATTACCCATAGGATTTCCAGATACAGTCTTCCCTTCTCTTGGGGTTAAACAATATGGAACAAAGAGAAAGGCAGTATTCTCGGTGAACCTTTTCTCAGACTGTCACCCAAAGAAATTGTCAAAGAAATTCTACTCCCCGGAGTTGATCTATTCTCTGTGAATAGCATCTCCTGAGTTTCTTAAAATCACAGAACTTTCACTAAATGATCTATTCTCGGTGAATAGTATTTCTTGAACTTTTCTTGGTTTAAGACCCACAGGCTTCCTAAAAGCATCCCCGCGTCCTCTTGGGCTTTGTACAAGGACCCTTCGGCTTCTTAGAAGTTCTCATGACTTCTCTTGGGCTTAATACAAGGACCCTGATGACCTCTTAAAGGTATAAAACAGAACTTAGTAATCCTTTGCTAGAGCAGTCTTTCCAGTGTCAGACCTCATGCCACTTTAGGGTTGATTCTCATCCCTTAATGCCATTACCTCCTCTTTGAAGCATCATACAAAAGATAAAACTCTTCCACACCAGTAGACTTGGACAGTCTAATTCCCTTGAGTCTCAAAAACATTCTCAAGCTCCTTACAACTATAGGAAAAAAACCCCGGGCATTCTGGATCGATCTTCAGCAGAAACCCAGCCTCTCTTATGAGAGTTCCCCGACCAGGGTCAACACTATCTCAAATCAGAATCTCAAGGTATCTGACATCTCAACTCTTCTGTAACCCTCAGCAAGAGTTGATTCCCCACTTGGACCTACCTGGGGATCTCAATTATCCCCGACAAAAGATAGCCTCCTCTTAGGCTTTGTATAAGGACCTTTCCTCAGCAGAAAGCTAGCCTCCTCTTAGGCTTTGCATAATGATCCTTCCTCAGCGAAGTTAGTCTCCTCTTAGGCTTTGTAAAAATGATTCTCCCCAGCGGAGCTAACCTTGCCAGACTCTCTCGTTGAGTCAATCACTTTTTCAGACTCTCTTGTTGAGTCAATCACCTTCTCGGACTCTCTTATTGAGTCAACCTTTTTTAGCCTCAATCTTGGGCTTTGTACAAGACAGATAAAAATACTCTCTCGTTGAGTCGATATTTATCCAAACTTGGTATAAAGATTTCCCATATCAGGAGCTAGCCTCTTCTCAGGTTGTGTAGAATACTTTCTCCAGCTTGTCCAGCCTCAATCTTGGGCTTTGTACAAGACATATAAAAAACACTCTCTTGTTGAGTCAAATCCCTTTAGCCTCAATCTTGGGCTTTGTACAAGACATAAATTTCCCTCTCTTGAGCTTGGGATAGCTATCTTCCCTAGCAGAGTCATTTCCTCCCAGTCTTATTCTAGGCTTTGAGGAATGATTCTTCCCCAAGAAGAGTCAAACTCATTTCAGCCTCAATCTTGGGCTTTGTATAAGACACATAAAAAATACCCTCACCAGAGTCAGTTAAATTTCCCTTTTCAGCCTCAATCTTGGGCTTTATTCAAGACAGACAGAATATTTTCCCCGAAAAAGTCAAACTTATAGCCTCCTCTTAGGCTTTGTATAATGATATCCCCAAAGAGTCAGTCTCTTTTTTGCCTCAATCTTGGGCCTTGTACAAGACACCAATATATGCACTCTCTTGTTGAGTCGGTCACTTCTAGCCTCCTCTTAGGCTTTGTATAAAGAAATCCCCTAGCCGAGTCAATTAACCTTTTAGCATCAACCTTGTGCTTTGATCAAGGCACACAAAAATCAACAATCCTTCTTTAGAGATGACAAATTCTCTCTCAGTCATAACTTTTTTAGCTTCGATCTTGGGCTTTGAACAAGACACCATTACCCTTTTAGCTTCAATCTTGGGCTTTGAACAAGACACCAAAACCTCATTTTCCTCCCTTAGAATAGGAGGAACTACGATTGCTCTGATTTCCCTGTTTTGTTTAAACGGGAATACGTAGGCATAATATTACGAAATCTTAGCGAGCATACTAATAAAAAACTCTAGGTCCAATACCTTCATATCAATCAAAACTTAGGTCTAGTACCTTACCAAAAACATCGGGAGTAACCCGAACACAAACAAAATCTCACTCACTCACTCATACTTCCCAAGAAACTTTTCCAACCCATTAACAGATAAACACCATCAATTACAAAGCGAAACCATAAAGCTAATATCTTGTGGATAACCACATATAGGATGGGTAATTGACAACTACCCATTGTATAACCTAACCCCAGACCCCCAAATCTCTTTAAAGCATTTGTTCAGTTAAACATTTATGTGCAAGGTTAGTTTTAGATAGCTTCCCTTTTCCTTCCAGCTTCACGGGATAAATAAGAAATCAGAAAGTAGCACCCTTTCTCCTCGAGGAGGAAAACCCAAACTTCAGCGATAAGGTGGTCGCGTCACCGACAAAAATCGTTCGCTACATGTATGAAACATTTTCTGTCAATAATGTTAATGCTCCTCATGATCACCATCCTGCCGCCTCCTCTCGTTCGTCAGTTGCCTCCTCCTCCACTGCTCATAACACCGAAGTTGTTACGCGTGCCGATATGGATCGCTGGGGCGATCGCATCTTGGAGGAACAACGGGTTTTATCTACGGAACAACATGTCAAGCTTGATCTCATTCTTGCCAAACTTGCTGAGTACAACATCGGACCGTCGGAGGCATCCGCTGACCCTGAGGACCTTGATATGGAGGATTCCTAGTGCATCATTTTGTATTTACTCATTGTTGCATGTTTATTTATCCTTCCTTTATGATTAAAACATTTTTACTTGTATTTTTTTTGTATTTTGAACTTGCTATCTTTAGCTATTATCTTCTTATGTCCTAACTTTTCCTATTTGCAAGAAATGTGTGTTGTGGTTACATGTTGACTTTGTTGGACTCTCTATGTGTAATTAGCTATGTGTTATTACTAGTTGTTATTTCTGTTTTTCGTCCATCTTCCTTTTTGATATTGTCAAAGGGGGAGAATGGATTATCGGTTGACAATAATAATTTGTGTGGTTAAGTAATTGTTGCAGGGGGAGCATGGCTCCACTTCACTCAAATTAATTGGATTGCCAAGCATCAAAAAGAGGGAGACAGAAGTTGCTCATTCCGGATATCGGTTACTTAGTTGTTTTGATTCTTTGCTTATATTTTTCGTTTAATTTGAGCTCCCTTAGTTGTTAATCATCAAACACATGCTAGAGTATTTCATCCATGCATTTATTAAGTTGGATATGTATCTTAGTTGTGTGACTTGATTCTGTTGTCTTCCTGACTTGATTCAAATCCTTTTTGTGTTTCTTGACTCGATTCAAGACCTTCATGACTCGATTCATGAAAGTGTCTCAAAAGCCCATTTAGATTCTGTTTGCTGGAATCGAGTCAACATTAGTTTTGAATCAAGTCACAGAATTGGAAATTCCAATTTGAATTGATTCAGTAAGGTTTGCGAATTGATTCAGTACGCTAATTTGAATTGATTCATTTTAGAGTCGACTCAAGTCAACTGCCCTAACTGAATCAAGTCATGGGAATTATGAATCAAGTCACGCTGTTACTTTTAATTCACTTATTGCACTTTTCTCTTTCATCTATAAATAGCGATTTCATTCCCTCATTTTTAGAGAGAGATCAATTTTTTTTTCTTGAGAGAAAACCTTTGCAAACACAACTTTCTTCTCCCTTTCAAATCTTCATCTTAATCATACCCATGCAAATTATTCTCTTGTGTGTGTGTGATGATTAATTTTAGGGAAACATTAGGGATCTAATTGTTGGTTGAAGTGTACATATTTTGCAAGAGGTGTTTTGGCCTTGGAAATTTCAAGGGTTGAAATTTCTTGAAGGAAAAAGAAGAAGAAGCTTTTCTCCATTGTTGTGGAGTTTTTCTACAGATTTGTCAACTTATTGAAGAAAGGGATTCAAGGCTTGGAATTTCAAGATTGGGTAAATTTGGGAAATTCATCAAGAAAGGAATCCATCAAAAGTTGAAAATCAAGATCTTGGGTAAAGATAAAGTTAGCGGTGGTAGCTAGTTACAAGCAAGTTCGTACAAGAAGCAAGAAAGAAGATTACATGAATTGTTATAATTTTCCTTTTTCCTTTTGTGAATTGTTGTAACAAAGAACCAAAATTCTATATCATTTTAATGGAAGAAATAACTCTTCGATGGTTCTCCGTCGAAGACTAGATGTAGGTGCCTACGAGGACGATAGCACCGAACTAGTATATATCCTGGTGCACTCTCTCATTCTCTCCTTCTCTCTTTATCGTTTAAAATTGCATGCTTGGGTATTTGTTTAGATTCATTATTTTCATAGTTTTTGATTTGTAAAAGTTTAGGTTTGATTAGATTTTTTCTTCTAAAGGATCCAGTTAATTGATTATTGTAAGAACATTGAATTTAGAATTACCTTTAAAATTGAAGAATTGTTAAAGTCTTTAAGCATCTCATTGAAACTTTAAACATTATTCAATTCATTGTATTCTACCTCATTACAAACCTTTGTTGTAAGTATAGCACAAATTCTCTTCCAATATCATAAAGTCTTTTCTAAACGAATTTCACCATTTCCGGTTCCGCTTGCGTAATCTGGTTTTTTGAAAAGAATGGATTTTTTAATTGTCTATTCAACCCCCCCCCCCCCCCCCCCTTCTAGACAAGTTACTCCATATTCAAACCAACACCGGAGAGAAACCAAGACCTTTTCTTATTTTGTTATCAGTAGGAGTTACTATCTGTCCCCATCCTTTTATGTCATTACTCCCGATTACTTTGAGAGCATCTTTGTATGAGGAAATCGACGATCCTCTTTCTTGGTGATTCTCATTGCTTACCGAGAGCGCTTGAAACTGGGTTCCAACAACCTCCTCTAGTTCTACACAGGAGAATGATGATAAGTTGGTCACGATTAAGGCTTGCTCTCCACATACTGTGACTAATTTGTCATTCTTGACAAACTTCAACTTCTGGTGAAGTGTCGAAGTGACTGCCCCAGCTTCGTGTATCCAAGGTCTTCCTAATAAACAGTTGTATGCTGCCCGGATGTCCATGACATGGAAAGTGACTTGGAAAGTGTGAGGACCGATGGTTATGGAAAGATCTACTTCACCGATAACTATTTTTCTAGATCCGTCAAAGGCTTTGACGATAATCTCACTATCTCTCATCGGAGCTCCCTGAAATGATAGTCGTACCCGAGTTGATTTTGGCATAACATTCAAGGATGATCATGTGTCCACTAGTACGCTGGCTAAAGCATCGTCTTGGTAGTTGACTGTAATGTTAAGCTCCATATTATGATTCTTGCCTTCTTCCGGCAGTTCTTCATCACTGAATCCCAAGTTGTTGCAGGAAGTGATGTTGGAGATGATGCTGTCAAATTGCCCTACTGTCACATCTTGTTCTACAAAGGCTTGTTCTAAGACCCTCTGTAGAGCTTCCCTGGGAGCTTCTGAACTAAGTAGGAGAGATAATACGGAAATTCGAGATGGAGTTTTCAATAATTGATCCACAATGTTGTAATCATTTTCCTGGATGAGCTTCAACGTCTAATTATTGTCCTTTACAGGTTCCGGATTACTGGATTGACTGACTTGTTGGTTAGGAACTTCTGTTTGAGGTTCCTTTTCTTTTGCAGGTTCTCCAACTCCACTGTTGAAGATCCGACCGCTCCAGGTAACTCGACCGATGTCGGCAATGTTCACAACGGAGGGTAATGGAGTTTCTTTTCCATTTTCTATGGTCGTTGCACCATACTTGTATGGGATAACCTTTTCTGACTTGTATGGTATTGGACCCGGCAAGTAGATAACTTCAGGGGCTTTTTGGGCCTTTTGACTGTCGTAGGCCACCTCAATCAGCTCCTAGTTGGGAACTTTTCTAATATCAAGAGGGATCTTTGATTCGTTGAGTAGAGGAATTAAAGAAACTTTATTAACCCATGACAGATAAACACCAGTAAGTAGATAACAGTATGGTATGCTAAACAGTCTATGGATAACCATATATAGGATGGGTAATTGACAACTCCCTATTGTATAACTTGACCCCGGACCCCCCAATCTCTTAGCATTTGTTAAAGAAAACATTTGCGTGCAAGGTTAGTTTTAGATAGCTTCCCTTTCCTTTCTATCTTCATAGGATAAATAAGAAATCAGAAAGTAGCACCCAATTCCAACCAATGGCGATAAGGTGGTCGCGTCACCGACATAAATCGCATGCTACACATTGTGGATTAATTATTGCAAACTCCGTCTCGGATCTCTGTGTTATCTCTCTTGCTCAGTTCGGAAGCTCACAGAGAAGCTCTACAGAGAGTCTTGGAATAGGCCTTTGTAGAACATGATGTATCAGTGGGTCAATTTGACAGCATTATCTCCAACATCACTTCCTGCAACAATTTGGGATTCAGTGATGGAAAATTGCCGGAGGAAGGAAAAAACCATAACATTGCACTCAATATCACAGTTAATTGCCAAGACGATGCTTTAGCCAGCATACTGGTAGACACAGGTTCATCCTTGAACGCCATGCTAAGGTCAACTTTGGTACGACTATCTTTTCAAGGTACTCCCATAAGAGGCAGTGAAATCATCGTCAAAGCTTTTGACGGATCCAGGAAAACGGTTATCGGCGAAGTCAATCTTCCCATAACCATCGGTCCTCACACTTTCCAAGTCACTTTCCAGGTCATGGACATCCGAGCAACATACATCTGTTTATTAGGAAGACCTTGGATACATGAAGCCGGGGCAGTCACTTCGACACTTCACCAGAAATTGAAGTTCGTCAAGAACGACAAATTAGTCACGGTATGCGGAGAGCAAGCTTTAATTGTGAGCAACTTATCATCATTCTTTTGTGTAGAACCAGAGGAGATTGTTGGAACTTAATTTCAAGAATTGAAACTCAATTTCAAGCACTCTCAGTGAGCAATAAGAATTACCAAGAAAATGGAACATCGATTTCCTCATACAAGGACGCTCTCAAAGTAATGGGGAGTGGTGACATAAAAGGATGGGGACAGATTTTAATTCCTGCTGATAACAAGACAAGAAAAGGTCTTGGTTTTTCTCTGACATGTACCCAGACTACAAAGAAGGATGAAAGTTTTCGTCCCATTCAGGATTTCTTTCACAGTGGAGGCTTCCTCCACCCAGTATCTCAAGAAGTCCACACCATCGATGGGAACAACTCTTTCGATACAGATGAGGAGTGGAAGTCCTATCTTAACGATGAAGGTTATATATCTCAGGGAGAAACGTACATACCATTCCGCCCTCCAAGGCAAAGTCCCAGATATATACCAAGATCAGATGTTAGAATTATCTACAGAGATTGTGATCCCGAAGGATGCTGTGCTCCACCCAACTCATTAGAGGAAGACACTCTGATGAAAGACAACTTTGACTATGATTCTTATGATCCCCTGGATGATTTGCCTATCTAGAAGCCTTACATGGAAGAATCGGGGCAAAAGAGTTAGTCGGATAATGCTTATCAACTGAGTAATCTTGAAAAGAATATGCCTGTTCCCCCAGAGTCATGGAATCCTTACCCATAACACTCCAGGAATGTCCAACACCATGTTGATGAATTTGCAAAGGTCGCAGGACAAGAATTCATTAACTACACATTTCCTGAAGTCAACGTCATTGAGGAAGATGACTCATTTATTCCCACAGAAATCTGGGATACCTTGGGGCAGCAAGCGGCAAGTACGACTTTCTAGTCAAATACACTGCTCCCGAAATCTCTCGCATCAGATACAAGGGCATCCAACCAACTAGATGGGGAGATCCTCTTGAGAGTGAAAATACTATGGAAGATGCGACAGAAGAGTGTTCTTATGATAACTCTGCATGGGAAGAAGACTCCAACGATCCTACTCCGCTAGAAACCAGTGTCATTTCTGAAGACAAAACAAGAAGGAAAGTACCGGACTTTATAATCCACAGAGGAGTTCAGCGCCATTGGGTTGCGGTTAATGTCCTAAAAGTCATTCATAAATCGAAGTAATTGCCACATCTTTGTTTTGACCTTTCACCTTGCCCAGGTGAAATGGATGTTTTATAGGGCTTACTTTTCTGTAAATGTCCCTCTTCACTTCGCCCAAAGTGACATAGTTTTATTTTATAGGGTTGTGTTTCAAGAATCGACAAATCATGAATAAATAATGTCATTCTGAATTCCTGCATTTATTGCTATTTTCACTTTTTATTTTTTCAGAAAATGGTAAATCCTAAAAAAACAACCCAAAATAAAAATAAGCATTTTCAGAAAATACACTGCACACACTTTTGCATCCTCTCTGTCATCACTAAAAAGGAATCATCACATCATGCAGATTACTTGTTTTAAACCCCATAACATACGATCTAATGGCTTCTTCCATCTTTGAATTCCCGGTATTTGAAGCAGAAGAAGAAAGAGACAAAGAAATTCTAGAAGAGATCCCCCGACTACTCAGACAAGAGGAAATGTCCATTGCACCTTTTAAAGAGCCGTTGGAAATGGTCAATTTGGGTTCAGAAGAAGAAAAGAAAGAAGTTAAGATTGGAGCACTGCTCAGTCCAACTGTCCGAAAAGGCTTGATAGAGCTGCTCAAAGAATTTCCAGATGTGTTTGCTTGGTCCAACCAAGACATGCCAGGGTTGGATACCAGCATCGTTGAACATCACTTACCGCTGAAAACAAAATGTCCCCCAGTAAAAAAAAAGACTGAGAAGGACTCATCCAGATATGGCCATCAAAATTAAGGAGGAAGTGCAGAAGCAGATCGACGCAGGTTTTCTCGCCACCTCAGAATATCCTCAATGGCTATCCAACATAGTGTCAGTTCCAAAGAAGGACGGGAAAGTCAAAATGTGTGTAGACTACAGAGATTTGAACAAAGCAAGTCCAAAGGATGACTTCCCCTACCACACATTGACATGCTGGTAGACAACACAACAAAATTCAAAGTCTTCTCTTTCATGGATGGATTCTCGGGCTATAATCAAATTAGAATGGCACCAGAAGACATGTAGAAAACGTCATTCATCACCCTATGGGGCACCTTTTGTTACAGGGGCAACCTATCAAAGGGCCATGACAACTCTATTTCATGACATAATGCACAAAGAGATTGAAGTGTATGTCGATGACATGATTGCCAAATCTAAAACAGAAGAAGAGCATGTGGAACACCTATTAAAGTTATTCGAGCGTCTGAGAAAATACAAACTCCGCTTGAATCCTAATAAGTGCACATTCGGTATTCGCTCAGGAAAACTCTTGGGATTTATCGTCAGCCCAAAAGGAATTGAAATTGATCCCAACAAAGTCAAGGCCATTCAAGAAATTCCTTCTCCAAAGACTGAAAAATAGGTCAGAGGATTTTTGGGACATCTGAATTACATCTCAAGATTCATATCCCTCATGATTGCGACATGCACGCCGATCTTCAAACTACTCAGAGAGAATCAAAGCTGTATATGGACAGAAGATTTCCAGAAGGCTTTCGACAGCATCAAAGAATATCTGCTCAATCCACCAATTTTGTCTCCTCTAGTGGAAGAAAGACCACTGATCATCTACTTAACAGTCTTGGAAGACTCTATGGGCTGTGTACTTGGCCAACAAGACGAGACAAGAAGAAAAGAGTCTGCCATTTATTACTTAAGCAAGAAGTTCACGGACTGTGAAACTCGATACACTATGCTCGAGAAAACTTGCTGCACTCTGGCTTGGGCAGCAAAACGTCTTCGCCAGTACATGATTTGTCAAACTACTTGGTTAATCTCAGAAATGGATCCGATCAAGTATGTCTTCGAAAAGCTTGCTCTCACAGGAAGGATTTCCCGTTGGCAAATGTTGTTATAAGAATACGACATCGAGTACCATGCTTAGAAAGCAATCAAAGGAAGTATTTTAGCCAATCATTTGGCTCATCAACCGATTGACGATCAGGACTCAGTCAAATTTGACTTTCCCGACAAAGATGTAATGTACCTAAAAATGAAAGATTGCGATGAACCGCTACCAAGCGAAGGGCCAGAACCAGGTTCCCAGCGGGGACTAATATTCGACGGAGCCATCAATGCTTATGGAAACGAAATTGGGACAATCATCGTAACACCTCAGGGTACCCATATTCCTTTCACTGCCAGATTAACATTCGAATGCACAAACAATGAGGCCGAATACGAAGCTTGTATCATGGGTCTTGAAGAAGCTATTGAACTAAGGATAAAAAACTTGGATGTGTATGGAGACTCAGCCCTGGTTATAAATCAGATCAAAGGAGAGTGGAACACATATCAATCAGGATTGATTCCCTACAAAGACTACGTGAGAAGGTTGTTACCCTTCTTCAACAAGATTGAGTTTCATCACATCCCTCGTGAAGAAAACCACATGGTTGATGTGCTAGCCACTCTATCCTCCATGATTAGTGCGATTCGATGGAACAACGTACCCAAGATTAACATAATACACCTTGAAAGGCCCGCTTACATCTTCGTGATTGTCATACCCTAAGTTTTGACCATAAGATCCCACTTCTTTGTCTATCATCTTGCATATATGCATGCGTTATTACTAACAAGTTTGTGCAGGAACATTGGGTTCAAGTGTGGATGGTATTTATTCTCACAATCAAGGCTTTCAAGATATGACCATTTGATCCTGATTTAAAGTGGTCTTAGGGTTTCTACTTGATCTGGGCTCCACTTCTAGAATTCTCTCCCATTCATGGGCTATTCTTGGAATAAGACCTTGAAGATGACTTGGACGGATTTTATGGTCATATCTCACATTAAAGTTGGGGCTGGGTTGTGATTTTCATGATGTCGTTATATGTTTGTTCTGGAAGACATGGTACATTGATCTCAAAACTTAAATTTGTTGAGCTTTAGTGTATCATGATTTGGGCCACGGTATTTCAAGCTTGGTTGCAATATGATGTTTGTCTTGGACAAGGTTTGGCCATTGTTAAGAGTTTCAGGATTCATAAAATTCAAAAGAAATTCTCATTCATACAAAGTACAAGTTCAAGTGAGGAGTCCGAGAATCCTTCTAATTTTGGGACAAAAATTATCATGACCATTATGCAAAGCATGTCGAGCTCATATTTGTGAGCTCATTTTTATTCTAAAAAGATTCCAGAATTGCAAGTCCAATTGAGTTCATTTTAAAGCATTGGTCCATTTTACAAGTTAAGACTAAAAAGGGGAGTGATTCAAAAATACAAATTCAAGTTCAAAGATGTGTCACAAGTTTAAGATATGATACAAGTTTCAAAATTTCAAATTATGGTTACAAGGCTTAATCCTAAAATTACAAGCCTAATTCTACAATGCCTAAAACAAATCAAATTCAAAGTTCTTCTTCATGCCAAACCAAGCACCATCAAATACCAAAGTTTTGCACCATCGTCAATCTGAACTCCACGCCAAGGTCATTGGAATCACCTGGAAAACAAGAAGAGGAACAAGTTACATCAAAATTCCCTTAATTTATTCAAGGCACTACGTAAGCACGAGGATGAGTAATCCAAACAAGAGAGACCGTGCTTCTGGAACAGAGATCATAAATTGATTATTTCAATTGACGTTCTTCCACTGTTATATAAACTACTAAACAGAGAGACTTTGTTGTCCATGAGTGTGAGTGAATTGAGTATAGAAATCCTAATGTCACCTTAATGATTGGAATTGGAATGAAGTGATGATGGAGACATAGTCTGGCCCACTTTTGAAAACATAGTATGCCCGTTGCAGGGATTGTGGCACTTTTTTTTGAATCCGGATCTACTCCATTTACATACCTGTCCTGTTACCCCAGTTTTCTTTATAGATACATTCCATGTGTCAATTAAATATTTTAACGGTTGAGATTAAAAATCTAATAAAATAATATTTGTTTAACTAAAATAATAAAATTACAGATTTAAAACCCATTTCATGAAAAAAGTTGTACATCTTCCCCTTATTGTTTCTCCATCCACCTTACCGTCGTTGGAATCATGCCGGAAAAGTGAAGTTTAAAAGACTCAAAGTAGAATTCAGACAACGATTTCCTTTGAAATTCAAAGTTCAATTTTGGTGGTGCAAGGGAAAGCTAAGAGACATCTCAATCTCATTGTCTAGAAAAATCCCATTTATCCAAAATCACATTTGAGCAAGAATCTTTGTATTTACATTTTTTAAATACTTGTTGTCTTCTATTCCTTCTTCAAGTAAACATTGAAACTTCCAAAATGCAGAACTGAGAGATGGATGAATGAAGTGGGCTAGGTTGAAAAGAAAAGTGAAAGAGTGAAGAAAAAACGTTGTTCTGGTTGAGAAAAAAATCTAATTTTTTTAATCTGAAGCGTTATTTCCTTACCATGTGTCATCCATCGATAATATCAACTGGAAAACTGGAACAAGTAGCAACTGGAGCAGATCTGAGCCCCAAAATAGGTGGCAAGAAGGCTTCTTAGAATAAGTTCACTGCCCAACATCCTGTGAAGTTTCCTGTGTCCTTGGTCTCATTGAGAATCCCGTGGCTATTAAAAGCATTGAATGTGCAATCACACAACAACAGTCCTGCACAAGCCATCCAAACAGGTTCAGTATTTTCCAAGACAATAACAAACATGACATTCATTAATTCACAAACATGTCTCAAGCAAATTTGGGTGGAAATGGGAAGTTCACAAATAAGAATCATAATCGTATAAGGCAGCAAAATGACAGGTTCAGACATGTTAGAATGGAAAAGGAAGGTTTTAAACCTCACAGATATGACATTAATCATTCAAGACAACAAGAAATCTCAGTTTTAGTTCTATTTCTAAAACAGGTCCTGGCACAATATTGCGGCTTTATTTTGAAATCAATGTTCAGTTTTGTTGAAGCCTATATAAGACAATCCCCACACAGTCTCAGGGGAGAGGGAAGTTGTAATACAAACAACGCCATTCTCACAGTCAAGAAAAGTACTCACCCGAAAATCTCAGAAAAAAGCTCATAATTCACTGAAAAAAAAGCAGAAAACCATATCAGTAAAGCATCACAACAGAACACAACATTGACTGGCATACACAGAGCAACACAAAATTCTTTCGAAAGCAAAACAACAACAGACCAAAACACCATCAAGCACACGGTTGTCGCAGAGAAAAACAAACACACATGAGTTCTTCACAAAGAAATTTCACACCAAAAATCACAAACATTTACCACCACATAACATCCGTCAGCATACACACATGCACGTAACAGGGGAAGACGATTTGAAAAAGAAAAGCATTCACAGATACACACCAAGAAGAAGGTCCCAGCATCTCAAAAGAAAATCCAAATCAAATCAACGTCGCGGACATACATGGAAAATCAAAGAACGCAAATACACGGTTTTGAAATTACAAACCTTTAACATGCACAAAGATTGTCGGAAACTTGCTGTTGACGTTGGCGTTCCCAAATCCTCCGCCCACACATCTTGCGATTCGCCACCTGGTGTAACACCTCAAAATTTGGCCTCTTACTTTTGGAACTAACTGGTTTATGCTTCCTTTCATCTGCATTATCATTCCTGTATTTTGCATTTTTCTTTTGAGCAGGGGATCAAGGTATTCTTCCAGCAGCTCACAACATCATCAGTTCCAGTACAATTTTTAATGGTGTTCAGAGCCCAGCAGATAGCTTTCCAAGTCTTTTTGAGCATTTGTTTTGCTCATTAAGCGATTGGATGATCAGAAACCCCGACAGTCAATTTTTGATCAGTTATTCAGCACCAGAAAGTTGTTATCAGCAGTTCAATCCGAGTGCGAAAAACATTTCTCAGCATATTTCAAGTGTATTCTAGTGGTAATGTCAGTTGGCAAGTTTCAGAGGTCTATCATGGTCCAGAACAGGTGGAACCGGGCGAATATCCAAGTTTCCCTCCTTTTGGCGCCATTTTTGAATTTTGAACTGAGTAATCGATTACTCAAAGTGAGTAACCGATTACTCTGGGCGAAATTGCAAAAAATGTGGCATTTTCAGCACTGCAGAATTTTGGAGTGTTTTGTGGTCATGTGCTTGGCTTGTGCATGTGTGGGAAGGATCTAGAGCTGATCCATTTTCATCATTTTCCACCCAAATTCAAATTCTCTCCATCATTTTTCCACTCTAACTCCTCATTTCATTTTCTAATTGATATTTCACCCCAATTTCCACTCACTTAACCTCACTCCAAACCACATTTGGATTCCTAACCTAGCTTCCATTTAAATCAATTCATTCCAAACCTCACCAACAAGATCATTTTCACTCTCCAATTTTTCAGAATTTCTCTCAATTCTCTCTCACTTTTTCCACTTTTCATCTTCATCTTCAACCCCACACCAAAGCTCCATATCCATAGATTCACAAATTATTCATTGGAATTTGTGAATTCTTGAGCTAAACCTCTATCACATCATCATTCTTGGTTCAATTCTGATATAGCTACTGGTTTGGATCTTGGAATCACTTTTGGGAGCAGCTTTTGATTATTTGGAGTGTTCTTGCTTGGATCTTGAAGTTACTTGCTAGGATCTTGAAGATTATTATATAGATCTCTGGTTTTCTTGCTTGGATTCACCAATTTTCATGCTCAACAATCACCAAGGCAAATCTCAGCCTTGTAGGTTGGTTTTCCTTAGATCTATGTTTGATTTAGCTTAATTTCAACTTATGCAATGTAGATCTTTGGTTTGTGATGTGATTTGATCCATTTGCTTGATTTGATTTGTGATCTTGTTGTTTGATTGATGAAATTGGTGTTTGATTACTGATATTTGATGTGAATTTCGTGATTAATTGATTGCATGATCATTTGGATGTTTGCATAAGTGATTGGATGCTGAAAAGTGCTTTTCAAAGTTGATTTTCTGCCTTTGTTTCAGTGGTAATCGATTACCCTAATAGGGTAACCGATTACTCTGCCTAATTTTCACGTTTTTGGCCAAATTTCAACTGAGTAACCGATTACTCAAAGTGAGTAATCGATTACCACTGCTGCAGAGTGATATTTTCTTGCATTTTCTTGGTTGTTTGAGATCCGATGCATGCCGAAACTTCATGGATTAATATGTCATTGATTTAGGGATTATTCTTGAGCTGTTGCACCTCACACTAGGGCATGGATATGATTTTGTCGACACGCGATTCTTGGTTTTCACTATTGAATGTGCATGCTTGTGTTGTTGATTTCTTGATGTTATGCACACCATACATACACTTCTTTGAGCATGCTGATTGTGATTAAATGCTTATGTTGTTGGAATTGTGTTATGCATGCCTAATTGTTTCTATTCCTTGAGATGCATGTTTGTTCCGATTTGTGCACATGCTTAATGTTATGAATACCTTCATGATGTGGTGCATTCTTTCATGTTATCTCCAAGTTTTGTTTGCCATGGTGTATGATGTGTTTGCAATCATAATGCATGATATTTGATGCGCATTTGCTTTGCCATGCTTGATTCGTATTCAAATGTATCGCATGCTGCCCTGTTTCTACAGCTGTCCAGGTGTATGTGCGTTGTTGTATGTACGACTGTTTGGCTTTTCACACCCTTGGTTGTGCTGAATTGTATGCTGTTGTATGCTGCCTTGCTTGTGTGCTGCTTTTTACCGCTGTTTTGGTGCAGGAACGTTGTGGTAGCTGCTGTTTTTATTTATTCGCTTCTTTGCCTCTTTCGTCTTTTTCACTCTTTTCTTCCCTTGGATCTCAAGACTTGTTTAAGTCTTGGATTCTTTTCCCCTTAGAGCTACCTCGTCCAACTTAATTTTCGATTAAGCTTGGAGTAGGATTAGCATTAGGTCTTAGGTAGTTGTTTCTCTTCTAAGCCTCACTAACCATAGGACTACCCTTTGCATGACAACACTAGGATAGAAGTTCCCCTTAGAACTCCTTTTCCTTGTGTCCTCTCTTCTCATCTCATAACACTTCTAAAACATGTAATAAAGTTAACGTGTATTGTGCATGAGCCTTGCATGTGGGAAGTGAGGAATGAGGGGTTTCCTCTCATTTTTCTAGAGTGTTTGGTAGACGTTCCATCTTGGAACGATTTGCTAAACATTCGTTCCTACCTCATAGACTTCGGTGCAATGCAAGTTATGAATTAATTTCAATCCACTTCTGTCTAAAAAACACAAAAACAAACTCAAACCTTCTTTATCCTTCGGGATCGTTAATTTCAAATCATTTTCAGAAAGGGCACGTTACTTCTGTCTCGTCGCAAACAGGCATCGACCCTAACTGCCAGACGCGAATCTAACGCCGCTCATAAAAAACACTAACCGACCTCGTTAGGTCGAACTACGACTGCTCTGATTTCCTCTCCCTTGTCCGATTGAGGATACGTAGGCACAAGACAGCGATGTCTTGGCGAGCAACCTCCCTCTTAGTTCGTGTCCGGACTACATTGACTCTGACTTTCCCATTGCACGATGAAGTATGTAGGCGTAGGACGAGCGATGTCCTATCGAGTCACTTCTTTTTTTCTTCTTTTTCATCGTTTCTTCGTCGTTTCTCCATTCTTTCCGTTCTCGTTCCTTCTCCGGTCCAATAGCAGTGGAGCTTCAGACGAAGACACCCTTTGGTCGAGACAACAAGCGCGGATCCCATCGAGTACGATGGACGTGTTGGGTGCTAACACCTTCCCTTCGCGTAACCGACTCCCTTACCTTTTTTTCTTGGTCGTGGGACCATGTTCTTTCCTCTTTCCTTCAGGTTTACGCGGTGTTTTCTTTCCCTCTCTTGGGATAAATACACATTGTTGGCGACTCTGTTTTCCATGCCACTTTCGCATTTGTACCATGGATGCAAATCCTCGGGAGCGACAGCTGGCGACTCTGTTGGGGAGAGGTTGACCTATTGCTAGTCCATCCCCTTTTGTGAGTCAATCCTAGCGCTTGTTTATTTTTTTTCATTGGGTGTTTATCTGTTGTGCTTTATTTTGCTGTATATTACTGTATATTACTACTTTACTGTATTTATTGCATTGCATTTCATTATTATGCTGGACTGTGTTGTGCTGTGCTGGTTTTCTGTTTGGAAGGTTGGGTTTCTTTGATAGATAAGCCCAATACACAGGCTTGAGCATACACTTAGGACTAGAGTGGAAAGTAGTGGGACCTACGCACCGTCTTGGTGTGTTTGGTGTTCACGAAATTCAAATCCAGACGAGGCTATCTTGGGAGATATTCTGACGTGCGTGTCTTGCGCATTTTAGGGTGTTGATCTAGAGAGCTGTCGACTCTGGCGACCGTTTCTTCCGAGGACCCAGCAACGCCTCTCCTCCCGATATGTGATAATGGCAGACCAGAAATGGCAAACCCATTACACCTGTCGATCCGAGGACCCAATGCTAGGGACTTGCATAGGATAACCTTTTTCTTTTTAGGGGAATCAGTGGACGACCTCTTTGTTTGGCGATACTATTGTACCCCGAGGGATGAATGTACTATTGCTTCTCAAATCGAGAATCTGAGACTGAGGATCCCGTTTTCTAAAACCCACATGTGAGATGGGATGGGTGTTTACAGGTCTGCAGGTAATCGAAACCTTCAACCTACCCGGTTTTCTGGATTTCTCGACAGTGTTTAGTTTTACCTGGTTTTCTGGTTATCTCAGTGGTCCGATGTTTTGGAATTCTGGTTTTCTGGGTTGTGGTTCTTGTTCAGTTAACAACACAGCACGTGTCCAGAGCAGTGATACCTTGATCCCATGTGTGCATTTGCATCATTTCTTGCATTCTAACATGTTTAACATTTTGTAGGGCTTGCATATTACCCTTGATTCCGGTTGTTGAGGTGTTCTCATCATGGAAGCTCAGAGGAAGAAGAATGTAGCATACACGTTCCTAGATCCGACTCTGAAGTTGATTCACAAGCTGATTAGTATGACTGATCGTGAGATCCGTGCCAAGTTCAAGGAGGAATATGGGGAGATATTGAAGGTCGTCCGAAATATTTCACAAGAAGAGCACGATGCCATTCACACGCTCCTTCAGTTCTATGACCCTCCTCTGCGTTGTTTTGCTTTTCCGGATTATGTATTGGCTCCGACTTTAAAGGAGTTCTCATTTATTTTGGGAATTTCTGTCGATCCAAGGATACCTTTCTTTTCTGAAGAACAGCCCGGACTGGAAGAGATGGCGGCTATTATTCGCATGGGGGAATCTATTCTGAGTAACAATATCAGTGGCAAGCAAGGGTTTAAAGGCCTCCCGTTGAAGTTTCTGTTTGACCAAGCCTGCTCGTATGCTAAGGAGAAAAATTGGTCTACTTTGAATGCTATTCTACCTCTTTGCATTTATGGGATTGTCCTATTCCCCAACATCCCGGAGTTTGTTGACATGCAGGCAACTCGGATTTCATCTTGAGAAACCCCGTGCCTACTCTTCTAGGTGACGTGTATCATTCAGTCCACTACAAGAACGAAAAGAGACGAGGAAGGACTGTAAGTTGCTGCGCGCCGCTCCTATCTACTTGGTTTTTCAGTCATCTCCCTAAAACATGGGCTTTTGTTGATGCAAGGGATTCTATGAAGTGGTCTAAAAGGTTGATGGGATTGACTGCTGACAACATTGTTTGGTTTAATCACAGTTTGCTAGGGATTGAGCTGATTTTCAACTGCGGAGGATTCCCAAATGTGCCCTTAATAGGGAGAAAAGGCGGAATTAATTATAACCCTCCCTTGCTATTAGACAATTTGGGTATGCATTGAAGGCTCCCCCTGAGGAACAAGATGTCAGAGAATCTTTGTTTTTCAATGGCACTGCAGACCAAGAGATGGTAAGAAAAGTCGTGGACGCTTGGAAGCAAGTTTTTAAGAGAGGAAAGACTTTCTTCGGGAAGTGTAACAACCAAGCTTTCTCTCCGTATGTGGAGTGGGTCCAGAAAAGGGCAGAAGAGGAGCTTCTTCCTTTCCCAATGGAGCCGCCTTTGTACCCCCTGATGATTGAGCCACCAACCACAGTAAATATGGAGGAGTATAGCAAACTGTGGGCTGAAAAGGAGAAGCTTCGAAAGGAGAAGGGTGAGCTGCAAAGAGAAATTTACCAGTTGAAGCATGAGAGGGGTGAAGCTGTTCATATCGCCAAGTTGAAGACAGAGCTTCTCGCTAAGAAAGAAAAAGAGCTAGCTCAAGAGGTCACAGCCAGACAAAAGGTAGGACAAGCTCTAAAAGGTGTTAGCAGGATTCTCAAATCCAAGAAGGAAGATCTAGCCAAATCTTGGTCAAAGATTCACAAGTTCAACGCTTACCGAGATACTGCGATAGCGGCTAACAAGCTAAAAGAAGATAATTTTCTGGATCAGATCGAGAGTCTGAAGGCGAAGCTCAAAAAGAAAGACGAGGAGATCTTATCAGGGACGTTTCAGAGACACGCAGTCGAGGAGCGACTGAATGAGGCCATAGCAACCATAGCAGAGCTGAAGATACGAGCTGAGGTGAAGAGGCCTAGGAGTGAATGCTCTAGATCAGGCAGTGGATAATACTCTGTAGTTTGTTCTTTCTTTGTATCTCGGGTCACCACCAGAATTGTTGGCTGGGATCTTTGTTTCTTTTGTTTTAGACTTATCTATGTTATTTTGGGTTGTAAGCTCTGACGGTGATTTTCTCTGATTTATATGTGAGCAGCAGTTTCATCCTATCTTGTCTTTAAACTGGAATCAAGGGGTGGATCGCCCTGCAAATATTCAAACATGTTCATTTGCATATGCATAATCATAATCATCATCTTTTTTGCATCGCAGGTGCTCGTTCCGGTTTGTTCTAACCTTTATTTGGTTGTAGGCAGGATTGATAACCAGCTGATTCATCGGTATTCTACTAGATCAAATCAGAGGAGAATTATGGAGAAGATGCAAGCTGATATGGCTGCCATGCAGGCCCGTATTGACCAATTCATGGAGCTGATGCAAAGTGTTGCCCAAGGGCAAGAGCAGTTGAGGACTTTGGTCTAACCCTTAGTGGCAAGGGTGGATGAAGATGGGGTTCTTCATGGCGGAGTTCATAATGGCGTTGGTGGTAACGGTGCTCAGGGAGGCCCTGTGGGCGTGGAGATCCCTATTCCTGGTGTTGTGATCCCTCCGGGCAGAGGAGAGCAACTTGTGATTCCTTCTGTTGTGGGAGGAGGAAGTGTTTGTGCTAATCATGGTCATCATTTCGAAGACCAACAAGATGACATTTTCTCTCTACCAGGCAAGGATGCTGGTCCTCAGGCTGACAATGATCAGAGGTTCAGACTCATTGAAGAACAACTAAGGGGAGTGGTGAATCAGAATTCTGTAGGAATGGATCTGGAGGATTTGGGGTTGGTTCCTGGAGTTGTAATTCCACACAAATTTCAGGTGCCCACTTTTGAAAAATACAATGGTACCACCTGTCCCAAGACGCATGTCAGGGCATACGCAAGGAAGATGGCCGCGTATTCTAAAGATGAGAAATTGCTTATGCATTTTTTCCAGGACAGCCTGTCTGGGGTATCCTTGGAATGGTACATGCAACTAGAGAGATGCCATGTCCGTAATTGGAGAGAGTTGGTCAAGACCTTTATCAAGCACTACCAATATAACACTGATATGGCTCCCAACATGACCTAGTTACAGAATATGTCCCAGAAGAATAACGAAAGCTTCAAAGAATATACGCAGAGATGACGTGAACTGGCGGCAAGGGTGCAGCCGCCCATGTTGGAAAAGGAAATGTTGAATTTGTTTATGGATACTTTGTCGGGGCGTTATTATGAGAAACTGCTACCTTGTGCTTCGGGAAGGTTTGCTGATTTGATCATAGTCGGGGAAATGCTAGAGAGTGGAATCAAAGCGGGGAAGGTAGCAGGTAGTGATGGGTCGTCATCTGTTCAAGGGAAGAAGCCCTATGCTAATTATAAGAAAAAGGAAGAAGCCAATTCTGTGTCGTCTCACCGAGGTAAAGGAAAGCAACATCAGAGTTATAACTAGCAGGTAGCTTCAGTGACAATTCCTACAACGTTTCCACCTCAGCAGCAGCAAAATCAGGCTCCTCGTCAGTATCAGCCAAGGCCTAAGCAGAACCGACATTTCGATACTCTTCCTCTACCATATTCACAGTTGTTTCAGCATTTTCTACAGTTGCAGTTGATCCAGAAAAGGACTCTAGCTCCTCCCACCGGTAATCCACCTCTGGGTTACAATCCTAACGCCCACTGTGACTTTCATTCTGGGGCACCCGGACACTATATTGAAGACTGCAAAGCTTTTAAGCACGCAGTCCAAGACTTGGTGGATTCGAAGACCATTAACTTTTCAAATGATGGGCCGAATGTCATCCAGAACCCAATACCGAACCATGGTGGGCCAAGGGTTAATGTTGTGTTAGAGGAGAATGAATCTTTGAATTTGGTTACGGATGTTAATGAATTAAGGACTCCTTTGATGGTGGTAAAGGAGAGGTTATTGAGGGGTGGGGTGTCCCCCGGATGTGATGAGAATTGTTCAGAGTGTATGTCGCAAGTGAATGGGTGTGATTTGTTGAACTCGGGAATTTAAAAGCTGATAGATGAAGGTCGATTGCAGTTTGACCGATGTGACCAACAGAAAGAGGTCGTCAGCAGGAAAAATGAGGTTGCCACCATTACTATCCCTTTCAAAACAATCACCATTTCAGGGCCAGCCAAACCAGCACCGGTGATTATTACTGCTCCCGGACTCGTGCCATATGAGAGTACCAAGGCCATTCCTTGGAATTATGGAGCCGAAGTGTTTGTCAATAGACAGAAACAAGAACTGGTGGGAACTTCTGTGTTGAACTCTTGTGTTGAAAGCAGTGTTGAGGCAGGGGCTATCACGAGAAGTGGTAGGGTCTTTACCCCTTCTAAAGATCAAGCTGGTAGTTCTGGACAAGACAAAGGCAAACAGGTTGTAGGTAATTCAGTGCAAGCGCCAGTAGTGAATGACTCCACGACAGGGCCGGTTAATAATTCTTTCTCCGAGAACGTAGAAGAATTTATGAGATTAATCAGAAAGAGCGATTATAAGATTGTTGATCAGTTGCATCAAATCCCGTCCAAGATCTCCATCTTGTCCCTGTTATTGTGTTCCGAGGCACACCGAAATGCATTGCTGAAGGTACTGAATGCTGCTTATGTACCTTAAGAGATCTCTGTTAATCAGTTGGAAGGGGTAGCGGCCCATGTTAATGCAGACAATGGTCTGGGTTTTACTGATGTGGACTTGACTCTAGCTGGGAGAAACCATAACAATGCCTTGCATATTTCTGTTGAATGTCGTGGATCGTTGATGTCTCATGTGCTTGTGGATACTGGGTCCTCTTTGAATGTTCTGCCTAAGAAAGCCTTGACGAAGCTGGACACCAGAGGGTTGATATGCACACCTAGTGATTTGGTGGTGCACGCTTTCCGGCTCGAAGAGGTCTGTTTTTGGTGAGATTGTGCTACCAATTAAGGTTGGGCCGAAAGTTTTCGATGCTACCTTCTATATCATGGACATCCAGCCTGCCTACAACTGTCTGCTGGGTCTTCCATGGATTCACAGTGCTGGGGTTGTGACGTATACATTGCATCAGAAGTTAAAGTATATGGTAGACGGGCATGTGGTGACGGTTTGTGGAAAAGAGGATATTATGATAAGCCAGCTATCTACTTTCAAGTATGTGGAGGTAGATGGGGAAATCCACGAAACTCTATGTCAGGGTTTCGAAGCAGTGAAGATCACTGAGAAGCCTCTCAAGGAAGGTAGCCAATCTGAAGTGGTTCAGCCTACAGTGGTACATCAGCCGGAGATTTCAATGTCTTCTTTCAAAGATGCTCGAGCTGTGGTTGAAGCCGGTGGTTCACAAAAATGGGGTCAGATTATTGATATCCAGGAAAAGCGGGATACTCATGGACTGGGATACAAGCCACCCAGGCGTCCTGAAGAGCCTCCTAAGTTCTATGGCCCAGTCCGTTTCACTAGTGTCGGGGTCTTCTTCGACATAGTCAATGCTATTGAGGAGGATGGGGACAGTGATTGTGATTTGGACAGTTGGATCCGCCCTTGTGTTCCAAGCCAAAGTCTTCGCAACTGGTCGTCAGAGAAGGTCATTCAAGTGACCAGACCAGAGTAATTGCTTTTGTTTGTCATCTCTGTTAATCCTACGTTCTGCCCAAGACGTAGTGATTCTTGTTTGTAGGGCTTGAATGTTTTTGTATGCTTTTCTTTATCATTAATAAAGGACGTTTTCGCATTCAAATGTTTAGATCCCTGTTTTTTTGTTTTTGCATTAATATCACATCAAAATGGCAATGTGTTTTTGTTTGATGCATCCATAATAAACATATATCATCAATCATGCAGGTTTTCTTGTTCAGATTCCACTCATCATGATTCAGCTATGGCTCGGTATGACTTCGATAATCCCATATATCAGGCTGAAGAGGGGACTGATGAAGATTGTGCCTTACCAGAGGAATTAGCCAGGTTGTTAAAACAGGAGGAAAAGATCATTCTGCCTCATCAGGAGGAAATCGAGGTTGTTAACTTGGGAACCGAGGACGCAAAGAAAGAGGTACGGATTGGGGCTGCTTTGGAAGACACTGTCAAGGGAAGATTGATTGAAATGCTCTGAGAGTATGTGGATATCTTCGCCTGGTCTTACCAAGACATGCCTGGGCTCGACACGGACATCGTGGTGCACCGGCTGCCGCTCAAAGAAGGATGTGCTCCGGTTAAGCAGAAGCTGAGAAGGACGAAACCAGAAATGGCCGTCAAGATTAAAGAAGAGGCTCAGAAACAGTTAGATGCTGGTTTTCTTGCTGTAACGAATTATCCTCCGTGGGTTGCTAATATTGTACCCGTACCTAAGAAGGACGGAAAGGTCAGGATGTGCGTTGATTACAGAGATCTGAATAGAGCAAGCCCAAAAGACGACTTCCCGCTTCCTCACATTGATGTGTTAGTGGACAACACCGCTCAGTATTCTATGTTTTCCTTCATGGATGGCTTCTCTGGGTATAACCAAATCAAGATGGCCCCGGAGGACATGGAGAAAACGACGTTCATAACACCGCGGGGAACATTCTGTTATAAAGTGATGCCCTTTGGATTGAAAAATGCTGGGGCAACATATCAGCGGGCGATGGTGACTCTCTTTCATGATATGATTCACAAAGAGATCGAGGTCTATGTTGATGACATGATTGCGAAGTCACAGACGGAGGAAGAACATCTGGTTAATCTTCAGAAATTGTTTGAGAGGTTGTGAAAGTTCAGACTGATGTTGAATCCGAACAAGTGCACCTTCGGGGTGAGATCTAGAAAGTTACTGGGTTTTATTGTCAGCGAAAAAGGTATCGAGGTGGACCCTGCAAAAGTAAAAGCCATTCAAGAAATGACTGAACCAAGAACATAAAAGGAGGTTCGTGGTTTCTTAGGGAGGTTGAACTATATTGCTAGATTCATCTCTCATCTTACAGCCACGTGTGAACCGATATTCAAGTTGCTAAGAAAAGATCAAGAGGTCAGGTGGAATGAAAATTGTCAAAAGGCGTTCGAAAAAATAAAAGAATATTTGTAGGAACCTCCGGTCCTTATGCCGCCAGTACCAGGAAGGCCATTGATTATGTATCTTATGGTTCTGGAGAACTCAATGGGGTGTGTGCTCGGTCAACACGACGAGTCAGGTAGAAAAGAGCATGTCATCTACTACCTGAGTAAGAAATTTACTGATTGTGAGTCAAGGTACTCGATGTTGGAGAAAACATGTTGTGAACTCGCTTGGGCAGCTAAGCGTTTGAGTCAGTATATGTTAAACCACACAACCCTCTTGATTTCGAAGATGGATCTGATTAAATATGTGTTTGAAAAGCAGGCGCTTTCTGGAAGAATAGCCCGTTGGCAGATGGTTCTGACAGAATACGATATTCAATATGTTTCCCAAAAAGCCATTAAGGGAAGTGTTTTGTCAGAATATCTCACTGAACAACCAATTGAGGATTATCAACCGATGAAGTTTGAATTTCCTGATGAGCACATTATGTATCTGAAGATGAAAGACTGTGAAGAGCCTCTACCTGATGAAGGACCTGAAATTGGATCCCAATGGAAGCTAGTTTTTGATGGGGCTGTTAATTCATATGGTAACGGAATCGGGGCAGTCATTACGACTCCAAAAGGTTCTCATATACCTTTCACTGCCCAATTAGCATTCATATGTACCAACAATGAGGCGGAGTATGAAGCATGCATTATGGGGTTGGAAGAAGCGATTGATTTGAGAATCAAGAACCTCGATGTCTATGGTGATTCCGCGTTGGTAGTTAATCAGATCACAGGAGAATGGGAAACTCGTCAAGCGAATTTGGTGCCTTATAACAACTATGCCAGAAGGTTGTTACCTTTCTTTGACAGAGTTGATTTTCATCATATACCCCGGTTGGAGAATCAGATGGCCGATGCGTTGGCAACGTTGTCTTCAATGTATCAGGTGAATCGTTGGAATGAAACTCCTGCGATTAGAATCATGCGTCTAGACAGACCATCATTTGTGTTTGCAGTTGAAGATGTGTCAGATGGCAAACCTTGGTATCATGATATTAAGGTTTTTCTGAAAAGTCAAGAGCATCCAGAAGGCGCATCCACCAACGACAAGAAAACTCTGAGGAGGCTGGCGAGAAATTTCTTTCTGAACAAAGATGATGTGCTCTACAAGAGGAATTTTGACATGGTCTTGCTGCGTTGTGTTGATGAACACGAGGCGAACCTGTTAATGGAGGGAGTTCATGAAGGATCTTTCGGTACCCATGCCAATGGGCATGCTATAGCCAGAAAACTGCTGAGAGCGGGGTATTATTGGATAACTATGGAGTCTGATTGTTTCAAATACGCCCGGAAGTGTCGTAAATACCAAATTTATGCTAATAAGGTGCATGTACCGCCGACTCCTCTGAATGTGTTGTCATCACCTTGGCCGTTTGCTATGTGGGGCATTGATATTATCAGAAAAATTGAGCCAACTGCTTCCAATGGGCATCGTTTCATTTTGGTTGCCATCGATTATTTCACGAAGTGGGTAGAGGCAGCCTCGTTTTCCAACGTCACCAGACAAGTGGTAGCCAGATTTATTAAGAAGGACATCATCTGCCGGTATGGAGTCCCGGAGAGAATCATTACTGGTAATGGTTCAAATTTGAATAACAAGATGATGAAGGAGCTATGTCAGAGCTTTAAGATTGAGCATCACAATTCTTCTCCCTATCGTCCGAAGATGAATGGGGCTGTTGAAGCAGCGAATAAGAACATCAAGAAGATTGTGCAGAAAATGGTAGTGACCTACAAGGAATGGCATGAGATGTTGCCTTATGCTTTGCATGGTTATCGTACTTCGGTACGCACATCAACGGGGGCAACTCCTTTCTCATTGGTATATGGTATGGAAGCAGTTCTACCATTAGAAGTTGAGATTCCTTCTTTAAGAATTCTGGCAGACGTGAAGCTTGATGAAGCTGAGTGGGTGTGTTCCAGACTCGATCAGCTGAACCCTATTGAAGAGAAGAGACTGGCAGCCATTGCACATGGTCGATTGTATCAGAGCAGGATGAAGAAAACCTTTGATTAGAAAGTGCGTCCTCGGTGTTTTCAGGCTGGTGAATTGGTTTTGAAAAGGATCCTTCCTCCTCAAACAGATCACATGGGCAAATGGACTCCAAACTACGAAGGGCCATACGTAGTAAGACAGGTTTTCTCTGGTGGAGCCTTATTACTCTCAACTATGGATGGCGAAGATTTTACGTCCCCTGTGAACGCAGACGTAGTTAAAAAATACTTTGCATAAAAGAGACCCGTTGGACACAAAAAGGCGATCCAGGAAAAAAAGGGGCATCCCGGCGAACCATAAAAAGAAAAGGTTCGGGCAAAAGTTAGGGATAAAAAGAAAAAAAAAGAATAAGCCCGCAAAGTTGAAAACCTGAAAAGGCAACTTTGGCAAAAAAGGGTATCCCGATGGATTGAAAACCCGAAAAGGGCGATCCAGACAAAAGTTGGGGATTTAAAAGCGAGAGGCTACGATCTGCGTTCGACCTGTGAACACTTTTGATACATGGAAGTTCCGAAGGAAAGGAATCAGTCCAGTCAGTCTCCTCGAAGGCCAACACATCTGCGGATAAGCAAGGCATACTGGGTCATAGCTGAATTAAATCATGGTGGATATCTATTCCCCACGTTGCCGACATGTGTATTTTCTTTTATTTCTTTTTGCAATTACCTCTTTCCAAGAATTGCTTCCAGATGTAAATGCCTATTCACAGGCCAGTTTCATTCAATAAAATCTTCATTTCACTCAAAAGGTTTCCATTTGTGTTTTTACTTTTGCTGTTTTGTTTGTGAAAACGTCCGATATTTTGATAAAACATTGCATGCGAAAATGTTAAGCTTTGCGAAGCATATCAGAAAATAATGGAAATTACTTAGGCAACGGTCGTTGTATTGGTAATAGAGGTGACCTTTTTACGTAAAGAACTTCCTGTTGATTGTGTTTGCAGGACAACAGGTTTGTTCTTCCCCAGTGGAGTCGCCTCCCCTAGCACTGAAAGTTCATTCCTCAGCAGAAACCATTCCCCCCGGAAAGCAGTTTAAAGTGGTTTGCTCCGAGGTGAGTGTGGTTGTATCTCCAGCAGGAGGTGTGTCAGATGTCTTTGAAAAGACTTTAGGTTCCCCACAGGTCCTGGTAACCATTTTCCTCAGGAGGTCAGGGAGTGTATTTCCGTCCGCAAAGGCATGCTCTAATCCCTAGCAAGGTAGAATATGTCCTCCAACAGCAGGTCAAGCTCAATGATATACCTTGGCAGGTTTCGTTTATTTTTCTCCCCAAGTAGAGCTAGTCTCCTCGACGTTGAAAAAGTTCATCCAACAGCAGCAGGCTGTTATTTTTCCCTAACCAGAGTGTCGAGAATTATTTTCCTCAGCAGAGTACAGGGGATTAATTCCCTAGCCAGGTAGTCGTGATTGATTTATCACTTTCTCAGCAAACAATCGGAAGTGGATGCTGTTGCATCCCCAGCAGGAGACTTAAGGAATATCTTCCTTCTTTAGACAAAGGAATTTTGTCCCCACAGAGTCTGAACACTTATTCTCCTCAGCTAGTCAAGAAATGTTTTTCTCACCAGCAATGGTATGGGTTAATCCCCTCAGATAAGTAGGCTTGATGATATCTTCTAGCAGAGTTGATGTTATCACCTACCGCTCCTCAAGCAGGTTTGCTAGTCATGACCGATATTTCCCCAACAGGGTAAAAGTACTGGTTTTCCCCGGCAGGTTAAGAAGGAAAGAGCACATTCCAACAGCAGGACGAGTTCAGTGATATCCCCAAGCAGGTTTGGAGTCATTGACTTGTCTCCCCGAGCAGAGTTTAGTGGTGATCTTCACGGGGGTTTGCTCAACAGCAGTTGAAATCCCCAGCAAGTTTTAAGTCCAATGGTTATTGGCATTCTTTCGGATCCAGGTGGAAATCGTTGGTAATCCCCAGCGGAGAGAATTGCTCTTTGGGTTCCATCTTCGATATTCGTTTTTATCCACCCCCAACAGAGCGGGTATTCTCTCAGAGTTTTATCCAGTAGAGTTTGTGATCAGGATCTTCCTCAGCAGAGTGAAGTTTTTCTCAGCAGGGTCTCTTATTTCAGAGGACAATTTAGTTTGTCATCCCCGGTGGAGTTTCCTTTGTCTTCAGTATTTATTTTGCTGTGGCGCCTCTTTTACATTGCATAAGCATTTTTGCATGGCATCCTCCCAAAAGCGTAGCATTCCATTGATATGGAGCATTACGGCAAAATTCAAACATATGCATTCGAAGCATAAGCCAGGTTTGATATCCTTTGCCAGTTTCTTTCCTCAGCAGAAAGTAACAAAATTCAGAAGATGTTGTTTTACACTACACCGCAACCAGTGGGTTCGTCCTTCTTGTTGGTTCTTCCAATACTCCCCCACAGAGTTGTCTGTTTAGATTTCTCTTTTCCCCGGCGGGGTCAGCTTTGTAGAACTGTCGATTCTACATATTCTTGTTTGAAAGTCTACCTTCGGCTTAGTCTTTCTTTGAAGTCCACCCTCGGCTTGGTCTTTCTCTTTTCTCGAGTTTGCCTTTGGCCGTCCTCGCACCCGCTGTTATCTTGTTATCCCCAGTAGAGTTATCTTGTTTGGTATAACTTTTCTTTGAAAGCTCACCTTCGGCTTGGCCTTTCTTTCTCGAGCCCACCTTCGGCATGGTCTCGTATCCTTTGTTTGAAAGTCTACCTTCGCCTTAGTCTTTCTTTGAAAGCTCACCTTCGGCTTGGCCTTTCTTTCTCGAGCCCACCTTCGGCATGGTCTCGTATCCTTTGCTTGCGAGTCTACCTTCGACTTAGTCTTTCTTTGAGAGCCCACCTTCGGCTTGGCCTTTCTTTTTCGAGCCCACCTTCGGCATGGTCTCGTATCCTTTGTTTGAAAGTCTACCTTCGGCTTAGTCTTTCTTTGAGAGCCCACCTTCGGCTTGGCCTTTCTTTTTCGAGCCCACCTTTGGCATGGTCTCGTATCCTTTGTTTGAAAGTCTACCTTTGGCTTAGTCTTTCTTTGAGAGCCCACCTTCGGCTTGGCCTTTCTTTTTCGAGCCCACCTTCGGCATGGTCTCGTATCCTTTGTTTGAAAGTCTACCTTCGGCTTGGCCTTTCTTTCTCGAGCCCACCTTCGGCATGGTCTCGTATCCTTTGTTTGAAAGTCTACCTTCGGCTTAGTCTTTCTTTGAAAGCTCACCTTCGGCTTGGTCTTTCTTTTTCGAGCCCACCCTCGGCTTGGCCTCGTATCCTTTGCTTGTTAGTCTACCTTCGGCTTGGTCTTTCTTTTTCGAGCCCACCCTCGGCTTGGTCTTGTATCCTTGATATCTCCTCAGCATGGTCCGCCTTCGGCCGTTCTACCTTTTCGAGTTCGCCTTCGGCTGTTCTCGTTTATCCTTATACCCCCAGTTTAGTCCGCCTTCGGCCGATTTGCCTTTTCGAGTTCGCCTTCGGCCGTTCTTGTATTCTCATTATTTCATCCTCCCCACAGGGTGCAAATTTTTCAGGCTATTTTAGTATTCAATCTCCATGTATCCCGACTTTCTGGAAGCCGTTGCTCCCATACCCTCGGATCCAAGAAGTTTGAATAGAGGCGTTGTAACACCTCAAAATTTTCCCTCATACTTTTGGCACTAATTGGTTTATGCTTCCTTTCATCTGCATTATCATTCATGCATTTTGCATTTTTCTTTTGAGCAGGGGATCAAGGTATTCTTCCATCAGCTCATAGCATCATCAGTTCCAGTATAATTTTTAACGGTGTTCAGAGCCCAGCAGATAGCTTTCCAAGTCTTTTTGAGCATTTATTTTTCTCATTAAGCGATTGGATGATCAGAAACCCCGACAGTCAATTTTTGATCAGTTATTCAGCACCAGACAGTTGTTATCAGCAGTTCAATCGAGTGCGAAAAACATTTCTCAGCATATTTCAAGTGTATTCCAGTGGTAATGTCAGTTGGCAAGTTTCAGAGGTCTATCATGGTCCAGAACAGGTGGAACCGGGCGAATATCCAAGTTTCCCTCCTTTTGGCGCCATTTTTGAATTTTTGAACTGAGTAATCGATTACTCAAAGTGAGTAGCCGATTACTCTGGGATAAATTGCAAAAAATGTGGCATTTTCAGCACTGCAGAATTTTGGAGTGTTTTGTGGTCATGTGCTTGGCTTGTGCATGTGTGGGAAGGATCTAGAGCTGATCCATTTTCATCATTTTCCACCCAAATTCAAATTCTCTCCATCATTTTTCCACTCTAACTCCTCATTTCATTTCCTAATTCATATTTCACCCCAATTTCCACTCACTTA
Source organism: Lathyrus tuberosus (assembly GCA_022829125.1). Classification (NCBI taxonomy): domain Eukaryota; kingdom Viridiplantae; phylum Streptophyta; class Magnoliopsida; order Fabales; family Fabaceae; genus Lathyrus; species Lathyrus tuberosus. The sequence continues at coordinate 9,318,315 of JALAZF010000210.1, forward strand.
ACCTCACTCCAAACCATATTTGGATTCCTAACCTAGCTTCTATTTAAATCAATTCATTCAAAACCTCACCAACAAGATCATTTTCACTCCCCAATTTTTCATAATTTCTCTCAATTCTCTCTCACTTTTTCCACTTTTCATCTTCATCTTCAACCCCTCACCAAAGCTCCATATTCATAGATTCACAAATTCTTCATTGGAATATGTGAATTCTTGAGCTAAACCTCCATCACATCATCATTCTTGGTTCAATTCTGATATAGCTACTGGTTTGGATCTTGGAATCACTTTTGGGAGCAGCTTTTGATTATTTGGAGTGTTCTTGCTTGGATCTTGAAGTTACTTGCTAGGATCTTGAAGATTATTGTATAGATCTCTGGTTTTCTTGCTTGGATTCACCAATTTTCGTGCTCAACAATCACCAAGGCAAATCTCAGCCTTGTAGGTTGGTTTTCCTTAGATCTATGTTTGATTTAGCTTAATTTCAACTTATGCAATGTAGATCTTTGGTTTGTGATGTGATTTGATCCATTTGCTTGATTTGATTTGTGATCTTGTTGTTTGATTGATGAAATTGGTGTTTGATTACTGATATTTGATGTGAATTTCGTGATTAATTGATTGCATGACCATTTGGATGTTTGCATAAGTGATTGGATGCTGAAAAGTGCTTTTCAAAGTTGATTTTCTACCTCTGTTTCAGTGGTAATTGTAGCGAGCGACTTTGGACGCGGTTCTTAAGCGCTGGTCGCTCTCTGTGGTTTGAGCTTTGACTACAGGTCGATTCATTTTTTATCCTATTGTGAGCTGAATAAGGAAGGGAAATAGATGTCTCCAATTAACCCTGCTTTGCATACTGAGTTTAAACAGCGGTCTGTTAGGTTACGAATGCTATTAATGTGGGGGGGCCTTTATACTGGTTATTTGTATTTTCGCTAATACGGTTTCTTTCTTTTTATCTGGGCAGAAGGTTTCTGGCGGGGAACAAGGATTAGGATGTTAGGACTGATGCTTTTTGATGGGTATGTGAGAGTATGGGATTTTGGTTTTTTGTTTAGTGTGCTCGCTAAGATATTTTCTTTCAATCTTATGCCTACGTATTCTCGTTTACCGAAACAGGGAAATCAGAGCGTTCGTAGTTCCTCCTATTCTATGGGAGGAAATGGGTGTTTTTGGTGTCTTGTTCAAAGCCCAAGACGTGAAGCGAAAAGTAGTTTGTATCTTGTTCAAAGCCCAAGATGTGAAGCTGAAAAGTCTATTTGTGTCTTGTTCAAAGCCCAAGACGTGAAGCTGAAGGACCTCGACTTTAGAGAGAATTTGTCATCTCTAAAGAAGGGTTTGTCTGTCCCAACTGTTGGGTGACTGGTTATAAAGGAGAATTACTTTAACCGGGATACGTGGATCCTAGCAATGCCATAATTTCCTTTAAAGGGGATTTTAACCTGAAGGAGAAGACTTTAACTCAGTGTAGAGCAATGCTATCTTTCCTTAGGAATTTCTCATGCTAAAAGAGGGACAGTGGCATGGATGTAGATGATCCAGAGGCTTGCCGCTTACAGCGATTAGATGAAGGGAAAGGAGTTGTTGATGTTTGTATACTGTGAACGAGGCACAACTTTGATGCTAAAAGGTTAATTAGATTAACCAGTGGTTTTCTTATACAAAGCCTAAGAGGAGGCTAATATATGTCTCGTACAAAGCCCGAGAAAGAGGCTAAAAGGGTTGACTCAACAGGAGAATCTTTTATGCTCAACAAGAGAGTGTTTTTTGTATCTCGTACGAAGCCCGAGATGGAGGCTAAAAGTTTGATTGGCTCAACAAGAGAGCCTTGGTATCTCGTACGAAGCCCGAGATGGAGGCGAAATGGGTGATTGACTCAACGAGGGAGTCTCTTATGTGTCTCGTACAAAGCCCGAGAGAGAGGCTAAACGTTGTTTGACTCCACTGGGGAGAATTTTGGTATCTCGTACGAAGCCCGAGATAGAGGCTAAACATTTGCTTCGCTGGGAAGAATCATTGAACAAAGCCCAAGAGGAGGCTATGGTAACTGTTTTAGTTAAGTGACAGGTCCAGTATACTGATTTTAAAGAGAAAATCAGTTCTTATATGAGCAAAACTGTACTCAAGGATTCGATTTGAGGATCAGGGATATTTCCTTCTCTTTGAGGAAACGGGAAATCCAAAGGATATTGAGACTGTCCGAGTCTGCGGGTTTTCTTCCTATTTAACGAAGGGGTCACTTGAGAATGTCTTTGAGACTCAAGGAAGTTAGACTGTCCGTGTCTAGAGTTCCATCTTTGTACTATGTTTTGAGAAATAGTAGTAGACTCTATGACAGGACTGTTCTATGGAGATGATTAATTTCTGTTCCTATACCTCTAGGAGGTCGTCGGGACAATTTGTACGAAGCCCAAGAGGAGGCTAGAAACTTTTAAGAAGCCGACGGGTCCTTGTACTAAGCCCAAGAGGAGGCTATCATTCCCGGAGGAAGAGATCATTATACGAAGCCTAAGAGGAGGCTGTGAATACTTCTAAGAAGCCGTAGGGTCCTTGTACTAAGCCCAAGAGGAGGCGGGGTTGCTTTTAGGAAGCCAGTGGGTCCTTGTACGATGCCCAAGAGGAGGCCGATGCTTTTAAGAAGCCCGTGGGTCCCCAAACCCCGAGAAATTCAAGGCAAGCTATTCACAAGGAATAGATCAAGTCAGGAAGTTCGAGAATTTGGAAGAAACTCAAAGATGCCATTCACGGAGAAGACATTCATCTTGGGGAGTAGAGTTTCTTGACAATTCCTAATGAGGATAGCCGAAGAGAAGACTGTATCTGGTGATCCTATTGGGGATCTAGTTGTCTATTTCTATGAATAAACGAAACGGCGTCACCTAGTTCTAGACGTAGTTGCCGGGGAAACTCTAAATATCTATACTATTATTACACAGTTGATATGAGTTTATGAAAGAAGACTTACAGCAAAACAGCCCCACAATACAGTTATATATATATGAGTTTGTGAAAGGAGACTTACAGCGAAACAGCCCCACAATACAGTTATATACATATGAAAGCGGTAAATGAAAGTGGGTAAACACTTACTCGGTTGTAGAGCTTCCATGCTGTTTGGTTAGTTGTTCAACAAAGAAAGATTGAAAACAACAGTATATTCAAAATCAAAGGAAAAATTACTTTGAAAAAGAAATATTTGGGGCTTACAGCTCAAGGAGAAGCCCAGGGTTTTATCAGTGAGCGCACTGTTGAATTTGTAGGGACTTATACAAGTGACTGAGGCCCAAGAAAGGTTTTCTGTACAAAGGGATGGGTCTTACACTCTATTAGAGGCCCAAGTGAGTTTTAAGAAAATAAATGGGTCTTACTACTCGAGGGTAGGCCCAATGGTTAATTTTGAAAAGGGCGACGATCGCGCCGAGGTTTTGGAAACACCGTGGGACTTATACAAGTGACTGAGGCCCAAAATTTTGGTATTTACAAAGGGGTTGAGTCTTACACTCTATTAGAGGCCCAAAGAGTTTAAAGAAAAGAAATGGGGCTTACAACACGAGGGGAGGCCCATAGTCTTTATTTTCAAGATGAATATTCACTTTTAAAATGCTTAAAAACAATTAAAAATGAATTTATTCACAAAAATACCAACTATATTAAATAAATAATATAAATTTGATTTTTTTGTAGAATAAAATATTTTACTATTTTTGTGATTTCTCAGAAAAAGAACCAATAAAAAATAATCAAAATTGAGGGAGTTATTAATTTTCCAAATCATTAAAAAATAATATGAAAAATGAGAAAATATACAAAAGAGGGGTTGGGTCTTACACTCTATTAGAGGCCCAAAGTGTATTTTTGTACAAAAGATGAGGCTTACAACTCAGGGAGAGGCCCAAAATATTTTCAGTTTGAAAATGGCGATCGCGCCGAGATTTTTAACGTATCGGGACTTATACAATAGCTGAGGCCCAAAAATTGTTTCGTTAAAAAAGGGTTGGGTCTTACACTCTAATAGAGGCCCAAGTGTTAAAAAATGAAAAGAAATGAGACTTACAGCTCAAAGAGAAGCCCAGTTGATTTTCGTTTGAAAATGGCGATCACGCCGAAGTTTTCTTTTAACGCAGATGGACTTATACAATAACTGAGGCCCAAAATTGTTTTGGTTAAAAGGGGATTGGGTCTTACACTCTAATAGAGGCCCAAAGTGTTTGAAAAAAGATTTGTTATGGTGAAAATCAAAGAAAACCCCAATTTCATTTTTTAGGCATTTTTTCAAGAAAAATTAAGTAAAAAATGATAAAAATATCAAATAAAATCATTAAATAATTATTAAAGTTTATGAAAAAAAATATTTTATCAACATAAATATTTAAAATCATTTTGGTTTTAAAAATCAAGAAAAAAAAGAAATCATTTTAAAAGCATTTAAAACAATATAAAACACTATTTTTAAATATATTAAAAATAATACTTTTTTTTGTGATTTTTTGTGGATTAAAATATTATGGGGTATGAATTGGAAAATGATGATTTTTTGCTATGTGAAAAAAATTGGTTGAGTTTTGAAAATAAAAAGTAAGAAAAAGAGGAAAGATATCAAAATATCATCTCCGACATTTCTTTTGGGGTAAAAACGAGTACCGAAACTTTAATTTTCAACACGTTTTTATCAAATTTCTAACACTCATAACTCTCTCAATTTTTATCGGAATTAAGATCCGGAAGAGCCTATCCTGACCGATTTTTCGCAAGCAATCCGATGGTATTACTCACGCACACTGAAAATCGACGTACAAAACGCAGAAAAAACTGCTATCGTTTTGAAAACATCGTTCCGCGTCGAATTTCTAACACGCGTAACTCTCTCGATTTTTAACCGAATCAAGATCCGCAAGAGCCTATCCTGACCAATTTTTCGCAAGGAATCCAATGGTATTACTCACGCACACGAAAAATCGACACACAAAATGCAAAAATTAAAAAACAAAAACTGCTATCGATTAAAAACATCGTTCCGCGTCGAATTTCCAACACACGTAACTCTCTCGATTTTTAACCGAATCAAGATCCGCAAGATCCTATCCTGACCGATTTTTTGCAAGGAATCCAATGGTATTTCACACTCATGCCGAAACTCAACGTACAAAACACAGCGATAAAAAAACCAGAGCTGTTGCGTTGTAAAAACATCGTTCCGCGTCGAATTTCCAAAACGCATAACTCTCTCGATTTTTAACCGAATCAAGATCCGCAAGAGCCTATCCTGACCGATTTTTTGCAAGGAATCCAATGGTATTGCACACGCATGCCGAAACTCAACGTACAAAATGCAGCGATAAAAAAACCAGAGATACTACGTTTAAAAACATCATTCCGCGTCGAATTTCCAACACGCGTAACTCTCTCGATTTTTAACCGAATCAAGATCCGCAAGAGCCTATCTTGACCGATTTTTCGCAAGGAATCCAATGGTATCACTCACGCACACGGAAAATCGACACACAAAACGCAGAAATTAAAAAACCAAAATTGCACGTTGTTTTCGACGCCGTTTCGCGTAAAATTTCCAACGCGTGTAACTCTCTCAATTTTCATCGGAATTGAAGTCCGTAAAAACCTATCTTGACCGATTTATCGTAAGGAATCCAATGGTATTATTCACGCACTCGGAAACTCACTGTACAAAGCAAAAAAAAAACAGAACCGCTATCGTTAATTCGACGGCGTTTCGCGTAAAATTTCCAACGCGCGTAACTCTCTCAATTTTCATCTAAATTGAAATCCGTAAAAACCTATCTTGACCGATTTTTCACAAGGAATCCAATGGTATTATTCACGTACTCGGAAACTCACTGTACAGAACACACAAAGCAAAAAAACCAGAACCGCCATCATTAATTCGACGGAGTTTTGCGTAAAATTTCCAACGCGCGTAACTTTCTCAATTTTCATCGGAATTGAAATCCGTAAAAACCTATCTTGACCGATTTTTCGCAAGGAATCCAATGGTGTTACTCATGCAAACTAAAACTTAATGTATAGAACACACCAATGAAAAAAAAACAGAACTGTACATGGTTTTGAAATAACCAAAATTCCACATAAAAACATGTCAAAATGCAAACAGTGGGAGGATCACAACATACACATTAAGGACTACATTTTTGCCTCAAGAATTGTTCAATATGATGCATGTATGTGGACAACAAAGGAAAGCATGATTCAAAGAATTCAAGTTGTGAATTTTACCTCTTTTTTGGAGATTTTGGGCAACCTACCAAGTGCTTTGTTCCAGAAATGATTTGATGCTTTGGACAACCTCAAATGACCTCTTAGAAGCTTTTAGGATGGTTGGAATAGGCTGGAAACCTCTGGAGCAAGTTTGTGCACTTTCTCGCGAAATGGTAAAAAACGGCCAAAATGCCAACTCTCTCAAATGGTGTTCCAGATGTGTGGCACCATTTGGGACAGTTCAAGGATGATATTTAGAGTGTGTTTGAGGTTTCATCTAGTTTGGAAAGTGACTGAATCAAGACATGGCTTGAAAAATGCAAAAAAAGTGTCATTTTGAGGTTTTGAGAGGTGACTTTGTGATGTTGTGATTACAGGTCACTTTTGATGGTTTGCACAGCTTACATATGATATATATGAGGTGTGTGTGTGATTAGTTTAAGTGGAATTGCTCTCTAGCTCAAAAACTCAGAATTTCCTTACTAAAGAAGGCATTTTGGAGTGAAAGAGAGAATTTGAGGAAAGCATCTGTTTGATGGCTTTGATGTACTCAAACTGAACACAAATGAGCTCTATTTATAGTGGAGCAAGTTTGTTTTGGGATCCACAGTGAATGGAAACTGCAGCAGGTGTTTGTTCCATGTTGGCCAATGAAAATCCAAGTCTCCTTTAGCCATTGACTAGAGGTTAGGGCACAGGCTGCTGGTTCCCTTGGTCTTGGATAAGTCTTGACTGATTTCAGATGAGAATGGCTCAGTACATGCCACCTCTAAGCATCCATTAAATGCTCCAAACCAAAATTGGAGTTTTGTCCCTCTTTTAGGGATTTCTAGGCTTTGGCATGCTTTTCTTTGTTCCTTGGACTTGGGAGGTTCATGGATCAGATCATCCCACTTGGATTTGATCCTTAGATGTGTCCAAATTGATGACAAGGCTTGAAAATTCGTGTGGCACACAAAATGTGCAAATCTGCCCCTGAAAAATTCAGCTTCAGCAAGCCCTTTTGTAAGATCCATAACTCCTTGCTCGAGTATGCTACATGGACGTTCTAGGACTTTTCGGAAAGCTTAGATGACGTACTTCAACTTTGATGTTTGGCCCTAGACCTGGTTCAACTTGGATCATGGAGAAAAACAGCCTTGAAGTTGGGACATTGTGCTGAAATTACAAGGCGGATTTTGGCTAAGTGCTGAAAAATGTCAATTTTAAGTTTTTAGCCATTTTGATCCAAGCATAACTCAAAATCCTTAATGAATTGGACTTAGGTCTAGTTGAAGTTTTTGTAGAGGGTAATGAGGGCTACAAATCAAGCTTTTGATGGGGAAAAATGGCTTTGTGGTTTAGGAGTTATGATCCTCCAAAGTTGGTACCCTTGCCACTTTTTTTCATAACTTAGAAAAATTTCTAAGTTTTTATGGTTACCCCTTTTATAAGTTATCCCACTTTCTTTGATTTTTCTTGATGAATGATGATTCCAATCACACATTAACATCATTTTAGGGTTAAAAAACCATTTTTATGAAAAATCTCAAAAAGTCAAAGTTTAACTTTTGTGCATAGTTGACTTTTTATCAGATGAATTCCAAACTGTGCGATCCTTTAGGAAATCATGTCCTTGACCTAAATCAAAATTGATGGACATGTTACATGGGTGTTATAGGGTGTATTTAATCGTGTCCCACGACTTGGGAGCATGTCCTGGTCAAAAGTCAAAGCTACAGTTGACTTTTCTCGCGAAACCTTAACTATGGTTCAGATGAAATTGAAACTTGTTGCTCAAGCTTCTTGGGTCAATCCATTGTTGCAAATGGATCAACATGGTATGTTGGAGACCCTCAAATCATGTCTTGAGGTCTTGGCTCATGATTTGTCCCAAAAGTCAACTTAGGGGTGAATTAGGTCAAGAAACCCTAATTCCTGATTTTTTATGTATGCATCCCCCGAGGCTAAATTGACTTGATGATGGGGTTTATGATGTTCCATGGAGCATTTTAGGTTATGCTTTGAAGCATTGGCTCATGCCCAGAGGAAAATTTCCATCTGGAGGCCCTAGTCGACCAAACCCTAATTTGGTGACACTGGTGATCCTGAGGCTTGATCCACCTAGAAGGGAGCATACTTGTGCTTAATCCTTGAAGTGGGAGTCCTCTTGATCCATTGTGGATATTTGAGAGGCTAGACAAGTTGAAGATCATGTCATTCCTTGATTGATCCTTTGTCTAAGAGCTCTGCGAGGGCTTGAAACCCTAAATCCTGTTTGTAGTGAATGCTCACCCACCTTTGGGGAGACTAATGAGGTATGATGGTCCATTCACATTGTGCTGATGATTTGCACAATGATGGGAAATCTTAGTGGTCAAAATTTGGGGTATGACAGATGCCCCTATTTAATCTTCTTGGACCCGAAGGTGTGAATGACGAAGGTATTCGGGCATTCGGGGTGCAAGAGGGTTAAATATCGGAATACCCAAAATTTTGACGGTGGTTATGAATGGTAGCTTACGCATTCATCTTCTTTAGCTAAGCGAAGATGCTTAGAAAAGGTAAACTTCCCCTCGATCCTGGTCTTCAGCCAAGGAGCTGGTCTCAGTTTTCTTTTGAAATAAACTTCCCATCGATCCTGGTTTCCTACCAAGGAACTGGTCTTAGTTTCTTTTGTAAACTTCCCCTCGATCCTGGTTTCCTACCAAGGAACTGGTCTTAGTTTCTGATTTAAACTTCCCCTCGATCCTGGTTTCCTACCAAGGAACTGGTCTTAGTTGCTAAAATAAACTTCCCCTCGATCCTGGTTTCCTACCAAGGAACTGGTCTCAGTTTCTTTTGTCAATAAACTTTCTTGACAAGGAACGCTATTAGTAGCGGTTTTCCTTCAAACCTCTCGCCGAATTTTCCTGGGGAGATGCCATTCGTCTGAATTGTAGAGGTACACAAACTTCTCGGTTTTGGAGACGCCATTTGTCGATTCTACTAGGGAACGCGAGTCTCTTGAGAGACTGTTTTCGTTTGGGGTCTTACATCATACTTTTCTCGGGATCTTTCCGGAGAAATGCCATATGATGGAATCCAATTTTGAGGTGCCGATGACCTTTTCATCAGTGGTTTTTTTGGAGAAAAACTGTCGTACCGCCGAATCTCTGATTAAGAGGCTTTCTCTGGGGATTTTCCTAATCCGGGAAAGCAAGGATATCATCTTCAATGGTGAAAAGTGATTTTTGTTGAAAGTTTTCTTGTTTCTCAGAGGTTCAAGTTATCAAAGTGGTCAAGGACCGTCTATAATCCAGAGATAAAAGGGAGAGAGATTGCTTAGATGATTCACTTCCTAACGAGGAAAGGTCTGACAACTCGATTGAGAGGACTTATCACTAGGGGATAAGAACGACTAGAGTGATAGTGATGCAATATGAATGTGAATGCAAATCAATAATGCATGATGTATGTATGTATATGCGGACAAAACTGACGCAACATACAGACTAAGGGATGAACACGACTAGATACTCGGCCATCGCGGGGTGTGTAGAAATATTGCTGGTTCAAGATAGCAATTCTGCCTTGCTTAGGAGAAACGGTCCATGTTGGGGGCGACGCTGGTCGGGCTTAGGAGATGAGAACTCGGCTGAAGATGTCAGATGGAACATGGTCTCTGACATTATTGATCCTTCATTCAGGCGTACTGGTTTAGAAGGAGTACTTTGATTTTGCACTTTGAGGTTCGAACACCTTTGGAGACGCGATTGATGTTCTTTCGATGTTCAACAGTCAAAAGAAATTGCCATCTTTATTAAAAAGCAGAAAAAGTTTTAACAAGTAAATTCATTTTTGTTTTATTTCAAGAATCGTTAATCATGTTAACAACGTCGTTCTGTAAAGCTAAAACAAATAAGAATTACAAACAAAAGCACAAAGGCTCAAATTTTATTGATAAGATGGAGATCAGCCAAACGCGTGATTCCAAAGAGTATATACAAAGTTTGAAAATGGTAATTTACAGGGAAAAGGGCTACGTTGAAACATAACGACCACTATCCTTCTACCAACTTTGAATTCGGGGCATCCTGAGCTTCTTTCGAAGATGACCTTGACTGGAGTTTTCCTCTGATGGATGATGTAACTGCTGCTGCTGAGGGACTTGCCTCTGTTGAACATAGTTACTTGCCATTATCCCTAATTTTTGCCTGGATTGTACTTTGATGTTTCCAATCCATCGGGATGATTTCTTTCATGTCTCTAACTTTTGCCTGGACCGCCCTTTCGGGTTTTCAATCCACCGAGACATTTTTTTTTTTTTTAGTTTAGACGAAGTATTTCTTGACTACATCAACATTCGTGGGGTAGGCAAATTCCTCTCCGTCCATGGTTGCAAGTCTCAAGGCGCCGCCTGAGAAAGCTTTCGTGACCACATAGGGGCCATCATAATTTGGGGTCCATTTGCCCCGAGAGTCAGTGAGAAATGATTGTATCTTCTTGAGCACAAGGTCTCCTTTTCTGAAGATATGAGGTCGGACCTTTTTGTCGAACGCCCTTTTCATTCTCTGTTGATACAACTGATCGTGGCATAGTGTCGTGATTCACTTCTCTTCGATCATATTCAGTTCATCGTGTCGACTTTGACACCATTCAGCTTCGGTGAGCTTTGCTTCCATCAATACCCGGATTGATGGGATCTCTACCTCTATGGGGAGCACTGCTTCCATGCCATACACTAGAGAGAAAGGGGTAGCCCCTGTTGAAGTGCGGACAGACGTGCGATAACCGTGAAGAGCAAAAGCATTTCATGCCAGTCTTTGTAGGTTACAACCATCTTTTGAACGATCTTCTTGACGTTCTTGTTAGCCGCTTCTACCGCTCCGTTCATCTTGGGTCGGTAGGGAGATGAGTTATGGTGTTCGATCTTGAACTCTGCACACAACTTTTTCATCATCTTATTGTTCAAGTTAGATCCATTATCATTAATGATCTCGCTTGGAACACCATAACGGCAGATGATATTGTTTTTGATAAATCGGACCACCACTTGTCGGGTTACATTAGCGTATAACGCTGCTTCAACCCACTTGGTGAAATAGTCAATGGCTACCAGGATGAACCGATGTCCGTTTGAAGCCTTAGGTTCAATCATGCCAATCATGTCGATTCCCCATATGGAAAAAGGCCACGGGGAAGAAAGAACTTTGAGATATGATGGCGGTACATGAATTTTGTCGGAGTATATCTGACATTTGTGACACCTCCTCATGTACTTGTAGTAGTCGGATTCCATGGTCAACCAATAGTACCCTGCTCTCAGAATTTTTCTCGCCATTGTGTGTCCGTTGGCATGAGTGCTAAAGGACCCTTTATGAATTTCTTTCATAAGCATGTCTGCTTCTGGTCTGTCTACGCATCGAAGCAAAACCATGTCAAAATTTCTCTTATAGAGAGTGTCACCGCTCAGGAAGAAGTTTCCAGCCAATCTTCTGAGGGTCTTTCTGTCTTTTCTAGATGCCCCAGATGGGTACTCTTGTTTCTGAAGGAAGCATTTGATATCGTGACACCAAGGTTTGTCATCTATAAATGCTTCAATCGCGAAGATGTAAGCGGGTTGTTCAAGGCGCATTATGTCGATCTTAGGTATGTCATTCCATTGACCTACACTAATCATGGAAGAGATAGTGGCTAATGCATCAGCCATGTGATTCTCTTCACGAGGGATGTGATGAAAGTCGACTCTGTTGAAGAAAGGTAACAACCTTCTTGCATAGTCTTTGTAAGGAATCAATCCTGATTGGTATGTGTTCCAATCTCCTTTTATCTTATTGATAACCAGGGCTGAGTCGCTATATACGTCCAAGTTTTTGATCCTTAAATCAATCGCTTCTTCGAGACCCATGATACAAGCTTCGTATTCGGCCTCGTTGTTCGTACACTTGAACGTAAGTCTGGCAGTGAAAGGAATGTGGGTACCCTGAGGGGTAACAATGATTGCCCAAATTTCATTTCCATAATGGTTAACTGCTCCGTCAAAGATAAGTCCCCACTGGGAACCTGGTTCTGGCCCTTCACTGGGTAGCGGTTCATCTCAATCTTTCATTTTTAGATACATGACATCTTCGTCTAGGAAGTCAAACCCGATTGATTCTTGATTGTCAATTGGTTGATGAGCCAAATGATCGGCTAAAATACTTCCTTTAACGGCTTTCTGAGCGTGGTACTCTATGTCATATTCTGATAACAGCATATGCCAACGGGCAATTCTTCCCGTGAGAGCAGGCTTTTCGAAAATGTATTTGATTGGATCCATTTCGGAGACCAACCAAGTAGTATGACGAATCATGTACTGGCGAAGACGTTTGGCTGCCCAAGCCAAAGTACAACAAGTTTTCTCGAGCATCGTGTACCGAGTCTCGCAGTCGGTGAATTTCTTGCTTAGATAGTAAATGGCAGACTCTTTCCTTTTGGTTTCGTCTTGTTGGCCAAGTACACATCCCATTGAGTCCTCCAGAACTGTGAGGTAAATGATCAGTGGTCTTCCTTCCACTGGAGGTGATAGAATCGGCAGATTTAACAGGTATTCCTTAATACTGTCGAAGGCGGTTTGGCAATCTTCTGACCAAACGCAATCCTGGTTCTTTTTCAGTAATTTGAAAATCGGCGCACATGTCGCGGTCATAAGGAATATGAATATGGAGATGTAGTTCAAACGTCCCAGGAATCCTCTGACTTGTTTTTCAGTTTTCGGAGAAGGCATTTCTTGAATGGCCTTGACCTTGCCAGGATCAACCTCAATTCCTTTCTGGCTGACGATGAACCCTAGTAGTTTCCCTAAACAGACATCGAAGGTGCACTTGTTGGGATTCAAGCGGAGCTTGAATTTTCTTATACGTTCGAACAATTTTGACAGATGTTCAACGTGCTCACTCTCTGTTTTTGATTTTGCAATCATATCATCGACATATACCTCGATTTCCTTATGTATCATGTCATGAAACAGAGTAGTCATGGCCCTTTGATAGGTTGCCCCGACATTCTTCAAACCGAACGGCATTACCTTGTAACAAAAGGTATCCTATGGGGTAATGAACGAAGTTTTCTCCATGTCTTTCGGCGCCATTTTGATCTGTTATATCCCGAGAATCCATCCATGAAGGAGAAATTTTTGAACTTTGTTGTGCTGTCTACCAGCATGTCAATGTGTGGCAAAGGAAAGTCGTCCTTTGGACTTGCCTTGTTCAGATCTCGGTAGTCGACACACATTCTGACCTTTCCGTCCTTTTTCGGAACAGGTACGATGTTGGCTAACCATTGAGGATATTCAGACGTAGCGAGGAAACCCGCGTCGATCTATTTCTGCACCTCCTCTTTGATTTTGATGGCCATGTCCGGGTGAGTCCGTCTCAACCTTTGCTTTACTGGCGGACATTCCGATCTTAATGGTAAGTGATGTTCCACGATGCTGGTATCCAACCCTGGCATATCCTGATAAGACCAAGCGAATACATCGGGGAATTCTTTGAGAAGCTTTATCAAACTTTCTTTGACAGTTGGATTGAGCAGTGCCCCAATCCTGATTTCTTTTCTCTCTTTTTCTGAACCCAAGTTTACCGTTTCCAACGGCTCTTTGTGAGGTTCAATGGACCTTTCCTATTGTCTGAGTAGTCGGGAGATCTCTTCTGGAATTTTGTTGTCATTTTCTTCTTCAGCCTCGAATACCAGGAATTCAAAATTGGGAGAAGGCATCGAATCGTATGTTTCAACGGCGTTTAAAACAACCAATCTGCATGACGTGATGATTCGTGTTTAGAAGAGATAGAGAAAATGCAAGTGTGTGCAGTGTTTTATTTTACTGCTTGTTTTTATTTTTGAATTGTTTTTTAGGATTACCATTTTCTGAAAAAGCAAAAAGAGAAAACAACAATTAATGTGGAAATTACAGAACGACGTTATTTTATTTATGAACAAGTCGACCCTTAAAACTACAACCCTATAAAACAAAACTCTGTTGCTTTGGGCAAAGCAAAGAGGGAAATTTACAGAAAGTGAACCCTATCAAAAAATCCGTTCCACCTGGGCAGGGTGAAAGGTTTAAAGATGGCAATTACTTTGACTGATGGACGACCTTCGGAACCTCGACGGCAACCCATTGGCGGCAAACTCCTCGGTGAATCACAAAGTCTGGCACCTTCCTTGATTTGTCTTCAGAAATAACGCTGATTTCTGGTGGAGCAGGATCATTGGAATCTGTCTCCCAGGCAGAATTGTCGTAGGAGGATTCCTCTGTTGTATTTTGCATAGCATTTGTGCTCTCAACTGTATCTCCCCATCTAGTTGGCTGGATGTCTTCGAACCTGGTACGAGAGCTTTCGGGCGCAGTGTACTTGACCATAAAGTCGTACTTTCCACTTGGTTGTCCCAGGGTGTCCCAAACTTCTTTGGAACTGGAGGAGTCATCCCTCTCGATGACGTTGACCTCAGGAAAAGCATAGTTGATGAATTCTAGTCCTGCACACGTTGCGAATTCATCGTCATGTTGAGTAGTTTCCGAATGACCTGAGTGTTGATCCCATGACATGGTGGGGACACAGGTATTCTGTTCAATGACGGTCAGCTGATTTTCATCACTCGGCTGACTTTCTTGTCCTAAGTCTCCTGGATAAGGCTGCCACATTGGCAGGCCATCCATCGGGCCATAGTAATTGTGGTCAAAGTTGTCTTTCATCAGAGTGTCCTCCTCTAATGAATTTGGCAGAGCACGGCATCCTTCCGGATCACAATCTCCGTAGATCATTTCGACATCTGATCTTGGTATAAATCTCGGACTTTCTGTAGGAAAGTAAAAAGGCATAGGCACCTCTTCTTGAGACATATAACCGTCCCTGTTAAGGTAGGACTTCCACTCTTTATCTGTGTCGGAGGAATCTTCCTCATTGATAGCATGCACTGCTTGAGACACTGGGGTGAAGGAAACCTCCACTGTGGAAGAAGTTTTGAATGGGATGAAGACTTTCATCGCTAGCAGTTGTCTGGGTATAGGTTGTAGAAAAACCAAGACCCTTCTTTGTTTTATTGTCAGTAGGAATGACAAGTTGTCCCCATCCTTTTGTATCGGTACTCTTAACCGCTTTGATAGCATCGTTGTATGAGGAAATCGAGGTTCCTCCTTTGAAATGATTGTCCTTGCTCACCGACAGTGCTTGGAACTGAGTTCCAATAACCTCCTCAGGTTCTACACAAGCAGATGATGATAAGTTACTCAAGAGCAAGGCCTGTTCTCCACAGACTGTGATGAGTTGGCCGTTCTGGACGAACTTTAGCTTTTGGTGGAGGGTTGAAGTAACCGCTCCAGCCTGATGTATCCAAGGTCTTCCTAATAAATAACTGTATGTTGCCCGGATGTCCATGACCTGGAAAGTGTGAGGACCAATAGTTATGGGAAGATCAACTTCGCCGATAACTATTTTTCTGGATCCGTCGAATGCTTTGACGAGGACCTCGCTGACTCTCATTGGAGGGCCTTTAAATGATAATTGCATCAAAGTGGACTTCGGCATAACATTCAGGGCTGACCCTGTGTCTACCAGTACGCTGGCTAAAGCATCGTCCTGGCAGTTAACTGTAATGTTGAGTGCCATATTATGACGGCGACCCTCTTCGGGTAATTCTTCATCACTAAATCCCAAATTGTTGCAGGAAGTGATGTTAGAGACAATGCTATCGAACTGTCTGATTGTTACATCCTGTTCCACAAAGGCTTGCTCCAAGACTTTCTGTAGAGCCTCCTTGTGGGCTTCTGAACTGAGTAACAGTGATAACACAGAGATCTTTGAAGGAGTCTGTAACAGCTAATCGACAATGTTATATTCACTCCTTTGGATGAGCTTGAGCATCTCATCGTCATTTTTCGAAAGTTCGGGATTACTGGATTGACCGACTGGTATATCGGGAGCTTCCGTCTGAAGTTCCTTTTCTTTGTTAACTTCCCCAACCCCTCGGTTGAAGATTCTACCACTCCGTGTTACACGACTGATGTCTGCAATGTTCACAATGGAGGGTAATGGAATTTCCTTTCCATTTTCAACTGTCGTTGCACCGTATTTGTAAGGGATAGCCTTAGTTGATTCAACGGTAGTGGTCCCGGTAGATAGATGACTATGAGAACCTTCTGATTTTTCTGACCATCATAAGTAATCTCGGTCCGTTCCTGGTTGGGAGCTCTAGATTCATCAAGTAGAGGGTGATGGCAAAAAATCCCTGGTATGGTGACGACCAGAGATTGTGACAACATCCTCAACTTGATCAGCAAGGTAGTTCGGCGTCTAGTTGATGGGTCCAGAACCCGGATATGGACGAATTTCTCCACGATCCACCTGACCCTGAAGAGCTGCTCTCACAAGGTAACACCCTTGGTTACTTTCCAAACAGACGCTACAACTGTCATAGTTGTGTGGTGGCACCTGGCCACGCCCACTTTGAATACAATGTAACCTCACTAGGTTAGCTTCCACAGATCGGACATCCTGACTTTGACGACAAGTAGGATTCCTGTTACTGATACTAATCTGCCGAGTATCTTCATCCATGTAGATTGGCATCCACCAATGATTTAACAAGTGCTGAAGTGCCTCCTGGACAAGGGTACAACCTCGATCGTTTTCGCAACCTGCTTTACAGCTTTGATAGTCATGTGATATTAAGAATCCGAGTCAGACCTGCTCAGCATGTAACTCTACCAGGTTGGTATTCATCACACGAATATCAAAGATCTGAACCATATTGATTTGATAAGGGTTCCTATCATGGTGGTCTTGGATCCATCCAAGATCCATCTGACGCTGGAGGGCCTCTTGTATGAAAGAGCATCCCTGTTTGTTTACCGAGCAAGTTAGACAGGAACTGTAATCGTGCCGCGGCAGATTATGATACTGGCTTTGCCTTGAGTGCATTGCTACCAAGTTGGCATTCATCGCACGGATGTCGTGGTTCTGAATGACATTGGAATTTGTATAGACCATGTTAACTCCACGAACTCGGTGCTCTTGGATCCATCCGAGATCCATCTGTTCCTTAGAGCTGATTGCACTACCGAACATCCTTGGTTATCTTTAGAGCAGATATCACACTGGTGATAGTTATGAGGTGGCACATGGCCATATCCACTCTATCTACAATGCATCTTGACCATATTGGTTTTCAACAAGAGTACATCGTGAATTTGATAGACATTGTTAGTCTCTTTCTCAATCAGATTGACTGCAGCTTTCTCATGTTGAGGCAGCGGGTTCGCGAGAACATTAGGATTTGTATCCTTGAAGGATAAGACCCCACTCCTAACAAGTTTTTGCACGTCGGACTTGAAATTGAGGCAAGTCTCTATGTTATGCCCTGAACCTCCTTGATGATAAGGGCAAGTTTGATCCACCTTAAACCAAAAAGGCGGATTTTCCGGTACTGTAAGAGGAGACTTAGTCTGAATGTGCCCCTTAGCCAGTAGTAACGGAAATAATTCTGCGTACAACATGGGTATAGGATCAAACCCTGATGGTCGTGTTGTACGGTTGTAATTGTATGGAGGACGAGCCTGCTGAAGAGGCTGTTGTGTCCTTTACTGATCAGGTTGGCTCTGCGCAACCTGAGGTTGATACGTAGGAATAGGCGCAGGGCTGGTAGCAGGAATCACAGCTGCTACCGGTTGATATCGACGTCTTTGCTTTCCGAGAGAGATATTCCCAATATCTTGCTCTTTTTTCTTAGGGAGAGCACTACCGTATTTTTTAGTACCGCTCGTCGATCTAGTGTCTTTTACCAAACGTCCTTCTTGGACGGCTTCCTCAAGACGTACGCCCATGCCGACCATCTCGGTGAAATCACTGGGTGCACTGGCAACCATTCGGTCATAGTAAAATGAGCTTAAGGTCTTTAAGAAGATCTTTGTCATCTCTTTTTCCTCAAGAGGCGGACAAATTTGAGCGGCAATTTCACGCCACCTTTGAGCATACTCCTTAAAGGTTTCCTTGTCCTTTTGCGACATCGATCTGAGTTGATCTCTGTCAGGTGCCATGTCCAAATTGTATTTGTATTGTTGGACGAAGGCAGTGCCAAGATCTCTGAAAGTGCTTATCGTAGCATGGTTTAAACCCATGTACCATTTGAGTGCGGCACCGGTTAAACTATTCTGGAAGTAGTGAATCAGTAGGTCCTGATTCTCTGTCTGAGCTGACATCCGCCGAGCGTACATCACCAGATGGATCTGAGGGCAAGAGTTACCCTTGTACATTTCAAAGTCGGGCACTTGAAATTTGTGCGGGACTTTCACATTGGGGACCAAGCAGAGGTCTGCGGCGTCCTTTCCAAATAGATCCTAACCGCGAATGGCTTGCAGTTCCTTCTGCATTTCCAAGAACTGTTCCTGGAATTCATCCATTCGGTCAAACATAGTTTCCTTTATACCAAAAGGTATTGGTGGAATCTGTCCTTCCGGGACAGTGTGCACCACAGGGGGTGGTACCGTGACTACGGCAGTGAGTCTTGGTGTTTCCCGAAGTTTGTAACCTTCAGGAGTCTTCAGTATGCCCCTGGCATCTTCGCTTTCCTGAACCTTCAGGCCCAGCGGCTTTTGTTGCGATTCCCTGATCTTCAGTGATCAGCGGAACATATCCTTCTGGGATATAGTTAACAGGCATGCCCCAAGGACGATCTTTCGGCATCTGATACCTAGGATCATACTTCTCCACTATGGGCGTTGAGGTGATCTCTGAGATCACAGTTCTTTGTAGCTGAGCTTCTGCCATGGCTTGCATGTCGTTACGAAGCTTTCTCATATCCTCTCTCAGAGCGTCGATCTCTTCTTTCAACTCTCTGTTTTCTTCCTCAAGATCATCCATCTTTTTCTGACGATTGGCCCGAGTATTATACGAATGAGATAGTTTGACTCTAGAACCGAGACACAAACGTGAGATTCGTAGGTAAGAAGAATACGTGATGTGAGAATGATGAATGCAATGATTATATTAATTGTTTTTTTTTGTTTAATCAAAATAAACTTCGACAATTAGATTGCAAATATCAAACAGTAGGGAAACCCCTTTTCATTGAAATTCAAAGGATTACAGAAACGGAAATACAGTAGATTACAAAGTGTAGAAACAGAAACCTAAGCTAAAGGGTCCCGAGTCCTCTCTGAAGAGAAATCGGGTGCTGATTCTGGTATCTTCCTTTTCTTTGACCGGGGCTCTTAGGCCGTTGTCGTGTTGTCATTCCTTTGCCAAGTGAAAGGAGCGAGCAAATTCCTTTGGTCGTCTTGATTATCTACAGCATGTTGCTCCAAAATTTCAATCAGAGCATCTTTTTCTTTCAGTAATTGTTGTATTTTGATGCACTCTATGTCGAGGGTGCGGTACTTGCTCTTCCAAGACCTTCTCTCCCGTTGAACTTTGTTGAGAGTAACCTGAAGCTTTTCAGTTTCTGTCATGAAGTACATGACAGATTCCCTTGGCGGAAGGATTCCGTAACGAGGATAAGGCATTTTCAGCTTGAGAGCTCTAGTTTGTACCCAATGGAGATAAGGCTCCACCGAGACACAATTTGGTTTTCCCAGAGACTCTTGTCCTTTCTTATGAACGTGTTTCCAAGCGTGCACTTTTCCATCTTTAGTGCTCTGTCACTTTCTCCTTCCTTGAAGAAAAGACCTTCCAGATGAACACCCAGTGGGATGTGTCTCATCGGGTATCCAAATTGATGAAGAACCAATACCGGATGGTAGTTTATTCCTCCTTTAGTTCCTATAAGGGGTACGTTGGGGAAGTTTCCATAACGGTCAATGATTCTGATTCCCTCATAAATCCTATTACACCAATCTATATCAGAGTTGGTAAGAGACATGATCTTCTGCGACCAACGTAAGGCACTCTTGCAATCCCAAAAAGTAGCAGACTTGGGCAAGTGAGAGATAAACCATTTATAAAGAAGAGGTACACAGCATGTGATCTCCCCTCCGCTGTACAAATTTCCCAAGTGTACAGAATGATACGCATCTGCGAGCAAAGTCGGCACAGGGTTTCCAATGAGAAAAACCTTAATGGAGTTAATATCGACGAAGTTATTGATGTTGGGGAACAAAAATAACCCGTAGGTGAGTAAGACAAAGATGCTTTCAAAAGCAGTCACATTCTCGATACTGGCGAAGTACAGGGCTTTCTTTGTCAAGAACTAGGCTGGAAAACCTTGGATGCCACCCTTAGCGGTCATGTGAGTCTTGACCTCAGACTCGTCCAAATGAATTGCTCTTGCAATGATCTGATTCTTTGGAATTTCTTCCAGTCCCGAAAATGGAGCTTGATCAGTGATATGTAGATCAATCAGATGAGAATACTCCTCCAGCGTTAGTGCAAGCTGGTAATCTGGGAATGTGAAACAGTGATAAACCGGATCGTAAAACTGAATGAGCGCGTCCATAATTCCCTCAATCACATGGACTCTTAACAGTGGTAACAGACCTCCGTGCTTGGCTCTAAAAGCCTCAGGGCTAGTGATCATCATTGCTAACCTTCTCAAATCCCCTAGTTTTGGAACCTTGAAGGTGTACGTATGAGTTCTCCTTCTACCGAAATCCATTAGCGTAATCCTTTTCTCTGATATTTGCAATCACAGTCTTAGTTTAATTTGAAAAAAAGAGAGACTAGAAGAGAAGTTTTTTGAATGTTTTAATGTTTTTTTTTAATGAATGCATGAATACAGCACACAAAAACATAGAAAAAACATGGGGTCAAAGGGTCGTTGTCATGAAGTCAAGGCTCTACCCATCCCCAAAGGTTTATACTAAGGTGATTTTTGTACCTGTACTCATTATCATGAGCTCCTCCCAGGAAAGCAAAACAACAAGCGGATCGCCAGCGAGTTGTAGAGCAATCTTAGAGTAAGTGCCATTCACCGAGAATAGATCACCAGCCTCAAATGAGGGTAGTATCGCATAACAACTATTTCTGATAGTTTCCGCACTACGAAAGGGTTTGGCTCCTCAGCTTCTCAGACTTAACAACCGACCCATTGGCTAAGAGAGTGAATGGGTTGCGTTGGTCAGCCTCCACTGAGGTTGATGGTCGACCCCGTCGCCATCACTTATCTTAAGTGTATACTCAATCTTTCCACATACGGCATCACTCGCATTCCCATTAGCAGAAAAATAAACACGTATAGCAATTAGGAAAAGCAGTATATATATTTGCCCTAATCATCCTAGACTTATAAAGCTAAGAATCCTAAGTTCCTGACAGAAAATGGGTTCCCCGACGGAAGCCCCAATCTGTGGTTTCTACACAAGGAAAACAGAAAGAAAGAAAGAAGGGCCCCACGGTGGGCGCCATTTTTCTGTTGGCGGCCACCGCCATGAAAATGACTTACCCAAGGTTTAAATTGTAAGAAAGAAAGAATCGGCCCCACGGTGGGCGCCATTTTTCTGTAGCGAGCGATTTTGGACGCGGTTCTTAAGCGTTGGTCGCTCTCTGTGGTTTGAGCTTTGACTACAGGTCGATTCATTTTTTATCCTATTGTGAGCTGAATAAGGAAGGGAAATAGATGTCTCCAATTAACCCTGCTTTGCATACTGAGTTTAAACAGTGGTCTGTTAGGTTACGAATGCTATCAATGTGGGGGGGCCTTTGTACTGGTTATTTGTATTTTCGCCAATACGGTTTCTTTCTTTTTATCTGGGCAGAAGGTTTCTGGCGGGGAACAAGGATTAGGATGTTAGGACTGATGCTTTTTGATGGGTATGTGAGAGTATGGGATTTTGGTTTTTTGTTTAGTGTGCTCGCTAAGATATTTTCTTTCAATCTTATGCCTACGTATTCTCGTTTACCGAAACAGGGAAATCAGAGCGTTCGTAGTTCCTCCTATTCTATGGGAGGAAATGGGTGTTTTTGGTGTCTTGTTCAAAGCCCAAGACGTGAAGCGAAAAGTAGTTTGTATCTTGTTCAAAGCCCAAGATGTGAAGCTGAAAATTCTATTTGTGTCTTGTTCAAAGCCCAAGACGTGAAGCTGAAGGACCTCGACTTTAGAGAGAATTTGTCATCTCTAAAGAAGGGTTTGTCTGTCCCAACTGTTGGGTGACTGGTTATAAAGGAGAATTACTTTAACCGGGATACGCGGATCCTAGCAATGCCATAATTTCCTTTAAAGGGGATTTTAACCTGAAGGAGAAGACTTTAACTCAGTGTAGAGCAATGCTATCATTCCTTAGGAATTTCTCATGCTAAAAGAGGGACAGTGGCATGGATGTAGATGATCCAGAGGCTTGCCGCTTACAGCGATTAAATGAAGGGAAAGGAGTTGTTGATGTTTGTATACTGTGAACGAGGCACAGCTTTGATGCTAAAAGGTTAATTGGATTAACCAGTGGTTTTCTTATACAAAGCCTAAGAGGAGGCTAATATGTGTCTCGTACAAATCCCGAGAGAGAGGCTAAAAGGGTTGACTCAACAGGAGAATCTTTTATGCTCAACAAGAGAGTGTTTTTTGTATCTCGTACGAAGCCCGAGATGGAGGCTAAAAGTTTGATTGGCTCAACAAGAGAGCCTTTGTATCTCGTACGAAGCCCAAGATAGAGGCGAAAGGGGTGATTGACTCAACGAGGGAGTCTCTTATGTGTCTCGTACAAAGCCCGAGAGAGAGGCTAAACGTTGTTTGACTCCACTGGGGAGAATTTTGGTATCTCGTACGAAGCCCGAGATAGAGGCTAAACATTTGCTTTGCTGGGAAGAATCATTGAACAAAGCCCAAGAGGAGGCTATGGTAACTATTTTAGTTAAGTGACAGGTCCAGTATACTGATTTTAAAGAGAAAATCAGTTCTTATATGAGCAACACTGTACTCAAGGATTCGATTTGAGGATCAGGGATATTTCCTTCTCTTTGAGGAAACGGGAAATCCAAAGGGTATTGAGACTGTCCGAGTCTGCGGGTTTTCTTCCTATTTAACGAAGGGGTCACTTGAGAATGTCTTTGAGACTCAAGGAAGTTAGACTGTCCGTGTCTAGAGTTCCATCTTTGTACTATGTTTTGAGAAATAGTAGTAGACTCTATGACAGGACTGTTCTATGGAGATGATTAAGTTCTGTTCCTATACCTCTAGGAGGTCGTCGGGACAATTTGTACGAAGCCCAAGAGGAGGCTAGAAACTTTTAAGAAGCCAATGGGTCCTTGTACTAAGCCCAAGAGGAGGCTATCATTCCCGAAGGAAGAGATCATTATACGAAGCCTAAGAGGAGGCAGTGAATACTTCTAAGAAGACGTAGGGTCCTTGTACTAAGCCCAAGAGGAGGCGGGGTTGCTTTTAGGAAGCCGGTGGGTCCTTGTACGATGCCCAAGAGGAAGCCGATGCTTTTAAGAAGCCCGTGGGTCCCCAAACCCTGAGAAATTCAAGGCAAGCTATTCACAAGGAATAGATCAAGTCAGGAAAGTTCGAGAATTTGGAAGAAACTCAAAGATGCCATTCACGGAGAAGACATTCATCTTGGGGAGTAGAGTTTCTTGACAATTCCTAATGAGGACAGCCGAAGAGAAGACTGTATCTGGTGATCCTATTAGGGATCTAGTTGTCTATTTCTATGAATAAACGAAACGTCGTCACCTAGTTCTAGACGTAGTTGCCGGGGAAACTCCAAATATCTATACTATTATTACACAGTTGATATGAGTTTATGAAAGAAGACTTACAGCGAAACAGCCCCACAATACAGTTATATATATATGAGTTTGTGAAAGGAGACTTACAGCGAAACAGCCCCACAATACAGTTATATACATATGAAAGCGGTAAATGAAAGCGGGTAAACACTTACTCGGTTGTAGAGCTTCCATGCTGTTTGGTTAGTTGTTCAACAAAGAAAGATTGAAAACAACAGTATATTCAAAATCAAAGGAAAAAGTGCTTTGAAAAAGAAAGATTTGGGGCTTACAGCTCAAGGAGAGGCCCAGGGTTTTATCAGTGAGCAGCCTGTTGAATTTGTACAGAGGGACTTATACAAGTGACTGAGGCCCAAGAAAGGTTTTCTGTACAAAGGGATGGGTCTTACACTCTATTAGAGGCACAAGTGAGTTTTAAGAAAAGAAATGGGTCTTACTACTCGAGGGTAGGCCCAATGGTTAATTTTGAAAAGGGCGACGATCGCGCCGAGGTTTTGGAAACACCGTGGGACTTATACAAGTGACTGAGGCCCAAAATTTTGGTATTTACAAAGGGGTTGGGTCTTACACTCTATTAGAGGCGCAAAGAGTTTAAAGAAAATAAATGGGGCTTACAACACGAGGGGAGGCCCATAGTCTTTATTTTCAAGATGAATATTCACTTTTAAAATGCTTAAAAACAATTAAAAATGAATTTATTCACAAAAATACAAACTATATTAAATAAATAATATAAATTTGATTTTTTTTGTAGAATAAAATATTTTACTATTTTTGTGATTTTTCAGAAAAAAAACCAGTAAAAAATAATCAAAATTGAGGGAGTTATTAATTTTCCAAATCATTAAAAAATAATATGAAAAATGAGAAAATATAAAAAAGAGGGGTTGGGTCTTACACTCTATTAGAGGCCCAAAGTGTATTTTTGTACAAAAGATGGGGCTTACAACTCAGGGAGAGGCCCAAAATATTTTCAGTTTGAAAATGGCGATCGCGCCGAGATTTTTAACGTATCGGGGCTTATACAATAGCTGAGGCCCAAAAATTGTTTCGTTAAAAAAGGATTGGGTCTTACACTCTAATAGAGGCACAAGTGTTAAAAAATGAAAAGAAATGGGACTTACAGCTCAAAGAGAAGCCCAGTTGATTTTCGTTTGAAAATGGCGATCGCGCCGAAGTTTTCTTTTAACGTAGAGGGACTTATACAATAAGTGAGGCCCAAAATTGTTTTGGTTAAAAGGGGATTTGGTCTTACACTCTAATAGAGGTCCAAAGTGTTTGAAAAAAGATTTGTTACGGTGAAAATCAAAGAAAACCCCAATTTCATTTTTTAGGCATTTTTTCAAGAAAAATTAAGTAAAAAATGATAAAAATATCAAATAAAATCATTAAATAATGATTAAAGTTTATGAAAAAAAATATTTTATCAACATAAATATTTAAAATCATTTTGGTTTTAAAAATCAAGAAAAAAAAGAAATCATTTTAAAAGCATTTAAAACAATATAAAACACTATTTTTAAATATATTAAAAATAATACTTTTTTTTGTGATTTTTTGTGGATTAAAATATTATGGGGTATGAATTGGAAAATGATGATTTTTTGCTATGTGAAAAAAATTGGTTGAGTTTTGAAAATAAAAAGTAAGAAAAAGAGGAAAGATATCAAAATATCATCTCTGACATTTTTTTTTGGGTAAAAACGAGTATCAAAACTTTAATTTTCAACACGTTTTTATCAAATTTCAAACACTCATAACTCTCTCAATTTTTATCGGAATTAAGATCCGGAAGAGCCTATCCTGACCGATTTTTCGCAAGAAATCCGATGGTATTACTCACGCACACGGAAAATCGACTTACAAAATGCAGAAAAAACTGCTATCGTTTTGAAAACATCGTTCCGCGTCGAATTTCCAACACGCGTAACTCTCTCGATTTTTAACCGAATCAAGATCCGCAAGAGCCTTCCTGACCAATTTTTCGCAAGGAATCCAATGGTATTACTCACGCACACCGAAAATCGACACACAAAACGCAGAAATTAAAAAACAAAAACTGCTATCAATTAAAAACATCGTTCCGCGTCGAATTTCCAAAACGCGTAACTCTCTCGATTTTTAACCGAATCAAGATCCGCAAGAGCCTATCCTGACCGATTTTTCGCAAGGAATCCAATGGTATCGCACACGCACGCCGAAACTCAACGTACAAAACGTAGCGATAAAAAAACCAGAGCTACTACGTTTAAAAATATCGTTCCGCGTCGAATTTCCAACACGCGTAACTCTCTCGATTTTTAACCGAATCAAGATCCGCAAGAGCCTATCTTGACCGATTTTTCGCAAGGACTCCAATGGTATCACTCACGCACACGGAAAATCGACACACAAAACACAGAAATTAAAAAACCAAAACTGCACGTTGTTTTCGACGCCGTTTCGCGTAAAATTTCCAACGCGCGTAACTCTCTCAATTTTCATCGGAATTGAAATCCTTAAAAACCTATCTTGACCAATTTTTCGCAAGGAATCCAATGGTATTATTCACGCACTCGAAAACTCACTGTACAAAGCGGAAAAAACAGAACCGCTATCGTTAATTCGACGGCGTTTCGCGTAAAATTTCCAACGCGCGTAACTCTCTCAATTTTCATCGGAATTGAAATCCGTAAAAACCTATCTTGACCGATTTTTCGCAAGGAATCCAATGGTATTATTCATGTACTCGGAAACTCGCTGTACAGAACACACAAAGCAAAAAAACCAGAACCGCCATCGTTAATTCGATGGTGTTTCGCGTAAAATTTCCAACGCGCGTAACTTTCTCAATTTTCATCGGAATTGAAATCCGTAAAAACCTATCTTGACCGATTTTTCGCAAGGAATCCAATGGTGTTACTCATGCAAACTAAAACTTAATGTATAGAACACACCAATGAAAAAAAAACAGAATTGTACATGGTTTTGAAATAACCAAAATTCCACATAAAAACATGTCAAAATGCAAACAGTGGGAGGATCACAACATACACATTAAGGACTACATTTTTGCCTCAAGAATTGTTCAATATGATGCATGTATGTGGACAACAAAGGAAAACATGATTCAAAGAATTCAAGTTGTGAATTTTACCTCTTTTTTGGAGATTTTGGGCAACCTACCAAGTGCTTTGTTCCAGAAATGATTTGATGCTTTGGACAACCTCAAATGACCTCTTAGAAGCTTTTAGGATGGTTGGAATCGGCTGGAAACCTCTGGAGCAAGTTTGTGCACTTTCTCGCGAAATGGTCAAAAACGGCCAAAATGCCAACTCTCTCAAATGGTGTTCCAGATGTGTGGCACCATTTGGGACAGTTCAAGGATGATATTTAGAGTGTGTTTGAGGTTTCATCTGGTTTGGAAAGTGACTGAATCAAGACATGGCTTGAAAAATGCAAAAAAGTGTCATTTTGAGGTTTTGAGAGGTGACTTTGTGATGTTGTGATTACAGGTCACTTTTGATGGTTTGCACAGCTTACATATGATATATATGAGGTGTGTGTGTGATTAGTTTGAGTGGAATTGCTCTCTAGCTCAAAAACTCAGAATTTCCTTACTAAAGAAGGCATTTTGGAGTGAAAGAGAGAATTTGAGGAAAGCATCTGTTTGATGGCTTTGGTGTACTCAAACTGAACACAAATGAGCTCTATTTATAGTGGAGCAAGTTTGTTTTGGGATCCACAGTGAATGGCAACTGCAGCAGGTGTTTGTTCCATGTTGGCCAATGAAAATCCAAGTCTCCTCTAGCCATTGACTAGAGGTTAGGGCACAGGCTGCTGGTTCCCTTGGTCTTGGATAAGTCTTGACTGATTTCAGATGAGAATGGCTCAGTACATGCCACCTCTAAGCATCCATTAAATGCTCCAAACCAAAATTGGAGTTTTGTCCCTCTTTTAGGGATTTCTAGGCTTTGGCATGCTTTTCTTTGTTCCTTGGACTTGGGAGGTTCATGGATCAGATCATCCCACTTGGATTTGATCCTTAGATGTGTCCAAATTGATGACAAGGCTTGAAAATTCGTGTGGCACACAAAATGTACAAATCTGCCCCTGAAAAATTCAGCTTCAGCAAGCCCTTTTGTAAGATCCATAACTCCCTGCTCGAGTATGCTACATGGACGTTCTAGGACTTTTCGGAAAGCTTAGATGACGTACTTCAACTTTGATGTTTGGCCCTAGACCTGGTTCAACTTGGATCATGGAGAAAAACAGCCTTGAAGTTGGGACATTGTGCTGAAATTACAAGGCAGATTTTGGCTAAGTGCTGAAAAATGTCAATTTTAAGTTTTTAGCCATTTTGATCCAAGCATAACTCAAAATCCTTAATGAATTGGACTTAGGTCTAGTTGAAGTTTTTGTAGAGGGTAATGAGGGCTACAAATCAAGCTTTGGATGGGGAAAAATGGCTTTGTGGTTTAGGAGTTATGATCCTCCAAAGTTGGTACCCTTGCCACTTTTTTTCATAACTTAGAAAAATTTCTAAGTTTTTATGGTTACCCCTTTTACAAGTTATCCCACTTTCTTTGATTTTTCTTAATGAATGATGATTCCAATCACACATTAACATCATTTTAGGGTTAAAAAACCATTTTTATGAAAAATCTCAAAAAGTCAAAGTTTGACTTTTGTGCACAGTTGACTTTTTATCAGATGAATTCTAAACTGTGCGATCCTTTAGGAAATCATGTCCTTGACCTAAATCAAAATTGATGGACATGTTCCATGGGTGTTATAGGGTGTATTTAATCGTGTCCCATGACTTGGGAGCATGTCCTGGTCCAAAGTCAAAGCTACAGTTGACTTTTCTCGCGAAACCCTAACTGTGGTTCAGATGAAATTGAAACTTGTTGCTCAAGCTTCTTGGGTCAATCCATTGTTGCAAATGGATCAACGTGGTATGTTGGAGACCCTGAAATCATGTCTTGAGGTCTTGGCTCATGATTTGTCCCAAAAGTCAACTTAGGGGTGAATTAGGTCAAGAAACCCTAATTCCTGATTTTTGATGTATGCATCCCCCGAGGCTAAATTGACTTGATGATGGGGTTTATGATGTTCCATGGACCATTTTAGGTTATGCTTTGAAGCATTGGCTCATGCCCAGAGGAAAATTTCCATCTGGAGGCCCTAGTCGACCAAACCCTAATTTGGTGACACTGGCGATCCTGAGGCTTGATCCACCTAGAAGGGAGCATCCTTGTGCTTAATCCTTGAAGTGGGAGTCCTCTTGATCCATTGTGGATATTTGAGAGGCTAGAAAAGTTAAAGATCATGTCATTCCTTGATTGATCCTTTGTCTAAGAGCTCTGCGAGGGCTTGAAACCCTAAATCCTGTTTGTAGTGAATGCTCACCCACCTTTGGGGAGACTAATGAGGTATGATGGTCCATCCACATTGTGCTGATGATTTGCACAATGATGGGAAATCTTTGTGGTCAAAATTTGGGGTATGACAGTAGTCGATTACCCTAATAGGGTAACCGATTACTCTGCCTAATTTTCACGTTTTTGGCCAAATTTCAACTGAGTAACCGATTACTCAAAGTGAGTAATCGATTACCACTGCTGCAGAGTGATATTTTCTTGCATTTTCTTGGTTGTTTGAGATTCGATGCATGCCGAAACTTCATGGATTAATATGTCATTGATTTAGGGATTATTCTTGAGCTGTTGCACCTCACACTAGGGCATGGATATGATTTTGTCGACACGCGATTCTTGGTTTTCACTATTGAATGTGCATGCTTGTGTTGTTGATTTCTTGATGCTATGCACATCATACACACACTTCTTTGAGCATGATGATTGTGATTAAATGCTTATGTTGCTGGAATTGTGTTATGCATGCCTAATTGTTTCTATTCCTTGAGATGCATGTTTGTTCTGATTTGTGCACATGCTTAATGTTATGAATACCTTCATGATGTGGTGCATTCTTTCATGTTATCTCCAAGTTTTGTTTGCCATGGTGTATGATGTGTTTGCAATCATAATGCATGATATTTGATGCGCGTTTGCTTTGCCATGCTTGATTCGTATTCAAATGTATTGCATGCCGCCCTATTTCTACAGTTGTCTAGGTGTATGTGCGCTGTTGTATGTACGGCTGTTTGGCTTTTCACACCCTTGGTTGTGCTGAATTGTATGTTGTTGTATGATGTCTTGCTTGTGTGCTCCTTTTTACCGTTGTTTTGGTGCAGGAACGTTTTGGTAGCTGCTGTTTTTATTTATTCGCTTCTTTGCCTCTTTCGTCTTTTTCACTCTTTTCTTCCCTTGGATCTCAAGACTTGTTTAAGTCTTGGATTATTTTCCCCTTAGAGCTACCTAGTCCAACTTAATTTTCGATTAAGCTTAGAGTAGGATTAGCACTAGGTCTTAGGTAGTTGTTTCTCTTCTAAGCCTCACTAACCATAGGACTACCCTTTGCATGACAACACTAGGATAGAAGTTCCCCTTAGAACTCCTTTTCCTTGTGTCCTCTCTTCTCATCTCATAACACTTCTAAAACATTTAATAAAGTTAACGTGTATTGCGCATGAGCCTTGCATGTGGGAAATGAGGAATAAGGGGTTTCCTCTCATTTTTCTAGAGTGTTTGGTGGACGTTCCATCTTGGAACGATTTGCTAAACATTCGTTCCTACCTCATAGACTTCGGTGCAATGCAAGTTATGAATTAATTTCAATCCACTTCTGTCTAAAAAACACAAAAACAAACTCAAACCTTTTTTATCCTTCGGGATCGAATTTCAAATCATTTTCAGAAAGGGCACGTTACTTCCGTCTCGTCGCAAACAGGCATCGACCCTAACTGTCGGATGTGAATCTAACGTCGCTCATAAAAAACACTAACCGACCTCGTTAGGTCGAACTACGACTGCTCTGATTTCCTCTCTCTTGTCCGATTGAGGATACGTAGGCACAAGACGGCGATGTCCTATCGAGTCACTTCTTTTTTTCTTCTTTTTCGTTGTTTCTTCATCATTTCTCCGTTCTTTCCGTTCTCGTTCCTTCTCCGGTCCAGTAGCAGTGGAGCTTCAGACGACGACACCCTTTAGTCGAGACAACAAGCGTGGATCCCATCAAGTACGATGGACGTGTTGGGTGCTAACACCTTCCCTTCGCGTAACCGACTCCCTTACCCTTTTCTCTTGGTCATGGGACCATGTTCTTTCCTCTTTCCTTTAGGTTTATGCGGTGTTTCCTTTCCCTCTCTTGGGATAAATACACATTGCTGGCGACTCTGTTTTCCACGCCACTTTCGCGTTTGTACCATGGATGCAAATCCTCGGGAGCGACACCTAGTAATTTCTTCGCTAATCAGTATGTTAATTCACGCTTGTTGTTTGCTCTTGGTGAAATTTTTGAGTAGGTCGTAGGAGCGTAATTTTGAAACAAGAAAAAAGAGAAAGAGAGTGACGTGAGAAAGCAAACTGATTGAGAGAGGGAAAGGTACAGAGAGAGAGAGAGAGAACACGAGTTGAGAGTGAGAGGTGAGTAAAGTTGGTGGCTAAGTTATTAAACTAATCTGGGTCGGTGGAGATCTGACTGGATATCCGACCCATCTCCCTGAACCCATGAACTAAACCTTTCCTTGCTAATTTTGAGCTTCACCCTAGAACCAGGCCCATGTCATTTTTTTGTTTGCTCATGTTTTAATTTAACTATTAATTTTTAGTTTTATAATTTTAATTAGCCCTTAGTTTTATAGTTTTTATCTTTAGTTTTATAATTTTTGATGAATTCTTAGTTTTATAATTTTTATTTTACTTAGATATTATCTATTTTAATCTTAATTTCTAAATACCTCTTTATTTTAATTTTTGTTTAATTTTTAGATAGTTCTCAATCTCATTTCCTTTAGTTAATTCCAGATTTTCATTGTGAGTTTAATCCATGATGCATTTGCTGTATATATTGTTATCCATTTTCTCCTGATATATACTGGAGATTTCCACTTGTTCCTCTATTTATTTCAAAGGAAAGGGTCCTTTTGTTGACTACCATGTCATAGCCTAAACTTTAGGTCTTTCCCGCTTTATCCTAGCCTTAGGATTTGGAGCCGCCGTGCTCTATGTAACTGTTTCTCCGTGAACACCTTCATCCCTCTATCATAGCCTTAGGATCGTAGTCGCCGCACTCCATGTAAGTGTTATGCCATGAATACTTACTTCCCTTTCAAATTAACCTTAACTACGGAGTCGTCGCACTCCATGTAAGCGTCTTTCCATAGATGCTTACCTCCCCTGGAACCTTTACCATAGTCAAGAGTTTCTCACCCTCATTGAGGGGAACTACGAATGCTCTGACTCCATTCCCGTCAGGATACGTAGGCACGAGATGCGATATTTTGGCGAGGATAATTAGATACTAACCCCTAGGTCTTTACCTTAGCATAGTACTCTTAGCAAGCAAACAATAAAATAACACAAATAAAACAAGAGGTTCCTGTAGAGTACTACAGATACTTAGGGTGCTAACACCTTCCCTAGGTATAACCAACCCCCGAACCTTAGATCTCTAGCTTTGTTCTTACATAGCACAATTAGGGTTTTCAATCTTTACCCTTTCCTTTGGATAAATCAAAGTTCGGTGGTGATTTCAAAGATTCTGTGATTCAAGTTAATCCAATAGCTTGGTATCCGATTCTCACCGCAACAGAAATTGCGACTTCACTGGGGAATAATTTCCCCTAAAAGGGTTAAGCCCGCCTTGTTTGCATTTGTGTTATTTATTTGTTTGCCTGCTTGTATACATGTACATATTTATATCTGTATATATACCTGTTGTGCTTGGGTTTTTCTGTATGCAGGGTGTTACTTTGAGTGGTGAGGATAATTCCTAACCTGGACTTGAGTGTACATCTATGATAGGATAGTGGATATAGTCAAGGATACTTCGAGGGAGTAATCCCAAAGGAGTTGACTTGATATTCTACACTCAGTTGAGGCCCTCTTGAGGGTGGTATATGTTGAACGAGCTATCGTGAATGCATTGCCATTTTCAACCTAGGAGCCCGTGACACTGATGACCTTTAGGTATCCTTTTACCCCCACTTGGTCTCTTAGGACGTAGTACGATGACTATGAGGGAGTAATCCTGAAATGGTTGATACGCGATACTACACTCAGACGAGACTCTCTTGAGAATATTATTGACTACCAAGTAATTGGGAAATCAATAATATCCGAAAGATGGGTTGTTGACTCTGGGAACTCTTTAAAACCTTGTTCTACGGATACAAGAACCCTAGTACATACCTTGTGGTTGGTTCGTTACCCAGACTCCATGTTGTGATCTCGAACTTTTGATCCTATTGCATGTGTTTTGCATCCTGTTTGCATCGCATTGCATATCATTTGCATCTTTGCATGATTTATTGCATGCATCTGTTTGTCCAGTTACTCATTTTCGATTGTCTCCATCTTCCAGTATCACATGTGAGTCGTCAAGCTGATTCCTCGACACCGATACTGGACTAGAGCTAACTACAGACACAAGATGTTAGAGCAAGAGGTACACAATGCTGAGATTCGAATGGAGATCGATGATCTTAAGTCAAGCATGACAAAGCTCACTGAAATGCTCCAAGTCTTGATTGCTAGAGGAGAGCAACCCCAAAGGAATATTATCCAGGAGGTTTCAAATGCTGATCTTTAGCCTGTTCAGGTGTCACCTTCAACTTGGCCAGAGTTTGGTTTTCCTCCTAATTACTCTCCACCAAATGCATCTATTGTTATGATTGGTCAGACTGTCAGACCAGTGTTTCAAGCTCCAGTTTTCGCCGAGCCTAGACCTATGGTTCATGTTTTTGCCCAGACTACTTGACCTGCATTTGAGAACCCTCTCTATGAGTACAATGCTGCCAGTACTCAGGGTGAAGACCGTGAAGACTTTGTTGAACCTGAGGTTGTCCGCGAACAGTTTTAGACCATAGACAAGAGACTTAAAGCCGTGGAAGGCAATGACTTTTTTAGTGTGGACGCAGACAACATGTGTCTAGTTTATGACCTTGTTATGCCTGCTAAATTCAAAACTCCCGAGTTTGTGAAGTACAAAGGTCATTCTTGCCCAAGAGCTCATTTGGTCATGTATTTTCAAAAGATGGCTGCTTATACCAACAATCAGAAGTTGCTTATCCATTATTTTCAAGACAGCTTGAGTAGAGCTTCTCTTAAATGGTATATGAATCTTGAACAGAACAGTATTCACTACTTCAAGGATCTTGCAAATGCCTTCATGAAGCAGTATAAGTACAACCTCGACATGGCTCCTGATTGCCGTCAGCTTCAAAATATGTCTCAGAGTGAGAAAAAGTCTTTCAAGGAATATGCTCAGCGTTGGAGAGAGTTGGCTTCCCAAGTCGAACCCTCTCTAGCAGAAAAGGAGCTGAATGGAATGTTCATGGACACCTTGTCTCCATTCTACTGGGAAAAGATGATTGGTAGTGTTTCCTCCAATTTCACTGATTTGGTAACTATTGGTCAAAGACTCGAGGAAAGACTCAAGAAGGGTAAAGTATGCAAAGCTGCTGAATCTTCTAATGGTGCGAAGAAATCCTATGGGAACTTCCAGAAGAAGAGAGAAGACTATACCAATATTTTCATGACTGAAGTAAGAAGGTCTCGTCCCCGACCTCAGTATGCTGATCGCCCTGCTGTTGCTGCTGTTACTCCTGTGGTTACTGCTCCACGACCAGCTCAAGTTCCTCAATGTCCAGCTGTTGGACAGAATCAGTACCGTAATAGGAATCATTTTGATCCTATTCCAATGACGTACACCAAACTTTATCCTAATATGGTTCATAAGGGGTTGATTACTGTAGCGCGGTTTTCGTGACCGCCCACATCCGCCTGCGGATGGGATTGGGTGCTACTTTCTGATTTCTTATTTATCCTATGAAGTTGGAAAGGAAAGGGAAGCTATCTCAAACTAACCTTGCATGCAAATGTTTGTTTCAACAAATACTAAGAGATTGGCGAGTTCGGGGTCAGATTATACAATGGGGAGTTGTCAACTACTTATCCTATACATGG
Source organism: Lathyrus tuberosus (assembly GCA_022829125.1). Taxonomy (NCBI): domain Eukaryota; kingdom Viridiplantae; phylum Streptophyta; class Magnoliopsida; order Fabales; family Fabaceae; genus Lathyrus; species Lathyrus tuberosus. Next base: position 9,353,272 of record JALAZF010000210.1, read on the forward strand.
TTATCCATGGGCTGTTAGCAATTTTCCTTACTGCTTTCTATATACTGGTGTTTATCTAAAAAATGGGAAAGTTTCTCCTTTGGGAAAATTGAGAGACGTTGAAAAGATATTTTTGTTGTTTTCGGGTTTTTTTATGTTTTTGGTAAGGTACTGGACCTAAGGTTTTTGTTTAGTGTGCTCGCTAAGATTTCACAATCTTATGTCTACGTATTCCCGTTAAAGAAAACAAGGAAATCAGAGTGATTGTAGTTCCTCATATTCTATGGGAGGAAAAAGATATTTGGTGTCTTGTTCAAAGCCCAAGATATGAAGCTAAAGGGTTATTTGTATCTTGTTCAAAGCCCAAGATTGAAGCTAAAGGGTGTTTGTGGGAATTGATTGAAAAGAGTGAAGAGATTAAAGATTCAGATATGAATATCCGGGAAAAAACATCAGATCAAAATAGAAGGAATATCCGGGAAAGCGTCGGATGAAAATAAAAGGAATATCCGGGAAAACATCGGATGTTAAAAAAGAGGAAAGGGTTTTTCCTACATTTTTTAGGAAAACATGAGGGTTTCTGGAGATCCAAAAGGAGGTGGGAATGTCCAAGTCTACTGGTATGAAGAGGTTTATCTTTGTGTGATGCCCAAGGGAATGCACGTTTACGGGATGAAGATCTAGACTCCTTTGAAAGACTGCTCTATTAAGATAACTAGTTTCTGTTCCTATACCTTTAAGAGGTCGTCGGGACAATTTGTACGAAGCCCAAGAGAAAGCAGGAGAAACTTTTAAGAAGCCGAAGAGACAATTTGTACGAAGCCCAAGAGGAGGCTATCTTTGCTGAGGAAGAATCATTATACGAAGCCTAAGAGGAGGCTGTGAAAACTTCTAAGAAGCCGAAGGGTCCTTCTATAATGCCCAAGAGGAGGCGGGGGTGCTTTTAAGAATCCTGTGGGTCCCCAAACCCCGAGAAGTTCAAGACATGCCATTCACCGAGAATAGATCAAGCCATGAAAGTTTGAGAATTTGGAAGAAACTCAAGAGATGCCATTCACGGAGAAAAGATCATCTCTGGGGAGTAGAGTTGCTTTGACAATTTCTAACGGTGACAGTCTGAGAAAAGGTTCACCGAGAATACTGCCTTTCTCTTTATTCCATATTGTTTAACCCCAAGAGGAGGGAAGATTGTATCTGGAATCCTACGGGGTCTAGTTTTGTTTGTATTTAAGAGTGACCAACGAGGCTTTACCTAGTGCTAGACGTAGTTGCCGGGGAAAACTCTAAATAACTATACTAGTATTACACAGTAGATATTTTGACAAGTATATAAAAGTTTGTGAAAGAAGACTTACAGTGAGCAGCCCCACAATACAGTTATATATATGAAAGCGGATAAAGAAAGCGGGTAAACACTTACTCGGTTGTAGAGCTTCCATGCTGTTTGGTTAGTTGTTCAACAAAGAAAACTTTGATAACAATATTATATTCAAAATCAAAGGAAAAAGTGTTTTGAAAAGGTTGTTGGGGCTTACAGCTCAAGGAGAGGCCCATAAAATCAGAATCAATTATACATGGAAGAACGTCATGTGAAATAAAACATACACGGAAGAACATCGTGTTGATAAATAAACATACACGGGAAAGCATCGTGTGGTGAAACAAAAGTAAAGGGACTTATACTCAAGTGGAGGCCCAAATCTATTTAAACATGATTGAATAAAAAAAGTGGAGGGACTTACACTCTAATAGTGGCCCAAAAATTATTTATACTCAAAAGGGTTAGGGCTTACACCTTAAGGGATGTCCACTGTGTACAAAGATTATGTCAAGCTAAAATTCACAAAAGAAGTACAATATTTAGAGAATAAACAAAGTGTGTTCGAAATGAAGAAATTCCTTGGAATTAATAAATTAAAAGGTAATAAATATGTTTAAGGTTTTTTTTTCCATTAAAGATAATAAATGAAAGATTTAAATAAAGTATAATCATATTTTAAATAAAGTTTAAGTAACCAAAAGAAAGTTTAATAAAGTGATTAAAAGGATTTTTAGGAAAATAAAGAGATAAAATAAATGATTTAAAGGAAAATAAATAAGAAATTAAAATAATTAAGATAAAAGAAAATATTATTAAAAATAAGAAGTTAAAATAAATATTTGGTTAAAAATAAATAAGAAAATAAAATAAATAAATAAATAAATAAGATACTAAAAAAATAAATAATATATAAAGCAAAGAGTTTTAACAGCGCTCCTGGCAAGGTAGCTATAAATTGTGGCGCAGGAAAATAAGCAACAAACTTTTAACAGCGCTCCTGAGCAGTACCGGTGTGTATCACAGCGTAGAGGAACAAAAACATCAGGCTTTAACAGCGCTTGTTGCACAACAGCGCTGTTTATTGCAGCGACAATAGCAGAATTTTTACATGATCAACAACTTCTTCCAAACACAACTCTCTCATTTTTTAACCAAATCACATGTTCCAATATACCATTTTGAAGGGAATTTCATGAGGAATTCAAATATGTAATTATAACAAGCATATCATGAATTTAAATGGATGTAAATGATGCATATTTCATGAAGTTTTAAAGTGAGAATCCTTACCTTCCAAACAATGATTGATTGGAGTGGAAGTTGCTTGGAGTTGAAATTCCACCCTTGCACTCCTTATGAAGCTCAAAATTTGAAGAGAGGAAAGAAGAGAGAAAACAAAGGTTATGCTTGTTTTGGTGTAAGAATGAATGAATGAAATGGTGGTATTTATAGGAAAAAGAAACTTGGTGATCAAGTTTAGAAATAAGACTAAGTTAGTGAAAAATTATATAATATGTATTTAGTCATTTATTTTGAATTAGTGATGTAGGCCATGTGATGTAATCTTGATGATGTCATTTTGTGAAATTATATATTCATAATTTGATTTTACTAAATAGGTTATTAGAAAAAAAATAAATAAGTTAGTAAGAAAAATAAACATTATTATATATTAAAAAAAAGGCAAAATATAAAATAAGTCTAAAATAATAAAATTAATTAATAAAAATAACTATTAATTAAAATTAATATTGAAACTGATTAAAAATGATAAAATCGTCCGATATCGACGCGTCCGAAAAATAAAAATGGACACACCAAAATGATCAGTACAAAATATTAAGTATTGAAAAAATACACTACGCGATCAAATTGTGAAATTTTACCCGGTAAAAAGGCTCAGACGAGTCAGAGAAAAAACTTGGTAAAAAGGCTCAGATGAGTCAAAAAAGGCGGTCGGAACCTGAAAAAGTCAAAATTGCGCACACCGGGTTAAATTACGTGAAACAAAGAAAAAAAACACTGGCGTCTGCGAACTTGATTTAAAAATTGCCCGGACACTGATTTTAAGCACAATTGACTTTTCAGTTTGACCAAAAATACATGAAAATTTTATACGTTAAATCTGACTGATAATTCAAAAAATATTCATGAAGAAAATATATGATATTGTATGCAGACGACACAGTATGAAAATATAGACAGATGAAATGAGAAAAAATAAAAACGCCTGATCAAAATTTAGGGAATGACAATTACCACAAGGCTTATGCCTCCTCCTCCAAATCCTCTTCCAGCCGGCTATAGGGCTGATCTTCATTGTGAATACCATCAAGGTGGTGCAGACCATAACTTGGAAGGTTTCTTTGCCTTAAAGGCTAGAGTACAAGAGCTTATCAGAAATAAAATCCTCTCCTTCCGTGACACTAATCCTAATGTTCAGAACAACCCTCTGCCAGGGCACGCTAAGTGAAACTTCAGTCGACTTCAGTAGACTTCAGTGTTTCAGACAGGACAGCTCACTCTTGTTGCTGATTAGTCACTAGGCCTTGTTTCTTGTTGTTTGCATTTTCCTTTCGTTTATATTACCTGTTTGCTTTCAAAACATGTTTGTACTTTCATAATTAATAAAATGAGCATTGCAACTTTTGATTCAATTCATTTTGTCCATTATTTACATCTTTATGCTTTCTGTTCAAAATAATAATAATAATAATAATAAATAAATAAATAATATTTTTAATTGTGCAAAGATTGGAGGGAGGATGATGAAAACAAAGTACCCATAATTGTTGTTGGTATGCTTTCAAATCAGAACTTTGCTGACGATGTAAGGCATTGTTTCAATCTCCCAAACACTGGAGAAATAAGGAAGATATTCCCTTGTCAACCCCTTCGAGCCTAGAAGTAGGAGTTTCTTTCTATACAAAAAACCCGCAATCTTAACCTGGGGCAGGGTAGTTCTCAGTTAACTTGATTGTGCATTCAAATACAAGAGTTTCATGCAAGACATCTTTCAACAAAAGTTTACATTCATAAGTTTTCCTTCGCACACAGCAAGCAAGTGTCGAAGATGTCTTTCAATTCAAACGCCAATGATGGTTCACCGTAATCATTAAGCCAAACATTCACAACCTTTCAACTCTTCCAAATTAAATAAATGTTGTACAAGTTATTCCCAAAGTCATAAATAAAGAAGGATCGTCAAGAAATCCTTACTCAAAGAATGAGCCGAGTCCCTTTCAAGGCAAAAGCTAAGAAATATGGGAAGCTCATGACCTTACCTTATACAAAGAGAAATAAGAACAAGCTTGTATGACAACCAAAAGTTGTAAGGAAGCAGTGATCGCCATCTCAAGAGTCCCTTAACTTCTGAACCATCAACGTCACTATCATCAGTGCAATTCCAACCTTTTGGGAACCTGAGTGCATAGCTTGAGTTAACTGAGTGTTGGACTAAAGATCATCACGAAGATTGGGTGGGTACAAATAAACTTTGAGCCTTTATCCTTTGTTTCTTAAACCGTGAATCATGCCATGTTACAACCCTCAAAAGACCTAATTGAAGCAAGGTTATTTTGAAAGCATACTATAGCAAGGTTGCATAAACTGACTCCAAAAGATCTTTACAGATCATTTGTTTTGGCATTACACCTTTTGCTTAAACTTTTCACTTTGATGTCTTGAACCGCCGTGTTCAGACCAGGGACTCATATGCTTTTGCATCTTTCCAAAAATTGATTTTTGATTTTAAAAGTTGCATGACTTTACATTTACCATGTTTGTATGAACATTTTGTTTGCAAACTGGCTTTCCTCTTAAGGAATTTTCAAACATTTGAGAAACTTGGTCGGTGATCCTATCAGGGCCAAGTTCTTTCCAGAGTCTGCTGAGAATCAATTCAAGATTTATGGTTCAGTGCAAGTCCTTCTCAGAATTGGTTTATTCAGAAGATTTTTCAAGACTCAGACTGGGGCAAGCTTTCAAAGAGCATAGTAGAAGCAGTCATCTACATAATCAACCATGCTGAAGCATTGAACAGTTCATATACAACAGTCAGCTAATCTGGGGCAATTTACTTAAAGAATCCCCAAGTAGCTCCTCATCCTTCCTACAGGGACCATCAATTTAGATACAGTTTACCAGTGTGGCAGCATTGTGTTCAGTAGCATCTTTAGTCTCCAAGCAGAATGGCAGTGATCTCCGTGTTGAGGAATCAGTCTTCCAGTCTTGTCTTCTCCACAAAAGAGTCGAGCCTCGTCGTCAACGTCTGCATTACACCTGCATTTGTGTTGGATCATATATCATGGCATAATTCATATACACATGCATAGAAAGAGTGTCATCCTCATTTGCACTCATTTGCATTCTCCATAGGTTGTGTTGTTATCCATGTCTTACCTTATCATATGTCCAACTCACTTGGCACCTACCAAACAGATATTGTCGCGTCTATCCAATGCTTTCTTGGGTATCTCCTAGTTCATTTCCGCTCAATACTTTCTTGGATGTTGTGATTTCTTTTATCCAATGCTTTCTTGGGTATCTCCTTGTTCATATTCGTTTAATGCTTTCTTGGACATTGTGATTTCTTTGTATCCAATGCTTTCTTGGGTATATCTTTGTTCACATTCATCCAATGATTTCTTGGATACTGTGATTCCTTTTATCCAATGCTTTCTTGGGTATCTCCTTGTTCATATTCGTTCAATGCTTTCTTGGACGTTGTAATTTCTTTGTATCCAATGCCTTCTTGGGTATCACCTTGTTCACATTCATCCAACGCTTTCTTGGATATTGTGATTTCTTTTGTCCAATGCTTTCTTGGATCTCTACTTTGTTCACATTCATCTAAAGCCATTATTAGATATTGTGATTATACCTTTCATTCAAAGCCATTATTGGATGACTGGTCTATTTTATCCAATGCTTTCTTGGATCTCTACTTTGTTCACATTCATCTAAAGCCATTATTAGATATTGTGATTATACCTTTCATTCAAAGCCATTATTGGATGACTGGTCTCTTTTATCCAATGCTTTCTTGGATCCCTACCTTGTTCACAGTCATCTAAAGCCATTATTAGATATTGTGATTACACCTTTCATTCAAAGCCATTTTTGGATGTTTGGTGTCTTTCTGTCCAATGCCTTCTTGGATTACACTATCCATCTCATTCTCATCTGATGCCTTCTCAGATATTATGAGTTTTCCTTTCATTCAAAGCCATTATTGGATGTTTGATGTCTTTTTCATCCAATGCCATTCTTGGATGATGTTTTTCTAGATATTTCACTTTGTTTGTTCTGATGATTTTCCAGAATGACATTGCTTTTACCATCTGATGTTTTCCTAGATGTGTCTGCTTCTGATGCTTTTAAAGAACCCCGTTTGTGTCTATCTGACGTTCTTCCAGATATGACCTTGTTTTATCTGATGTTTTTCCAGATAAGATATGTCTCCAAAACATTTTCCTGTACATTTAATGTTTTTCTAAATGTTTCGGGTGTATCTTTAGGATCCTTGTCTTTTCATATCATATCATTTCATATCAGATCATATCATATGCATTTGTGGCATCTTAGGGCCAAAAACTTGTGCGTATTCGTATTTAAGTCTCTCCTATCACGTCGAGACGAAGATTTCAATCTCCATATCTCCAGATAGAAGAAACTTAAATAGGGGCATCTGTCATACCCTAATTTTTAACCATAAGATCCCACTTCTTTGTCTATCATCTTGCATATCTACATGCGTTATCACTAACAAGTTTGTGCGGGAACATTGGGTTCAAGTGTGGATGGAATTTATTCTCACAATCAAGGCTTTCAAGATATGACCATTTGATCCTGATTTAAAGTGGTCTTAGGGTTTCTACTTGATCTGGGCTCCACTTCTAAAATTCTCTCCCGTTCATGGGCTATTTTGGAACAAGACCTTGAAGATGACTTGGATGTATTTTATGGTCATATTTCACATTAAAGTCAGGATCGAGATGTGATTTTCATGATGTCGTTATATGTTTATTCTGGAAGACATGGTACATTGATCTCAAAACTCGAGTTTGTTGGGCTTTAGTGTATCATGATTTGGGTCACGGTATTTCAAGCTTGGATGCAATATGATGTTTGTTTTGGACAAGGTTTGGCCATTGTTAAGAGTTTTAGGATTCATAAAATTCAAAAGAAATTCTCATTCATACAAAGTACAAGTTCGAGTGAGGAGTCCGAGAATCCTTCTAATTTTGGGACAAAAATTATCATGACCATTATGCAAAGCATGCCGAGCTCATATTTGTGAGCTCATTTTTATTCTAAAAAGATTCCAAAATTGCAAGTCCAATTGAGTTCATTTTAAAGCATTGGTCCATTTTACAAGTTAAGACTAAAAAGGGGAGTGATTCAAAAATACAAATTCAAGTTCAAAGATGTGTCACAAGTGTCATACCCCAAATTTTGACCACCAAGATCTCCCATCATTGTGAAAATCATCACCACAATATGGATGTACCATCATACCTCATCAACCTCCTCAAGGATTGTTGAGCATTCACTACAACCAAAACTTAGGGTTTTAATCCCTCTCAGAGCACTTAGACAAAAGATCAATCAAGAAATGACATGATCTTTAACTTTTATAACCTCTCAAACACCTATAAAGGATCAAGAGGACTTACACATCAATAATCAAGCACAAGGTTGCAACATTCCAAGTGGATTAAGCCTCAAGATCGCCAGTGTCACCAAATTAGGGTTTTGGTCGACTAAGGGCTCCAGATGGAATTTTTTCTCTGGGCATAAGCCAATGCTTCAAAACATAACCCAAGATACTCCAAGGGACCTTATGGACCCAATCATCAAGTCAATTTAACCTCAGGGGATGCATTCATAAAAAATCAGGAATTAGGGTTTCTTGACCTAAATTTGAGGCAAGACATGAACCAAGACCTCAAGACATGATTTGAGGGCCTCAAATACACCACATTGATCCATTTTCAACAATGGATTGATCCAAGAAGCTTGATTCACAAGTTTCAATTTCATCTGGACCACAATTAGGGTTTTGAAGGAAAAGTCAATTGTACCTTTGACTTTTGACCAAGACATGCTCCCAAACCTTGGGACATGATTCAATACACCCTATAACACCTATGGAATTCATCCATTAGGTTTGATTTAGTTCAAGGACTTGATTTCACAAAGGATCGCACAGTTTGGATTTCATCCGATAAAAAGTCAACTGTGCACAAAATCAAGTTTGACTTTTTGGATTTTTTCACAAATATGCTTCCCCTAAGTCAAAAGTAATGTTAATGTGTGATATTGATCATCATTCATTAAGAAAAATCTAGAAAAGTGAGGTTTCTTGCAAAAGGGGCAACCATAAGAAACCAAAATTTTTCTAAGTTATGGAATAAAAATGATTTTGGTGCCAACTTCAAAGGATCATAACTTGAGATCCAAGCAACCTTTTTAGGTGATCCAAAGATGGATTTATAGATCTTGCTACACTCTATAAAAGCTTCAACTAACTCAGACTCCAATTCTTCATGGATTTTTAGTTATTGAGTGATCAAAGTGGCTAAAAACATGAAAATTCACCTTTTTCCAACACTTAGACAAAATTCTGTCTAAGACAGATTTCAAGTGAAACACCAAAACTTGGAGCACTTTCTTACACAGTTGCAAGATGAATCAATTCAAGGTGTAAACATCAAAGTTATTGTGCATATTGCTAGTAATTCAAAGAGTCCATCAGCATGGAAAAATTCCATGGGAACCAAGAGATATGGCAACTCAAAGCCATGTTGCTGCAACTGTTTTGAAAAACCAGTTTGCATGTTTTCTTGCTTGCCACGCTTTCTAAGTCAAAGCCAATGATCATTATGCCACATTCATTCAATATGATCATGATCCATCTGATCTAACCTGCAAAGCTGAGTCAAGAAGCCAGGAGAAATTCCAACTTGAAGTAATGGCTTTTGTCACATTATGCCTTGGATTCAAAAGCATTTATGTGCAATAGTGCACTTTCAATAAAGCTACTCTCCTCAGTCAAGATGCACACTTATAAAATAATTAAAACATCTAAAGAATGTGGATTTGGTCAATACATAGCCCTGCTCTTGGGAGAAGCTACTTTGCCTTGCATGAGAAGTAAATACACCTTGCCAAAATGCATTTAGTGAGCTCTTATCCATTGCTGCAGCACTATTCCTCCAAGACAAAGCCTGATCACCTATAAATAGAGGTCACCTTGCTTCATTCATATTACACCAAAGCAACTCACCACATTGCTTTCTCTCATTTTTATCTTACACACCAAATTTCATTTTTCTTGAGAAGGCACTATCGGGTTTTGAGTTGGAGTCCAATGCATCACACCTCATATACAACATATAGGAGTGATCTAAACCATTACATTCAATCTGTAACATGAGAATCATCAACTCACACCTCAATTTCTCAAAGTTACAAAGTAGTTGCAGGTTGGATCAAGTTGGCCAATCCAGAGGTTTTCAAATCAACCTGAGCATTCAAACACATCCCTTGGGGTACAAGGAAGTTGTTCGAATCATTGGAACTCATCTGTAACACCTCCAAACCAGAATTCGATTCTCACTTGCAGAGGTAAGCCTCAAACTGTCAAACTTAATGAATCATGCATCATAAACATATTTTCCAATTACCATTGTGTTTCTGAATGTTTGTAGATCATTTACCCTCAATCAATTGCTGTTGATAGTTCGTGTATAGGATTTTATTAAGTTCTTGCATTTTTTTAGGGTTCAGCAGGTTTTAACATGTTATGCTCTGATTCAATTAATTTCAACAAAATTGAGTATTGCCATTGTATTCTTTATCTGAAAACGCACTATTTTCATATTTGGATCATGTGAAATTGTTGAGAAACAAGTGAAATAGAAGGCTTCACGTATCTTGCCCAAGGAAGAAGATGGCCATGGCGTCATTCTTCAGGTTTTCAAACCCAAACCTTCTATATATTATTCAGTTGCCATATTATAACTGAATTAGCATTGTGCCCTAGTGGAAACACTAGTATGTGTGTGTGTATGAACGAGCAAGAGGTCTGGGGTTCGAATCCCCCTCGCCCCAGACCTTTTGGTTTTATTTTTTAAACATTTTCAAAAGGATTTATCACATATTAAACACACTTGCCATCATCCTTCAGCCCGCACACATGGCTCAGATGGAAAAATTTTACACTCTCCACCCCCAAGGGCGTGAGTTCAAACCTTGGGGGGCCATTTCTAATTTTTTACCACTTGTTTTCTTGACATTTTTTTCACTATCTTGTTAATTCAATCCAAAATTAATTTCTCTCTCAATTTTAATTATTTTTTATTGATTCTTTTTTTGAAAATTCACAAAAATATTTAAAATATTTTATTTCATGAAAATTTCACAAAAATATTATTTATTTCATATATTTGATATTTTGGTAAAGAGTTATGTTTTTATTTGTTTTTAAACATTAAAAATATTTCTTTCTCTTGGTATTACAAAGTTCAAATGATTTTTTAATCATCCCATGAATGAAACATGATTTTTCAAATATAAATCCAAGATCACAACTTTTATTCACATGTTTGATTATTTTAATTGAATTTTTATTCAATTAAAATACATTTAAATCAAAATTGGGGTTTTGATCATTATCACCCTAACAAATCTTTTTCAAAACACTTTTGGGCCTCTAATAGAGTGTAAGACCCAACCCCTTTTGAAAACCAAACTAATTTGGGCCTCACTCATTGTATAAGACCCACTGCGATTTCAAAAATCCCGGCGCGATCGCCATTTCATTTCAAAATCAACTGGGCCTCTCCTTGAGTTGTAAGTCCCATTTTAAATCTTTTTCAAAACACTCATGGGCCTCTATTAGAGTGTAAGACCCATTCCCTTTGTAAATACACAATCTTCGGGGCCTCAGTCATTGTATAAGTCCCTCTGGGGTTTTCAAAACCGCGACGCGATCGTCGCCTTTTCAAACAAGTCCTCTGGGCCTCTCCTTAAGTATAAGCCCCAACAATCTTTTAAAACAACTTCCTTTTGATTTAGGTTCAAATTCATAGTTGTTGTCAAAACTTTCTTTAATTTCTTGAACAACTAACCATACAGCTGTTACAATGGAAGCTTGCTCGCCTGTAAGTTTTATCAGCTTTCTTTATGTGCTTTCATATATATAACTGTATTGCTGAAAGCTTACTCACCTGTAAGTTTTATCAGCTTTCTTTATATGCTTTCATATATATAACTGTATTGTTGGAAGCTTGCTCACCCGTAAGTCCCTCTTTCATATCCTTTTAAATACTTGTTGTATATCAACTGTATATATACTTGTATATCTACTTAGAGTTTTCCCCAGCAATTAGGTCTAGAACTAGATAGAGCCAATGGTCACTCTTTCAACACAGTCAAAACTAGTTCCCCATAGGAATTCCAGATACAGTCTTGCCTTCTCTTGGGCTTAAACAATATGGAACAAAGAGAAAGGCATTATTCCCGGTGAAACTTTTCTCAGACTGTCACTATTAGAAAATTGTCAAAGAAATTAATTTCCCATAGAGAGGATTAATTCTCGGTGAAACCTCTCTTGAATTTCTTAAAACGCTAAAACTGTTCACTACATAAAGGATTATTTCTAGGTGAAACCTTTCTGGAACTTTTCTTAAGTTTGGACCCACAAGCTTCCTAAAAACATCCCCGCCTCCTCTTGGGCTTTGTACAAGGACCCTCAGGCTTCTTAGAAGTTCTCATGCATTCTCTTGGGCTTTAATACAAGGCCCCTGAAGACCTCCGAAAGGTATAGGACAAAACTTAGTCATCCTTGTTAGAGCTGTCTTTCTAAAAGAATCAAAACCTTGGACAATTTAGGGTTGATACTCATCCCTTAAGTCTTTCTACCTCCTCTTGGGCATTATACAAAAATCCACTTTCCATACCAGTAGATTTGGACAGTCTAATCCCCTAAGGGATCTCAAAGACATTCTCAAGTTCCCTACGAATACGGGAAAAACCCTGATCGTTCGACCAATCTCCAGTAGAGTTGAGACCTCTATAGGTGTTCAAACTCCCACTTTCAATTTCCCCATCCAGGGATAGCTTACCATCAGTATAGCACTAGCCTATCAGAACCTCAAGGCATCTGATACCTCAACTCTTCTGTAAACCCTCAGCAAGAGTTGGACCCCCCAACTTGGACCTATCTTTGGATCTCAATAATCCTCAGCAGAAGCCAGCCTCCTCTTAGGCTTTGTATAATGATTTCCCTTAGCAGAAGCTAGCCTCCTCTTAGGCTTTGGATAATGATTTCTCCAGCTTGTTCAGCCACAATCTTGGGTTTTGTACAAGACAAATAAAAAGCACTATCTTGTTGAGTCAACCCTTTTCAGCCTCAATCTTGGGCTTTGTACAAGACACACAAAGACATTCTCTTGTTGAGTCAATCACTTTCAGCCTCCTCTTAGGCTTTGTATAATGATCCTTCTTTTCCTCAGCTAAAGTCGGCCTCAATCTTGGGCTTTGTACAAGACACCCACAAATATTTTCAGCTGAGTCAGTCAAATATTGTAGCCTCAGTCTTGGGCTTTGTACAAGACACCATATAAAATCTCCCTAAGCAAGAGTCAAATATCTTCCCAGCCTCAATCTTGGGCTTTGTACAAGACAGATAAAACCATACTCTCCAGTAGAGTCAATCTTCTCCTTTTCAGCCTCAATCTTGGGCTTTGTACAAGACACCTACAAATATTCCCCAGTGGAATCAAAAAATCCTCTTTTAGCCACAATCTTGGGCTTTGTACAAGATAGATAAATACCTCCTCAACGGAGTCTATTCCTCCCAGCATCCTCTTAGGCTTTGTATAATGATATCCCCAAAAGAGTCAAATCTCTTTTAGCCTCAATCTTGGGCTTTGTACAAGACAGATAAACACTCTCTTGTTGAGTTAGCATTTTCCAGCCTCCTCTTAGGCTTTGTATAAGGACTTCCCCAGTGGAATCAAACAATATTTTAGCGTCAACCTTGGGCTTTGATCAAGGCACACAAAAACCAACATCCCCTTAGAGGAAATCAAAATCTCTCTGTAGGAAGACTTTTCTCTATATTATCACAAATCAAAACAGAAATCAAAACAAACCTTAATCCCAGATAACTGCTGTAAGTGGCACACTTGTTGATTCAAATATCCAAGTTGTCGTCTATCTCTTATCCTGGTCAAACTTCCTCTCTCATCTAATTGCTGTAAGTGGCAAGCCTCTGGATTATTTACATCCACGCCATTGTCCCTCTCTTAGCATGAAAGACTCCTAAGGAAAAATGGCATTGCTCTACACTGAGTTAAAGTTTTCTCCTTCAAGAAAAATCCCCTATAAAGGAAATTATGGCATTGCTGGATTCACATATCCCAGTTAAAGTAATTCTCCTTTATAATCAGTCACCCAACAATTGTGATAAACAGACGAGATGTCTCCTTTTAGAGATGACAAAATCTCTCTCAGTCAAAACTTTTAGCTTCAATCTTGGGCTTTGAACAAGACACAAATACTCAACCCTTTAGCTTCAATCTTGGGCTTTGAACAAGATACCAAAACATCTTTTTCCTCCCATAGAATAGGAGGAACTATGATTGCTCTGATTTCCCTGTTTCTTTAAACAAGAATACTTAGGCATAAGATTATGAAATCTTAGCAAGCATACCAATAAAAAACTTTAGGTCCAGTACCTTTATACCAATCAAAAACTTTAGGTCCAGTACCTTCATACCAGTCAAAAACCCAAGGTCCGGTACCTTCATATAACCAAAATCATCAAAACTCTCTCTCTCCCACAGACATCCCTCAAAGAAGAAACTTTCCCATTTACAGATAAATACCATCAAGTACAAAGCGGAACCTAACGCTAATGACCTGTGGATAACCACATATACGATGGGTAATTGACAACTCCCCATTGTATAACCTGGCCCGGAACTCCCTGAATCTCTTTAAGCGTTTGTTCAGTTAAACAATCGCGTGCAAGGTTAGTTTTAGATAGCTTCCCTTTCCCTTCCAACTTCACGGGATAAATAAGAAATCAGAAAGTAGCACCCCCATCCTACCATTGCGGTGAGGAGAAACCCATCTACGATAAGGTGGTCGCGTCACCGATAAAAATCGTACACTATAGAAAAATGGCGACTCTGCCGGGGAGTCCCATTAGGATCTGTCTTACCTTAGTCATCATTCGTCCCCATTTTCCAACAGGAAAATGGTGACTCTGCTGGGGAGTCATTTTGTCTGTTTAGGATTATAGACTAGAATTCCTAAGAGGTCTAAGATGTTAGTTTTAGGAATGAATATATATATATATATATATATATATATATATATATATATCGCTTTTCCTACTTGATAGACGTGTTTATTTTTCTGTCAATGGGAATGCGAGTAATGTCACATGTGGAAAGTATGAGTGATACCTAAGATAGGTGATGGCATAGACGGGCGGTCTTACAGGGAGTGAATCCCAAATAAGCTATCCTGGTAGACCATGAAATTAGTGGAGATACCCTTTGCAGATTCAATGTCTAACGACTTCGGTTGTGAAAGCAGATTGTCCGATTGTGGTATCCATGAAACTGAGGATTTTGTAGACAGTAACGATGTGGCCATTTGGTAGTGTGGTAGCTATCGGGAATAGTTGACACCCGATACTACACTCAATTGAGATTACCCTAGGATACTACAGCTCGCTCGGGTGAACCAGCTTGCTTTTGTTATCCCTAGGGGGGTCAATGATTTTGGGAACTTTTAACCCATTCTATAGGTACAAAAGTTCACCAGAATACAACCTTTGGGGATGGGTAGAGCCATGACCTCATGCTCGTGACGTTGAACCCTTGAACCCATGTTTTTTTAATGTTTTTGTGTGCTGCATTCATGCATTCATTTAAAAAACTCTTAAACAAAGAAAAAAAATCTTCTTTTCTCTTCTCTCTTTTTCAAAATTAAACTAAAACAATGATTGCAAATATCAGATGAGGATTGCGTTATGGATTTCAGTAGAATAAAAATGCACAAGTACACCTTCAAGACTCCGAAACTAGAGGATTTAAAGGGGCTGGCAAGGATGATCACCAACCCTGATGCTTTAAGAGCTAAGTACGAGGACTGCTGTCTCTGTTAAGGGTCCATGTAGTTGAAGGAATCTTGTCTACGCTAATTCAGTTCTACGATCCATTTTATCACTATTTCACATTCCCGGATTATCAACTAGCACCAACGCTAGAGGAGTACTCTCACCTGACTGATTTACCCATCACTGACCAAGCTCCCTTTTCTGGACTGGAAGAAATTCCAAAGGATCAAACCATCATAAGAGTAATCTATTTGGACGAGTTAGAAGTCAGGACTCACATTACCATTAAGGATGGAACCCAAGGTTTACCGGCCAAGTTTTTGGTAGAGAAAGCCCTGTACTTTTCCAGTATAGGAAATGTTACTGCTTTCGAAGATATCTTTGTCCTACTTACATACGGGCTTTTCCTTTTTCCCAACATCGATAACTTTGTCGATACCAATGCCATTAAGATCTTTCTGATTGGAAACCCAGTACCGATGTTGCTTGCAGATGCTAATCATTCTGTACACATAAGGAAATTGTACATCGGAGGAATGATCACATGCTGTGTACCCTTGCTTTACAAGTGGTTCACTTCTCATTTACCTAAGTCTGCTGCATTTTGGGATCATAAGAGTACTCTACGTTGGTCACAGAGAATCATGTCTCTTACCAACTCTGACATAGACTGGTACAATCGGATCTATGACTGGATAAGAATTATCAACCGTTGTGGAAACTTCCCTAATGTACCCCTCATAGGAACTAAAGGAGGAATCAACTACCATCCAATTTTAGTTCGTCATCAACTCGGATACCCGATGAAGCATATCCCACATAATGTTCATCTGGAAGGTCTTTTCTTCAAGGAAGGAGAAAATGACAGGGCACTAAAGACAGAAATAGTGCATGCCTAGAAACATGTTCACAGGAAAGGAAGAGAGTCTCTAGGAAAACCAGACTGTGTCTCCGTGGAAGCTTATCTCCACTGGGTACAAACTAGAGCCCTCAAGCTGAGGATGCCTTACCCTCATCAAGAAGTTCTTCCGTTAAAGGAATATGTCCTTTATTTTATGTATGATACGAAAAAGCTCCAGGTCACTCTCAACAAAGTTCAACGGGAAAAGAACTCTTGGAAGAACAAATACCGCATTCTCAATGTGGGGTGTACCAAAATTCAGGAACTATAGAAGGATAAGGATGCTCTGATAGAGATTTTAGAACAACATGTTATAGAAGATCAAAGGAACTTGCTCACTCTTTTCACTTGGCAAAGGACTGACAACCCGACAACAGCTGAAGAACCCCGGTCAAAGAAAAGGAAACTACCGGAACCATCATCTGAGCTCTCTTCAGAGAGGACTTAGGAACCATAAACTTAGACATTTCCTTTTACAGCACTTTGTAAAATACTGTATTTCCCTTTCTGCAATCTTTCAAATTCAATAAAATGGGGTCTCCCCACTGTATGATATTTGCAATCCATTTGTTGAAGTTTCTTTTTTATTAAAGTAAAATATATATATATATATATATATATATATATATCATTGCATATCATTCATCATTCTCACATAACGCATTCTTCTTACCTTCGAGTCTCACGTATGTGTTAATTCTAAAGTCAAACTGTCTCATTGTACAATACTCGGGCCAATCGACAGAAGAAAATGGACGATCTCGAGGAAGAGAACATAGAGCTGAGAGAAGAAATCGACGCTCTGAAGGAAGATCTGAAAAAAGTTCACAATGACATGCAATCTCTGGCAGCAGCTCAGAGGCAACAACAAAAGATCGTGATCTCGGAGATCACATATACGCCCAAAGTAGAGATGTATGATCCTCGGTACAACATGCCTAAAGATCGTCCCTGGGGCATGCCTATCAACTTCATCCCTAAAGGATATATCCCACTGGTCACGGAAGACCCGGGAACTGCAGCAGGAACCGCTGGGCCTGAAGGTTACAAACTTTGGGAAAGCGAAGACGCAAGAGTGATGGTATCAACTCCTGAAGGTTACAAACTTCGGGGCATAGAAGAACCAAGAGTCACCGCCATAATGGCTATACCACAACTAGCGGTACACACTGTCCTGGAAGGACAGATTCCACAAGTAATCTCTGGTGGAAATGAAAATATGTACGAAAGAATGAATGAGTTCCAGGAACAATTCCTGGAGATGCAAAAGCAACTGCATGCCATTCGCGGTCAGGATTTATTCGGAAAGAACGCCGTAGACCTTTGTCTGGTCCCTAATGTGAAAATACTGCATAAATTCAAGGTGCCTGACTTTGAAAAATCCAAGGGCAACTCTTGCCCTCAAAGTCATTTGGTGATGTACGCTCGAAAAATGTCAACTTAGACAGAGAATCAACAACTACTGATCCACTATTTCCAAGACAGTTTAACCGGTGTTGCACTCAAATGGTACATGGGTTTAAACTGCACCAAGATCGTCACTTTCAGAGATCTTGGGGCAGCTTTCGTTCATCAGTATAAGTATAACCTGGACATGGCACCGGATAGAGATCAACTCAGGGCAATGTCACAAAAGGACAAAGAAACTTTTGAGGAATATGCTCAGAGATGGCGTGAAATTGCCGCTCAGATCTGTCCCCCTCTTGAGGAAAAAAAGATGACAAAGATCTTTTTGAAAACCTTAAGCTCATTCTATTATGACCGAATGGTCTCCAGTGCGCCCAACGACTTCGCTGAAATGGTGAACATGGGAGTACGCCTTGAAGAAGCAGTTCGAGAAGGACCTCTGGTCAAAGATACAGGACCATCAAGCAGTACCAAAAGATACGGTAGTGCTTTCCCTAAGAAAAAAGAGCAAGATATTGGTAATATCTCTCTCGGAAAGCAAAGGCGAAGGTATTAACCAGTAGCACAGTAACTCCTACTATCAACCCTCCGCCTGTTCCAGCTTATCAACCACAGGTTTCTTAAAGCCAACGAAGTCAACAACAGTATCAGCAAAGGACACTACAACCTCTTCAGCAGGCTCATCCTCAATACAACAATAACAACCGTACGACACGACCACCAGAGTTTGACCCTATATCAATGTTGTATGAAGAACTGTTTCCACTTCTACTGGTCAAGGGGCATGTCCAAACCAGGTCTCCTCTTACAGTACCAGAAAATCTGCCTTTTTGGTTCAAAGCGGATCAAAGTTGCCCTTACCATCAAGGAGGACCGGGGCACAACATAGAAAATTGTCTCAGCTTCAAATCTGATGTTCAGAAGCTTGTCAGGAACGGGGTCTTATCTTTCAAAGATACTAATCCCAATGTTCAGACGAACCCGTTGCCTCAACATGAAAATACTGCAGTAAATTTGATAGAGGAAGAGATTAATCGCAGTTATCAAATTCATGATGTACTCCTATTAGGAACCAATCTGGTCAGGATGCATTGTAGACATAGCGGGTACGGTCATGTACCGTCTCACAATTATCACCAGTGTGATATCTGCTCAAAGAATAATCAAGGATGTTTCGTAGTGCAATCATCTCTACAAGAACAGATGGATCTTGGATGGATCCAAGATCACAGAATCCGTGAGGTTAATATGACTCACGAAAATCCCAAAATTGTCCAGAAACACAACATTCTGGCAATGAATGTCAACTTGGAGGCGATGCACTCAAGGTAAAGTCAACATCATGATCTACCATGGCACAATTACAATTCCTGTCCGATCTGCTCAATAAACAATCAGGGATGCTCTTTTGTACAAGAGGCCCTCTAGTGTCAGATGGATCTCAGATGGATCTAGGATTACCATGATAGATGTAGCCATCAAGTTAATATGATTCAAATATTTGATATTCGCTTTATGAATACCGGTCTAGTAGAATTAGATGCTAAGTAAGTCAGGCTCAGTTTTCTGGCTTCACATGGTTATCAGGACTGTAAAGTGTGTCGTGAAGACGACCAAGGATGTGCACTTGTCCAAAGAACACTTCAACACTTGTTGGACCACTGGTGGCTTCCAATCTACTTGGATGAAGCTACACAGCAGATCAGTATGGCCGACGGAAATCCTACTAGGCATCAAAGTTAGGATGTCCGCTCAATGGAAACATATCTAGTAAGGTTGCACTGCATACAAAGCGGGTGTGGCCAGGTGCCACCACATAACTATGAGCGCTGTAGAGTTTGCTCAGAGAACAACCAAGGATGATACCTTGTGCGGTCAGCTCTTCAAAATCAGTTGGATCGGAAAGAGATTCGACCATGTTCAAGTTCTGGTTCGATCAACGTGATGCAATACTATATTCCTGATCAAAGCAAAGACGTTGTTATAATCTCTAATCATGAAATGACCAAGGACGTATGCGCCATAATACCTCTACTCCATGAATCAAGATTTCCTCTTGATAGTAGAAGGATTCTCAACCTCGAACCAATTGAGGCTGCCTACGATGGTCAGAAAAATCAGAAAGCTCCTGTAGTTATCTACCTGTCGGGTCCAATACCGTACAAATCAGATAAGGCTATCCCTTACAAGTACAGTGCAACAACAATAAAAAATGGAAAGGAAAATCCATTACCCTCCGTCGTAAACATTGCCGACATCAGTCGAGTAACACGGAGCGGTCGGATCTTCAACAGAGGAGTTGGAGAACCCACTAAGGAAAAAGAACCTCAAACAGAAGTTCCAAATCAACCAGCCGAGCAATCCGGTAATCCCGACCTTTCAAAGAACAATGATGAGATGCTGAAGCTCATCCAGAAGATCGAGTACAACATAGTAGACCAACTATTGCAAACTCCTTCGAGAATCTCTGTGCTATCTCTCTTGCTTAGTTTCGAAGCTCACAAGGAAGCTTTGCAGAAAGTCTTAGAGCAAGCCTTTGGGGAACAAGATGTGACGATAAGACAATTCGATAGCATCATCTCCAACATCACTTCCTGCAACAATTTAGGATTCAGTGATGAGGAACTGCCGGAAGGAGGCAAAAATCACAACATGGCGCTTAACATTACAGTTAACTGCCAAGACGATGCTCTAGCCAGTGTACTGGTAGACACATGATCAGCTCTGAATGTTATGCCAAAATCAACTCTGATGCGACTATCATTTCAAGGATCTCCGATGAGAGGCAGCGAGGTCATCGTCGAACCCTTTGACGGGTCCCAAAAAACAGTTATCTGCGAAGTCGATCTTCCCATAATTATCGATCCTCACACTTTCCAAGTCACTTTCTAGGTCATGGACATCCAGGTAGCATACAGTTGTTTATTAGGAAGACCTTGGATACACGAAGCTGGGGCAGTCACTTCGACACTTCACCAGAAGCTGAAGTTTGTCAAGAATGACAAGCTAGTCATAGTCTGCGGAGAGCAGGCCTCGATCGTGAGCAACTTATCATCATCTTCCTGGGTAGAACCCGAGGAAGTTGTTGGAACCCAATTCCAAGCACTTTCGGTGAGCAATGAGAATCGATCAGAAAAAGGAACATCGATTTCCTCGTACAAAGATGCTCTCGAAGTGATCGGAGTAACAACACAAAAGGATGGGGATAACTTGTCATTCCTACTAATAACAAGACAAAGAAAGGTCTCGATTTCTCTTCAACCTGTACTCAGACAGATACTAATGATGAAAGTTTTCATCCCATTCAGGACTTCTTCCACAATGGAGGTTTCCTTCACCCAGTGTCTCAAGAAGTACACACTATCAATGAGGGTGACTCCTCCGATACAGATGAAGAGTGGAAGTCTTATTTGAATGAGGACGATTATATGTCTCAGGAAGAAATGCCTACGCCATTTTGCTTTCCCACGCAAAGTCCGAGATATATACCTAGATCAGATGTCAAGATGATCTACAGAGATTGTGATCCTGAGGGATGCCGTGCTCCACCAAACTCATTAGAGGAGGACACTCTGATGAAAGACAACTTCGACTATGACTATTATGACCCAATGGATGACTTGCCTATCTGGCAGCCATATCCAGAAGACTTAGGACAAAAGAGTCAGCCCAACAATGTTTATCAGTTAAGCATCATTGAAAAGAATACCTGCGTCCCCACCACGTCATGGGATCAACACTCAGGACATTCTGAAGATATCCAGCACAACGATGAAGCTGCAAAGATTGCAGGAAAAGAGTTCATCAACTATGCATTTCCTAAGGTCAACGTCATCGAGAAGGATGACTCTGCCAGTTCTACAGAAGTATGGGACACCTTAGGAAAACTGAGTGGCAAGTACGACTACTTGGTCAAGTACACCGCTCCTGAAAGTTCTCGCATCAGGCTCGAAGACGTCCAGCCTATTGGGTGGGGAGATCCATTTGAGAATAAAAACACTGTGCAAGATACCACAGAAGAGTTCATCTACGACAACTCTGCATGGGAGGAAGACTCCAATGATCCTGCTCAGCCAAAAATCAACGTCATTTCTGAGGACAAACCAAGAAAGACGGTGCCAGACTTTGTGATTCACCAAGGAGTTCGAAGCCAATGGGTTGTTGTCGATGTCCCGAAAGTCGTCCATAAGTCTAAGTAATTGTCATCTTTTTTCTAACCTTTCACCCTGCTCAGGTGAAACAGATGTTTTTATAGGGCTCACTTTCTGTAAATGTCCCTCTTCGCTTTGCCCAAAGCGACAGAGTTTTGTTTTATAGGGCTGTAATTTCAAGAATCGACTAAATCATAAATAAACGTCATTCTGTAATTTCCGCATTTATTTATGTTTTCACTTTTCGCTTTTTCAAGAAAATGGTAATCCTAAAAAAACAGACTCCACAATAAAAATGAGCATTTTTCAGAAAAAAACACACTACACGCACTCTTGCATTTCTCTCTCTTCTAAAAAAATCATCACGTTATGCAGATTGCTTGTTTTAAACCCCGTTGAAATATACGATCCAATGCCTTCTCCAAACTTTGAATTCTCGGTATTTGAAGCTGAAGAAGAAGAGGAGGAAGAAATTCCAGAAGAGATCTCCCGATTACTCAGACAAGAGGAAAGGTCCATTGAACCTCACAAAGAGCCGTTGGAAACGGTCAACTTGGGTTGAGAAGAAGAGAGAAAAGAAGTCAAGATTGGGGCACTACTCAGTCCGATTGTCAAAGAAGATTTGATAAGACTTCTCAAAAAATTTCCAGATGTGTTTGCTTGGTTATACCAAGACATGCCACGGTTGGATACCAGCATCGTGGAACATCATCTACCGTTAAGATCAGAATATGTGCCAGTGAAACAAAGGCTGAGAAGAACTCATCCAGACATGGCCATCAAAATCAAAGAGGAAGTGCAGAAACAGATTGACGCAGGTTTCCTCGCCACCTCAGAATATCCTCAATGGTTAGCCAACATAGTGCCAGTTCTGAAAAAGGACGGAAAGGTCTGAATGTGTGTAGATTATAGGGATCTGAACAAAGCCAGTCCAAAGGATGACTTTCCCTTACCACACATAGACATGCTGGTTGATAGCACAATAAAGTTCAAAGTCTTATCCTTCATGGATGGTTTCTAGGGCTATAATCAAATCAAAATGGCTCCGGAAGACATGGAGAAAACTTCGTTCATCACCCCATGGGGCACCTTTTGTTACAAGGTAATGTCGTTCGGTTTGAAGAACGTCGGGGCAACTTATCAAAGGGCCATGACTACTCTGTTTCACGACATGATGCACAAATAAATCGAAGTGTATGTCGATGATATGATTGCCAATTCTAAAACAGAAGAGCGGCATGTGACCCACTTGTCAAAACTATTCGAGCGTCTGAGAAAATACAAACTCCACTTGAATCCCAACAAGTGCACGTTCGGTGTCCGCTCAGGGAAACTGCTAAGGTTCATCGTCAGCCAAAAATGAATTGAGGTTGATCCTGACAAGGTCAAGGCCATTCAAGAAATTCCTTCTCCAAAGACTGAGAAGCAAGTCAGAGGATTCCTGGGACGTTTGAATTACATTTCTAGATTTATATTCCTTATGACAGCGACATGCGTGCCAATCTTCAAATTACTCAAAAAGACTCAGGACTGCGTATGGACAGAAGACTGTCAAACCGCCTTCGACAGTATCAAGAAGTATCTGTTAAATCAACCAATCCTGTCACCTCCAGTGGAGGGAAGACCACCGATCATTTACCTAACAGTCTTGGAAGACTCAATGGGTTATGTACTTGGCCAACAAGACGAAACAAAAAGAAAAGAGTCTGCCATCTACTATCTGAGAAAGAAGTTTACCGACTGTGAAACTCGGTACACTATGCTTGAGAAAACTTGATGTGCTTTGGCTTGGGCAGCCAAACATCTTTTCCAGTATATGATTCGTCACACTACTTGGTTAATCTCCGAAATGGACCCAATCAAGTACGTCTTTGAAAAGACTGCTCTCACGGGAAGGATCGCCCGTTGGTAGATGTTGTTATCGGAATACGACATCGAGTACCATGCACAGAAAGCCGTCAAAGGAAGTATTTTAGCCGATCATTTGGCTCATCAACCAATTAACGATCAGGAATCAATCAAGTTTGACTTTCCAGACGAAGATGTCATGTATCTGAAAATGAAAGATTGTGATGAACCGCTACCAATGAAGGGCCAGAACCAGGTTCCCAATGGGGACTAATCTTTGACGGAGCTATGAATAATTATGGAAACGGAATTGGAGCATTCATTGTAACGCCTCAGGGTACCCACATTCCTTTCACCGCCAGATTGACATTCAAGTGTACAAACAATGAGGCCGAATAGGAAGCTTGTATCATAGGTCTCGAAGAAGCGATCGACTTAAGAATTAAGAACTTGGATGTGTATGGAGACTCAGCCCTGGTTATCAATCAGATCAAAGGAGATTGGAACACATACCAATCAGGATTGATTCCTTACAAAGATTACCCGAGGAGGTTGTTACCATTCTTCAACATAATCGAGTTCCATCATATCCCTCGTGAAGAGAATCACATGGCTGATGCATTAGCCACTCTCTCTTCCATGATTAGTGTAGGTCAATGGAATGACGTACCTAAGACTGACATAATGCGCCTAGAACGACCCGCTTATATCTTCACGATCGAAGCAATCATAGACGATAAACCATGGTATCACGATATCAAATGCTTCCTTCAAAGACAAGAGTACCCGCCTGAGGCATCAAGAAAAGACAGGAAAACCCTCAAGAGACTGGCTGGCAGCTTCTTCCTGAGCGGTGATACACTCTATAAGAGAAACTTTGACATGGTCTTGCTCCGATGTGTACACAGACCAGAAGCAAACACGCTGATGAAATAAATTCACGAAGGATCCTTTGGCACTTATGGCAACGGATACACAATGGAAAGAAAAATTCTAAGAGCAAGGTACTATTGGTTGACCATGGAATCCGAGTGCTACAAGTACATGAGGAGATGTCACAAGTGTCAGATATACGTAGACAAAATCTATGTACTGCCAACGCATCTCAAAGTTATTTCTTCTCCATGGCCATTTTCTATATGGGGAATCGACATGATTGGCATGATCGAACCCAAGGCTTCGAACGGACATCGGTTCATCCTGGTAGCCATTGACTACTTCACCAAGTTGGTCGAAGCAGCGTCGTACGCCAATGTAACCCGACAAGTGGTGGTCCAATTTATCAAAAACAATCTCATCTGTCGTTATGGTGTTCCAAGCCAGATCATTACTGATAATGGATCTAACTTGAACAATAAGATGATGAAAGAGTTGTGAGTTGAGTTCAAGATCGACCACCATAACTCATCCCCTACCGACCTAAGATAAACGGAGCGGTAGAAGCGGCTAACAAGAACATCAAAAGGATCGTTCAAAAGATGGTTGTAACCTACAAAGACTCTCACGAGATGCTACCCTTTGCTCTTCACGGTTATTTCACATCTGCCCGCACTTCAACAGGGGCAACCATTTTCTCTCTAGTATATGGCATGGAGGCAGTGCTCCCCATAGAAGTAGAGATCCCATCAATCCGGGTATTGATGGAAGCTAAGCTAATAGACGCAGAATGGTGTCAAAGTTGACATGATAAACTGAACCTAATCGAAGAGAAGTGAATAATAGCTCTATGTCACGGTCAGTTGTATCACCAAAGAATGAAAAAAGCATTTGACAAAAAGGTTTGACCCCGTGTCTTCAGAAAAGGAGACCTTGTGCTCAAGAAGATACAATCATTTCTCACTGATTCCCAGGGCAAATGGACTCCGAACTACGATGGCCCCTATGTTGTCAAGAAAGCTTTCTCTGGCGGCGCCTTGAGACTCGCAACCATGGATGGAGAAGAATTGTCTACCCCATGAATGTTGATGTAGTCAAGAAATACTTCGCTTAAATAAAAAAAACGTCTCGGTGGATTGAAAACCTGAAAAGGCAATCCAGGAAAAAATTAGAGACATAATCAAAAATCATCCCGGTGGATTGAAAATCTCAAAGTACAATCCAGGCAAAAATTAGGGATTTATGGCTAGTAACTACGTCTGACAAAGTTAAATCCCCAACAGTAATGCCATCCATCAGGAAAACTTCAATTAGGGTCACCTTCGACAGAAGCCCAGAATGTCCAGAATTCAAAGTTGGTAGAAGGATAACGGTCGTTATGTTCCAATGTAGCCCCTTTTCCCTTAAATTACCATTTTTTTAAACTTTGTAAATGCTCTATGGAATCACGCGCTTGGCTGATTTCCATCCTATCAATAAAATTTGAGCCTTAGTGTTTTTGTTTGTAATTCTCATTTGTTTTAGCTTTATAGAATGACATTTTTAACATGATCAACGATTCTTGAAATAAAACAAAAATGAATTTACTTTTCAAAATTTTTCTGCTTTTAAAATAAAGATGGCAATTCTTTTGACTATTGAACATCGAAAGAACATCGATCGCTTCTCCAAAGGTGATTGAACCTTAAAGTGCAGAATCAAAGTACTCCTTCTAAACCAGTATGCCTAAATGAAGAATCAACTGTGTCAGATGCGAATGTCCTGTCTGATATCCCCGACAGAGTTCTTATCTCTTAAGACCGATTGAACAATTCTTTCTCCCCACAGGGATCGTCTTCTCCTAAGCAAGGCATAATTTTTATCTTGGACCGATGGTACTTTTCATCCCCCGTAGTGGCCGAGTATCTAGTCCTGTTCATCTAATAGTCTATATGTCGTGTTAGTTTTGTCAGTATAAACATGCATACATCATGCATAATTGATTCACATTCATATTCATATTGCATCACTATCAATCTAGTCGGTCTTGTTCCCAAGTGATAAAAGTCCTCTCAATCGAGTTCACGGTTCTTTCTTCATCAGGAAATGTATCATCTGAACAATTTCTCCCCCCATTTCATTTCTGGATTGGAGCTGGTCCTCGACCACTTTGATAACTTGAACCTCTGAAAGGCAAGAAAACATTCAACAAACGTCACTCTTCACCATTGAAGATGATATTTTCGCTTTCCCGGATTTAAGGAAAATCCCCAGAGAAAGCCTCTCAACAAAAGACTCTCAGCAATACAACAGTTTCTCTCCGAAAGGTTTGCTGTCAAACAGGTCATCAGTGCCTCCAAATGGGATTACATCACATGGCATTTCTCTGAAAAGATTTTGAAGAAAAGTATGATATAGTATCCCCAAACAGAAAAGCAGTCTATCAAGAGACTCATTCTCCCCAGTAGAGTCCACAAATGGCATCTCCAACAGAGAAGTTTGCACACCTCTACAGCTCAGACAAATGGGTTTCCCCAACAAGTCTAACCTCAAATCTTTTCCTTCAAATGGCGTCTCCCCAGCAAAAGTCGGCGAGAAGTTTGATGAAAACCGCTATACATAGCGTCCCTTGTCAAGGAAGTTTATTGACAAAAGAAACTTAGACTAGTTCTGCGGCTGAAGACCCAGATCGAGGGGAAGTTTATATTAGAAACTGAGACCAGTTCCATGGCCGAAGACCAGGATCGAGGGGAAGTTTGTTTCGACAATTAAGGCCAGTTCCATGGCTGAGGACCAGGATCGAGGGGAAGTTTGTTTCAAAAACTAAGACCAGTTCCATGGCTGAAGACCAGGATCGAGGGGAAGTTTTTTACCCTTTTCTAAGTATCAGCGCTTAGCAAAAAAAGATGAATGAGTAAACTACCATTCATAACCACCGTCAAAATTTTGGGTATTCCAATATTTAATCCTCTTGCACCCTGAATGGCCGAATATCTTTATCATTCACCCCTTCGGGTCCAAGAAGATTAAATAGGGGCATCTGTCATACCCCAAATTTTGACCACCAAGATCTCCCATCATTGTGAAAATCATCACCACAATATGGATGTACCATCATACCTCATCAATCTCCTCAAGGATTGTTGAGCATTCACTACAACCAAAACTTAGGGATTTAAGCCCTCTCAGAGCACTTAGACAAAAGATCAATCAAGAAATTACATGATCTTCAAATTTTCTAACCTCTCAAACACCTATAAAGGATCAAGAGGACTCCCACATCAAGAATCAAGCACAAGGTTGCAACATTCCAAGTGGATTAAGCCTCAAGATCGCCAGTGTTACCAAATTAGGGTTTTGGTCGACTGAGGCCTCCAGATGGAATTTTTCCTCTGGGCATGATCCAATGCTTCAAAACATAACCTAAGATACTCCAAGGGACCTCATGGACCCAATCATCAAGTCAATTTAACCTCAGGGGATGCATTCATAAAAAATCAGGAATTAGGGTTTCTTGACCTAATTCATCCCTAAGTTGACTTTTGAGGAAAGACATGAACCAAGACCTCAAGACATTATTTGTGGGCCTCAAATACACCACATTGATCCATTTGCAACAATGGATTGATCCAAGAAGCTTGATTCACAAGTTTCAATTTCATCTGGACCACAATTAGGGTTTTGAAGGAAAAGTCAACTGTACCTTTGACTTTTGACCAAGACATGCTCCCAAACCTTAGGACATGATTCAATACACCCTATAACACCTATGGAATTCATCCATTAGGTTTGATTTAGGTCAAGGACTTAATTTCACAAAGGATCGCACAGTTTGGATTTCATCCGATAAAAAGTCAACTGTGCACAAAATCAAGTTTGACTTTTTTGGATTTTTTCACAAATATGGTTCCCCTAAGTCAAAAATAATGTTAATGTGTGGTATTGATCATCATTCATTAATAAAAACCAATAAAAGTGAGGTTTCTTGCAAAAGGGGCAACCATAAGAAACCAAAATTTTTCTAAGTTATGGAATAAAAATGATTTTGGTGCCAACTTCCAAGGATCATAACTTGAGATCCGAGTAACCATTTTGGGTGATCCAAAGCTGGATTTATAGGTCTTGCTACACTCTACAAAAGCTTCAACTACCTCAGACTCCAATTCTTCATGGATTTTTAGTTATGGAGTGATCAAAGTGGCTAAAAACATGAAAATTCACCTTTTTCCAGCACTTAGACAAAATTCTGTCTAAGACAGATTTCAAGTGAAACACCAAAACTTTGAGCACTTTCTCACACAGTTGCAAGATGAATCAATTCAAGGTGTAAACATCAAAGTTATTATGCATATTGCTAGCAATTCAAAGAGAAAGGTGATGTGATTTTTGAGCACGTTGCCGCCGGTAGTTATTGTTCTCAAGTCCTATGGATTAAACAACAATTGCTTGATTTCAATTTAAAACTTGAGCGTATTCCCATTTTATGCGACAATACTAGTGCTATAAATCTAACTAAGAACCCCGTATTGCATTCACGCACCAAGCATATCGAAATACGCTATCATTTTCTTAGGGATCATGTAGAGAAAGGTGATGTGATTTTTGAGCACGTTGACACTAAAAATCAACTTGTTGATATTTTTACAAAACCATTAGCTACAGAGCCTTTCTTTCACATCCGTAGGGAACTTGGAATTCTCGATATCTCGGATCGTGTTTGATAATCCTTTAAGATAGTGATCTTCACATATAAACATGCTTTTTTATTCTTTTAACTAACAATGCAAAGAGATATTTAGCTATATGTGAGGGCTCTCATCGTCAATAGTGATCAAGGTAATATCGTTCCGATTCATAGTTGTTTAACATATTTTGTGCCATGTTAACTACTTTAAACTTGATGTTTATTACATTTTGTGTATATATTGTTCATTTGGATGTTTGTTCTATGTGTGTGCATGTTTATTTATCTTTTTGGAACTTATGCTTGCAAAGATTACAATTTTTTTTTCATTTTTGACTTGGATGAGTCGACCGAACCATTTCATGGGTCGACTCATGAGCTGATGCATCTTTCAAGGGAAATGAACGGGTTAGCGTAGGATAACCTGCGGTCAGCGCATCTTATTTAAAAAAAAAAAATTCAAGTCCCAGTAAGTGTGCGCCGACGCACCCTGTCCATGGGTCAACGCAAAAATGACGCGCTCAGAATCCCCTTTAATGGGAATGCGTGCGCCGACCTAGTGCTTCCTATTCCCACTACATATCTTCATTACTCTTTATTTCTTGTTCATTGCATGTAAACACATCAGATTTTGTGGTCTTCTTCTCTCTATCTCTTCCATCAAACTACATCAAATACCCATTAAACTCCATCAAATCCCCATTAAAACCCACAAATATCAAAAACCCACAAAGTGTGAATCCTCAAGATTATAAGACAAGGGTTTCTAGCAGCAAGATCATCATTCTTCTTCAACCACCGCGCACTGTTCATCTTCTTTATCACCTTCATCAAAAATGGCTTCCCGACGCACAAGCTGTAAACGAACAACTAGAGCTTCATCTGCCGGAACTTCTTCAACACCGGTAACTATTAACTCTTTACTCTTTGATGAACTGTCTGGTCCTTTTGAGGTAGAGTTTAGTCTTCGTGTTGTTATTCCACAACATGGTTTCTATGTTTTGATGGGTCCAGACTACAAAATTCCTGAGATAACTGAAATGCTTAGTGTTCAGAATTTTGGTGAGTTTCTTGAATGTGATGATAAGTTCAATAATGATTTGATTCGATTATTCTATTTTGGAATTAAGGGAAAATTTAAGGGTGCTGACACTACAACATTTGTTGTCTCTGGCAACACTTTTTTAGGTAACATGTAAAAATTGTTGCCTAATATTCGTATAGGCAACAATTTATGGTTGTTGACAAAAATATATTTGCAACCCTTGATAATTGTTGCCTAAAATACTTTTGGGGACGTTTTTAGAGCGTAACTCTTTTATTTTGTTGGCAACGATTGTTAATTGTTCCCTTAACTACTTTTGGGGACAATTTTGAAGTGTGATTATCCTATTTGTTTAGTAATGTTTGATAATTGTCCCCTTAAATACTTTTGGGGACATTTTTAGATTGTTACATTAGTCCTAATAAAAGATTACATTTCTTCAATGTTACATAAAATTTTAGCAATATCAAATTTTTGGTGGCAATATTCCCTCCAAACTTATACACTAAAAAGCAAATATTTTCCTCTAAACATTATTAGAAAAAATGTAAATATAAAAGATCATCTAACACATTATATAATAATATAGTAATATATTATTATATTATGTGTTAGATAATTTTTTATATTTATTATATCATCTAACACATATCTCACATTTAGAAGAAACTAATTTTTTGGGATATTTTTTATATTTAGATTTTTTTTCATATTATTATCTAACACATCCCAACATTTAGAGGGAAATTTTTTATATAAAAAATCACTAATTTCTATCTCACATTTCAGAATAATATATATAAAAAAAATTGAAAACTAAAAAAAAAAAAACAAGTTAATAAAACAATAAACGCATAAAGTTCTTCTCCTCCCTATTCTCTCTCTCTCTCTCTGCTCACGCATTTCTTTCTTTCCGTTAAAAAAAGGAAAACAGCACTCAAATCTAATCTCACCTATCATCCTCTATCTCAGATCAAATAAATTGTAAGTAAAACATGTCAAGAACATAAAGGGAATTAAAAACCCTAGCTATGAAATCTGTTTCATTTGGGCGGATTTAAAGCAAATTACAATGTGATTTCAAGGGGGAAGCAGTTATAGCATGCGCAGAGAACACAATCAACAGAGAAAACGCGAAGAAAGCAGCAAAAATTGCCAACCGAAGATTTAAAAAACCCAAAATTTGTGGAGGTATGAATTTCTCGTCAAAGATTCCGACCACAAATTAATTTTTCAGTAAGATGCGATTTTCTGCTTCTTATTGTTCTGCTTCGATTTTCAACTATTCCATTTCTTTGTATTTATTTTTGTTCTGCTTCGATTTTCATTTTCCATTTCATTTTACCTTTTAATAGTTAAAAAAAAAGAGTATGACTTTAACCCAACCGTTAGAGATATGAACTGCCAAACTTCTGTAGAAATAGTCATTCTTTATGGGAAAGAGTTCTACACATAAAAAAATAAAACAAGTTAATAAATACAATTTTTTTAGTGGTTTGATAAGTTTATTGGTTAAGTTTGGAGTTTGAGATTGTTCGACCTGGATCTCTCACTGTTAGCATTTTGGAATGACCCGATATTAGAGTTCTTGGCATCTATATTCAAGCACTTATTTGCTTT
The DNA here is from genome assembly GCA_022829125.1 of Lathyrus tuberosus. Lineage (NCBI taxonomy): Eukaryota > Viridiplantae > Streptophyta > Magnoliopsida > Fabales > Fabaceae > Lathyrus > Lathyrus tuberosus. Next base: position 9,385,226 of record JALAZF010000210.1, read on the forward strand.
GTTTCCTATTTCATAGTTGTTGCCTCTTGGAATCCCTCTAGAGGTATTCCTTTTGATAGTGAGATATATTTCTCTTGTTTGTCTTCATCTGCAACTTTTAGTGGGGTGTTGGTTCAGGAGGGGTTTTGCTTGTGGATCATTTTGGTTTTTGCAAGCTTTTTGTTCAGGCTAGTATGCGTCGTGGCATGTGCTGGAGGGTTGTTCTATTTTTATATTCATCTTCATTTTCTTGGGTTGCGGTATTTTCGGTCAACCGGGTAGTATTTAATATTGGAGTTTGTCAATTCAAGGTGTATTTCGACGATGGTGCATTTGTGTCAGCTCTGTGTTCTGTATCTATGGGCTGGTGTTCTTATTTTTTTATCTCAGGTTGTTGTCTTAGGTTGTTGTCTTAGGTAGTTTTATTAGCTTTGTGCTTACCATGGTTGTGTAGTTTAACTTTTTCCATTTATATCTAGGGTATGCCTATTGACATTAAGTTTTCTTGTTCAATAATTTGCAGCTTCAAAAGATACCTACATGTACACAAAAGCCGTTGAAAGAAGATATATGCTATAAAGACTTAAGGTAAGAAGTATTACATCTTGAAAATTTTATATCTACATATAGTTATGTGTTTGTTTTTTGATCTTACTTCTTCTTTTGCTATCATCTCATTAGAGGTAACATTGAGATAAATTGCTTGCTTAAGTGCTGATTTTATGATTGGCAATGCCTTAGGGAAAATTTTGTCATAATAATTAGTGTATAGTTTCTTTCTTTCTTGGCCATTCAATTAATAAAAGTTCAGTTCTTATTTTTTTAATTTTTAGAATTTTCTTTTACGTACTTCTGTATGAAACTGAATAGATGTTTGGCAAAATCAAGTTGCACTTTGTAGCTTCAAGATAATCGTGTAATTCTATTAAATTCATTATGAATGCAAATGGACACACATATAGTAATATAATTGAATAAATAAGTGAAGCAGTGTTGAGATGGAATTCTCATGTGCATTGGGCAAAAGTTGAAAGAGGTGTGACTGGGTCTTGGGATTAGAAATAAGTTGGTTATAGCAGTTAAGTTGATGGCATTTTTATGGTTATGTTTGACATCTAAAAGCAAGGGTACATGTATTTATAAATGAAGGTCGGTTGTGTTTAATATTTGAGGAGTGTTTTTGCATTTCACTGCTATCATAAAGCGTTAGTTGTGTTTGTATTGCATGGGTTGTAGTGTTTTTCAGTGCGGTGTGCGTATCGGTGTGGTCTTCGATAGTTTGGTGTTGTTTTTTCATTGTTTATGTCGTAGCAGCGGTGGTTTTGGTCCGTTATGCAGTAACTGCGTCCACTGTTCTTTGCTGCTGGGGCATGGTTTTTATTGGTTAGTGTTAGTGGTATTGGTGTATTATTTTTAGTATTGGTCTATGTCTATCATAAATGGATATGGTTTATTTCTGTCTTGGCTGGTGTAAGGTGGCACTTCTTGTGCTTATTATCTAAATGCAATTCTTTTTGGCAGTTCTAAAAAAATATTTGAGGAGAGTGGTGTGGTAATGGTTGATACAATTCATAACTCCATCTTTTTGCATTGTCCTATTTTATGAATTGGACTGTGGACCACTAAATCATATACTTATAATAACCCACCAAAAAGAAAAAGAACATGTACTTGTAGTTAAGGCGCCTTGTATAATGATTTGAGGTGTATATTCCCCTGTTATGTTACTAATTTTAGATGTGTGGTGAATATATGATAGAAGTTTAATTTTGATACAACAAATATCTATCTGATAAAAGTTAAATTTTTTATTAGCATTTAATAAGATGTTTACTTTCAAATGAGGGCACTTTGAAGTCACCTATTCCATAGATTACAAAAGGTGGTGATGGTCGGTGATTGATGTGCCGCTATTTGCCGCTCTGTATGATTTATAACAAAGAATGATGAGTGCAATATTTTTGCCATGAATATTCTTACTCTACATTGATGGATAGAATAGAAGAGACCATACTTTTGTTTAGTATGTGTAGTAATCTTGTTTCATGTAAACTATCTCTAAAACTTAATTTAGGTACAATATATTTTGATAACATTTTTTAAAATCAAAGATTAAATTGTTGTGTTTCTGCAAATTATTTTGGGAAGATATTCAATCTTACAAAAACAATTATGATGTATTTTGTTTTGTTTTTTTATGCAGTAAGGTATCAATGAAGATGTTGAAAAGGATGATATAAATAATGAAATTCAAAGGGACGACGTTGATGATGGATTTCAAGAGGACGTTGCAGGTGACGAATTTCAAGAGGACGACATAGATGTAGATTATGAATTTCTAGAGGACGATATAGATGGTGAATTTCAAGAGGAGGACGTAGATGAAGAATTTCTGGAGGACGACATATGTGATGAATTTCAAGAGGACGATATGGATGATGAATTCCAAGAAGACAAACTTGAATGAGTTGGATGATGTCTTTTTTTACTTGTAGTTGAAAGCATTAAACTTGAACTATAGTTTTTGTTATTTTGCTAGGGTCATACTTCAAAGTATTAAACTTATTATTATAAGTAATGTTACGTTATATTATTTAAAAAATAACTATAAAATTTTTTATGGGGACACTGTAAAAACAATCCTCCTGATTTAAAAGGTGGGGGCACTGTAAAAATAATCCTCCTAATTCAGATTTAAGGCAACGCTTACTAATTGTAGCCGCATTTGACAACACTTAAAAAGCGTCGCCTCAGAAGCCACGAATAACCGTCCCATATTCCTTTTTGTAGCAACACTTAAAAAGCGTCACCTCATAGGACACGAATAATCGTCCCCTATTCCTTTTGTGGCAACACTTAAAAAGCGTCGCCTCAGAGGCCATGAATAATCGTCCCCTATTCCTTTTATTTAGGCAACGTTTTTATAAATCGTGCCCAAAGATCATGAAAAAACGTCCCCTAAGGCAATAGGCAACGCTCGCACAGGAGACACCTAGAAAACGTCCCCTATTATTTTAGGCAACGTTTTTTCGAGTTTTGGCAACATTTTTTAATTGTTGTTGGAGAGCCTAAATGTTGTAGTGTGAGTTTTCGTTTTCTATGAATAATGTGCGTCATCCTGTGAACAATGAGTCATGGAATACTTTGTTTCATATGGATACTGATGAAAATCTCCCCAAAGTAACTGACACCAACTTTGTTCAAAACTTTGAGTTTAAATCTGCTCTGAACTCTATGTTGCATGAACCATATCCGGACGATGTTGTGGCAAGTGAATTCTTTCCGAAAAATGTTACCACCGGTCATTTGAAATTTGTTGACCGCGTTCTGCAGTGGATTGTTGCTCGTATTTTAAGACCTAATAAAGGTGGGTACTCAAGAGTTGAGAAGGCAGAAGTTCATCTCATTTACATACTGAAGAATCAGATCAAAATCAACTGGCCATACTATTTTGCATATCGGATGTTTGTTACCCGCGACTCCACTAAAAGTATGGCTTTAGGTTATGCATCCTGCATTCAGAATATTTTGAACAAGGATGGCATCTCGATTTCGAATATTAGTTACATCCAGATTTCATCCGGACATCAATTTCAACCAAAAACACTCACCATGATGGGTTACACTTGGGATTCTGTTAAGAATGAGTTCAAGTACCGACACATATCAACTCATCCTTTTCCACATGAACCTAAAGAACCTAATCATGATGAAGGAAATGATGATGAGGCAGTACATGATAGTGACAATCAAGATGTTAACAATTGTGATTTGGTTATTCAAGAGGAAGACAACGAAGCATGGATGGGCTATCAACCAGAGGACAATTCTGATAATCAGGGCTGGGGAGATTGGCAAAACAACTACTAGACTGCTCTTGGAGACACATATGTTCCTCTCACCTATGGCGAGGAGTATGATTGGCGGCAACCTGATTATTCTGCACCTCCAACTCCACAGCCTCAGCATGATTTCCAGGCATCTGAAGAGATTCTGGCAAGGTTGTACCAGATAAATCTTCAACATCAAGAATTCCAAGCATTGCAAGAAATCCGCTATAATGCTCAGGAAGAAAGGTTCACAAACTTATCCAACCAAGTCTCGGCTCACATCACTAACTTCAACAGGTTTGCTGATGCCTCTATGACTCACTTCACCCAAATGGATGAGAATTTGACTCACCAGAATCAGAATCTTGCAAACAGTCTTGGCTTGCTCAATCGCTCGCTACTCGAACTTAACTTGCACTTAGAGGATTTGCCACCACCAGGCCAATGCCATGGGGGAAGAGGTCATCCATCTAGGGGGAGGAGACCATAGAGATTAGTGCATTATATTACTTGTGTTTTGCATTTATGTTTTGCTGTTTGGATTGCATGTTCTTTCCTGTTGTTTAACTTTGAACTTTGTTTCAGTTTGTTTTGGTTCTTTGTTTTGAACTATGGAATGAATTGTCTTTGCTTCTTATGTTCCGTATTTATCCGTTTCAAATTTTACATTAACTGTATCATATGTGGATGCATGTTAGTGTTGCCATGTTGCAAATATGTGGATGAATCCTTACTTGTTATAGTGTTATTCTTTTGACCACTTTCTTCTCTTCTTTTTTATGTTGACAAAGGGGGAGAAGGATAATAAGCAGAAATTAACCAAGAAATTAACCAAGTGTTAAAGACAGGGGGAGCTTGTTAGTTCTCAAATTACAAATCAAGAGAAAGCTAGACAATGTTGCCATCATCAAAAAGGGGGAGTATGTTAGGGCTAATGTCTTTCATCTATTTTGGTTTTAATGATGTCAATAAAAAAGCTAAGTATTAGATTGTAATTTGAGCGGTATCACTTCATTTGTCGGGAAAATTGCATATAATCATCGTTGTTCACGCGTCTAAACATATAGGACTTTGTCTTACCCATAAATACATGTGCATGATCATTATATTGGTGTCTAGTATGTTTGTCCAGGTCTTGGTCAGTTAATATGTGCAGAAAAATACATTTCTTGAAAAATGCAAGTGATGCGCCAACCCAACCTAAGCATGAGTCGACTCATGCTTGTTGGAACAAAGTTTGTGGAAAGTTAGGGAAAGCGCACGCTGACCCCTGCAGGTTGTGGGTCGACGCATGATTCTGGGAATTTGAAAATATGCAAAAACTGCATACTTGCATCGACGCAAGATGCCAATAGGTCGACACATGATTGTGAAACTTGCATAGTGATTGCCACGGGTCAGCGCACGCCGACCCACATTAAAGGATGGGTCGACCCAAAGACGCTTGAACTGAATTTTTTCACTTAAATTTTTCTGTTATTTCTGTTACAAGTTTTAGTGGGTCAAATCATTCTCTATAAATAGTCTGGTCATCTCATTTTCTAAAAACAAGAAACGTGAAAATTTATACCAATCTTTCTCTTCATCTTCATCTTCATCCTTGAGTCAACCAACAATTACACATAATCATTTTTGCTTGTGTTGTCCATTGCTATGAAGTGATAACGTTGAGAATTAGGAAGTGTGTGATCTTCATTTCTGGGTTGAGAATTGGTAGGTGTTTCTTGAATAAAACCTTAGGTTTTATCCTCCAAGAATCAAGTTGATTTTGGGGGTTTTTGGCACAAACCGTTTCGTTCTACAGGGATTCAGCAGTAAGAAGATAACCGAAGAACAGAGTTTTCTTTCAGCTTAGTAGGTACAGTCGAAGGTTTGGGGATCGAATTGCAGAGAATTGAAGTTGGCCGAGTGAAGGTGACTGAAGAACGGTGGTTTCTTGCAGTCTAGTAGCGTGGGACAGTGACTTGTTCAACCGAATTCGTGGCACTTGATTCGTCTTGAATCAAGGGAAGAGAAGGCTATGCATCAACGATAAAATACGTTTGGGAGTTTGGATGTTCATAGTTCTTCTCTTGTAATAAACAATTTGCAACAGCTACATATATATATATATATATATATATATATATATATATATATATATATATATATATATATATATATATATATATATATATCTCAATTCTAATTGTGGAATTAGGGGCAGAGGTACCCAAAGCGAGGACGATTGGGGAACTACCTAATCAAATCTCGTTTGTTCTCTCTTTCCCTTAACTCTTTACGTTTGATATCATTCGAATTTGCAAAGTCTAAATTGATCGAAATTTCTGAGCTGGTGTTATATTGAGTTGTTAAATTGTTTTGTAAATCTGATACAATCCCTTGGATTATATTTAGGAGTAGCTCAACATCACATTACTTTGAAATCTTCACTCTGTGTGCTAACGCACACCAAGTGTTCGATAATTTGTTTCAACGCAAAATCGAACGCATTTGCAATTTATTGTTTGTCAATTGATCACGTTGGATTGGATTAAACATCAAACAAGTGATACTTTGTTGGTTGCGTTTTACATTGTGTTAATCAAACTGAATTTTTCTCATCCATAATTCATTCTCAATATTGTCGTGCATATCCAATCCTTTTAGTAGAAGGTTAGTTGTAGACGTGTGATTCAGTGGTTGCTTCCGTTAAACATTTTTAAAACCAATTTTTTTGTAACCATTTGCGTGTAAAACTCAAGGGATCTATTCAACCCCCTTCTAGATCCATAGCCATCGTCTAACACCTTTGACTTTCGACCAAGACATGATCTCAAACCTTGGGACATGATTCAAGACACTCAAAAACACCTATGGAATCCATCCATTAGGTTCGAATAAGGTCAAGAACTTGATTTCATAGAGAATCACAAAGTTTGAAATTCATCTGACAAAAAGTCAACTGTGCCCAAAAACCAAGTTTGACTTTTGAGATTTCTTGACAAACATGGTTCCCTTAAGTAAAAAACAATGTTAACTCATGATTTAGATCATTATTCATCAAGAAAAATCAAGAAAATTGAGGTTACTTGCAAAAAGGGTAATTTTAAGAAACTTAAAATTTCTCTACGTTATGAAAAAAAGGTGATTTTTCCCAACTTTGCAAGGTCATAACTCCCAAACCACAAAGCCATTTTCTTCCATCCAAAGCTCAAATGAAAGCTCTCATTACACACTACAAAAGTGTCACAGTGCTCCATGAGCCAAAAAAGCTTGGATTTTGAGTTATAGAGCCATGAAGTTAGGGGTTCAAAACCTTTGAACTTGGACACTTAGTGAAATTTTTGGACAAAATCTGTTTTGTATTTTTACCAACTTTGAGGCCATTTTTCATTATGAACCAATATGAATCAAGACCAAAGTTAAACATCAAAGTTGAAGTATGATATAGGGTCTTTCTAAAAAGTACAAGAGCCTCCCATGATTCAACTTGAGCAAGGGGTTATAAGCTCCCCAAAATGGCATTTTTCACCCTGCCTACACAACAGCATTGGTACATGACTTGTATCCCACGATTTCTTGAGCCAATTTTGGACACTTGCATCATTGTATTTATGTCCAATATCAACATGAATGATAAAGAATCTGAGCACAAGACCACCAAGTCAAAAATCTTATCCCTTAGGCATGTGGCATTCAAGATTCATTTCCAAAAACTTCAACTTTGTCATGAAGCATTGAATAGATGCATAGAGCTGGCATGTATCAGTCCATAACATTACAAATGAGTCAAGATTAGTCCAAGAATCAGAAGAACATAGGCCTACAAGATTGACTCAAGTCAATGGATAGAGGAGACTTTGGCTACATGACAAATTCCTTTGGATGATAGGGTGATCCAGCCCCCAATCACTATTCCTTGCAAAAAAAAACTTCCTCTACTATAAATAGAGGTCATGTGTGACTGATCAAACCACCCCAAAACATCAAAATTCATGTTTTCCTCCAAATCACCTTTCAAAACCAGAATTTCCTTCTTTGGCAAGTAACATACGAATTTTCAAATAGAGAAGGATTCCACCACAACCAATGATCCTAACACCATACATACATCATATAGAAACTATCCAAACACTTCTCCATCATCTGTAACCTCAAAATCACAAAGCTCAAAATCCAATTTAGGCCTATTTGTAGTTGAGGTACCATAAGTTCCAGGTGTTTCCAATCAATTCCAAGCATCTCAACACACTACTTGAGGTCCAAGGAAGTTGTCCATATCATCAAAACACTTCTGTAACACCTACAACTGAGGATTTAATTTCCTCTTGCAGAGGTAAGCCTGACACTCTCAAACTCTATGATCCGTGCATCATAAATGTGTTTTCAAGTTACAAACATGTTTCTGTACTTGTATAGAGTGTTTATCCTCAATCAATTGCTTTGTAGCTGTCGTGTATAGGATTTCATAATGTTCTTGTAGAAATTAGGGTTCATATGTTCATCACTTGATTTCTCACTCCACACTTAATATAAATGCAATTAATTGATACCATTGGAATCCTTGTTCAAAAACGAGCAACTTTCATGTTTACAAAAGTCAAAACCATTGAGTAATCCGAGAGATGTGAGAGGTTTTGCAAATCTGGCCATGGAGGTTCGCGCGAGGAAGAAGAAGGTGACCTTGGCGCCTTTTTTGAATTTTTGAATATTTGAATTTTTGTTATTTTTTTTAATTGATTTCAAAAATTAATTTCTCTTTGATTTTTAATCATTTTTTATTAATTCTTTTTTTTTTCAAAATTCACATAAATGTTAAAATATTTTATTCTACAAAAAAATAAAAATTATATTATTTATTTAATATATTTTGAATTTTTGTAAAGAATTTCATTTTAATTGTTTTTAAACATTTTTTAATGAAATTTTTCTCTTGAATTTTCAAATTCAAATGAATTTCACACCTTCATATAAATAAAATATGATTTTTCAAAACATTTTTCAAAATTCACAACTTGTTTTTAAATATATTTGATATTTTATATCATTTTTTATTTAATTTTCTTTGAAAAAATTGTATTTTTTAAAATTAGGGTTTTTCCTTGATTTTAATTTTTCAAACTTCATTTGAAATACTTTTGGGCCTGTAATAGAGTGTAAGACTCAACCCCTTTGTAGAAAAATAAAATCTTGGGCCTCTGCTATAGTATAAGTCCCGGTACGATATTCAAAATAACTGTGCGACCACTGTTTTCATCTTGGCCTCCCCTTGAGTATAAGCCTCATTTTTCTTCCTTTCAATAATCATTTTGGGCCTCTATGTAGAGTGTAAGACCCATTCCTTTTTGTACATAAATAATTTTGGGCCTCGGTCATTATATAAGTCCCTCTGTGGTTTTCAAAATCGCGACGCGATCGTCGCCTGTCAAATAAAATTTTGGGCCTCTCCCTGAGTATAATCCCCGTTTTTCTTTCTTCACAAACAATTTTGGGCCTCTGCTATAGTATAAGTCCCACAACGTCTTTCGATATCGCAGTGCAATCACTGTTTTCAAAATAAGTCCTCTGGGCCTCTCCTTGAGTATAAGCCCCGACCTTTTGTACATAAACTTTGTTTTAAACAATAATCAACCTCCATGGGCCTCTCCTTGAGTTGTAAGCCCCATACCTCTGTTTTCAAAATCATCTTTCTGTTTTTAATTGGTACTAAGAGGAGAATTATTTCCGGTGAAACTGCTTTTAGACCACTTGGGCCTCTCTTTGAGTTATAAGCCCCAAACATTATTTTCTTTTAAACAACTTTCTTTTAATTCAAATACAAACCCAAAGTTTTCTAAAAAATTTCTTCAATTTCTTAAAACCCTAATCATACAGTTGTAAATCAATACAATCAATCACCATACACTTGGGCCTCTTCTCAGAATATAAGTCCCAACATCTTTTAAATTTAATGGATATTTGTTATATACCTTTCAATACACTCATTTGTATATATTCTTGTGCATATTTGTTTAGAGTTTCCCCAGCAGTTAGGTCTACACTTAGGTCAAACCAGAGGTTACTTCTAACATAGTCAATAACTAGTTTCCCCATAGGAAACTTCCCTCAATACAGTTTGCCTCCTCTTGGGCTTATTCAATATGGAACAGAGAAAGGATTAATTCCCCAGAGAGAATTAATTCCTGGTGAAACCTCTCCTAAATTTCTTCATACCTTAGAACTATTCAACAAAGAAAAGATTAATTCACGGTGAAACCTTTCTTGAACTCTTCTTAGTCTTGGACCCACAGGCTTCCTAGAAGTATCCCCAACCTCCTCTTGGGCTTAGTACAAGGACCAACAGGCTTCTTAGAAGTTCCCCAGCCTCCTCTTGGGCTTATTACAAGGACCCACAGGCTTCCTAAAAGCATAAGATAGAATTTAGTCATCTCTGCTAGTTCGATCCCCAAGAGAGTCAAATTGCCTGAACATCAATCATCAAAGGTTGATCTTCAAACCAATAGCCTCCTCCTGAGCATCATACAAAGACCCCTCTCTACACCAGAGTCTACCACTTCTTGAGAGACTTCGACAGTCTCAGCCTCCTGTCATACCCCGAATTTTGACCACTAATATTCCCCATCATTTTGCAAATCATCATCACAATATGGAGGGACCATTATACCTCATTAGTCTCCCCAAAGATGGGTGAGCATCCACTACAATCAAAATTAGGGTTTCAAGCCCTCTTAGAGCCTTTAGACAAAGGATAAATCAAGGAATGACATGAACTTCAACTTGTCTAATCCTCTCAAACATCCACAATGGATCAAGAGGACTCCCACATCAAGAATCAAGCACAATGTTGCAACAGTCCAAGGGATTAAGCCTCAAGATTGCTAGTGTCACCAAATTAGGGTTTTGGTTGACCAGGGCCTCCAGATGGAAATTTTCCTCTGGGCATGAGCCAATGCTTCAAAGCATAACCTAATATGCTCCATGGAACATCATAAACCCAATCATCAAGTCAATTTAGCCTTTGGGGAAGCATTTATCAAAAATCAGGAATTAGGGTTTCTTGACCTAATTCACCCCTAAGTTGCCTTTTGGGACAAAACATGAGTCAAGACCTCAAGACATTATTTAAGGGTCTATAACACACTACATTGATCCATTTGCAACAATGGATTAATCCAAGAAGCTTGATCAACAAGTTTCAATTTCATCAGAACCACAGTTAGGGTTTCGCGGGAAAAGTCAACTGTACCTTTGACTTTTGACCCAGGAATGCTCCCAAACCTTGGGACATGATTCAACACACCCTATAACACCCATGAAACATGTCCATCAAGTTTGATTTAGGTCAAGGACTTGATTTCATAAAGGATCGCACAGTTTAGAATACATCTGACAAAAAGTCAACTGTGCACAAAAGTCAAACTTTGACTTTTTGAGATTTTTCACAAATATGGTTCTTTGACCCCAAAATGATGTTAATGTATGATTGAAATCATCATTCATCAAGAAAAATCAAGAAAAATGAGATAACTTGAAAAAGGGGTAACCATAAAAAACTTAGAAATTTTCTAAGTTATGGAACAAAGTGGCTAGGGTACCAACTTTGGAGGATCATAACTCCTAAACCACAAAGCCATTTTTCCCCCATCCAAAGCTGGATTTGTAGCTCTCATGGCCCTCTACAAAAGCTTCAAACATAACTCATTCCAATTCATCATGGATTTTGAGTTATGGAATGATCAAAATCACAAAAAGTGAAAATGTCACTTTTTTCCAACACTTAGTGAAATTTTCACTAAGTCAGAATCTGCCTTCACTTTTTTCCAAATGTAGGGGCATTTTTCACTTGGATCCAAAAAGTATCAAAACTAACTATGATCAAACAGTTGTTGTATCATATGAGGGCTTTCCAAAATGGCCAAGAACTCCATCAAATTCCACTTGGGCCATGAGATATGACAATGGCAATATGCCTTGCTGAAAACTGCCAAAGCAAGGCAGATTTGTGCATTTTGCTCGATTTGCCAAATTTGTTCAAATGACAAGCAACTCTATCCATCTAAACACCTCAAGGGGGGACCAAGAAGGAACCAACTCTAATCCCAAGCCACCCAAGTCTTTGGAACAAGAAGTAGCATGCCAAACCTAGAAATCCCTAAAAGAGGGACAATACTCCAATTTTGGATTGAAGCATTTAATGGATGCACCAAGGTGGCATGGACTGACACATTTCCAATTGAATTCAGTCAAGGTTGATCCAAGACCAAGGGAACCAGCAGCCTGTGCCCTAACCTCTAGTCAATGGCTAGAGGAGACTTGGATTCTCATTGCTCAACATTGGTCAAACCTATGCTGCAGTTGCCATTCACTATTCCTTGCAAAACAAACTTGCTCTACTATAAATAGAGCTCAATTGTGTTCAGTTTGAGTACACCAAAGCCATCAAACAGATGCTTTCCTCAAAATCTCCTTCTCACTTACAATTTTTCCTTCTAAGGCAAGTCACTATCGGGTTTTGAGTTTGAGAGCAATTCCAATCAAACCAATCACACACACACACCTCATAAACATCATGTAGAAGTGATTCAAACACTCACATAACATCTGGAACACCAAAATCACAAAATCACTAGCCAATTGCTCAAGTTCTTGACAGATTTGCAGTTGGGGTATCATCTCAAGTTCCAGATCATTTCAATCCACTCCAAGCATCCAGACACACTCCATGGCACCTAGGGAAGCTATCCACATCATTGGAACCTAGTTGTAACACCTCTAACACAAAACACGATCACCATCTGCAAGAGGTAAGCATGAGCTCTTCTAACTCTATGTTCCATGCATTTTTTGTTGCACAATAATTTGGCCATATGTTCATAATCATGCATAGAGTGTTTACCCTCAATCAATTGCTTTGTATAAATCATGTATGGAATTTCTGAACCTTCATGCAGAATTTAGGGTTCTTGAGGTTTCTCTTTGATTTCTTATTCCATGCTTAAAATAAATGAAATAAAAGACCATAGACATGATCGTGAGGTGAAAACGAGTAGATTGATATGTAGATTGCATAATATCGTCAAGTATTTAGTGAGATTGGATAGAAAACGCAAATCTGCAGAAACAGAGGAAGGGCGCGTGTTCCTGCCATGTTCTTGGCGCCCTTTTTCAAAAATTCAAATATTTGAATTTTGTGATTTTATTTAATTGATTCAAAAATTAATTTCTCTCTGAATTTTAATGATTTTGAGTTGATTCTTTTTTTAATAATTCACAAAAATGTTAAAATATTTTACTTTACCAAAAAATCCCAAAAATATTATTTATTTCATATAATTGATATTTTTGTAAAGAATTAATATTTTAATTGTTTTTGACATTTAAAATATTTTTTCCTCCTTGATTCTCCAAACTTAATTGATTTCCAATTATTTTGTGGATATAAACTTGATTTTTCAAGCATTGATCCAAGATCACAACTTGTTTTTCACACATGTTTGATAAATTTGATCATTTTAATTAAGTTTTTATTTAATTAAAATACACATTGAAATTAATTTAGGGTTTTGATCTTAATCATCCAAAACAAATCATTTTCAAACACTTTGGGCCTCTAATAGAGTGTAAGTCCCAACCCTTTTTGTACATAAACCATTTTGGGCCTCACTTATGGTATAAGTCCCTCTGTACATTCTAAAACAACGGCACGATCGTCGTTTTCAAACAAAACTTTGGGCCTCTCCTTGAGCTGTAAGCACCACCACCCTTTGTATAAAAACATCTTTGGGCCTCTAATAGAGTGTAAGACCCAAGCCTTTTTGTAAATAAACCCATGGCGGGCCTCACTTATTGTATAAGTCCCTCTGTGTATTTTCAAAAACTTCGGCGCGATCGCCGCTTTCAAGCAAAAATCATCTGGGCCTACCCTCGAGTAGTAAGACCCATTTCTTTTCTTAAAACTCATTTGGGCCTCTAATAGAGTGTAAGACCCAATCCCCTTTTAACCTAAACCCATTTTGGGCCTCACACATTGTATAAGTCCCTTCGCGTTAAAAGAAAAATCTCGGCGCGATCGCCAGTTCAAAACAAAATCATCTGGGTCTACCCTCGTGTTATAAGCCCCATTCCTTTTCTTTAAAATAACTTTGGGCCTCTTGAGAGAGTGTAAGACCCATCCCCTTGTACAGAGAACTTTTTGGGCCTCAGTCACGTATATAAGTCCCACTATACAAATTCATACCACAGTACAATCACTGATAAAACCTTGGGCCTCTCCTTGAGTTGTAAGCCCCGACAATCTTTTCAAGGCACTTTCTCCTTTGATTTTGAATATAATATTGTTATCAAAGTTTTCTTTGTTGAACAACTAACAAAACAACATGGAAGCTCTACAACCGAGTAAGTGTTTACCCGCTTTCTTTATCCTCTTTCATATATATAACTGTATTGTGGGGTTGTTTCACTGTAAGTCTTCTTTCACAAACTTTTATATACTCGTAAAATATCAACTGTGTAATACTAGTATATCTATTTAGAGTTTTCCCCGACAACTACGTCTATCACTAGGTAAAGCCCTGTTGGTCACTCTTAAATACAAACAAAACTAGATCCCCATAGAATTACCAGACACAGTCTTCCCTCCTTTTGGGGTTAAACAATATGGAGACGTGAAAGGCAGCATTCTTCGTGAACCCTTTCTCAGACTGTCACTCTTAGAAATTGTCAAAGAAACTCTAACTCCCCAGAGATGATCTTTTCTCCGTGAATAGCATCTCTTGAGTTTCTTCCAAATTCTCGAACTTTCCTGGCTTGATCTATTCTTTTTTAATAGCCTGTCTTGTATTTCTCGGGGTTTGGGGACCCACAGGCTTCATAAAAGCATCCCCGCCTCCTCTTGGGCGTTGTACAAGGACCCTTCGGCTTCTTAGAAGTTCTCATGGCTTCTCTTGGGCTTAGTACTAGAGCTATCTTTCTGAGTCAAGTGTCAGACCAGTTAATGGGTTGACCTTCATCCCTTAACATACCAGCCTTCTCTTGGGCATCATACAAAGATCATCCATCGTCTGAGAATCTATTTCTCAAAACACCAGTAGACTTGGGTAGTCTTAATACCCTTTGGATTTTCCCATTTTCTTAAAGAAAAGGAAATAACTCAGATCCTCCGATCACAACCCTACTCATAATCTTTCTCTTTATAAGAACTGATGTTCGCTTTTATCCAACACACTGGACCTGACACTCAACTGAAACAGTCACCAGCATAAATAGCCTCCTCTTGGGCTTTGTACAAATGATTCTCCCCAGCGGAGCCAACCTTTTCAGACTCTCTTGTTGAGTCCCCAACCTTTTAGCCTCCATCTCGGGCTTCGTACGAGATACAAATCACTCTCTTGTTGAGTATAAAAGACTCTCTTGTTGAGTCAATTTTTTTAGCCTCCGTCTTGGGCTTCGTATAAGACACATACAACACTCTCTTGCTGAGTATAAAAGACTCTCTTGTTGAGTCAACTCTTTTAGCCTCTGTCTTGGGGTTCGTACAAGACACACAAAAACACTCTCTTGTTGAGTATAAAAAGACTCTCTTGTTGAGTCATCAACCTGTTAGCCTCCGTCTTGGGCTTCGTACAAGACACAAAGACACTCTCTTATTAAGTATAAAAGGACTCTATTATTGAGTCATCAACTCCTTCAGCCTCCATCTTGGGCTTCATACAAGAAACACATAAACACTCTCTTGTTGAGTATAAAAGACTCTCTTGTTAAGTCACCAACCTTTTTGCCACCATCTCGGGCTTCGTACGAGATACAAAACACTCTCTTGTTGAGTATAAAAGACTCTCCTATTGAGTCATCAATATCTAGCCTCCATCTCGGGCTTCGTACGAGATACAAAACACTCTCTTGTTGAGTATAAAAGACTCTCTTGTTGAGTCAATCAACCCTTTTAGCCTCTCTCTCGGGCTTCGTACGAGACACATAAAAACACCCTCTTGTTGGGTCAATAGCCTTCTCTTAGGCTTTGTATAAGGAAAAACCCGGATGAGTCAATCAACCTTTTAGCATCAAAGTTGTGCCTTGCTCACAACATACAAACACCAACAACTCCTCTTTAGAGATGACATATTCTCTCTAAAGTCAAAACCCTTTAGCTTCACATCTTGGGCTTCGAACAAGATGCAAATAAACCCTTCAGCTTCACATCTTGGGCTTTGAACAAGATACAAACCACCTTTAGTTTCACGTCTTGGGCTTTGAACAAGACACCAAAACAACCTTTTTCCTCCCATAGAATAGGAGGAACAACGATCGCTCTGATTTCCCTGTTTCGGGAATACGTAGGCATAAGATTGAAAAATCTTAGCGAGCATACTAATCAAAACCCCAAAAACCCATACCCTCATATGTCAACCCAAAAGCACCAAATCCTAACATCCTACCAAAAACCTCACAAATGGTCCAAACATTCTATTCTTAACAAAATAACTGAAGAGAGGCCCACATCTTAATCGCATCTGTAATCTAACAGACTGCTATTCAAACTCAGTATGCAAGCAGGGTTAATTGGAGACATCTATTTCCCTTCCTTAATCAGCTCAATAGGATAAAAAATGAATCGAACTGTAGTACCCAAGCGATCATGACTCAGGACCACATAAATCGCGCTACAAAAAAAATGGCGCCCACCGTGGGGCTTTCTTCTCTTTCTTACAATCTTCAGTAGAAACCTTAAGTTTAGAAAACGCCACAGAAGAGTGGCGACCATAGTGGGAGGCATTCCTTCTTGCTTTCCCATGGGATTAAACCCTAAATTCATGTCACATAAATGACGACTCTGCTGGGGGTCATTGTCTGTATAGGATCATAAGACTAGAGGTCTAGGATGATTAAGGCAAATATATATACTGCTTTTCCTAATTGATATCTATGTTTATTTTTCTGCTAATGGGAATGCGTGGGATGCCGTATGTGGAAAGATTGAGTATACACCTAAGATAGGTGATGGCAATGCGGGTAATCTTACTAGGAGTGAATTCCAGTTAAGAGTCCCCGATCGACCATCAAACTCAGTGGAGACTCCATTTGCAGATACATTGCCTATACGACTTCGGTTGTTGAAAGTAGTGTGGTCGACTGGGTTATCTGAGAAGCTGAGGTTTTTAGTAGACTTAAGCCATTTTGTAGCGCGGAAGCTATCGGAAATAGTTGTTACGCGATGCTACCCTCATTTGAGACCGCTCTAGGATACATCAGTTCGCTGGCGATCCGCTTGCTATTGTTATCCCAAGAGGGGTCAATGATTTTGCGGACAGGTACAAAAATCACTAGTATAAACCTTTGGGGGGGGGGGGGGGGGGGTAGAGCCTTGACTTCATGACACCAACCCTTTGACCCCATGTTTTTTCTATGTTTTTGTGTGCTGCATTCATACATTCATTAAAAAAACATTAAAAAGACAGAAAAAAATCTTCTCTTCTAGTCTCTCTTTTTCAAATTAAACTAAGACAATGATTGCAAATGTTGGATAAAAGGATTGTGCTAATAGATTTTGGTAGAAGGAGAACTCATAAGTACACCTTCAAGGTTCCAAAACTAGAGGATTTAAGAGGTTTGGCTAGGATGATAACCAACCAGGAGGCTTTCAGAGCCAAGTACGGAGGGCTGCTATCCTTGTTAAGGGTCCATGTTATCGAGGGAATACTGTCCACACTAATCCAGTTCTACGATTCGGTCTATCACTGTTTCACATTCTCGGATTACCAGCTAGCACCAACGCTGGAGGAGTCAGTATGCCATAAAAGCCTTTAGACAACGCTTTTTTTGGCATTACACAGCACTTAAAAGCGCTGTCTAAACTGGCGCTACTAAAAGATTAGACAGCGCTTTGGTTAATGTCAAAAGCGCTGTCTAAAGGGGTGCTTTGACTGAAAAAGCGATGTCGAAGACCGTTTTAGACAGTGCTTTTACAATAGACAGCGCTTTTGCTTATATTTTAGACAGCGCTTTTATTGTAAAAGCGCTGTCTAAATGGTACTTTGGACAGCGCTTTTTGTTTTTTTCAGGCTAACATTAGACAACGCTTTTTGCCTTTATTTTAGACAGCGCTTTTTAGTCAAAGCGCTGTCTAAACCCCACTTTAACCAGCGCTTTTTGTGAAAGCGCTGTCTAAACCCCACCTTAGACAGCGCTTTTGGTGTAAAGCGTTGTCTAAGGTATACGAATTTTTTTATATAAATTACTTAAAAAAAGCGCTGTTTGTTTTAGACAGTTTATATGCACCTGTTTTTAAACCACAATTTGCATGAGGTTTTCAACCACAATTTACACCTATTTTTCAACCACATTTTGCACCAAATTAATATCATAAATTGGAGCTTCAAACCAATATATACGCACCAATTTTGCCTATTTATATATACAATTTTCATCCAACAATTTATATATACAAAACAATTGATGATGCAAATCATTTCATCCAACAAAACATTTTGCTTCAAATCTACATATTACTTATAGAAATGCTAAGCAAAAAGCAATGCACATCAATATAACTCTATCTTTTACTTTGCACATATAACCTGAAACAACACAAAAAGATTGTAATTCAATTAAAACAAGACATAAACAATGTCTATAGTTACAAAGTTATACATACTCAAAATTCTCATCAATTAAAGTAAGAGTACAACATACCTTATAAAACTCCGAGCTCAATAATGAATTGACACCAATCCTCTTTAATTTCATCCAAATGATCTCTTGAGTAATACGCACACTTGAATTCATCAAAGTACTACATAATAATATAACATAGTTTGATTTAGTTTCAACTATTTAATTATATGAGAAATATGTGTTAAATATTAAAATAACTCATAAGTTAGAAATAACCGCAATCTATATCATTACGTTGCCGAGGACACTACACATGAAAAGAAAATATGGATAAATCCTAAGTTTTATCAAGTATCATCACTAATATAATAAAAAATGTGATAATTAATATACCTTCACCCCAATCCATGTAATGTTGTTGGCTCTCCTCTTTGGTACTTGGATATCTCTTTGTGCTCGAAAAGCTTGTATAATGCTAATAAAATATAAATGAATGTTGCACCCCGAAATTTGCCCTCCTTACTCTTTTTACTAGCTGGCTTATGTTTCATTTCATTTTTTGCATTATCATGTATGCATATCATTAGCATGGGGTCAAGGTGCCTGAGGCAGTTCAGAAAGGTCTTATCTGGTCTACTACATCATCAGGGATTCACAGGTGGCAAGGGATCTCAAGTGGATCACTCTCTCCTAACCAGTGCATGAATTAGGGTTTTGAGATTCTTGGGTTTATGGCTCCAATGGGAAAGCTCCTTGGGTTTTTATCATCAGCAAATGGCATATCTTATCTTTGTTAGAGAGGATACACGTCATATTCAGAGGAATTTGAATTTGGAGACTATGTTATTTCCTCCTAGACTGAGGGTGCCACAAACTAGGGTTTGCTATAAAGTCAGTTTATTTCTGATTTTTTTGGGCAAGACTTGATTCCATGGTATTCCTTGGGTCCCTGAGTACCTAGGAGTGGAAGGTTGTCCATCAGTTTGATTCAGGAGAAGTTCAATTGGCCAATGGACCGAAAATCAGTTAACTTGGTCAAAAAGTCAACTGTGGTCAACACAAAGTCAAACCTCAAGATTTTTGGTCAACATCAAGATTATGGGGTGAAATTCATCATTTGGTTAAGGGTTGATCATGATTCATCAAGGAAACCTCAGAATCATCAAGAATCAGGAGTTACTAAATTAGGGTTTTTGTAGTAAAAGCCAACTGTACTTTGACCAGGCCTAACTTCCACATACTTCATCAAATATTCCTCAACCAAAGCCCATCTTGAAGGAAATTTAATTCCCTACAACTTTGTGTCTCACAAGCCAAGTCCATAAATGCTTCATTTGGGAGATATGAGCCAAGACATTATAGGTCATTTTGAAAGTCAACAAAAGTCAACCTTTTTCAAAAGCTCATAACTTGAACATGGAAGATCAAATTGATATGGGACCAAAAGGGTTGGTTAGAGGACATCTTGAGGTTTCTAAGAAGTATTAGTTTGCATGAAGGAGCTAAAAATTGAAGGAGTTATGCTTAGTCAAAGTTGGGCAATTTTGAGGAGGTGCACAAAGCAAGCCATGCCTAAAATCCAAATTTTGACAAATGGGCCATAAGTTTCTTATACCAAACTCAAACATAAAGCCATGCACGACCCAAAGAGCATATATTTGATTTTTCCTCATTTTATTTTATTTTTATTGGATTTAATTAGTTAAAATTCAATATTAAATGAAATAATGCAAAAATCATTAAACTTGGAATTACCCAAGCCCAAGTCATTGTCAGAAGAATAACCCTAAGTATTTAAAACCTACTCATGCATTGGTTAGGGTTCATGCACGTGAAATTGGAGGGTCTCTCAAGAAAAACCAAAAGAGGATTCTTCATCAAAGCTCACGACTCAGGAGGTCTCATCACAAAATTCTTCCACAAACTCAACCCTAGGGATCTCTGGGACGAAAACCAACCGTCGCTTGGAGCTAAAAGCAGGAACAAAGGTCGTGCCATCTCAGGTATGTCGTTTTTTTCGTGGTCACCAAACCTCTCTTTTTGATATGTATAATGACGTGGTATACCTGCTGACCATCATGATATGTTTGGTTTTGGTTTTGGACGCGTAAATTGCTTGAACCGTTGATTTGAATTTTTTGGCACGTTTATGTTTCTCTTCGGTTTGATTTATATGTTGATCATCTGACGATTTGGGTTGTACATCTGAGATCCTCGTGAAATTCTGGACAAAATGATGTCCTCCTTTGTATTTTCTGGAGTTTTTTTTGAACAGGTGGCCGAAGTCTCGCCGGAGAAGACGATCGGAATCTTCTTCGGCCGGCAGCTACAGTAAACCCTAGCCCCCTCCCCAGTTTCAATCTGGACCGTTGATGTGAGTTGGATCCAATGGCTATGTTATATTCTGAGTCAATGGATTGGGTGTGATGAGTTGACTTAGGTTCACCATGCGCGCGCTTCTATAAACCACATGATCACATGACTTTCCTGATCCTCCCTTGAAGACTCCTCTGAAGGCTAGGATTGAGTCAAACCTTGGACTCTCATGGACCTCATCCGCACCAGATCACCAGTAGACTTGGGCTCCAGAACACTATTTGCACCCCCCACCCCTTCAGCCCAATGCCATTTTCAACGTGTTTCTCTACTCTCTGCACCCCTAGTTTTTTTATTTTTTTATTTTTGGCTGATGGATTTATATGTGGGCTTGCTAATCACACACCCTCTTTTCAGCCCACACTCATTTCCAACATGGACCGTCTGCTATACGCACCTCGTGCACATTTCACTTTATTTTATTTTATTTTATTTATTACATTTTCATATTTTAATATTAAAAATACATTCTTGCATTTTTAAATTACTAAAAAAAATCATGCATCATATTTATTCACTTATAAAATTTCTACAAATTTTATTTTTCATTTTCATTTTATTTTATCATTTAAAATTAATTGTTTCATGAAACTTCTTTTTAATTACACATCTCATGCATGTATAAATTTATTTACTTTCATTCTCCTCATCTATAAAACATTTTTCACTCGTTCTTTTTGCATTCATTCATTAATATTTCACATTGCATAAAAATATTTTTCTTACATTTTAATTTTATTTCACATTGCATTTAGGTCCTTCTCTTTGGCACGTTGAACCCTCTCCCTTATTTGACTTTTGTGTGATTATTTGAGTGGCTAACACTTTGAATTTTTGCAGGGATTTTTTATATATTGTTGGCCTCTGGTTGAGGATCCCTCAGGATTAATTTGAGAATTTTAGGAATCATTTTTCTAATTATTGGGTTTGTTTTCAATTGAGATTTTCTTGCAGGCGCACCTTTGACTTTATATGATTACCTTGTTTGAAATACATTCATGCCAATTGCTTTAGGGGTGCTCTTTGATTTCTTTGATTCATGTTTGGTTAATTATTATCATTGTTTGTCATTGTTTGATTTTTATTCACTTCATTGCTCTTATTCACGTCTGTTTCTTACTAACCTTCTATGCAGGATCAAGGTAAGTTCTTTAAGGGTATGGATAAATATCCATGGCCACCCTTGTCCTTTCTTTCTCTCCTATCTTCTTCCTTTAGGATTTAGGTTGTCGTCGAACCTCATTAACCGTAGGTCACCCATGCATGATAACTTTAGGATTCATAGTCCCCTTTAGAGTATCCCTTGTGTCTTCTCTCTTCTCATCTCAAACTTCTTGAAAACACTTAATAAGTATAAAGTGTATTGCGCACGAGCCTCAAGCGTAGGGAATGAGAAATGAGGGGCTTCCTCTCATCTTTCTAGAGTGTTTAGCGAGCGTCCTGTCTTGGGACGATGCGTTAAGTATTCGCCCCTGTGCCCTAGACTTTGGTGCAATGCAACTTAAGAACTAACTTAAGCCACTTCTGTCCTAAAAAACACAAACCAACTTCAAACCTTTTTGTCCTTCGGGATTTCCAAACTTAAAGGCTATTTTCAAAAAGGGCACGTTACCTTCCGTCTGAGTCGCAAACAGGCATCGACCCTAACTGCCGGACGCGAACTTAGCGCTGCTCATAAAAAATACAAGAAAGAACTTGGTCCGAACTACGTTGACTCTGAATTCCCCATTGCACAAAGGGGGTACGTAGGCCTAGGACGTCGACGTCCTACCGAGTCTGTCTTTGTTTTTCCCTCCCCCGTCTTAGTACAGCCCTAGATGATAGTATAACTCACCCTTAGATTAGACAACAAGCGTGGATCCCATCGAGTACGATGGACGCGTGGGGTGCTAGCACCTTCCCCTCGCGTAACCGACTCCCGAACCCAGGTTATGGTTGCGATGACCATTCCTTTCCCCCTTCCTAATGTTTATGCGGTGTTCCCTTTCCCTCTCTTGGGATAAATTTACACGGCTGGCGACTCTGTTTTTCCGCGCCACTCTCGCGTTTGTACCTGGATGAAAATCCTGAGAGCGACAGCTGGCGACTCTGCTGGGGACTCTGGTTGACCTACGCTGGTCCATCCCTGAGCGAGTCAATCCTAAAGTTTGCCTGTCTTTGTTTTCTTTGGGTGTTTTGTGTTTGTTTTGCTTTATGTGTTGTATTTTATTTTTATCGCATTTTTCGCATTTCATTTTTTATTACTATCATGCTGCTGTGCTGTGCTGGCTGTCTTTGTTTGCAGGTTGGGTGGGTCTAAGAGATAAGCCCAATACCAAGGCTTGAGAATACCCTAGGACTAGAGTGGAAAGTAGTGGGACCTACGTGCCCGCTTGGTACGTTTGTGTGTTCACGAAATTCACAACCAGACGAGGCTATCTTGGGACGCATTCTAACGTGTGCGTCTTGCGCATGTTGGGGTGTTGATCTAGAGAGCTGTTGACTCTGGTGACCGATCATTGAGGACCTTAGTGGAAACATCCCTCTTTAGTGGTGACAGTGGCAGACCACATCCCGTGGCAAACCCATTCGCACCCGAGGGCCCGCTTTGGAACTCGCATAGGATGGCCCCTACGTTTTGAAGAGAATCAGTGGAGGCACTCCTCGATTGACTTTAGTACTGTACCCAGAAGGATGAATGTACTATTGTTTCTCGACCTCAGTGCCAAAGCTGAGGACCTTCCGCTTTGGAGAATCAGTTGAGGCCTCCTCGATTGATGATGATGCCAAACCAGAAATGGTGAACGTATCATCATTTCTCGACCTGAGAGCCCGGGATACTGAACATCCTAGTACCTACGCGTGAGAGGGGATGGGTGTTTGCAGGTTTGCAGGTAACCGAGACCTTCAACATACCCTTATTCTGGATTTCTCATCAATGTCTGATTATGTGGGTTCCTCAGTGGTTCAGAGTTCTGGTTTTCTGGTTTCTTGTTCAGCTAACAGCACAACACATCCAGCAGTGTGCCTTGACCCCATGTTTGCATGAGCATATCATTTTTTTGCATTCTGACATGTTTGACATTCTGTAGGGCTTGCATCTTACTCTTGATTCTGGTTTTTTGAGGTTACTTCAGCATGGATGTTCGGAGAAAGAAGACTGTTGCCTATTCGTTCCCAGAGCCGACTTTGACACTGATTCATAAATTGATTAATATGGCTGGTTCCGGAGTTCGTACAGAGTTCAGTGGAAGGTATGGAAGACTTCTGAAATTTGTCTATAATATCTCCCAGTATGAGAAGGATTCCATTCACACACTTCTTCAGTTTTACGACCCGCCTCTGCGTTGCTTCACTTTCCCGGACTACATCTTGGCTCCGACGTTGGAGGAGTTCTCATTTATTTTGGGAATTCCTATTAGTCATGATATAGTTTTCTTTTCTGAAGAACACCCCGGTATAAAAGATATGGTTGTTGCTCTTCACATTAGTGAGCCTGTTCTTAACAGTAATATTGCAGAAAAACAAGGAGTTAAGGGTTTCCTATTGAAGTTCCTATTTGATCAAGCTTGTATGCATGTCAAAGAGAAGAACTGGACTACTTTCCAAGCTATTCTAGCTGTGTGTATCTATGGGATTGTTCTGTTTCCGAATATTCCTGATCTGGTGGATATGCACGCCGTCAGGATCTTTATGTTGAAGAATCCTATACCTACCTTGCTAGGTGATGTGTATCATTCAGTTCACTATAAGAATGAGAATAGGCGTGGGAAAACTGTGAGTTGCTGTGTGCCGCTCTTAGCTACTTGGTTTTTGAGTCGTCTCCCTGAATCTGGCGCTTTCGTTGATACGAAAGATTCTCTGAAGTGGTCTAAGAGGGTTATGGGCTTGACTGCCGATAACATCGTTTGGATTAATCGTGACTTGCTAGGAATGGAGATTATTTGCAAATGCGGAGAATTTCCTAATGTTCCCTTGATAGGGAGGAAAGGTGGAATTAACTATAATCCCTCCCTAGCTATCAGACAGTTTGGCTATCCTTTGAAGAATCCACCCGAAGAGCGAGATGTCCGAGAATCCTTATTCTTCAATGGTATTGAGGATCAAGGGTTGATAAGGAAAGTTGTGAATGCTTGGAAACAGGTGACTAAGAAGGGTAAGATTCCATTCGGGAAAAGTAACAATCGGGCTTTCCATCCATATAAAGAGTGGATTAAGAAGAGAGCAGAAGAGAAGCTTCTCCCATTCCCGGTGGAACCACCTCTGTATCCTTTGGTGATCGAGCCTCCTACCACCGTTGAGTTGGAAAAGTATAACACATTATGGGCTGAAAAGGAAAGGTTGCGGGAAGAAAATAATGAGCTAAAGAGAGAAATTTATCAGTGGAAGCATGAGCGGGGTGAAGCTGTTCATACCGCCAAGTTGAAGACAGAGCTCCTTGCTAAAGCAGAAAAAGAGCTTGCTAACATGGTCGCATCCAGGGAAAGAATGAAACAAGCTTTGGATGGTATCAGTAGCGTTCTCAGGTCCAAGGATGAGGAATTAGGCAAGGCTTTGTTGAAGATTCACAGGTTCAATGATCACCGAGAAACTGCCATGGCTGAGAATAAGAGAAAGGAAGACGACTACATAGCTAAGATTGATCAGTTGAAGTCGACGCTCAAGAAGAAAGACGCCGAGATCTTATCAGGGATATTCAAGAGACAAGTAGTCCAAGACCAACTCAATGAAGCTATAGCCTCCATAGAGGAACTGAAGGCCCAAGCTGAAGTGAAAAGATCTAGACATGAGGGACCTAGCATGGAAGGTGTTTCTGGAGAAGACGCTTGGGAGTTACATTGCCGATACTTGGATGGGATCATACACAGGAGAGGCCTTCTTATCCAAGGACTGATTCAGAGGCCGAAGCATCCCGACACCAGAAAGCTGTTCGAGGAAGTTCAAAACTGGTGCAGAAAGCATAGTGGATGGGGAGGATTGACTCTTGTAAACCTTGATGACATGCCTTAGTTTTCTTCCCTCTTTTATTGTATGTGGATCACCACCAGGCTTGTTGGTTGGGACCTATGGTTTTTGTATTCAGACTTGTTATCTTAGATTTGTGGTTGTTGACATTCGGCTTTTCTCTGGTTTTCTTAATATATGAACAGAAGTTCCATTATATCTTGTTATTAAACCAGAATCAAGGGGTGGATCGCCTTGTGAATTTTCAAACACGTCCATTTGCATTTGCATATTCATAATCGTTTTACATAATCAGTTTGCATGACAGGTGTTTATTTCCGGTGTTCTTATCTTGTTCTAATCTCGGGATTTCAGATCAGCACATTCACCGGTATTTTACCAGACCAAATCAGAAGAGAATCATGGAACGAATCCAAGCTGAGTTGAGGGAAATGCGAAGCCAGATGGGGCAATTTGGGGAAGACATGCTCCAGGAGCAGAGAATGCTAAGGGAAGAGATCAATCAGATGAAGACTCAGATGGGTTTAATCATGGAAATTTTAAATAGGGAAGACAGTCATGTGCCCGCTTCCACAACAGAGGTCCTTACTCTTCCTATCTCTTTGGGGTCTCCTCTAGACCATGGATTGCCTCGTGGATCCTCTCCACCGTCAGAGCTTTTTTATCAACAACCGTTTTTTGAGGGTCTTAATCCAGAAAAGTTTGAAAAGAAGCTTGACCAGATTCCGGTGCCATACGCTCAGTTGCTTCAGCACCTGCTCAAGTTTCAGCTGATTGAATTGATTGCTGCGGGACCTCCACACACCAAGTTTCGTATGGGTTCCAATGTCCATGATAGGTGTGAATTCCATTCAGGGGCGCCTGGTCATAATGTTGAAAATTGTAAGATGCTCAAGTATAAAGTCCAAGAGCTCATTGACTCAGGGGCAATCAAGTTTACATCAGTTGGCACTGGTAAACAAAGTGATGTTACTCCCAGTGTTGCAAAGGGACTGATGACTCCCTCTTTTGCCAAAGGATCCACCTCGCGTCAGGGATCTCTTCCACAACCCTTGTTTGTACCTCAGCTGAGTGCAGAAAGGAAAGTGCAGGGCCAGACTGGGCGCCCAAATCAGCACCGACAGCAGAATTATCAGCAACAGGGGCAATCGAGACCAAGAAGGCCCAAAAGGATAATTGATTGTGTTCCTATCCCTTATAGTCAGCTGTTTACGCGCCTGCTCAAGAAGTCTCTGATTCAAACAAGGGGTACCGCGCCAGTACCGTACCCTATTCCTCCCGATTATGACATGACTGCTAGGTGTGAGTTCCACTCGGGAACGTTCGGGCACACGATTGATGAGTGTAATGTATTCAGGCATAAGGTGCAAGACCTGGTGGACTCAGAGATCATTGTATTCACTGAAGATGATATGTACATCAATGGAAGCCTCCTTTCTCAAATGAACACTCAGTCTGCAAGTACGTCCAGACAGAATTAAGCTTCCTCGGCAATGGCAATCTTCAGCTTCTTTACTGCGTTTTCATTTGTAGTTTCTTATTTCTTGTTAAAGCATCGTATGCATGTAAGACTCGTTTGTTTTTTAATGATGATATTAATGCAATGAGTATGTTTTCCTTGAAGAAATCCATTCGTATTCACTCTTAAATGCACTGCAATATCAATTTATCTTGTTAAGAACTCTTGAGGGAGGATGACGAAATAAGAACGCAGGTCTCTAATGGTACGCTTTTGGATAGAACCCTGTTGAGGATGTACATGCATTATTTCAAAACCATAAACACTGGAGAGATAAGGAGATAAACCCTCGTTAACCCCTTTGTGCCTCGGAGTAGGAGTTTCTTTCGTACGAAAAAACCCTCATATTTAACCCAGGGGCAGGGTAGGCGTCAGTTAGTTTGACCGAGCGCTCAAATTCCAAGGAGAGTGTGCAAGAGATATGAAACCCCGATGGTTATCCGTCAACAACTAAGGAGTGAGGCAGTCACAACCCTTTCAAGCAAGTAAGATAACCAGTGTCACACGTTTTGTTCAAAAGGGGAATAAAAAGAGAAAGCCCGCTAAGTTGAAGCTTGAGAACAAGCGACTTAGGCAAAAGTTAGGGCGTCCCGCTGGACTTCAAAATCGAAAAAACTCAAAAGAGTCAGTCCAGGCAAAAATTAGGGATAAAAAAAAAAAAGAAAGAAAAAGCGAAAGGCGAAAAGAAAATCCCCGATAAGAACAAATTCGTGTGATTACAGACAAAAGATAAAAGGGATGACTATCACTCCAAAACCTCCTTAGGGGTCAAACCATTAGTGGCATAGGTTCCTTGAAGATCATAAATCTTTCGAGAAATGAGCGTTTGGGTCAGATTAACTAAACATAGGACTGGAGAACATCACGAAGAGTGGGTGGGCACCGATAAACTTTGAGCCATAAATCCTTTTTCTGAAACCGTGAACCAGACCACGTTACAACCCTCTAAAGTCCTAATTGAAACAGGGTTTATTCCGAAGGCGTACTTCAATAGGACAGCGTTCCTGACTCCTATAAGTTGTGTTAATAATATTTGTTGGTATTGCATGTGCGCATTGTTTTGCCATTCAAAAATCAAGGTCGCGTCCCAGCTAGCGTTTCGTTCACGAGGTTGGGCGACGCATTTTCAATAAAAACTTCAAGGTTAACATGAGTGTTGCATTAGAATTCTCATAGATAACTTGTTCTGTTTGCATACATGCGCCTAAGCATCAATGTAGCTTACACAGTGAAAGTCAGTCAAGAAACTTGATCCTGCCAAGTTGGGTTGCTTGAAAATTCCAAAGGACAATCATATCAAGAGGCATGCTGCCAAGAGACTCAGTGTAGAGTGGGCTCTCCCAGTAAGTCGTGTTAAGATGGAGCCAATCTGGGGCAGTCACGTCGAGAAGTCCCTTTGAAATTCAGTTATTATGTCGAGATATGATAAATCTCTCCAAGAGTTTGAAGACCCTGGGGCAGTGCGAATGCCCGGTCTTCTGTAAAATCCTCTTGAGGTGATTTCTTCCATTAGACCTGGTGGTCTGGGGCAAGTGGAAAGTTCAAAGGGCCGTCTATGACCTTAGAAACAAGTCAGGATTGAAGGGCAACAGGATCGTACTTCCCCAGCAGCTTACTCTCCCCAGCATTGAGGTTGCAATTTCCTCAGCAGAGCAGACCTTCCCTAGCAGGAGACTTAGGAGGTATTTTCCCCAGGTCAAGACGTTATTTCCCCACAAAGTCAAGGTGCTCCTTCTCCCCCATCAGCAGGCTAAGTCCAGCAGTATCCCCAGTAGGTTTTAAATCCAAAGTGATATTTGACACTTTCTTGATCCAGGCCGTGGTTTCCTTTTTCAAAAAATTATGTATAATCCCCAGTAGAGTGAATGTTCATCTGAGACTTCATCCCCAGCAGAAGTTATTGATCCAGAGAGTCGGTCACGGTGATCCTTCTCAACGGAGTTCTGGGATTCAGAGGACAATTTATTTTTGTCAGCCCGATCTAAATCATTCTTTTCTCTCCGGCATTTATTTTGCTGGAGGGACCCCTTTTTGCATATCATAAGCACTTGCATTGCATCCTCAAATGCGTAGCATTTCCACTTCGTGTGGAGCATTACGGCAAAATTCAAACATTTGCATTCGAAGCATAAGCCAGGTTTGACGCTCTCTTTGCCAGTTTCTCTTTCTCAGCGGAGATAACACAGTTCAGGAGATTTTGGGAGGGATGTGTTCCTCATATTTGTGTTCCCCGGCAAAGTCTTTTATTTAGACTTATCCATTCCCCAGCGAGATTAATCCCCGGTAAAAGTTGCTTGAAACCTTTACACCCGTCCGTGTACCTTTTAGATACCCGTCCGTATTGAAACCTTTACACCCGTCCGTGTACCTTTTTGATACCCGTCCGTATTGAAACCTTTACACCCGTCCGTGTACCCTTTTGATACCCGTCCGTATTGAGCTTTCTACACCCGTCCGTGTACCTTTTAGATACCCGTCCGTATTGAAACCTTTACACCCGTCCGTGTACCTTTTTTATACCCGTCCGTATTGAGCTTTCTACACCCGTCTGTGTACCTTTTAGATACCCGTCCGTATTGAAACCTTTACACCCGTCCGTGTACCCTTTTGATACCCGTCCGTGTTGAAACCTTTACACCCGTCCGTGTACCTTTGAGATACCCATCCGTATTGAAACCTTTACACCCGTCCGTGTACCTTTTTGATATCTGTCCGTATTGAAACCTTTACACCCGTCCGTGTACCTTTTTGATACCCGTCCGTATTGAGCTTTCTACACCCGTTCGTGTACCATTCCGATACCCGTCCGTATTGAACCTTTTTACACCCGTCCGTGTACCTTTTAAATACCCGTCCGTATTAAACCTTTTTACACCCGTCTGTGTACCTTTTAGATACCCGTCCGTATTAAACCTTTTTACACCCGTCCGTGTACCTTTAGATACTCGTCCGTATTGAATCCTTTTACACCCGCCCAGGTATCTCTTCAGTACCCGTCCGTAATTGATTTTCTGAATTCCTTGACACCCGTAAGTGTTTATCCCCGGCATAGTTAACACTCGTTTGTGTTTATTTCGTGACTTTCCAATACCTTGGTTTTCAACACTCGTACGTACCGTGACAAGTGCAGCATTTATTGCTCGTTCCCCAGTGAGTCGTCCCTCTTCTGTTGGTCGCAAATTTCTGGAGTTCTTTCAATATTCAATCGCCGTGTATCCTGGAATGTCTGAGAGCCGTTGCTATCATACCTTCAGGACCAAGTTGATTGAATAGGGGCAGCTGTTGCACCCCAAAATTTGCCCTCCTTACTCTTTTTACTAGCTGGCTTATGTTTCATTTCATTTTTTGCATTATCATGTATGCATATCATTAGCATGGGGTCAAGGTGCCTGAGGCATTTCAGAAAGGTCTTATCTGGTCTACTACATCATCAGGGATTCACAGGTGGCAAGGGATCTCAAGTGGATCACTCTCTCCTAACCAGTGCATGAATTAGGGTTTTGAGATTCTTGGGTTTATGGCTCCAATGGGAAAGCTCCTTGGGTTTTTATCATCAGCAAATGGCATATCTTATCTTTGTTAGAGAGGATACACGTCATATTCAGAGGAATTTGAATTTGGAGACTATGTTATTTCCTCCTAGACTGAGGGTGCCACAAACTAGGGTTTGCTATAAAGTCAGTTTATTTCTGATTTTTTTGGGCAAGACTTGATTCCATGGTATTCCTTGGGTCCCTGAGTACCTAGGAGTGGAAGGTTGTCCATCAGTTTGATTCAGGAGAAGTTCAATTGGCCAATGGACCGAAAATCAGTTAACTTGGTCAAAAAGTCAACTGTGGTCAACACAAAGTCAAACCTCAAGATTTTTGGTCAACATCAAGATTATGGGGTGAAATTCATCATTTGGTTAAGGGTTGATCATGATTCATCAAGGAAACCTCAGAATCATCAAGAATCAGGAGTTACTAAATTAGGGTTTTTGTAGTAAAAGCCAACTGTACTTTGACCAGGCCTAACTTCCACATACTTCATCAAATATTCCTCAACCAAAGCCCATCTTGAAGGAAATTTAATTCCCTACAACTTTGTGTCTCACAAGACAAGTCCATAAATGCTTCATTTGGGAGATATGAGCCAAGACATTATAGGTCATTTTGAAAGTCAACAAAAGTCAACCTTTTTCAAAAGCTCATAACTTGAACATGGAAGATCAAATTGATATGGGACCAAAAGGGTTGGTTAGAGGACATCTTGAGGTTTCTAAGAAGTATTAGTTTGCATGAAGGAGCTAAAAATTGAAGGAGTTATGCTTAGTCAAAGTTGGACAATTTTGAGGAGGTGCACAAAGCAAGCCATGCCTAAAATCCAAATTTTGACAAATGGGCCATAAGTTTCTTATACCAAACTCAAACATAAAGCCATGCACGACCCAAAGAGCATATATTTGATTTTTCCTCATTTTATTTTATTTTTATTGGATTTAATTAGTTAAAATTCAATATTAAATGAAATAATGCAAAAATCATTAAACTTGGAATTACCCAAGCCCAAGTCATTGTCAGAAGAATAACCCTAAGTATTTAAAACCTACTCATGCATTGGTTAGGGTTCATGCACGTGAAATTGGAGGGTCTCTCAAGAAAAACCAAAAGAGGATTCTTCATCAAAGCTCACGACTCAGGAGGTCTCATCACAAAATTCTTCCACAAACTCAACCCTAGGGATCTCTGGGACGAAAACCAACCGTCGCTTGGAGCTAAAAGCAGGAACAAAGGTCGTGCCATCTCAGGTATGTCGTTTTTTTCGTGGTCACCAAACCTCTCTTTTTGATATGTATAATGACGTGGTATACCTGCTGACCATCATGATATGTTTGGTTTTGGTTTTGGACGCGTAAATTGCTTGAACCGTTGATTTGAATTTTTTGGCACGTTTATGTTTCTCTTCGGTTTGATTTATATGTTGATCATCTGACGATTTGGGTTGTACATCTGAGATCCTCGTGAAATTCTGGACAAAATGATGTCCTCCTTTGTATTTTCTGGAGTTTTTTTTGAACAGGTGGCCGAAGTCTCGCCGGAGAAGACGATCGGAATCTTCTTCGGCCGGCAGCTACAGTAAACCCTAGCCCCCTCCCCAGTTTCAATCTGGACCGTTGATGTGAGTTGGATCCAATGGCTATGTTATATTCTGAGTCAATGGATTGGGTGTGATGAGTTGACTTAGGTTCACCATGCGCGCGCTTCTATAAACCACATGATCACATGACTTTCCTGATCCTCCCTTGAAGACTCCTCTGAAGGCTAGGATTGAGTCAAACCTTGGACTCTCATGGACCTCATCCGCACCAGATCACCAGTAGACTTGGGCTCCAGAACACTATTTGCACCCCCCACCCCTTCAGCCCAATGCCATTTTCAACGTGTTTCTCTACTCTCTGCACCCCTAGTTTTTTTATTTTTTTATTTTTGGCTGATGGATTTATATGTGGGCTTGCTAATCACACACCCTCTTTTCAGCCCACACTCATTTCCAACATGGACCGTCTGCTATACGCACCTCGTGCACATTTCACTTTATTTTATTTTATTTTATTTATTACATTTTCATATTTTAATATTAAAAATACATTCTTGCATTTTTAAATTACTAAAAAAAATCATGCATCATATTTATTCACTTATAAAATTTCTACAAATTTTATTTTTCATTTTCATTTTATTTTATCATTTAAAATTAATTGTTTCATGAAACTTCTTTTTAATTACACATCTCATGCATGTATAAATTTATTTACTTTCATTCTCCTCATCTATAAAACATTTTTCACTCGTTCTTTTTGCATTCATTCATTAATATTTCACATTGCATAAAAATATTTTTCTTACATTTTAATTTTATTTCACATTGCATTTAGGTCCTTCTCTTTGGCACGTTGAACCCTCTCCCTTATTTGACTTTTGTGTGATTATTTGAGTGGCTAACACTTTGAATTTTTGCAGGGATTTTTTATATATTGTTGGCCTCTGGTTGAGGATCCCTCAGGATTAATTTGAGAATTTTAGGAATCATTTTTCTAATTATTGGGTTTGTTTTCAATTGAGATTTTCTTGCAGGCGCACCTTTGACTTTATATGATTACCTTGTTTGAAATACATTCATGCCAATTGCTTTAGGGGTGCTCTTTGATTTCTTTGATTCATGTTTGGTTAATTATTATCATTGTTTGTCATTGTTTGATTTTTATTCACTTCATTGCTCTTATTCACGTCTGTTTCTTACTAACCTTCTATGCAGGATCAAGGTAAGTTCTTTAAGGGTATGGATAAATATCCATGGCCACCCTTGTCCTTTCTTTCTCTCCTATCTTCTTCCTTTAGGATTTAGGTTGTCGTCGAACCTCATTAACCGTAGGTCACCCATGCATGATAACTTTAGGATTCATAGTCCCCTTTAGAGTATCCCTTGTGTCTTCTCTCTTCTCATCTCAAACTTCTTGAAAACACTTAATAAGTATAAAGTGTATTGCGCACGAGCCTCAAGCGTAGGGAATGAGAAATGAGGGGCTTCCTCTCATCTTTCTAGAGTGTTTAGCGAGCGTCCTGTCTTGGGACGATGCGTTAAGTATTCGCCCCTGTGCCCTAGACTTTGGTGCAATGCAACTTAAGAA
The DNA here is from genome assembly GCA_022829125.1 of Lathyrus tuberosus. Lineage (NCBI taxonomy): Eukaryota > Viridiplantae > Streptophyta > Magnoliopsida > Fabales > Fabaceae > Lathyrus > Lathyrus tuberosus. Next base: position 9,419,136 of record JALAZF010000210.1, read on the forward strand.
CTAACTTAAGCCACTTCTGTCCTAAAAAACACAAACCAACTTCAAACCTTTTTGTCCTTCGGGATTTCCAAACTTAAAGGCTATTTTCAAAAAGGGCACGTTACCTTCCGTCTGAGTCGCAAACAGGCATCGACCCTAACTGCCGGACGCGAACTTAGCGCTGCTCATAAAAAATACAAGAAAGAACTTGGTCCGAACTACGTTGACTCTGAATTCCCCATTGCACAAAGGGGGTACGTAGGCCTAGGACGTCGACGTCCTACCGAGTCTGTCTTTGTTTTTCCCTCCCCCGTCTTAGTACAGCCCTAGATGATAGTATAACTCACCCTTAGATTAGACAACAAGCGTGGATCCCATCGAGTACGATGGACGCGTGGGGTGCTAGCACCTTCCCCTCGCGTAACCGACTCCCGAACCCAGGTTATGGTTGCGATGACCATTCCTTTCCCCCTTCCTAATGTTTATGCGGTGTTCCCTTTCCCTCTCTTGGGATAAATTTACACGGCTGGCGACTCTGTTTTTCCGCGCCACTCTCGCGTTTGTACCTGGATGAAAATCCTGAGAGCGACAGCTGGCGACTCTGCTGGGGACTCTGGTTGACCTACGCTGGTCCATCCCTGAGCGAGTCAATCCTAAAGTTTGCCTGTCTTTGTTTTCTTTGGGTGTTTTGTGTTTGTTTTGCTTTATGTGTTGTATTTTATTTTTATCGCATTTTTCGCATTTCATTTTTTATTACTATCATGCTGCTGTGCTGTGCTGGCTGTCTTTGTTTGCAGGTTGGGTGGGTCTAAGAGATAAGCCCAATACCAAGGCTTGAGAATACCCTAGGACTAGAGTGGAAAGTAGTGGGACCTACGTGCCCGCTTGGTACGTTTGTGTGTTCACGAAATTCACAACCAGACGAGGCTATCTTGGGACGCATTCTAACGTGTGCGTCTTGCGCATGTTGGGGTGTTGATCTAGAGAGCTGTCGACTCTGGTGACCGATCATTGAGGACCTTAGTGGAAACATCCCTCTTTAGTGGTGACAGTGGCAGACCACATCCCGTGGCAAACCCATTCGCACCCGAGGGCCCGCTTTGGAACTCGCATAGGATGGCCCCTACGTTTTGAAGAGAATCAGTGGAGGCACTCCTCGATTGACTTTAGTACTGTACCCAGAAGGATGAATGTACTATTGTTTCTCGACCTCAGTGCCAAAGCTGAGGACCTTCCGCTTTGGAGAATCAGTTGAGGCCTCCTCGATTGATGATGATGCCAAACCAGAAATGGTGAACGTATCATCATTTCTCGACCTGAGAGCCCGGGATACTGAACATCTTAGTACCTACGCGTGAGAGGGGATGGGTGTTTGCAGGTTTGCAGGTAACCGAGACCTTCAACATACCCTTATTCTGGATTTCTCATCAATGTCTGATTATGTGGGTTCCTCAGTGGTTCAGAGTTCTGGTTTTCTGGTTTCTTGTTCAGCTAACAGCACAACACATCCAGCAGTGTGCCTTGACCCCATGTTTGCATGAGCATATCATTTTTTTGCATTCTGACATGTTTGACATTCTGTAGGGCTTGCATCTTACTCTTGATTCTGGTTTTTTGAGGTTACTTCAGCATGGATGTTCGGAGAAAGAAGATTGTTGCCTATTCGTTCCCAGAGCCGACTTTGACACTGATTCATAAATTGATTAATATGGCTGGTTCCGGAGTTCGTACAGAGTTCAGTGGAAGGTATGGAAGACTTCTGAAATTTGTCTATAATATCTCCCAGTATGAGAAGGATGCCATTCACACACTTCTTCAGTTTTACGACCCGCCTCTGTGTTGCTTCACTTTCCCGGACTACATCTTGGCTCCGACGTTGGAGGAGTTCTCATTTATTTTGGGAATTCCTATTAGTCATGATATAGTTTTCTTTTCTGAAGAACACCCCGGTATAAAAGATATGGTTGTTGCTCTTCACATTAGTGAGCCTGTTCTTAACAGTAATATTGCAGAAAAACAAGGAGTTAAGGGTTTCCTATTGAAGTTCCTATTTGATCAAGCTTGTATGCATGTCAAAGAGAAGAACTGGACTACTTTCCAAGCTATTCTAGCTGTGTGTATCTATGGGATTGTTCTGTTTCCGAATATTCCTGATCTGGTGGATATGCACGCCGTCAGGATCTTTATGTTGAAGAATCCTATACCTACCTTGCTAGGTGATGTGTACCATTCAGTTCACTATAAGAATGAGAATAGGCGTGGGAAAACTGTGAGTTGCTGTGTGCCGCTCTTAGCTACTTGGTTTTTGAGTCGTCTCCCTGAATCTGGCGCTTTCGTTGATACGAAAGATTCTCTGAAGTGGTCTAAGAGGGTTATGGGCTTGACTGCCGATAACATCGTTTGGATTAATCGTGACTTGCTAGGAATGGAGATTATTTGCAAATGCGGAGAATTTCCTAATGTTCCCTTGATAGGGAGGAAAGGTGGAATTAACTATAATCCCTCCCTAGCTATCAGACAGTTTGGCTATCCTTTGAAGAATCCACCCGAAGAGCGAGATGTCCGAGAATCCTTATTCTTCAATGGTATTGAGGATCAAGGGTTGATAAGGAAAGTTGTGAATGCTTGGAAACAGGTGACTAAGAAGGGTAAGATTCCATTCGGGAAAAGTAACAATCGGGCTTTCCATCCATATAAAGAGTGGATTAAGAAGAGAGCAGAAGAGAAGCTTCTCCCATTCCCGGTGGAACCACCTCTGTATCCTTTGGTGATCGAGCCTCCTACCACCGTTGAGTTGGAGAAGTATAACACATTATGGGCTGAAAAGGAAAGGTTGCGGGAAGAAAATAATGAGCTAAAGAGAGAAATTTATCAGTGGAAGCATGAGCGGGGTGAAGCTGTTCATACCGCCAAGTTGAAGACAGAGCTCCTTGCTAAAGCAGAAAAAGAGCTTGCTAACATGGTCGCATCCAGGGAAAGAATGAAACAAGCTTTGGATGGTATCAGTAGCGTTCTCAGGTCCAAGGATGAGGAATTAGGCAAGGCTTTGTTGAAGATTCACAGGTTCAATGATCACCGAGAAACTGCCATGGCTGAGAATAAGAGAAAGGAAGACGACTACATAGCTAAGATTGATCAGTTGAAGTCGACGCTCAAGAAGAAAGACGCCGAGATCTTATCAGGGATATTCAAGAGACAAGTAGTCCAAGACCAACTCAATGAAGCTATAGCCTCCATAGAGGAACTGAAGGCCCAAGCTGAAGTGAAAAGATCTAGACATGAGGGACCTAGCATGGAAGGTGTTTCTGGAGAAGACGCTTGGGAGTTACATTGCCGATACTTGGATGGGATCATACACAGGAGAGGCCTTCTTATCCAAGGACTGATTCAGAGGCCGAAGCATCCCGACACCAGAAAGCTGTTCGAGGAAGTTCAAAACTGGTGCAGAAAGCATAGTGGATGGGGAGGATTGACTCTTGTAAACCTTGATGACATGCCTTAGTTTTCTTCCCTCTTTTATTGTATGTGGATCACCACCAGGCTTGTTGGTTGGGACCTATGGTTTTTGTATTCAGACTTGTTATCTTAGATTTGTGGTTGTTGACATTCGGCTTTTCTCTGGTTTTCTTAATATATGAACAGAAGTTCCATTATATCTTGTTATTAAACCAGAATCAAGGGGTGGATCGCCTTGTGAATTTTCAAACACGTCCATTTGCATTTGCATATTCATAATCGTTTTACATAATCAGTTTGCATGACAGGTGTTTATTTCCGGTGTTCTAATCTTGTTCTAATCTCGGGATTTCAGATCAGCACATTCACCGGTATTTTACCAGACCAAATCAGAAGAGAATCATGGAACGAATCCAAGCTGAGTTGAGGGAAATGCGAAGCCAGATGGGGCAATTTGGGGAAGACATGCTCCAGGAGCAGAGAATGCTAAGGGAAGAGATCAATCAGATGAAGACTCAGATGGGTTTAATCATGGAAATTTTAAATAGGGAAGACAGTCATGTGCCCGCTTCCACAACAGAGGTCCTTACTCTTCCTATCTCTTTGGGGTCTCCTCTAGACCATGGATTGCCTCGTGGATCCTCTCCACCGTCAGAGCTTTTTTATCAACAACCGTTTTTTGAGGGTCTTAATCCAGAAAAGTTTGAAAAGAAGCTTGACCAGATTCCGGTGCCATACGCTCAGTTGCTTCAGCACCTGCTCAAGTTTCAGCTGATTGAATTGATTGCTGCGGGACCTCCACACACCAAGTTTCGTATGGGTTCCAATGTCCATGATAGGTGTGAATTCCATTCAGGGGCGCCTGGTCATAATGTTGAAAATTGTAAGATGCTCAAGTATAAAGTCCAAGAGCTCATTGACTCAGGGGCAATCAAGTTTACATCAGTTGGCACTGGTAAACAAAGTGATGTTACTCCCAGTGTTGCAAAGGGACTGATGACTCCCTCTTTTGCCAAAGGATCCACCTCGCGTCAGGGATCTCTTCCACAACCCTTGTTTGTACCTCAGCTGAGTGCAGAAAGGAAAGTGCAGGGCCAGACTGGGCGCCCAAATCAGCACCGACAGCAGAATTATCAGCAACAGGGGCAATCGAGACCAAGAAGGCCCAAAAGGATAATTGATTGTGTTCCTATCCCTTATAGTCAGCTGTTTACGCGCCTGCTCAAGAAGTCTCTGATTCAAACAAGGGGTACCGCGCCAGTACCGTACCCTATTCCTCCCGATTATGACATGACTGCTAGGTGTGAGTTCCACTCGGGAACGTTCGGGCACACGATTGATGAGTGTAATGTATTCAGGCATAAGGTGCAAGACCTGGTGGACTCAGAGATCATTGTATTCACTGAAGATGATATGTACATCAATGGAAGCCTCCTTTCTCAAATGAACACTCAGTCTGCAAGTACGTCCAGACAGAATTAAGCTTCCTCGGCAATGGCAATCTTCAGCTTCTTTACTGCGTTTTCATTTGTAGTTTCTTATTTCTTGTTAAAGCATCGTATGCATGTAAGACTCGTTTGTTTTTTAATGATGATATTAATGCAATGAGTATGTTTTCCTTGAAGAAATCCATTCGTATTCACTCTTAAATGCACTGCAATATCAATTTATCTTGTTAAGAACTCTTGAGGGAGGATGACGAAATAAGAACGCAGGTCTCTAATGGTACGCTTTTGGATAGAACCCTGTTGAGGATGTACATGCATTATTTCAAAACCATAAACACTGGAGAGATAAGGAGATAAACCCTCGTTAACCCCTTTGTGCCTCGGAGTAGGAGTTTCTTTCGTACGAAAAAACCCTCATATTTAACCCAGGGGCAGGGTAGGCGTCAGTTAGTTTGACCGAGCGCTCAAATTCCAAGGAGAGTGTGCAAGAGATATGAAACCCCGATGGTTATCCGTCAACAACTAAGGAGTGAGGCAGTCACAACCCTTTCAAGCAAGTAAGATAACCAGTGTCACACGCTTTGTTCAAAAGGGGAATAAAAAGAGAAAGCCCGCTAAGTTGAAGCTTGAGAACAAGCGACTTAGGCAAAAGTTAGGGCGTCCCGCTGGACTTCAAAATCGAAAAAACTCAAAAGAGTCAGTCCAGGCAAAAATTAGGGATAAAAAAAAAAGAGAAAGAAAAAGCGAAAGGCGAAAAGAAAATCCCCGATAAGAACAAATTCGTGTGATTACAGACAAAAGATAAAAGGGATGACTATCACTCCAAAACCTCCTTAGGGGTCAAACCATTAGTGGCATAGGTTCCTTGAAGATCATAAATCTTTCGAGAAATGAGCGTTTGGGTCAGATTAACTAAACATAGGACTGGAGAACATCACGAAGAGTGGGTGGGCACCGATAAACTTTGAGCCATAAATCCTTTTTCTGAAACCGTGAACCAGACCACGTTACAACCCTCTAAAGTCCTAATTGAAACAGGGTTTATTCCGAAGGCGTACTTCAATAGGACAGCGTTCCTGACTCCTATAAGTTGTGTTAATAATATTTGTTGGTATTGCATGTGCGCATTGTTTTGCCATTCAAAAATCAAGGTCGCGTCCCAGCTAGCGTTTCGTTCACGAGGTTGGGCGACGCATTTTCAATAAAAACTTCAAGGTTAACATGAGTGTTGCATTAGAATTCTCATAGATAACTTGTTCTGTTTGCATACATGCGCCTAAGCATCAATGTAGCTTACACAGTGAAAGTCAGTCAAGAAACTTGATCCTGCCAAGTTGGGTTGCTTGAAAATTCCAAAGGACAATCATATCAAGAGGCATGCTGCCAAGAGACTCAGTGTAGAGTGGGCTCTCCCAGTAAGTCATGTTAAGATGGAGCCAATCTGGGGCAGTCACGTCGAGAAGTCCCTTTGAAATTCAGTTATTATGTCGAGATATGATAAATCTCTCCAAGAGTTTGAAGACCCTGGGGCAGTGCGAATGCCCGGTCTTCTGTAAAATCCTCTTGAGGTGATTTCTTCCATTAGACCTGGTGGTCTGGGGCAAGTGGAAAGTTCAAAGGGCCGTCTATGACCTTAGAAACAAGTCAGGATTGAAGGGCAACAGGATCGTACTTCCCCAGCAGCTTACTCTCCCCAGCATTGAGGTTGCAATTTCCTCAGCAGAGCAGACCTTCCCTAGCAGGAGACTTAGGAGGTATTTTCCCCAGGTCAAGACGTTATTTCCCCACAAAGTCAAGGTGCTCCTTCTCCCCCATCAGCAGGCTAAGTCCAGCAGTATCCCCAGTAGGTTTTAAATCCAAAGTGATATTTGACACTTTCTTGATCCAGGCCGTGGTTTCCTTTTTCAAAAAATTATGTATAATCCCCAGTAGAGTGAATGTTCATCTGAGACTTCATCCCCAGCAGAAGTTATTGATCCAGAGAGTCGGTCACGGTGATCCTTCTCAACGGAGTTCTGGGATTCAGAGGACAATTTATTTTTGTCAGCCCGATCTAAATCATTCTTTTCTCTCCGGCATTTATTTTGCTGGAGGGACCCCTTTTTGCATATCATAAGCACTTGCATTGCATCCTCAAATGCGTAGCATTTCCACTTCGTGTGGAGCATTACGGCAAAATTCAAACATTTGCATTCGAAGCATAAGCCAGGTTTGACGCTCTCTTTGCCAGTTTCTCTTTCTCAGCGGAGATAACACAGTTCAGGAGATTTTGGGAGGGATGTGTTCCTCATATTTGTGTTCCCCGGCAAAGTCTTTTATTTAGACTTATCCATTCCCCAGCGAGATTAATCCCCGGTAAAAGTTGCTTGAAACCTTTACACCCGTCCGTGTACCTTTTAGATACCCGTCCGTATTGAAACCTTTACACCCGTCCGTGTACCTTTTTGATACCCGTCCGTATTGAAACCTTTACACCCGTCCGTGTACCCTTTTGATACCCGTCCGTATTGAGCTTTCTACACCCGTCCGTGTACCTTTTAGATACCCGTCCGTATTGAAACCTTTACACCCGTCCGTGTACCTTTTTTATACCCGTCCGTATTGAGCTTTCTACACCCGTCTGTGTACCTTTTAGATACTCGTCCGTATTGAAACCTTTACACCCGTCCGTGTACCCTTTTGATACCCGTCCGTGTTGAAACCTTTACACCCGTCCGTGTACCTTTGAGATACCCATCCGTATTGAAACCTTTACACCCGTCCGTGTACCTTTTTGATATCTGTCCGTATTGAAACCTTTACACCCGTCCGTGTACCTTTTTGATACCCGTCCGTATTGAGCTTTCTACACCCGTTCGTGTACCATTCCGATACCCGTCCGTATTGAACCTTTTTACACCCGTCCGTGTACCTTTTAAATACCCGTCCGTATTAAACCTTTTTACACCCGTCCGTGTACCTTTTAGATACCCGTCCGTATTAAACCTTTTTACACCCGTCCGTGTACCTTTAGATACTCGTCCGTATTGAATCCTTTTACACCCGCCCAGGTATCTCTTCAGTACCCGTCCGTAATTGATTTTCTGAATTCCTTGACACCCGTAAGTGTTTATCCCCGGCATAGTTAACACTCGTTTGTGTTTATTTCGTGACTTTCCAATACCTTGGTTTTCAACACTCGTACGTACCGTGACAAGTGCAGCATTTATTGCTCGTTCCCCAGTGAGTCGTCCCTCTTCTGTTGGTCGCAAATTTCTGGAGTTCTTTCAATATTCAATCGCCGTGTATCCTGGAATGTCTGAGAGCCGTTGCTATCATACCTTCAGGACCAAGTTGATTGAATAGGGGCAGCTGTTGCACCCCAAAATTTGCCCTCCTTACTCTTTTTACTAGCTGGCTTATGTTTCATTTCATTTTTTGCATTATCATGTATGCATATCATTAGCATGGGGTCAAGGTGCCTGAGGCATTTCAGAAAGGTCTTATCTGGTCTACTACATCATCAGGGATTCACAGGTGGCAAGGGATCTCAAGTGGATCACTCTCTCCTAACCAGTGCATGAATTAGGGTTTTGAGATTCTTGGGTTTATGGCTCCAATGGGAAAGCTCCTTGGGTTTTTATCATCAGCAAATGGCATATCTTATCTTTGTTAGAGAGGATACACGTCATATTCAGAGGAATTTGAATTTGGAGACTATGTTATTTCCTCCTAGACTGAGGGTGCCACAAACTAGGGTTTGCTATAAAGTCAGTTTATTTCTGATTTTTTTGGGCAAGACTTGATTCCATGGTATTCCTTGGGTCCCTGAGTACCTAGGAGTGGAAGGTTGTCCATCAGTTTGATTCAGGAGAAGTTCAATTGGCCAATGGACCGAAAATCAGTTAACTTGGTCAAAAAGTCAACTGTGGTCAACACAAAGTCAAACCTCAAGATTTTTGGTCAACATCAAGATTATGGGGTGAAATTCATCATTTGGTTAAGGGTTGATCATGATTCATCAAGGAAACCTCAGAATCATCAAGAATCAGGAGTTACTAAATTAGGGTTTTTGTAGTAAAAGCCAACTGTACTTTGACCAGGCCTAACTTCCACATACTTCATCAAATATTCCTCAACCAAAGCCCATCTTGAAGGAAATTTAATTCCCTACAACTTTGTGTCTCACAAGACAAGTCCATAAATGCTTCATTTGGGAGATATGAGCCAAGACATTATAGGTCATTTTGAAAGTCAACAAAAGTCAACCTTTTTCAAAAGCTCATAACTTGAACATGGAAGATCAAATTGATATGGGACCAAAAGGGTTGGTTAGAGGACATCTTGAGGTTTCTAAGAAGTATTAGTTTGCATGAAGGAGCTAAAAATTGAAGGAGTTATGCTTAGTCAAAGTTGGGCAATTTTGAGGAGGTGCACAAAGCAAGCCATGCCTAAAATCCAAATTTTGACAAATGGGCCATAAGTTTCTTATACCAAACTCAAACATAAAGCCATGCACGACCCAAAGAGCATATATTTGATTTTTCCTCATTTTATTTTATTTTTATTGGATTTAATTAGTTAAAATTCAATATTAAATGAAATAATGCAAAAATCATTAAACTTGGAATTACCCAAGCCCAAGTCATTGTCAGAAGAATAACCCTAAGTATTTAAAACCTACTCATGCATTGGTTAGGGTTCATGCACGTGAAATTGGAGGGTCTCTCAAGAAAAACCAAAAGAGGATTCTTCATCAAAGCTCACGACTCAGGAGGTCTCATCACAAAATTCTTCCACAAACTCAACCCTAGGGATCTCTGGGACGAAAACCAACCGTCGCTTGGAGCTAAAAGCAGGAACAAAGGTCGTGCCATCTCAGGTATGTCGTTTTTTTCGTGGTCACCAAACCTCTCTTTTTGATATGTATAATGACGTGGTATACCTGCTGACCATCATGATATGTTTGGTTTTGGTTTTGGACGCGTAAATTGCTTGAACCGTTGATTTGAATTTTTTGGCACGTTTATGTTTCTCTTCGGTTTGATTTATATGTTGATCATCTGACGATTTGGGTTGTACATCTGAGATCCTCGTGAAATTCTGGACAAAATGATGTCCTCCTTTGTATTTTCTGGAGTTTTTTTTTAACAGGTGGCCGAAGTCTCGCCGGAGAAGACGATCGGAATCTTCTCCGGCCGGTAGCTACAGTAAACCCTAGCCCCCTCCCCAGTTTCAATCTGGACCGTTGATGTGAGTTGGATCCAATGGCTATGTTATATTCTGAGTCAATGGATTGGGTGTGATGAGTTGACTTAGGTTCACCATGCGCGCGCTTCTATAAACCACATGATCACATGACTTTCCTGATCCTCCCTTGAAGACTCATCTGAAGGCTAGGATTGAGTCAAACCTTGGACTCTCATGGACCTCATCCGCACCAGATCACCAGTAGACTTGGGCTCCAGAACACTATTTGCACCCCCACCCCTTCAGCACAATGCCATTTTCAACGTGTTTCTCTACTCTCTGCACCCCTAGTTTTTTTATTTTTTTATTTTTGGCTGATGGATTTATATGTGGGCTTGCTAATCACACACCCTCTTTTCAGCCCACACTCATTTCCAACATGGACCGTCTGCTATACGCACCACGTGCACATTTCACTTTATTTTATTTTATTTTATTTATTACATTTTCATATTTTAATATTAAAAATACATTCTTGCATTTTTAAATTACTAAAAAAAATCATGCATCATATTTATTCACTTATAAAATTTCTACAAATTTTATTTTTCATTTTCATTTTATTTTATCATTTAAAATTAATTGTTTCATGAAACTTCTTTTTAATTACACATCTCATGCATGTATAAATTTATTTACTTTCATTCTCCTCATCTATAAAACATTTTTCACTCGTTCTTTTTGCATTCATTCATTAATATTTCACATTGCATAAAAATATTTTTCTTGCATTTTAATTTTATTTCACATTGCATTTAGGTCCTTCTCTTTGGCACGTTGAACCCTCTCCCTTATTTGACTTTTGTGTGATTATTTGAGTGGCTAACACTTTGAATTTTTGCAGGGATTTTTTATATATTGTTGGCCTCTGGTTGAGGATCCCTCAGGATTAATTTGAGAATTTTAGGAATCATTTTTCTAATTATTGGGTTTGTTTTCAATTGAGATTTTCTTGCAGGCGCACCTTTGACTTTATATGATTACCTTGTTTGAAATACATTCATGCCAATTGCTTTAGGGGTGCTCTTTGATTTCTTTGATTCATGTTTGGTTAATTATTATCATTGTTTGTCATTGTTTGATTTTTTTTCACTTCATTGCTCTTATTCACGTCTGTTTCTTACTAACCTTCTATGCAGGATCAAGGTAAGTTCTTTAAGGGTATGGATAAATATCCATGGCCACCCTTGTCCTTTCTTTCTCTCCTATCTTCTTCCTTTAGGATTTAGGTTGTCGTCGAACCTCATTAACCGTAGGTCACCCATGCATGATAACTTTAGGATTCATAGTCCCCTTTAGAGTATCCCTTGTGTCTTCTCTCTTCTCATCTCAAACTTCTTGAAAACACTTAATAAGTATAAAGTGTATTGCGCACGAGCCTCAAGCGTGGGGAATGAGAAATGAGGGGCTTCCTCTCATCTTTCTAGAGTGTTTAGCGAGCGTCCTGTCTTGGGACGATGCGTTAAGTATTCGCCCCTGTGCCCTAGACTTTGGTGCAATGCAACTTAAGAACTAACTTAAGCCACTTCTGTCCTAAAAAACACGAACCAACTTCAAACCTTTTTGTCCTTCGGGATTTCCAAACTTAAAGGCTATTTTCAAAAAGGGCACGTTACCTTCCGTCTGAGTCGCAAACAGGCATCGACCCTAACTGCCGGACGCGAACTTAGCGCTGCTCATAAAAAATACAAGAAAGAACTTGGTCCGAACTACGTTGACTCTGAATTCCCCATTGCACAAAGGGGGTACGTAGGCCTAGGACGTCGACGTCCTACCGAGTCTGTCTTTGTTTTTCCCTCCCCCGTCTTAGTACAGCCCTAGATGATAGTATAACTCACCCTTAGATTAGACAACAAGCGTGGATCCCATCGAGTACGATGGACGCGTGGGGTGCTAGCACCTTCCCCTCGCGTAACCGACTCCCGAACCCAGGTTATGGTTGCGATGACCATTCCTTTCCCCCTTCCTAATGTTTATGCGGTGTTCCCTTTCCCTCTCTTGGGATAAATTTACACGGCTGGCGACTCTGTTTTTCCACGCCACTCTCGCGTTTGTACCTGGATAAAAATCCTGGGAGCGACAATGAATATTTAGAAGAATTCACATAAATAAATAAATAAATATACACATGAATATTTAGAACTATCTAACTTACGTATCAATCATATTCTTCATATCCGGGTATCATGAATAGAATCATCATGTGGGTGATCCTCTTTATTAGCCATCTAACCTGTAATAAAGAAAACAAGGATATCAAATATAAATTATGATGAAAGTACTTGTCTAAGCTATAAATTATGATACCAAATGATATATAAAATGAAAAATAAAGAAGAGCATATAACATTTTATTATATTACCTCTTTCACTAACATCTCTTTCTTTTCTTGGTTGGAATATGAATTACTTGTTTCTTAGCAATGCGGACGGATGAATTGATCCAAATTCCCTCGTTATGATCATTTCTGATATATGACTCATCCGCTATAAGATCCTCATCTTGATCATTTCTATTATACAACTCATTCCGTCTAATGCATGACTCATTCTCAACATCAATATCACATTGATCTACACCGCTATCATCAACCACTTTGTTAGATAAAAGCACTATAGACCATTTCGTACTCGTCGGGTCAGTGACATAGAACACTTATTTAGCTTGAGATGCTAGAATAAAAGGCTCATCTTTGTACCCCACCCTATTAAGATCCACTTGCAAAAATCCTGACTTATCCATTCGTATGCCACTACTATTTACCCACTTGCAACCAAAGATAGGAATCTGAAACTTCTCATAATCAAACACCCAAATGTGCTTAATAACTCCAAAATATGACAGATTTGCATATTTGGGGTTTAAGTCTTTCATACTTGATATGTGCATTGCTTCAGCTAGCACGATGACACCACTATTTTGCATAGTACTTTTATCATCTTGCTCTTTGGTATAAAATGTGTATCCATTAATTGTGTATGCGCTATGAGAAAACACATGCAAACTTGGACCATATGCCAAACATCTCAACCTTTCTGTTACTGAAGCGAGATCTGAAGAGCACTTTGAATAAATATGATCCTTTAACCATTGTATAAAACTTTGATTGTGCTCTCGTACTATCCAATTTTCATTTATGTTCTGATTTAACCTTCGGAGTACATCCTTATGCATTTCAACATATGGCTCAACCTCATTATCATTGTGCAGAACATACAAGTGCACTTGATCCCGTTCATCCCTTGATACTGTCACAATTTTATTTCCAATTAATTTTTTACCTTCCTTTTTTTCGAAAATATGAGTTTTGGGGAGTCCAATCGATTGAACATTGGACAAATATTCAGTACAAAACTCAACCGCTTCTTCAACAATGTATCGTTCAACAATACAACCCTCTGGTCGACTTCGGTTTTTCACGTACCCTTTTAATATTTTCATATAACGTTCAGCAGGGTACATCCATCTCATATAAGCTGGTCCACACAACTGTGTCTCTTTCACAAGATGAACAACTAGATGTACCATTATGTCAAAAAAAGAGGGAGGAAAATACATTTCAAGCTCACACAAGGTAATAACTATTTCTTTTTGTAGTGTTGGTAAGATCTTAGGATCGATCACCTTACTACAAATTGACCTAAAGAAAAAACACAATTTAGTTATGGCGCTTCTTACTTTTTCTGGCAAAATAGAACGTATACCTATTGGTAGAAAATGTTCCATTATAACATGGCAATCATGTGTCTTTAAACTCTTCAACTTGAGGTCTTTCATAGACACAAGTCTTCTAATATCTGAAGAGTATCCTTCTGGAACTTTAACTTCACTCAGAAACTTACACAATATTTTTTTCTCCTTTCTAGATAGAGTAAAAGCAGCAGGTGGTAGATATGTTCGTCTTCCTTTCTTCATGGGTGCTAATTCAGTTCTTATTCCCATTTTTAACATGTCCTCCCTTGCTGTAAGGCCATCCTTAGACTTTCCTTTTATATTGAGTAACGTACCAATAACACTTTCAAATAAATTTTTTTCAATATGCATAACATCGAGAAAATGTCTCACGTACAAAGACTTCCAATATGGCAATTCAAAAAATACCGACCTCTTCTTCCACCCACCTTTGACAACCTTATGTGCAAAAGGCTTGCCAAACTGAGTACGCACATCTTTCACCTTTTCAAAAACTTGGTCTCCTGACAATGCAGGTGGAGCTTTACGCTGTTCGGTGTCTCCATTGAATGCTTTTCTCCACCCACGGTAGTGATGATTAGAATTTAAAAATCTACGATGACCGAGAAAGACATTCTTCTGACCAAACTCCAATCGCGTCGAATCTGTTTTATCTTCACAAATAGGACACGCATCTTGACCTTTTATGCTGTACCCTGATAGATTTCCGTATGCTGGAAAATCATTAATTGTGCCAAACAACATCGCCCTCAAGTTGAAACTTTCTTTCCTATACCCATCATAAACCTCAACACCGTTCTCCCACAAAAACTTTAAATCTTCGATTAAGGGTGCCAAGTATACGTCTATGTCATTCCCTGGTTGTTTAGGCCCAGAAATTAACATAGATAGCATCATGTACTTACGCTTCATACATAGCCATTGAGGTAGGTTATAAATCATAAGAATCACAGGCCATGTGGTATGTGAGATACTTTGAAGACCATGCGGGTTCATTCCATCAGTAGATAATGCCAAGCAAAGGTTTCTTGCTTCTTCTCCAAAGTCAGGATAATCATTATCAATTTTCGACCACTGTGGTGAATCAGTCGGATGTCGATACTTTCCATCAATAATTCTTTCATCTGCATGCCAAGTCAAGTGTCTTGCATCGGTTTCACTATGAAACATGCGCCTAAATCTCGGAATTATAGGAAAATACCATAAGACTTTTGCTGGAGACAATTTTTTCTTATATCGAGACAAACTGCATTTAGGGCACTCAGTTAACGATGCATATTCGTTTCGAAACAAAACGTAATCGTTTGGACAAGCATGTATCTTATCATAGCTCATGCCAATAGAGCACAACATTTTTTTGGCCTCATAGGTTCGATTAGGAAGAACATTATCCTCCGGTAGCATTTCTCTCATAAGGGCCAACAACTCTGTGAAACTTTTATCCGACCATCCATTGCCCGCCTTTAAGTTGTACAACTTTAATACCGCAGACAGTCTTGTGAATTTAGTGCAACCTTTATACAACGGTTTCTCTGCATCGCTTACCAACCTCTCAAACATTTTGGGACAATCATGAAGATCTTCTTCAAGTGCTTCTGCAATCTCTTCGACTCGATCACAATCGTATGTTTCCGTGTCTTTGTCGTCTGAAGCATAGGTCGTATTACTTTTCCCCCTCGGTTCAACATTCTCTTTAATTTTCTCACAATGAAATATCCAACACTTATAACTTCGATCAATTCCATGCATCAGTAAATGCGATTTCAATCCATCTGCGTCAACCCGACCCACATAACAACAACCCAAGCAAGGACATTTCATTAGACTGGGGTCTTCAACGTGTTGAACAGCAAACTTAACGAATTCCAATACCCCATTCTCGTACTCTTTGGACAATCGATCGGCAGACATCCATTTTTTATCCATGGTTTTCCTACTTATTAAGGCAAACAAAAACACTACTATAATTATTCACGCAACTATTTCAAAAGAACATAAAAGAAGATTTTCCTAAGAAAAACACTTTCGCGTCACAGAAAGAAGATTAATACAAACTTTTATTTCACGTATCGTCTACCATATGAACATTTGAGTGCAAGAATAAAATACCTTTCTCGTAGTAGCACTTGGTTCAAAACGAATTCTCCTCTAACAACAATCTAAAAAGAACAATCACAATTGAAAGCAATCAATATCAACTTCAAAACTAAAACCATGAAGATGTTAGTAACACAAGAGAGATTAAAGCAGGAATAAGCCATTGAAGAATTCCAAAATTGAATCGTTTATAATTGTATAGTTTTGAATTTAATAGCATAAAACCAAGATATTAATATCCATAAGAGAACAACAAAACACTTAGTACCTATACCCCACTCTATATCTTGATTTAATTTTTTTTTTGGTTAATCAAGGCATAGTTGTTTATAAAAGAGACAGTATGGTTTACATCAATCAAATTCCTAAAAGAAGAACCCTAAATGCAGAAATGTTCATATCAGAAAATGTAATGATTAAAGTAATGGAGTCTTATTATGACCCTAACCATCTATCCCAAAGTCAATACCAAGCTACATTCATGAGTAGAACCACTATTTATCATCTCTAACATTAACCGTAACAGAAAAGAAGAAATCTTACCAAAACGGTGGAGAACGGTGGAGTACGGTGGAGGACAATGGAGGAAGGACGACGGCGAGACTGTAACCGAGACGGTGGAGGACGGTGGACGACGGTGGCGAGAGCTGTTCTTCGTTCGTTCGCAGTTCGCAGTTCGCAGCAGAGAGGGAAAGAATAGAGAAATGAAAAATAGAATACTGATACTATACAATTTTTTATTTTAATTAATAAGACCTTAGACAATGCTTTTCAAAAAGCGCTGGCTAATGTGGTCCTTTACCAGCGCTTTTGAAAAAGCGCTGTCTAAGGTAGGCCTTTTAGCAGCGCTTTTACTCTTTTTCGTATACAGTTTCCGTGTTTTATTTTTTATTTAACTTATAGCAGTGCTTTTGCATAAAAGCGCTGTCTAAGGTAGGCCTTTTAGCAGCGCTTTTACTCTTTTTCGTATACAGTTTCCATGTTTTATTTTTTATTTAACTTATAGCAGCGCTTTTGCATAAAAGCGCTGTCTAAGGTGCGCTAGTAAAAGTCAGTTTTGGCGTAGTGAGTACTCTCACCTGACTGATTTACATATTACTGATCAAGCTTCATTTTCTGGACTGGAAGAAATTCCAAAGGATCAAACCATCACAAGAGCAATTTATTTGGACGAGTCAGAAGTTAGGACTCACATGACCACTAAGGGTGGAATCCAGGGTTTTCCAGCCCAGTTCTTGACAAAGAAGGCTCTATACTTTGCTAGTATAGGGAATGTGGCCGCTTTCGAAAGCATCTTTGTTTTGCTTACCTACGGGTTATTTTTGTTTCCCAACATAGATAACTTTGTAGATATCAATGCCATTAAGATTTTCCTGATTGGAAACCCTATACCGACTTTGCTCGCTGACGCTTATCATTCGGTACACTTAAGGAATTTGTACAGTGGAGGAATGATCACATGCTGTGTACCCCTGCTATACAAATGGTTCACTTCTCACTTGCCCAAGTCTGCTGCATTTTGGGATCAAAAGAATACTTTACATTGGTCGTAGAGAATCATGTCTCTTACCAACTCTGACATTGATTGGTATAATCGAATCTATGACGGGATCAGAATCATTGACCGTTGTGGAAATTTCCCAAATGTACCCCTTATAGGAACTAAGGGAGGAATCAATTATCATCCAGTTTTAGTTCGTCGTCAGTTCGGATACCCGATGAGGCATGTCCCACGTAATGCTCATCTGGAAGGTCTTTTCTTCAAGGAAGGAGAAAGTGACAAGGCACTAAAGACAGAAATAGTGCATGCCTGGAAACACGTTCACAGAAAAGGAAGAGAGTCTCTAGGAAAACCAGATTGTGTCTCGCTGGAACCTTATCTCCACTGGGTACAAACTAGAGCTCCCAAGCTGAGGATGGCTTACCCTTGCCAGGAAGTTCTTCCATTAAGGGACTCTGCCCTTTATTTTATGTCTGAGACGGAAAAACTTCAGGTTACTCTCATCAAGGTTCAGCAGGAGAAGAGGTCTTGGAGGAACAAGTACCTATTCTCAATGTGGAATGCAAGAAAATACAATAGCTACTAAGAGAAAAAGATGCTCCGATTGAGATTTTAGGGCAACATGCTGTAGAAAATCAGGATGACCAAAGGAATTTGCTCGCTCCTTTCACTTGGCAGAGGAATGACAACCCGACAACGACTGAAGAGCCCCAGTCAAAGAAAAGGAAAATACCATAATCATCACCTGAGCTCGCTTCAGAGAGGACTCAGGACCCATAAGTTTAGGTTTCCTTTTACAGCAATTTGTAATCTACTGTATTTCCATTTTCGCAATCCTTTGAATTCAATAAAACGGGGTTTCCCCACAGTTTGATATTTGCAATCTAATTGTCAAAGTTTACTTTGAATAAACAAAAAAACATGTACAATTAATATAATCATTGCATTCATCATTCTCACGTAGCGCATTCTTCTAACCTACGAATCTCGCGTTTGCGTCTCGATTCTAGAGTCAAACTGTCTCATTCGTACAATACTCGGGCCAATCGTCAGAAAAAGATGGATGATCTCGAGGAAGAGAACAGAGAGTTGAGAGAAGAGATTGACACTCTAAAAGAGGATCTGAGAAAGCTTTATAATGACATGCAAGCTCTAGTAGAAGCTCAGATGCAGCAACAAAAGACTGAGATCTCAAAGATCACATCAACGCCCATAGTGGAGAAGTATGATCCTAGGTACAGAATGCCGAAAGATCGTCCCTGGGGCATGCCACTTAACTATATCCCGGAAGGATATATTCCGCCAATCACTAGAGATCCGGAAACCGCATCAGGAGCCTCTGGGCCTAAAGGTTACAAACTTCGAGAAAGTGAAGATGCCAGGGACATAACAACAACTCCTAAAGGTTACAAACTTCGGGAGGCACCAAGATTCGTTGGCGTAGTAACAGTACCACCCCCTGTGGTGCACACTGTCCCGGAAGGACAAATTCCACCTATACCTTCTGGAAGGAGAGAAAGTATGTTCGACAGAATGGATGAGTTCCAGGAACAGTTCCTGGAGATGCAGAAAGAACTGCAAACCCTTCGCGGTCGGGATTTATTTGGAAAGGACGTCGCAGACCTTTGTTTGGTCCCCGGTGTGAAGGTTCCGCACAAATTCCAAGTACCCGAGTTTGAAAAGTACAAGGGTAACTCGTTCCCTCAAAGTCATTTGGTAATGTACGCTCGGCGAATGTCAGCTCAGACAAAAAACCAAGAGCTGCTGATCCACTATTTCCAAGACAGTTTAACCGGTGCCGCACTTAAATGGTACATGGGTTTAAACGGCACTGAGATCAGCACTTTCAGAGATCTTGGCGCTGCCTTCGTTCAACAATATAAGTACAACCTGGACATGGCACCAGATAGAGATCAACT
Source organism: Lathyrus tuberosus (assembly GCA_022829125.1). Taxonomy (NCBI): domain Eukaryota; kingdom Viridiplantae; phylum Streptophyta; class Magnoliopsida; order Fabales; family Fabaceae; genus Lathyrus; species Lathyrus tuberosus. Next base: position 9,438,459 of record JALAZF010000210.1, read on the forward strand.
CTGATCAATGTCACAAAAGGATAAGGAAACTTTTAAAGAGTACGCTCAGAGATGGCGTGAAATTGCCGCTCAGATTTGTCCACCTCTGGAGGGAAAAGAGATGACAAAGATCTTCTTAAAAACCTTGAGCTCATTTTACTATGACAGAATGGTCGCCAGTGCGCCCGGTGACTTCACCAAGATGGTAGGAATAGGAGTTCGTCTTGAGGAAGCGGTCCGAGAAGGACGTTTAGTAAAAGACTCTGGATCATCAAGCTGTACTAAAAAATACGGTAGTGCTCTCCCTAAGAAAAAAGAGCAAGATATTGGGAATATCTCTCTCGGAAAGCAAAGGCGACGGTATCAACCAGTGGCAGCTGTAACTCCTGTTATTAACTCTGCGCCTGTTCCTACCTATCAACCTCGGGTTGCTCAGAGCCAACTGAATCCACAACAGTTTCAACAAAGGACACAACAGCCTCTTCAGCAGGCTCGTCCTCCGTACAACAACAACCGTACAACGCGACCACCAGGATTAGATCCTATACCGGTGTTGTACGCCGAACTGTTTCCATTATTACTGGTCAAGGGGCATGTCCAAACCAGGTCTTCTTTTACCATACCGGAAAATCCGCCTTTTTGGTTCAAAGCGGATCAGACTTGCCCTTATCATCAAGGAGGACTAGGGCATAACATAGAAAACTATCTCAGTTTCAAATCCGACGTGCAAAAGCTTGTTAGGAGCGGGGTCTTATCTTTTAAAGATATAAATCCTAATGTTCTCACAAACCCGTTGCCTCAGCATGAGAAAGCTGCAGTCAATTTGATAGAGGAGGAGTCTAACAACAACTATCAAATTATTGATGTACTCTTATTAAGGGCCAACTTGGTCAAGATGCATTGTAGACAGAGCGGATACGGCCGTGTGCCACCTCATAACTATCACCAGTGTGATATCTACTCTAAAAACAATCAAGGATGTTCTGTGGTGCAATCAGCTCTACAGGAACAGTTGGATCTCGGATGGATCCAGGAACACCGAGTTCGTGGAGTTAACATGACTTATACAAATTCCAACATCATTCAAAACCACAACATCCGTACAATGAATGACAACTGTGTGGCAATGTACTCAAGGCAAAGCCAACAACATAATCTGCCCTGACATAATTATAATTCCTGTCTGACTTGCTCGGTAAACAAACAGGGATGCTCTTTTGTACAAGAGGCCCTCCAGTGTCAAATGGATCTTGGATGGATCCAGGACTACCATGATAGGAATCCACATCAGATTAACATGATTCAGATCTTCGATATTCGTTTGATGAATACCATCTTGGTGGAGTTACACGCCAGGCAAGTCCAGCTTGGTTTTCTCACTTCACATGATTATCTAAGCTGTAAAGTATGTTGTGAGAGTAACCAAGGGTACGCTCTCGTTCAAAGGACTTTGCAACACTTGTTAAACCATTGGTGGCTTCCAATCTATATGGATGAAGACACGCAACAAATCAGTGTGGTTGATGGGAACCCTACTCGACATCAAAGTCAGGATGTCTGATCTACGGAAATAGACCTAGTGAGGTTACACTGCATTCAAAGTGGACGTGGCCAGGTGCCACCACATAACTACGAGCGTTGTAGCGTCTGCTCGGAGAATAATCAAGGATGCTACCTCGTGCGAGCAACCCTTCAGAGTCAGTTGGACCGCAAAGAAATCCAACAGTATTCAGTTTTAGGGTCTATCAACTGGACGCCCGACTATTTCGCTGATCAAATCAAGGATGTTATTGTATCTCTGATCATGAGAGAACCAAGGATGTTTGTACCATCGTCCCTCGACTTGACGAGTCGAAAGTTCCTAACCGGGAATTTATTGAAGTTACTTACGACAGTCAGAAAAATCAGAAGGCTCCTGTAGTTATCTATCTACCAGGACCAGCGCCGTATAAATCGACTAAGGTTATCCCTTACAAGTACGTGCAACAACAATTGAAAATGGAAAGGAAAATCCATTACCCTCCGTCGTGAATATTGCAGACATCAGTCGAGTAACACGGAGCTATCAAATCTTCAACTGAGGAGTTGGAGAACCTAACAGAGAAAAGGAACCTCAAACAGATGTTCCTAATCCACCAGTCGGTCAATCCAGTGATCCCAACCTTTCAAAGAACGATGATGAGATACTAAAGCTCATCCAAAGGAGTGAATACAACATTATTGATCAGCTGCTACAAACTTCTTTAAAGATCTCTATGCTATCACTTTTACTCAGTTCCGAAGCCCACAGGGAGGCTCTACAGAAAGTCTTAGAACAGGCCTTTGTGGAACAGGATGTGTCAATAAGGCAATTCGACAGTATCGTCTCTAACATCACTTCCTGCAACAACTTGGGGTTTAATGATGAGGAATTACCAGAAGAAGGCAAATGCCACAACATGGCACTCAATATCACAGTTAACTGCTAAGACGATGCCTTAGCCAGCGTACTGGTAGACATCAGATCGGCTCTCAATGTCATGTTGAAGACCACTCTCATGCAACTATCATTCAAAGAACCTCACATTTATCGGCGAAGTCGTAGTCAAAGCATTTGACGGATCCTGAAAAATAGTTATCGGCGAAGTCGACCTTCCCATAACTATCGGTCCTCTCACTTTCCAAGTCACTTTCCAGGTCATGGACATTTGGGCAACATATAGTTGCTTATTAGAAAGACCTTGGATACACCAGGCTGGGACAGTCACTTCGACGCTGCACCAAAAACTGAAGTTCGTCAAGAATGATCAACTTGTCACGGTCTGTCGTGAGCAAGCCTTGATCGCGAGTAACCTATCATTATCTACTTATGTAGAGCTGGAGGAGGTTGTGGGAACTCAATTCCAGGCACTTTTGGTGAGCAATGAAAATCAATTAGAGAAGGGAACATCGATTTCCCTATACAGAGATGCTCTCGAAGTGATCGTAAATAACAATGCAAAAGGATGGGGACAGCTTGTCATTCCTACTGATAACAAAGCAAAGAAAGGTCTTGGCTTTTCCTCAACCTGTACCCAGACTACTAAAGATGAGAGTTTTCATCCCATTCAGAACTTCTTCCATGGTGAAGGTTTCCTTCACCCAGTGTCTCAAGAAGTACATACCATCAACGAGGGAGATTCCTCCGACACAGATGAAGAGTGGAAGTCCTATCTTAACGGGGACGGTTATATGTCTCAGGAAGAAGTGCCTATGCCATTTTGCTATCCCACACAGAGTCCGAAATTTATACCGAGGTCAGACGTTGAAATGATATACGGAGATTGTGATCCGGAAGGATATCGTGCTCCACCAAATTCATTAGAGGAAGACACTTTGATGAAAGACAACTTTGACCACGACTACTATGGCCCGATGGATGGTCTACCTATCTGGCAGCCGTACCCAGGAGACTTGGGGCAAGAAAATCAGCTGAACAATGAAAATCAGCTGAGCATCATTGAAAAGAATATCTGTGTCCCCACCATGTCATGGGATCAACACTCAGGTAATAAAAAAATACACTGCACACACTCTTGCATTTTCTCTATCTCTTCTAAACACAAATCATCATGTCATGCAGATTACTTGTTTTAAACACCGTTGAAACATACGATCCGATGCCTTCTCCCAACTTTGAATTCCCGGTATTTGAGGCCGAAGAAGAAGATGACAATGAAATTCCAGAAGAGATCTCCCGATTACTCAGACAAGAGGAAAGGTCCATTAAACCTCATAAAGATCCATTGGAAATGGTCAACTTGGGCTCAGAGGAAGAGAGAAAAGAAGTCAAGATTGGGGCACTGCTCAGTCCAAATGTCAAACAAAGTTTGATAAAGCTTCTCAAAGAATTTCTCGATGTGTTTGCTTGGTCCTATCAGGATATGCCAGGGTTGGATACCAGCATCGTGGAACATCATCTATCGCTAAGATCAGAGTGTCCGCCAGTAAAGCAAAGGTTGAGACGGACTCATCCTGACATGGCCATCAAAATTAAAGAGGAAGTACAGAAACAGATTGACGCATGTTTCCTCACGACATCAGAATATCCTCAATGGTTAGCCAACATCGTACCAGTTTCGAAAAAGGACGGAAAGGTCAGAATGTGTGTGGACTACAGAGATCTAAACAAGGCTAGTCCAAAGGATGATTTTCCCTTACCATACATTGACATGTTGGTTGACAGTCAGCAAAGTTCAAAGTCTTCTCCTTCATGGATGGATTCTCGGGATATAATCAGATAAAAATGGCGCCGAAAGACATGGAGAAAACTTCCTTCATTACCCCATGGGGTACCTTTTATTACAAGGTAATGCCATTCGGTTTGAAGAACGCCGGGGCAAACTATCAAAGGCCATGACTACTCTGTTTCATGACATGATACACAAGGAAATCGAGGTATATGTCGATGACATGATTGCCAAATCTAAGACAGAAGAGGAGCATATGACCCACCTGTCAAAACTGTTTGAGCGGTTGAGAAAGTACTAACTCCGCTTGAATCCCAACAAGTGCATATTCGGTGTCCGTTCAGGGAAACTGCTAGGGTTCATCGTCAACCAAAAAGGAATTGAGGTTGATCCTAACAAGGTCAAGGTCATTCAAGAAATGCCTTCTCCGTGGACTGAAAAACAAGTCAGGGGATTCCTGGGACGTTTGAATTACATTTCCAGATTTATATTCCTCATGACCGCGACATGTGCGCCGATATTCAAATTACTCAAAAAGAATCAGGACTGTGTTTGGACAGATGATTGCCAAACCGCCTTCGACAGTATCAAGGAATACCTGTTGAACCCACTGATTCTATCACCTCTAGTGGAAGGAAGACCACTGATCATCTACTTGATAGTCTTGGAAGACTCAATGGGTTGTGTACTTGGCCAACAAGACGAAACCAAAAGGAAAGAGTCTGCCATCTACTATTTAAGCAAGAAATTCACCGACTACGAATCTCGGGACACTATGCTTGAAAAAACTTGCTGCGCTCTGGCTTGGGTAGCCAAACGTCTTCGCCAGTATATGATTCGTCACACTACTTAGTTAATCTCCAAAATGGATCCAATCAAGTATGTCTTTGAAAAACCTGCTCTCACGGGAAGGATTGCCCGTTGGCAGATGTTGTTATCAGAATATGACATAGAATACCATGCTCAGAAAGCCGTCAAGGGAAGTGTTTTAGCCGATCATTTGGCTCATCAACCGATTGACGATCAAGAATCAGTAGAATTTGACTTCCCAGACGAAGATGTCATGTATCTAAAAATGAAAGATTACGATGAACCACTACCCAGTGAAGGGCCAGAACCAGGTTCCCAATGGGGACTTATCTTTGACGGAGTTGTCAATCATTACAGAAATGGAATTGGGGCAATCATCATAACACCTCAGGGTACCCATATTCCTTTCACTGCCAGACTTACATTCAAGTGTACAAACAACGAGGCCGAATACGAAGCTTGTATCATGGGTCTCGAAGAAGAGATCGACTTAAGGATCAAGAACTTAGATGTATATGGCGACTCAACCCTGGTTATCAATCAGATCAAAGGAGATTGGAACACATACCAATCATGATTGATTCCTTACAAAGATTACGCAAGAAGGTTGTTACCCTTCTTCAACAGAATCAAGTTTCATCACATCCCTTGTGAAGAGAATCACATGGCTGATGCCTTAGCCACCCTCTCTTCCATGATTAGTGTAGGTTAATGGAACGACTTACCTAAGATTAACATAATGCGCCTTGAACGGCCCGCTTACATCTTCACGATTGAAGCAGTCATAGATGACAAACCTTGGTATCACGATATCAAGTGCTTCCTTCAGAAACAAGAATACCCACCTGGGGCATCCAGGAAAGATAGAAAGACCCTCAAAATGATGGCAGGCAGTTTCTTCCTGAGCGGCGATACCCTCTATAAGAGAAACTTCGACATGGTCTTGCTCCTATGCATGGACAGACCAGAAGCAAACATACTGATAAAAGAAATCCATGAAGGATCCTTTGGCACTCATGCCAACAGACACACAATGGCAAGGAAAATTCTAAGAGCAGGGTACTATTAGTTGACAATGGAATCCGACTGCTACAAGTACATGAGGAAGTGTCATAAGTGTCAGATATACTCAGACAAAATTCATGTACCGCCAACACATCTCAAAGTTCTTTCTTCCCCATGGCCTTTTTCCATATGGGGAATCGACGTGATTGGCATGATTGAACCCAAGGCTTCGAACAAACATCGGTTCATCCTGGTAGCCATTGATTACTTCACCAAGTGGGTCGAAACCGCGTCATTCGCCAATGTAACCCGACAAGTCATGGTCCGCTTTATCAAAAACATCGGTTCAAGATCGAACACCATAACTCATCTCCCTACCGACCCAAGATGAACAGAGCGGTAGAAGCGGCTAACAAGAACATCAAGAAGATCGTTCAAAAGATGGTTGTAACTTGCAAACACTAGCACGAAATGCTACCTTTTGCCCTTCACGGTTATCGCACATCTGTCCGCACTTCAACAAGGGCAACCCCTTTCTCTCTAGTATATGGCATGGAAGCAGTGCTCCCCATAGAAATAGAGATCCCATCAATCCGGGTATTGATGGAAACTAAGCTAACAGAAGCTGAATGGTGTCAGAGCAGACACGACGAACTAAATCTAATCGAAGAGAAGCGAATGACAGCTCTATGTCGTGGTCAGTTGTATCAACAAAGAATGAAGAAGGCGTTTGACAAAAAGGTCTGACCTCGCGTCTTCAGGAAATGAGACCTTGTTCTCAAGAAGATACAATCATTTCTCACTGATTCTCGGGGCAAATGGACTCCAAATTATGACGGCCCCTATGTGGTCAAGAAAGCTTTCCCAGGCGGTGCCTTGAGACTTGCAACCATGGACGGAGAGGAATTTGCCTACCCCACGAATGTTGATGTAGTCAAGAAATACTTTGCCTAAATAAAAAAAAACGTCTCGGTGGATTGAAAACCCGAAAGGGCGGTCCATGCAAAAATTAGAGACATGATCAAAAATCATCCTGGTGGATTGGAAACATCACAGTACAATCCAGGCAAAAATCAGTGATAATGGCAAGTAACTACGTTTGACAAAGGGGCAAATCCCTCAGCAACAGTCTTGCCATCTATCAGGAAAAACTCCAGTCAAGGTCATCTTCGACGGAAGCTCAGGATGCCCCGAATTCAAAGTTGGTAGAAGGATAGCGGTCGTTATGTTTCAATGTAGCCCTTTTCCCTTAAATTACCATTTTCTAACTTTGTACATACTCCATGGAATCACGCGCTTGGCTGACTTCCATCCTATCAATAAAATTTGAGCCCTAATGCTTTTGTTTGCAACTCTTATTTGTTTTAGCTTTACAGAACGACATTTTTAACTTGATCAACGATTCTTGAATTAAAACAAAAATGAATTTACTTGTTAAACTTTTTTCTGCTTTTAAAATAAAGATGGAAATTTCTTTTGACTGTTAAACATCGAAAGAACATCAATCGCTTCTCCAGAAGTAAGCGGGCTTCAAAGTGAAGAATTAAAGCACTCCTTCTAAACCAGTGCACCTGAATGAAGGATCAGCTGTGTCAGAAACCATGTTTCACCTGACACCCCCGACAGAGTTCTTACCTCCTAAGCCCGACAGACGATTTTCCCCGCGTGGACTATCTCCCCTAAGCAAGGCGAAATTTCTATCGAGAACTAGTGATACTCATTATCCCCCGCTGTGGCCGAGTATCCCGTCGTGTTCATCCATTAGTCTGTGTGTCGCGTCAGTTTTGTCCGCATAAACATACATACATCTTGCATTATTAATTTACGTTCACATTTATATTGCATCACTATCACTCTAGTCGGTCTTATCCCCTAGTGGTAAAGTCCTCTCAATCGAGTTGTCTGGTCTTTCCTCGTCAGGAAAAGAATTGTCTAAGCAATCTCTCTCCAGTTTATTTCTGGATTGAGGCCGACCCTTGACCACTTTGATAACTTGAACCTCTGAAGAGCCAGAGGTCCTTCAGCCAACGTCACTCTTCGCCATCAGAGATGATGTCTTCGCTTTCCCGGATTAAAGAAAATCCCCAGAGAAAGCCTATTAATCAGAGATTCAGCAATGCAACCGTTTTTCTCCGAAAGATCCGCTGACAAGAAGGTCATCGGCACCTCAAAATTCGATCACATTATATGGCATTTCTTCGAGAAGGTCTCGAGAAAAGTATGATGTAATATTCTCCAAGCAGAAAACAGTCTCTCAAGAGACTCATTTTTCCCCAGTAGGTCGACAAATGGCGTCTCCCACGGAGAAGTTTGCACCTCTACAACTCAAATGAATGGGCTCCCCAGCAATGTCTGACATCAAAAAATTTTCTGTCAAATGGCATCTCACCAGGAAAATTTGGCGAGGAGTTTGAGGAAAACCGCTACGAACAACGTCCGTTGTCAAGAAAGTTTATTGACAAAAGAAATTGAGACCAGTTCCTTGGTAGGAAACCAGGATCGAGGGGAAGTTTATTTCGGAAACTGAGATCAGTTCCTTGGTAGGAAACCAGGATCGAGGGGAGGCTTATTTCGGAAACTAAGACCAGTTCCTTGGTAGGAAACCAGGATCGAGGGGAAGTTTATTTCGGAAACTAAGACCAATTCCTTGGTAGGAAACCAGGATCGAGGGGAAGTTTTACCCTTTCTAAGCATCATCCCTTAGCAAAAAAAAGATGAATTCGTAAGCTACCATTCATGACCACCATCAAAATTTCAGGTATTCCGATATTTAATCCTCTTGTACCCCGAATGCCCGAATACCTTCGCCATTCACACCTTCGGGTCCAAGAAGATTAAATAGGGGCATCTATCATACCCCAATTTTTGACCACTAAGATTCCCCATCATTGTGCAAATCATCATCACAATATGGAGGGACCATTATACCTCATTAGTCTTCCCAAAGATGGGTGAGCATCCACTACAATCAAACTTAGGGTTTCAAGCCCTATCAGAGCCTTTAGACAAAGGATCAATCAAGGAATGACATGATCTTCAACTTGTCTAAGCCTCTCAAACATCCACAATGGATCAAGAGGACTCCCATATCAAGAATCAAGCACAATGTTGCAACAGTCCAAGTGGATTAAGCCTCAAGATCGCCAGTGTCACCAAATTAGGGTTTTGGTTGACCAGGGCCTTCAGATGGAAATTTTCCTCTGGGCATGAGCCAATGCTTCAAAGCATAACCTAAGATGCTCCATGGAACATCATAAACCCAATCATCAAGTCAATTTAGCCTCTGGGGAAGCATTCATCAAAAATCAGGAATTAGGGTTTCTTAACCTAATTCACCCCTAAGTTGACTTTTGGGACAAAACATGAGCCAAGACCTCAAGACATGATTTGAGGGTCTCTAACACACTACATTGATCCATTTGCAACAATGTATTAATCCAAGAAGCTTGATCAACAAGTTTCAATTTCATCAGAACCACAGTTAGGGTTTCGCGGGAAAAGTCAACTGTACCTTTGACTTTTGACCAGGACACGCTCCCAAACCTTGGGACATGATTCAATACACCCTATAACAAAAAGTGAAAATGTCACTTTTTTCCAACACTTGGTGAAATTTTCACTAAGTCAGAATCTGCCTTCACTTTTTTCCAAATGTAGGGGCATTTTTCACTTAGATCCAAAAAGTATCAAAACCAACTATGATCAAACAGTTGTTGTATCATATGAGGGCTTTCCAAAATGCCGAAGAACTCCATCAAATTCCACTTAGGCCATGAGATATGACAATGGCAATATGCCTTGCTGAAAACTGCCAAAGCAAGGCAGATTTGTGCATTTTGCTCGGTTTGCCGAATTTGGGCAAATGACAAGCAACTCTATCCATCTGAACACCTCAAGGGGGGACCAAGGAGGAACCAACTCTAATCCCAAGCCTCCCAAGTCTTTGGAACAAGAAGTAGCATACCAAACCTAGAAATCCCTAAAAGAGGGACAAGACTCCAATTTTGGATTGAAGCATTTAATGGATGCACCAAGGTGGCATGGACTGACACATTTCCAACTGAATTCAGTCAAGATTGATCCAAGACCAAGGGAACTAGCAGCCTGTGCCCTAACCTCTAGTCAACGGCTAGAGGAGACTTGGATTCTCATTGCTCAACATTGGCCAAACCTATGCTGCAGTTGCCATTCACTATTCCTTACAAAACAAACTTGCTCTACTATAAATAGAGCTCAATTGTGTTCAGTTTGAGTACACCAAAGCCATCAAACTGATGCTTTCCTCAAAATCTCCTTCTCACTTCTAATTTTGCCTTCTAAGGAAAGTCACTATCGGGTTTTGAGTTTGAGAGCAATTCCGATTAAACCAATCACACACACACCTCATAAACATCATGTAGAAGTGATCCAAACACTCACATAACATATGGAACACCAAAATCACAAAATCACTAGCCAATTGCTCAAGTTCTTCACAGATTTGTAGTTGGGGTACCATCTCAAGTTCCAGATCATTTCAATCCACTCCAAGCATCCAGACACACTCCATGGCACCTAGGGAAGCTATCCACACCATTGGAACCTAGCTGTAACACCTCTAACACAAAACACGATCACCAGCTACAAGAGGTAAGCATGAGCACTTCTAACTCTATGTTCCATGCATTTTTTGCTGCACAATAATTTGGCCATATGTTCATAATCATGCATAGAGTGTTTACCCCTCAATCAATTGCTTTGTATAAATCGTGTATGAAATTTCTGAACCTTCATACAGAATTTAGGGTTCTTGAGGTTTCTCTTTGATTTCTTATTCCATGCTTAAAATAAATGAAATTAAAGACCATAGACATGATCGTGAGGTGAAAACGAGTAGATTGATATGTAGATTGCATGATATCATCAAGTATTCAGTGAGATTGGATAGAAAACGCAAATCTGCAGAAACTGAGGAAGGGCGCGTGTTCTTGCCATGTTCTTGGCGCCCTTTTTCAAAAATTCAAATATTTGAATTTTGTGATTTTATTTAATTGATTCAAAAATTAATTTCTCTCAAAACTTTTAATGATTTTGAGTTGATTCTTTTTTTAATAATTCACAAAAATGTTAAAATATTTTATTTTACCAAAAAATCCCAAAAATATTATTTATTTCATATAATTGATATTTTTTAAAAGAATTAATATTTTAATTGTTTTTGACATTTAAAATATTTGTTCCTCCTTGATTCTCCGAACTTAATTGATTTCCAATTATTTTGTGGATATAAACTTGATTTTTCAAGCATTGATCCAAGATCACAACTTGTTTTTCACACATGTTTGATAAATTTGATCATTTTAATTAAGTTTTTATTTAATTAAAATACACATTGAAATTAATTTAGGGTTTTGATCTTAATCATCCTAAACAAATTATTTTCAAACACTTTGGGCCTCTAATAGAGTGTAAGTCCCAACCCTTTTTATACATAAACCATTTTGGGCCTCACTTATGGTATAAGTCCCTCTGTACATTCTAAAACAACGGCACGATCGTCGTTTTCAAACAAAACTTTGGGCCTCTCCTAGAGCTGTAAGCCCCACCACCCTTTGTATAAAAACATATTTGGGCCTCTAATAAAGTGTAAGACCCAAGCCTTTTTGTAAATAAACCCATGGCGGGCCTCACTTATTGTATAAGTCCCTCTATGTATTTTCAAAAACTTCGGCGCGATCGCCGCTTTCATGCAAAAATCATCTGGGCCTACCCTCGAGTAGTAAGACCCATTTCTTTTCTTAAAACTCATTTGGGCCTCTAATAGAGTGTAAGGCCCAATCCCCTTTTAAACTAAACCCATTTTGGGCCTCACACATTGTATAAGTCCTTCCGCGTTAAAAGAAAAATCTCGGTGCGATCGCCAGTTCAATACAAAATCATCTGGGCCTACCCTCGTGTTATAAGCCCCATTCCTTTTCTTTAAAATAACTTTGGGCCTCTTGAGAGAGTGTAAGACCCATCCCCTTGTACAGAGAACTTTTTGGGCCTCAGTCACTTGTATAAGTCCCACTGTACAAATTCATACCACAATGCAATCACTGATAAAACCTTGGGCCTCTCCTTGAGCTGTAAGTCCCGACAATATTTTCAAGGCATTTTCTCCTTTGATTTTGAATATAATATTGTTATCAAAGTTTTCTTTGTTGAAAAACTAACAAAACAGCATGGAAGCTCTACAACCGAGTAAGTGTTTACCCGCTTTCTTTATCCGCTTTCATATATATAAATGTATTGTGGGGTTATTTCACTGTAAGTCTTCTTTCACAAACTTTTATATACTCGTAAAATATCAACTGTGTAATACTAGTATAGCTATTTAGAGTTTTCCCCGACAACTACATCTAGCACTAGGTAAAGCCCTGTTGGTCACTCTTAAATACAAACAAAAGTAGATCCCCATAGGATTACCAGACACAGTCTTCCCTCCTCTTGGGGTTAAACAATATGGAGACGTGAAATGCAGCATTCTTCGTGAACCCTTTCTCAGACTGTCACTCTTAGAAATTGTCAAAGAAACTCTAACTCCCCAGAGATGATCTTTTCTCTGTGAATAGCATCTCTTGAGTTTCTTCCAAATTCTCGAACTTTCCTGGCTTGATCTATTCTTTGTGAATAACCTGTCTTGAATTTCTAGGGGTTTGGGGACCCACAGGCTTCCTAAAAGCATCCTCGCCTTCTCTTGGGCATTGTACAAGGACCCTTCAGCTTATTAGAAGTTCTCATGCCTTCTCTTGGGATTAGTACAAGGACCCAGAGACCTCTACAGGTATAGGAACAGAACCTAGTCATCAATTTGTTAGAGCTGTCTTTCTGAGTCAAGTGTTAGAACAGTTAATGGGTTGACCTTCATCCCTTAACATACCAGCCTTCTCTTGGGCATCATACAAAGATCATCCATCGTATGAGAATCTATTTCTCAAAACACCAGTAGCCTTGGGTAGTCTCAATACCCTTTGGATTTTCCCATGTCCTTAAAGAACAGGAAATAACCCTAATCCTCCGATCACAACCATACTCATAATCTTTCTCTTCATAAGAACTGATTTTCTCTTTTATCCAACACACTGGACCTGTCACTCAACTGAAACAGTCACCGGCATAAATAGCCTCCTCTTGGGCTTTGTACAAATGATTCTCCCCAGCAGAGCTAACCTTTTCAGACTCTCTTGTTGAGTCCCCAACCTTTTAGCCTCCATCTCGGGCTTCGTACGAGATACAAATCACTCTCTTGTTGAGTATAAAAGACTCTCTTGTTGAGTCAACTCTTTTAGTCTTCGTCTTGGACTTCGTACAAGACACATACAACACCCTTTTGCTGAGTATAAAAGACTCTCTTGTTGATTCAACTCTTTTAGCCTCCGTCTTGGGCTTCGTACAAGACACACAAAAACACTCTCTTGTTGAGTATAAAAAGACTCTCTTGTTGAGTCATCAACCTGTTATCCTCCGTCTTGGGCTTCATACAAGACACAAAGACACTCTCTTGTTGAGTATAAAAGGACTCTCTTGTTGAGTCATCAACTCCTTCAGCCTCCGTCTTGGGCTTCGTACCAAACACACATAAACACTCTCTTGTTGAGTATAAAAGACTCTCTTGTTGAGTCACCAACATTTTTGCCTCCATCTCGGGCTTCGTACGAGATACAAAACACTCTCTTGTTGAGTATAAAAGACTCTCCTGTTGAGTCATCAATCATCTAGCCTCCATCTCGGGCTTTGTACGAGATACAAAACACTCTCTTGTTGAGTATAAAAGACTCTCTTGTTGAGTCAATCAACCCTTTTAGCCTCTCTCAGGCTTCGTACGAGACACATAAAAACACCATCTTGTTGGGTCAATAACCTCCTCTTAGGCTTTGTATAAGGAAAACCCCGGTTGAGTCAATCAACCTTTTAGCATCAAAGTTGTGCCTTGCTCACAACATACAAACACCAACAACTCCTCTTTAGAGATGACAAATTCTCTCTAAAGTCAAAACCCTTTAGCTTCACATCTTGGGCTTCGAACAAGATACAAATAAACCCTTCAGCTTCACATCTTGGGCTTTGAACAAGATACAAACCACCTTTAGCTTCACGTCTTGGCCTTTGAACAAGACACCAAAACAACCTTTTTCTTCCCATAGAATGGGAGGAACTACGATCACTCTGATTTCCCTGTTTCGGGAATACGTAGGCATAAGATTGAAAAACCTTAGCGAATATACTAATCAAAACCCCAAAATCCCATACCCCCATATGTCAACCCAAAAGCACCAAATCCTAACATCCTACCAAAAACCTCACAAATGGTCCAAACATTCTATTCTTAACAAAATAACTGAAGAGAGGCCCACATCTTAATCGCATTTGTAACCTAACAGACCACTGTTCAAACTCAGTATGCAAGCAGGGTTAATTGGAGACATCTATTTCCCTTCCTTAATCAGCTCAATAGGATAAAAAAGCGATTGTGACTCAGGACCACAAAAATCGCGCTACACCTCCTCATGGGTTTCATTCAAATAGACTTAGAAAGTCTTACTTATCATAGTCTCCTTTTGGACTTAACACACAGAGACCCTCAAGTTTCCTAAAAGCATAATACACCAGTCTCCAAAAGAGTTAAAACCTCCAAGGTTTTCAAACTCACTTTAAATTCCCCTGACCCCACAACAAGGTTTAAACTTTCACCTTAAAACATCCCAGCAGGGCTCAATTGACCATAAACAAATCCCCAATGAAATCAGAGCCTCATGGCATCTAGTAATTCAACTCTTTCCAGATTCCCAGCAAGAGTAAATCCCTTTGGATTCCCCAATACAATTTGGACCTGCTCCTGGATTTCCATAAATCCTCAAAAAGAGACAACCTCATCTTAGGCTTCATATAAGAATTTTCCCCAGTCAGCCTCAATCTTGTGCTTTGTACAAGACAAATAAAACCCTCTCCAGTGGAGTCATTTTCTTTCAGCTTCAACCTTGGGCTTTGATTAAGGCACACAAAAATCAACATCTCCTCATATGAGACCATGTGTCCTCTCTGCAGGAAGATATATCCTTTGTACATCACATATCAAAACAAACAATCAAAACCTTTGTCCAGATAATTGCTTTAAGTGGCACACTTGTTGATTTAAAATCCAAGCTAGAGTCCTTCCCTTATCCTGGATAAAATCTCTCTTTCATCTGACTGCTATAAGTGGCAAGCCTCTGGATTCCATACATCCAAGCCAATGTCCATCTCTTAGCATGAAAGATTCATAAGGAAAAGTGGCATTTATCTACACTGAGTTAAAGCTTCTTCCTTCATGATATTTCTCTTATAAAGGAAATTATGGCATTGTTGGATTCTACATATCCCAGTTAAAGTAATTTCCATTTATAACCAATTACCCAACATCTGTGATGAATAGGTGAGATATCTCCCTTTAGAGATGACAAATTCTCTCTTTCTCAGTCAACTTTTAGCTTCAATCTTAGGCTTTAAACAAGACACAAATACTCCGATAACTTCAATCTTGGGATTTGAACAAGACACCACAAAACTTTCCTCCCATAGAAATAGGAGGAACTACGATTGCTCTGATTTCCCAAATCTCTTTATAGGAATACGTAGGCATAAGATTGCGAAATCTTAGCGAGCACACAAATAAAAAATCTTAGGTCCCGTACCTTCCCAAAAACAACAGAAAACCCGAAAACAACAAAAACATTCTCCAACACTCCCAAAGGAGAAACTTTTCCAATCCATAGCAGATAAACACAATAAAGCATTTCAAGTTAACAGAAATACATGCAAAAGAAGGTTCCTATGGATTACCATAGATACACTGGGTGTTAATAGCTTCCCTTTATATAACCAGACCCCGATCCCCGATCTGTTAGCATTTGTTAAAGAAAACATTTGCGTGCAGGGTTAGTTTAAGATATCTTCCCCTTCCTTTCTAGCTTTATAGGATAAATACAGAAATCAGAAAGTAGCACCAATCATGCAGTAAGGTGGCCGCGTCACCAAGAAAAAAACGACGGCTACAATGATGCTTGGATAAAGCCTAAGAGGAGGCTATGATGAAGTTGACTTCATCCAAGGGGAACTAGGGTTTGAACTAAGTTATGGTTGGAGGAACCCTAATGTTCTGAGCTAAGTCTAAGCCAAGGATGAGGTGTTATAAATGTCAAGATAAACTTAATATGAGTAAGTATATATGACAAATAATTGACATGAATTGAAAGGTGATGGGTCTTACACTCTTATAGAGGCCCATGGAGTTTGAAATTTGATGGGTTTTACACTCTTGACAGAGGCACATGTCTAAGGATGGCTGAACTTAAAAATTTGATGGGTCTTACACTCTTACAGAGGCCCATGAGTTTTGAAAATGGAATGGGACTTACACTCTTGACAGAGGCCCATGAAGCTTAAAATTGTAATGGGTCTTACACTCTTGACAGAGGCCCATGAAGCTTAAAATTGTAATGGATCTTACACTCTTGACAGAGGCCCATGAAGCTTAAAATTGTAATGGGTCTTACACTCTTGACAGAGGCCCATGAGTTTTGAAAATGGAATGGGGCTTACACTCTTGACAGAGGCCCATGAAGCTTAAAATTGTAATGGGTCTTACACTCTTGATAGAGGCCCATGTGTTTTAGATTGTAATGCCACTAGGGCTATGTTTGATGAGAGTTAAAGATTGAGGTTTGAGTAGATGAAAAACTTTTGAGAAATTGAAGAAAGTTTTGAGGAGGAGAGGAGGGACTTACACTCTAATAGAGGCCCAAGAGTTTTGTTATTAGTGTTGATTGAATTTATGAAATTCTATGAAATAAATGTTTAAATCAGTATGGTTTTTACAAAGTACTCATATGAACAAATAGTTAATCATGGTGTGATTTAAAAAAGGGGAAGAGACTTATACCAAGTGGAGGCCCTTGGTTTTGAAATTTGATGAGATGATGTACATTTCAAAGAGATATATTTATCATGGTAAGGATTTATGAAGGAAATAATTGAACATTTAAGTATGGATATAAGTTGAACATGTTAATGACAAGTTGATAACTACCAAACATGGATATTAGGGTTCAAACACGGTCTTGAACAATGTGGAAACATCACAAAGGTTCATATATACAAACATGTATACAAAGGTATTTCCAAGGCAAAGTTCAAGTGTTTTAGGAGCACATAAACATGGTATAATACAAAGACATATGTACATATCAAAGTGGCATAAACATGGAAGGAAGATCATATGTTAAGGAAAATTTTCAAGCAAAAAGTCTCATGGTATGGACATAGTTCAACATACATTTACATGTAAACATATATTTGAAAATACATTAAAATTGGGTAACAACAAGGATCTACAAATTCACAACCTCATTTAAGGTTCATATAAGATGTATATGGTTCAAACAATGTATTGTGAGTAAGAAAAGGCAATGTATCATTCAAAAGATTCAAAAGAAGTCTTAAGAAAACCCTAAAAAAGTCACACACTTTAAGCACTCATAAATATGAGAAAAATAATTATTTTTGATATTTTCTTTTCACAACTAGAAAATAGACATTATCATGAACAATTTTCAAAAAGAATGGGTTTAAAATGATAAAAAATGAGAGAGTTATGATAGTTTGAAGATGTGAAGAAATGAGAGAAAATAAGTGATTAAAAAATATGGGAAATGGTCTCTATGGGACTTAAACTCAAGTCACTTCGCTTGCAGCACAAAACCAAGACCATCCAACCAACGCGTGCAGGTTGAAAGGAGAGGGAAGCAAGGTATTATATGTGTTACTCAGTTGGAAAATCATAAATATAAAAGAAACTGGGGCGAGGGGGATTCGAACCCCAGTTTCAAAGGGTGAAAGGTAACAAGAGCGTGCAGGTTTAACCACTGGGGTGGTGATACATTTGTGTATCAAACCACACCCATTAAATGATAAGGGTGGAAACAACCTAGGCCTGGCCAAAACAAAGGCGCCATGACCTGGTTCTTTCCCAAGAAGACCTAGTTTTCTTCATTTGCAAGAAGGGCATAACTTCTTCATTTCTCCATGAAAATGGATGAAATAAAGATGGATCCTGTCTAGAATTTCATGAGGAATTCAATGGTGGTTTTATATTTTTCTAAAAATGCTTACATTTTAAAACCCAATAGTGGTTCCTAAAAGGCTTCAAATTTGCATGTTCTATGCTACAGCTATACACAATCAATAATAGCACTATAAAATGGTTCAAACACAACAAGTAAGACATATATGACATGTTCAAAATCAATGTACATCAAACAATGCATATTTAACAAAGTACCAAGTTCAAGTGAAACTTACCTCTCTAAGCACAAAGCCAACTTCCAAGATACTTGTTACAGAAGTGAATGAATGCCTTGGACACCTCTATTAGACCTTAATGAATATTTTTGAATGCTTGGAATCAATAGAAATCCACTAGAACAGAATATTGCTCCTTCTTGCAAAATGGTCAAAAGTGACAAAAATGGAAACTCCACCAAATGGTGTTACAATTGAGAAACTATGATCGGAATAACTTAAGGATGTTATTTAGAGTGTGTTTGAAGTGTTGAATGGTTTTGAAATGGACTGATTCAAGACATGGCTTGTAAAATGCAAAAAGTCAAAGATATGAGGTTCTGACAGTTGACTTTCTGAATTTGGTGGTTTGTGATGAAGATAGAACACCTTCAAGGGATGATTTGTGATGTGTTTGGATGGTTTTTTGAGTGGTTTAAGCTCTTGTTTTGAAAACTCGAAGCTTACTCTTTGAAACTTTAAAAATTTGAAGTGAAAGAGGGAGAATGAGAAAACAAGTTTTGTAGTTGTTTTGGTGTGTTTTGAAACATCAAATGTGGTCTCTACTTATAGGGGAACATGTTTGTTTTGGAGGACTAGTGGTGGTTTGAAGGCTGAGTTCATCATTCAATGTTTTGGCAATGTATCATTACTTCCTATCCAAGTACATTATCTCCTTCCACTAGCCTAGCATTGCTTTTGACCAATTCCACATTCTGCAGATGGTTTTATTGTTGTTTAAGAGGACATATTGACTGGTGGGAGTGTTATCTTTGACAATGCAATATTCCACATAAATGCACCTTGAATTCAAGGCTTTCTTCCACTTTCAAAGGGAATCTTCATGATCAATTTGATCTATCTTGCATGTTCAGCATGACTATCAAGGATTTCTGTTGAATTTAGTGCACATTAATCTTGTGTAATCACTTCAAGTTGGACTCAAAATCTTGTGGTGCAAGGAAATGCCAAATCTGTCTAGCAAAAACAGTTGCATTAAGGTACATTGTACACTTCATATCTCCTTGCTCAAATGGAATTAGATGATGTTCTTGGACATTTTGGAAAACTTGTATATCATACTTCAACTTTGATGTTTGCATTTGGTCTTGATTCCTCTTGGATCTTGGAGAAAAATGGCCTCAAAGTTGGTTAAAACACAAAACAGATTCTGTCCAAAAATTTTCTAAGTGTCAAAGTTCAAAAGTTTTGAAACCATAACTTCATGGCTTTATATCTCAAAATCTATGAACTTTTTGGGAATTCACCCTAAGTAACAAAGTTGTAGTATGTAACAAGCTCTTCAATTTGGTCTTTGGATCCAAGAAAATGACCTTGCAAAGTAGGGTAAAAATCATTATTTTTCATGACTTAGAAAAATTTCCAAGTTTTCTAAGGTTGCCCTCTTTACAAGTTACCTCACTTTTCTTGATTTTTCTTGATCAATAATGATCCGAATCACACATTAACATTGTTCTTGACTTGAAAAGGGCATGGTTGACCAAAAACCAAAAAAGTCAAACTTGATTTTGGGCACAGTTGACTTTTTGTGTCAGATGAATCTTGAACTTTGTGATCCTTTATGAAATCAAATCCTTGGGCTATTTTAAACATCGTGGATGGACTCCAAGGGTGTTTTTGAGTGTCTTGAATCATACCCCATGGTTTGATATCATGCCTTGCTCAAAAGTCAAAGATACAGTTGACTTTTTATTAAAAAACCCTAGTTTGTGGACCAGATGATTTTGAATCCTTTCATTGCTTATGAATCAAGCTCTTTGGATTAATCCAATCATATGAATGGACTAATATGATGTATTTGAGGTCTTTGAAACATATCTTGAGGTATTGGATCATGCCTTTCTCAAAAAGTCAACTCATGGATTGATTAGGTCAAAACCCTAATTTTGGCACACTAAGGATCTTGAGGCTTGATTGTTTTTGAAATGAGGCAATCTTGTACTTGATTATTGATGAATGGGATCTATTGATCTTCATGGAGGAATGAGGGGCTTAAGATGTTGAATATCATGCTTATTCTTGATTGATCATTTGCCTGAGTATCTTTTGAAACTTAAAACCCTAATTGGTAATCACATGAAACAAACAACATTCGTTGTATCTCTCAATGGGTTAGTGATGCATAAAAGTATACACACATATGATGCTAATGAAATTTAAATGATGTGGAATCTTAGGGTAAAAAATTAGGGTATGACAGTCATCATAAAAAAGGGAGAGACTGTTAGAACAAGATTTGGTTATGCATCTATACCTTTAAGTTTTGATGATAACAAAGTAATTTAGTACCCTATCGGTTTGTTATTGTGTAAATTTAACAACCAATTATGATTCTGAGAATATGACGTGCAACATCATCAGTTTCTGAACTTTGTGTTCTGAAATGCGCTTCTGCATTGATGCACTTCTAAGAAGCTTCTAAGAAGACGCCATGTTTCTGCTGCAATGTTCTCTTGGTTTCTGCTTCTAGATGTGACTCAGATCATCAAACTTCTGAAGAATGGAAAGCTTATGAAGTTTCTAGCTGAAGATTCTGAAGATCTCAAGTTAGATGCTGATGTTATCAAGGTTCTAATTGATGATTCTAAAGATTTTGACTTCAAGCTACGTGATTCTTCTGTTCATGCTTCATCAATTTTTCATCAGAAGATAATGAATTTGAAGATAATGATAAAGGATATGCAATCAAAATAATACACAGTACAAAACAAAATTGTTCCTCCACTACCTGATTTTGTGGGCGAAAGGACTGTACTATTTTTTCACACCTGTCACTATTCCTTTAGTGGACAGCTACATTTTTCGTATTCTTGATTTGCCCTCCAACGATTCCTTTTTCATGATATGTATATGGGACTTGGAGACTTGAAGAAATTTGCCAAAATTACAAGACTGTTTCTACATGAAAAGCTTCCAACTCTGTGCAAACTTTCCTTTAAGTATTTTTGTGTATTTCATTTGTGTAAATCTGCTTGTGTAGAAGTGACTTGTAAACACACAATCTTTATTCAAATTGTTTGTTTGTAGTTCCTTGAGGGACCAGTTAGGTCAGTATCCTTGAGAAGACATTGATTGTTTATCTTTGTGGGTCGTTAGTCACCAGCTATTGGTAGTACATTTGTAATCAATTAATTATAGTGGATTAAGTCCTTGTGTATAAGGCGAAATCACCTTGCCGGGTGGACTGGTTTAGCTTTGAGTTTCAAGCGAACCAAGATAAAATCCTTGTGTCTCTCTCATTGTTCAATCTTTTAACTGTTGAGTTTTTGAGTTGGTAAAAAGCTTTTGTTTTTAAAACCCAATTCAACCCCCCCCCCCCCCCCCTTTCTTGTGTTTTTAGCACCTTCATATCCTATGTTTCCCCCCTAAGTTCATACCTCGTGGAAGGCTTATTTTTCAGTTTCCTCCCCAGTTCATCTAGTCTAGATGGAACAAAACCCCTATTTGAGTTCATTCCTCATCTGGTAGAGTCTTATTTGACCATTTTTCTTCAGTTGTTACTGGAATAAACTTTGGTCCCCTGCAGCGTTGCTTTTGATATCCCCAAGATTGAATCATAGATAACAAAAAGGAAAGCTTTGCACCTTTTGAACTTTCGTTCCTCAGTACAAGAATTTGTTCAATGATGAAGATATCATCCTCAACAATGATTGCTCTAGTAATCTCTCTGAGATTTATGTCAATAACAAGTGGCAGTCTCTTTATTTGAGAAGCATGTTTGTTCCCGGCATATCGATTTTTATTTACACCAACAAGTGGCAGTCTCTTTATTTGAGAAGCTTGTTTGTTCTCGGAAGATCGATTTTTATTTTCAACAACAAGTGGCAGTCTCTTTATTTAAGAAGCTTGTTTGTCCCAGTTATATCAATTCTTATTTCCACACCGAGTGGCTATCTTTTTAAATAATCTCTGACAGAGAAGCTTGTTATGATTCATCATATCAGAGACCACAAATTATTCCCCAACAGGTGGCTGTCTCTTTATTTAAGAAGCCCGTTGCGACCCCAATCAAAGTCAATCTCCAACAAGTTAAGACCGCTTCAGGTTGAGGACTAGAAGATGAATAAAGCTTGTTTGTTACCCTTTCCAAGTGGAAGACTTGGTTAAAGAAGAAATTGGGACCTATTCCTGGTTGTAGACCGGAAGTCATGAGAGGTTTATTACCTTTTCCAAGTGGAATACTTGGTTAAAGAAGAAACTAAGACACGTTCCAGGTTGAAGACCAGAAGTCATGGGAGGTTTACCACCTTTTCGAAGTGGAAGACTTGGTCAAAGAAGAAGCTGAGCCCCATTCCAGGTGGAAGACCAAAAGTTATGGGAAGCTTTTTATCAATTCAAATCCAGCCACTACCTTTGTCCATGAGTTGGTAGTTTACCGTCATCTATGAGTCAGTATCATCCTATTTTTCTACCTTCGGCTATGAGTTGGTAGTATATTGTCATCTATGAGTCGATATTATCTTATTATTTGGTTCCACTACCTTCGTCCATGAGTTGGTAGTTTACCGTCATCTATGAGTCGATATCATCCTATTTTTCTACCTTCAGCTATGAGTTGGTAATATACCGTCATCTATGAGTCGATATTATCTTATTATTTTGTTTCATTACCTTCGTCCATGAGTTGGTAGTTTACCGTCGTCTATGAGCCGATATTATCATTCTTTTACTTTCTACCTTCGGCTATGAGTTGGTAGTTTACCTTCATTCATGAGTTGGTATCATCTTGTTTATTGCCTTCGTCCATGAGTTGGTAGTAATTTCGTGTTCAACTGGATTACTCAGGTGTTCCCTAGTAATTTCATTGTTCTCTTTGCTGGTTGTTTCCCAAGTATAGATTTCCACTATCGCTTGTCATTTCTAGCCATGTTTTGGGCTGTGTTCCCCAACATATGTCCTCGTGGTTTATTTCCACTCCCCCAGTGAGTTTGTTTCCCTGGTGGACACCTTTCAAACTTTGCTCCAGCGGTATCCCTGACAGAGTTTGTTCTGTGTGGTGTTTTCCCTGCAAAGCCTGTTTTCTTGCATTCATTCATATAATAAGCATTGTGCGGCATCTTAGGGCTAAAAATTGGGTCTTCTGTATTTAAGTCTCTTCGACCCCGTCGATACAAAGATTCTCAATCTTCATATCTCTGGATACAAGAAACTTAAATAGGGGCATCTGTCATACCCTAATTTTTATCCCTAAGATTCCACCTATCATATTCATTTGCATCTAATTGTTATCACAAACATGGATCCTCCTAGCTCTCATCTCTAGGGTTTTGGCCTTGTGTAGGAGGTCACCAAGCACTCATGTTTGGTTCTTTTTGCTTTTATTTGTTTGTGTTCACTAACCCCATTTAAAATACAAAAAAAATATACCTTGTCCCTTTGTTTATTTTGCAAGGTAAGGTTTGGAATCAAGAGCATTAAGTGATTGTCTCCTCAGATAGGGTTTGAGTTCCTCAAGTCAAAGTGTGGTCCACCATTAATTTTCAAAGGTTATTCATCAAAGCATGAGCTATAATCTCAAAGCATAGGGTCTCAAGCATCATTCAACTTCATTTGATCAAAGATAGCTCAAAGTTTGGTTGCTTGGTTTGCAAGATATTTCAATAGGTTCATGAGTTTATTTCCATGCCTTCATCATTAAGTTTCCTCAAGCCATTGCAAGTTCAATCAAAAGATCATTCAAAGTACATTGACCTAAAAAGTCAACATTTCAAGTCCAAGTTCAAAACATCATAACTCACTCATTTTTCAACATTTTTGAGTGCTTCCTTGGGCAAATGACTCTTCTTGACATCCCCCACAACTTCTCTTTACAAGTCAAGATCCATTTATGCTTGGAAGATCATCAAAAGTTTGGAAACATTAGAGGTCACTTTGTGGACTTAGTGAAATTTGACCGAAATTCAAGTGTTATTTTCCTAACTTCCAAATATCATAACTCTCTCAATTTTCAACTTTTGTGGGTGTTTCTTTTTTCCAATTATCATATTTGATGCCCTCTATAAGTTTGTTTCATGGATCAAAGGCCAATTATGCTTGGAAGGTCATGAATCGTTTGAAGACATTATAGGTCATTTTGGACTTAGAAATTTTTTGACCTCTAATCATAGGTCATGGTGCAAACTTTACAAGCTCATAACTTTTTGCTCAAGCATCCAAATGGAACCTTTCTTTTTGCATTGTACTCTATGTTATGATGTGATCATTTAGCAAAAAGAATGAGAGGAAATGGTCAAGTCTACATAATTTCACAATGGTTTGAAGTTGACCCCATGGAACTAAATTTTGGTCATGACTAGTTTTGGAAACTCGCTCAATTCTCAATTTGAAGCCAATGTTTGCACGTGGTTGGCACCTGGAGATGTTAAGTGATGTGTGAGGAGCAAAACCGACCTGAAATTGCAAAGGGAATGTTGTGTTTTAGTGACTTTCGAATCAAGTTTTCATCAAAAACCTTTGCTCATGATTTCACACGATTTACAACAGATTTTCACATGTATGAGATCACAATACTTCAGCTATAAATAGAGCCTTCATGTGCACTCGATTCCAAGCTTATAAAGCCCCTCAAACCTCTGCTCAAACTTAGAATTTGCTCATAAATTTTCAAAGATCGTGTTTAATTTCTAAGCAGTTCCAACCTCATCTCTTGTTTCAGTTAGCTTCCTTAGTATCTCCTGAAGCCATAGCAACAAGAATCAAAGCTTAAAACTCACTGAATAGTCCTAACCAAGTCCCACTTTCTTCACTTTTGATCATATTTGGACAAGGTAGTTAGAGGTTTCGCTTTCACTCAAACAAGTTCCTATCATGTAGCTTATGGTTCCCTTATGCTTTTCCATACCTTACTTTGCTTTGATTCATCGTATAGTGAGTTTAATCTGGATTTTCGTTTTTACTTTCTTCACGTGTTTCTCTAAAATTCTCCATGCTCAGTTTATAAAAATTGACTTTGATCCTATGGTTGGATTCATGACGAAGTAACGGTCACAATGGTGGTGGTCTCATTCTCTAATGTTACTATTTTCCAAAACTCCAGTGAGAAGCAACCGGAGAAGATGACCGGAGATCAACAGCGGTGGCCTGAGTTCACGTGTTGCCACACATTATATTTTCATTGGATGATTTAAAATTGATCCTGTGTGCATTTTAAATGAAGGTCTATGTTGTTCCATCTGTTTTAATCCATCTGATCTACCACATTATTTAATGAATCCAGATCCAACGCTCCTTGTATTTTCTGATTTATTTATTTTTATTTTATTTTATTTTATTTTCTTTTCTTTTATAAAATTAATTTTAAATTAGATTTTCATCCAAAAAATTCACTAAAATATTTTCTATTATTTTACACCTTGTGTAATTTTTTCACAATTTTATTTTATGGTTTGCTATTTTTCATTAATTTTCTCATATTTCATGGATTTTAATTGGTTTAAAAATACTTTCATGCTTTCAAAAATTCTAAAAAAATTATTATATGTTATTTGAGTTGTTTATGACTTTCCATTATTTTCTTGACCATTTATTTGGTGTTTTGAAGCATGTTATGGATTTTCCTTTTATTTTCCATTTAAAATCATTTTAAAAATCATTTTCCATGCATTTTAATTGTTTATTATTGCACTTTTTATATTGTTTGACTTCTGTTGACTTAGATTAGGGCTTGATTGATCAAAATATTCCTTAATCTCAATGGACTTTGGGTGGTACTTAGGTTGTATTGATCTTCATCCATTCAAACTTATTATTAAATGATCATTTGGATCATTTTTAGTACTTTGAGTTGATGATAGGTTTTTCCCTTTGATGCACCAAGAGAGGTGGTTGAAATTATTGATAGATGAATATCAAGTTATGGTTCAATTTGATTTCATTTCTCTTCATCTCTATCTTTTCTTTTTCTTTTCTCTTGATCAAATGGATGACTAATAGTCCATCTTGTTCATGAAGTTTGGATTGATGCTTGATGAACTTTTATCATTTCAAATCTACCTTCTAATTGATCATTTATCATTTCAGGTACTTTGTATTGATACATAAGTTTATCCTAAGTTCTCATGAAGAATGATTGATGTAATAGACCAATCTCCTTGCCTTAGTACTTGATCCCTCCTTGGTTTTTAATTGTGCTACATGTTTTAGGAGTATGGTTTCTACCATATCTCTAACATGTATGATACATAAATTGTTATTGACCGGCCTCCCATAGTATGATCTACCTAATAAATTGTGCTACGATTGCTTAACATGCACTAAATTGACCCTGAATCGATTAATTAACTCTAACATCAATACTAACATTATTATTGTGCTAACTTTACTTTAGGCACTTTTATTTCTTGCTCTTTATTTTTATGCCTTTATTTTGAGAATTACATTTCATATTGTTTATGTTTATGCTTCTTTTTCCTTTGTCTACTTGGACATTTTCTTTTGCTTTTAAAGACATTAATAAAGGGAAAACCGTAAAAAACTTTTAATCTCTCTTGGACTATTGTTACTATCCTGTGCATTGAGGAGTCTTGGACCTATGGACTTAGAATTAGGGTTTCCCATGCTTGGAGTTTGCTTATTTGAAACTTGGAAGTTCATTTGATACCAAGCCTTGCCTGAGACCTTGAGTTCTACTGATACTTGTGGCCTTGAATTAAGCTTGGATGCTTTATCTGTTTCTCTGTGACTTTATTTGTCTGGATGCTCTTGTGTTCATCTGCTCAGTTGCTTATCTTGTGGCTTTAATCCAAAGGGAACGGAATGCTGGTTTTGACTCTTGTCAAATGCTTGCTTGTCCTGGTTAGTTCACTTGCACACACAAAGGCTTTCTCTTGGGCTACCTGACAATGAGACCATTTATTTTATGCTTTAGGATAGTCTCTTCATCTCCTCCTATTCTTAAATTTTCAAAATCTTCTCTCTATTTCAAAATCCTCTTGTTTTTTTTTCAAACTTCACCTCTTTCTTAATAAACCTTAACTTTGTCAAGTGATCCAGAAAATCTTTTTCTCAATAAATGCTAAGACATCTAAGCATATTCAAACACATTTCAAAATTCTAAAAAAACACTAACATCATCAAATTATTTTTGTGCCTTTGTTCACCTTTTTTCTTTTAGAGCCTATTTTCATAAAGATTAGATACTGGCCTGATTCTTGCAGTGATGCAAACCACTATACTTCTACAAGATGTTGAGAAATGAACGACATTTTCCACTTGAATGTTGAGATGCACTTGTTGATTAAATCCAAACAAAGGTTCTCCATATCAAGATGATGCAAATGCTCATTTCCTCATACTTGTGGGTAGTAAGTGAAGTTTTCCACTCGAATATGCCAAATATCTTTTCACTTAAAATCAATCAACAAACAACAATAAATCTTTTTCAGCAACAAATAAGCAAGTGGTTCTTGTTGAGTACAACGGATGTGAGAGGTGTTAATACCTTCCCTTTGCATAACCAACCCCTGTGTCCAGATCTCTCTTTTAGCTTTTTTATCTTTTTGTTGGTTTTGTTCGATCTTTTCCCATTCCTTTTGGAAACAATAAAGTTCGGTGGCGACTCTTACTTTTCTGAGTTAAGTTAATCAATAGGTTAATCTCAAAATTTTACCGCCGCAACAAGATGTACTAAAATATTTTATCTAATTATATTCGTTGAGGATACTTCAACGACTATATTTCTTTAGCTATAAAAGGAGCAGAAGATTGGAAGATCAACTCAAGAAATAACGTTGTAACTATTGTCATACCCTAATTTTTTACCCCTAAGATGCCACCATATTTTCATCATTGGCATAACATTCATCATTACATTTATACATGTCTTTTTTACATCACTAACCCATCACAAGTACAAGATATGTGTGCTTACTTGCTTCACAGGTTAGGTGATCCCCCTAAAGCTCAAGCATATGAATTATCAAGGGATAAGAAACATATTCAACACCACAAGTCCCTTTGTTATCCATAAAGATCAAGAGTTTTCATTCATCAAAAATCAAGTGCAAAATTGCATCATGAAAAACTTATCAAGCCTCAAGACCCTCAGTGCACCATAATTAGGGTTTTGACCTAATTCAGTCCCTGAGTTGACTTTTGAAGCAAGGCATGATCCTAAACCTCCAAATATGTTTCAAGGAACTCAAATGCCTCATATTAATCTCTTCATATGATTGGATTAACCCAAAGAATTTGATTCATAAGCAATACAAGAAGTTACATTCATCTAGTCCCCAAACTAGGGTTTTTACTGAAAAGTCAATTGTACCTTTGACTTTGGACCAAGACATGATCTCAAGCCTTGGGACATGACTCAAAACACTCAAAAACACCTTTGGAGTCCATCCATGGTGTTCAAAAAGCCCAAGGGTTTGATTTCTTAAAGGATCACGAAGTTCAAAGTTCATCTGATACAAAAGTCAAATATGGTCAAAATCAAGTTTGACTTTTGAAGTTTTTGATCAAACATAGTCTCTTCAAGTTAAGAATGATGTTAATATGTGATTTGGATCATGGTTGATTAATAAAAATCAAGAAATGTGAGGTTACTTGTATAAAGGGCAACATTGGAGAAGTTGAATTTTTTTATGTTATAAAATTCAATGATTTTTACCCTACATTGCAAGGGCATAACTTCCAAACCAAGTAACCATTTTCTTTGATCCAAATATCAAATTGAAGAGCTTGTTACATACTACAACTTTGTCCTTGATGGTGGATTCCCAAAAAATGCATAGATTTTAAGATATAAGGCCATGAAGTTGGAGGTTTCATACTTTTGAACCTAAACACTTAGTGAAATTTTGGACAGAATCTGTCTTGTGTTTAAGCCAACTTTAGGGCTATTTTTCACTATGATCCATAATGATTCAAGACCAACTTTGAACAACAAAGTTGATGTATGATATACCAGCTTTCCAAAATGATCAAGAACATCAAAATCCTTTACTTGAGCAAGAAGTCATGGATGTTGCAATAAGGCTTGATCAAGCTGAAAATCCAAGACAGATTTGCAACATGTTTGTGCCACACGATTTTGATAAGTCTTGCAAGCCTTAAATCTTCACAAGATCAACTCCAAAATGATCATACAAGCATGTGCTCTGCAAAGCACAACTGAATTTCCAAAATTTCATCACTTGGCATGTGAAAGAAATCATTCAAAAGGTAGGAAGTGAGGTTTTGTTTTCTAGCATTAAAGTGCTATAGTGAATTTGAGCAAAAATCATCCAATCTGTTAGAACCTAATCAGAACATCAAGGGATAGGATGAAACCTTGGGGAACCAAGCTCAAAAGTTCAGAACTTGAGCCATGTGAAGAATAGCCCATGTGTGCCTTGGCTTTCAAGTTATAGGTACATGACATCACTTGTTGGATAATAGCCTACATCCAAATCCTTTCAAACTTAAAATATCAGACACATTTCTCCTATAGATAGAGCTTATTTCTAACATTCAAATCACACTAAAACATTGCAAGAAGCTTGTTTTCTCCAAATCCTCTCCTTTCCATATTTCAAAGCTTCTAAGAGAGTCAAGACTTAGAACTTCAGTTCCAAGCAACCTCTGTCCGAACCAGTGATCCAAACACTTCATATAAATCATATAGAAGTGATCCAAATGCTCATCAAACTTTTGAAACACCAGAATCACCAAGTCACGTCCCTTTTGCTCCATTTTTCTTCAAAGTTGCAGATTAGATAGGCCAAAGGTTTCCAGAAGGTTTCCAATCAATTTTAGCATTGCAATACAATCCTTGGAGGTCAAAGAAGCTGTTAGCATTAAGAGTTTGCATCTGTAACACCTCCAAGCCTGAATTCGATTCTCACTTGCAAGTTAAGTCTCCTCAACTACTTAACTCTATGATTCATGCATCAACTTTGATCATTTGAGTTACAGACAAGTTTGTCATGATGTAAGGATCATTTTCCCTCAATCATTTGCTTCATATCTTGTACATATGGAATTTCATTTTAAATTTTCATTTTAGGGTTCATGCGGTTTTCAAATCAATTTCTTTGGATACACTGAATTTAAATGAAATTGAATAAAACCATTCAATTTCTTATCAAATTTCCATCAAGTTTCATTTTTACATCGTGCCATTTGGATGCGTATTCTGAGAGATAACATTTGGAGAAGATGATGATGAAGCTGATGAAGGTGATGGCCATGGCGCCATATTTCAAAAATAAAATGAATTTTTATAATATATTTATTTTTTATGAAAAAAAATCAACGGATGTATCACCACCCCAGTGGTTGAAGGCACGTGTTTAAGGCTTTGTGTTACCCTTAGGCCTGGGCTTCAAATCCCCCTCGCCCCAGACCTTTTGATTTTATTTTTTAACCATTTTCAAAAGGATTTTTTTATATATTATTTATTTTTGCCATTCTCTATCAGCCACACGCAAGTGGCTCAGATGGTAATGCTTTAAACTCTCCTCCCCAAAGGCGCGAGTTCAAACCTTGGGAGGTCCATCCTTATTTTTTTATCACCTATTTTCTTCACTTTTCTTCACAAATTTATTCAATTCTTTCAATGATCAAATTTAATATTTTTGAGCCATTTTTTTGCATATTCTTCATTTACCTTCCCTATTTTGGGAATCCATGAAAAAATGTTGAAAATAATTTTTATTTAATCATTTTTTTATTAGGTTGAAAAGTGGTACATTTTAAGTGTGTTATACCTTAAAGAATGACTTTCCTTTTATTTTATCCCTAACCTAATTGATCGTGATTATTTATGTGGATAACATGCTTTGTTTAAGTCTTGTTTAAATGTACATAACATGCTTGTCTTGACTTAAACACCAGGCATACCATGTTTAATTGATTTTCCTTTTTGAAAATATTTTTGATTAAATGTTTAATTAGGGTTTTCACTTTGATTAAACTTTCAAAACATCTTTGTACATAGTTAGGGCTTCCACTTGAGTTTGGATTCCCCAACATCTTGATTCAACCATGTTTGAATGCTTTGTCCATATGTTTATCTCCATTAGGGTTTTGTTTACCCTTTAATATATTCATTTGATCCTCGATTCATCTTGATTATTTGCTTGTGGCTTCATACCTTCAAACCTTCAAACCTTTAAACCTTTAAACCTTCAAACCTTTAAACCTTCAAACCTTCAAACCTTCAAACTTCAAACCTTCAAACCTCAAACTTCAAGTCAAACCCTAGCCAACAGTTGGTTTCAAATTCCACACTCCCCAAAGATGAGACATGAATCATCTCTATGGGAGAGATGTCTCCTATATTCCCTCACCAAATATAAAACAAACTTTTCAAACTTTTCTCCATTTAAGTGATGTAAGTGGCACACTTGTTGATTCGAAATCCAAGCTGGAGTCCTTCTCTTATTATGGTATGCAAAACACTCCTTTCATTTAAAGTGATGTAAGCGGTATACTTGTTGATTTTATATCCAAGTCAATGCCCTTCTCTTAAAATGAAAAGACTCAGTTAAAGCAAGATATGGCATTACTCTGGATTTTTTACATCCAAGTTTAAAGCTTCTTCCCTTATTCTCATATTTCTCAAAATGTTTGTGGTGAATAGGTGAGATATCTCCCTTAAAGATGACAATTTGTCTCTTCTCCAAAGCCAACAAACCCAATTCCACCCATTAGTAGGTGGAACTACGAACGCTCTGATTTCTCAATTTCCTTTTGAGAATACGTAGGCATAAGATTGCGAGATCTTAGCAAGCATAGTAATAAGTAAAACCATTAGGTTCCTACACCTTTATCTTAGTTTATTTCAACTTACACTACAAAAACATATCTCCTATCACTCACACAAGATCAATCAACAAATTCCCATTATACAATAAGTAACTCAAAACAACAGTAAACACAAACATATGAGAGAGGTTCCTATAGGATACTGTAGATACTTAGGGTGTTAGTACCTTTCCTTTGTATAACCAATCCCGATTCCCGATCTCTCAAAGTGCATTATTTTTGCACACACTCATGGGTTTATTCAGATTTTTTTCCCCTTCCTTCCTTTTGGGATAAATTAAAATTTCACATGTAAAAGGGCGGAGACTTTCGCGTGGCTACAACTATTACTGAGATATACACGCACTACATTCATATCAACTCAAGAGAAGCTAATTTAATTAACAGTTCTTATTCTTGTATACCTTAAGAATCCTTTGTGTAAAAGTGTGTTGTATTATATTTGAACACCTCTGATTGTTAATCAAGTGTTGTTCTAAGTATTCCTTCTCTAAACAGTCAGTTTAGATGAAAGTCTCTTGCCTTGGGCTTGAGTAGTGAAATCTTGGATTGCGAATCTGAGCAAAGGAGTCTTAGACGGTGTGTTTGAGAAGAGAAGTCTTAGGAAGAGTGTCTAAGTAGTGAAGTCTTGAACTAGGAGGGTTTAAGCAAGGAAAGTATTAGGATCTGAGGATCTAAGCAGATAAGTCTTGATCAGGTGCTAATTAAGAAAGGAAGTCTTAAGTTGTAGGTCTGAGCAAGGAAAGTCTTATACTGGTGAGTATAAGTAGTTGTTATCAGCTTGATTATAGTGAAAATATCTTGCGTGGCAAAGGGGCTAGAGTGCTCTCAGTTGGAGAGGAACCAGAATAACTATTGTGTGTTCTTTGCTTTTTTTTTATTTGCTTATGTTACATTTTCCGCAACACTCATTATCAGATTCTGAACTCTGGTTTAGAATCTAAAATCTGGTTCAAAAGTAGAAAGAATTTTGCTAACATAATTCAACCCCCTTCTTATGTATTTTTCGTGCCTTCAGTTGGCAAAAGAGCAAGGTCTGTACGTAACACTTAATAGTAGTACAGTAAACGATCCAACGAGAAAAATATGACTACCGAGGATACTAATTCTAGTTCCTCAGTATGGGGATTTCCCTATGATTACAGTAGCTCTGAGAGAAATCATTACTCTACTAAACCTCTTATATTCAGTGGTAATTCCACTAAGTTTGAATGGTGGATAAGCAAGATGTACACGTATATCATTGGACTCGATGATGAGCTATGGGATATTCTTGAAGATGACATTGAAATCACTGTTGATAACGTTGGTATGGTATCTGACAGCTCTGACTCCAACTCAAAAGAAAATCTATAGAAAACATCATAGAGTCAGAGGTATTCTGGTTGATGCTCTACCACATGCCGAGTACTTGAAAATCATTGATAAGTCTTCTGCAAAGACTATCTTTGAATATATGTGCTTTACATATGAAGGAAATCAGCAAGTTAGAGAAGCAAAAACTAACTTGCTAATACAGAAATACGAGTTGTTCAAAATGAAGGATGATGAGGATATTGAAACCATGTTCTCCAAGTTTTAGATTCTTGTATCAGGCCTTCAGGTGCTAAACAAGAGTTACTCCTCTTCAGATTACGTTAAGAAGATTCTGAGAAGTCACCCTCTAAAGTTTAGACTTAAAGTAACAACTATTCAGGAAGCTAAGGACATGAATACATTGTCTCTTGAAAGTCTAATCAGCAATCTTCAAAACCATGAAATGGAACTAAATGAAGACGAGTCTTCAGAGAAACTTAAGTCTCTTGCCTTAAGATCTACTTCTGAAAAATGTGGTGAAAAGTCCAAAAGATCTTCAAAGAGTAGTAAACCTGATGAAACTTTTGAAGAAGATTCTGATGGTAGATCTGATGATGACGACATGGCTTGCTTCATCAGAGGATTTCAGCAAATGGCCAGAAGGAATAGGAGATTTCCTATAAGAAACATGAGATCCAACTTCAAATAAAAAGATGAAGACACGATCTTCTACAACTGCAACAAACCTAGTCACTTCAGATATGACTGTCCTGATCTTCAGAAAGATAATTAGAAGAAACGAAGTCATCAGAAGAATAATTTTAGAAACAGCTTCAAGAAGAACTTTATGGCTACATGGGAAGATATAGATGATGAAGATTCAGAAAAGGAAGATGATGCCAATCTTGCATTGATGGCACACTCATCTGATGAAGGACACTTATCTGAATCTGATGATGAAGATGAGGTATACTCTTACTCTAACTTTATTTCATGTGCTAATAATATTATAAATTATTGCAAGGATCAAGCCAGTCACATTAAAATTTTAAAAACAGATAATTTCATTTTGAAAGAAGAATTAAAAGAAATTAGCACATCTCAAAATCAATGTTCATCTCTAGGTAAGCATGATCAAGCTTTTCATAAATTCATTACATCTGGTATTGATAGAACTAAACTTGCATCTATGATTTATGGAGTTGGCAAAAATAATAAAGAAGGTTTGGGGTATGATAAAGGTTGATCTAGTTCTGATGTTTCATTAAAAGTACTCCCAAATTCTTACTCATCCAGCATTTCTCAAACAGTGATAAGTAACTATTTTGTTCCTACTGCTAATAATGTAAAACTTATGAATTTGACTGAACCCATTGATCAGAAGTTGAAGGGTATTATAATATCAGAACTTGATAGTTTAGAAGTTCTGGTAACTATAGTATCCACAACATCTGAATCACAGACTAAGATTGATTCTGTAACTAAGGTTAACTTCAGTCAAAGTTTTTGGAAACAAAAAACTTAGAGTGAAGCCAAACCTTTTCACATGGCAAAAGGACATGATAGGAGAGAACCTATTAAGACTAACCTGAAAGGACCCATACGTGTATGGTTACCTAAATCTCAAATTATCTTTGCTGTAAATATGCCCAAAGGAAAGAATGGAAAGCCAATCGTGGTACCTGGACAGTGGCTGCTCATGACATATGACCAGAGAAAAGCATATGTTCCAAACCCTGAATCTGAGAGATGAAGGAAATGTGGGTTTTGGAGGAGGCCAGAAGGGAAGAATCATTGGTACAGGTACCATTAGTAATTCTCAAACTCTTATAAATAAAGTATGGCCAGTATATGGCTTGAAGCATAATCTACTAAGCATAAGCCAGTTGTAAGATAGTGGTTGTGAAGTATTGTTCAATAAGAATTTCTACTCTATTGTTAATTCTGACAAAACTATTATATTTAAAGGGAAAAGAAAGGGAAATGTTTATAAAATCAATCTTTCTAAATTTGTTGATCAGAAGGTCGTTTTCCTAATGAAAATGAGTGATGAGAAATGGATTTGGCACAAAAGGTTAGGTCATACTAACTGGAGATTAATCTCTAAACTTAACAAGCAAAACTTGTTAAAGGGCTGCCAGATCTTGACTATCACTCAGATGCTCTCTATGGAGCATGCGAAGTTAGAAAGATTGTGAAAACCTCTTTTAAAACCAAAAACATGGTCTCTACCTCTAGACCCTTGAAATTGTTTCACATTGATCTGTTTAGTCCTATTGGGACTGCTTTAATCAGTGGGAAGAAATATGGTTTGGTCATTGTTGATGATTTCAGCAGATGGACTTGGGTAAAATTTCTTGGATCTAAAGATGAAATATACGAAGTATTTAGTATCTTTTGCATTCAAGTACAATCTGAGATGGAAGTAAAGATTCTAAAAGTCAGAAGTGACCATGGGGGAGAATTTGAAAATGGACCATTTGAGTCTTTTTGTGAAAGATATGGAATTATCCATGAGTTCTCCTCTCCTAGAACTTCACAACAAAATGGGGTTGTAGAGAGAAAGAACAAATCTTTGCAAGAAATGGAAAGAACAATGATTCATGAAAATAAACTCCCTAAGTACTTGTGGGCAAAAGCTATTAATATTGATTGTCATATTCAGAGCATAATATATATTAGACTGATTCTGAATAAAACATCGTATGAATTATTTAAAGGTAGAAGACCAAGTATTTCTTATTTTCATCAATTCGAATGTACTTGTTACATTTTGAATAATAAGGTCTACCTAAATAAATTTGATGCTAAAGATCAAAATGGTATCTTCTTAGGATACTCTGAACGCTCAAAAGCATACAAAATGTATAACTTAGAAACCATAATGGTTGAAGAGTCTATACACGTTAAATTTGATGACAAAATACCTGACTATGACAAGTCAGAGTCTTTTGCCCAAAATGAAAACATTGTAGGTATTCAGAATTCTGAAGAGCAACTTGTGGTATGTGTTCCTAAGTAAAAGAGTATAGATGACGATACTTCATAATTACCAGAGGCTGCAAAACCTGAAGTTACTCCAACTGTTCCTACTGCTACTAATTCAGTGATTGCTCAAAATTATACTGAAGTCTCTGTTCCACCTAAAATACCATTTAAATATAAAGCATTTCATCCAGAAGGATAAATCATTAGAAATAAAGACGAGCCATTAAGAACCAGATCTGCTTTCAGAAATGATCAATCAAAGCTTGGACTTATTTCATTGACAGAGCCTACTCCTATTAATGATGCATTATCAAATAATGGGTGCATCATGTCTATGCAAGATGAACTAAATCAGTTTTAGAGAAATCACTCTATGGTCTCAAACAAGCTCCAAGAGCATGGTATAAGAGACTGAGTAATTTCCTGCTTGAGAATGGTTTTGCTAAATGCAAGGTTGACACTACACTATTTAGGAAAACTCTAGAAGTAGAAATCTTGATTGTTCAAATTTATGTTGATGACATAATTTTTGGTTCTACTAATGCATCTCTTTGTTAAGAATTTTCAAAAATAATGCAGCCTGGATTTGAGATGAGCATGATGGGCAAATTGAAATACTTCCTTGGAATTCAAATTAATCAAAAGGAAGAAGGTATATATATTCATCAGTCTAAGTACACAAGAGAGCTCTTGAAAATTACAATCTTGATGAATGCAAAGTCGTGTCAACTCATATTCATCTAACCTACAACCTAAATGTGACCAATGAGACAAAAATGGCTAAGCACTTCTGGGCAGAGGAAGTTAACAGAACGTGTTAC
This sequence comes from Lathyrus tuberosus, assembly GCA_022829125.1. Classification (NCBI taxonomy): domain Eukaryota; kingdom Viridiplantae; phylum Streptophyta; class Magnoliopsida; order Fabales; family Fabaceae; genus Lathyrus; species Lathyrus tuberosus. The sequence continues at coordinate 9,475,672 of JALAZF010000210.1, forward strand.
ATTCAGAACAGGATCTCTATCAGACATATTCTGGGTAAGACTCCTTATGAATTGTGGAAGAATAGAAAACCCAACATTTCATACTTTCATCCCTTTGGTTGTGATTGATTTTATTCTGAGCACTAAGGACAAACTGAACACTAAGGACAATCTGAACAAGTTGATTCTAAGGAACAAAAGTGTATAATGTTAGGATACTCTGAACGCTCTAAAGACTATAGAGTATATAACACTTAAACACGAATTTTTGAGGAATCAATTCATGTTAGATATAATGATAAGCTTGACCTTGAAAATTCAAAGCTAGTTGAGAAGTTTGCAGATCTGGAGATTACATATTCAGGCTCTAAAGAAAAAGAATCAGAAGCTAAAGAATATGAGGCTAAAGACTCTAGAGCTGTTCAACTAGAAGCTCTTGATACGTAGACATCTCTGAGGAAGCACAAACAAAGATCCTCAAACTCTGAAGAATTGATTATGGGATATAAGACTGAACCAGACAGAACAAGATCCTCATTCAAACCTTTTGAAGAGACGCTTCTAGGTTTGGCGTCCCTCATAAAACTACATATGTTGATGAAACACTTATGGACACCGGGTGGATTTTGGCAATGCAAGAAGAATTGAACCAATTCTCTAGAAATGATGTTTGGGATCTTGTGCCTATACCCAAAGGATTTCATGTCATTGGGACAAAATGGGTCTTCAGAAATAAGCTGAACAAAAAGGAGAAGTGGTAAGGAATAAGGTCAGACTAGTGGCACAAGGTTATAGTCAGCAAGAGGGGATTGACTATACTAAGACCTTTGCACCAGTTTCCAAGTTAGAGTCTATTCGTCTCTTAATTTTGTTTTCTCTTAATCATAACATCATCTTATATCATATGGATGTCAAAAGTGTATGTACACCAACTTCCTAGTTCTAAAAATCATAAAAACCCATTTTTCGTTTTCAAACTTAAGAAATCTTTGTATGATCTGAAACAAGCTCTTAGAGCATGGTATGAAAGACTAAGCAATTTTCTTTTAGAAAATGGTTTTACCAGAGGAAAGGTTGACAATACTTTGTTCTGTAATTCATTCAAAAATGATATTCTAGTTATTCAAATTTATGTTGATAACATTATATTTGGTTTTGCTAATGCTACCTTATGCAAGGAGTTGTCTAAGTATATGCATGAAGAGTTTGAGATGAGTCTGATGGGAGAACTCAAGTTCCTCTGCCCAGAAGTGCTGAATCATTTAACTTCCTCTGCCCAGAAGTGCTTCATCATTTAATAGTTGTTAAGAGGATCTTTAGGTATCTGAAAGGAACAACCAATCTTGGACTTATTTATAAGAAATCCTTAGATTATAGGCTAGTTGGATTCTATGATGCTGACTATGTCGAAGATTGAATTGAAAGGAAATCCACTAGTGGAACTTGTCAATTCTTAGGTGAAAACCTTATCTCTTGGGGTAGTAAAAGACAAGCAATTGTTGCTCTGTCTACTGCAGAAGCAGAATACATTTCAGCTGCTAACTATTGCACTTAACTACTATGGATGAAATATCGACTTGAAGATTATCATATTTTTGGAAATAATATTCCTATCCTTTGTGATAACACTGCTACTATCTGTCTAACGAAGAATCTGATTCAACACTCTAGAACTAAGCATATTGAAATCAAACACCATTTTATAAGAGACTGTGTTCAGAAGGGCGTAATAGATATTCAGTTTATTGATTATGAACATCAATGGGCTGATATATTTACAAAACCCTTAGCTATTGCCAAATTTGATTTTATTAAGAAAAATATGAACATGGTCTTTGCCGATGAATAATGCTTATCTTCTTAATGGAGTATTAGAGGAATCGTTGGACACTTACAGCACCCAATTGAATTTTTAAAATTTGAAATTTCTTTAAGAATGGTCTATAAGCCTTGATTTGGGTGTATAGGATCTCTCTCATCCTTGATTGCTTTGGTTAAGCAGAAAGTAATTAGTTTAATTCCTTCGTATGTGCTTTGAATTAACAATTGGACTAATCTTGAGCTTTGATAAAATAAAGAACTTTGTATTACATTCTAATACTTAAAAGCTTTTTGAAATATTGATTTGATAGATTCCCTGCTCAGGTCTCTCGAGACTAAAGGGACATGTCTATCAACTTTATTTCAAAATCTGCTCTGAAATTTGGTTCTTAAAAGGAGTGTACTTACAAAGATTTTAATTCATTTTTATCTAGACTCATCACTATCCAAACATTTAATACATACTTGCTTATATATTGGCATTCTATGTGTTAGGTTGTTGTCTGTGTATTTTTTGATTTCATGAGTTATCTTCTATATAAGATAATATTGTGAAATCACTTGCATTTCTTCTTAAAATGTCTTCAAAAGCCATTAAAGGAGAGATCTATGATCTAGATATTCTGAAAGAATATATGTTTAATTTCAATGAATTTACGGCGAGTAATTTTTCACGGATAGTCGCAGATATTCATTTTCAGAAATGGGGTAGATATTTTGCAATTCTTAATGGACCAATCTATCCAGATCTTGTAAAAGATTTTTGGAAAAATGCTCATGTTCATCAGAATGAGTTAGATGATTGTCAGATTCTATCTGTTTTCTATGGTTTTCATGTCGTGATCAACTCTAAAATCATCTCTCAAGCAATAAAGTATGAGGAAAATGGAGTTACTGTTGGAAACTACAGACATAACAACAGATTTATGAACTTTATAAACAACATCTATGGTAGTGGAGGCCCTGCTGAAAGTCCTTCTACTCTTACTCCTATGGCAAAAGTCTTGTACAAAATTATGGGGACCAATATAAGGCCTAGAGAAAAGGGGACATAATGTCTTTCTTCTGATGATAAAAACTTCATTATGTTCCTAGTCCCTAGAACTAAAATCAATCCGCCTCTGTCTATGTTCAATTATCTGAAAGAAGAGATACTTGCATCTCATGAGGAACTATCTTTTCTCATTCCTTTTGGTAGGGTTCTTTCTGTGATTCTTGTTCAATAGGGTGTTGTTGCTCATGTGCAACAAGCTGGGTTGATTGACAAACTTGTTCCTGACTGGTGTTCAACTATGAATTGTTGGAAAACCATTATTAATTGTTGAAGTTTCCTTTTCCTCTGTCTTTTTGTTGATGACAAAGGGGGAGAATGGATTAAGTATTCTTCTAGATTAATCGTGGATTTGGATGAGGTTAGTGATCCTATATAGGGGGAGCTTACAAACCTCACCATTGGAGTGGATTCAATTATTCTATATAGGGGGAGCTTACAAACCTCACCTCTTAGACTTCATAGATAGGATTCAGGGGGAGCTGACAAAACTCGCCTCTAAGACTGTTTGACACAGGGGGAGCTTACAAACCTGAGACCCTAAAATTTTTTGAGTAATTAATCTACTACTGATTGTTTTAAATATTTAAGGTTATCATCATAAAAAAGGGGGAGATTGTTGATACAAATTTGGTTCATACCATGTATCCTCTAAAGTTTTGATGATAACAAAGTATTTGAAAAACAATTAGGATTTGTAACTAGCTGGTTCGTGTGTACAGAATTATATTTACTTGATGTAACTGGTTCTGACATAGAAGTAGTTTTGGTTCAGTTCTGATTATACACTCGTGAAAGAGTCTGATAAGAAAGTTACTGCTAGTAAATTTCAGAATCAGAAGCGTGTTGTGGCTGCCTCTGAAAATGAGAAGTGTCAACTCAAGCTCTGCTAACACGGGACTCAAGATATGTTGACATCATCTTTAAAAGATTATGTTGTACTTGTTTCATAGAAGTGTTCTCCATACAAAGGCCTTGTTCTGTGGATAATTCCTTGAATACGAGTTCCAACACCTGCTTTATTGGAAAAAAAGATGTACTAGAAGATTTGATCTTATTATAGCCGTTGAGGATACTACAACGAATATATTTCTTCAGCTATAAAAGGAGTGGAAGATTGGAAGATCAACTCAAGAAATAACACTACAACTACAACTGAGATATACGCGCACTACATTCATATCAACTCAAGAGAAGCTAATATGTTGAAGAGTTCTTATTCTTGTATAGCTCAAGAATCCTTTGTGTAAAAGTGTGTTGTATTATATTTGAACACCTCTATTTGTTAATCAAGTGTTTTTATAAGTTATTCCTTCTTTAAACAGTTAGTTTAGATAAAAGTATCTTACCTTGGGCTTAAGTAGAGAAGTCTTGATCAGGTGTTGATTAAGCAAGGAAGTCTTAGGCTGTAGGTCTGAGCAGGGAAAGTCTTATACTAGTGAGCATAAGCAGTTGTAATCAGTTTGATTATAGTGGAAATCTCTTGCGTGGCAAGGGGACTAGAGTACTCTCAGTTGGAGAGGAACCATGATAACAGTTGTGTGTTCTTTGCTATTTTATTTGCTTCTGTTATATTTTCCACTGCACTCATTATCAGATTCGGAACTCTAGTTCAGAAGTAGAAAGAATTTTGCAAACACAATTCAACCCCCCTTCTTGTGTATTTTTCTCACCTTCAAAGGACTTAATCTAATAATCAAACCACAATTACAAAGTAATGTCAACCTTTCCTGACTTTCTTCAAGAATCTGACCTAACTGGTCTCCTAAGAAAATTGACGAACATTGACTCCTTAAGACCTGACCTACCTGGTCGCTTAAAAATATTCCTCAATAACTTCCTGTCACTGACTTCTCAAGAGCCTAACCAACTCAGTTGCTTGAGGAATATAACCAAATTGGATTAACGCAATTTGTATTTACAAGTGTGCTTCTTAGATAAGCATATTACAAAAGATGAAGTTCAGATGATTACAGTTAAGAGATATACAATGAAAGTTCTAATTGTTTCTCTTATTTCTATGTTATGATGTTGTGTCTTCAACGTCTGCTAAGATTCACATACATCCAGATGCATGCTAGCATCCATACACTTTTTCTTCCTTTCTTTATTTTCCTTTTTATGCTCGCTCTCTCATCAATGATATCTTTCACCTTCCATTTTCTTTAGAATATATAGGGGATGAATAGATCAGGTGAAGGATAGATCCGTTGGAGGGTAGAATATGAATTTCCCTTATGAATGTATGAAGGCCGCTTCATGTGCAGTAGTTGAGCGATGTTTGCAGTAGAAAGTTATTATAATGGGATGCGAGAATCTTCTATACTTAAAAAGTAGATTTACTTTTTAAACTTCTGTCACATTAAATAGAAAAGACTTTTAATTCAAATATTCTAGTCAGAGTCTTCTTATGAAAGTGGTTTCAAGCTTGAGTAAAGATTATAATATGTCTTTATAAGGAAATCTCTTTTTAATTGTACCTTCCTTTAGTATACTACTCATCATAATCAAAGGCTTCATATAATAGAAGAAGTGAAGCTTGATCAGAGTCTAGAGCCTAGATGATGTAGAATACAAAGTCTATTTAGAGTGACGCTTGAAAGTACTATAGTCCAGAGTGAGCGTGAACAAGAAGTGCATAAGCATTTAATACTTTGTTCAGCTCATATGCATTGACTATAAGAGAATATTTCCTCTGCTTTCCAACTTTTAGTCAGAGCTTCTAATATAACTTGGTGAAACTTAAGTAGAATTTAGAAGTTGTCTTTAGAATATTAAGAGATTTCAAAGTCCTTTGAGTACTGGGTTCTGAGACTTGCACACACTTGTAGTCAGAGCTTTATCAGAGTTTGTCTGAATGGTTTCTTTACAGAAATATTGACTTGATAATCTTGAAGTTTGACTTGTTGGAAACATATCTTTGTATTCTTCCTTTATTCAACATATGTTTTTCCTTTCTTCAATCTGCTTTCTGCTTTCTTCAGACTTCCTCTGTATTTAGATTGATTTCTTCAATGGCATAACTATCATCATAGTTTGACTTTTGTAATTTTATGTCGTTTAAACCTTTTTTCAGACTTTGCTTTAATTTGAAGTTTTCTTTCCATTTGCCTTTGATGTCTTCTGAGTTGATAATCATAGTTGGCTTCCTTCAGAGTCTTCAACTATCAGAGTTGTCTAGAAATAAGAAATTGAAGTTCCTTGATCAGAATCTGCTTTAATCAGTATTTTCTCTTTCCATTTAGATTTCATTTTGATCTTTGAGTATATGCATACTTAACAAATAATTAGTGTACAAAATTGTTCTTATACATTTTTTTATCATCAATACATAAAGGTACGTAGATGTAGAACCAAACTTGTTCTTACAAGAGTGACTTCAAAAACAATAAAGGGAATGAATTGTGATTAAATTTTCTTCGAAATCTTAAGGTTTTTAAAATTATTTGTGAGCTACTTATTAAGAAAATAGTAGAATAAGATGAAAAAGAAAATAAAATAAAGTAAAGAGATAAGTGATAAGGGAGGAGCACAATATATTTATCATGATACGACCCTAAACTGCGAGGATAACACCTTGAGATTTTTCACTATTAACTGAGCATTTAAAATAGGTTTAACCAAAAACTCTTACAGAATGCTTTTATCATGAGTTCAAATTGCAACCCTTTACACCAATATTTTATTACATGTTCAACTTGCAACCTTTATATTTTATCAATTCAAGACAAAATCACTCTCTTGGTTTTGCAATACAAATTAGAATAACATCAATGAGTTACACAACTCTCTATAAAAAGATTTCCCTATCAACTGAAATATATCTGGAGTGTTTGAAAGTATAAAAATAAAATGAGAGAATAAGAGAAACATTTTTCACACTTTTTTTGTGTTTTCAAAAGACCACAAGACCTTCTTTTATTGTAGAAAAATATGGAAGAAAAAACCTTGGAAAAAGGCCCAAACTGGTCCATAACCAATTATAGCAAGGCTATAATCAATTATAAACATGCAATTTAGGAAATTTTTGGCTAAGATCATTTCCATAAATGATTAGGCTCATTACATAATTTATTATTAAGTGAAACATGCCTCACAATTGGTTATACCAACATCATAATCAATTAGAGAGTGAGAACACTTCATTATCGATTATCTATAAGCCATAATTAATTATGATTTTGTGAGAATGCTTCTTTTACTTTTCCTAAAGAGTTTTATAAAAGATCGGGTTTTAAAAAAATTATGTGTCTGTGTGTGTTGTGTGTTGTGTGTTATGTGTTGTGTGTGTGTGTGTGTGTGTGTGTGTGTGTGTTTCATAGAGAGAGTTACACACTATATTATAATTGATCTTAAATTAAAATAAAAGATCTAAGCTTCAGATCAGAGGCATACTTTGATAGCCAAGTCTGCTTCTTGATGATGTTCTGTCTTGGATCTTGCTAAGTCAATCATCAGGAAATTTATTTCACACTTTTTGTTTCATAGTCCATTGATTGATGATGTTCATAATGTTTGATCTTTGTTGAATAAACCATAACTACTAGAAAAATCATTTTTAGTGACCAAATCAGTGACTGAAAAATTTATGTTACTCTAGCCACCGAATTAGCCATGAAAATTTGACATATTGTGAGTAAAATTTTAGATGTTGCTAAATCGGCCACAAAATAAAATTAGCGACTACATTTTTGTGGACGCGTATTTAGTCTAAAAAAACATTTATATATAAAATTTAATTTATAAAAAAACTCAGTGACCGAAATTTCAGTCACTAATGATTTGTTTCTCTCTACATTTCTGATTCTCTTTATTAAGTTACTTATGACAATTAGTGACACACTTGGAAAAAATTCATGATAAGTGGTATTTGCACCATTTTATTAGTAGTTTTTCATCTGGTTTTAGTCATCTTAATCCATGCTTTTATCACTTTTTATGCATGGTTGTTTGTTTTCTCATTTTTCATGCTACAAAGAGCGTCCCAGACAAAAGAGAGGTTGAGAGTAGCAAAAAGTGGAAAAGATTATAGAAGGAAATTTGTACCATACAAAATCCAGGGGCACACTACGGGCTGGATGTAGCACCATCTACGAGCCATAGTGCCCCTAGATGCTTCCCATACAAAGAGCCAGGGGCTTGTTATGAGTTAACCGTAGTGCAGGCTACGGGCTGTAGCAGTCATGACAGTTATAATTTTTTTTTATTTTTTTTTATTTCTCTTGCCTCTTTTGATTCTAGTTGTTAAAATTGTAATAAAACTTCACTAATAATCTAAAGGGCATGAATTAAGACTTGTAATGATGGGATAAACTTATATATAGCGGGAAATTAGGAGAAACAATACATCTCATGCCATAAGTTTACTTTACTAAGTTTATTTTCCATACAACTTTTCTTCTATCAAGCATTGTACTCAAGAACTTCATTGGAGATTTTTATTCAAGCATTTATTTCTTTCAATTAAGGTTCTTATTCAATTATCATTATTATTATTTTCTAGCATCATGTATGTGGATATATATGCTTGCAGGTGTAACGTCAAAAATCCCGCAGAAGATCTATTTGAAGTTTTGATGACGACAACGGTGATCAAAGTCAGTGGTAATAACTTTCAAACTTGATGATGGAAATATAACCAAAGAAACATCTCATGCCTCATCAACAAAAGGTGACTCAAGATCAAAGTGTTTATATAATCAGAAGCAATCTAGCAAAGAACTTTGAAGCCTTGGATAAAGCGTGAAAGCTCGCTAGGTCTTGTATGTCTATCTGAGTGACCCGAGTATTGTAAAAGTATATAAGTAGCTTAGAAGTACTAAGGCAACTCACACACAAACCTAAAATATCTTTTTCAATTTTTATTTCTTGAAAATTATTTTCGAAGCCAAGACAAGTGATTAAAAGTTGTCCAAACCATTTTGTAGACTAAACAGTCAATTGGTAAGTTGTGCCAATCGATTGGAAAAAAAAATTTGAGTCAGCCAATCGATTTGAGAATTAAAACAATCGACTAGAAGAGTAATAATTGATTAACCAACTGATAAGGAAAAAACATTAATGACTTGCAACGACTGTATATCAAAAATGTCCTATTTGGGCTTGTTAATCGATTAGAAATGAGATGGCCAATCGATTGGAGCCTTATGCTAATCAATTGACTTGTCAATTTGGCCCATGGATTATTTCCATTTTTGGTTTTTCCAACTACTATATAAGGCAGGCACGCCTCCTCTTCACATTACACCACTTTCCAATATTTAACATTTTCTTTGGAATTTATCTCTCTAATTTTATTTTCTCTCTCTACAAGATAATATTCTTCTACTTAATGTTATCTTAGTGCTTGTAAGTGAAGCCTTGCTTGTGAGGAGTAATTTTTGTAAGTGGTTGTGTTGGTCGTTTAAATTCTTAATGAAGGTAAAGGGAAACACAAGAAAGGGGGAGGTGAATTTGGTTTCTAAAACTGAAATCTTTTTCTACCCAACACAACAGTGAGAAAACAAAGAATAAAAATAATGAAACAATTATTTTTATCCTGGTTCACTGTTAATGAAGCTACCTCCAGTCAACCCACTAAGGTGATTTTTCCTTATCAACAAGGACTTAATCCATAATAACCAAACTAATTACAACCACAAAGACTAACTGTCATTGTCTTCTTAAGTATTGTGACTAAACCCTAGTCACTCAAGGAAATACAATCACAAGATTGACATACAAACTGTGTTTATAAGTTGCTTCTAAGAAAGCAAAATACACAGATGAATTACAAAAGTATCTCACACAAAATATTTTCTATGAAGAATATGAACAAAAGTTCCTTGTGTGTTTCTTTTTCTCTCAAAGTATTCACAATATGCAATGTTCATGTAAGAATAATATTCTATCAAATTTTTCTATCTATCCATTATTCCAAGTCTCCTTTATATAGGCATGAAGAGATGCGTTGGAGGGTAGAATAGGAAATCACAAATGCGACTGTATCCTTGCATAACGGTATGTGAAAAATGGGAGACACAATGGTAAAATAGTACAGTCCTTTCCCTACAAAATCAGTGTAGTGGAAATAATATTTGATCTTGTACTATGTATTATTTCCCACGTAAAACCTTTTTCATCTTATCTTTAAATATTCAGGGGCTTCTGATATAGAGATGATGAAGCATGCATAGAAGAAGATGTTAGAGTCTTTATGAGAGAGTCTTCAAAAACTTGATCTTCAGAGTCTAGATCCAGTTCATCAGAACCTGTTCTTCAGAGTCTAGTGACACAGTTCGTCAAAGTTTGTTAAGCGTAAGACTTCAGAGCTTGACAACGTCATGAAAAGTCGTCTAGAATATTTTTAGATATACAAGAGTAACGTTCCTTCTCTTTGTGATAATATGTTAACTTTTTGTTTATCTAAGAATTCCATTTTACATTCTAGAGCTAAACATATTGAGATTAAACATCACTTTATACGTGACTATCTTCAAAAGGGAATTTAAAATTTAAAACTTATTGATACAGTTCTTCAACTGCCTGATATCTTCACAAAACCCATTTCTGAAGATAGATTCATTTTCATTCTAAAGAATTTGAAAATGGAATTATGTCCAGAATGAGAAGGAAGTATATCTCAGAATGTTTAAATTCTCCGAATGATAAAATGTGACTTTGAGATCTTTGGCTTTAAACACCGAGCCTTGAAAGTGATAGGATTTAAGTGCTGCGTCCAGATGCTACAATATATTCAACTTCAACTGTTGATAGTGCAATTGTTGATTATCTCTTACTGGACCATGAGATTAAGTTATCTCCCAAAAACTGACAGCTTCCAGAAGTGATTTTTCTTTATAGTCTATCTCCAGCATAATCAGCATCACAATAACCCATTAACCTATTATCGCGGTGAGAATTGGATATCAAACATTAGTTAACTTGAATCGCAAATTGTTATTCACCACCGGTCTTTGATTTATCCAAAGGAAGGGGGAAAGATCTAATAACCCACAGTATGCAATGCAATGCAAAGTTAGAGAATCTAAGGTTTGGGGGTTGGTTATACCTAGGGAAGGTGTTAGCATCCTAGATATCTGTAGTACTCTAAATGAACCTCTTGTTTTATTATGTTATCTATTAATTGTTATCTGTCTGCTAAGGGTAATTAGGTAGGAAGACCTAAAGTTCTATTCCTAAGTGTGCTCGACAAGATATCGCATCTTGTGCCTACATATCCTGTCGGGAGTGGAATCAGAGCACTTGTAGTTCCTCTCTGAGGGGTCTACTAAGTTGTTTGAAAATGGTCTAGGAGAAAAGATTAGTCGTCATCTTAAGAACCACCACAGTTTTTGGGAATGAACCTTTGCTTCATATTAGGAGAAAGGCTCCAACTCGGATATAAAATCGACGAGTATGCCTCATACCTCTCCTAAGTGGAAAAGGAATCCACATCTTGTTTGTATTGTGGGGTATGAGATTGTATGTCTCTTCTTTGAGATGATTCATATCTAATTCTCTTGTAGGGAGAACCATGTGATCTAAAATGTTTGATTGATTAATCGAGATTAAGGGGGACTAACTTAGGAGAATCTATCCTAATGTTGTTTAAGAAAAGCTCTTATCTTAAGGGGTACCTACAACCACTAAGAGGAGGATGAGATGCAGAAGAAGTGCACCATGTACGACAAATAATTATCATACATGGGATTTTCCCTTGGATATATGCAAGCAAATATATTAAGAATATGCATAAAAGTATAAAGCGTTAAGGTTAAAATTATAATAGACGTCATCGATTAATCAAAACAAAGAGCTGAGTTTTAGTAGTGTACACTAGCAAAGTGGGCTAGTCTTGTGTATAGTGACCGAAAAGGTTGTTGGCAATGCTTAAAAGCAATCGACTTACATGGGTAGAAAAGATGGCTCGACGTTGGATCAAGAATTTTACTTTTTTTTGGAAGGTTTAGAGCACAATCAAGACAAACAAGTAAAGTATATACATCAAGTAAAATGAAGACGCATAACAGTTTGAGTTGATCTAATTTAAACAAAGGTGTAGGGACTAAAAATTAATCTTTAGATATACTGAAAAGATTTTAACGTTACCTATAGTTATTCAAAACGAATCTTTATTTTTGAGAAAACATATTATTAAGAAAAATAAAAAAGGATCCTACTTCTAATTTTTTTTTTTTAAAAAAGGAAGTTTTATTTCAAATTAAGAGTTTACAGTTTTGTAAAAAAGAAAATTTATTATGTTATCCTAATTTTAATAATAATTGTTAAAAAATTGAACAAATTACTCTCTAAAAGGTTTTATGTTTAAATTGAGAGAATTTTTATAAAAAAATTTTACCAAGAAAAAAAAAAGAGTTATATTAAAATAAAAAGTTCTAATTTAAAAAAATGGATGGTTATGTTCTAAAAAAACAAAATTAATAACAATACTCTTTAGAAAAAAAGCTAATTTAAAAAAGTATGATTAGTTATTAAATCAAATTAAAAAAAAAAGATTGATTATTTTAAATAAAAACGGAGGGGTCCTATGTGGACCCTCAAATCATGGTCGTGTGATGTGTGTGCATTGTGTGATTAACAAGAATATAAAAAAAACCAAGCCAACTCACGTTACTCTCCTTCAGAATTTCTCGTTTTCCACACTCTCGTTCTCTCTGCTCAAAAGGGTTAGGGAAACTCTAGATCACCGCCAACCAAACCCTCGTCTTCTTCGCCCTCTCCGTTCATCCTTGTTCTTTCTATCTTTAATCCCTATATCGTATCCCCCAAATCTCTCTCGTGGCTAACCTTAAATCATACATCAGCAACAATAAAACCCTAACCCCAACAATCCCATACCCAAATCCATTAATACTGTTTATGATTACAAATACATCAGATTATAATAGAAAAAGGAATGGAAAGAGGAAAAGTCGGTGGAGGTTGAAGGCAAGGATGCGAACGGGCTTCAAGAACCTCTATCCAAAGATAATTTCTCTTTATTTTTCGTTATGTATACCTTTGCGTGATTTTTATGATTGAGACTTCGCCTGCTTCGTGTCTTCTGTGATTCAACCTTTGCTCTTTTTCTGAATATGAGTTTCTGATGAGTTGTGTGAGATTAGTGGTTTTTTGTATGTTGGTGTGATGGATTAATTTCTAGCAAAATGATGATGAACAATCTGTTTTTCTGATCTCTGTGTTTGATTTCTGATGAATTTGTCTGGTGATGGATTTGTGATGTTTGGTTGTATGTTGACGAATTTCTGGTGTATGTTTGGAATGGTTGTGTAATGATTTGATAGTTTTGCTCTGTCGATTCTTCTCTATTCTCTGTTACAAACTGTCCCTTTTATAGGCCAATGATGATTAAGTCAAAATAAATTATTTTGGAAACCTTCTTAAAGTTGTCTGGGCGTTGATGGAATGGAAAGATATTGTCTGAAATTGTTTTGGGAAGTTTTTTTGATGTTGTCTGATATGTGGCTTAGTTTGGAAACTTTTGGGAACTTTTGGAAACTTCACGACTGTCCTGAAAACGTGATTTACATGTGTTGATGGCTTTGATTCTTATCTAACTCTGTTTTTGGAAATAATCTTCTGAATTATGGTGATGTCCTTTATGGTTTAGGAAAAAAACTGTAGCCACTGTGATGTTGCCAATAATTGTCGGTTGTTGTTTGAAGATGATGAATCAATGTTCTGATTCGGAATATCTGAGGCCTTAATGATTCCTTCTGATTATGTTTGGAAATGTTCTTTAATAGCTTGTCCTGAACTTAATACTACTGTCATGATTGTAGTTCAAAACTTACTATTCTCAATTGGAACGTGTTTATGGTTATTGATGATTTGTTTCCGTTTGCATCTTATTTTGTCTGCAACCCTTTGATTCCTGTGTGATCCTTATCATGCCCCTTTTTTCAAGTTTGGAAAGATCATTGAATTGGTTGGAACAAGTTCAAGTTTGTCTTTGAAAGGCTTGGAACTTAACTGATTTTGTTTCGAAAATTTGATTCTGCCCTTAACCATGTGGTTTATTCAATAATGATGGGGATTTCGACACCACTAAACTTTGGCATATTTGGTAATTTGCGAGCACTCTTCGACCTTTCTTCGTGTTAAAATGAGGTAACAAATTAGTTCTAAAATCTTTGCAATTAGTCTGTGTGAAAATATCTGCCATATCTACTCGTGAATACCAACGAATGTCTTATGTACTTATCCTCTATTTTGGACAGGGAGTTTTGCTTTTAGATGCAGTTGGCAATGGCGAGTCGTATCCACTTAGAATTGCAACCATCTAGTAATAAAGTAACTTCAAGTAATTCTTCACAAACGGAAAAGTGCAACTGTTCGAGTTTTAGCACCCCACACAAATCAAGGAAGTTCTCCTACTTTACACCCACTTAGATTGACTGACTACCTCCAAATTCACAAGTTTCTGCCAAAGATGTTCAATGTTGCTACTGTGTTCTTGTTTGATCGTGTGACAAACTATCCTTATCATGAATTATTTTGATTCTTTCCTTTTCTTTCAATTGAAACACATTTTGTTTGAAACTTAATGCTCTTCTGATTTCGTCGTGTGAGTGTGTTGATTTGTTTCCTCTTGATCTTTGGCAGCAGGTTCAGCACCAATAACGTGTACACTTCCTCTTCTGTGAATTTTAGAGTTAGGATGCAGTCATCATGTGTACCTTGTGTAAAGAAGGTCGTGATGCAAAGAGACGAACAAGTTAAAGCCAAACACTGATGCAATAGTGTGACTCGTATGCCCAAAATTAAACAAATTAAAACTGGGAAGACCACTAATGAGTAGCTCCATTATTTCTCTTTCCATGATATACTCAATTCAACTTAGACATCGTAGAATTGTTCTCTTGTAATGCCAAAACTTGCAATTACTCTTGTATTTGGGCATCATTTGTAATCTTTGATATGTATACTTTGGAAATAACATGGCTCTTCGCAATATAGAAAACTTGTAGAATCTTGAATTCCATGATAAATTCCCAATGTTAACCTTGTGTTTCATAACATCTAAATCTTGATAGAACTTGGGTATTTAGATCTTGCAACTTGAAGTGTTTATCCATGCCATCCAAAACAAAAATCATAGAACAAACAATGCTTCTCACATTAAAATTTGTAGCTATGAACACATTTGAATCTTAAAAAAGCCCTCTTCACTTTGCATATATTAATTTCAATACTCTTATCAAGTGTATACGTGGCAACAAAACTTGATCTCAAACGTGGCCTGGAATTATGAATGCATGGTTCAAAATTTGAAACAACTTAATCAATCTAACAATGATTTTGAATCAACTTGAGAAATTTAACTTTGGTTCCCCAACAACATTTGTAACATACTCCTTATGCCTTAATCATCAATCCCCCATAACTTGAACAAATTCATAGATCACAAGTTGATTGTGCCATGAATTTCTTAACTCAACTTCTCCATTAATTCTTGCAACCAATTCAAACTTGGATCAAAACAAGTATGACCTAAGGATGAATGAGACCTTCCTTGAAGCATGAAAAGTTATTCTATGAACGAACTTGCAACAAATCTATCCAAAATTTAACTTGAAAACCAAATATCACATTTGAAGTGGATCCAAACATATAGCTTAGGCAAATGATCATGTCATGACTGTTTAGTCATGAGAATGAGGGCACATCTCTCCTTTACTTCCTCTTAAAATTGTCATACCTACACAAATTGGTTAATGATAATAAACATGCACACAAAGACCTAAGGATAATATGCAAAGGACAAGGTGGGGATCTTAGGGTCAAATATTAGGGTGTGACAGATTCCCCTATTTAAGTTTCTTCTATCTGGAGATATGGAGATTGAAATCTTCATCTCGACGCGATATGAGAGACTTAAATACAAACATGCACAATTTTTGGCCCTAAGGTGCCACCAAATGCACATGATATGGTATGAAATGATATGATATGCAAGACAGAGATCATGTAATGAATAATGTCACAGGGGAAGACTGTAATCGAGACGTGGAAAACAGCTAAAGAAAAGGGAGGCCCGACGAAGACGACTAGAAAAGCAAGACTCCACGGGGAAGATATCTAACTCCACTGGGGGAAAGAGACTACCAACTGACAATCACAAAGTATCTTAAGCACAGGGTGATGAACTTGTGACGAAATCTTTAACAAATTCCACTTGGAGAACCTACTATCGAGGCCAACTGTGGGGATTACAAGAGATATCAACTGGAGGAGTCTATTGTTGAGACTTAGAACCTCACTTGAGAATACTTTCTGCCAAGGTTTTATTGAAAATGTGTCAACTATCAAAATCACTGGGGAATCCGCTGAGAAAAGGAATGACTGTCTGTTAAAGTTTAGAATTAACCATAGAATTTACTGCCAAAATCCTGGAAACATAGAAACATCTTCTGCTGAAGTATGCTGGAGATCTACTGCCAAGAATAACCAGAGAATTTACAAATAAAATACCTACTGCCGAGGTCTTCTGGAAATCTTCTGCCGAGACTTGCCAGGAACTACCTTCTGCCGAGGTCTTGCCAGGAAATACCTTCCGCCAAGGTCTTCTGGAAACCTTCTGCCAAGATTTGCCAAGAAATAAGAGAGATACCTTCAAATAATCAGTTAATCTGTTTAAAAGGATAATAAACCTCCCCACGTCTCGGGTCATAAGCCACAGACTGGTCTCAGTTTCTTCTTTAATCAAGTATTCCACTTGAAAAGGGTAAAAAATAAACCACTGCTCTGAGGTTGTTTGCCTCGAGCAAAGTCTTGATATAAATGTTGTGAGGTTGTCTGCCTCAAGCAAAGTATTGAATTCCTCCTGGAAAGGCAGATACTTGTTGGAAAGTAACTTCACAGGGGATAGATTATTTACTACCGGTTTATTAGGTAGTTGACAAAGAAAGATCATCTGCTACCAGTTTATAGGGTAGTTGACAAAGAAATATCATCTGCTACCGGTTTACTGGGTAGTCCACAATATTACCTGCTACCAATTTACTGGGTAGTCCACAAAGAAAAGATCATCTACTACCGATTTACTGGGTAGTCCACAAAGAAAATATTGCCTGCTACCGATTTACTGGGTAGTCAACAAAAGGTAATTCTGCTACCGGTTTACTGGGTAGTCCACAAAGAAAAATCATCTGCTACCGATTTACTGAGTAGTCAACAAAAGGAAATTCTGCTACCGGTTTTCTGGGTAGTCCACAAAGAAAAGATTGTCTGCTACCGATTTACTGGGTAGTCAACAAAAGGTAATTCTGGGGATAGGAAAACTATTTTGAGGAGAGACTTTCGTTTGTCATCCGAATAGAAAACTTGAGAACAAAACAAGTTGCTCAAATAAAGAGGCGGCCACTTGTCGTCTGGTATGAATTCCACGAAAATGTTGTAATAATACTGCTGGAGAAATAATTCATGTCTTCCATAGAGATCTTCAATTAAATTCATCCTGGGGAGATGAAGTGCAAAATAAATGCACCCTCGATTCAGGTTCAACAGCCTATAGAGATTCAAAATTGTGATTGTCAGGGACCAAAGTTCAATTTAGAAAATAACTGAAGAGAAACGGCCAAGCAAGACTCCATCCATTGAGGAATGAGCTCAATTGGAGTTTATCTTTATCCCAAAAATGGAAAAGAAAACTAAGGAAACCATCTTCCATGAGGATCAAACTCAGTGGGGAATTACAAAGGGTGTGCTCTTTCTGCTTAGGGGTGACGACTCTACTTGGAGGGAGAAGACAAACCCGATCACTTGGGGATAAACACAACCAAAGTGATAGAACAAAACAAACAACACAAAATGCAAGATGCAAAATGCCATGTATCTATATGAATGAATGTATGTCATGCTATGCTTATGCTGACAAAACAACGAAGAAGAAGCTGTAGATGAAATAAACATCTTGACACGGATACTCGGCCAAACTTTGTAAGATAAGAAGCATCACTGAGGATGAATGGAAATGTTACATCTGGGATCATAGTCCTGCTTCAAGCTTCTTTAGGGAAAAGAGAGCACTCTACTTAGGGATAAACACCATGACTTTACTGATGGGATTGTCAAAATGAATCTGGTTACTTTGTTGGGGATGAGAAGGATCCACTGGGTAACGAAATCAAACGCATGATTGGAGAGCTTCATGGAGGATAAATATCCGCTGCGAACTGAAGTAGTCTGAATGAAAGTTTGTGACTGCCAGAGCTGAGGCCTCACGGGGATAAAATAAATATCCACTTCATCGGAAAGCTTGGTCAAAAGTCGTAGATGTAGATGTCAGAGTCGAAACTTCATGGGGATGAGATAAACATCCGCTTTTACTGAGAAAGATTGAAGTTGTGAGAAAATCCACTGAGGAATGAAATAAACATTCACTTCGCTGGGGAAGGTTGAAACTAAAGAAATTCACTGGGCATTCCTAGGCTGCCCACTGGGGAAACCTTGCATCAAACCTGCCATAACTTCTTGAAGTAGAGATTCATCGGGGAATAGTCATGACCACCTGAAGTAGAGACTTACTGGGGAGTCATCACACTACCTTAAGATAGAAACTCTTTGGGCATGGGTGAAGAATATTGTGAGAATATTGTAACTCTGTATTGGTATTGTACGGTAGTTGCCATTTTGAACAAAAATTTGTTGTGAATGGATGAAGAGTGATCTTCACTTCTCAAAATGCCCCAGATCACACGGTTTACGAAAAAGTGATCTCAAGTGGATTTTACAAAAAACCTGGCATCCAAAATGCTCCAATGTCTTCCAACTCTTTAAGAGATTTGTCGAATCTCAATGTAACTGCCCCAGATTGACGATGTTCTGATCTTCAAACTTACCCCTTGGGGTCAGACTGTGAAAGAAACAACCGGGAAACCACTTGCCCCTGCTCAGCAAAGTCTTCAGGTAACGTGCTCCTGGATATGGTCATCCCTTTGAAATGATTCGCCATTTACTAGTCAGAATTTCAAGTCTCAAAAGATTGAGGTCATCGCTGATGCTCGTATGTGTCATACCCCAAATTTTGACCACCAAGATTTCCCATCATTGTGCAAATTATCATCATAATATGGATGTACTTACATGCCTCATCAATCTCCCCAAAGATGGGTGAGCCTTCACCACAATCAAGAATTAGGGTTTTAAGCCCTCTTTGAACACTTAGACAAAGGATTGTAGCGCGATTTTTGTGGTTTCGAATCACTATCGCTTTGGTACTACAGTTCGATTCATTTTTTATCATGTTAAGCTGATTAAGGAAGGGAAATAGATGTCTCCAATTAACCCTGCTTGCATACTGAGTTTAAACAGATGACTGTTAGTTTATAGATGCTATCAAAATAGTGGGTCTTCCTTAGGCTATTTTGTTAAGAGTAGGGGGTCTGGACTATGAGGCTTTTGGTAAGGTGTTAGATCTGATGTTTTTCTAATTGAGGTATGAAGGGACTGCTTTAGAGTTTTTGATTAGTGTGCTCGCTAAGATTTTGCAATCTTATGCCTACGTATTCCTGTTTAAAGAAACATGGAAATTAGAGTGATCGTAGTTCCTCCTATTCTATGGGAGGAAAAGAGGTTTTGGTGTCTTGTTCAAAGCCCAAGATAGACGCTAAAGGTGATTTGTATCTTGTTCAAAGCCCAAGATATGAGGGTGAAGGGTTTTGGCTGAAAGGGAATTTGTCATCTCTAAAGAGGAATTGTTGATGCTTGTATGCTGTGAGCAAGGCACAAATTTGATGCTAAAAGGTTGATTGACTCAACCGGGGATTTCTTTATACAAAGCCTAAGAGGAGGCTAAAAGGTTGACTTTTCCGGGGAAAATGTTCTTTCTGTCTTGTACAAAGCCCAAGATTGAGGCTAAAAGGGATTTTGACTCCGTTGGGGAGAATGAATCTTGTATAAAGCCCAAGATGGAGGCTGAAAGGGTTTGACTCAACAAAAGAGTATTTTTATCTGTCCTGTATAAAGCCCAAGACGGAGGCTAAAAGGGTTGACTCAACAAGAGGGTCTGAAAAGGTGATTGACTTAACAAGAGCGTACTTTTATACTCAACAAGAGAGTGATTTACTGTCTCGTACGAAGCCCGAGATTGAGGCTAAAAGGAGATTTACTTGACAAGAGAGTCGTTTATACTCAACAAGAGAGTGTTTTATATGTCTTGTACAAAGCCTAAGACTGAGGCTAAATGGATTTGACTCAACAAGAGAGTGTTTTTATCTGTCCTACACGAAGCCCGGGATGGTGGCTGAACAAGCTGGAGAAATCCTAAGAGTAGGCTAACTTTGCTAGGGTGAATATTTATACAAAGCCTAAGAGGAGGCTATCTCTGTGAGGGAAATATTTATGCTAAGCTTAAAAGGAAGCTGGAAAAGACTACCCCAACAAGGGAAGGGTTTTTATCTGTCTCGTACAAAGCCCGAGACTGAGGCTAAAAGGGATGACTCAACAAGAGAGTGCTAAAAGGTGACTGACTCAACAAGAGAGCCTGACTCAACAAGAGAGTCTGAAAGGGTTAATTCCGCTGGGTAGAATCATTGTACAAAGCCCAAGAGGAGGCTAGGTATCTTGAGGAAAGGGTCTTTATACGAAGCCTAAGAGGAGGCTAGCTTTTGCAGGGGATTCTTGAGATCCCGAGGCAAGTCCAAATGGGGAATCAACTCTTGCAGGGGAATGCAGAAGAGTTAATAGATCAGAAACCTCGAGGCTCTAATTTGAGATAGTGTTATATTGACCCCGGTTGGGGAAATTCGGAAGAAAGGCGGGGTTATAGAACCCACAAGTTTTAACTCTTCCTGGAGATTAATCCAGAATCCGGGGCTTCTCCTATGTTTTGGAGGGGACTTGAGAATGTCTTTGAGGCTCAAGGATGTTTAGACTGTCCAAGCCTATTGGTAGAGTTTTATCTTTTGTATGATGCCCAAGAGGAGGCTGACTCGTTTAAGGGATGAGTATCAACCCTAAAATTGGTCTGAGAGTGTTGACTCTTTTTAGAAAGACAACTCTGATGAAGGATGACTAAGTTCTGTTTCTACACCTGTAAGAGGTCTTCAGGGTCCTTGTATTAAGCCCAAGAGAAGGCATGAGAACTTCTAAGAAGCCGGAGGGTCCTTGTACAAAGCCCAAGAGGAAGCGGGGATGCTTTTAGGAAGCTTGTGGGTCCCCAAACCAAGAGAAGTTCAAGAAATGCAATTCACAGAGAAGAGATCATTCCAGGAAAGTTCGATAATTTGGAAGAAACTCAAGAAATGCCATTCACAGAGAAAAGATCATCCCTGGGGAGTAGAGTTTCTTTGACAATTTCTAAGGGTGACAGTCTGAGAAAAGGTTCATCGAGAATACTACCTTTCTCTTTGTTCCATATTCTTTAACCCCAAGAGAAAGGAAGACTGTATCTGGAATCCTATGGGGATCTAGTTTTGTTTGTATTCAAGAGTGACCAACGGGCTTTACCTAGTTCTAGACGTAGTTGTCGGGAAAAACTCTAAATAACTATACTAGTATATATATAGTTGATATATGACGAGTATTTAAAAGGTGGGAGAGAAGACTTACAGTGAAGCAGCCCCACAATACAGTTATTTATATGAAAGCAGATAAAAGGAAGTGGATAAACACTTACCTGTTGTAGAGCTTCCATGCTGTTTTGTTAGTTGTTCAAAGAAGTTAAAGAAAGTTTTGATAGAAACTATACATTTGGATTCAAAATCAAAGGAGAAAGTATTTTGAACAGAGATCGGGGCTTACAACTCAAGGAGAGACCCAAATTTTAACAGTGATTGTACTGTTGTTTTGAATTTGTATAGGGACTTATACAAGTGACTGAGGCCCAACAAGGTTTTTTATACAAAGGGGTGGGTCTTACACTCGATCAAGAGGCCCAAAGTTTTTTTGAAAGGGAACGGGACTTACAGCTCGAGGAGAGGCACAAATTGGTTTTGTTAAAAAGGCGACGATCGCGCCGTTGTTTTTTAAAATACAGTGGGACTTATACAATGACTGAGGCCCAAAATGTGGTGTATTTACAAAGGGGATGGGTCTTACACTCAAATAGAGGCCCAAAGATTATTTAAAGAAAGGAAATGGGACATACAACACAAGGGTAGGCCCAGGTGATTTGATTTCGAACTGGCGATCACGCCGAGATTTTGCTTTTTTAACGCAGAGGGACTTATACAATATCTGAGGCCCAAAAAGGTTTTGGTTAAAAAAGGATTGGGTCTTACACTCTATTAGAGGCCCATGAGTGTTTGAAAAAGATTTGTGAGGGTGGAATTAATCAAAACCCTAATTTTGTTAAAAATGGAATTAATTTTGTTAAAAAAATTAATAAAAAGTATTGAAAACATGTGAAAAATAAGTGGTGATCTTGTATGAATGTTTCAAAAATCAATTTTTTATCCACAAAATGATTGGAAACCATTTAAGTTTGGAAAATCAAGGAGGAAAAATATTTTAAATGTTAAAAAACAAATAAAAGATTAATTCTTTGCAAAAATATCAATTATATGAAATAAATAATATTTTTGGGAATTTTTGGTAAAATAAAATATTTTAACATTTTTTTGAATTATTAAAAAAAGAATCAACTCAAAATCATTAAAACTCAGAGAGAAATTAATTTTTGAATCAATTAAATAAAATTACAAAAATTCAAATATTTGAATTTTGGAAAAAGGGCGCCAAGAACACCCAAGAACACGCGCGTGTTCTGAGTTTTGCCCAGATTTGCATTTTCTCTCCAATCTCACTGAATACTTGATGAAATTACACAATCCACATATCAATCTGCTCGTTTTCACCTCACGATCATGTCTATGGTCTTTAATTTCATTTATTTTAAGCATCGAATAAGAAATCAAGACAAAACCTCAAGAACCCTAAAATTTGCATGAAGGCTGAGAATTTTGATACACGATTCAAACAAAGCAATTAATTGAGGAGAAACATTTTATGCATGATTATGAACATTTGGCAAAAGTATTGTGCGAGGAAATATACATAGATTAAGAGATGACCAAGTTTAGGCTTACTTGAAGGTCGTGACAGCAAGAGCAATGTGATTTTTGAGTTGGAGGTGTTACAGATGAGTTGTGATGATCTGAACAGCTTCCCTACACCATATGGAGTGTGTTTGAATGCTTGGACTTGATTGGAAATGGTTGGATCACTTTATGGCATCTCAACTGCAACTTGGTTGAAAACTTGAGCAACTGGCTGGTGATTCTGAGAAATCAGTGTTACAGTTGTGTGTTTAGTGTTTGATCAGCTCACATATGATGTTTATGAGGTGTTAGAGCAATTGTTCTGAGTGGAATTGCTTTCTACTGAAAAATTCGATAATGACTTGCTAAGAAAGGCATTTTTAGAGTGAGAAGATGATTTTGAGAAAGGCAAGTGTTGTAGGCCTTTGGTGTACTTAAACTGATCACAAATGAGCTCTATTTATAGTAGAACACGTTCGTTTTGCAAGGAATAAGGAATGGAAACTAGTACAGGTTTGTGGCCAATTGTGTCACTTTGGAATCTTAAGTCTCCTCTAGCCATTGACTAGAGGTTAGAGCACAGGCCTTTGGTTCCCTAGTTCAGAGATCATCCTTGACTCATTCAGTTGGGATAGTGTCAGTTCATGCCACCTTGGTGCATCCATTGAATGCTCCAAAACAAAATTGGAGTCTTGTCCCCTTTTTAGGGTTTTTAGGTTTGGCACGCTATTTGTAGTTCCAAAGACTTGGGAGGCCTATGGATCAATGTTTGTTCCTCCTTGGTCTCCCCCTGAGGTGTTCAGATGGATAAACTTGTTTGTCATTTGCACAAATTTCTCAAATCGAGCAAAATGCACAAATCTGCCTTGTTATGACAGTTGCAGCAAGGCATATTGCCACTGTCATAACTCTTAGCTCAAATGGAATTTCATGGGGTTCTTGGACATTTTGGAAAGCTCTCATATGATACAACACATGTGTGATCATAGTTTGTTTTGAAACTTTTTGGATCCAAGTGAAAAATGCCCCTACATTTTGAAAAAAGTGAAACAGATTCTGACTTAGTGAAAATTTCACTAAGTGTTGGAAAAATGTCATTTTTGGGTTTTCAGCCATTTTGATCACTCCATAACTTGAAATCCATGAGGAATTGGAATGAGGTGTAGTTGATACTTTTGAAGTATGCCATGAGAGCTACAAATCCATCTTTGGATCAGTCAAAATGGTTGCTTGGATCTCAAGTTATGATCCTTGGAAGTTGGCACCCTAGCCACTTTATTTCATAACTTAGAAAAATTCTAAGTTTTTATGGTTACCCCTTTTACAAGTTATCCCACTTTCTTTGATTTTTCTTGATGAATGATGATTCAAATCACATATTAACATTGTTTTAGGGTTGAGGAACCATAATTGTGAAAAATCTCAAAAAGTCAAACTTGACTTTTGTGCACAGTTGACTTTTTATCAGATGAATTCCAAACTGTGCAATCCTTTGTGAAATCAAGTCCTTGATCTAAATAAAACCTGATGGATATGTTCCATAGGTGTTATAGGGTGTATTGAATCATGTCTCAAGGTTTAGGAGCATGTCCTGGTCAAAAGTCAAAGGCATAGTTGACTTTTCCCTTGAAACCCTAATTGTGGTCCATATGAAATTGAAACTTGTAGGTCAAGCTTCTTAGGTCAATCCATTGTTGCAAATGGATCAATGTGGTGTGTTAGAGACCCTCAAATCATGTGTTGAGGTCTTGGCTCATGTTTTGTCCCAAATGTCAACTTAGGGGTGAATTAGGTCAAGAAACCCTAATTCTTGATTTTTGATGAATACATCCCCTGAGGCTAAATTGACTTGATGATTGGGTTTATGAGGTCCCATGAATTATTTTAGGGTATTCTTTGAAGCATTGGCTCATGCCTAGAGGAAAAATTCCAACTGGAGGCCTTGGTCGACCAAAACCCTAATTTGGTGACACTGGCGATCTTGAGGCTTAATCCACTTGGAATGCTGCAACCTTGTGCTTGATTCTTGATGTGGGAGTCCTCTTGATCCCTTGTGGATGTTTGAGAGGCTAGACAAGTTGAAGATCATGTCATTTCTTAATTGATCCTTTGTCTTAAGTGCTCTGAGAGGGCTTGAAACCCGAATTCTTTGATTGTAGTGAATGCTCACCCATCTTTGGGGAGACTGATGAGGCACAAAGGTACATCCATATTGAAATGATGATTTACACAATGATGGGAATCTTAGTGGTCAAAATTTGGGGTATGACAGATGCCCCTATTTAATCTTCTTGGACTCGAAGGTATGAATGGCGAAGGTATTCAGGCATTCGGGGTGCAAGAGGATTAAATATCGGAATACCTAAAATTTTGATGGTGGTTATGAATGGCCGTTATCTCATCCATCTTCTTTTGATAAGCAATAATGCTTAGGAAAGGGTGAAACTTCCCCTCGATCCTGGTTTCCTACCAAGGAACTGGTCTCAGTTTCTGATATAAACTTCCCCTCGATCCTGGTTTTCTACCAAGGAACTGGTCCCAGTTTCTGAACTAAACTTCCCCTCAATCCTGGTTTCCTACCAAGGAACTGGTCTCTGTTTTTGATGTAAACTTCCCCGCGATCTTGGTTTCCTACCAAGGAACTGGTATTAGTTTCTTTTGTCAATAAACTTTCTTGACAAAGGACGCTATTTGTAGTGGTTTCCCTCAAACTTCTCGCCGAATTTTCCTGGGGAGATGCCATTTGACGGAAAAAGGTTTTGATGTCAGACTTGCTGGGGAAACCCATCGTCTGAGCGGTAGAGGTGTTCAAACTTTTCTGTTGAAGACGCCATTTGTCAACTCTACTGGGGAAAACGAGTCTCTTGAGAGGCTGCTTCCCGCTTGGGGATATTACATCATACTTTTCCTTGAGATCTTCTCGAAGGAAATGCCATGTGATGTAATCTAATTTGGAGGTGCTGATGACCTTTTCGTCAGCGAACTTTCCGAAGAAGAACTGTTGTATTGCCGAATCTTCTGATTAAAGGGCTACATTGAAACATAATAACCACTATCCTTTTACCAACTTTGAATTCTGGGCATCCAAAACTTTTGTCGAAGATGACCTTGACTGGAGTTTTTCTGATGGATGGCATTACTGCTGCTGGGGGATTTGCCCCATTGCTGGACATAGTTACTTGCCATGAATCCCTAATTTTTTCCTGGATTGTACTTTGAGATTTCCAATCCACCGGGATGATTTTTTTTATTATGTGTATAATTTTTTCTTGGACCGCCCTTTCGGATTTTCAATCCACCGAGACTTTTTTTTTTGTTTAGGCGAAGTATTTCTTGACTATGTCAACATTCGTGGGGTAGGCAAATTCCTCTCCTTCCATGGTTGCGAGTCTCAAGGCACCGCCTGAGAAGGCTTTCTTGACCACATAGGGGCCGTCATAATTCGAAGTCCATTTACCCCGGGAATCGGTGAGAAATGATTGTATCTTCTTGAGCACAAGGTCTCCTTTCCTGAAGACACAAGGTCAGACCTTTTTGTCAAATGCTCTCTTCATTCTCTGTTGATACAACTGACCATGGCATAGAGCCGTTGATCAGATTTAGTACGTCGTGTTGACTTTGACACCATTTGGCCTCTGTTAGCTTGGCCTCCATCAATACCCGGATTGATGGGATCTCTATTTCTATGGGAAGCACTGCCTTCATGCCATATACTAGAGAGAAAGTGGTTGCCCCTGTTGAAGTGCGGACAGATATTCGATAACTGTGAAGAGCAAAGGGTAACATCTCATGCCAATCTTTGTAGGTTACAACCATCTTTTGAACGATCTTCTTGATGTTCTTGTTAGCCGCTTCTACTGCTCCGTTCATCTTAGGTCGGTAGGGAGATGAGTTATGGTGTTCGATCTTAAACTCAACACATAATTCTTTCATCATCTTGTTGTTCAAGTTGGATCCATTATCAGTAATGATCTGGCTTGGAACACCATAACGGTAGATGAGATTGTTTTTGATAAATCGGACCACCACTTGTCGGGTTACATTGGCGTATGATGCTGCTTCGACCTACTTGGTGAAGTAATCAATGGGTACCCGGATGAACCGATGATTGTTAGAAGCCTTGGGTTCAATCATGCCAATCATGTCGATTCCCCATATGGAAAAAGGCCATGGGGAAGAGAGAACTTTGAGATGCGTTGGCGGCACATGGATTTTGTCAGCGTATATCTGACACTTGTGACACGTCCTCATGTACTTGTAGCAATCAGATTCAATGGTCACCCAATAGTACCCAGCTCTCAGAATTTTTCTCGCCATTGTGTGTCCGTTGGCATGAGTGCCAAAGGATCCTTCGTGAATTTCTTTCATCAGCATGCCTGCTTCTGGTCTGTCTACGCATCAGAGCAGGCCCATGTCAAAGTTTCTCTTATAGAGTGTATCACTGCTCAGGAAGAAGCTGCCTACCAAACTTCTGAGGGACTTTCTATCTTTTCTTAATGGCCCAGGTGGGTACCCTTGTTTCTGAAGGAAGCATTTGATATCGTGATACCAAGGTTTATCGTCTATGACTGCTTTAATCGCGAAGATGTAGGCGGGCCTTTCTAGGCGCATTATGTCAATCTTAGGTATGTCATTCCATTGACCTACACTTGTCGTGGTGAGAATTGGATACCAAGCTATTATATTAACTTGAATCACATTTTCTTTTATTTCACCACCTCTTTGATTTATCCAAGGGAAGGGAGAAAGATCCAATTACCCACAATGCAATGCAAATGCAAACTAAGATTCTAAGGTTCGGGGGTTGGTTATACCTAGGGAAGGTATTAGCACCCTAGATATCTGTAGTACTCTACAAGAACCTCTTGTTAATTTGTGTTATTTGTTAATTGTTATCTGTTTGCTAAGGGTTTAAGGGTAGGTCACGTAGAATTCTATTTCTAAGCGTGCTCGACAAGATATCGCGTCTTGTGCCTACATATCCTGTCGGGAAGGAATCAGAGCACATGTAGTTCCTCCGGAAGGATACTAAAGTCTGTTTAAAGTTTAGGAGAGAAGATGAGTCATCATCATAAGAAACCACCACAGTTTTTTTGAAACTTGTTTGTATTTGTGGGGTATAGGATTGTATGTCCCTTTTTTGAGATGATTCACATCTAACTCTCTTGTGTGGAGAATTAGGTGAGCTAAATTTTGATTGTGGAATCAAAATTAGGGGGGACTAACTTAGGAAATCTATCCTAAAGTTGTCTAATAAACTTATCTTATAAATGAATATGCACCATGCACAATAATTTGATTATCATGCATGGGATTTTCCCTTGGATATTAATGCAATAGATTATTAATGAATTAAATGAGAGTGCTAGCAAAGTGGTGCTAGTCTTGTATCTAGTGACCAAAGTTTGATGGCGATGCTCGAAAGCAATCGACTTACATGGGTGGAAGATGGCTCGACGTTGGATCGAGATTTTTATTATTTTTGAAAGGTTTAGCACACAAAAGTAAGCATACATCATATATAATGATAAACAAACAAAAGCATAAACAGGGCATGATATCAAACAAGACTAAACTACGTCACACACAAGCGTGCTATTAAGCGCGATGAGGGATTCTAAAAGAACGGTTTATTAAGAAAAGTTGATAAAATAAAAGGAATAAAGGTTTATTGTCTAGAGAAATTTTATGTTAAAGATTAAAAGGGGTTAAAGATTTCCTATTAAAAAAGGTTCTAATTATTTTAAAGTTTTTGTTATTATTTTAGTTTCAAAGTCATGTTAAAAAGAGTTTTCATATTAATTAGAAATAGTTTTACTAATTAAAAAAGTTTTAAAAGTTTAGAATTGATTTTTTTAGTTATATTTTATTTAAAAGAGTGATATTTTAAAAAAGAAGTTTTTATTTTTTTTACAAAAGTTTCTACATACTTATATTAGTTATTAAAAAACAAATTTTGATTATTTAGAAAAAAAGTTAGATTAATTAAAAAAAGGTTTTGATTAGTTAAAACGGAGGAAACTGGTGTTACGCAAAGGGGAGGGGGTCCATCGCGGACCCTCAAATCTCAGCCACTGATCTAGAGGCTTTGAAAATCCAAAGAACACAAACGGAGGGTACATGGATCGTGTCGTGTGTGCGCGTGTGTAGGATTAATTCGTCCAAAATACAAACAAAAAGGAAAAACGCTCTCTCGTCTTCTCAGACTCTCTCGTCTTCTTCGTCCTCTCAACTCTCTCAATGGGTCTCAGAAGAAAAAAAAACCCTAAACCCTCTCAAACGATTTCTCTCACCCTCTCCCCGTCACTCTCTATCTCTCTCGCTTCATCCTTCGATCCAAACGGCAAAAACAAGAAACCTAGATCCCCTCGGAAACCCTAACCCCAATCCAATATGCTCATACAATTATAAATTACATGTTACAAATAAGGGAAAAAGAAGAAAAACGAAAGCAATGGAGCGAAAGGGAGAGGCTTGCAGTGATGGTGAGGTGAGGCGGTCGTTGATGAGCGGCTTCTCACAGATAAGTTGAAAATTCCTCTCTTTCTCTTTTTTACGTTGTGTGTGTGGTGAAGTCCTCTGATATGTATATGAATCTTTCTGGAAATGGTATGGGTTAATGGTTCTGTGGCTCTGCTTGTGTATGGTTTGTGAATGTTTTTATGAATTTGGTTGAATTTCTGGTTGTGTATTGATTTGGTTTATGCTGGTTTTTTGAAATTTTGTATGTTTCTGAGAGTGGTTTTGGCTTGATGAATTTGGTCGTACAAGAGACGTTTTGAATTTTGGTTGTGTATTGATTTGGTTTATGCTGGTTTTTTTGAAATTTTGTATGTTTCTGAGAGTGGTTTTGGCTTGATGAATTTGGCTGAATATTCTGATGGATGGTTTGTGAGGATTTGCTGAGTTTGGTTTTGAATTGTGATGTTTGGTTCGTGACCTTTTTGGTGTTAGGTTTGAATGATGAATGGTCGTAGTGTAAGGATGTTTGGTTGATATGGTGACTTGGTATCAGTTTTTTTTATAGTTGATTTTGTGATGATTTGTAAAGGTTTTGAAATTCTGGTAGGGGAGGCTGGTTGTTGCGAGAACTCGCGGTGTGTTGACTCCCTCCCTGCGAACTGTGTAAGTTGTTGTTTATATAGGCTTAGGAAGAAAACAAAATAACATTGTCTTTAAAAGCCTTAAATCCAATGTTTTGGCATATTTGTTCCTCTTTGGAAAGAATTTGAACGGCTTGAGACATGTTGATCTGATTCTGGAAATGTTTAAAAGTGCCTGATTCAAAGTAGCTCGGAATTTGGAAAGTCTTGAAATACGGAATGTGTCGTTATGATTGTGAAAAGAAAAGGCCCTTATACGTTTTTTAAAAGGATGTCTAAATGTTTTTTTTGGCAAGTATTGATTATGTCCGATACATGCTATTGTGTTTTCCTTCATTCTTTGAGCTTTGTTTTAGAAAGTTGCCGTTGAACATTTGAATATGACATTTCCTAATTCAATTCATCTAGTACTTTACTGGATATGACAGGTTGGCTTGGGAGGGCCCTACTTCATTAAAGTGAAGTCCTCATAAAGTCTCTAAGTATAGCTCTTTGTGGCAGTGAGAGAGGGGCTTGTCAAGTCATGCTTCATGAGATTTGGATTTGAAATCGTATATTGCTAAGGAATTTATGATTGCCAAGTAGAGGCTTAGGAACTTCCCACTTGAACTTGTATTGGACCTTGAGTTTGTATTAAAATGAAGTTCTTCCTTTATCAAATGTCAATTCTGTAGCTTTGATGTGTCTTTAAGAAAGGCGGTTCCTCTTCACCTAGAAGCTATAACGCCAAGTTCCTTTTGCAGCGTAAATCTTTTCATCATGCTGTAAACATACTGCTTGAACAGTAACCAACAACAGGTGCATAACTTTTTAAATGGATATATATAATCTGGATTATATAATCTGGATTGGACTTGAAACATGGTGTAAAACTTGGGCCCTTATGATAGGATTTGAATGGATTTGGTAATTCAATATAGAAATTGAACTAAATTTGAAACTTTGTATGCTTGGATATAAACCCTTCAAAATGGCCTTGAGATAGCTTTTAAAACAAACTTGAAGCCACAAAAACTTCTTTTGTGATAAACATGCCTTAACAAATCTTGTGAATTTAATCTAACATAAAAAACCTTGAATCAATTTGAAATTTCAATGAGAAATGTCTTGTAAACAACTCTTGGGTTTAAATATAGAATTCAACTTGAATTTTTGTAAACAACATGTTATGTATTTCCAAGAGTTTTGGGAAGTACACGAAATAGGCCTTCGAATAATGTCTTGATGGAATAACATTCTCCAACCAAACCTGGCTATAGCCTTCCACTTCTTTATCACCAATATTAACAAGCAAAACTTTAAGGATTTGCAGGGATTACTCAATCTTTCACCACTGATCAAAATATCTTGAACATTCTAAATTCCAAATGATCTTCAAACTTGCTTGAAGAATACTTGACAGCTTCAGGAACATAAATATTCATCTTGAAACGAAAGGCACGAGCTTCATACTTGGAACCAAATGAATTAGAATCATAGGAATGATGTAGAAGCTTCCAACTTGGCAACTGTGAACCTGTGACGAACCAAAGGTCTTGAATTTGCATTCTGGAATTCAAACTTCTGCATCCTCCTAAATTGAACTTTCTTTGATGAACCAATACTTAAGAACATAGAGCAAACACATCTCTTAATGTTGAGGAGTCTACAGGAGGGGATGCCATCTCGCAGTATACTTTTACCACATAACCAATGACCAATCTTAGGGTTCCAAATTCCATATCAAAGGGTATAAGGATTTAATCTTTGTAGGGGGAAAACTGAGGAGTCTTGAGGGAGAAAAGGCTTGGTAGTGGTTTAGGGATCAAAATTGGTGAGGGCATAATCTCAAACGACCAGAGAACCTCCACAAACACACACACAACACAACCTTCAAGAGCTTGAATCTTCTGCAGCAGCACCTGTCCTTAAAAGAGAAATAAACAGATAAAGATAGATAAAGCGGTTAGTTATGCACGAATGATTGGCCTAATATGCGATGCAAAAGGCAAAGCGGGGATCTTAGGGTAAAAAATTAGGGTGTGACAGATGCCCCTATTTAAGTTTCTTCTATCCGGAGATATGGAGATTGAAATCTTCGTCTCGACGAGATAGGAGGGAATTAGATATAAACATGCATAATTTTTGGCCCTAAGATGCCACCAAATGCATATGCTAAGGAATGAAATGATATGAAATGCAAGACAAGGATCCTGTAGGAATGATGTCACAGGGGATAACTGCAGTTGAAATGTTAGAACACAGTTAAAGAATGGAAGACCCGACAAAAATGATTTAGCAAACAAGGCTCCACAGGGAGAGATCTAACTCCATTGGGGAAGAGACTACCAACTGACAATCACAGGGTAGCTTAAGCATAGGGGGTGCACTTGCGATGAAATCTTCTAACAAAAATCTACTTGAGGATCCTGCTTTAGTGGTCAACCGGAGGAATCTTCAAGAGATATCAACTGGAGGAGTCTATTGTTGAGACTTAGAACCTCTTCTGAGAATACTTTCTTCGAAGGTTTTATTGAAGAATATGTCCATTATCAAAGTATTGAGGAATCTGCTGAGAAAAGAAATGACTGTTTATCAAAGTTTAGAATTAACCAGGGAATCTACTGCCGAGATCCTGGAAAGAAACGACTGTTTGTCAAAGTTTAAAGTTAACCAGGGAATCTACTTCCGAGATCCTAGAAAGAAACGACTGTTTGTCGAAGTTTCAAGTTAACCAGGGAATCTACTGCAGAGATCCTGGAAAGAAACGATTGTTTGTCAAAGTCTTTTGGATATCTACTGCCGAGAATAACCAGGGAAATACCTACTGCCAAGGTCTTCGATCAAGTATTCCACTTGAAAGGGTAGAAAATAAATCACTGTCGCGAGGTTGTCTGCCTCGAACACAAATCTTGAAATAAACTGCTACGAGGTTGTCTGCCTCGTATACATCTTGAAATAAGCTGCTACGAGGTTGTCTGCCTCGCATACACCTTGAAATAAACTGCTATGAGGTTGTCTGCCTCTGGCACAATCTTGAAATAACCGCTACGGGGTTGTCTGCCTCGAGCACAGTCTTGAACTCCTCCTGGAAAGGTGAATACTTGTTGGAAAGTAACTTCACAGGGGGTTGGGATTTCACTGGAGATCTTATGACTTCAGCTGGAATCCATAACTCGTTGGAGATTTGGAAGTTTCACCGGGGATCTTCAAAAGAGATGTGGGTCGGCTGACTTGTAAAATATGTCTTCTCAAATAAAGAGAAAGATCATCTGAATCTTTACCAAACTTCTCGAAGAGACGCCATTTGATTGAAGAAAATTGAATTGTGGACTCACTGGGGAGAATACCACTGAGAAATAATATTGTTGTAGCTGAAAACTGTGTTGAAGCTAGTAAAATTCTTGTAATAAAGATTCTCAAATGAAGAGAATACTTGGAAAGTCTTTAATGAACCTTTCTGACGGATTTCCGGCGAGATAACATCTGACTTAGAATAGTTGATAACCTGATAACTTCACCAGGGATATACAAAATGTCATAGGGAGACTGCCATTTATCATCCCGATAGAAAACTGAGCTCGATGAAAGAGCTACCACTTGTTGTCTTGGTTTAACTCCCATAATACTGCTGGAGAAATAACTTCTATCTTCCATAGAGATCTTCAAATAGATTCATCCTGGGGAGATAGAGTGCAAAATAAATGCACACTCAATCTATGTTCAACAGCCATAGAGATATCCAAAATTGTGATTGTCTGGGACCAAAGTTCAATCTAGGAAATAACTGGAAAGAAATGGTCAAACAAGACTCAATCCATCGAGGACTGAACTCATCGGGGTTTATCTTTGTCCAAAATGGAAAAGAAAGTTGAAGCAACCATCTTCCACGAGGATCGAACTCAGTGGGGAATTAGAAAGGATGTGTTTTTTTTCCTAGGGCTGACGATTCTACTTGGAGGGAGCAGACGAAACTCAGTCACTTGGGGATAAGTACAACCAAAGTGAAAGAACAAACACAGAAACACAAAGATGCAAAATGCGCACATGCCATGAATCTACATGAAAGAATGCCATGCTATGCTTATGCCTATGCTGACAAAACAACGAAGAAGAAGCAAACTGGAGACGAAGACAAGCATCTCAATACGGATACTCGACCAATCTTTGCAAGATGGAAGCATCACTGGGGATGAAAGGAGAGCCATATATGGGATCACAGTCCTGTATCAGAGCCTCAGACTTCTCTGGGGAAAACAGAGCATTCCACTTGGGGATGTACATCATGACTTCACTGATGGGATTGTCAAGATGAATCCTGTGATTCTGTTGGGGATGAGAAAGATTCACTGGGAACGAATCAAACTCATGATCGAAGAGACTTCACGGGGGATAAAATAAATATCCATTGCAAACTGAAGTAAGTTATAACTGCCAAAGCTGAGGTCTCATGGGGATAAAATAAATATCCACTTCATCGGGGAAGCTTGGAGATCAACATAGAAATCTGGAGATAAGACTCCTTGGGGATGAAATAAACATCCGTCTTCATTGGAGAAGATTGAGGTAGTGAGAAAAATCCATTGAGGAATGAAATAAACATTCACTTCGCTGGGATAGGTTGAAACCAAAGAAATTCACTGAGGATTCTTAGGTTGCCGACTGGGGAGATCTTGTATCAAACCTGCCATA
Source organism: Lathyrus tuberosus (assembly GCA_022829125.1). Classification (NCBI taxonomy): domain Eukaryota; kingdom Viridiplantae; phylum Streptophyta; class Magnoliopsida; order Fabales; family Fabaceae; genus Lathyrus; species Lathyrus tuberosus. The sequence continues at coordinate 9,510,282 of JALAZF010000210.1, forward strand.
ACTTCTTGAAGTAGAGATTCACCGGGGAATCGTCATGACTACCCAAAGTAAAGACTTACTGGGGAGTCATCACACCACTTGAGACAGAAACTCTTTGGGGTATGAGTGAATAATGTCGTGAGACTGATGTAACTCTGCATTGATGACCTGCATGGTAGTTGCCATTTTGAACAACAGTTGTTGTGAATGGATGAAATAATCTTCATTTCTCAAATGCCCCAGATCACATGGTTTATGAGAAGAAGTCATTCCAAGAGGATTTTACAGAAGACTTGGCATCCAACTGTTCCAATGTCTTCAAACTCTTGGAGAGATTTATCAAATCTCGATGTAACTAGCTCAGATTAACTGTACTCTATAAGCCAGAGTCTTCAAATTTGGAGAGATTTATCAAATCTTGATGTAACTGCCCCAGATTGATGGTGTTCTGAGTCTGCAAACTTGCCCATTGGGATCAGACTAGAAAAAAACAACTGGGAAACAACTTGCCCTTGCTCAGAAAATTCTTCAGGTACCGTGCCCCTGGGTATAGTCATCCTTTTGAAATGATTCATCATTTACTCATTAGAGTTTCAAATCTCAAAAGATTTAGCTCATCGATGATGCTCGTATGCTAGCTTCTATGATGTCAAAAAATATTAGCAAGCAGAAAAATGTTAATTCTTAAATTGCTAATGTAATATATGTTTGTCTTGAAATTTTTATTAAAAGATATTTTATGATTGAAATACCAATTTTATGAAGCCAACACGAATTTGAGCATTGCTCATAGGAGTCAGGAAACGTCGTCTCATTGAGTATGCTTTTGAAACAAAACCCTGCTTCAATTAGGTCTTTTAAGGGATGTATCGTGGCTTGGTTCATGGTTTAAGAAACAAAGGATAAAGGCTCAAAGTTTATTTGTACCCACCTAATCATCGTGCTGAAAATTACCCCGCCCCTGGTTAAAAATGAGGGTTTTTTAATTTGGAAAAGAAAAACTCTTATTACAAAAGGCTAAAAAGGGTTAATGAGGGTCTATCTCCCTTATATCTCCGGTGTTTAGGGATTTGAAACAATGCCTTATATCATCAACAGAGTTTTGTTCAAAAGCGTACAACAAGAGATCCTACGTTTTAATTTCGTCATCCTCCACCCAATTCTCTACCAAGGCAAGAGATTGGGGTAGTATTGGCATTATAAAATAGAAAGAAAATTTAAAATGAGTGAAACGAATGGATTTCTTCAAGACAAGCATTATTCATTGCATCAATTATTCAGAATAACAAGTTCTTACACGCAAAACATGCTCAACAAATGCGAGCAAATGAATAAACAGCTTAATGGTCCTAGGAGTAAGCTCTGCTCTTAATTCCATTGGCTTGGAAGGAACTTCTTGAGTCTTCACGTCCATCAGCATAAAGGTGCCCCATTCACAACTGGGTCTCCTCTCTTGAAGGTCAGCACTTCATCGTTAATCATTTCTTGGACCTTTTCTTGGAAAACATTACCATCTTCAATCGAATGCCCCAACACTCTGTCATGAAATTCACAACTGGTATCTAGATTAAACCAAGGAGTGTGTGATTTCATGGCTCTGGTCTTTCTGGGTTCCATCACTGAGTGTCGGGCAAAGTAAGACCACAATTGACTGTAAGTCATTGGGATTAGGTCAAACCAATGAGTCTTTTCTTTTGGACTATTCAGAGGTCTTTACTGATCCTAACGCTAATTCTGGTGATTCGTGTTCCGAATTCGTGGACTTTGACATTGATTCTGAGGAGTCAACCTTCGTCGTTTGTACGGACGTCCATGAGGTAGTGATTGCTGGCACTGGACAGGCGCTACACGCTGACGTTTGTGATAAGGCACTGGAACTGGAGCTTGCAAGGTCTGAGAAGAATCCAAAATTGCATTAACTTCAACATTCCTTTACCTTTGAGAATCACTGATAGACTTCTCTTTATCAGCTTGACTATTCAAGACATCTTGGATCGTTCCACTTTTGAGTGCATTCTCGATGTTTACTCCGACTTCCATAATTTTAGGGAACTCTAATGGCACAACGCCTATCATTCTGATGTAATAAGAGTCTAACAGTGTTTTTAGAAACATCTTGGCCAGCTCCTTCTCTTGAAGTGGTGGCTGAACTTGGACTGCCAATGCTTTCCACCGTTGTGCATATTCCCTGAAGGACTCGTTGTCTTTCTGACTCATGTTCATTAATTGGTCACTGTTTGGAGCCATGTCCACATTTTAATTATATTGCTTCACAAAAGCGTTAGCTAAGTCTTCCCAAGACTGAATATGGTTCCTTTCTAGCTTCATATACCACATCAAGGATGCCCCAGATAAACTTTCTTGAAAGCAATGAATCATCAGCTTGTCATTGTCGGCATAAGTAGTCATCTTTCGACAAAACATCGTCAAATGGTACCTTGGGCAACTAACACCCTTGTATACTTCGAAGGCAAACATTTTGAACTTAGGTGGAATAACCATGCCTGGAACTAGACACAAGTCAGGAGCTTTAAGACCGGATGCATTAGGTCCTTTCAACATCTTCAATTGTTCTTGGAGGTCACGAAATCCTTTCTCAATTTCTCCCAATCTAGGATCATTCACATTTGTCACGTGACAGATATTCTAGGGATTTGGCATGTACCTTAGAAAATGGGAATCTATTTCAATAAATTGACCAACCAGGTTATCTTGCATAGGCTGAGATTGAGTAAGGACTTCCATTTGTGGAGCGTTGTTGTCAGGAGGGAAACCAAACATCGGATTAGTCATCACTCTGAAGCCTGACATGAGATCCACACTTTGTGTTCTATCCATTATCCCCAGTAACTACTTCAAGTTCGATGCGAATGCCAGAAGATCAGCTGAGCGACACGAAGATAGAAGACTGAATAAGCTGAGGTAAAGAAAAGATGTATGCAAATGCAAATGCAAATGATGCGTATGATGCAGCATGAACTTCAAGGAACTTGAAAGCGTATCTTAAGCATCTTAATCGAAAAATCATTTTATTAAATTTAAAATTTTTACATTATCCTTTCTTTTTGTAATCCATCTTACGATGCCTAGCAAAACGACTTTGAGTTCTTTGAAGGGAAAGAATGCAAGATGCAAGAATGTGATGCAGAACAATTTCGTGGAACTCGATTATTTATAACCATCCGGGAATATCAATAGACTCTATTTAAAATCATTAAAAAAACGGTTACAACCATTAGTATCGGGATACCAAAAGGTTTGTTTTCAATAGTCATTAAGATGGATTTCGAAAGTTTTTCACCGTCCACAATAAACCGGACGTTTACAAATAAAAGCTGAGTTCCACGAAATCAAGAGATGGGTGCTTATGAGATGTATGAATGCAACAACCACAGGTAAGCACATAACACAAATAAGCAAGCATACAGACACGGAGTCCTAGGTTAAGCGGTCATAAGCGTGGAGTCAAGGTCTACCCTTCCTAAGGTATGTACTAGAGGTTTATTTATACCTGCAGAACGGGTTCTACAAAGTTCCCAGAGTCTACGTAAATCCTTTGGATATTATCGGCCTACGTGACTACTCACGTGGGTTAATAACATTCTCAAGATAAACTCGTCTGAGTGTAGTATCGTGTAACAACTAATTGGGACTACTCCCTCATAGCCATCGCACTACGTCCAAAAAGGCCAATTGGGGGTAAAGGTAACTACGGTCCTCAACTTTTTGGCTCCCAAATCAGAAAGAGTGATATCAATACGACTACTCGCATCAGACATCAGCAATTCCAAAAGGCCTCGGCTGAGTGTGGTCATCATATGCCAAACTCTGTTAGGACTACTCCAACAGCCGACTATTGATTACACCACAATCCTATCATATGTGTACTCTTAAGTCCGGGTTAGGACTTATCTCACCACTCAAGGTAACCACCCTGCACACAGAAAAATCCAAGCAGATAGCAACAAATACAAGTACAAATATACAACAAATAACATAAATAAACAAGTTAGGGGGAACCCTCAAATAAGAGTCCCTAGTGAAGTCGCCATTTCTGTCGCAGTGAGAATTGGATACCAAGCTATTATATTAACTTGAATCACATTTTCTTTTATTTCACCACCGTCTTTGATTTATCCAAGGGAATGGAGAAAGATCGAATTACCCACAATGCAATGTAAATGCAAACTAAGGTTCTAAGGTTCGGGGGTTGGTTATACCTAGGGAAGGTATTAACACCCTAGATATCTATAGTACTCTACAGGAACCTCTTATTTATTTGTGTTATTTGTTAATTGTTATCTGTTTGCTAAGGGTTTAAGGGTAAGTGACCTAGAATTCTATTCCTAAGCGTGCTAGACGAGATATCGCATCTTGTGCCTACATATCCTGTTGGGAAGGAATCAGAGCACATGTAGTTCCTTCGGAAGGATACTAAAGTTTGTTTAAAGTTTAGGAGAGAAGATGAGTCATCATCTTAAGAAACCACCACAGTTTTTTTGAAACTTGTTTGTATTTGTGGGGTATGGGATTGTCTGTCCCTTCTTTGAGATGATTCACATATAACTCTCTTGTGTGGAGAATTAGGTGAGCTAAATTTGATTGTGGAATCAAAATTAGGGGGGACTAACTTAGGAAATCTATCCTAATGTTGTCTAATAAACTTATCTTAAAGGTATAAAACCTATAGGGAGGTATGATGCAAATGAATATGCACCATGCACAATAATTTGATTATCATGCATGGGATTTTCCCTTGGATATTAATGCAATCGATTATTAATGAATTAAATGAGAGTGCTAGCAAAGTGGTGCTAGTCTTGTGTCTAGTGACCAAAGGTTGATGGCGATGCTCGAAAGCAATCGACTTACATGGGTGGAAGATGGCTCGACGTTGGATCGAGATTTTTATTATTTTTGAAAGGTTTAGCACACAAAAGTAAGCGTACATCACATATAATGATAAACAAACAAAATCATAAACAAGACATGATATCAAACAAGACTAAACTACTTCACATATAAGCGTGCTATTAAGCGCGATGAGGGATTCTAAAAGAACGGTTTATTAAGAAAAGTTGATAAAATAAAAGAAATAAAGGTTTATTGTCTAGAGAAATTTTATGTTAAAGATTAAAAGGGGTTAAAGATTTCCTATTAAAAAAGGTTCTAATTATTTTAAAGGTTTTGTTATTATTTTAGTTTTAAAGTCATGTTAAAAAGAGTTTTCAAATTAATTAGAAAAAGTTTTACTAATTAAAAAAGTTTTAAAAGTTTAGAATTGATTTTTTTAGTTATATTTTATTTAAAAGAGTGATATTTTAAAAAAGAAGTTATTATTTTTTTTACAAAAGTTTCTACATACTTATATTAGTTATTAAAAAAACAAATTTTGATTATTTAGAAAAAAAAAGTTAGATTAATTAAAAAAAGGTTTTAATTAGTTAAAACGGAGGAAACTGGTGTTACGCAAAGGGGAGGGTCCATCGCGGACCCTCAAATCTCAGCCACTGATATAGAGGCTTTGCAAATCCAAAGATCACAAATGAAAGGTGCATGGATCGTGTCGTGTGTGTGCCTGTGTAGGATTAATTCGTCCAAAATACAAACAAAAAGGAAAAACGCTCTCTCGTCTTCTCAAACTCTCTCGTCTTCTTCGTCCTCTCAACTCTCTTAATGGGTCTCAGAATAAAAAAACCCTAAACCATCTCAAATGATTTCTCTCACCCTCTTGTCGTCACTCTCTATCTCTCTCGCTTCATCCTTCGATCCAAACGGCGAAAACAAGAAACCCCAGATCCCAGCGGAAACCCTAACCCCAATCCAATATGTTCATACGATTACAAATTACATGTTACAAATAAGGGCAAAAGAAGAAAAAAGAAAGCAATGGAGCAAAAGGGAGAGGCTTGCAGCGATGGCGAGGTGAGGTGGTCGTTGACGAGCGGCCTCTCACAGATATGTTGAAAATTCCTCTCTTTCTCTTTTTTACGTTGTGTGTGCGGTGAAGTCCTCTAATATGTATATGAATCTTTCTGGAAATGGTATGGATTGATGGTTCCGTGGCTCTGCTTGTGTATGGTTTGTGAATGTTTTTATGAATTTGGTCGAATTTATGGTTGTGTATTGATTTGGTTTATGCTGGTTTTTTTTAATTTTGTATGTTTCTGAGAGTGGTTTTGGCTTGATGAATTTGGTCGTACAAGATATGTTTTGAATTTTGGTTGTGTATTGATTTGGTTTATGCTGGTTTTTTTGAAATTTTGTATGTTTCTGAGAGTGGTTTTGGCTTGATGAATTTGGTAGAATATTCTGATGGATGGTTTATGAGGATTTGCTGAGTTTGGTTTTGAATTGTGATGTTTGGTTCATGACCTTTTTGGTGTTAGGTTTGAATGATGAATGGTTGTAGTGTAAGGATGTTTGGTTGATATGGTGACTTGGTATCAATTTTTTTTCTAGTTGATTTTGTGAGGATTTGTAAAGGTTTTGAAATTGTGGTAGGGGAGGCTGGTTGTTGCAAGAACTCGAGGTGTGTTGACTCCCTCCCTGCGAACTGTGTAAGTTGTTGTTTATATAGGCTTAGGAAGAAAACAAAAGAACATTGTCTTTAAAAGCCTTAAATCCAATGTTTTGGCATGTTTGTTCCTCTTTGGAAAGAATTTGAATGGCTTGAGACGTGTTGCTCTGATTCTAGAAATGTTTAAAATTGTCTGATTCAAAGTTGCTTAGAATTTGGAAAGTCTTGAAATACGGAATGTGTCATTATGATTGTGAAAAGAAAAGGCCCCGATACGTTTTTTAAAAGGATGCCTGAATGTTTTTTTAGTTTTTTTTGGCAAGTATTGATCATGTCCGATACATGCTGTTGTGTTTTCCTTCATTCTTTGAGCTTTGTTTTAGAAAGTTGTCGTTGAACATTTGAATATGACATTTCCTAATTCAATTCATCTTGTACTTTACTGGATATGACAGGTTGGCTTGGGAGGGCCCTACTGCATTAAAGTGAAGTCCTCAAAAAGTCTCTAAGTACAGCTCTTTGTGGCAGTGAGAGGGGGGCTTGTCAAGTCATGCTTCATGAGATTTGGATTTGAAATCGTATATTGCCAAGGAATTTATGATTGCCAAGTAGAGGCTTAGGAACTTCCCACTTAAACTTGTATTGGACCTTGAGTTTGTATTAAAATGAAGTTCTTCCTTTATGAAATGTCAATTCTGTAGCTTTGATGTGTCTTTAAGAAAGGCGGTTCCTCTTCACCTAGAAGCTATAACGCCAAGTTCCTTTTGCTGCGTAAATCTTTTCATCATGTTGTAAACATACTACTTGAACAGTAACCAACAACAGGTGCATAACTTTTTAAATGGATATATATAATCTGGATTGGACTTGAAACATGGTGTAAAACTTGGGCCCTTATGATAGGATTTGAATGGGTTTGGTAATTCAATATAGAAATTGAACTAAATTTGAAACTTTGTATGCTTGGATATAAACCCTTCAAAATGGCCTTGAGATAACTTTTAGAACAAACTTGAAGCCACAAAAACTTCTTTTGTGATAAACATGCCTTAACAAATCTTGTGAATTTAATCTAACATAAAAAACCTTGAATCAATTTGAAATTTCAATGAGAAATGTCTTGTAAACAACTCTTGGGTTTAAATATGGAATTCAACTTGAATTTTTGTAAACAACATGTTATGTATTTCCAAGAGTTTTGGAAAGTACTAGAAATAGGCCTTCGAATAATGTCTTGATGGACTAACATTCTCTAACCAAACCTGGCTATAGCCTTCCACTTCTTTATCACCAATATTAACAAGTAAAACTTTAAGTATTTGCAAGGATTACTCAATCTTTCACCACTGATCAAAACATCTTGAACATTCTAAATTCCAAATGATCTTCAAACTTTCCTGAAGAATAATTGACAACTTCAGGAACATAAATATTCTTCTTGAAACGAAAGGCATGAGCTTCATACTTGGAACCAAATGAATTAGAATCATAGGAATGATGTAGGAGCTTCCAACTTGGCAACTGTGAACCTGTGACGAATCAAAGGTCTTGAATTTGCATTCTGGAATTCAAACTTCTGCATCCTCCTAAATTGAAATTTCTTTGATGAACCAATACTTAAGAAAATAGAGCAAACACATCTCTTAATCTTGAGGAGCCTACAGGGGGGATGCCATCTCGCAGTATACTTTTACCACATAACCAATAACCAGTCTTAGGGTACCAAATTCCATATCAAAGGGTATAAGAATTTAATCTTTGTAGGGGAAAACTGAGGAGTCTTGAGGGAGAAAAGGCTTGGTAGTGGTTTAGGGATCAAAAAGGGTGAGGGCACAATCTCACAAGACCAGAGAACCTCCATAAACACACGCATAACACAGCCTTCAGGACCTTGAATCTTCTGCAGCAGCACCTGTTCTTAAAAGAGAAATAAATAGATAAAGTTAGATAAAGCGGTTAGTTATGCATGAATGATTGGCCTAATATGCGATGCAAAAGGCAAAGCGAGGATCTTAGGGTCAAAAATTAGGGTGTGACAACACTAATCATGGAAGAGAGGGTGGCTAATGCATCAGCCATGTGATTCTCTTCACGAGGGATGTGATGAAACTCGACTCTGTTGAAGAATGGTAATAACCTTCTCGCGTAGTCTTTGTAAGGAATCAGTCCTGATTGGTATGTGTTTCAATCTCCTTTGATCTGATTGATAACCAGGGCTGAGTCACCATATACTTCCAAGTTCTTGATCCTTAATTCGATCACTTCTTCGAGACTCATGATACAAGCTTCATATTCAGCCTCGTTGTTTGTACACTTGAATGTCAGTCAGGCGGTGAAAGGAATGTGGGTACCCTGAGGTGTTATAATGATTGCCCCAATTTCGCTTCCATAATGATTGACAGCTATTTCAAGGATTAGTCCCCATTGGGAACCTGGTTCCGACCCTTCACTAGGTAGCGGTTCATCACAATCTTTCATTTTTAGATACATGACATCTTCGTCTGGGAAGTCAAATCCGACTGATTCTTAATCGTCAATCGGTTGATGAGCCAAATGATCGGCTAAAATACTTCCTTTAACGGCTTTTTGAGCATGGTACTCGATGTCATATTCTGATAACAACATCTGCCAACGAGCAATCCTTCCCGTGAGAGCAGGTTTTTCAAAGACATACTTGATCGGATCCATTTCGGAGATTAACCAAGTCGTGTGACGATTCATATATTGGCAAAGAAGTTTGGCTGGCCAAGCCAGAGCGCAACAAGTTTTCTCAAGCATAGTGTACCGAGTCTCGTAGTCGGTGAATTTCTTGCTCAAATAGTAAATGGCAGACTCCTTCCTTTTGGTTTCGTCTTGTTGGCCAAGTACATATCCCATCGAGTCTTCCAAGACTGTTAGGTAAATGATCAGTGGTCTTCCTTCCACTGGAGGTGATAGAATCGGTGGGTTCAACAGGTATTCCTTGATACTGTTTTGACAGGTGGGTCACATGCACCTCTTCTGTCTTAGATTTGGCAATCATGTCATCGACATATACCTCGATTTCTTTGTGTATCATGTCATGAAATAGAGTAGTCATGGCTCTTTGATAGGTTGCCCCGGCGTTCTTCAAACCGAACGACATGACCTTGTAACAAAAAGTGCCCCATGGGGTAATGAATGAAGTTTTCTCCATGTATTTCGGCGCCATTTTGATTTGATTATAGCCCGAGAATCCATCCATGAAGGAGAAAACTTTGAACTTTGTTGTACTGTCTACCAGCATGTCTATATGCGGTAAGGGAAAGTCATCCTTTGGACTAGCTTTGTTCAGATCCCTGTAGTCTACACATATTCTGACCTTTCTGTCCTTTTTCGGAACTGGTACTATGTTGGCTAACCATTGAGGATATTCTTATGCGGCAAGGAAACCCGCGTCAATCTGTTTATGTACTTCCTCTTTGATTTTGATGGCCATGTCTGGATGAGTCCGTCTCAACCTCTGTTTTGCTGGGGGACATTCTGATTTTAACGGTAGGTGATGTTCTACGATGCTGGTATCCAACCCTGGCATATCCTGGTAGGACCAAGCAAATACATCGGGAAACTCTCTGAGAAGCTTTGTCAAACTTTCTTTGACAGTTGGACTGAGCAGTGCCCTAATCTTGACTTCTTTTCTCTCTTCTTCTGAACCTAAGTTGATCATTTCCAATGGTTCTTTGTGAGGTTTGATGGACCTCTCCTCTTGTCTGAGTAATCGGGAGATCTCCTCTGGAATTTCTGCGTTCTCTTTTTCTTCAGCCTCAAATACCGAGAATTCAAAGTTGGGAGAAGGCATTGGATCATATGTTTCAACGAGGTTTAAAACAAGCAATCTGCATGACGTGATGATTTGTGTTTAGAAGAGACAGAGAGAAATGCAAGAGTGTGTGCAGTGTATTTTCTGAAAACTGCTTGTTTTTAGTATTTGTTGTTTTTTAGGATTACCATTTTCCGAAAAAGCGAAAAGAGAAAACAACGATTAATGCGGAAATTACAGAATGACGTTATTTTATTTATGATCTGGTCGATTCTTGAAACTACAGCCCTATAAGACAAAACTCTGTCGCTTTGGGCAAAGCGAAGAGGGACCTTTATAGAAAATGAGCCCTATCAAAACATCTGTTTCACCTGGGCAAAGTGAAAGGTTAGAGATGGAAATTACTTAGACTTATGGACGATATTCGGGACATCGACAGCAACCCATTGGCGGTGAACTCCTCGGTGAATCACAAAGTTCGGTACTTTCCTTCTTGACTTATCCTCAGAAATAACGCTGATTTCTGGTGGAGCAGGATCGTTGGAATCTGTCTCCCAGGCAGAGTTGTCGTAGGAGGATTCTTCTGCGGTATCTTGCATAATGTTTATACTCTCAGGAAGATCTCCCCATCCAGTTGGCTGGATGTCTTCGAGCCTAATACGAGAGCTTTCAGGAGCGGTGTACTTGACCAAGTAGTTGTACCTCTCACTTGGTTGTCCTAAGGTGTTCCACACTTCTTTGGAACTGGAGGAGTCATCCCTTTCGATGACGTTGACCTCAGGAAAAGCATAGTTGATGAACTCTAGCCCTGCGAGCTTTGCAAATTCATCGTTATGCTGGATATTTTCAGAATTCCCCGAGTGTTGATCCCATGACATGGTGGGGATACATGTATTCTTTTCAATGATGCTCAACTGATATTCATTGTCCAGCTGATTCTCTGGCCCCAAGTCTCTGGGGTACGACTGCCAGGTAGGCAGGCCATCCATTGGGCCATAATAGTCGTGGTCAAAGTTATCTTTCATCAAGATGTCCTCCTTTAATGAGTTTGGTGGAGCACGACATCCTTCTGGATCACAATCTCCGTATATCATCTTGACATTTGACCTTGGTATAAATCTCGGACTCTGTGTGGGATAGCAAAATGGCGTAAGCGTTTCGTCCTGAGACATATAACCGTCCTCATTGAGATAGGACTTCCATTCTTCATCTGTATCGGAGGAGTCTCCCTCGTTGATGGTATGTACTTCTTGAGATACTGGGTGGAGGAAACCTCCACTATGGAAGAAGTTCTGAATGGGATGAAGACTTTCATCTTTAGTAGCAGTCTGGGTACAGTTTGATGAAAAGCCAAGAGCTTTCTTCGCTTTGTTATCAATAGGAGTGACAAGCTGTCCCCATCCTTTTGCATTGTTATTTTTTATCACCTTGAGAGCATCTTTATACGAGGAAATCGATGTACCTTTTTCTGATTGATTCTCATTGCTCACCGAAAGTGCTTGGAACTGGGTTCCAACAACCTCCTCGGGTTCTACACAAGTAGATAGCGATAGGTTACTCATGATCAAGGCTTGTTCTCCACAGACTATGACGAGTTGGTCATTCTTGACGAACTTCAGCTTCTGGTGAAGTGTCGAAGTGACTGCCCCAGCCTGGTGTATCCAAGGTCTTCCTAACAAACAACTGTATACTGGTCGGATATCCATGACCTGGAAAGTGACTTGGAAAGTGTGAGGACCGATAGTTATGGGAAGGTCGACTTCGCCGATAACCATTTTTCAGGATCCATCAAATGCTTTGACAATGACCTCAGTGCCTCTCATCGGAGGTCCTTTAAATGATAGTCGCATTAAAATGGACTTCGGTATGACATTGAGAGCCGATCCGGTATCTATCAGTACGCTGGCCAAAGCATCGTCCTAGCAGTTAACTATAATATTGAGCGCCATGTTGTGACCTTTTCCTTCTTCTGGCAATTCCTCATCACTAAACCCCAAGTTGTTGCAGGAAGTGATGTTGGCGATGATGTTGTCGAATTGTCGTATTGTTACGTCCTGTTCCACAAAGGCCTGCTCTAAGACTTTCTGTAGAGCTTCCCTGTGAGCTTCGGAACTGAGTAAAAGTGATAGCACTGAGATTTTTGAAGGAGTTTGCAAAAGCTGATCAACAATGTTGTACTCACTCTTATGGATGAGTTTTAGCATCTCATCGCTGTTCTTTGAAAGGTCGGGATCAAAGGATTGACTGACTCCTTGATCAGGAACTTCCGTTTGAGGTTCCTTTTCTCTGGTAGGTTCTCCAACTCCTCAGTTGAAGATTTGACCACTCTATGTTACTCGACTGATGTCTGCAATATTCACGACGGAGGGTAATGGAATTTCCTTTCCATTCTCAATTGTTGTTGCACCGTATTTGTAAGGGATAGCCTTAGTTAATTCATACGACAATGGTCCCGGTAGATAGATAACTACAGGAGCCTTCTGATTTTTCTAACCATTGTAAGTAATTTCAATAAGTTCCCGGTTAGGAACTTTCCTACTGTCCAAAGGAATTCTTGATTCGTCAAGCAGAGGGATTATGGCACAAACATCTTTGGTCCTTTCATGATCAGAGATTACGACAACATCCTTAATCTGATCAGCGAAATAGTTTGGCGTATAGTTGATTGATCCAGAACTCGGGCACGGTTGAATCTCCTTGCGGTCCAACTGACTTTGAAGGGCTGCTCGCACGAGGTAGCATCCTTGGTTATTCTCCGAGCAGACTCTACAGCGCTCGTAGTTGTGTGGTGGCACCTAGCCACGTCCACTTTGAATGCAGTGTAACCTTACTAGGTCTATCTCCATAGATCAGACATCCTGACTTTGATGTCTAGTAGGGTTCCCGTTTGTCACGCTGATTTGTTGTGTGTCTTTGTCTAGATAGATCGGAAGCCACCAATGGTTCAACAAGTGTTGTAAAGTTCTTTGAACGAGAGCGCACCTTGGTTACTCTCACAACATACTTTACAGCTCAGATAATCATGTGAAGTGAGAAATCCGAGTTGGACTTGCTTGGCATGTAACTCCACCAAGCTGGTATTCATCAAATGAATATCAAAGATTTGAATCATGTTAACTTGATAAGGATTTCTATCATGGTAGTCCTGGATCCTCCCAAGATCCATCTGACGCTGGAGGGCCTCTTGTACAAAAGAGCATCCCTGTTTGTTTACCGAGCAAGTCAGACAGGAATTGTAATCGTGCCGCGACAGATTATGATACTGGCTTTGCCTTGAGTGCATTGCCACCAAGTTGACATTCATCGTACGGATGTCGTGGTTTTGAATGACGTTGGAATTCGTACAGGTCATGTTGACCCTACGAACTCGGTGCTCTTGGATCCATCTGAGATACAACTGTTCCTGTAGAGCTGATTGCACCATAGAACATCCTTGATTATTTTTGGAGCAGATATTACACTGGTGATAATTGTGAGCTGGTACATGACCGTATCTGCTCTGTCTACAATGCATCTTAACCAGGTTGGCCCTTAATAAGAGTACAGCATGAATTTGATAGTTGTGGTTAGACTCTCCCTCTATCAAATTTACTGCAGCTTTCTCGTGTTGAGGCAACGGGTTCGTTTGAACATTTGGATTTGTATCCTTGAAGGATAAGACCCCGCTCCTGACGAGCTTCTGTACATCGAATTTGAAACTGAGACAATTTTCTATGTTATGCCCCAATCCTCCTTGATGGTAAGGGCAAGTCTAATCCGCTTTGAACCAAAAAGGCGGATTCTCCAGAATCGCAAGAGGAGCCCTGGTTTGGACATGCCCCTTGACCGGTAATAATGGAAACAGTTCTACGTACAACATGGGTATAGGGTCGAACCCTGGTGGTCGCGTTGTACGGTTGTTGTTGTATTGAGGACGAGCCTGCTAAAAAGGCTGTTGTGTCCTTTCCTGAAATTGTTGTTGATTCGGTTGACTGTGAGTAACCTGAGGTTGATACGTAGGGACGGGCGCAAGGTTGATAGCAGGAGTTACAGCTGATACTGGTTGGTACCGTCGCCTTTGCTTTCTGAGAGTGATATTGCCAATATCTTGCTCTTTTTTCTTAGGGAAAGCACTACCGTATTTTTTAGTACTGCTTGATGATCCAGCGTCTTTTACTAAATGTCCTTCTCGGACTGCTTCCTCAAGACGAACTCCCATGCCGACCATTTCAGTGAAGTCACTTGGCGCACTGGCGACCATTCTGTCATAGTAAAATGAGCTCAAGGTTTTCAAGAAGATCTTTGTCATCTCTTTCTCTTCAAGAGGTGGACAAATCTGGGCGGCAATTTCATGCCATCTCTGAGCATACTCCTTGAAGGTTTCCTTATCCTTCTGTGACATGGCTCTGAGTTGATCTCTATCTGGTGCCATGTCCAGGTTATACTTATACTGTTGAACGAAGGCAGCGCCAAGATCCTAGAAAGTGGCGATCTTAGTGCGGTTTAATCCCATGTACCATTTTGGTGCGGCACCGGTTAAACTATCTTGAAAATAGTGGATCAGTAGCTGGTTGTTCTTTGTCTGAGTTGACATCCTCCGAGCGTACATCACCAAATGGCTTTGAGGGCAAGAGTTACCCTTGTAATTTTCAAATTCAAGCACTTTGAACTTGTGCAGAACTTTCACATTGGGGACCAAACAAAGGTCTACGGCGTCCTTTCCAAATAGATCCTGGTCGCGAAGGGCTTGCAGCTCTTTCTGCATCTCGAGGAACTGTTCCTGGAACTCCTTCATTTTCTCGTCCATACTTTCATTTCCACCAGAAGGTATCCGTGGAATCTGTCCTTCCGGGCCAGTGTGTATCACGGGTGGTGATTCAATCATTACGGTTGTGACTTTTGGCATCTCCCGAAGTTTGTAACCATCAGGAGTTCTTGTCATGCCCCTGGCATCTTCGCTTTCCCGAAGTTGTAACCTTCAGGCCCAGTGGTTCCTGCTGCAGTTCCCTGATCTTTAGTGATCAGCGGAACATATCCTTCTGGGATATAGTTAATAGGCATGCCCCAGGGACGATCTTTCGGCATGTTATACCTAGGATCATACTTCTTCACTATGGGCGTTGAGGTGATCTCTGAGATCACAGTCCTTTGTAGCTGAGCTTCTGCCAGAGCTTGCATGTCATTATGAAGTTTCCTTAGATCTTCTTTCAGAGCGTCGAGTTCTTCTCTCAACTCTTTGTTTTCTTCCTCGAGATTATCCATCTTTTTCTGTCGACTGGCCCGAGTATTATACGAATGAGATAGTTTGACTCTAGAATCGAGACACAAATGTGAGATTCGTAGAGAAGAGGAAGGTGTTAATGCGAGAATGATGGATGATATGCAATGATTATATTTAGTTATTTTTTTGTTATTTTCAAAAGAAACTTTGACAATTGGATTGCAAATATCAAACAGTGGGGAAACCCCTTTTTATTGAATTCAAAGATTGTGGAAATGGAAATACAGTAATTTACATAGTGCTGTAAAAGGAAATGTCTAAATTTATGGATCCTGACTCCTCTCTGAGGAGGGCTCAGGTGCTAGTTCTGGTACTTTCCTATTTTTCGATCGGGGCTCTTGAGCCGTTGTCGGGTTGTCATTCCTTTGCCAAGTGAAGGAGCGAGCAAATTCCTTCGGTCTTCATGATTCTCTACAGCATGTTGCTCTAAAATCTCGATCAGAGCATCTTTATCTTTCAATAGTTGATGTATTTTCTTACACTCCACATTGAGAATGCGGTATTTGTTCTTCCAAGACCTCTTTTCCTGTTGAACCTTGTTGAGAGTAACCTGAAGTATTTCCGTCTCAGACATAAAATAAAGGATAGGTTCTTCAATGGAAGAACCTCGTGATGAGGGTAAGGCATCCTTAGCTTGAGAGCTCTAGTTTGTACCCAGTGGAGATAAGATTCCACTGAGACACAGTCTGGTTTTCCTAGAGACTCTCTTCCTTTCCTATGAACATGTTTCCAAGCATGCACTATTTCTGTCTTTAGTGCCCAGTCATTTTCTCCTTCCTTGAAGAAAAGACCTTTCAGATGAGCATTA
Source organism: Lathyrus tuberosus (assembly GCA_022829125.1). Taxonomy (NCBI): domain Eukaryota; kingdom Viridiplantae; phylum Streptophyta; class Magnoliopsida; order Fabales; family Fabaceae; genus Lathyrus; species Lathyrus tuberosus. The sequence continues at coordinate 9,526,627 of JALAZF010000210.1, forward strand.
CGCGGGACATGCCTCATCGGGTATCCGAATTGCCGACGAACTAAAACTGGATAATAATTGATTCCTCCCTTAGTTCCTATAAGGGGTACATTAAGGAAATTTCCACAACGATCAATGATCCTGATCCCATCATAGATTCGATTGTACCAATCGATGTCAGAGTTGATAAGAGCCATGATTCTCTGCGACCAACGTAAATTACTCTTCTGATCCCAAAATGCAGCAGACTTTGGCAAATGGGAAACGAACCATTTGTACAGCAGGGGTACACAGCATGTGATCATTCCTCCGCTGTACAAAATCCTTAGGTGTACCGAATGATAAGCATTGGCGAGCAAGGTCGGTACAGGGTTTCCAATCAGAAATATCTTAATGGCATTGATATCAATGAAGTTATCAATGATAGGAAACAGAAATAACCCGTAGGTGAGCAAAACAAAGATGTTCTCAAAGGCAGGCGCATTCCCTCTACTAGCAAAGTATATGACTTTCTTTATCAAAAACTAGGCTAGCAAACCTTGGATTCCACCCTTAGTGGTCAGGTGAGTCCTGACTTCTGACTCATCCAAATAGATTGCTCTTGCAATGGTTTGATCTTTTGGAATTTCTTCCAGTCCAGAAAAGGGAGCGTGATCAGTAATGGGTAAATCGGTCAGGTGAGAATACTCCTCCAGTGTTGGTGCTAGGTGATAATCCGAGAATATGAAACAGTGATAGAATGGATCGTAGAACTGGGTTAGTGTAGACAGGATCCCTTCAATTACATGGACCCTTAACAGAGATAGCATTCCTCCGTACTTAGCTCTGAAAGCATCAGGGTTGGTGATCATCCTTGTCAACCCTCTCAAATCCTCTAGTTTTGGAACCTTGAGGTATACTTGTGAGTCCTCCTTCTACCGAAATCCATTAGCACAATCTTTTTCTCTGATATTTGCAATCATTGTCTTAGTTTAATTTGAAAAAGAGAGACTAGAAGAGAAGGTTTTCTTTGTTTAATGTTTTTTAGATGAATGCATGAATGCAGCACACAAAAACATAGAAAAAACATGGGGTCAAAGGTTTGGTGTCGTGAAGTCAAGGCTCTACCCATCCCCAAAGATTTATACTAGTATTTTTTGTACCTGTCCTCAAAATCATTGACCCCTCTTGGGATAATGATAGCAAGCGGATCGCCAAGCAAGCTGTAGTATCTTAGAGTAGCCTCAAATGAGGGTAGTATCACGTGACAACAATTTTTGATAGCTTTCGCACTACAAAATGGTTTCAGTCTACTAAAATCCTCAGTTTCTCAGATAACCCAATCAAAAAATCTACTTTCAACAACCGAAGTCGTATAGGCATTGAATCCGCAAAGGACATCTCCACTGATTTGATGGTCGACTGAGGTCTCTTATTTGGGAGCCACTCCCTTTAAGATTACTCGTCTAGTGCCATCACTTATCTTAGGTGTTTACTCAATCTTTCCACATGCGGCATCACACACATTCCCATTTGCAGCAAAATAAACACAGATATCCATTAGGAAAAGCAGTATATATATTTATCCTAAAACTAACATCATTGACCTCTTAAGAGCTATAATAATCCTAGTCTTAAATAGACAATGGCTCCCCAGCAGAGTCGCCATTTCCGTGGCACTTAAGGTTTTAACCTAAGGAATGGGAGAAGAATGATCGCTCCCACTGTGGTCGCCATTTTTTCTGTAGCGCGATTTTTATGGTTTCGAATCACTATCGCTTTGGTAATATAGTTCGATTCATTTTTTATCCTGTTAAGCTGATTAAGGAAGGGAAATAGATGTCTCCAATTAACCCTGCTTGCATACTGAGTTTAAACAGATGACTGTTAGTTTACAGATGCTATCAAAATAATAGGTCTTCCTTAGGATATTTTGTTAAGAGTAGGGGGTCTGGACTGTGAGGCTTTCGGTAAGGTGTTAGATCTGATGTTTTTCTAATTGAGGTATGAAGGGACTGGGTTTAGAGTTTTTTATTAGTGTGCTCGCTAAGATTTTGCAATCTTATGCCTACGTATTCCTGTTTAAACGAAACAAGGAAATCAGAGCAATCATAGTTCCTCCTATTCTATGGGAGGAAAAGAGGTTTCGGTGTCTTGTTCAAAGCCCAAGACAGAGGCTAAAGGTGATTTGTATCTTGTTCAAAGCCCAAGATATGAGGCTGAAGGGTTTTGACTGAAAGGGAATTTGTCATCTCTAAAGAGGAATTGTTGATGTTTATATGCTGTGAGCAAGGCACAAATTTGATGCTAAAAGGTTGATTGACTCAACCGGGGATTTCTTTATACAAAGCCTAAGAGGAGGCTAAAAGGTTGACTTTTCCGGGGAAAATGTTCTTTCTATCTTGTACAAAGCCCAAGATTGAGGCTAAAAGGGATTTTGACTCCGTTGAGGAGAATGTGTCTTGTATAAAGCCCAAGATGGAGGCTGAAAGGGTTTGACTCAACAAGAGAGTACTTTTATCTGTCATGTATAAAGCCCAAGACGGAGGCTAAAAGGGTTGACTCAACAAGAGGGTGTGAAAAGGTGATTGACTTAACAAGAGCGTACTTTTATACTCAACAAGGGAGTGATTTGTTGACTCGTACAAAGCCCGAGATTTAGGCTAAAAGGAGATTGACTTGACAAGAGAGTCATTTATACTCAACAAGTGAGTGTTTTATATGTCTTGTACAAAGCCTAAGATGGAGGGTAAACAGATTTGACTCAACAAGAGAGTGTTTTTAACTGTCCTGCACGAAGCCCAGGATGGTGGCTGAACAAGCTGGAGAAAGCCTAAGAGTAGGCTAACTTTGCTAAGGTGAATCTTTATACAAAGCCTAAGAGGAGGCTATCTCTGTTAGGGAAATCTTTATGCTACGTTTAAAAGGAAGCTGGAAAAGACTGTCCCAACAAGGGAAGGGTTTTTATCTGTCTCGTACAAAGCCCGAGACTGAGGCTAAAAGGGATGACTCAACAGAGAGTGCTCAAAGGTGACTGACTTAACAAGAGAGTCTGAAAGGGTTAATTCCACTGGGTAGAATCATTGTACAAAGCCCAAGAGGAGGCTAGGTATCCTGAGAAAAGGGTCCTTATATGAAGCCTAAGATAAGGCTAGCTTTTGCAGGGGATTCTTGAGATCCCAGGGCAAGTCCAAATGGGGAATCAACTCTTACAGGGGAATGCAGAAGAGTTGATAAATCAGAAACCTCGAGGCTCTGATTTGAGATAGTGTTATATTGACCCTGGTTTGGGAAATTCGGAAGAAATGCGGGGTTATAGAACCCACAAGTTTTAACTCTTCCTGGAGATTAGTCCAGAATCCGGGGCTTCTCCTATGTTTTGGAGGGGACTTGAGAATGTCTTTGAGACTCAAGGATGTTTAGACTGTCCAAGCCTATTGATAGAGTTTTATCTTTTGTATGATGCCCAAGAGGAGGTCGACTCGTTTAAGGGATGAGTATCAACCCTAAAATTGGTCTGAGAGTGTTGACTCTTTTTAGAAAGACAGCTCTGACGAAGGATGACTAAGTTCTGTTCCTACACCTGTAAGAGGTCTTCAAGGTCCTTGTATTAAGCCCAAGAGAAGGCATGAGAACTTCTAAGAAGCCGGAGGGTCCTTTTACAAAGCTCAAGAGGAGGCGAGGATGCTTTTAGGAAGCTTGTGGGTCCCCAAACCAAGAGAAGTTCAAGAAATGCAATTCACAGAGAAGAGATCATTCCAGGAAAGTTTGAGAATTTGGAAGAAACTTAAGAGATGCCATTCATGGAGAAAAGATCATTCCTGGGGAGTAGAGTTTCTTTGACAATTTCTAAGGGTGACAGTCTGAGAAAAGGTTCACCGAGAATACTGCCTTTCTCTTTGTTCCATATTGTTTAACCCCAAGAGAAGGGAAGACTGTATCTGGAATCCTATGGGGATCTAGTTTTGTTTGTATTCAAGAGTGACCAGCGGGCTTTACCTAGTTCTAGACATAGTTATCGGGGAAAAATCTAAATAACTATACTAGTATATATATAGTTGATATATGACGAGTATTTAAAAGGTGGGAGAGAATACTTACAGTGAAGCAGCCCCACAATACAGTTATTTATATGAAAGCAGATAAAAGGAAGCGGATAAACACTTACCCGTTGTAGAGCTTCCATGCTGTTTTGTTAGTTGTTCAAAGAAATTAAAGAAATTTTTGAAAGCAACTATACATTTGGATTCAAAATCAAAGGAGAAAGTATTTTGAACAGAGATCGGGGCTTACAACTCAAGGAGAGGCCCAAATTTTAACAGTGATTGTACTATTATTTTGAATTTGTACAAGGACTTATACAAGTGACTGAGGCCCAAAAAGGTTTTTTGTACAAAGGGGTGGGTCTTACACTCTACCAAGAGGCCCAAAGTTTTTTTTGAAAAGGAATGGGACTTACAGCTCGAAGAGAGGCCCAAATTGGTTTTGTTAAAAAGGCGACAATCGCGCCGTTGTTTTTGAAAATACTGTGGGACTTATACAATGACTGAGGCCCAAAAAGTGGTGTATTTACAAAGAGGATAGGTCTTACACTCTAATATAGGCCCAAAGATTATTTAAAGAAAGGAAATGGGACTTACAACACAAGGGTAGGCCCAGGTGACTTGATTTCGAACTGGCGATCGCGCCGAGATTTTTCTTTTTTAACGCAAGGGACTTATACAATATATGAGGCCCAAAAAGGTTTTGGTTAAAAGAGGATTGGGTCTTACACTCTATTAGAGGTCCATGAGTGTTTGAAAAAGATTTGTGAGGGTGGAATTAATCAAAACCCTAATTTTGTTAAAAATGGAATTAGTTTTGTTAAAAAATTAATAAAAAGTATTAAAAACATGTGAAAAATGAATGGTGATCTTGGATCAATGTTTCAAAAATCAAGTTTTTATCCACAAAATGATTGCAAACCATTTAAGTTTGGAAAATCAAGGAGGAAAAAATATTTTAAATGTTAAAAAACTAATAAAAGATTAATTCTTTGCAAAAATATCAAGTATATGAAATAAATAATATTTTTGGGAATTTTTGGTAAAATAAAGTATTTTAACATTTTTGTGAATTATTAAAAAAAGAATCAACTCAAAATCATTAAAACTCAGAGAGAAATTAATTTTTGAATCAATTAAATAAAATTACAAAAATTCAAATATTTGAATTTTGGAAAAAGGGCGCCAAGAACACCCAAGAACACGCGCGTGTTCTGAGTTTTGCCCAGATTTGCATTTTCTCTCCAATCTCACTGAATACTTGATGAAATTACACAATCCACATATCAATCTACTCGTTTTCACCTCACGATCATGTCTATGGTCTTTAATTTCATTTATTTTAAGCATGGAATAAGAAATCAAGACAAAACCTCAAGAACCCTAAAATTTACATGAAGGCTGAGAATTTTGATACACGATTCAAACAAAGTAATTAATTGAGGGGAAACATTCTATGCATGATTATGAACATTTGGCAAAAGTATTGTGCGAGGAAATATGCATAGATTAAGAGATTACCAAGTTTAGGCTTACTTGAAGGTCGTGACAGCAAGAGCAATGTGATTTTTGAGTTGGAGGTGTTACAGATGAGTTGTGATGATCTGAACAGCTTCCCTACACCATATGGAGTGTGTTTGAATGCTTGGACTTGATTGGAAATGGTTGGATCACTTCATGGCATCTCAACTGCAACTTGGTTGAAAACTTGAGCAACTGGCTGGTGATTCTGAGAAATCAGTGTTACAGTTGTGTGTTTAGTGTTTGATCAGCTCACATATGATGTTTATGAGGTGTTGGAGCAATTGGTTTGAGTGGAATTGCTCTCTACTGAAAAATTCGATAATAACTTGCTAAGAAAGGCATTTTTGAGAATGAGAAGATGATTTTGAAAAAGGCAAGTATTGTAGGCTTTTGGTGTAATTAAACTGATCACAAATGAGCTCTATTTATAGTAGAGCAAGTTTGTTTTGCAAGGAATAGGGAATGGCAACTGGTACAGGTCTGTGGCCAATTGTGTCACTTTGGAATCTAAAGTCTCCTCTAGCCATTGACTAGAGGTTAGAGCACCAGCCTTTGGTTCCCTAGTTCAGAGATCATCCTTGACTCATTCAGTTGGGATAGTGTCAGTTCATGCCACCTTGGTGCATCCATTGAATGCTCCAAAACAAAATTGGAGTCTTGTCCCCTTTTTAGGGTTTTTAGGTTTGGCATGCTATTTGTAGTTCCAAAGATTTGGGAGGCTTATGGATCAGTGTTTGTTCCTCCTTGGTCTCCCCCTGAGGTGTTCAGATGGATAAACTTATTTGTCATTTGCACAAATTGCTCAAATCGAGCAAAATGTACAAATCTGCCTTGTTATGACAGTTGCAGCAAGGCATATTGCCACTGTCATAACTCTTAGCTCAAATGGAATTTCATGGGGTTCTTGGACATTTTGGAAAACTCTCATATGATACAACACATGTGTGATCATAGTTTGTTTTGAAACTTTTTGGATCCAAGTGAAAAATGCCCCTACATTTTGAAAAAAGTGAAACAGATTCTGACTTAGTGAAAATTTCACTAAGTGTTGGAAAAATGTCATTTATGGGTTTTCAGCCATTTTGATCACTCCATAACTTGAAATCCATGAGGAATTGGAATAAGGTGTAGTTGACACTTTTTAAGTATGCCATGAGAGCTACAAATCCATCTTTGGATCAGCCAAAATGGTTGTTTGGATCTCAAGTTATGATCCTTGGAAGTTGGCACCCTAGCCACTTTATTTCATAACTTAGAACAATTCTAAGTTTTTATGGTTACCCCTTTTACAAGTTATCCCACTTTCTTTGATTTTTCTTGATGAATGATGATTCAAATCACATATTAACATTGTTTTAGGGTTGAGGAACCATAATTGTGAAAAATCTCAAAAAGTCAAACTTGACTTTTGTGCACAGTTGACTTTTTATCAGATTCATTCCAAACTGTGCAATCCTTTGTGAAATCAAGTCCTTGATCTAAATCAAACTTGATGGATATATTCCATAGGTGTTATATGATGTATTGAATCATATCCCAAGGTTTGGGAGCATGTCCTGGTCAAAAGTCAAAGGCACAGTTGACTTTTCCCTTGAAACCCTAATTGTGGTCCAGATGAAACTGAAACTTGTAGGTCAAGCTTCTTGGGCCAATCCATTGTTGCAAATGGATAAATGTGGTATGTTAGAGACCCTCAAATCATGTGTTGAGGTCTTGGCTCATGTTTTGTCTCAAAAGTCAACTTAGGGGTGAATTAGGTCAAGAAACCCTAATTCCTGATTTTTGATGAATACATCCCCTGAGGCTAAATTGACTTGATGATTGGGTTTATGAGGTCCCATGAAGTATTTTAGGGTATGCTTTGAAGCATTGGCTCATGCCTAGAGGAAAAATTCCAACTGGAGGCCTTGTCGACCAAAACCCTAATTTGGTGACACTGGCGATCTTGAGGCTTAATCCACTTGGAATGCTGCAACCTTGTGCTTTATTCTTGATGTGGGAGTCCTCTTGATCCCTTGTGGATATTTGCGAGGCTAGACAAGTTGAAGATTATGTCATTTATTGATTGATCATTTGTCTTAAGTGCTCTGAGAGGGCTTGAAACCCTAATTCTTTGATTTTAGTGAATGCTCGCCCATCTTTGGGGAGACTGATGAGGCACAAAGGTACATCCATATTGTGATGATAATTTGCATAATGATGGGAATCTTAGTGGTCAAAATTTGGCGTATGACAAGGATCAATCAAGAAATGACATGATCTTCAACTTGTCTAACATCTCAAACACCTATAAAGGATTAAGAGGACTCCCACATCAAGAATTAAGCACAAGGTTGCAACATTCCAAGTGGATCAAGCCTCAAGATCGACAGTGTCACCAAATTAGGGTTTTGGTCGACTGAGGCCTCCGGATGGAATTTTTCCTTTGGGCATGAGCCAATGCTTCAAAACATAACCCAAGATACTCTAAGGGGCCTCACGGACCCAATCATCAAGTCAATTTAACCTCAGGGGATGCATTTACCAAAAATCAGGAATTAGGGTTTTTTGACCTAATTCACCCCTAAGTTGACTTTTGGGACAAAACATGAGCCATGACCTCAAGAAATGATTTGAGGGCCTTAAATACACCACATTGATCCATTTGCAACAATGGATTGATCCAAGAAGCTTGATTCATAAGTTTCAATTTCATTTGGACCACAATTAGGGTTTTGAAGGAAAAGTCAACTGTACCTTTGACTTTTGATCAAGACATGCTCTCAAACCTTGGGACATGATTCAATACACCCTATATCATCTATGGAGTCCATCCATTAGGTTTGATTTAGGTCAAGGACTTATTTCATAAAGGATCACAGAGTTTGGATTTCATTCGATAAAAAAGTCAACTGTGCACAAAATCAAGTTTGACTTTTGGGAATTTTTCACAAATATGGTTCCCCTAAGTCAAAAATAATGTTAATGTGTGATATTGATCATCATTCATCAAGAAAAATCAAGAAAAGTGAGGTTTCTTGCAAAAGGGGCAACCTTGAGAAACCAAATTTTTTCTAAGTTATGGAATAAAAGTGATTTTGGTACCAACTTCCAAGGATCATAACTTGAGATCTAAGCACCCATTTTGGATGATCCAAAGCTGGATTTGTAGGTCTTGCTACACTCTACAAAAGCTTCAACTACCTCAAACTCCAATTCCTTATGGATTTTGAGTTATGAAATGATCAAAATGGCAAAAAAACATGAAAATGACACTTTTCCAACACTTAATGAAATTCTCAAGAAAAGTCAGAATCTGCCTTACTTTTTCCAAAATGTAGGGACATTTTTCACCTTGATCAGAGTTAAACCAGGTCTAGAGGTGAACATCAAAGTTGAAGTATGTCATGAGGGCTTTCCAACAAGTACCAGATCATCTCCAAATTCAATTTGAGCAGGAAGATACAGCCCTTGAAACATGGCATCATGAACTGGTTTTTACAAGGCAGAATTTATGCATTTTGCTCGATTTGTCAAAATCTGATAAATCCAAGCCTTGTCATCAATTTGGACACATCTAAGGATAAAACAAGAAGGGAATGATCTGATCCCCAAGCCTCCAAAGTCCAAGAATCTACACTTAGCCCTAACAAACCTAAAAAGGCTAAAAGGTGCCAAGACTCCAATTTTGTTGCAATGCATTTAATGGATACACCAAGGTGGAATGGACTGACACATTCCTAATTGAATGAGTCAATAATAAGCTCTGAATCAAAGAACCATAGGCATGTGCCCTAACCTCAAGTCAATGGCTAGAGAAGACTTGAGATTCCTTTTGCTCAACATTTGCCAAAGGCCTGCTGCAGCTTCCATTCACTATTGCTTGCAAAATAAACTTGCTCTACTATAAATAGAGCTCATTTGTGCTTAGTTTGAGTACACCAAAGCACTACAACACTTGCTTTCCTCAAAATCTCTTTCTTTAGGCCAAAATGCCTTCTTTTGCAAGGTATCTCTGAGTTTTTGAGTTAGAGAGCAATTCCACCACAGCTCATGATCCAAACACCTCTAATGTGTTGTATCTAAGCTGTTCAAACACTCACATGTGACCTGAAACACCAAGATCACAAAGTCAACCTCCAAAACCTCAAAATTTAACTTTTCTGCATTTTTTAAGCCATGTCTTGATTCAGTCACTTCCAAAACCAAACCAACCATCAAACACACTCCAAATATCATCCTCAAACTGTCCCAAATGGTTCCCCTCATCTGGAACACCATTTGAGAGAGTTGCCATATTGGTCACTTTTGCCCCTTTTGCAAGAAAGTTCCACAACTTGTTCCTGAGGATTCCAGCTAGTTCTAATCATTCTAAAAGCTTATAAGGGACCAATTGAGAGTGTTCAAAGCATCAAATTACCTCTATCACAAGAAACTTGGCAGATAACACAAAAAGCTCCAAGAGGTAAGTGTATGACAACTTGAACTCTTTGAATTATGCATTCCTTTGATGTTCATTGATCATAAACATCTCATACATGTTGTATATGTTGTGTTTGAATTAATTTGCCATGTAATTCTTGTCTGTACCATGAGATAGCATAGAACATGCAAAAATAGGCCTATTTAGAAATCACTATCGGATTTTAAGGACGAAACATTTTCTAAAAATTCCAAGGGCACCATTGGATTCCTCATGAAATTCTAGGTCAGATGCACCTAAATTTTGTCCCAATCCATGGAGAAATGAGAAAGTCAGAGGCTTCACGTAAATTGGTCAAAAGCTTGCCTTGCCCATGCCTAGAAACAAGGCATGCCTTATGAATTAATGGGGTGGTTTTGATACACGGATGTATCACCACCCCAGTGGTAGCGCGCTTGTGTGTTTGTTGCCAAGGTCGTGGGTTCAAACCCCACCCAGACCATTTTTCCATTTCTCTCTTTTTTCTATTTTTAATATTTTGTGGTTTTTATTAATTAATTCAAAATTTTATTTCTCTCTCAATTTTAATTATTTTTTATTGGTTCTTTTTTATGAAAATTCCCAAAAATGTTAAAATATTTTATTCCATGAAAATTTCACAAAAATATTATTTATTTTATATATTTGGTATTTTTGTAAAGAATTATATTTTTATTTGTTTTTAAACATTAAAAATATTTCTTTCTCTTGGTTTTGCAAAATTCAAATGATTTTTAAATCATCCCATGAATGAAACATGATTTTCCAAATATAAATCCAAGATTACAACCTTTTTTTTTCACATGTTTGATTATTTTAATTGAATTTTTATTCAATTAAAATACATTTAAAAACCAAAAATTAGGGTTTTGATCACTATCACCCTAACAAATCTTTTTTCAAACACTTGGGCCTCTAATAGAGTGTAAGACTCAGCCCCCTTTGTACATAAACCTTTGTGGGCCTCAGTCATTGTATAAGTCCCGATACGATTTTAAAATCTCGGCGCGGTCATCGCTTTTTTAAACAAAAACCTTTGGGCCTCTCCTCGAGTTGTAAGCCCCATCACTTGTATATAAAATAAACTTTGGGCTTCTCCTTGAGTTGTAAGACCCATTCCTTTGTACAGAAAACTTCTTTGGACCTCAGTCATTGTATAAGCCCTAGTACAGTTTACAAAACAACAGTACGATTATTGTTTTTCATCTGGGCCTCTCCTTGAGTATAAGCCCCAACAACCTTTTCAAAACAACCTTCCCTTTTGATTTGGGTTCAAACTCACAATTGTTATCAAAACTTTATTTAATTTCTTGAACAACTAACCATACAGCTGTTACAATGGATGCTTGCTCGCCTGCAAGTTTTTATCGGCTTTCTTTACATGCTTTCATATATATATATATATATATATATATATATATATATATATATAACTGTATTGTTGGAAGCTTGCTCACCTGTAAGTCCTTCTTTCATATCCTTTTAAATACTTGTCATATATCAACTGTATATATACTTGTATATCTGCTTAGAGTTTTCCCCGGCAACTAGGTCTAGAACTAGGTAAAGCCAGTTGGTCACTCTTTCAACAAGGTCAAAACTAGATCCTCATAGGATTTCTAGATACAGTCTTACCTTCTCTTGGGCTTAAACAATATGGAACAAAGAGAAAGGCATTATTCTCGATGAAACTTTTCTCAGACTGTCACTTTTAGAAATTGTCAAAGAAATTCAATTCCCCGGAGAGGAATTATTCTCGGTGAAACCTCTCTTGAATTTCTTCAAACTCTGGGACTGTTCACTAAAGGAATTATTCTCGGTGAAACCTTTCTTGAACTTTTATTAGGTTTGGGACCCACAGGCTTCCTAAAAGCATCCCCGTCTCCTCTTGGGCTTTGTACAAGGACCCTCCGACTTCTTAAAAGTTCTCATACCTTCTCTTGGGCTTAGTACAAGGACCCCGAAGACCTCTTAAAGGTATAGGACAGAAATTAGTCATCCTTTGTTAGAGCAGTCTTTCTAGTGTCAAAACTTCAGACCAATTTAGGGTTGATTCTCATCTCTTAAAACACCTGCCTCCTCTTGGGCATCATACAAAGATAAACTCTTCCATACCAGTAGACTTGGACAGTCCAATCTCCTCTTGAGTCTCAAAGACATTCTCAAGTTCCCCCCAAACATAGGAGAAACCCTAGTTATTTTAATCAATCTCCAGTAGAGTTAAAACCCATGGGTTCTAAAACCCAGTCTTTCTCTTAAAATTCCTCAGCCTAGCCAGCCTCCTCTTGGGCTTTGTACAATGATTTTCCCCAGCTGAGCTAACCTTTTCAGACTCTCTTGTTGAGTCAATCACCTTTCCACACTCTCTTGTTGACTCAATGGTATAAAACAAAAAAGCACTCTCTTATTGAGTCAACCTCTTTTAGCCTCAATCTTGGGCTTTGTACAAGACACCATATAAATTTCCCTAAGCAGAGTCAATCCTCTCTTCCGCCTCAATCTTGGGCTTTGTACAAGACAGATAATACTCTCCAGCAGAGTCAAACTCATTTCAGCCTCAATCTTGGGCTTTGTACAAGACACCTAAAATATCCTCAGTCGAGTCAGTAAAGTCTCATTTTAGCCTCAACCTTGGGCTTTGTACAAGACAAATAGAGATTTCTTTCTCACAGAGTTAGTTTTTTTTATTTCCAGCTTCAATCTTGGGCTTTATACAAGACACATACAAACCCTCCCCGGCGAAGTCAAAATCTCTTTTAGCCTCAATCTTGGGCTTTGTACAAGACAGAACAAATATTTCCTCGGAAAAGTCAAACTTTTAGCCTCCTCTTAGGCTTTGTATAATGATATCTCCAAAGAGTCAACTCTTTTAGCCTCAATCTTAGGCTTTGTACAAGACAGATAAACACTCTCTTGTTGAGTTAGTCTTTTCCAGCCTCCTCTTAAGCTTTGTATAAGGACTTCCCAGTGGAGTCAATCAACCTCTTAGCTTCAACCTTGGGCTTTGATCAAGGCACACAAAAACCAACATCCCCTCAGAGGAAATCAAAATTCTCTGTAGGAAGACATTTCTCTGTTTATCACTCTTCAAAACAGAATACCTAAAACAAACTCTAATTCCAGATAACTGCTGTAAGTGGCACACTTGTTGGTTTAAATATCCAAGTTGTAGTCCATATTTTATCCTGGTAAATTCTCTCTCTCATCTAATTGCTGTAAGCGGCAAGCCTCTGGATTGTTTACATCCACGCCACTGTCCCTCTCTTAGCATGAAAGATTCCTAAGGAAAAATGGCATTGCTCTACACTGAGTTAAAGTTTCCTCCTTCAGGACAAATCCCTCATAAAGGAAATTATGGCATTGCTGGATTCACATATCCTAGTTAAAGTAATCCTCCTTTATAAACAGTCACCCAACAACTGTGATAAACAGATGAGATGTCTCCCTTTAGAGATGACAAATTCTCTCTCAGTCAAACCCTTTAGCTTCAATCTTGGGCTTTGAACAAGACACAAATAAACCTTTTAGCTTCAATCTTGGGCTTTGAACAAGACACCAAAACATCTTCCTCCCATAGAATAGGAGGAACTACGATTGCTCTGATTTCCCTATTTCTTTAAACGGGAATACGTAGACATAAGATTGCGAAATCTTAGCGAGCATACCAAACTAGAACTTTAGGTCCAGTACCTTCACATCAATCAAAACTGAGGTCCAGTACCTCACCAAAATCATCAAAAACTCACTCTCTATCTCAAACATTTCCCAACCCATTCCTAGATAAACACCATCAAGTACGAAGTAGAACCTAATGCTAACAACCTGTGGATAACCGCATATAGGATGGGTAACTGACAACTCCCCATTGTATAACCTGACCCCGAACTCCCCGAATCTCTTTAAGCGTTTGTTCAGTTAAACATTCGCGTGCAAGGTTAGTTTTAGATAGCTTCCCTTTCCCTTTCAGCTTCACGGGATAAATAAGAAATCAGAAAGTAGCACCCCCTCCTCCTCTTTGAGGAAGAAACCATTCTGTGCGATAAGGTGGTCGCGTCACCGACAAAAATCGCACACTACAGAAAAATGGTGACTCTGCTGGGGAGTCATTTTGTCTGTATAGGATTATAGACTAGAATTCCTAAGAGGTCTAGGATATTAGTTTTAGGAATGAATATATATATATATATATATCGCTTTTCCTACTTGATATCCGTGTTTATTTTTCTGCTAATGGGAATGCAAGTGATGTCGCATGTGGAAAGCTTCAGTGATACCTAAGATAGGTGATGGCATAGACGGGCGGTCTTACAGGGAGTGAATCCCGAATAAGCTGTCCCGATAGACCATCAAATCAGTGGAGATACCCTTTGTGGATTCAATGTCTAACGACTTCGGTTGTGAAAGCAGATTGTTCGATTATGGTATCCGTGAAACTGAGGATTTAGTAGACAATAACCATGTGGCCATTTGGGAGTGCGGTAGCTATCGGAAATAGTTGTCACGCGATACTACACTCAATTGAGATTACCCTAAGATGCTACAGCTCGCTCGGGTGAACCAGCTTGCTGTTGTTATCCTAAGGGGGGTCAATGATTTTGAGTACAGGTACAAAAATTCACCATAGTACAACCTTTGGGGATGGGTAGAGCCATGACTCCATGCTCGTGACGCTGAACCTTTGAACCCATGTTTTTTCTATGTTTTTGTGTGCTGCATTCATGTATTCATTTAAAAAAAACTCTTAAACAAAGAAAAAATCTTTTTTTCTCATCTCTCTTTTTCAAAATTAAACTAAAACAATGATTGTAAATATCAGAGAAAAGGATGCGTTATGGTTTCGGTAGAAGGAAGACGCACAAGTACGCCTTCAAGACTCTGAAACTAGAGGATTTAAAAGGGCTGGCAAAGATGATCACCAACCCTGATGCTTTCAGAGCTAAATACGGAGGACTACTATCTCTATTAAGGGTCCATGTAGTTGAAGGAATCCTGTCTACGTTAATTCAGTTTTACGATCCGGTTTATCACTGTTTCATATTCCCAGATTATCAACTAGCACCGACGCTAGAAGAGTACTCTCACCTGACTGATTTACCTATCACTGACCAAGCTCCCTTTTCTAGACTGGAAGAAATTCCAAAGGATCAAACCATTGCAAGAGCAATCTATTTGGACGAGTCAGAAGTCAGGACTCACATGACCACTAAGGATGGAATCCAAGGATTACCAGCCAAGTTTCTGGTAGAGAAAGCCCTGTACTTTGCCAGTATAGGAAACGTTACTGCTTTCAAAGATATCTTTGTTCTACTCACATATGGGTTATTCATGTTTCCCAACATTGATAACTTTGTTAAAATCAATGCCATTAAGATATTTCTAATTGGAAACCCTGTACCGACCTTGCTCGCAGATGCTTATCATTTTGTACACTTAAGGAATTTGTACAGCGGAGGAATTATCACATGTTGTATGCCCCTTCTATATAAATGGTTCACTTCCCATTTACCCAAGTCTGCTACATTTTTAGATCATAACAGTACTCTATGTTGGTCACAGAGAATCATGTCTCTTACCAACTCTGAGATAGACTGGTATAATCGGATCAATGACGGGATAAAAATCATCGACCGTTGTGGAAACTTCCCTAATGTACCCCTCATAGGAACTAAAGGAGAAATCAACTATCATCCAGTTTTAGTTCGCCGTCAACTCAGATACCCGATGAGACATATCCCATGTAATGTTCATCTGGAAGGTCTTTTCTTCAAGGAAGGAGAAAATGACATGGCACTAAAGACAGAAATAGTGCATGTCTGGAAATATGTTCACAGGAAAGGAAGAGAGTCTCTAGGAAAACCAGACTGTGTCTCTGTGGAACTTTATCTCCACTAGGTATAAACTAGAGCCCTCAAGCTGAGGATGTCTTACCCTCGACAAGAAGTTCTTCCGCTAAAGGAATCTGTCCTTTATTTTATGTTTGATGCGGAAAAACTTCAGGTCACTCTCAACAAAGTTCAACGGGAAAAGAAATCTTGGAAGAACAAGTATCGTATTCTCAATGTAGAGTGTACCAAAATTCAGTAACTATTAAAAGAAAAGGACGCTCTGATTAAAATATTAGAGCAACATGTTGTAGAAAATCAAGAAGACCGAAGAAATTTGCTCGCTCCTTTCACTTGGCAAATGACTGATAACCCGACAACGGCTCAAGAGCCCAGGTCAAAGAAAAGGAAAATACCATAACCAACACTTAAGCTCTCCTCAGAGAGGACTCAGGATCCATAAGATTAGATATATCCTTTTACAGCACTTTGTAAAATACTGTATTTCCATTTCTGCAATCTTTCACATTCAATAAAAATGGGGTCTCCCCACTGTATGATATTTGCAATCTATTTGTTGAAGTTTCTTTTTGATTAAAGCAAAAAACAAAAAAAATATATATAAAAATATATCATTGCATTCATCATTCTCATATAATGCATTCTTCTTACCTTCGAATCTCATATATATGTCACGATTCTAGAGTCAAACTGCTCATTCGTACAATACTCGGGTCAATCGACAAAAGAAAATGGACGATCTCGAGGAAGAGAACAGAGAGCTGAGAGAAGAAATCGACGCTCTAAAGGAGGATTTGAGGAAACTTCACAATGACATGCAATCTCTGGCAACAGCCCAGAGATAACAATAAAGGACTGTGATCTCGGAGATCACATCTACCCCCATAGTGGAGACGTATGATCCTCGGTACAACATGCCTAAAGATCGTTCCTGGGGCATTCCTATCAAATCTATCCCTGAAGGATATATTTCTCCGGTCACTGAAGACCCGGAAACTGCAGCAGGAACCGCTGGGCCTGAAGGTTACAAACTTCGGGAAAGCGAAGACACAAGAGTGATGATAGCAACTCCTGAAGGTTACAAACTTCGGGATAAGGAAGCACCAAGAGTCACCACCGTAATGACTATACCATAACCTGTGGTACACACTGTCCCAGAAGGACAGATTCCACAAGTAATCTCTGGTGGAAATGAAACTATGTACGATAGAATGAATGAGTTCCAGGAACAATTCCTGGAGATGCAGAAGGAACGGCATTCCATTCGCGGCCAGGATTTATTTGGAAAGGACGCCGCAGACCTTTGTCTGGTCCCTAATGTGAAAATACCGCACAAATTCAAGGTGCCTGACTTTGAAAAATACAAGGGTAACTCTTACCCTCAAATTCATTTGGTGATGTACGCTCGAAAAATGTCAACTCAGACTGAGAATCAACAGCTACTGATCCACTATTTCCAAGACAATTTAACCGGTGCTGCACTCAAATGGTACATGGGTTTAAACCACACTAAGATTGTCACTTTCAGAGATCTTGGCGCTGCCTTCGTTCAGCAGTATAAATACAACTTGGACATGGCACCAGATAGAGATCAGCTCAAAGCAATGTTGCAGAAGGACAAGGAAACCTTTAAGGAATATGCTCGGAGATTGCGTGAAATTGCCGCCCAGATTTGTCCCCCTCTTGAAGAAAAAGAGATGACAAAGGTCTTTTTGAAAACCTTGAGCTCATTCTATTACGATCGAATAGTTGCAAGTGCGCCCAGTGACTTTACTGAAATGGTGAACATGGGAGTACGCCTTGAAGAAGCAGTCCGAGAAGGATGTCTGGTCAAAGGTGCAGAACCATCAAGCAGTACCAAAAGATACGGTAGTGCTTTCCCTATGAAAAAAGAGCAAGATATTGGTAATATCTCTCTCGGAAAGCAAAGGCGAAGGTATCAATCAGTAGCAGCGATAACTTCTGCTATCAACCCAACGCCTGTTCCAATGTATCAACCTCAGGTTGCTCAGAGCCAACCGAATCAACAACAATATCAGCAAAGGACACAACAGCCTCTTAAGCAGGCTCGTCCTCGGTACAATAATAACAGTCGTACGACTCGACCACCAGGGTTTGACCCTATACCGATGTTGTACACAAAACTGTTTCCGCTACTACTGATCAAGGGGCATGTTCGAACCCGGTCTCCTCTTACAGTACCGGAAAATCTGCCTTTTTGGTTTAAAGCGGATCAAACTTGCCCTTACCATCAAGGAGGACTGGGGCACAACATAGAAAACTGTCTCAGCTTCAAATCTGACGTACAGAAGCTTGTCAGGGACTGGGTCTTATCTTTCAAAGATACTAATCCAAATGTTCAAACAAACTCGTTGCCTCAACATGAAAAGATTGTAGTAAATTTAATAGAGGAAGAGATTAACCGTGGTTATCGAATTCGCGATGTACTCCTATTAGAAACCAATCTGGTCAGGATGCATTGTAGACAGAGCGGGTACGGTCATGTACCATCTCATAATTATCACCAGTGTGATATCTGGTCAAAGAATAATAAAGGATGTTCCGTAGTGCAATCAGCTCTACAAGAATAGATGGATCTCGGATGAATCCAAGATCACAGAATCCGTGAGGTCAATATGGCTTACACAAATCCCAACATTGCCCAGAACCACAACATTCTGGCGATGAATGTCAACTTGGTGGTGATGCACTCAAGGAAAAGCCAACACCATGATCTGCCATGACATGATTACAATTCATGTCCGATCTGCTCAATAAATAATCAGGGATGCTCTTTTATACAAGAGGCCCTCCAATGTTAGATGGATCCAGGATTACCGTGATAGATGTAGCCATCAAGTTAATATGATTCAAATCTTTGATATTCGCTTGATGAATACCAGTCTGGTAGAATTACATGCTAAGCAAGTCAGGCTCGGTTTTCTGGCTTCACATGGTTATCAGGACTGTAAGGTGTGTCGTGAAGACGACCAAGGATGTTCACTCGTCCAAAGAACACTTCAACACTTGTTGGACCACTGGTTTCTTCAAATCTACTTGGATGAAGCTACACAACAGATCAGTATAGCTGACGGGAATCCTACTCAACATTAGAGTCAAGATGTTCACTCGATGGATACAGATCTAGTAAGATTGGGCTGCATATAAAGCGGGTGTGGCCAGGTGCCACCACATAACTATGAACGCTTTAGAATTTGCTCAAAAAACAACCAAGGATGCTACCTTGTGCGGTTAGCTCTTCAAAAACAATTAGACCGAAAAGAGATTTGACCCTGTTCAAGTTCTAGTTCGATAAACATAATGCAAGACTATCTTCTTGATCAAGGTAAAGACGTTGTTATAATCTCTAATCACGAAATGACCAAAGACGTATGCGCCATAATCCCTCTACTCCATTAATCAAGAGTTCCTCTTGATAGCGGAAGGATTCTCAACCTTGAACCAATTGAGGCTGCCTACGACGGTCAGAAAAATAAAAAGGCTCATGTGGTTATCTATCTGTCGGGACCAATACTGTACGAATCTTATAAGGTTATCCCTTACAATTACGGTGCAACAATAATCTAAAATGGAAAGGAAACTCCATTACCCTCCGTCGTAAACATTGCTGACATCATTCGAGTAACAGAGAGCGATCGGATCTTCAACAGAGGAGTTGGAGAACCCACCAAGGAAAAGGAACCTCAAACAGAAGTTCCCAATCAACCTGTCGGGCAATCCAGTAATCTCGACCTTTCAAAGAACAATGATGAGATGTTGAAGCTCATCCAAAAGAGCGAGTACAACATTGTAGACCAACTGTTGCAAACTCCTTCAAGAATCTCGGTGTTATCTCTTTTGCTCAGTTCCGAAGCTCACTGAGAAACTCTACAGAAAGTCTTAGAGAAGGCCTTTGTGGAACAAGACGTAACAATAATACAGTTTGACAGCATCATTTCCAACATCACTTCCTGCAACAATTTAGGGTTCAGTGATGAAGAACTGCCAGAAGAAGGCAAAAATACAACATGGCGCTTAACATTACAGTCAACTGTCAGGACGATGCTTTAGCTAGCGTACTGGTAGATACCATATCAGCTCTGAATGTTATGCCAAAATTTACTTTAATGCGACTATCATTTCAAGGATCTCCGATGAGAGGCAATGAGGTCATCGTCAAAGCATTTGACGGATCCCGAAAAACAGTTATCGGCGAAGTCGATCTTCCCATAACTATCGGTCCTCACACTTTCCGAGTCACTTTCCAGGTCATGGACATCCGGGTAGCATACAGCTGTTTATTAGGAAGACCTTGGATACACGAGGCTGGGGCAGTCACTTCGACACTTCACCAGAAGCTGAAGTTCGTCAAGAATGACAAGCTAGTCACAGTCTATGGGGAGCAAGCCTTAATCGTGAGCAATTTATCATTTTCCTGTGTAGAACCCGAGGAGGTTGTTGGAACTCAGTTCCAAGCACTCTCGGTGAGCAATGAGAATCAGTCAGAAAAAGGGACACTGATTTCCTCCTACAAAGATGCTCTCAAAGTGATCAAGAGTAACAACGCAAAAAGATGGGGACAGCTTGTCATTCCTACTGATAACAAGTCAAAGAAAGGTCTTGGTTTTTCCTCAACCTGTACCCAGACTGCTACTAACGATGAAAGTTTTCATCCCATTTAGAACTTCTTCTGCAGTGGAGGTTTCCTTCACCCAGTGTCTCAAGAAGTACACACCATCAATGAGGGTGACTCCTCCGATACAGATGAAGAGTAGAAGTCCTATATCAATGAGGACGGTTATATGTCACAGGAAGAAACGCTTAAGCCATTCTGCTATCCCACGCAGAACCCGAGATATATACCTAGATTAGATGTCAAGATGATGTACGTAGACTGTGATCCGAAAGGATGCCGTGCTCCACCAAACTCATTAGTGGAGGACACTCTGATGAAAGACAACTTCAACTATGACTATTTTGACCCAATGGATGACTTGCCTATCTGGCAGCCATATACAGAAGACTTGGGGCAAAAGAGTCAGCCCAACGACGCTTATCAACTAAGCATCATTGAAAAGAATACTTGCATCCCCACCACGTCATAGGATCATTACTCAGGACATTCTGAAGATATCCAGCACAATGATGAATCTACAAAGATTGCAGGGCTAGAGTTTATCAACTATGATTTTCCTGAGGTCAATGTCATTGAGAAGGATGACTCCTCTAGTCCTACAGAAATATGGGACACCTTAGGACAGCCGAGTGGCAAGTATGACTACCTGGTCAAGTACATCGCTCCTAAAAGTTCTCGCATCAGGCTCGAAGACATTTAGCCTACTGGATGGAGAGATCCACCTGAGAACGAAAACACTATGCAAGGTACAACGGAAGAGTTCGTCTACGACAACTCTGCATGGGAGGAAGACTCAAATGATCCTGCTCCGCCAGAAATCAGCGTCATTTCTGAGGACAAATCAAGAAAGAAGGTACCAGACGTTGTGATTCACCGAGGAGTTCACCGCTAATGGGTTGTTGTCGATGTCCCAAAAGTCGTCCATAAGTCTAAGTAATTGCCAGCTTTGTTTTAATCTTTCACCCTGCCCAGGTGAAATGGATGTTTTTATAGGGCTCACTTTCTGTAAATGTCCCTCTTCGCTTTGCCCAAAGCGACAGAGTTTTGTTTTATAGGGCTGTAATTTCAAGAATCGACAAAATCATAAATAAAATAACGTCATTCTGTAATTTTCGCATTAATTGTTGTTTTCACTTTTCGCTTTTTCAGAAAATGGTAATCCTAAAAACAACTCCACAATAAAAACAAGCATTTTTTAGAGAAAACACTGCACACACTCTTGCATTCTCTCTATCTCTTCTAAAAACAATCATTATGTCTTGCAGATTACTTGTTTTAAACCCCATTGAAACATACGATACAATGTCTTCTCGCAACTTTGAATTCTCGATATTTGAAGCTGAAGAAGAAGAGGATGAAGAAATTCCAGAAGATATTTCCCGATTACTCAGACAAGAGGAAAGGTCCATTGAACCTCATAAGGAGCCGTTGGAAACGGTTAACTTGGGTTCAGAAGAAGAGAGAAAAGAAGTCAAGATTGGGGCATTGCTCTATCCGACTATCAAAGACGATTTGATAAGACTTCTCAAAGAGTTTCCCGATGTATTCGCTTGGTCCTATCAGGATATGCCAGGGTTGGAGACCAGCATCGTGGAACATCGTCTGCCGTTACGATCAAAATGTCCGCCGGTAAAACAAAGACTGAGACGAACTCACTCGGACATGGCCATCAAAATCAAGAAGGAAGTACAGAAACAGATTGACGCAGGTTTCCTCGCCACCTCAGAATATCCTCAATGGTTGGCCAACATAGTACCAATTCCGAAAAAGGACAGAAAAGTCAAAATGTGTGTAGACTACAGGGATCTGAACAAAGCCAGTCCAAAGGATAACTTTCCCCTACCGCACATAGACATGCTGGTAGACAGTACAGGAAAGTTGAAAGTATTCTCCTTCATGGATGGATTCTCGGGCTATAATCAGATATAAATGGTGCCAAAAAATATGGAGAAAACTTCGTTCATCACCCCATGGGGCACCTTTTGTTACAAGGTAATGCCATTCGGTTTGAAGAACGTCGGGGCAACCTATCAAAGGGCCATGACTACTCTGTTGCACGACATGATGCACAAAGAAATCAAAGTGTATGTCGATCATATGATTGCCAAATCTAAAACAAAAGAGGAGCATGTGACCCACCTGTCAAAACTATTTGAGCATCTAAGGAAGTACAAACTCTGCTTGAATCCTAACAAATGCACATTCGGTGTCCGTTCAGGGAAACTGTTAGGGTTCATCGCCAGCAAAAAAGGAATTGAGGTTGATCCTGACAAAGTCAAGGCCATTCAAGAAATGCCTTCTCCAAAGACTGAGAAACAAGTCAGAGGATTCCTGGGACGTTTGAATTACATTTCCAGATTTATATTCCTCATGACCGTGACATACGCGCCAATCTTCAAATTACTCAAAAAGAATCAGGACTGCGTATGGATAGAAGACTGCCAAACCGCCATCGACAATATTAAGGAATACCTGTTGAACCCACCGATTCTATCACCTCCAGTGGAGGGAAGACCACTAATCATATACCTAACAGTCTTGGAAGACTCCATGGGTTGTGTACTTGGCCAACAAGACGAAACAAAAAGAAAAGAGTCTTCCATCTACTACTTAAGCAAGAAATTTACCGACTGTGAAACTCGGTACACTATGCTTGAAAAAATTTGATGCGCTCTGGCTTGGGCAGCCAAACATCTTCGCCAGTATATGATTTGTCACACTACTTGGTTAATCTCCGAAATGAATCTGATCAAGTATGTCTTTGAAAAGCCTGCTCTCACAGGAAGGATCGCCCGTTGGCAGATGTTGTTATCAGAATACGACATCGAGTACCATGCTCAAAAAGCCATCAAAGGAAGTATTTTAGCCGATCATTTGGCTCATTAACCAATTGATGATCAGGAATCAATCGGGTTTAACTTCCCAGATAAAGATGTCATGTACTTAAAAATGAAAGATTACGATGAACCGCTACCCAGTGAAGGGCCAGAACCAGGTTCCCAATGGGGACTAATCTTTGACGGAGCTGTCAATCATTATGGAAACGGAATTGGGGAAATCATCATAACACCTCAGGGTACCCACATTTCTTTCACTGCCAGATTAACATTCAAATGTACAAACAACGAGGCCAAATACGAAGCTTGTATCATGGGTCTCGAAGAAGCAATTGACTTAAGGATTAAGAACTTGGATGTGTATGGAGACTCAGCCCTGGTTGTCAATCAGATCAAATGAGGTTGGAACACATACCAATCAGGACTGATTCCTTACAAAGATTACGCGAGGAGGTTGTTACCGTTCTTCAACAGAATCGAGTTTCATCATATCCCTCGTGAAGATAATCACATGGTTGATGCATTAGCCACTCTCTCTTCTATGATTAGTGTAGGTCAATGGAACGACATACCTAAGATTGACATAATGCGCCTTGAGAGGCCCGTTTACGTCTTCACGATTGAAGCAGTCATAGATGACAAACCTTGGTATCACAATATCAAATGCTTCCTTCGAAAATAAGAGTACCTATCTGAGGCATCCAGAAAAGATAGAAAGACTCTCAGGAGACTGGTTGGCAGCTTCTTTCTGAGCGGTGATACACTCTATAAGAGAAAATTTGACATGGTCTTGCTCCGATGCATAGACAGACCAGAAATAAACATGCTGATAAAAGAAATTCACGAAGGATCCTTTGGCACTCATGCCAACGGACACACAATGGCGAGAAAAATTCTAAGAGCAGGGTACTACTGGTTGACCATGGAATCCGATTGCTACAAGTACATGAGGAGATGTCACAAGTGTCAGATATACTCAGACAAAATCCATGTACCACCAACGCATCTCAAAGTTCTCTCTTCCCCATGGCCTTTTTCTATATGGGGAATCGACATGATTGGTATGATTGAACCCAAAGCTTCAAACGGACATCGATTCATTCTGGTAGCCATTGACTAATTCACCAAGTGGGTCGAAGCAGCGTCATACGCCAATGAAACCCGACAAGTGGTAGTCCGCTTTATCAAAAATAATCTCATCTGTCATTATGGTGTTCCAAGCCAAATCATTACTGACAATGTAGCTAACTTGAACAACAAGATGATGAAAGAGTTGTGTGCTAAGTTCAAGATCGAACACCATAACTCATCTCCCTACTGACCTAAGATAAACGGAACGGTAGAAGCAGCTAACAAGAACATCAAGAAGATTATTCAAAAGATGGTTGTAACCTACAAAGATTGGCACGAGATGCTACCCTTTGCTCTTCACGGTTATCGCACAGTTGTCCGCACTTCAACAGGGGCAACCCCTTTCTCTCTAGTATATGGCATGGAAGCAGTGCTTCCCATAGAAGTAGTGATTCCATCAATCCAGGTATTGATGGAAGCTAAGCTAACAGAGGCTGAATGGTGTCAAAGTCGACATGATGAACTGAATCTGATCGAAGAAAAATGAATAACAGCTCTATGTCACTGTCAGTTGTATCAGCAAAGAATGAAGAAGGCGTTCGACAAAAAAGTCTGACCCCGTGTCTTCAGAAAAGGAGACCTTGTGCTCAAGAAGATACAATCATTTCTCACTGATTCTCGGGGCAAATGGGCTCCGAATTACGATGGTCCCTATGTGGTCAAGAAAGCCTTCTCAGGCGGCGCCTTGAGACTCGCAACCATGGATGGAGAGGAATTTGCCTACCCAACGAATGTTGACGTAGTCAAGAAATACTTCGCCTAAACAAAAAAAATGTCTCGGTGGATTAAAAACCTGAAAGGGCGATCCAGGCAAAAATTAGAGACATAAGCAAAAAAAAATCATCCTGATGGATTGGAAATCTCAAAGTACAATCCAGGCAAAAGATAGGGATTAATGGCAAGTAACTATGTCTGACACGTGTAAATTCCCCAGCAGTATTGCTTCCCGTCAGAAGAAAACTTCAGTCAAGGTCATCTTCGACAGAAGCTCAAGATGTCTAGAATTCAAAGTTGGTAGAAGGATAACGATAGTTATGTTTCAATGTAGCTTTTTTCCCTTTAAATTATCATTTTCTAAACTTTGTAAATGCTCTATGGTATCACGCGCTTGGCTGATTACCATCCTATCAATAAAATTTGAGCCCAAGTGCTTTTGTTTGCAATTCTTATTTGTTTTAGCTTTGCAAAGTGACATTTTTAACATGATCAATGATTCTTGAAATAAAACAAAAATGAATTTACTTGTTAAAACTTTTCTGCTTTTTAAATAAAGATGGCAATTTTTTTTTACTGTTAAACATCGAAAGAACATCGATCGCTTCTCTGAAGGTGATTGAACCTCAAAATGCAGAATCAAAGTACTCCTTGTAAAACCAGAGCATCTGAATAGAGGATTAACTGAGTCAGAAACCATGTTTCATCTGACATCCCCGACAGAGTTTTTACCTCTTAAGACCAATTGAACAACTTTGTCCCCCCACAGGGACTACTTCCCCTAAGCCAGGCAGGATTGCTATTTTGGACCAATGATACTTTTCATTCCCCACCATGGCTGAGTATCCAGTTGTGTTCACCCATTAGTCTGTATGTCGCGTCAGTTTTGTCGGCATAAACATACATACATCATGCATTATCGATTCCTCTCAATTGAGTTGTCAGTTCTTTCCTCGTCAGGAAATGCTGTAACACCCCAATTCCCATCGTGAATAAATAATACATAAATAAATCAGAGTAACTAAAAATTTATTTTTCTTAGACAGAAACCAGGATGCCACATTTAAAGAAAGAAAACACAAACCCTGCTCAATTATTTGATACATAACACAAACTGGGATAACATCAAAGAGAAACTTTTTCCATATAAAAGGAAAGTTCAATTATGGAATAAAGCGGAAAGATCCATAACTGACTTGTTTTACAAATTAAATTGTTTTATAACATCAAAATATACATACAAAGGTAATACAAAATAAATCTAACAAAGGTATACATATATAACATAATCGTTCCCCGACTCCCGTGCTACGTATTAGAGCAGACACCAAGACCGACAAAAGAATGGAGAACTAATCTTCACAAAAGCCTCCAAGACTACTAATCTGCAATTGCCTCATAGAGCAACAAACCATAGCAGAAGGGTGAGAAATAACAACTAAATCAAGATTGCATAATAATATGCAAAAACCTATTCAATCACATGTATAAATAAACTCACCCATACAATCACATACCAACACATACAACACGTATCAATTATACCGACATAATAACCTATTCACACATAATGCACACCAAAGTTATGACCTATGGACACACACCACCACATCACATATATTCATACATAGCATATCATAGACAATTAATACAATCATGGTAATGTACAACGTCCCCACAAAACATAACATATGTCTATACATAAAACATATCACCCATAAACAAAGCATTTATCACATATACACATCAATTCACAATTCCCCACACATAATGCATCCATTCACAATTCTCACACATAATGCATCCATTCACAATTCCCACACATAATCAATCCATTCATGATTTATGCAAATGCACAGAGACCGACACAACAACTCTATGCAATGCATATGCGGTACCATTCATCCATCATCTCATCACTAGTTCACTCAGGAACTATTGGAACCATCGCTTGTTACTTAGTGTAACTCCCCGTCGGTCAAACAATGTTCCCCGTCGCTTTAGGTCCTCTTGGTATAAGGCGCACGACGTTTATGGACTGCTTTAGGTCCTCTTTGTATAAGGTGCACAATCTGATCGCTTTAGGTCCTCTTTGTATAAGGCGCACGATCGTCTATAATCATCGCTTTAGGTCCTCTTTGTATAAGACGCATGATGTTATAGCAGATTCCCTCTGGAATCGTTTCGTCGCTCACACCCACTAGGGCACACGACATCACAAGAATGCATATCATGATGCTTGGCATACAATGACTCATGACATTCAAATGCACACATATAAACATCCATGTGAACCATTACAACATCCATAATCATGCATATATGATCCAACATAACACAATGCATTTCATCACAATCCACAAACCACAACAATTAGCATTTTAGCATATACACTCATAACAATTCACAACACTAGGATTCACGCCACAAAGGCTACCCACAACAACATCATAACAACATGCATTGATATTCAATCAAACAATGTATTTTACCATACAACAACATCATAACAACATCATTATCACATACATCAACATCATATAAATAGCACAAAAGCCCCACATTTATATGAAGATATCAAATCGCATCGGACACAAACAAGCACAACAAAACCTACAAACCACTAATTATCCTCTACCAAATATTCTTGGTTAAATCATGGTCTAACATTACCATTAATAGCATCTTAATTTATCTATTTATTGCCTCAAGTCCCACGTCAATCGGACTCGCGATTCGGGAGTTATGGTGGAAACATAAACCACACTTTTCACACATACATTACTTTTCCATATTTTCTTATCAATCCATGGCCTAAACATAAGTGCCTATTCCACTATCATAAAGATCATTGAATTAGATTTCCAACGCATCCGACCGTGCCTCGATCCGATTTACGGATCAAAAGTTATGAAGGAAACAAAATGGAAAAATCTGTCACGTTCGCAATGCGAAGCTCCCAGTGAACCGTGGCAGAAACCAAAAAGACCTACAGTTCGCAATGCGAACAGCTAGCGAACGCTCGCTGTTTTCTTCGCTTTGGCTCGCAATGCGAACCTGCGAAACCCAGAAATTCCAGCAGCGATAACATAGGTCATTTGGGGTCAAAATCTATCATTTTTTCCACCCAAACACTTCCAAAACATACTATAACAACCAAAACATGATCCAAACCTAACGACAAGTATTCTACGCAGTTTATATCGAATTTCATCCGTGAAAACCTCGATTTCTATCAATTGCTCCTAATTCCAATCGATAAGAAAAGTCGCGAAACAACCAAAACAATTACAACAAACAACACATATACATACACAAGCAAGATATAATTGAAACTTCTCACCCTTACCCGATTAATCGCGCTCAAAACGGAGTTATGTCAATTTTGCTCTTTCTCCCTTTTTCTTTCCTCTTCCTTTCTATCTTCTCTTTTCTTTCTCCTCATTTTCCTTTCTCTCTATTTCTCTCTAATCTCTATTTATATAAAAATATCTAAACCCCTAAAAAGACTATTTTACCCCTCAACTCAAATATCTCGCAAACGCTCTCAAAACGCGATAAAACATAAACAGCGATGAAAAATAATATATTGTCAAATAAAAGTCAAGAATAAAATAATATAAAACAAAAATAATTAAATCGACTCGATTAAATAAATAAGACAAAACCGGGGCGTTACAATTCTCCCCCACTTAGACATTTTCGTCCTCGAAAATATACTGAGACGAGCAACTCCAGACACGACTCTCGCATCCGACCAATAAACTAACATGCCAACAAAAGCACACCACGAATAACACAAACTGACAAACCACCTCGCTAACAGCAACTACTACAACGACACGACACGACGACAACTACAACGACAAGATGCAAAGCCCATACAATGCACTTGACGACCAACTCACGACTCAAGGAATACCGAAGTTATGAACACACACAGGTTCATTCTTGAACCGAAACACAGCAAGAACATAAAGTTCCACGACCCAACATCGTTCCAACAACCTCTACATAACCACAATACCAACCTCCTTGTCACACAACAATATTACAACAATGCTACGATTCCCCAATCGAACATACAACCAAAACCTCCATCTACATAGTAGCCCATGAATAATATTTAAACCTTTCACCTAACACTTCCATTCTGAAACGTCCAATGGTCTCATCACTCCTACATGTTTTCAATGTTCAACCTATGAACTCTTACAAGTCACACACGCATACACAAAATGTGCCACATCACACTTTTGCTGCGTACTCTGATTACTCGTAACCATCAAAACTATCAATCCCAAGTCCAAAGTCTAACTCTTTCTCATATTCACCGAAAATCACTGTGCACTTCTAATATACCCCACCTCACACTCTACTATGTTATCTCACGCACCAGACACAAGTCTCTGTATTGCTCAACTAATTCTAACTCCCTGACCATCAAAACAGACATGCATAAAAACTTTCGACTTACCTCTTCAAGCACAACCTCAGCTTTTCCCGAAGGATAATCCAAGCCAAATTCATAACTCGTCACGAATTTTAACCATCCTCGTTGTCTCATACTTTATTCCTTCAGACCAAACCAGTACTCTAAACTCTTGTGATTACCAAACACCGCGAACCTAGAACCAGAAAGATAATACCTCCAAATTTTCCAACACACTACAATCGCGACCAATTCCAAATCCTGAATAGTATAGATCCTTTTATGAATCCTCAATTGTCGTAAAGTATAAGCTACGACTTTACCCTCTTGCATGTCAATCGAAGTAACGAAAACGCTAACTTGGAAAAGCCTTCCATAACCTCCGGTAATAACCAACTAAAGTCCCAAAAAGATTCTAATCTCCTCAACCCACTTCGGAGCCTCTCATTGTAGAACTGCATCTACTTCCGATGGATCCATAACCATACTCTCATCTGAAATAACATATCCAAGAAAACTAACCTTTTTCAACCCAAGTTCTCACTTAGCATAAAACTTCGTCTCTTTCCAACACTTGCAATTCAAATCTCAAACACTCTACCTGATCTTCCTCTGAGTTTTATAACAGATCCGAATATCCTCAATCAAAACCACTACGAACTTATCCTAATAAATATAGGAGATACAATTCATCTACTCCACAAACATTACCGATGCATTACTAACACCAAATAACATCACTGTACATTGTAATGCCAACCAATTTCCAAAAGATATAAATTCTTAAAGCTTTTGCAAAAAAATTCACTGGGTAACTGGTTACTCATACAATTCGCCACCCTTATCAAACATTCCAACCAATTGTAATTTCACTCAAACTCAACCAAACCATTCCAGTCATCTATTCCTGAAAGTGGACACTTGTTCTTAATCGTTACCTTATTCAACTATTAGTAATCCATACACAATTTCTTCTCCTGACCATCCAAATTCCATAAATCCCAACATGTAGCAACAACCAACCAAAAAGAACTCTCAAATATTACATACACACCTAGGGTTTTCTCAAGATTTCCATTAATGCTCTAAAATTCTAAAGACTCCAAACCTCAACAGAACTCTAAGTCTTGCTTCCCATAGTCTCAATACTATTATACATATCATGCTTGTTATTTCGTTCAATCATTCATCCTTTTTGTTACTACACTACTGGAGCTCTCTAAGACGACACACTTGGTCTCACAAATCCCTTTTCCAGTAAATCTTCCAACCGCTCTTTCAATCTGAGTAATTCTAATGCTAACATCCAATATTCCATCCGGAAACACATCTAGAAATCACGCACAACTGGCAGCCCTTCACTGTGGCCTTTCTGCCAATTTCTAGAAAACTGTCATCACAAACATAATAAACATCTGAGTTTCACGTCCTAAAAGTTCTTCTACTTACTTAGCAGATCCAAACCTCAAATCCTCACCTTCATCAAATTTGAGTTCACACTCTACTCTCTGAGAACAACCATTAACGATACCCAATCATTCTCTCTCAAAGACTTCCCAACTGAACCATCATACCTAAACCTCTAATCCGTCTCATCTTCTGATATAAGAATCTTCATCGACTCATCAAAACAATCCGCGATCATTTTCTTAATTCCAAGCAATTAATTTCACACACTATCAAAACCGGAAAGACACGTCTATTCCATCCAACATAATTTCGTCTACTATCAACAAGAGATTAAGGGTGATCAGTTCCTCAATTTGTCAATAGACAGCCGACAATCATGATGGGGCATAAACCGTCTTTACCAAACTATAATAGCATTTCTTGCATCTTGTGCACAAAACTACCTAAGGCACAAATCCTTAGTCGACATAAACCTTACCTCTGCATTCCCTCCAGAACCGGGGCCAACACTGTCCAAACAACACTTACAATCTTGCAATTCACAACACACTGAGCCAACGCTCCACACCTGAAGCAACTTGGAGAAGTACCAGCTTCTCCCCCACTTATCTCATTCTCAATCCTAAAAATAAAGGATTAGAAAACCAGAAAGCACTTACAGTGTTTCACATACATATCACGTACTAAGGAACAAACAACATCGACAGTATTCAACTGTCACACCAACCGACTCAACAACTTGGCCGGACAGACCGATCTGCTCTGATACCACTAATGTAACACCCCAATTCCCATCGCGAATAAATAATACATAAATAAATCAAAGTAACCAAAAATTTATTATTCTTAGACAGAAACCAGGATGCCACATTTAAAGAAAGAAAACACAAACCCTGCTCAATTATTTGATACATAACACAAACTGGGATAACATCAAATAGAAACTTTTTCCATATAAAAGGAAAGTTCAATTATGGAATAAAGCGGAAAGATCCATAACTAACTTGTTTTACAAATTAAATTGTTTTATAACATCAAAATATACATACAAAGGTAATACAAAATAAATCTAACAAAGGTATACATATATAACATAATCGTTCCCTGACTCCCGTGCTACGTATTAGAGCAGACACCAAGACCGACAAAAGAATGGAGAACTAATCTTCACAAAAGCCTCCAAGACTACTAATCTGCAATTGCCTCATAGAGCAACAAACCACAGCAGAAGGGTGAGAAATAACAACTAAATCAAGATTGCATAATAATATGCAAAAACCTATTCAATCACATGTATAAATAAACTCACCCATACAATCACATACCAACACATACAACACGTATCAATTATACCGACATAATAACCTATTCACACATAATGCACACCAAAGTTATGACCTATGGACACACACCACCACATCACATATATTCATATATAGCATATCATAGACAATTAATACAATCATGGTAATGTACAACGTCCCCACAAAACATAACATATGTCTATACATAAAACATATCACCCATAAACGAAGCATTTATCACATATACACATCAATTCACAATTCCCCACACATAATGCATCCATTCACAATTCTCACACATAATGCATCCATTCACAATTCTCACACATAATCAATCTATTCATGATTTATGCAAATGCACAGAGACCAACACAACGACTCTATGCAATGCATATGCGGTACCATCCATCCATCATCTCATCACTAGTTCACTCAGGAACTATTGGAACCATCGCTTGTTACTTAGTGTAACTCCCCGTCGGTCAAACGATGTTCCCCGTCGCTTTAGGTCCTCTTGGTATAAGGCGCACGACATTTATGGACTGCTTTAGGTCCTCTTTGTATAAGGCGCACAATCCGATCGCTTTAGGTCCTCTTTGTATAAGGCGTACGATCGTCTATAATCATCGCTTTAGGTCTTCTTTGTATAAGACGCACGATGTTATAGCGGATTCCCTCTAGAATCGTTTCGTCGCTCACACCCACTAGGGCACACGACATCACAAGAATGCATATCATGATGCTTGGCATACAATGACTCATGACATTCAAATGCACACATATACACATCCATGTGAACCATTACAACATCCATAATCATGCATATATGATCCAACATAACACAATGCATTTCATCACAATCCACAAACCACAACAATTAGCATTTTAGCATATACACTCATAACAATTCATAACATTAGGATTCACGCCACAAAGGCTACCCACAACAACATCATAACAACATGCATTGATATTCAATCAAACAATGTATTTTACCACACAACAACATCATAACAACATCATTATCACATACATCAACATCATATAAATAGCACAAAAGCCCCACATTTATATAAAGATAACAAATCGCATCGGACACAAACAAGCACAACAAAACCTACAAACCACTAATTATACTCTACCAAATATTCTTACTTAAATCATGGTCTAACATCACCATTAATAGCATCTTAATTTATCTATCTATTTCCTCAAGTCCCACGTCAATCGGACTCGCGATTCAGAAGTTATGGTGGAAACATAAACCACACTTTTCACACATACATTACTTTTCCATATTTTCTTATCAATCCATGGCCTAAACATAAGTGCCTATTCCATTATCATAAAGATCATTGAATTAGATTTCCAACGCATCCGACCGTGCCTCGATCCGATTTACGGATCAAAAGTTATGAAGGAAACAAAATGGAAAAATCTGTCACGTTCGCAATGCGAAGCTCCTAGCGAACCGTGGCAGAAACCAAAAAGACCTACAGTTCGCAATGCGAACAGCTAGCGAACGTTCGCTGTTTTCTTCACTTTGGCTCGCAATGCGAACCTGCGAAACCCAGAAATTCCAGCAGCGATAACATAGGTCATTTGGGGTCAAAATCTATCATTTCTTCCACCCAAACACTTTCAAAACATACTATAACAACCAAAACATGATTCAAACCTAACGACAAGTATTCTACGCAGTTTATATCGAATTTCATTCGTGAAAACCTCGATTTCTATCAATTGCTCCTAATTCCAATCGATAAGAAAAGTCGCGAAACAACCAAAACAATTACAACAAACAACACATATACATACACAAGCAAGATATAATTGAAACTTCTCACCCTTACCCGATTAATCGCGCTCGAAACGGAGTTATGTCAATTTTGCTCTTTCTCCCTTTTTCTTTCCTCTTCCTTTCTATCTTCTCTTTTCTTTCTCCTCCTTTTCCTTTCTCTCTATTTCTCTCTAATCTCTATTTATATAAAAATATCTAAACCCCTAAAAAGACTATTTTACCCCTTAACTCAAATATCTCGCAAACGCTCTCAAAACGCGATAAAACATAAACAGCGATGAAAAATAATATATTGTCAAATAAAAGTCAAGAATAAAATAATATAAAACAAACATAATTAAATCGACTGGATTAAATAAATAAGAAAAAACCGGGGCGTTACAAATGCAGCATCTGAGCAATTTCTCCCCAGTTTATTTCTAGATGGGAGACGGTTCTCGACCCCTTTGATAACTTGAACATCTGAAAAACAAGGAGACATTCAGCAAACGTCACTCTTCACCATTGAAGATGATATGTTCGCTTTCCAGGATTTAAGGAAAATCCCCAGAGAAAGCCTCTCAACAAAAGACTCTCAGCAACACATTGGTTTTTCTCTCCAGAAAGTCAATGTTAATGAAGTCATGAGCACCTAAAAATATGATTACATCACATGGCATTTCTCCGAGAAGATCTCGAAGAAAAGTATGATGTAATATCCCCAAGCAGGAAACAGTCTTTCAAGAGACTCGTTTTCCCCAGTAGAGTCAACAAATGGCGTCTCTAACAAAGATGTTTGCACACCTCTACAGCTCAGACGAATGGGTTCCCCAGCAAGTCTGACATCAAAACTTTTTCCCATCAAATGGCATCTCCCCAGGAAAATTTGGCGAGAAGTTTGAGAAAAACTGCTACACATAACGTCCCTTGTCAAGAAAGGAACTTGACGAAAAAACTGAGACCAGCTCCGTGGCTAAAGACCAGGATTGAGGGGAAGTTTATTGACAAAAGAAACTTAGACCAGTTCCTTGGCTGAAGACCAGGATCGAGGGGAAGTTTATATCAAAAACTAAGACCAGTTCCTTGGTAGAAAACCAGGATCGAGGGGAAGTTTATTAACAAAAGAAACTTAGACCAGTTCCTTGGCTGAAGACCAGGATCGAGGGGAAGTTTATATCAGAAACTAAGACCAGTTCCTTGGTAGAAAACCAGGATCGAGGGGAAGTTTGTCTCGAAAACCAAGACCAGTTCCTTAGCTGAAAACCAGGATCGAGGGGAAGTTTTACCCTTTTATAAGCATCGTTGCTTAGTAAAAGAACATGGGCGGGCAAACTGCCATTCATAACCACCGTCAAAATTTTGGGTATTCCGATATTTAATCCTCTTGCACCCTGAATGCCCGAATACCTTCGCCATTCACACCTTCGGGGCTAAGAAGATTAAATAGGGGCATCTGTTATACCCCAAATTTTGACCACCAAAATTTCCCATCATTGTGCAAATCATCATCACAATATGGATGTACTTACATGCCTCATCAATCTCCCCAAAGATGGGTGAGCATTCACCACAATCAAGAATTAGGGTTTTAAGCCCTCTTTGAACGCTTAGACAAAGTGTTGTACTCCAAATTTTACCCTCAGATCCTCTGATCATTGTCATATCATGTTTAGGTCATTTGTCTTAGCATTTGCAGTCATGTAGTCCGTTAATCATGGTCGCGCATTTTCATCTAATTTTTGTCACCTTTTCTCTTTTATTTTTATTTAATTGTTTCATGAAATTTAGAATCTTTCTCTTTTAATTTAGAATTTTGCTTTTTTTATTACTTTTAAATCACATATTTAATTTAAAATTTATTTCCTTTTTTAATATATTTTGTTTTCAGTTATTTATTTATTTTATTACTATTGTATATTATATTATTATTATTATTATTATTAATATTATTATTATTATTATTATGTTTGTTTTTAATTATTATTAAACTGATCAAGTAACCAAGAAACATTTTTCCCTGCTCACACTTTTCTACGCAAAACCTGCTGCCCAAAACCTATTCCTCCTATACCAAATCTTCTC
The DNA here is from genome assembly GCA_022829125.1 of Lathyrus tuberosus. Classification (NCBI taxonomy): domain Eukaryota; kingdom Viridiplantae; phylum Streptophyta; class Magnoliopsida; order Fabales; family Fabaceae; genus Lathyrus; species Lathyrus tuberosus. The sequence continues at coordinate 9,562,762 of JALAZF010000210.1, forward strand.
CTTTAAAATATCACAGATTCATCAACTTTTCCCAAAACCTGCTGAAATGTCCTGCGACAACACTCCACACCCCCCAAGCTTTCCTTTCCAGCCTGACCTACCACAACAGCTATCTGCCCCAAGCTTTCCTTTCCAGCCTGACCTACCACAACAGCTATCAACCCCAAGCTTTCCTTTCCAGCCACACTACACCCCAGCTACAACCTGCTACACTCAACACTTTTCTCTCTGCTCAATAAAAAAGAGTTGAACCCCACATTACAAAAGGACCCACAACAAATTTCTTTCGGTCGAATCTTCCGAACCCTTTTCAAATCACCAACAACCCAACCACATCAAAACAGAGAGGGAGAAATTGAAAGAAGAGAGTACTCAAATCATAAGACAACAAAACGCTTCACTCACCATCTTCAATTTCAAAACCTGCATAAGACCAACCTGGTTCGACCTTCCTCTCCAACATCATTAACTTCCATTTTTGTCTTAGAATAACAAGCTTGATACTCATGAAAAACAAACACAAATCAACAATGTGATACCACACAACCCTTTCCTTTCGTCTCTGTTTAAACTCGCAGACCATTAACACCACAAACCACCACGCCTAATATCCACTAACCTTGACGGAGCCACCCTTCCGCCATAACCGTTGCTCCATCATAAAACTCCCACCGCCGCGAGCAAAAACGAGATCGGAGAGGAGAAAGAACACGATCGCGAAGCCGGCGTGAGAGATTGAGAGTCCGAGAGAGGGGAACGAAATCGAGACGACGGAAGGAGAAGGCGAATCGGAGGAGAAAGTGGGAACAAATTAGGTAGCGTTTTGATTTCTGCTTTTTTTTCTAAACGTGCTCTTGTGTCGAAAAGTGATGAGGGATGATTTCTTGACCATATAATATTAACCGTATGTTGTTTTCCTTTTTAACCTGATGTTGTTGTTGCTTAAACTGGGCTTGAGGCCCGTGGTTTTTCTTTTTCTTTTTGTAATCCATAAAATTTTTTTTGTTGTTTCAGAAATTGTTGATATTTTATTTAATAATTATTTTGTTAATATATTTGTTAATCTCTATTAATTATTTTAGTTAACTATTTTGGTTAATTACTTATATTAATAATTTTGTTAAATATTCTCATTAATTACATTGTTAGATAGTTTTGTTATTTTTATTAATTATTTTGCTATTATAATTCTTGTTAGCATTTTGTAAATATTTTTTGTTAATTAGTTTTTGAATATTTTTAATTTTATTTCATTTAAATGTTTTTAAATGTTTTGATTAAAGTTATTAATTTTTGTTTAAGTTAATTATTTTACTTGTTAAATTTAAAATATTTTCTTAATCGGTTTTTGTGAGTTAATCTTTTTTCTATTTCTTTAAGATTTTGTTTTTTTTAATATGCTCTTAAGATCCCAAATAACAATTTCTAATATGTTGCTATTAGTTTTGTTAGACCTTATATTAAAATTTTCATTTTAGTTTTAATTTCTTTATTTAGGGCTAATGATATAACACAAATCTTGATTCGTTGATTTATTCGAATCACTAAAAACTTGATTAGTATGAGACCTATTTTTTATTTTTGTTGGCCCATGACATACAAAAATCATGACTTGTTGATTTATTCTAAATCACCTAAAAGTCTTGATAAATATGAGGTCACCTTTCATTTTCTATTTTGTTGGTCAATGAAAGTCAAAAATCTAAGATTATCGATTTATCGATTTAAATCTTGATTAAGACGAGACCAACCTTATTTTTCATTTCGATTTCATTATCTTTATTTTGGTCGATGACATAACAGACTTCATGGTTTGGTTGATCTCATTGAATCGACAAAACTTTGATCAATTTGAGACCACTTTCTCTTTATTTCAGTTTCGTTCACTTTTTAGTCGATGAAAGTCAAGAATCATTGATTATCGATTTCTCGATTAAATCATGATTAAGACGAGACAATTTCTACTTCTTTTTCAATTTTAATTTCTTTGAATACTTCATTTCTCTCTTTAATGAGACTTGTAAATATTTTCTGATAAAGTCTTGTGGGTGACCCTCTTTGTTCTTGTTATAATCGTGGTTGCCTGTTTCATTTGACACATCTCCTATTCCAAAGGAAAATCCTCCTCAGTTGACTCATAAGTCAGTAAACAAATCATCCCACCTTGGCCTCATAAGAGCCTTTCCTTTTTCTTGGCCTCATAAGAGCCAATGAAATCATAACCAGAAATAGGTTAGAATTCTTAAACTCTATATGATTCTCATCATCATGAGAACTCACTTTTCCCATCATAACTTAGATTTAGAGAGTTTCTTAAAACTCTAAATGAGCTCGTACTCATTTCCCCTTGGAACCTTGGCCATAGTCAATGGTTCCTCTTTCACCCTTAGTTAGGTGAACTACGGTTGCTCTGATTCTTTAGTCAGATACGTAGGCACAAGATGCGACGTCTTGGCGAGCAAAACTTAGTGTACATACCTAGGTCTTTACCTTACCTTAGCATAGATATCTTAGCAAGCAAACATAACATAACACAAACTTAACAAGAGGTTCCTGTAGAGTACTACAGATACTTAGGGTGAAAATACCTTCCCTTTGTATAACCAACCCCCGAACTTTAGATCTTCCCCCTTTAGGTTTTTCTCGATCTTGAACCTTTCCTTTGGATAAATCAAAGTCGGTTGTGAACAAAGAAATGTGATGCAAGTTAATTAATAGCTTGTTATCCGATTTTCACTACAACAAAAATGGCGACTCCACTGGTGATATATCTGAGGGTTAAGCCCACCTTGTTTTTGTTTATGTTATTTATGTTTGCCTGCTATACTTGCACATATCTGTATTTATCTGTATATCTGCTTGCTTGGGATCTTCTGTGTGCAGGGTGCCATTATTGAGTGGTGAGATAAGTCCTAACCCGGGCTTGAGAGTACATTTGATTAGGAACCGTGGGCATAGTCAAGGAAACTTCGAGGGAGAAATCCCAAAGGAGTTAACTTGAAGTCCACACTCAGTTGAGGCCCTCTTGAAAGTGGTATAAGTTAAACGAGTAATCGTGAACGCGTTACTACTTTCAACCTTGGTGCCAGGGATACTGATGACCTTTAGTTATCCCTTTACCCCACTTAGCCTATTTTAGACGTAGTGCGATGACTATGAGGGAGTAATCCTAAATGGTTGCTACGCGATACTACACTCAGACGAGATTCTCTTGAGAATTTTATTGATTACCGAGCAATTGGGAAGTCGATAAAATCCGAAAGATGGGTTGTCGACTCTGGGCACTTTTTAGAACCCTGTTCTGCAGATGAAAACCCATAGTACACACCTTTTGGGATGGGTAGACCATGGTTCCATGCTCGTGATCTTCAAACCTAGGCCCTTGTTTGCTTGTACATATTTGTGAATACCTGTATATGTGTGTTTGTGCATACGTTCATCCATTCATAATAGCCTTTTGGTTTCAAGGAAATCATATGCTCTTTCCTTTGCAAAATCAAAAGAGATCATGGATTTTAAAACAAAACTCTTCAGCTTTCAAAAGGTTTGCAAACTTGCCTTTGAGTTCCTTGAAAACATTTGGCTTGCATTTGCATTGCATTTGCATTTCTCAGCCTGAGTCTTATCCACCCTCTGTCTATAACCCAGTTGACTTCCCGAAGCAATCATTGGACTTGAAGTGGCTTTTGAAGTTGTCTTTTCCAGACTCGTCCGTTGTGCCTACCATGCTGGGGCACAGAGGTATTCAACAGAAGATTATAGACTGTTCAGAGACAAGGTTCAGACTCTGCTTGACTCCAACATGTTCTCATTCACGCCTCAAGGCATTCAAATCAACAATCATTCAATCTGATGAGGAAGAAATTGCTGAGAGTGGATGTGAAGATGATCCTCATACTGATCTCGACGTTGAACTCTAAAGATGACTATCTCAGTTTGGCAGATCAAGAAGGAAATTCCGGTTCCCCGAAGCTGGAAAACTTTTGGCTGTTTAGCATTTTGTTGTATTTTCTTTGCACGTTTGAATTTATATTTGCTTATAAGCATTGTTGTACTTTCAAATTGGCAAGATTAAGGAAGTGTTTATGCATCTTTTGATTAAGTCCATTTGTATTCACTCATTCTCTTTCTTTTACTGTCATAAAAAAAACAGACAAATTTTTTTCTTTTCTCCAAACTATTGTTCAAGCAAAGATTGGGAAGGATGATGAAAATATTATCCATAATTGCTGTGGCATGCTTTCGATTAAACCCTGCCGAGGATGTAAGGCATTGTTTTAATTCCCAAACACTGGAGAAATAAGGAAGATAATCCTTCGTTAACCCTTCGAGCCTAGAAGTAGGAGTTTTCTTTCTTTACACAAAAAAACCCTCAAATCTCAACCTTGGGGTGGGTAGTTCTCAGTTTAACTTGGTTATGCACTCGAATGCAAGCGCTTCGTGCAAGACGACAGTTAGCTCTCATAAATCAAATGAGTTAGCGTTTGTACAAGTTACTCCTCCAAACAACAAATAAGGAAGGATCGTTGAAAAATCCTTAATCAAAGAATGAGCCGAGTCCCTTTTAAGGCAAAATCCAAGAAAGACGGGAAGCCCAAAACTTTGCCTTATACAAAAAGAACTTGTACAACAGCAAAAAAAAAGAGATCACAAAACCTCAACAAAAGACGAGAAGAGATCTCAAAACTTCAGTGAAGACAAGGGGAGGTCTTAAAACCTTAGCAATAAAAGATAACCAAATTCTGCAAGGGAGTCTGAATCATCATCAACTATCAATAATTCATTCCTAACCTAGAGGAACCTGAATGTATAGCTTGAGTTAACTGAGTGTAGGATTGGAGTTCATCACGAAGATGGGGTGGGTACAAATAAACTTTGATCCTTTATCCTTTGTTTCATAAACCGTGAACCAAGCCACATTCAACCCTTAAAAGACCTAATTGAGGTGAGGTTGTTTTGAAAGCATACTACAGCAAGGTTGAGTAACTTAACTCCTAATGATCTTTGCTAATCGTGTGTGTTGACCACTTCATCTGTCATTCCGTAAATGACTAGATCACTTTTGTTTTTTTATTTAATCACTCCACTGCGTGTGTTTCATCAATAAAACTTTGTTTTTCAAAAAGCTTGCATGAATTTTGCATTAAAATTGCCAATTTTTAATGAACAATACTTGTTTGCAAAACAATTCAATATAAAAGGAATCCCAACAAATACAGCCAGCTAGGGAATTTGACTTGATAAAGAAAGCTCAGTCAGGGGCAACCAAGCGGAATGTTCTGCCAATCCGCCATCCCAAGAGCCAAGAATCAGGGGCGGAACTCATCAAAGTTCAGAATATTGGGGCAAGCCTTCTTGAGGTTGTCTTATGACAAGTTTGGACTCCAGTGACCCATCGACAGGGGCAACTTTGTTCCCCAATTGTTTCTACCACAGTCCGAGTGCTTGGTATCGCAAACGCAGTTGAACTAGGGCAGCTTTGTCAAGACTTATGATTCCTTTCAAAAGTTTGAAGATATTGAAGAATCTGGTATTTCAATTCTTCTGTAAAATCCTTTTATAATTTATCCTCAAAGACTAGTCAATCAGAAGCAGTCAGGCCGAGATTCGGTAAATCTCTCAAAAGTCAACTAGTCTGGGGCATCTCCTTCACAGATCAACTTGACAAGGGCAAGTTTGTTCCCCAGTTGTCAACAACCAGTCTGGATAACTAGTTCAAGGACTTTGTCGTGCAAAGGCAGTCAATCAGGGGCAGTTATGCTGAGATTCACGAAATCTCTCCAAGAGTTGGAAGATATTGAAACGCCTTGTGTGCCAATTCTTCAGTAAAATCCTCTTGATGTATTCTTCTGACAGACCATGTACTATGAGGCAGATGAGTTATGCAGAACTACTCAGCTTTTGTGGCACCTCTTCCAGCTCCCCAGTAAGCTGTTACTTCAGCTAATCTTGGCAATTATCCATAGATTTCCTCTTCCAACAAAGGAATCAAGCTCATGATGGCAATCCTAGTGAAGTCATGTTGCTATAGCAAGTGGAGTACTCCTTTCCCCAGAGAAGATCATAACCTTGAAGTAGAGCTGGTTCTCCTGCGAATTCATCCCCAGTAATGGTCCAATCTGATGAGTTTGGCTGGGTGTCCTCGTCGAGATGTTTATTTCATCTCCAGTTTTGCTTCCTGTCTGTTTTGTCAGCATAAGCATTCATATGCATAGCATTTTAGCATTCTTGCTTTCTTTTCTGGTGTTTACCTGCTCTTATAGACACTTTGGCGTTTCTCCCCAAGTGACTGGGTTTGTCTTTTCTCTCCAATAGAGTTGTCAGCCCTAGGCATAAAGTGCCCGTCCATTCTTGAAATCCCCACAGAGTTTTATCCTCGTGGATGATGGTTGCTTCAGTTATCTTTTCCACATTTGGATAAGATAAATCCCCAGTTGAGTTCATTCCTCAATTGGAGTCTTGTTTGGCCGTTTCTTTCTAGCTTGTTCCTAGCTTGAACTTTGGTCCCTGACAGGTGTGGTTTCCGAACCTACTTTTAAATGTGCATTTATTTTGCACCGTGTCTTGCAGGAAGATTCTTTTACAGATCCTCATTGAAAACAAAACTATTTCTCCAGCAGTGTTGTAATATCAACATCTCTTTGGAATTCATACCCAACAACAAGTGGCAGTCTCCTTGAGAAGCTTATTTTGCTATCATTACCTCTACAACGATAAGTGGAAATCTCTCTCCTGAGAAGCTTATCCGTCTGTGGTTTTGTCCATACTTCCACAGTTACCAGTGGTGTTACAATCAGTCATCTTCCATCAACCCGTTTGATGTGATCCCTATTTGAGAAGTTTCTTTTCCGTCAATATGTTTGATGAGGAATTCAAAAATCCAGCTCATACTGGTACCCAGAGTTCATCTCTGTCTTTACTGGCTTTTCTTGAAGATCCCGTTTGAACTCTTCATTATAAGAAAATCCTAGGAAATCTGTTGTTGGATGCTTATCCTTTTGTTTCACACTGATCCCCCAGTGGAGATCATGTTTTCTTTCTGGTTTCACGCCTAATAAGAATGCGTCTTTATTTCCCCGGTGAATTGAAGACATTCCCGGTTTATCTCCAAAACCCTTGTCTAACCTAGGCTTACATCCTCGTGCGTCAGGCTCCAACTCTTTATGCAGTGTTCCCCAGGAAGTCTAACCTGCAACCCTAGTACTGACCTATATGGTATTTAATCACCTCATTTGGATACCTAAAGTCCATTCATTACTGGCATCTTTTCTTTTTCAGGTCTCATAAGAACCTAAAGTCCAGTCATCATTGGCACCTTTTCTTTTTCAGGTCTTATAAGAACCTAAAGTCCAATCATAATTGGCATCCTTTCCTTTTTTTCAGGTCTCATAAGAACCTAAAGTCCAATCATAATTGGCATCCTTTCTCTCAGGTCTCATAAGAACCTAAAGTCCAATCATAATTGGCGCACTTTTCTTTTTCGGTTATCGTGAACCGATTTTGTTAACTTCAGATTATCATGAGTCTGTCGTTTAAAACCATTCTTGTTTGAATTGAGTCAAACCTGAACCTAAACTTCGAGTTATCATGAGCTCGTTGTTTATCCTTTGTTAACTTCAGATTATCGTGAGTCTGTTGTTTAAAACCGTTCTTGTTTGAATCGAGTCAAACCGGAACCTAAACTTCGAGTTATTGTGAGCTCGTTGTTTATCCTTTGTTAACTTTAGATTATCATGAGTCTGTCGTTTAAAACCATTCTTGTTTGAATCGAGTCAAACCTGAACCTAAACTTCGAGTTATCGTGAGCTCGTTGTTTATCCTTTGTTAACTTCAGATTATCGCGAGTCTGTCGTTTAAAACCGTTCTTGTTTGAATCGAGTCAAACCTGAACCTAAACTTTGAGTTATCGTGAGCTCGTTGTTTATCCTTTGTTAACTTCAGATTATCGTGAGTCTGTTGTTTAAAACCGTTCTTGTTTGAATCGAGTCAAACCTGAACCTAAACTTCGAGTTATCGTGAGCTCGTTGTTTATCCTTTGTTAACTTTAGATTATCGTGAGTCTGTTGTTTAAAACCGTTCTTGTTTGAATCGAGTCAAACCTGAACCTAAACTTCGAGTTATCGTGAGCTTGTTGTTTATCCTTTGTTAACTTTAGATTATCATGAGTCTGTTGTTTAAAACCGTTCTTGTTTGAATCGAGTCAAACCTGAACCTAAACTTCGAGTTATCGTGAACTCGTTGTTTATCCTTTGTTAACTTCAGATTATCGTGAGTCTGTTGTTTAAAACCGTTCTTATTTGAATCCAGTCAAACCTGAACCTAAACTTCAAGTTATCGTGAGCTCGTTGTTTATCCTTTGTTAACTTTAGATTATCGTGAGTCTGTTGTTTAAAACCGTTCTTGTTTGAATCGAGTCAAACCTGAACCTAAACTTCAAGTTATCGTGAGCTCGTTGTTTATCCTTTGTTAACTTCAGATTATCGTGAGTCTGTCATTTAAAACCGTTCTTGTGTAAATCGAGTCAAACCTGAACCTAAACTTCGAGTTATCGTGAGCTCGTTGTTTATCCTTTGTTAACTTCAGATTATTGTGAGTCTGTCGTTTAAAACCATTCTTGTTTGAATCGAGTCAAACCTGAACCTAAACTTCGAGTTATCGTGAGCTCGTTGTTTATCCTTTGTTAACTTCAGATTATCGCGAGTCTGTTGTTTAAAACCATTCTTGTTTTAATCGAGTCAAACTTGAACCTAAACTTCGAGTTATCGTGAGCTCGTTGTTTATCCTTTGTTAACTTCAGATTATCGTGAGTCTGTCGTTTAAAACCGTTCTTGTTTGAATCGAGTCAAACCTGAACCTAAACTTCGAGTTATCGTGAGCTCGTTGTTTATCCTTTGTTTACTTCAGATTATCGTGAGTCTGTTGTTTAAAACCGTTCTTGTTTGAATCGAGTCAAAACTAAACCTCGAGTTATCGTGAGCTCGTTGTTTATCCTTTGTTAACTTCAGATTATCGTGAGTCTGTTGTTTAAAACCGTTATTGTTGAATCGAGTCAAACCTGAACCTAAACTTCGAGTTATCGTGAGCTCGTTGTTTTTCCTTTGTTAACTTCAGATTATCGTGAGTCTGTTGTTTAAAACCGTTCTTGTTTGAATCGGGTCAAATATGAACCCAAACTTCGAGTTATCGTGAGCTCGTTGTTTAAATTCCTGGTTATCGTGAACCGTCTTTGTTTGAATCGAGTCAAACATTGCCTAAACTTCAGTTTATCGTGAGTCTGTTGTCTAAAACCGTTATTGTTTGAATTGAGTCAAACGTGAACCGAAACTTCAGGTTATTGTGAACCCGTTGTTGGAACCCTGGACCAATATGAAAAAAAAAAACAAAATCCAGCTCACACTGGTACCCAAACCAACTTAAATTAGTACCTTATTTAATTCAAATTGGTGTATACTGACATATCACTTCTGAGTCCAATCCTTGTTGACACTCTAATCTAGTTCCCAGCAGAAGTTCAGGCATTATCATTATCTCATTAAAAGTCCTTGTGATTGATCATCATTTGGCGCACGCAGAGTTTGTCTCTGTCTTTTCTGGCTTTTCTTGAAGACCCCGTTAGAACTCTTCAGTATAAGAAATCCCCAGAAAATCTTTGTAGGATGTCTATCCTTTATTTCAAGTTGATCCCCAGTGGAGATCACGTCTTCTTTCTAGTTTCATGCCCAGTAAGAATGTGTCTTTTTCCCCAGTGTCGTCCGGTCACATATTAACCCGTCGTCCATCTCCCTGGATCATTTCCCAGTGGAGAATACCTTTCAGGCTCCTATCTCCAGTGAGAATCTGTAGGGTGTTACCCTTTATTCTTCTATCCCCCTCGGAGTCTCCCCAGTAAGTCTCTTTTGCTGGTCAGCCTGGATCCCCAGTGAGTCTTCCTTGTGGATACTAACCTTCATCCTTCCCCAGTGAATGTCTGCCCATGGTGTTGCTCTATCCTTGTTTGCTTTCGTTGTTGTCTGCATCTAACTTTTAGCATTCCATCATATCATCATATTAGGAATTCATGGCATGTCAGCATTATATATTAGTTTTGTCCATAGCATTGCATATCAATGTATCTAAGTGTAAAATTTTCGGTTATCTATATTTAAATATCTTTCACCATGATTTCATAAGGATTTTCATCTCTCATGTTATCCGGTGAAGATATTTAAATAGGGGCAACTGTTGTACCCCAAATTTTACCCTCAGATCCTCTGATCATTGTCATATCATGTTTAGGTCATTTGTCTTAGCATTTGCAGTCATGTAGTCCTTTAATCATAGTCGCGCATTTTCATCTAATTTTTGTAACCTTTTCTCTTTTATTTTTATTTAATTGTTTCATGAGATTTAGAATCTTTCTCTTTTAATTTAGAATTTTTCTTTTTTTTATTACTTTTAAATCACATATTTAATTTAAAATTTATTTCCTTTTTTAATATATTTTGTTTTCAGTTATTTATTTCTTTTTTTATTTATTTATTTTATTACTATTATATATTATATTATTATTATTATTATTATTATTATTATTATGTTTTTAATTATTATTAAACTGATCAAGTAACCAAGAAACATTTTTCCCTGCTCACACTTTTCTACGCAAAACCTGCTGCCCAAAACCTATTCCTCCTATCCCAAATCTTCTCCTTTAAAATATCACAGATTCATCAACTTTTCCCAAAACCTGCTGAAATGTCCTGCGACAACACTCCACACCCCCCAAGCTTTCCTTTCCAGCCTGACCTACCACAACAGCTATCTGCCCCAAGCTTTCCTTTCCAGCCACACTACACCCCAGCTACAGCCTGCTACACTCAACATTTTTCTCTCTGCTAAAAAAAAAAGAGTTGAACCCCACATTACAAAAGGACCCACAACAAATTTCTTTCGGCCGAATCTTCTGAACCCTTTTCAAATCACCAACAACCACAACACATCAAAACAGAGAGGGAGAAATTGAAAGAAGAGAGTACTCAAATCATAAGACAGCAAAACACTTCACTCACCATCTTCAATTTCAAAACCTGCATAAGACCAACCTGGTTCGACCTTCCTCTCCAACATCATTAACTTCCATTTTCATCTTAGAATAACAAGCTTGATACTCATGAAAAACAAACACAAATCAACAATGTGATACCACACAACCCTTTCCTTTCGTCTCTGTTTAAACTCGCAGACCATTAACACCACAAACCACCACGCCTAATATCCACTAACCTTGACGGAGCCACCCTTCCGCCACAACCGTTGCTCCATCACAAAACTCCCACCGCCGCGAGCGAGAACGAGATTGGAGAGGAGAAAGAACACGATCGCGAAGTCGACGTGAGAGATTGAGAGTCCGAGAGAGGGGAACGAAATCGAGACGACGGAAGGAGAAGGCGAATCGGAGGAGAAAGTGGGAACAAATTAGGTAGCGTTTTGATTTCTGCTTTTTTTTTCTAAACGTGCTCTTGTGTCAAAAAGTGACGAGGGATGATTTCTTGACCATATAATATTAACCGTATGTTGTTTTCCTTTTTAACCTGATGTTGTTGTTGCTTAAACTGGGCTTGAGGCCCGTGTTTTTTCTTTTTCTTTTTGTAATCCATAAATTTTTTTTTGCTGTTTCAGAAATTGTTGATATTTTATGGAATAATTATTTTGTTAATATATTTGTTAATCTCTATTAATTATTTTAGTTAACTATTTTGGTTAATTACTTATATTAATAATTTTGTTAAATATTCTCATTAATTACGTTGTTAGATAGTTTTGTTATTTTTATTAATTATTTTACTATTATAATTCTTGTTAGCATTTTGTAAATATTTTTTGTTAATTAGTTTTTGAATATTTTTAATTTTATTTCATTTAAATGTTTTTAAATGTTTTGATTAAAATTATTAATTTTTGTTTAAGTTAATTATTTTACTTGTTAAATTTAAAATATTTTCTTAATCGGTTTTTGTGAGTTAATCCTTTTTCTATTTCTTTAAGATTTTGTTTTTTTTAATATGCTCTTAAGATCCCAAATAACAATTTCTAATATGTTGCTATTAGTTTTGTTAGACCTTATATTAAAATTTTCATTTTAGTTTTAATTTCTTTATTTAGGGCTAATGATATAACATAAATCTTGATTCGTTGATTTATTCGAATCACTAAAAACTTGATTAGTATGAGACCTGTTTTTTATTTTTGTTGGCCCATGACATACAAAAATCATGACTTGTTGATTTATTCTAAATCACCTAAAAGTCTTGATAAATATGAGGCCATCTTTCATTTTCTATTTTGTTGGTCAATGAAAGTCAAAAATCTAAGATTATCGATTTATCGATTTAAATCTTGATTAAGACGAGACCAACCTTATTTTTCATTTCGATTTCATTATCTTTATTTTGGTCGATGACATAACAGACTTCATGGTTTGGTTGATCTCATTGAATCGACAAAACTTTGATCAATTTGAGACCACTTTCTCTTTATTTCAGTTTCGTTCACTTTTTAGTCGATGAAAGTCAAGAATCATTGATTATCGATTTCTCGATTAAATCATGATTAAGACGAGACTATTTCTACTTCTTTTTCAATTTTAATTTCTTTGAATACTTTATTTCTCTCTTTAATGAGACTTGTAAATATTTTCTGATAAATTCTTGTGGGTGACCCTCTTTGTTCTTGTTATAATCGTGGTTGCCTGTTTCATTTGACACATCTCCTATTCCAAAGGAAAGTCCTCCTCAGTTGACTCATAAGTCAGTAAACAAATCATCCCACCTTGGCCTCATAAGAGCCTTTCCTTTTTCTTGGCCTCATAAGAGCCAATGAAATCATAACCAGAAATAGGTTAGAGTTCTTAAACTCTATGTGATTCTCATCATCATGAGAACTCACTTTTCCCATCATAACTTAGATTTAGAGAGTTTATTAAAACTCTAAATGAGCTCGTACTCATTTCCCCTTGGAACCTTGGCCATAGTCAATGGTTCCTCTTTCACCCTTAGTTAGGTGAACTACGGTTGCTCTGATTCTTTAGTCAGATACGTAGGCACAAGATGCGACGTCTTGGCGAGCAAAACTTAGTGTACATACCTAGGTTTTTACCTTACCTTAGCATAGATATCTTAGCAAGCAAACATAACATAAGGTGGAAATGATGATGAACACTTTCGGGCGGTTCTCTAAGGTGACTGGTATGGTTGTAAACCCACAGAAATGCAGATTGTATACTGCAGGAATACGGACTGATGTAAAGCAAGAAATGATAAATGTTACTGGTTTTCAAGAAGGACAACTGCCTTTTAAATATCTGGGTGTGCCGGTGACGGGGAAAAAATTAGCTATCAATCACTATATGCCTCTGGTAGACCGGATTGTGGGGAAGATTAAACATTGGACTGCTCGTATGTTAACATACGCAGGGAGATTGCAACTGATAAATAGTGTAACTTTTGCTCTGACTAATTATTGGTTACAAGTGTTTCCCTTTCCTAAAAGTGTGATTCATAAGATAGAAGCTATTTGTCGTATATTCTTATGGACAGGAGGCTATGAAGGCAGCAGGAAGTCGCCAATCGCATGGAAGAATATTTGTAGACCAAAAAGTCATGGTGGCTTAAACGTCATTGACATTGAGGTATGGAATAGAGCAAACCTGATTAGGCTATTATGGAACCTAAGTATGAAAAAAGATTCGCTTTGGGTTCGTTGGATCCAAGCATACTATGTGAAAAATGGTAATTTGATGGATATTGCTAGTAAACCGAATGATACTTGGATCATGAAAGCTATCCTAAACCAAAGGAGGTTAAAAATCTAGCTGGTTGGGAAGACATTATGGGGTGGACAAAATTCAGCATGAAAAAGTTGTATAGCAGATTACAAGACTATGGCACTAAGTGTGAATGGAGAAAGCTGATTTTTGGGAATAATGCTCGTCCGCGGGCGTGTTTCATTTTATGGCTTGCATGCCATAACAGGTTAGCAACAAAAGACCGTTTACATAAGTTTGGCATGATTAATAATAAAGACTGCTGTTTTTGCACGGGAGAGGAGTCGACACAACACTTATTTTTTGAATGCGAAGAAATGAAGAAGGTTTGGACAGAAATTCTGGATTGGTTACAAATTAGTCATACACCACTCGGTTGGAAGAATGAGATGCAATGGATAACGAGACAAGCGAGAGGCAAAAGTCCCCGAGCTCGTGTGCTCAAAATGGCGACAGCAGAAACCATTTACGAACTGTGGAAGATGAGGAATAATAAAAGTTTTGGCCTGGATATTGATACTACAAATGTAGGAAAGAACATTATAGATAGCATTGTTTATAGAGGATGGAATAACAAGAAAATTAGGAATCATATAGTTATACTGATGATGGGGGATTTATAGTTTTTACTTTGGCAGGTTTTAGGTTTGTTTTTGTCTTTTAGAACATTTGGTTGCTGGATCCACTATGGATCGCTTGTGTTTCTTGATTTTTTTTGAATTAATCAAAGTATATGTTTTCAAAAAAAAAAACATAACATAACACAAACTTAACAAGAGGTTCCTGTAGAGTACTACAGATACTTAGGGTGCTAATACCTTCCCTTTGTATAACCAACCCCCGAACTTTAGATCTCCCCCCTTTAGGTTTTTCTCGATCTTGAACTTTTCCTTTGGATAAATCAAAGTCGGTTGTGAACAAAGAAATGTGATGCAAGTTAATTAATAGCTTGTTATCCGATTTTCACCGCAACACAAAGGATCAATCAAGAAATGACATGATCTTCAACTTTTCTAACATCTTAAACACCTATAAAGGATTAAGAGGACTCCCACATCAAGAATCAAGCACAAGGTTGCAACATTCCAATTGGATCAAGCCTCAAGATCGACAATGTCGCCAAATTAGGGTTTTGGTCGATTGGGGCCTCCAGATGGAATTTATCCTCTGGGCATGAGCTAATGCTTCAAAACATAGCCCAAGATACTCTAAGGGACCTCATGGACCCAATCATCAAGTCAATTTAACCTCAGGGGATGCATTTACCAAAAATCAGGAATTAGGGTTTCTAGACCTAATTCACCCCTAAGTTGACTTTTGGGACAAAGCATGAGCCAAGACCTCAAGACATGATTTGAGGGCCTTAAATACACCACATTGATCCATTTGCAACAATGGATTGACCCAAGAAGCTTGATTCATAAGTTTCAATTTCATCTGGACCACAATTAGGGTTTTGAAGGAAAAGTCAATTGTACCTTTGACTTTTGACCAAGACATGCTTCCAAACCTTGGGACATGATTCAATATACCCTATATCACCTATGGAGTCCATCCATTAGGTTTGATTTAGGTCAAGGACTTGATTTCACAAAAGATGGCACAGTTTGGATTTCATCCGATAAAAAAGTCAATTGTGCACAAAATCAAGTTTGACTTTTTGGAAATTTTCACAAATATGGTTCCCCTAAGTCAAAAATAATGTTAATGTGTGATATTGATCATTATTCATCAAGAAAAATCAAGAAAAGTGAGGTTTCTTGCAAAAGGGGCAACCTTGAGAAACCAAAATTTTTCTAAGTTATGGAATAAAAGTGATTTTGGTACCAAATTCCAAGGATCTTACCTTGAGATCCAAGCAACCATTTTGGGTGATCCAAAGCTGGATTTGTAGGTCTTGCTACACTCTACAAAAGCTTCAACTACCTCAGACTCCAATTCCTTATGGATTTTGAGTTATGAAATGATCAAAATGGCAAAAAAACATGAAAATGACACTTTTCCAACACTTAGTGAAATTCTCAACAAAAGTCAGAATCTGCCTTACTTTTTCCAAAATGTAGGGACATTTTTCACCTTGATCCAAGTTAAACCAGGTCAGGGGTGAGCATCAAAGTTGAAGTATGCCATGAGGGCTTTCCAACAAGTACCAGATCATCTCCAAATTCAATTTGAGCAGGAAGATGCCCTTGGAACATGGCATCATGAACTGGTTTTTACAAGGCAGAATTTGTGCATTTTACTCGATTTGTCCAAATCTGATAAATCCAAGCCTTGTCATCAATTTGGACACATCTGAGGATAAAACAAGAAGGGAATGATCTGATCCCCAAGCCTCCAAAGTCCAAGAATCTACACTTAGCCCTAACAAACCTAAAAAGGCTAAAAAGGTGCCAAGACTCCAATTTTGTTGCAATGCATTTAATGGATACACCAAGGTGGCATGGACTGACACATTCCTAACTAAATGAGTCAAGAATAAGCTAATTAAAGAACCATAGGCCTGTTCCCTAACCTCAAGTCAATGGCTAGAGAAGACTTGAGATTCCTTTTGCTCAACATTGGCCAAAGGCCTGCTGCAGCTGCCATTCACTATTGCTTGCAAAAAAACTTGCTCTACTATAAATAGAGCTCATTTGTCCTCAGTTTGAGTACACCAAAGCATTACAATACTTGTTTTCCTCAAAATCTCTTTCTTTAGGCCAAAATGCCTTCTTTTGCAAGGTATCTCTGAGTTTTTGAGTTAGAGAGCAATTCCACCATAGCTCATGATCCAAACACCTCTAATATGTTGTATATAATCTGTTCAAACACTCACATGTGACCTGAAACACCAAAATCACAAAGTTAACCTCCAAAACCTCAAAAATTGACTTTTCTGCATTTTTCAAGCCATGTCTTGATTCAGTCACTTCCAAAACCAAACCAAGCCTCAAACACACTCCAAATATCATCCTCAAACTGTCCCAAATGGTTCCCCTCATCTGGAACACCATTTGAGAGAGTTGCCATATTGGTCACTTTTGCCCCTTTTGCAAGAAAGTGCCACAACTTGTTCCTGAGGATTCCAGCTAGTTCTAATCATTCTAAAAGCTTTTAAGGGATCAATTGAGAGTGTCTAAAGCATCAAATTACCTCTGGCACAAGGAACTTGGCAGATAGCACAAAAAGCTCCAAGAGGTAAGTGCATGACAACTTGAACTCTTTGAATTATGCATTCCTTTGATGTCCATTGATCATAAACATCTCATACATGTTGTATATGTTGTGTTTGAACCAATTTGCCATGTAATTCTTGCCTGTACCATGAGATAGCATAGAACATGCAAAAATAGGCCTATTTTGAAATCACTATCGGATTTTAAGGAGGAAACATTTTCTGAAAATTCCAAGGGCGCCATTGGATTCCTCATGAAATTCTAGGTCAGATGCACCTAAATTTTGTCTCAATCCATGGAGAAATGAGAAAGTTAGAGGCTTCACGTAAATTGCCCAAAAGCTTGCCTTGCCTTGCCCAGGCCTAGAAACAAGGCATGCCTTATGAATTAATGGGGGTGGTTTTGATACACGGATGTATCACCACCCTAGTGGTAGCGCGCTTGTGTGTTTGTTGCCAAGGTCGTGGGTTCAAACCCCACCCAGACCATTTTGCCATTTCTCCCTTTTTGCTATTTTTAATATTTTGTGGTTTTTATTAATTAATTAAAAAATTTATTTCTCTCTCAATTTTAATTATTTTTTATTGGTTCTTTTTTTGAAAATTCCCAAAAATGTTAAAATATTTTATTCCATGAAAATTTCACAAAAATATTATTTATTTCATATATTTGGTATTTTTGTAAAGAATTATCTTTTTATTTGTTTTTAAACATTAAAAATATTTCTTTCTCTTGGTTTTGTAAAATTCAAATGATTTTTAAATCATCCCATGAATGAAACATGATTTTCCAAATATAAATCCAAGATCACAACCTTTTTGTTCACATGTTTGATTATTTTAATTGAATTTTTATTCAAATAAAATACATTTAAAAACCAAAAATTAGGGTTTTGATCACTATCACCCTAACAAATATTTTTTCAAACACTTGGGCCTCTAATAGACTGTAAGACCCAACCCCCTTTGTACATAAACCTTTTTGGGCCTCAGTCATTGTATAAGTCCCGATACGATTTTAAAATCTCGGCGCGGTCATCGCCTTTTTAAACAAAAATCTTTGGGCCTCTCCTCGAGTTGTAAGCCCCATCACTTGTATATAAAATAAACTTTGGGCCTCTCATTGAGTTGTAAGACCCATTCCTTTGTACAGAAAACCTCTTTGGGCCTCAGTCATTGTATAAGCCCCAATACAGTTTACAAAACAATAGTACGATTACTGTTTTTCATCTGGGCATCTCCTTGAGTATAAGCCCCAACAACCTTTTCAAAAAAACCTTCCCTTTTGATTTGGGTTCAAACTCACAATTGTTATCAAAACTTTCTTTAATTTCTTGAACAACTAACCATACAGTTGTTACAATGGAAGCTTGCTCACCTGTAAGTTTTTATCGGCTTTCTTTACATGCTTTCATATATATATATATATATATATATATATATATATATATATATATATATATATATATATATATATATATATATATATATATAACTATATTGCTGGAAGCTTGCTCACCTGTAAGTCCTTCTTTCATATCCTTTTAAATACTTGTCATATATCAACTGTATATATACTTGTATATCTGCTTAGAGTTTTCCCCGGCAACTAGGTCTAAAACTAGGTCAAGCCAGTTGGTCACTCTTTCAACAATGTCAAAACTAGATCCCCATAGGATTTCCAGATACAGTCTTGCCTTCTCTTAGGCTTAAACAATATGGAACAAAGAGAAAGACACTATTCTCGGTGAAACTTTTCTCAGACTGTCACTTTTAGAAATTGTCAAAGAAATTCAATTCGCCAGAGCGGAATTATTCTCAGTGAAACCTCTCTTGAATTTCTTCAAACTTTGGAACTGTTCACTAAAGGAATTATTCTCGGTGAAACCTTTCTTGAACGTTTCTTAGGTTTGGGACCCACAGGCTTCCTAAAAGCATCCCCGCCTCCTCTTGGGCTTTGTACAAGGACCCTCCGGCTTCTTAAAAGTTCTCATGCCTTCTCTTGGGCTTAGTACAAGGACCCCGAAGACCTCTTAAAGGTATATGACAGAAATTAGTCATCCTTTGTTAGAGCAATCTTTCCAGTGTCAAAACTTCAGACCAATTTAGGGTTGATTCTCATCCCTTAAAACACCGGCCTCCTCTTGGGCATTATACAAAGATAAACTCTTCCATACCAGTAGACTTGGACAGTCCAATCTCCTCTTGAGTCTCAAAGACATTCTCAAGTTCCCCATAAACATAGGAGGAACCCTGGTTATTTTAATTAATCTCCAGTAGAGTTAAAACCCATGGGTTCTAAAACCCAGTCTTTCTCCTAAAATTCCTCAGCCTAGCCAGCCTCCTCTTGGGCTTTGTACAATTATTTTCCCCATCTGAGCTAACCTTTTTAGACTCTCTTGTTGAGTCAATCACCTTTCCACACTCTCTTGTGGAGTCAATGGTATAAAACAAAAGCACTCTCTTATTGAGTCAACCTCTTTCAGCCTCAATATTGGGCTTTGTATAAGACACCATATAAATTTCCCTAAGCAGAGTCATCTCTTCCACCTCAATCTTGGGCTTTATACAAGACAGATAATACTCTTCAGCAGAGTCAAACTCATTTCAGCCTCAATCTTGGGCTTTGTACAAGACACCTAAAATATCCTCAGCTGAGTCAGTAAAGTCTTATTTTAGCCTCTACCTTGGGCTTTGTACAAGACAGATAGAGATTTCTTTCCCACAGAGTCAGTCTTTTTTGTTTCCAGCCTCAATCTTGGGCTTTATACAAGATACATACAAACCCTCCCCGACGGAGTCAAAATCTTTTTTAGCCTCAATCTTGGGCTTTGTACAAGACAGACAAAATATTTCCCCGGAAAATTCAAACTTTTAGCCTCCTCTTAGGCTTTGTATAATGATATCCCCAAAGAGCCAACTCTTTTAGCATCAATCATGGGCTTTGTACAAGACTAATAAACACTCTCTTGTTGAGTTAGTCTTTTCCAACCTCCTTTTAGGCTTTGTATAAGGACTTCCCAGTGGAGTCAATCAACCTCTTAGCTTCAACCTTGGGCTTTGATCAAGGCACACAAAAACCAACATCCCCTAAGAGGAAATCAAAATCTCTCTGTAGGAAGACATTTCTCTGTTTATCACTCTTCAAAACAGAATACCAAAAACAAACCCTAATTCCAGATAACTGGTGTAAGTGGTACACTTGTTGATTCAAATATCCAAGCTGTAGTCTATCTTTTATCCTGGTAAATTATCTCTCTCATCTAATTGTTGTAAGCGGCAAGCCTCTAGATTGTTTACATCCACGCCACTATCCCTCTCTTAGCATGAAAGATTCTTAAGGAAAAATGGCATTGCTCTACACTGAGTTAAAGTTTCCTCCTTCAGGACAAATCCCTCATAAAGGAAATTATGGCATTGCTGGATTCACATATCCCAGTTAAAGTAATCCTCCTTTATAAACAGTCACCCAATAACTGTGATAAACAGACGAGATGTCTCCCTTTAGAGATGACAAATTCTCTCTCAGTCTAACCCTTTAGCTTCAATCTTGGGCTTTGAACAAGACACAAATAAACCTTTTAGCTTCAATCTTGGGCTTTGAACAAGACACCAAAACATCTTTTCCCATAGAACTACGATTGCTCTAATTTCCCTGTTTCTTTAAACGGGAATACATAGGCATTAGATTGCGAACTCTTAGAGAGCATACTAAACAAAAACTTTAGGTCCAGTACCTTCACATCAATCAAAACTGAGGTCCAGTACCTCACCAAAATCATCAAAAACTCACTCTCTATCTCAAACGTTTCCCAACCCATTCCCAGATAAACACCATCAAGTACGAAGCAGAACCTAATGCTAACAACTTGTGGATAACCACACATAGGATGGGTAACTGACAACTCCCTATTGTATAACTTAACTCTGAACTCCCCGAATCTCTTTAAGCGTTTGTTCAGTTAAACATTTGCGTGCAAGGTTAGTTTTAGATAGCTTCCATTTCCCTTTCATCTTCACAGGATAAATAAGAAATTAGAAAGTAGCATCCCTCTCCTCCTCTTTGAGGAAGAAAACATTCTGTACGATAAGGTGGTCGCGTCACCGACAAAAATCGCACGTTACAGTATGCTAGCTTCTATAATGTCAAGCAAGCAGCAAATGTTAATTTTGAAGTTGCTAATGCAACACACATGTTTGTCTTGAAAATTTTATTAAAAGATATTTTGCGCTTGAATTACCAATTTTATAAAGCCAATGCAAATTCTGAGCATAGTTCATAGGAGTCAAGAAACGATATCTCAATGAGTATGCTTTTGAAATAAACCCTGCTTCAATAAGGTCTTTTGAGGGTTGTATCGTGGCTTGGTTCACAGTTCAAGAAACAAAGGATATAAGGCTCAAAATTTATTTGTGCCCACCCAATCTTCGCGATGTTCACTCCATTTTTTGCTTAACTAAAAATCACTTTGCCCCAGGTTAAGAATGACGATTTTTTTTATTTGGAGAAGAAAACTTCTACTTCAAGGCTCAAAAGGGGTTAACGAGGGTCTATCTCCCTTATGCCTCCAGTGTTTGGGGATTTGAAATAATGCCTTACATCATCAGCAGAGTTTTATTCAAAAGCATACAACGAGAGATCTTGCGTTTGATTTCGTCATCCTCCCCTCCAATTCTCTACCAAGGCAAGAGATTGGGTGGCATTGGCATTATAAAGAAGAAAAACATTTTTAAAATGAGTGACAACGAATGGATTTCTTCAAGACAAACATTATTCATCGCATTAATTATTCAAAATAACAAGTTCTTGCATGCAAACTAAACTTTTACAAAGAAATAACCATAAGTTCAAGCAAATAAATAAACAGTCTGATGGTCTTGGGTGTGAGCTCTTCTTTTGATTCTACCAGCTTGGAGAGAACTCTATTAAGTCTTCGTACTCATCAGGCTTCCTCCCTTGAAGGTTAGCATCCCATTATTGATCATCTCCTGAACCTTTTCCTAGAAAACTTTGCATTCTTCAATCGAATTCCCCTTTGCTCCATCATGAAATTCACAAACTGGCATTTGGATTGAAAAAAGGAGGGCGGGATCTCATGTCTCTGGTCATTCTGGGTGTCCTCACCGAATTTCGAGCAAAATAAGACCACAATTGACTGTAGGTTATTGGGATTGGATCAAGCTTCCTTTGTCGCTGGTTCTGACGTATTCTCTGACGAAATTGTGATTGACAATTCAAAATTACCTGAGTGGCAGGAGCAACATCAGCAGGACCCTTCTTGCCACCTTTCAGCATGGTAGCATCGTATCCATAAGGCACGAGAGAAAATTTCTTATTATCACAAGTAATTACCACTGGTTCTGGCATATTAAAGTGCGGGACTACGACACTCACCCTTTCTCTAGGGATATAAAGAATTTTTTGATCCAACATATCTTGGAGATCCCTTTTCACAACGCATCATCCACGAGGATTCTTTGAACAAATTTTGCAAGAAATATGATTATG
The DNA here is from genome assembly GCA_022829125.1 of Lathyrus tuberosus. Taxonomy (NCBI): domain Eukaryota; kingdom Viridiplantae; phylum Streptophyta; class Magnoliopsida; order Fabales; family Fabaceae; genus Lathyrus; species Lathyrus tuberosus. Next base: position 9,585,226 of record JALAZF010000210.1, read on the forward strand.
TTCATAGTGGGTAATCCTACACAAATCGACGTGCATATTAACCAAAGATCCTCTTATTGAATTCACGTCAGAAATACGGTATTCTCCGAGACATTCTTCCATAGGGTTTCCATACTTGGGTAATAGACTTGTTGAGACGTTGGGCCCAGAATCTTCAAAAGACAAAATGCCGCTTTGTACTAACTTTTGTACTTCAGCTTTCAAAGCATAACAATGTTCAATGTCATGATCGGGTGTCCCTTGATGAAATGAACAAAAACGATCAGACTTAAACGACCATGGGAGATTCTTTAGGATGGCCGGCGGAGTCCTCGTTTGCACCAGATTCTTCTGTACTAAGGTAGGATATAACTTAGAATAGGCCATTGGAATCGGGTCAAACTGATTCACGTGTTGTTTACTTTCGCTGCGAGATCCTTCACACTTTTCTCGCGAAATAGCATTAACAACATGTTCCTTCTTTTTAGACAGACTCTCCCCAAGCTTCTTAGAGTTGCTAGAAGTGCTAACGGGAGCCACAGAAATAGGCATTGACATGATTTTAGAAATCACGATCCTTTGAAGCAAAGTCTGAGAAGTATGAGGAGAATGTTGATTTTGAGTAGCAACCAGGGTTTCAACCAAATCAAAGAGCCTTTCCATACTAGCCCTCAAAGCAGTCACTTCCTTACGGAGTTCATGGTTTTCTTGCTCAATGTTATCCATCTTCTTTCCTTGATTGGCCTGAGTATTGTATTGATGATTCAGCTTGTCTGAGAAGAGAAACACGAATGAGAACCTGGATTGCAAAGGAATGCAAATGCAAATGATGTGTATGATGCAACATGAACTTCAAGGAAATCGCAAGTGTATTTGTAAACATCGTAATCAGAAATTCATTTTATTTATTAAATTTAAATTTTTTACATAAAGGCCAGTACACCTTCAAAGTTTATTACAACGAGCAACAGAACACAAAAGGAACTAGGAATCTAATCCACCAGATGACAACCCCTCTCTTCTACAGAGTTGCTCCGTCTGCTTGTCGATCTGCTCTTGCATCCTTGCCTTATCAAGGGTAAGCTTCTCTATTTTTGCCTCCAGTCTCAAAATTTCACTTGAGTTAGTCACATGGGGCTTGGGACGAGGATAGGGCATCATCAAGGTAAGAGCCTTTTCACGTGCCCATGCTAGGCAGGCTTTAGTAGCTGTACAATCAGGATTCGCAGTTACGGTCATTCTTTGCCTATTTATGCGACGCCACGTATACACAATCCTGGTTTTCAACTCAAGATTCTCTCCTTGATAGAGGAAAATTCTGGTCAGATTTTCCGGATCAGGTGCTTCCTCCATCGGATGACCGAGTTGTTAACGAGCGAGCACAGGGTTATAACTAATGCATCCCTTTGTGCCAAGAAGAGGCACATTAGGAAAGTCCCCACAACTATGAATCATGATAATTCCTCCATACATCGGATCGTTCCATTCAATGTCCGAGTGAGTGAGAGCCATGAGCTTCACAGGCCATTCTGTACCATCTTTCACGTCCCAAAAAGCTGTAGACCTCGGTAGGTGCGAAATAAACCACCTATAGAGGATAACGGTGCAACATATAATCTGTCCTTCTCCTTTCAGAACTTTCGAATGAATGGCATGATAGGCATCAACTAGCAGAGTGGGCACTGGATTTTTGAGCATGAAGATCTTTATGGCGTTGACGTCAACAAAATCTTCGATGTTGGGAAATAAGAACAAACCATAAGCCAGCAGTGCGAAAATGTTTTCGAAGACTTCGGTATTCCCCACGTTAGCAAAGTGTCGAGCCTTTTCGAACAAGAAGTGGGCAGGCAAACCATCAATTCTTCCTTTGACCGTCATGTGAGCTCGAATATCGAACAACTTTATACGGGATACTCTCACAATATCTTCTTGGCTGGGCCTTCCTTCTGCACCGGCGAATGGAGGTGAGTCTTTGACAGGGATACCCAACAGAGCAGAATACTCCTCCAACATAGGCATCAACTGGAAATCTGGGAAGATGAAACAATGATAGATCGGGTCGTAGAGTTGAACAAGCGTCTCTAACGGACCAACAACCACTCGAATCTACAACAACGGGAGGATCCTTCCATACTTCTCGGTGAAAGCCTCAGGATCTTTGATCTGACCTCCTAGTTCCTTTAACTATTCAACATCAGGAACCTTGAAGGTGTACGACAAAACCCCTTTCTTTCCGTAATCCATCTTACAAAAATCAACAAAACGACTTTTAAGTTCCTTGAAGAAAAACAATGCAAGATGCAAGAATGCGATGCAGAAGAATTTTGTGGAACTCGATTATTTATAACTATCCAGGAATATCAATAGACTCGATTTAAAAATCATGAAAACGGTTACAACCATTAGTATCGGGATACCAAAAGGTTTATTTTCAATAGTCATTAAAACGGATTACACAAGTTTTTCACCGTCCATAATAAACTGGATGTTTACAAATAAAAGCCGAGTTCCACGAAACTAAGAAATGGATGCTTATGAGATGTATGAATGCAACAACCACAGGTAAGCACATATTCACATAGGCACAATGGTACAAGCAAACAAACAGAGCCCTAGGTTTAGAGGTCACAAGCGTGGAGTCAAGGTCTACCCATCCCAATAGGTGTGTACTATGGGTTTGTCGTCTGTAGAACAGGGTTCTAGAAGGTTTCCAGAGTCATCAATAAATCTTTCGGATATTATCGGCCTACACGACTACTCGTGCGGGTTAACAATATTCTCAAGATAAACTCGTCTGAGTGTAGTATCGCGTATCAACCATTTGGGACTACTCCCTCATAGCCATCGCACTACGTCCTAAAAAGGCCAAGTGAGGGTAAAGGTAACTACAATTCTCATTCTCACGGACTCCCAGGCCGGAAAGAGTGACATCAATACGACTACTCGCATCAGACATCAATAATCCCAAAGGGGCCTCCACTGAGCGTGGTCATCATATGCCAAACTTGTTAGGACTACTCCCAACAGCCGACTATTGATTACACCACAATCCTATCATATGTGTGCTCTCAAGTCCTGGTTAGGACTTATCTCACAACACAATGTAACAACCCTGCACACAGAAAACCCTAAGCAGATAGCAACAAATAAGCAGATATATAGATATGCAAATATACAAATATACAACAAATAATACAATAATACAAGTTAGGGGTAACCCTCTAAAACGAGCTTCCCCAGTGAAGTCGTCATTTCTGTCGCGGTGAGAATTGGATATCAAGCTATTAGTTAACTTGAATCGCAAATCGTTATTCACCACCGGTCTTTGATTTATCTAAGGGAAGGGAGAAAGATCGAATAACCCACAGTATGCAATGCAATGTAAAGTTAGAGAATCTAAGGTTCGGGGGTTGGTTATAACTAGGGAAGGTGTTAGCATCCTAGATATCTGTAGTACTCTACAAGAACCTCTTGTTTTATTAGGTTATCTATTAATTGTTATATGTCTTCTAAGGGTAATGGGGTAGGAAGACCTAAAGTTCTATTCCTAAGTGTGCTCGACAAGATATCGCATCGTGTGCCTACATATCCTATCGGGAGTGAAATTAGAGCACTTGTAGTTTCTCTCTGAGGGGTCTACTAAGTTGTTTGAAAATGGTCTAGGAGAAAAGATGAGTCGTCATCTTAAGAACCACCACAGTTTTTAAGAATGAACCTTTGCTTCATCTTAGGAGAAGGGCTTCAACTCGGATATAAAATCGACGAGTATGCCTCATACCTCTCCTAAGTGGAAAAGGAATCCACATCTTGTTTGTATTGTGGGGTATGAGATTGTATGTCTCTTCTTTGAGATGATTCATATCTAATTCTCATATATGGAGAATCAGGTGATCTAAGATGTTTGATTGTCTAATCGAGATTAAGGGGGACTAACTTAGGAGAATCTATCCTACAGTTGTCTAAGAAAAGCTCTTATCTTAAGGGGTACCTACAACCACTAAGGGGAGGATGAGATGCATATGAAATGCACCATGTACGACAAATGATTATCATACATGGGATTTTCCCTTGGATATATGCAAGCAAATATATTAAGAATATGCACAAAAGTATAAAGCGTTAAGGTTAAAATTATAATAGACGTCATCGATTAATCAAAACAAAAAGTTGAATTTTAGTAGTGTACACTAGCAAAGTGGGCTAGTCTTGTGTATAGTGACCGAAAAGGTTGATGGCGATGCTTAAAAACAATCGACTTACATGGGTAGAAAAGATGGCTCGACGTTGGATCGAGAATTTTACTTTTTTTGGAAGGTTTAGAGCACAATCAAGACAAACAAGTAAAGTACATACATCAAGTAAAATAAAGACGAATAATAGTTTGAATTGATCTAATTTAAACAAAGGTGCAGGGACTAAAAATTAATCTTTAGATATACTAAAAAGATTTTAACATTAGCTATAGTTATTCTAAACGAATCTTTATTTTTGAGAAAATATACTATTAAGAAAAATAAAAAAGGATCCTACTTCTAATATTTTTTTTTTAAAAAAGAAGTTTTATTTCAAATTAAGAGTTTATAGTTTTTTAAAAAAGAAAAGTTATTATGTTATCCTAATTTTAATAAAAATTGTTTAAAAAATTGAACAAGTTATTCTCTAAAAGGTTTTATCTTTAAATTGAGAGAATTTTTAAATTTTTTTTACCAAGAAAAAAAAAGAGTTATATTAAAATAAAAAGTTCTACTTTAAAAAAATGGATGGTTATGTTCTAAAAAAACAAAATTAATAACAATACTCTTTAGAAAAAAAGCTAATTTAAAAAAGTATGATTAGTTATTAAATCAAATTAAAAAAAAAAATCGATTATTTTAAATAAAAACTGAGGGGTCCAATGTTTCGCAGGGGAGAGGGTCCATCATGGACCCTCAAATCATGGTCGTGTGATGTGTGTGCATTGTGTGATCAACAAGATAATAAAAAAAAACCACGCCAACTCACGTTACTCTCCTCTCTCCTTCAGGATTTCTCGTTTTCCACTCTCTCATTCTCTCTGCTCAAAAGGGTTAGCGAAACTCTAGATCGCCGCCACTCAAACCCTCGTCTTCTTCGCCCTCTCTGTTCATCCTTGTTCTTTCTATCTTCGATCCCTAGATCGTATCCCCCAAATCTCTCTCGTGGCTAACCCTAAATCATACATCAGCAACAATAAAACCCTAACCCCAACAATCCCATACCCCAATCCATTAATACTGTTTATGATTACAAATACATCAGATTATAATAGAAAAAGGAATGGAAAGAGGAAAAGTCGGTGGAGGTTGAAGGCAAGGATGCGAACGGGCTTCAAGAACCTCTATCCAAAGATAAGTTCTCTTTATTTTTTGTTATGTATACCTTTGCGTGATTTTTATGATTGAGACTTCGCCTGCTTCGTGTCTTCTGTGATTCAATATGAGTTTCTGATGGGTTGTGTGAGATTAGTGGTTTTTTGTATGTTGGTATGATGGATTAATTTCTGGCGAAATGATGATGAACAATCTGTTGTTCTGATCTCTATGTTTGATTTCTGATGAATTTGTCTGGTGATGGATTTGTGATGTTTGGTTGTATGTTGACGAATTTCTGGTGTATGTTTGGAATGGTTGTATAATGATTTGATAGTTTTGCTCTGCCGATTCTTCTTTATTCTCTTTTACAAACTCTCTTTTACAAACTGTCCCTTTTATAGGCCAATGATGATTAAGTCAAAAGAAATTGTTTTGGAGACCTTAAAGTTGTCTGGGCGTTGATGGAATGGAAAGATATTGTCTGAAATTGTTTTGGGAAGTTTTTTTGATGTTGTCTGATACGTGGCTTAGGTTGGAAACTTTGGGGAACTTTTGGAAACTTCATGAACTGTCCTGAAAACGTGATTTCCATGTTTTGACCGCTTTGATTCCTGTCTAACTCTGTTTTTGGAAATAATCTTCTAAATTATGGTGATGTCCTTAATGGTTTAGGAAAAAAACTGTAGCCACTGTGATGTTGCCAATAATTGTCGGTTGTTGTTTGAAGATGATGAATCAATGTTCTGATTTGGAATATCTGAGGCCTTAATGATTCCTTATGATTATGTTTGGAAATGTTCTTTAATAGCTTGTCCTGAACTTAATACTGCTGTCATGATTGTAGTTCAAAACTTACTATTCTCAATTGGAACGTGTTTATGGTTATTGATGATTTGTTTCCATTTGCATCTTATTTTGTCTGCAACCCTTTGATTCCTGTGTGATCCTTACCATGCCCCTTTTTTCAAGTTTGGAAAGATTATTGAATTGGTTGGAACACGTTCAAGGTTGTCTTGGAAAGGCTTGGAACTTAACTGATTTTGTTTTGAAAATTTGATTCTGCCCTTAACCATGTGGTTTATTCAATAATGATGGGGATTTCGACACTACTAAACTTTGGCTTATTTGGTAATTTGCGGGCACTCTTCGACCTTTCTTAGTGTTAAAATGAGGTAACAAATTAGTTCTAAAATCATTGCAATTATTCTATGTGAAAATCTCTGCCATGTCTACTCGTGAATACTAACGAATGTCTTATGTACTTATCCTCTGTTTTGGACAGGGAGTTTTGCTTTTAGCTGCAGTTGGCAATGGCGAGTCGCATCCACTCAGAATTGCAACCATCTAGTAATAAAGTAACTTCAAGTAATTCTTCACAAACGGAAAAGTGCAACTGTTCGAGTTTTAGCACCCCACACAAATCAAGGAAGTTCTCCTACTTTACACCCACTTAGATTGACTACCTCCAAATTCACAAGTTTCTGCCAAAGATGTTCAATGTTGCTGCTGTGTTCTTGTTTGATCGTGTGACAAAATATCCTTGTCATGAATTATTTTGATTCTTTCCTCTTCTTTCAATTGAAACACATTTTGTTTGAAACTTAATACTCTTCTGATTTCGTCGTGTGAGTGTGTTGATTTGTTTTCTCTTGATCTTTGGCAGCAGGTTCAGCACCAATAACGCGTACACCTCCTCTTCTGTGAATTTTAGAGTTAGGATGCAGTCATCATGTGAACCTCGTGTAAAGAAGGCCGTGATGCGAAGAGACGAACAAGTTGAAGCCAAAAACTGATGCAATAGTGTGACCCGTATGCCCAAAATTAAACAAATTAAAACCGGGAAGAACACTAATGAGTAGCTCCATTGTTTCTCTTTCTATGATATACTCAATTCAACTTGGACATCATAGGATTGTTCTCTTGTAATGCCAAAACTTGCAATTACTCTTGTATTTGGGCATCATTTGTAATCTTTGATATGTATACTTTGGAAATAACATGGCTCTTTGCAATATAGAAAACTTGTAGAATCTTGAATTCCATGATAAATTCCCAATGTTAGCCTTGTGTTTCATAACATATAAATCTTGATAGAACTTGGGTATTTAGATCTTGCAACTTGAAGTGTTTATCCATGCCATCCAAAACAAAAATCCTAGAACAAACAATGCTTCTCACATTCAAATTTGTAGCTATGAACGCATTTGAATCTTAAACAAGCCCTCTTCACTTTGCATATATTAATTTCAATACTCTTATCAAGTGTATACGTGGCAACAAAACTTGATCTCAAACGTGGCCTTGAATTATGAACGCATGATTCAAAATTTTAAACAACTAAATCAATCCAACAATGATTTTGAATCAACTTAAGAAATTTAACTTTGGTTCCCCAACAACATTTGTAACATACTCCTTATGCCTTAATCATCAATCCACCATAACTTGAACAAATTCATAGATCACAAGTTGATTGTGCCATGAATTTCTTAACTCAACTTCTCCATTAATTCTTATAACCAATTCAAACTTGGATCAGAACAAGTACTCCCTCCGGTCACAATTATAAGCCAAAATAACTACTTTTACACGTATTAAGAAAGTTAGTTAAGTGCAATTAATTTTCTTGATTTCATGTACAATCAAAGTAAAATTTATGATAATATCCTTAGTTTATTTGATGAATCAATTTTCAACATTAAATGCTTTTGAATTAAATTAAGGGTATAATAATAATACAAGTATTAATTAGTCTAAAATTTAATGACTTTTGCTTATAATAGTGACCAAGATTTAAGGTGTTTTTTTTTGCTTATAATAGTGACCGGAGGGAGTATGACCTAAGGATGAATGAGACGTTCCTTGAAGCATGAAAAGTTATTCTATGAACTAACTTGCAACAAATTTATCCAAAATTTAACTTGAAAACCAAATATCACATTTGAAGTGGATCCAAACATATAGCTTTGGCAAATGATCATGTCATGACTGTTTAGTCATGAGAATGAGGGCACACCTCTCCTTTACTTCCTCTTGAAATTGTCATACCTACACAAATTGGTTAATAATAATAAACATGCACACAAAGACCTAAGGATAATATGCAAAGAACAAGGTGGGGATCTTAGGGTAAAAAATTAGGGTGTGACACCTATACTTTCTATATTTTATATAACACAAGACAAGGTTACTAGTACCTTTCAGATACCTAAAAATCATCTTAACAGTTGTTAGTGGGATTCTCTAGGATCTTATTGGAAGTGAACACATAAACAGACCCTAAATAAAATGTCAGGTCTAGATGAAGTTAAGTATAAGAGAAACCTATCATACCTCCACATACCTTTTGTTCTAGCTTTTTACTTATCTCATCCTTCTTCAGAATACAAGTAGGATGCATTGGTTTCTTAGCTATCTTGCAATCTGACATGTCAAACTTCTTCAGAAGTTCTTTCGTATATTTACTCTGATGGATATATGTTTCTTCTGAACTTTGATTAATCTAAATACCCAGAAAGAACTTGAGTTCTCCCATCAGACTCATCTCAAACTCTTCATGCATATACTTAGACAACTCCTTGCACAAGGTAGCATTAGCAGAACCAAATATAATGTTATCAACATAAATTTGAATAACTAGAATATCATTTTTGAACGTCTTACAGAACAAAGTATTGTTAACCTTTCCTCTGGTAAAACCATTTTCTAAAAGAAAATTGCTTAGTCTTTCATACCATGCTCTAGGAGCTTGTTTTAGATCATACAAAGATTTCTTAAGTTTAAAAACGAACTATGGGTTTTTATGATTTTCAGAACTAGGAGGTTGGTGTACATACACTTTTGACATCCATATGATATAAGATGATGTTATTGAAATTCTGGTATCAGACGTGTGATGTTAAGGTGCGATGTTACAACAACACACTCTGCACAATGGAAAGTCAATAACAGTAACAAATTAACACAAGGAATTGTTCACCCAGTTCGGTCTAACTACCTACGTCTGGGGGCTACCAAGCCAGGGATGAAATTCACTACTTGTAGAATTAATTTACAGACTCAACAACCCAGTTGACAATCTCCTAAACTTAATTCCTACTAGTGACTTTCTACCTAAGAAACCACTTAGATATGAGAACACTACTCAATCCCTAAAACACTCAAAGAACAACCTCTTTGAGAAACCTTGATCCTGCTTCACAACTTTGATCAAGTTACACAACTTTCTTTGCTTAACAGCTTTAGAGAGGACAAAACAAAACTCACTAATTCACACTAGAATGGTGTATACAAAAATACGCACAAAGACAATGTTTAACCTCCAGTTAAAGCTCCTTATCTTCTGTCTGTTTTCTGTACTTTTTCCTTTGGTCTTGTGCGCTTTATATAGCTCCTTGAATTGGTCTTGGACCTGCTACAATATCTGACCTGATTTGTTATTTAAAACTGAATATTTAAAACAGATTTTCTCCTAAAATCTTTTTAAATCTTCAACTTTTTAAATCTCCTACAAATCTGCACCAGATCTCCTATGCAGCAGAAAATATCTATCCCAAGATATTCGCATCCAATGAGACAACTTGATCTCCACAATTCCAGCTAACACGCAACCCTAACAACATCACCTGATGTTATTAATTCTGCAGATCTAATGTCACAACATCGCCATGTGACATCAGACATCCAACTTCAGCAAATTAAATACTTAACACAACCCAGTGTTAAATCTCAATGTTGCAACATCACCACCTTGACATCAACATTGAACATACTTTGTTTTACCAAAATTCCAGCTAATCCAAGAACTAACAATCTCCCCCTTTGGCTAATTTTGGCTAAAACAATCTATGTACTCTGCACCTTCAGAGACTTTAGCAGCGGAAAAAACTTCAATCAATAATCTTGAAACTCCAAGCAGCAGCATCAGCAGTAACATCTAACAAAACTCTGCTGCTTACATAAAAACTTCAGCATATATCATTATGCTGCAAAACAGCTACAATCTTCAAACAACTGCACATATTATCTTCAACTACAGCTGCACATATTTCATTATTAGCAGCAATGAGCACTCCCCCTCAATGCAACAACCAGCATAGCAGCTGTCAATTACTCCCCCTTAATATCAATTACTCCCCCTTAATATCTGCATCACATTAGCAGCATTTGACATTCTTTGATACTCTTGACTCTCTTGGCTATTTCTCCCCCTTTTTAGCCACAATTAGACAAGCTTCAATCAGAAGCCCTATGAACTATAGTCAGTACACCCTAGCTCTCATTGTTAGCCTCACAGTTAGCAACCAGGCAAAACAAATCATAGAAAAAAAACATAAACGGGTGCAAATAACAGCACAATATTCAAATTACATAACCAAGCACATTAAGTGCTGAAACAAAGAAACTAAAACTACTAGACACAAAAGCAAATAAGCTAGTCTTCATTTGAACTAGATCCAACTCCAGGATTCTCTTCCTCCTCCTCTGAGCTATTGGCACTGGCATTATCACACTCATCACTCTTATCAACCTCATCTTCCTCAGAGCCATCAACATTGTTCTCATTATTTTCTTCAGGAACATCATCACCACTGTCCAGTTCTAACTGCTGGATCAGCTTTTCAAGTCTCTCTTTTCTAACCAGACTGGTACTGATGACTGCATCAAGGTCTTTGCACATGGTCTTCAATTCTTCGATCAGTTCAGCCTTTGTAGTCTTCTTCTTGACTTTAGCAGTTGATGTTAGAACAATGTCTGGAACATGATGTCCAGAAAATAGTTTAGGGTGTAGGGACAAGGCTGTCATCCTTTGGCAAGCTATATCTGAGCTTGTTAAAATCTCAGGTTGCTGATCTAAAATGATTCCACACACTAAAGAGGGGAATGCTATAGGTAATTTGACAGCATTGGTTTCAGCATGTTTTACCACTTGGTTAAAGATGTAGCTTCCAAAGTCAAATCTCATTTTCTTTCCAACAGCATAGATAAACTTTCCAAGTCTAACAGCAATTGTTGTTTTATGGTTGGTTGGCACCCAGTTAGCTGCACCAATCCTGTGAAGAACGACATATTTAATGCTGAGCTTGCTAGTCTTCAGCTTCCCTTTCAATGGCCAAACCTTCACTTGTCCAGCAGTAATCTCCTTGCAGATATCATTATCAGTAGACTCAAGATCACTGCATTCTCCATCATGTCTACCTAGATATTTGTTGATGATGCTAGGAGAAAAATTGATGCACTTCCCTCTAACAAAGACTTTCATGAAGTCTGTGCTTCTCTTGTCAGTAATGTTGATAGGTATGTTAACAATAAACTCTTTGACAAGCCCAGCAGCATTTATCAGTTCCATAATTTCTTCCATTCCCAAAGCTTCTTTTCCAAGTTCCCTTTCCAAGGCTAATCTTCTCTGACAAACAAACTTCCACATAGATGCACTACTGGCATAATGGAAGGATATGCTGTCCACTGGCACTTCCGGGACCTTATCAGAGATTCTTTTTAAAATGGTTTTTCTGATAGGTGTGATGTCCTAAACATCATCTTCAACATCATAGTCAGACTCTGAATGCTCCACAACCTTCCTTTTTCTAGGATTTACTTCCACTTTACTCCAGGCTTTTGTAGGTCCAACAGCAATGTTCTTCTTCTTATCATCAGATGACCTCTTAGGAGAGGATTCAACCTTCTTTTCCTTCCTAGATTTTAACCTCTTTGCAATACTTGGGACAACTCTTGCTATCACTTCATCATCTGATAGATCATCTACATTGATCACACCAACAGAAGGGGGTTCAGCAGATGTTCTAACATTCTCCTCAACATTTGTCTCTTCATGCATGTCTTTACTCTGATCAGCATCTTCAATAACTGTTATTGAAAGTTGTTGAAGACTTGACTTATCTACTTGCACGCTATCTTTCTCAGCTGGTATCTGATTCAGCGGAATTGAACTTCCTTTAACAGGGATGCCTTTGTCCAGAATTTTTGAGGCAAGATTACCCATCCTTTTATCTACACCAAACTTCTCTTCAATAGACTGAGAAGTTGGTGATTTTGGCACAGGTTTGTCCCCAAATAACACACTAGTAACAACTTTCTTTGTTTCAGGATTCTTAAAGACAGTAACAGGTCTCTTAGGAGTTAGTTTAGTGAGTCTCGAAGTACCTGATTCAGGAAGAATGGTTGAGAGGGGCTCAATGTCCATAGGATCGGATGCTGAACCTTCGTCAGTGGAAACCCTGGCTCTTCCTTTTGTGGAACTCTGACACTCAGATTTCTTGGATGGAGACGCCATGAATCCTTTCAGCGAGGGTTGATCCTTGAAGGCGAAGAAGTTAATTCGTTGCGAGAACAGGGCTTTGAAGAAGCGTGATGTTGCAGCACCAGGAAATGGGGGTCTGAGGCAAGGAGCTTGATTTGGAGTATCAATGACTTTCTCCCTCCATAAACGCTTTTCTTTTAAACTTTTAAAAGGATTTATGTCAAAATTCATTAGTTCTAATTGCCCTTTCAGTATTCTTTCATGATAGATGTTACCATCTGATGTTACAACATCAATCATCATATTATCATATACGCTGACCTCTTTTGGTATCCATTGATAGCAATTATCTTTGGACCTTATACCCTTCATCACAACCTGATTATACTCATCAGAAACCACACACTCATCTTTAGTGTAGTTAACTTTGTACCCTTCATCACACAATTAGCTTATGCTGATCAAATTTGCATTTAAACCATTGACAAATAGAACATTATCAAGTTCAGGTCTACCATCACCTTCCACTTTTCCAACTCCTGCAACTACACCTTTCTTGCCATTCCCAAATATAACCTCATGAGAGGGACAATGACTGACTTCAACTATCAGAGTTCTGAATCCAGTCATATGCTTTGAACATCCATTGTCAAAGTACCACGTATCCTTATCAACCTGGCTACCTGAGGTGTGGGCTAAAAGACATTTCACCTTCTCCTTAGGAACCCATTGTTTAGCAACTTTAGGTCTGACCTGCTTGGGTTTGCTTTGAGGAGCAGATTGTGGATAACCATGCAATTTAAAACAAGAGTACTGCATATGTCCAAACCTTCCGCAATAGAAGCGTCTTACTCTGTCATCTCTAAAGTGGTTAAATCTTTTGCCACTTTGATGATAATGCTGTGGCTGCCACCCACAATGTCTTCTTCTTCCATAGTTGGAATATCTTCTTCTGTACTGATGTTGTCTTCTAGGCTGTCTCCTATGGTGATGAGGCTTCCTTCTTCCATAGTTATGAGGCACAACATTACTGTATCCATATCCATAACCATACCAGTTTTCCTGATGTTGAGACCTCTGATGAGACATGTTCTGCTTGAACCTGACAGCTTGCATGCTCTGGTGATATTGGGGAGGCATATACTGACTAGCTCCTTAAGGCTGCATCTTCCTCTGATGGGGACTATTCTTTTTCTCAACATTCTGAGGCTGAACAACCTTCTTAGGGGTAGGATCATGTCTCTTTGTTTGAAACATTGGTTGGGACACCTCCTCCTTTGCTCCTGAAGTGCTTGCTTCAGCAAAAACCTTTTTCTCAGCCACAAATCCTATACCTGACTTATCACCAGCAACCTTTTCAGTCTGAAGAATCTTATCAAGTGTGTCTGTACCACAACTCAGCATCCTAACAGACTTGGTCATATGATCAAGGTGAGCTTTAACCAGTACAACTTCATTTTCCAGATCAGCTTTTTCATTCTCAAGCTGAGCAATCTGTTGCTTGTGGCACTTGTTTTCTTGACAAATCTCAGCACTTTTTAAACACAGCTCTTGATAAGTAGATGCTAACTCCTCATAAGTTATTTCTCCATCACTAGAATCATCATTTGAAACAACAACTCCTGTTAAAGCTCTAACATGCTTTGCTGACTCACCTTCACTTTCACTATCAGAGTCAGACCAGGAAACTGTCATGCCCTTCTTCTGCTTTTTCAAGAAGGTGGGACATTCTTTCTTGACATGTCCATACCCTTCACACTCAAAGCACTGAACTCCTTTATCTTGGGCAGTTTTCTCTTCATCCTTCTCTTTTGACTTGCTGGTGTCAGAAGATATGTTCTTGACATTAGGCCTGGAGTTATTATTCATTCTCTTGAACACTTTGTTGAACAGTCTTCCCAACATAACTATGGCCTGAGATAGATCCTCCTGGGATTCAGAACTCTTTCCTTTTTCTTCTTCATCATTTAACACCAGGGCTATACTCTTTGGCTTCTTTTCTGGTTCTTCCTCATTCAACCCAAGCTCAAAAGTTTGAAGAGATCCAATGAGCTCATCAACCCTCATCTGGCTGATGTCTTGTGCTTCTTCAATGGCAGTCACCTTTATCTTGTACCTCTTAGGAAGTGACCTAAGAATCTTCCTTACAAGCTTTTCATCTGACATCTTTTCACCAAGAGCACTGGAAGCATTAGCCAGCTCAAGAACACTCATGTGGAAGTCTTGAATAGTCTCATCTTCCTTCATCTTCAGGCCTTCAAATTTTGATGTTAAAAGCTGAAGTCTTGACATCTTAACTCTAGATGTTCCTTCATGTGTAGCCTGCAAAATATCCCACGCTTCCTTAGCAACTTCACAGGTATTGATTAACCTGAAGATATTCTTATCCACTCCATTGAAGATTGCATTTAGAGCTTTGGAATTTCCAAGGGCAAGCTCATCTTCTTCCTTGGTCCACTCTTCTTCAGGTTTTGGCTTTGAGGTGCCTTCTTTATCTTTGCCAGCATCATCCTTCTCACACATGACAGTTGCTTTCCACTCTTTAATAACAGCCTTCCAAGCCCTGCTGTCCAAGGATTTTAAGAAAGTGGTCATCCTTGGCTTCCAATAGTCATAATTGGATCCATCCAAAATAAGGGGTCTGTTAACGAATCCTCCAACTTCTTTGTCCATCTTTACACCAGAAAGTAACTTCCCTAGATCTCACCCAGAGACAGACAGGATGCCTGCTCTGATACCAATTGAAATTTTGGTATCATACGTGTGATGTTAAGGTGCGATGTCACAACAACACACTCTGCACAATGGACAGTCAATAACAGTAACAAATTAACACAAGGAATTGTTCACCCAGTTCGGTCTAACTACCTACGTCTGGGGGCTACCAAGCCAGGGATGAAATTCACTACTTGTAGAATTAATTTACAGACTCAACAACCCAGTTGACAATCTCCTAAACTTAATTCCTACTAGTGACTTTCTACCTAAGAAACCACTTAGATATGAGAACACTACTCAATCCCTAAAACACTCAAAGAACAACCTCTTTGAGAAACCTTGATCCTGCTTCACAGCTTTGATCAAGTTACACAACTCTCTTTGCTTAACTGCTTTAGAGAGGACAGAACACAACTCACCAATTCACACTAGAATGGTGTATACAAAAATACGCACAAAGACAATGTTTAACCTCCAGTTAAAGCTCCCCATCTTCTGTCTGTTTTATGTACTTTTTCCTTTGGTCTTGTGCGCTTTATATAGCTCCTTGAATTGGTCTTGGACCTGCTACAATTTCTGACCTGATTTGTTATTTAAAACTGAATATTTAAAACAGATTTTCTCCTAAAATCTTTTTAAATCTTCAACCTTTTAAATCTCCTACAAATCTGCACCAGATCTCCTATGCAGCAGAAAATAGCTATCCCAAGATATTCGCATCCAATGAGACAGCTTGATCTCCACAATTCCAGCTAACATGTAACCCTAACAACATCACCTGATGTTATTAATTCTGCAGATCTAATGTCACAACATCGCCATGTGACATCAGACATCCAACTTCAGCAAATTAAATACTTAACACAACCCAGTGTTAAATCTCAATGTTGCAACATCACCACCTTGACATCAACATTGAACATACTTTGTTTTACCAAAATTCCAGCCAATCCAAGAACTAACAATTATGATTAAGAGAAAACAAAATTAAGAGACGAATAGACTTTAACTTAGAAACTGGTGCAAAGTTCTTAGTATAGTCAATCCCCTCTTGCTGACTATAACCTTGTGCCACTAGTCTGACCTTATTCCTTACCACTTCTCCTTTTTGTTCAGCTTGTTTCTGAAGACCCATTTTGTCCCAATGACATGAAATCCTTTGGGTATAGGCACAAGATCCCAAACATCATTTCTAGAGAATTGGTTCAATTCTTCTTGCATTACCAAAATCCACCCGGTGTCCATAAGTGTTTCATCAACAGATGTAGTTTTATAAGGGACGCCAAACCTAGAAGCGTCTCTTCAAAAGGTTTGAATGAGGATCTTATTCTGTCTGGTTAAGTCTTATTTCCCATAATCAATTCTTCAGAGTTTGAGAATCTTTGTTTGTGCTTCCTCAGAGGTGTCTAAGTATCAAGAGCTTCTGGTTGAATAGCTCTAGAGTATTTAGCCTCATATTCTTTAGCTTTTGATTCTTTTTCTTTAGAGCCTGAATATGTAATCTCCAAATCTGCAAACTTCTCAACTAACTTTGAATTTTCAAGGTCAAGCTTATCATTATATCTAACATGAATTGATTCCTCAAAAATTCATGTTTAAGTGTTATATGCTCTATAGTCTTTAGAGCGTTCGGAGTATCCTAGCATTATACACTTTTGTTCCTTAGAATCAAACTTGTTCAGATTGTCCTTAGTGTTCAGATTGTCCTTAGTGTTCAGAATAAAACAATCACAACCAAAGGGATAAAAGTATGAAATGTTGGGTTTTCTATTCTTCCAATTTCATAAGGAGTCTTACCCAGAATATGTCTGATAGAGATCCTGTTCTGAATGTAACACGTTGTGTTAACTTCCTCTGCCCACTTTGTTGTGGAGTTATAGGGCAGGAGAAATCATGGGAAATGCCATTTTCATCAAATAGTTTCTCAAACTGCTTATTCTCAAATTCACCACCATGATCACTTCTGACTTTAACAATTTTAAATTCTTTCTCATTTTGCACTTGAGAGCAGAAGCTAGAAAACATAGAATGTGACTCATCCTTCTGTCTTAAGAATCCAACCCATGTCCATCTACTGTAGTCATCTACAATGACTAAACCATACTTCTTACCATTGACAGAAGCAGTTTTCACTGGTCCAAAAAGGTCAATGTTCAAGATTTCCAAAGGCCTAGAGGCAGAAATAACATTCTTTGCTTTGAAACAAGTTTTTGAAAACTTGCCTTTCTGACATGCTTCACAAAGATCATCGGAAGAGAACTTGAGATTTGGAAGGCCTCTGACTAGATTAAGCTTATTTAGCAAAAAAATCCTCCTCATGCTAACATGGACCAATAGTTTATGCCAGACCCATTACTCTTCATTAACAGACATGAGACATTTTACATTCTGATTTTTAAGATCAGAAAGTCTAATTTTATAAATGTTATTTTTCCTCTTTCCATTAAAAAGAATACAACCATCCTTCTGACTAACAACTTTATAAGACTTTTGATTAGAGATGATATCATAACCATTGTCACTTAGTTGACTTATGGACAATAAGTTATGCATTATACCATCAACTAATAAAACATTAGTAATAGAAGGGAGAAAACCATTACCAACTATTTTGGAGCCTATGACCTTCCCTTTCTAATCACCTCTCAAACCCACGAAGCCACATGGCTTAAGTTCTAGATCTTGAAACATATGCCTTTTTCCCGTCATGTGTCGTGAGCACCTAGAGTTCAGGTACCATGATTGGTGTTTTAACTATGCAGCTAAGGATGTCTGCAACATATATTATCTTCTCCTTAGGTACCCAGATCTTCTTTGGTCCTTTCTGGTTAGTTCTCCCAGTGTGCTTAGCAAACTTGGGTCTTTGTGCAGAATAATCATTTTGTGTATGTGCATAAGAGAAATGGGAATAAAAAGCTTTTGGTTTTGCCTTTTATTTTGCAATAGGTTTTTCTTTAGGGATATAACCAATTCCTTTTTTTTCCCATTTTTGCTAACTCAATAGATCATTGAATCCATTTTACTTCTATTTATGTTTCTAGCCAGAAATATCTGAAAAAGATTTGTCATATTTCTATATGACATTTTCAGAATCCAAAGGAGCTTATGAAATAATTTCTTCCTCAAGTTTAGAACTTTTTCTTTAAAGGGCAGAGTTTTTTATTTTTCAGAATAAAGTTTTCTTCATTTCAGAGCGGAGAAATCTTTCTTAAGCTTACTATCTGCTTTAGATTCAGATACATGGGATTTTTTCAATTCCTTGTATTTGTTATGAAGCTTATGATATTTTTCTATAATTTCAGAAAGACAAGATTCTAGTTCAGAATGAGATAAGTTAGGAAATACCTCTTCAAAGTCTGACTCAGATTCTAATTTGGATTCCGACTTTGTTTTATCTTCTGGTGCTTATGTACATGCCATCAGCGCCACTTTAGCTTTCTCTTCCTTAGAGTCATCTTCTGAAGAATTCAAATCATCCCAAGTAGCCATCAGACCTTTCTTCTTCCCTATGAAGTCTTTCTTTTTGGGTCCGTCTTTCTTCAGCTTGGGACATTCATTCTTGTAGTGACATGGCTCCTTGCACTCGAAACAAGTAATGTCTTTGGCAACACCTGAACTCTTCTGTCTAGATGTAAAATCAAAGCGACCAGATGTCTTTCTTGATCATCTGAACTTACAATGTATTTTCTTCCAGAGTTGATTAACTCTTATAGAGAGAAGAGACAACTCATTTTCTTCTTCAGAATCTTCTTCAAATTTCTCTTCTTCTTCAGCTTGAAAGGCTTTAGTCTTTTCAGAACTTCCCATAGATTTCATAGCCACAAAATTAATTTTTCTTTGAGGCTCATCCTCTTCAAGCTCTATCTCGTGACTTCTCAAGGAACTTATGAGTTCTTCAAGAGAGGTGTTGTTCGGATCCTTAGACAACTCCAGCGTAGTTACCACAGGCCTCTATCTTTTGGGTAAGCTTCTGATAATCTTCTTAACATAACATGTAGTAGAGTAACCTTTATCCAAAACCTTCAGTCCTGCAACTAGATTCTGAAACCTTGAGAACATGTTCTCAACTATTTCATCATCCTCCATTTTGAAGGCTTCATACTTCTGTATCAAGGCAAGCACCTTGGTTTTTTTCACTTAAGCATTTCCTTCATGAGTCATCTTCAATGAGTCAAATATATACTTAGTTTTAACTCTATTTGTGATCTTCTCATACTCAACATAAGATATAACATTCAACATAATGGTTCTAGCTTTGTGATAGTTCTTGTAATCTTTCTTTTGTTGCTCAATCATCACTCTTTTTTCTAACTTGTTACGACTATTATCAATAGAATGTGTTTATCCATCAACCACCATATCCCATAGATCCATACTATGACCAAGAAAGAAACTTTCAATTCTATCTTTCCAATAGTCAAACTTTTCTCCATCAAAGACTGGGGTTTGGCACTATAATGATCTCTGTCATTGTTAACAACGGGTTCAGCTGGTGGAGTGACTCCTACCATTGTGTTTCAAAAAAAATCTCAATCTTTATCTGACACGATAAAGTGTTTAATAAACAATCAATACCAGAATTAGAGCTCTAATTCCAATTGAAGGTAAAGGGAAACACAAGAAAAAGGGGGGGGAGGGGGGGGGGGGGGGGGTTGAATTGGGTTTCTAAAACTGAAATATTTTTCTACCCAACACAACAGTGCGGAAAATAAAAATAAAAATAATGAAACAATTATTTTTATCCTGGTTCGCTGTTAATGAAGCTACCTCTAGTCCACCCGTCAAGGTTATTTTACCTTATCAACAAGGACTTAATCCACTATAACCAAACTGATTACAACCACAAAGACTAACTTTCAATGTCTTCTTAAATAATTCTGACTAAACCTTAGCCACTCAAGGAAATACAATCACAAGATTGAAATACAAAGTGTGTTTACAAGTTACTTCTATGAAAGCAGAATACAGAGATACATTACAAAAGTATCTCACACAATATTTTCTATGAAGAATATGAACAAAAGTTCCTTGTGTGTTTATTTTTCTCTCAAAGTATTCACAGTATGCTATGTTCACGTAAGAATGATATTCTATCAAAGTTGGCTATCTTTCCATTCTTCCAAGTCTCCTTTGTATAGGCATGAAGAGGTCTATTGGAGGGTAGAATAAGAAATCACAAACGCAGATGTATACTTGCGTAACGGTCTGTGAAAAATGGGATACACAATGGTACAATGGCACAGTCCTTTCCCTACAAATCAGTGTAGTGGAAAGACTATTTGATCTTGTACAATGTACTATTTCCCATGTAAAACCTTTTTGAACTTATCTTTAAATATTCAGGGGTGTCACACCCTAATTTTTGACCCTAAAATTTGGTACTTTTCCATGTCGTATATTTCGTATCGATCATTTTAGTGTA
Organism: Lathyrus tuberosus; assembly: GCA_022829125.1. Lineage (NCBI taxonomy): Eukaryota > Viridiplantae > Streptophyta > Magnoliopsida > Fabales > Fabaceae > Lathyrus > Lathyrus tuberosus. Next base: position 9,605,936 of record JALAZF010000210.1, read on the forward strand.
TTTGATTTATTTATTTTTTAGATCACTTGCGCGTCCAATTTTTTATTTATTTGAGGCCCGTTTATTTTACTTTTTTTAACTAATATTATTTAGAATAAATAATTATAATAATCAGCATTTTATTTTAATTTTATTTTAAATATTTATTTTTATTTTTATTTTTATTTTTAATTTTAATATCATTTAGAATAAACAAATAGGATAATTTAGTATTTTGTTTCGATTTCATTTTAAAAAAGCTTATTTTTATTTTATTTTAGATTTAACTAATATTTAGAAAAATAAATGGGATTTTATTTCTATCTTAGACTTATTTTAACTAATTAAGTTGTTTAAATTTTATTTAATTTTAATAATATTCATTTGGGCCTCAAATTGGATATTAGGGGCATTATTGGCAACTAAAAGTTAACCCTAGTTTTAGTCTCTATATATTGTTGTGTTGCTGAATGAAAAAGGGGGGATCACATACAAAAAAAAGCCATCACAGAATCCACAAAAAAAAAACACAAGAATCATCAAAATCACAAGATACACAAACCTTCCCCACTTCACAAAATCTTACACGCATAGCAGTGAAAAGGAATTTATACTAGTATTGACAGAAAAGGTTCACGCAGAGAGGGAGATTCACAGAACAAATTCATCTACACACAGAGCAACGTAGCAGAAATCACAGACGAATCATACACGAGTCACAGAGTAGAAGAAAAACCCGAGTTAGCTTCGAAGTGGCTTCACGATCCGCAACCGCTGTACGTCCGCCGTGATCCGCCCTTGACGACGACCCATCGCCCTCCACGACGCCCTCCAGAGTCGTTACGCAACCGCCCCGTAGCCTCCGGCAAAGCGCCCACTGAGCCTCGCGTCTCCGTGTAAAACCACCAGTCACCGCGGTCGTTAATTCTTCGTTTTCGACGGTACGATCCCTTTTGTTCTTTAACCATTCATTTTGAATTATGTTTGAATGTTGGAGATGAGAAAGATTTTTGTGAATACATTTGCTGTTGTTCAAAAGAGAACGATAGAGAAAGCAGTGAGAGCGATTGAGAGAGAGGGCAAGTAAAGAGATTTGACGAGAGAGAGAAACGTGAGAATTAGGTTGTGTTTCGTTTACTTTGTTGCTGATTTCTTTTGATCCTGATGGTATTGTTGCTGTGGGCTAGACGGGTTGGAAAGAACCCGGTCCATTTTCTTTTTATTTTTTATTTTTAATTTATTATTTGTATTTCTTTTATTTCATTATTTACTTTCATTTTATATTTTGAGAAATAGGATTTTGGTTAAGAAAACTTGTGCATTTATTTCTGATAGAAAAATAAATAAAATAAGATTAAAAAAAAATGTAGTTTTTAATTAGATTAAAAATAAATAAAATATGTAGTTATCTTTTGATTAAAAAAAGGGGAATTTTACTTTTCTTTTGATTCTTATTCTAACTATTCTCTCACTCATATCTTGCACTAATGATGTAACAATGTTATGTTGATCTTTGTTCTTCGCCTGTATATTCAAACCATTTTTTTAAAATAAACTCTCGATTCACATCGAGCCATTTTCTTCCCTTGTAAGTCGATTGCTTTTTAAGCATCGCCATCAACCTTTAGGTCCTTTCCCTTAGCACATACCCTTAGCAAACAAGCGATAAATAACATAAATAATAACAAGAGGTTCCCGTAGAGTACTACGGACGTTTAGGATGCTAATACCTTCCCTAGGCGTAACTAACCCCCGAACCTTAGATCTCTTAGGTTTTTTTCGTTCTTTAAACCTTTTCTTTGGATAAAATAAAGACCGGTGGTGAATTATGAATTATGATTCAAGTTAATCCAATAGCTTGATATCCGATCCCCACCGCGACAGAAATGGCGACTTCACTGGGGATGTTTAGAGGGTTTCCCCTGACTTGTTTATATTTATGTTATTTATTTTCTTGTTTGCGTATATATCTTAATATCTGTATATATACCTGTTCTGCTTGGGTTTTCTGTGTGCAGGGTTACTGTTTGTGTGGTGAGATAAGTCCTACACCCGGACTAGAGTGAAATTAAGATAGGAAAGCAGTGAGAATTCAAGGATACTTTGACAGAGTTGATTCCTGGAAAAGTGAATTGAGACTTCACCACTCAGTCTAGACCCTCTCGAATAAAATATTTGTCCAACGAGTTCATTCGTGAAGATGATATGGTTTCGATCTAAAGGCCGTCGGGACTGGGGACCGTAGTTACCTTTAACCCAACTTGGCCTATTAGGATGTAGTGCGGGGACCATGCGGGAGTCTATTTCTGCAATAGTCGCTACGCGATACTACACTCAGACAAGATTCTCTTGAGAATATTATTGACTACCAAGTGATTTGGAAAATCGATAATATCCGAAAGATGGATTGTAGACTCTGGGAAATTTGTAGAACCCGTTCGGCAGGTACATTTGAAACCATAGTACACACCTATTGGGAAGGGTAGACCATGGCTCCATGCTCGTGATCTTCAAACCTAAGCCTTGGCTTGTTTGCCTGTATATGTGTATATGTGTATACCTGTGTTTATGCATCCATTCATGCATTCATGATTTACCATTCGGTTTCAAGAAACTCAATTGTTCTTTCCCTTGCAAAATCAATAAAAAATCATGGATTATAAAATGAAACTTTTTTTCCAAAATGTTTGCAACCTAATTTTGAGATCCTTGAAACCATTGCATTGCATCACATATCATTTGCATCTTTGCATTGCATCCGTTGGTCCGAAAGCTCATTTCCAGTTGTCTTCATCTTCCAGTGTCACCTGTAAGTTGTCAAGCTGATTCCTCGACACAAATACCAGACTAGAGCTAACTATAGACGCATAATGTCAGAGCAAGAAGCACATAACACTGAGATCCGAATGGAGATCGACGACCTTAAGTCAAGCATGGCAAAGCTCACTAAAATGCTCCAAGTTTTGATTGCTAGAGGAGAGCAACCCCAAAGGACTGTCATCCAGGAAGTTTCAAGCGCTGATCCTCCACCGGTTCAAATGCCACCTTCAACTTCGCCAGAGTTTGGGTTACTTCACAACTACTCTCCACTTCTTGCATCTACTTCTATGATTGGTCAAACTTCCAGACCAGTGTTTCAAGCTCCAGTTTTCTACGAGCCTAGACCTGTGGTTACTGCTCCACGACCAGCTCCTCAACGTCCAACTGTAGGACATAATCGGTACCGTAATAGGAATAATTTTGATCCTATTCCGATGACATATACTGAATTATATCCTGGTCTGGTTCAGAAAGGTTTGATTACTACAAGGCCTTTGCCTCCTCCTCCAAATCCTCTTCCAGCCGGCTATAGGGCTGATCTTCATTGTAAATTCCATCAAGGTGGTGCAGATCATAATTTAGAAGGTTGCTTTGCGTTGAAGGCTAGAGTACAAGAGCTGATCAGAATTGGTATTCTCTCCTTTCGTGACACCAATCCAAATGTCAAGAACAATCCTTTGCCAGAGCACGCTAAGTGAAGCTTCAGTCAACTTCAGCAGACTTCAGTGTTTCAGACGGGACAACTCACCCTTGTTTCTGATTAGTCACTAGACCACGTTTCTTATTATTTACATTTTCCTTATTTTGTGTTAGTTGTTTGCTTTCAAATTATGTTTTGTACTTTCATAATTAATAAAATGAGCAGTGCAACTTTTAATTCAATTCATTTTGTCCATTATTTACATCTTTATGCTTTCTTAAAAAAACAAAAAACAAAAAAACAAAAAAAAATATTTTATCTCTTTTCCACTTTCCTTCTGATTATGCTAAGATTGGAGGGAGGATGATGAAAACGTAAATACCCATAATTGTTGTTGGTATGCTTTCAAATCAAAACTTTGCTGAGGATGTAAGGCATTGTTTCAATTCCTAAACACTGGAGAAGTAAGGAAGATAATCCCTCGTCAACCCCTTTGAGCCTTGAAGTAGGAGTTTCTTTTCTTTACAAATAAAAACCCGCAATCTTAACCTGGGGCAGGGTAGTTCTCAGTTAACTGGATTGTGCATTCAAATACAAGAGTTTCATGCAAGACATCTTTCAACAAAAAGGTTGCATTCTCAATTTTTCCTTCGCACGCAACAAGCAAGTGTCGAAGATGCCTTTCAAGTCAAAAGTCGATGATGGTTCGTCGTAATCATTAAGCCAGGTAGTCACTTTCTTTCAAAAAAAGAAGAAAGATAAAAATCAAAAAAGGAAAAAGCCTGCTAAGTCGAAACCTATGAAGGAGACTTAGGCAAAAAAATGGGGGCATCCCGCTGACTGTAAGATTCACGAGAAACAGTTCAGGCAAAAGTTAGGGAAAGTCCTCAATGAAAAAAACAACTAAATGTTGTAAGGAAGTAGTGACCACCATCTCAAGAGTCCATTGACTTCTGAACCATCAACATCATTATCATCAGTGCAATTCCTAACCTATGGGAACTTGAGTGCATAATTTGAGTTAACTGAGCGTAGGACTGAAGATCATCACGAAGATTGGGTGGGTACAAATAAACTTTAAGCCTTTATCTTTGTTTCTTAAACCGTGAACCAGGCCACGTTATAACCCTCAAAAGACCTAATTGAAGCAAGGTTATTTTGAAAGCATACTACAACGAGGTTGCGTAAACTGACTCCTAAAGATCTTTGCAGATCATTTTTTTGGCATCATGCCTTTTTGCTTTATCTTTCACTTTTAAATGTCTTGAACCACCGTGTTCTGACCAGTGACCCTATTGTTTTACCTCTTTCCAAAAATGATTTTGATTTCAAAAGTTGCATGAACTTTGCATTTACTATGTTTATATGAACACTCTTGTTTGCAAATTGGCTTTCCTCTTAAGGAGCTTTCAAACAGTTGAGAAACTTGGTCGGTGATCCAATCAGGGGCAAGCTCTTTCTAGATCCTGTTGAAGAATCAGATCAAGATTTGTTACAGTGCAAGTTCATCTCAGAATTGGTTTATTCATAATATCTTTCAAGACTCAGACTGGGGCAAGTTTTTCAAGTGCACAGTAATTCAGTCATTTTCAGCATCAATTCAAGCTGAAGCAGTTATCAGTTCATATACAATAGTCAACTAATCTGGGGGCAGTTTACTTGAAAGATCCCCAAGCAGCTCATTATCCTTCCTACAAGGATAATCAAATTGATACATTTTTATAAGTGTGATAACATCTTTAGTTCCAAAGCAGAATGACAGTGATCTCTGTGTTGAGGAATCAGTATTCCAGTTTTGTCTTCTCCACAAAAGAGTCGAGTCGTGTCTTCGACGTCTACATTGCATTTACATCTGCATTTGATCATATATCATCTGCATATAATTCATATACATATGCATAGCAAGAGAGTCATCCTCATTTGCACTCATTTGCATTATCCATTGGTCGTGTTGTTATCCACGTCTTACCTTTGCAGTCAAACCCCAACTCACTTGGAACCTACCAAACAAATATTTTCGCGTCTATCCAATGATTTCTTGGGTACCTCCTTGTTCATATTCGTCCAATGCTTTCTTGGGTATATCTTTGTTCACATTCATCTAAAACCATTATTAGATATTGTGATTGTACCTTTCATTCAAGGCCATTATTGGATGTCTGGTTTCTTTTCCATCTGATGTTTTTCCGGATGGGTCCCTCTATCCGATGTTCTTCCGGATATGTACTTTTGTTCTGATGTTTCTCCCAGAACATTCTTTGTGTCTATCTGACGTTCTTCCAGATATGACGTTGTGTCTGACATTTTTCCAGATGTGTCCTTTATTCTGATGTTCTTCCAGAACTTATCTGATGTTCTTCCAGAACCTGTCTGACGTTTTTCCAGACATTCATATCGATTCTGATGCTTTTTCGGAATCTATCCGATGTTTTTCCGGATATGTCTATATTTCTGATGTTCTTCCAGATTGAGTCTTTGTTATCTGATGTTCTTCCAGATATATCACCTTGTTTATCTAATGTTCTTCCGGATATGTGACTTTATTCTGATGCTTTTCCGGAATGACCTTGCTTTTACCGTCTGATGTTTTCCCAGATGTGTCTGCTCTTGATGTTTTTCCAGAGCCCTTTTATGTCTATCTGATGCTCTTCCGGATATGACCTTGTTTATCTGATGTTTTCCCAGATATGATGTTCCGTATCTGACGTTCTCCCAGATATGTCTTCCAAATCTTTATCCGTACATTTAATGCTTTTCTAAATGTTTCGGGTATATCTTCAGGATCTCTATCTTTCATTTCATATCATATCATATCATAAGGCATCTTAGGGCCAAAAAAATTGTGCATGTTTGTATTTAAGTCTCTCCTATCGCGTCGAGATGAATATTTCAATCTTCATATCTCCGGATAGAAGAAACTTAAATAGGGGCATCTGTCACACCCTAATTTTTGACCCTAAAATTTGGTATTTTTCCATGTCGTATATTTCGTATCGATCATTTTAGTGTATTTGATTTATTTTATTTTTTTCGATCACTTGCGCGTCCAATTTTTTATTTATTTGAGGTCCGTTTATTTTACTTTTTTTAACTAATATTATTTAGAATAAATAATTATAATAATCAGCATTTTATTTTAATTTTATTTTAAATATTTATTTTCATTTTTATTCTTATTTTTAATTTTAATATCATTTAGAATAAACAAATAGGATAATTTAGTATTTTGTTTCGATTTCATTTTAAAAAAGCTTATTTTTATTTTATTTTAGATTTAACTAATATTTAGAAAAATAAATGGGATTTTATTTCTATCTTAGACTTATTTTAACTAATTAAGTTGTTTAAATTTTATTTAATTTTAATAATATTCATTTGGGCCTCAAATTGGATATTAGGGGCATTATTGGCAACTAAAAGTTAACCCTAATTTTAGTCTCTATATATTGTTGTGTCGCTGAATGAAAAAGGGGGGATCACATACAAAAAAAAAAGCCATCACAGAATCCACAAAAAAAAAACACAAGAATCATCAAAATCACAAGATACACAAACCTTCCCCAATTCACAAAATCTTACACGCATAGCAGTGAAAAGGAATTTATACCAGTATTGACAGAAAAGGTTCACGCAGAGAGGGAGATTCACAGAACAAATTCATCTACACACAGAGCAACGTAGCAGAAATCACAGACGAATCATACACGAGTCACAAAGTAGAAGAAAAACCCGAGTTAGCTTCGAAGTGGCTTCACGATCCGCAACCGCTGTACGTCCGCCGTGATCCGCCCTTGACGACGACCCATCGCCCTCCACGACGCCCTCCAGATTCATTACGCAACCTCCCCGTAACCTCTGGCAAAGCTTCCACTGAGCCTCGCGTCGCCGTGTAAAACCACCAGTCACCGCGGTCGTTAATTCTTCGTTTTCGACGGTACGATCCCTTTTGTTCTTTAACCTTTCATTTTGAATTATGTTTGAATGTTGGAGATGAGAAAGATTTTTGTGAATACATTTGCTGTTGTTCAAAAGAGAACGATAGAGAAAGCAGTGAGAGCGATTGAGAGAGAGGGCAAGTAAAGGGATTTGACGAGAGAGAGAAACGTGAGAATTAGGTTGTGTTTCGTTTACTTTGTTGCTGATTTCTTTTGATCCTGATGGTATTGTTGTTGTGGGCTAGACGGGTTGGAAAAAACCCGATCCATTTTCTTTTTATTTTTTATTTTTAATTTATTATTTGTATTTCTTTTATTTCATTATTTACTTTCATTTTATATTTTGAGAAATAGGATTTTGGTTAAGAAAACTTGTGCATTTATTTCTGATAGAAAAATAAATAAAATAAGATTAAAAAAAAATGTAGTTTTTAATTAGATTAAAAATAAATAAAAAATGTAGTTATCTTTTGATTAAAAAAAAGGGGAATTTTACTTTTCTTTTGATTCTTATTCTAACTATTCTCTCACTCATATCTTGCACTAATGATGTAACAATGTTATGTTGATCTTTGTTCTTCGCCTGTATATTCAAACCATTTTTTAAAAATAAACTCTCGATTCACATCGAGCCATTTTCTTCCCTTGTAAGTCGATTGCTTTTTAAGCATCACCATCAACCTTTAGGTCCTTTCCCTTAGCACATACCCTTAGCAAACAAGCGATAAATAACATAAATAATAACAAGAGGTTCCCGTAGAGTACTACGGACGTTTAGGATGCTAATACCTTCCTTAGGCGTAACCAACCCCCGAACCTTAGATCTCTTAGGTTTTTTCGTTCTTTAAACCTTTCCTTTGGATAAAATAAAGTCCGGTGGTGAATTATGAATTATGATTCAAGTTAATCCAATAGCTTGATATCCGATCCTCACCGCGACAAGGGGCTTATGATATAGAGCGGATGAAGCATGCCTATAAGAAGATACCAGAGTCTGTATGAGAGAGTCTTCAAAAACTTGGTATTCAGTGTCTTGATCCAGTTCATCAGAACCCGGTCTTCAGAGTCTAGTGACACAGTTCGTCTGAGTTTGTTGAGCACAAGACTTCAAAGCTTGACAACGTCAGAGGCTTCTATAGTCAAAGTCACAATGCTTTAGATGAGTAATTTTCAGAAGCATTGAGTAAAATAGTACAGAGATTAATTGTCATGTATAACACACTTCTCTGAATTAGAGTGCACTAGGTTCAGAAACTGATGACATTACACGTCACTTCTTCAGAGTCAGAACTTATATCTAGTATTTGCACACTTAACAAAACCATTAAGGTACAAAATTGTTCTCTATAAATCAATGCATTGTTAATATCAAAACATAAGGTCGGATGCAGAACCAAATCTTGTTCTTACACTTAAGAGTGTGACAGTTGTAAGAGATCGAGTTTGGTTTGTAAGATAAACCTGTCATAAAATCTCAGTGGTTGGTTTCTTAATATTTTATTGAAAAACTTTGTTTTGGTTATTGAGATAAGCCATAAATCTTTAATCAGTTCATTATCTTAGCTTGGGGCTAAAAGTTGTCATTGGTTGGGGATAAGCATGTAAAAATCTCAAGATCATATTATATTAATACTTATGGGCATAACCTTCAAAAGCTCAAAGTTTATAGTCAAACTCTCAAGAAGACCTCTTGGGACAGAACTAGGCCAATGTTAGGCCAAACCTGTATAAATCTCAGGTGCAATCTCTTTAACCCCTTCCTTTTAATTTTTGCAATTTACTTTTATCATTTCCGCTACAATTCACTATACCAGAACTACTAATACGATCTTAATCGAGAAAAGTATAAAATTAATTACAAATTTTAATTGCCATAATTCACCCTTCTCGTGTTTAGAGTTACTCGTCCAACAATGTATACCAATGGTTTAACCGTTTTACTGTTATACTTATGTGAGTAGTTCCTTAAGGACTAATGGTCATGAGGATTGTCACATGACTAACCTTAAGTGAACCCTCTACCATTTTATTTGAGAAACAAAATTAACAATTATTTTAGAACTATGAGCTTTTAATGCAGATGCCATTTATGAAAGTAAAGACATTTTAGATATCGATCATACACTGAAAAGGGTGTGTTTCGGTACCCAAAGACAAAATTCTAGACAATTGAGTACAAGACAATGAAAGTGTCTCAAACTCAGTTGAGAAAATAATTCAACTTACCCATTATATATGTAACGCCCCGTTTTGCCAATTTTATATTATTGAGTCTTTTTGGATTATTTTATTATTATTTTATTTTATTCTCGACTTTTATGCGAAAATATGTTATTTTTCGTCGTGATTATATTTTATCGCGTTTTGGGAACATTTGCGGGATATTTGAGTGTGGGGGTATTTTGGACATTTCATAGATATTTTTACTAAGTTAGTAAGAAAGAAAAGAAAATGGAAAAGAAAAGGGAAAGAAAAATAGAGAGAAAGAAAGAAGAAAGAAGGAAAAAGAGAAGAAAAGAGGAGAAGAGAGAAAATTGGAGAAAGAGTGGAAAAATCATCAAGAACGATTTCTAGGAATCGATTAATCGGGTAAGGGTGCGAAACTCGATTATTCTATGATTGTATACGATTATGTATGTGTTTTGTTGTTGTTTTTGGATTGATTTGGAGAATATTAGTAAAACCTAGATTGTGTAAAAATTGATTAGAAATGAATTTGATTGTAGTAAAAGTCTTGTTGAATGCATTGTTGATTGTTCATACATGTTTGTGGTATGCTATTACACTTCGAATTGCTGTTTTTCTGAGTTTAGGTGAAGAAATTGGTTGATGTTGGGTTGGAAAACGCAGAAATTGTTCTGCAGAATTTTTCTGGGTATGCTCTGGCCATACGCGTAAGGGGCATGTCCATACGCGTATGAGCCAAGGCGATACGCGTATCATTGGCTTGTTTTTGGGCCAATACGCGTATGAATCTTGGCATTACGCGTAACATGGGCGAGCCATGGGCCAATACGCGTATGGGTTTTGGAACGAGGAATTTGTGAAGGAAATGGGTTCTGTCCGTACGCGTATGGACATGAGTGATACGCGTATGGACAGGAGAATGTCAAAAATGTGATTTTTCAAAATGTGTTTTCGGTTTTGTCCGTAACTTTGGTTTCGATTATCCGATTTTTGCATTCTTGGTGTCGTTGGAAAGGTATCGAACTGTACTTTGTGAATATGAGGTTTTGAGAATCGTTAGCCGATTAAATTTGGTCGGAAAATGTGAATAGTGTCGAATCTCGACTTTTGTCGTTTTTAATAGTGCGTATTTGACTTGTATTGTGTTATATGTTTGTGCTTTGGATGTGTATGCCTTATGTGCTGTTGTGATGACGATTTGTGGCCGAGAGGCAAGAAAATGCTAAGTGTGGTATATTGGTGTTTGTGGCCATTTTGGGCAATTGTGTGCATTACTTTGTGTGCACTTGAAATACATGAATATTGTTGATGCATGAGTATTTGATGTTGGCATGAGTCATTAATGTGTCAAGTATCACGATATGTATTCTTGCATAGGAAGATTCATAGATGAATCAGTTTTATAGTCTTACGCCATGAAATATTGGTAGAAGCGATTAATCCCAATTGATTGTGCGCCCTGAAATACTGGTAGAAAGCAATCGGATTGTGCGCCCTGAAATACTGGTAGAAAGCAATCCATAAACGTCGTTCGCCCTGAAATATTGGTTTATAGCGACGGGGAACATCGTAGGCCCGACGGGGAGTTACTCTATGTAACGAGCGATGATTCCAAGAGTTCCTGGGGGACTAATGAATTACAAGATTTGAAGTCGGTACCGCATGGCATGTGCATAGAGTCGTTGTGTCGGTCTATGTGCATTGCATAAATCATGAGTAATTGTGCTTGGAACGTGTTTGATTGTATTGTGAATGATTGATGTGATGTGGTATACGATAAGTGAGAATTGTACCGTGTGATATTATATGCGACTGTTGAGCATTTGTGGTGAGAATGTGTTGCTTGTGTATTTTTGTGTTAATATATATAATTTTATGCAATTATATTATGGTTGTTTTTCTCACCCTTCTGCTGTTTTATAACGCTCTATGAGGCGTTGCAGATTAGGTTTGCTGGAGGTATTCTTTTTGTGAAGCTTTGCATCTTCATTATTTTGGTCGGTCGGCTCTGATATGTGACTCCGGGTAGTTAGGGTGGCCGCGTGCTATTGTTTTGTATATCTGATGATATATTATATTTTGGTTGTACATATGCTACTTGATGTATGACAAACTGTTTATATGTGTATATGTTAATCAGATTTTAGATTTTCCGTTTTATTTCTAATTTCTGAAAAGTGGGTGTAAGGAACGAAGTTTCCTCTGTATGATTGCTACCCCACAGTTGCATATCATTATGGGCAGGTGTTGCATGTTATGTGTATATTTTGGTTACGTTGATGGGATGTCTCCTTTCTATGCCGTGTTTTCAAATGTACTCTGATCAATTTTTGAATTTTTCTTTTAACTGCTTTAAATGCATGCTAATTGGGGGTATTAGATTGGGGGCGTCACATTAAGTGGTATCAGAGCTGTTTGTGTCAGTTTGTGTCAGTTGTGGTTGTTGTGTCTGGCATATTGGGCGAGTTACGTTGGACGAGTTGTTGTTTAACCATAATTTGTTATCATTGGAAACGTTCAGATTATGGCTGGAAGACGTGATGCTGCTATGACTGCGGCCATGCAAGCTATGGCGCAGGCGATGCAGAATTTACCGAATGCTGCGGCGGACGAGGAGTCGCGTAGTATGGATAAGTTTCAGAAGAATAACCCACCGAGCTTCAATGGTACTCATGATCCTGAGGGAGCACAGATTTGGCTGAAGAAGATTGAGAAGATCTTCCGTTTCATTAAGTGTTCCGAGGATCAGAAAGTGCAGTTTGGTACTCATGTGCTGGAAAAGGAAGCTGAAGATTGGTGGATAAATGCTTCTCAGAGGTTTGAGGAGGATGAAATAGTGGTTACGTGGGCTGTGTTCAAAGATGCTTTTCTCGAAAAGTATTTTCCGGAAGATGAGAGAGGTAAGAAGGAAATTGAATTTCTTGAACTGAAACAGGATAATTCCTCTGTTGCGGATTATGCTGCTAAGTTTGAGGGACTTGTGAAGTTCTGTCCTAATTATAATACAGCGGGTTCAGAGAGGTCGAAGTGTTTGAAGTTTGTGAATGGCTTGAGGCCAGAAATCAAGCAGGGTATCGGTTATCAGGAGATAAGACAGTTTTCAGTGTTGGTGAACAAGAGTCGGATCTTTGATGAGGATAGCAAAGCACGTGCTACTCATTACAAGAATCTGAATGATAAGAAAGGAAAGGGGCAGTTCAGAGGTAGGCCTTATGTTACCCCTGTTGACAAAGGGAAACAGAAGTTTGCTTTTGATAGGAAGCCTAGTGGTGGAGGAATGAATTCTGCTGTGAAATGTTACAATTGTGGTGGTTTAGGACATCGTATATCGGAATGTAAGAGGAAAATGAATAATGTGGATATGTGTGCTAGTTGTGGTTTGAAAGGTCATGTGGCTGCTGATTGTAGGAGGAAGAATGGAGTTACATGTTATAATTGTGGGGAAGTTGGTCATGTTAGTACAAGGTGTACGAAACCAAGACAGGCTCAACCTGGAGGAAAAGTGTTTGCACTAGCAGGAACTCAGACCTCGAATGCAGATCGTTTGATTAGAGGTACTTGCTTTATTAATAATACGCCTTTAATTGCTATTATTGATACTGGAGCGACTCATTCGTTTATTTCGTCTGAGTGCGCGAAGAGTTTGAATCTTGTGTTGTCTGTGATGGGTGTTGAGATGGTTATTGATACTCCAGCGATGGGATCAGTAACTACTTCTATGGTTTGTCTAAATTGTCCTTTAGCCATTTATGGTAAAGATTTTGTGATGGATTTGGTGTGTTTACCATTGGAAGGGTTAGATGTGGTGTTGGGAATGAACTGGTTACAATTTAATCGGGTTCACATTGATTGTTATCATAAGCTAGTAAGGTTTCCTTCTCTGGAGGAAGACGAAGACTCGAGTTTCTTATCTACCAAAGAGTTGAAGAGACTTTTGGCGGATGAGGCTCAGTTGTTCGGTGTGTTTGCATCGTTGTCGGTGGAGAGTAAAGTTTCTCTTGAGGTGTTTCCTGTTGTGTGTGATTTTCCTGAGGTATTTCCTGAAGATATTTCAGATGTACCGCCGGAGAGAGAGGTGGAATTCTCGATAGATCTAGTCCCTGGTACTAGACCTGTTTCTATGGCACCTTATCGAATGTCGGCATCTGAATTGGTGGAGTTGAAAAAGCAGTTGAATGACTTACTGGAAAAGAGGTTCGTAAGACCAAGTGTTTCTCCTTGGGGTGCTCCAGTTTTGTTGGTGAAAAAGAAAGATGGGAGTATGCGATTATGTATTGATTATCGCCAGTTGAATAAAGTGACGATTAAGAACAAATATCCGCTTCCAAGGATTGATGATCTGATGGATCAGTTGGTTGGTGCTTGTGTATTTAGTAAGATTGACTTGAGATCGGGGTACCATCAGATAAGGGTGAAAGAAGAAGATATTCAGAGGACGGCCTTTAGGACACGCTACGGGCATTACGAGTTTGCTGTGATGCCGTTCGGGGTTTCTAATGCGCCTGGTGTGTTCATGGAATACATGAATCGGATTTTCCACGAGCATTTGGATCGTTTTGTGGTGGTGTTTATTGATGATATTTTAATCTATTCTAAGTCTCGTGAGGAACATGCAGAGCATTTACGTATTGTTTTGCAGGTTTTGAGAGAAAGGAAGCTTTTTGCCAAATTGTCCAAGTGTGAATTTTGGTTGTCGGAGGTGAGTTTTCTCGGGCACGTGATTTCAGGTAATGGTATTGCTGTGGATCCATCTAAAGTAGAAGCAGTTCTACAATGGGAGGCTCCTAGATCCGTTACTGAAATTCGAAGCTTTTTGGGTTTGGCTGGTTATTATCGGAGGTTCATTGAAGGTTTTTCCAAGCTAGCATTACCTTTGACGCAGTTGACTTGTAAGGGCAAAGCGTTCATTTGGGATATTCAGTGTGAAGAGAGTTTTTGTGAGCTGAAGAGAAGATTGACGACAGCTCCGATTCTTATTTTACCTAATCCTAATGAACCATTCGTTGTGTATTGTGATGCTTCTTTAATTGGTTTGGGTGGTGTTTTGATGCAGGAAGGTAAAGTTGTAGCTTATGCTTCAAGGCAATTAAGAGTTCATGAGAAAAACTATCCTACTCATGATCTTGAATTAGCTGCTGTGGTTTTTGTGTTAAAGATTTGGAGACACTATCTCTATGGTGCGAGGTTCGAAGTCTTTAGTGATCATAAAAGCTTGAAATATCTATTTGATCAGAAAGAGTTGAACATGAGGCAACGGAGATGGTTGGAATTCTTGAAAGACTACGACTTTGGCTTGAATTACCATCCTGGTAAAGCTAATGTGGTAGCCGATGCATTGAGCCGTAAGTCTTTGCATATGTCCGCATTGATGGCGAAAGAGTGGGAACTTTTGGAATCATTTAGAGACTTGAGTTTAGTTTGCGAAGTGACATCGGTGAGTGTGAGACTTGGTATGTTGAAAGTTACGAATGAGTTTTTGTTGTCGATTTGTGAGAAACAAAAGCTGGATTTGAAATTTGTTGATTTGATGATGAACGAGAATGAGGATTTCAAGGTTGATAAGTTTGGCGTTTTGAGATTTCGTGATCGTATTTGTATTCCTGACGATGCGGAGTTGAAAAGAATGATTTTGGAGGAAGGACACCGGAGTATTTTAAGTATTCATCCCGGAGCGAATAAAATGTACCAAGATTTGAGGAAGATTTTCTGGTGGTCTGGTTTGAAAAGAGATGTGGCTCAATTTGTTTATGCTTGTTTAACTTGTCAGAAATCGAAAGTGGAACATTTGAGGCCTAGTGGTTTGTTGCAACCATTAGACATTCCTGAGTGGAAATGGGATAGCATTTCGATGGATTTTGTAACGGGGTTACCGAATACTCAGCGAGGGCATAATGCTATTTGGGTGATTGTGGATAGGCTGACTAAATCGGCACATTTCATTCCGATTGACATCAGTTTTTCTTTGGAGAGGTTAGCTGAGATTTATGTCGGTGTGGTTGTGAAATTGCATGGTGTCCCGTTGAGCATTGTTTCTGATAGAGATCCGAGGTTTACATCGAGATTTTGGGAGAGTCTACAGAAGGCTTTGGGTTCTAGATTGAAGTTGAGTTCGGCTTATCATCCGCAGACGGATGGTCAGACCGAAAGAACTATTCAGTCTTTGGAGGATTTGTTGAGATCGTGTGTTTTGGAACAAGGTGGTACGTGGGACAGTTATCTTGCTTTGGTTGAGTTCACGTACAATAACAGTTTCCATTCTAGTATTGGAATGGCACCTTTTGAGGCTTTATATGGGCGAAGATGTCGAACGCCGTTGTGTTGGCACGAAACAGGTGAGAGTTCTGTGGTTGGACCGGAATTGGTGCAACAGACGACGGAAAAGGTAAAGTTTATTCGTGAGAAAATGAAGGCTTCTCAGAGTAGGCAGAAGAGTTATCATGATAAGAGACGGAAGGATCTTGAGTTTCAAGAGGGTGATCACGTATTTCTGAGGGTTACGCCGGTTACGGGTGTTGGTCGTGCTTTGAAATCTAAGAAACTTACTCCTCGATTTATTGGTCCTTACCAGATATCTGCGAGAGTTGGTGCTGTAGCGTATCGGGTGGCGTTACCGCCGAATCTGTCGAATTTGCATGATGTGTTTCATGTTTCGCAGTTGCGGAAGTATGTTTCAGACCCTTCACATGTGATTCCTATGGACGAGGTTGAGGTAAGAGATAACCTTACGGTCGAGACTTTACCAGTTAGTATTTTGGATCGCGAGGTGAAGCGGTTGAGGGGTAAAGAGATTGCACTTATGAAAGTGGCGTGGGGAGGCGCTGCTGATGGTAATCTGACGTGGGAGTTGGAAAGTAGGATGCGGGAGTCGTATCCAGAGTTGTTTGAATCAGGTAAGATTTTCGAGGACGAAAATTTCTAAGTGGGGGAGAATTGTAACGCCCCGTTTTGCCAATTTTATATTATTGAGTCTTTTTGGATTATTTTATTATTATTTTATTTTATTCTCGACTTTTATGCGAAAATATGTTATTTTTCGTCGTGATTATATTTTATCGCGTTTTGGGAACATTTGCGGGATATTTGAGTGTGGGGGTATTTTGGACATTTCATAGATATTTTTACTAAGTTAGTAAGAAAGAAAAGAAAATGGAAAAGAAAAGGGAAAGAAAAATAGAGAGAAAGAAAGAAGAAAGAAGGAAAAAGAGAAGAAAAGAGGAGAAGAGAGAAAATTGGAGAAAGAGTGGAAAAATCATCAAGAACGATTTCTAGGAATCGATTAATCGGGTAAGGGTGCGAAACTCGATTATTCTATGATTGTATACGATTATGTATGTGTTTTGTTGTTGTTTTTGGATTGATTTGGAGAATATTAGTAAAACCTAGATTGTGTAAAAATTGATTAGAAATGAATTTGATTGTAGTAAAAGTCTTGTTGAATGCATTGTTGATTGTTCATACATGTTTGTGGTATGCTATTACACTTCGAATTGCTGTTTTTCTGAGTTTAGGTGAAGAAATTGGTTGATGTTGGGTTGGAAAACGCAGAAATTGTTCTGCAGAATTTTTCTGGGTATGCTCTGGCCATACGCGTAAGGGGCATGTCCATACGCGTATGAGCCAAGGCGATACGCGTATCATTGGCTTGTTTTTGGGCCAATACGCGTATGAATCTTGGCATTACGCGTAACATGGGCGAGCCATGGGCCAATACGCGTATGGGTTTTGGAACGAGGAATTTGTGAAGGAAATGGGTTCTGTCCGTACGCGTATGGACATGAGTGATACGCGTATGGACAGGAGAATGTCAAAAATGTGATTTTTCAAAATGTGTTTTCGGTTTTGTCCGTAACTTTGGTTCCGATTATCCGATTTTTGCATTCTTGGTGTCGTTGGAAAGGTATCGAACTGTACTTTGTGAATATGAGGTTTTGAGAATCGTTAGCCGATTAAATTTGGTCGGAAAATGTGAATAGTGTCGAATCTCGACTTTTGTCGTTTTTAATAGTGCGTATTTGACTTGTATTGTGTTATATGTTTGTGCTTTGGATGTGTATGCCTTATGTGCTGTTGTGATGACGATTTGTGGCCGAGAGGCAAGAAAATGCTAAGTGTGGTATATTGGTGTTTGTGGCCATTTTGGGCAATTGTGTGCATTACTTTGTGTGCACTTGAAATACATGAATATTGTTGATGCATGAGTATTTGATGTTGGCATGAGTCATTAATGTGTCAAGTATCACGATATGTATTCTTGCATGGGAAGATTCATAGATGAATCAGTTTTATAGTCTTACGCCATGAAATATTGGTAGAAGCGATTAATCCCAATTGATTGTGCGCCCTGAAATACTGGTAGAAAGCAATCGGATTGTGCGCCCTGAAATACTGGTAGAAAGCAATCCATAAACGTCGTTCGCCCTGAAATATTGGTTTATAGCGACGGGGAACATCGTAGGCCCGACGGGGAGTTACTCTATGTAACGAGCGATGATTCCAAGAGTTCCTGGGGGACTAATGAATTACAAGATTTGAAGTCGGTACCGCATGGCATGTGCATAGAGTCGTTGTGTCGGTCTATGTGCATTGCATAAATCATGAGTAATTGTGCTTGGAACGTGTTTGATTGTATTGTGAATGATTGATGTGATGTGGTATACGATAAGTGAGAATTGTACCGTGTGATATTATATGCGACTGTTGAGCATTTGTGGTGAGAATGTGTTGCTTGTGTATTTTTGTGTTAATATATATAATTTTATGCAATTATATTATGGTTGTTTTTCTCACCCTTCTGCTGTTTTATAACGCTCTATGAGGCGTTGCAGATTAGGTTTGCTGGAGGTATTCTTTTTGTGAAGCTTTGCATCTTCATTATTTTGGTCGGTCGGCTCTGATATGTGACTCCGGGTAGTTAGGGTGGCCGCGTGCTATTGTTTTGTATATCTGATGATATATTATATTTTGGTTGTACATATGCTACTTGATGTATGACAAACTGTTTATATGTGTATATGTTAATCAGATTTTAGATTTTCCGTTTTATTTCTAATTTCTGAAAAGTGGGTGTAAGGAACGAAGTTTCCTCTGTATGATTGCTACCCCACAGTTGCATATCATTATGGGCAGGTGTTGCATGTTATGTGTATATTTTGGTTACGTTGATGGGATGTCTCCTTTCTATGCCGTGTTTTCAAATGTACTCTGATCAATTTTTGAATTTTTCTTTTAACTGCTTTAAATGCATGCTAATTGGGGGTATTAGATTGGGGGCGTCACAATATACATATCAAATTCTTCTTGCAACATCATTGAAAATTCTTCACATAAGTCCTTATTTGGTTAACTAAATATGATGTCATCAACATATATTTGAACGAATAAGGTGTGATCTTTGACCCTCTTGATGAACAAAGTAGTATCAACCTTTCCTTTTTCAAATTCTATTTCACATAGAAAGTTGGTATGTCAATCATACTAAGCCCTTGGTGCTTGCTTTAAGCCATAAAGAGCTTTTTTCAACTTGTACACATGTGAAGGATAATTATACCATTCTCATCAAGCTTGTTCTTAAACACCCATTCTTCAACAATAATGTGTTTACCATTAGGTCTAGGAACAAGTTCCCAAACTTTGTTTCTTTTGAATTGGTTTAGTTCTTCTTGCATGGCAAGTATCCATTGGTGATCCTCTAAGGGTTCATTAATATCTGAAAGTTCTATTTGAGAGACAAACGCCATGTTCAAGAAATCATTCTTGAGATTGAGAACTGTAAATAATCCTTTGCTAATGTCACCTATGACGTTGTCGATTGAGTGGTCACGATGGGTTCTCCATTTTTGAGGAAGATCACTTTGGTTCTGCTCTTGTTGAATAATTTTATCTTGGTGTTCAGATTGTTCAACATGATCATCTTTGACATTATTTTAAATTGGTAATTCTATTATATCATCATTGTCGCACCTCAAAAAATGAGAACACAACCTCACAAAGCGCAATTGCATGCTCCCAGAATGGACTGAATATATTCGCCACCGAACTTTATATATTCCCAAAGAGGGAAAAGGGAAATATCGATAAAACCCAAAAAGAACGACAATGGTTGTGCTCGTCGCAACCAAATCAGGGTTCGAGAGTCGGTTACGCAAGGGGAAGGTATTATCACCCCTTACATCCGTTGTACTCAACGGGAAACATTTAGTTAGTGTCGAATGAACGTTAGCGTGATGTTAGTTTCCAATTTTAGACTTATTTGAGCGAGAAAAAGAGAGAAACGGGAAATGCTTTTTTTTAATGTGTGAAGGACTAAGCAAAGATTTTTAGTGGGTGCCTGACGAGACTTTGAATCTCGCTCCTACGTATCTCCGAGTGCAATAGGGAACTCAAGCCTTACGTAGTTCTGGGTAGAAAACATTTGTTTGTTGGTTGCTTTTAAGGAAATCTATTTTGTATCAATTGACGGAAAACATTGTTTTACCGAAAACATGTGAGGAGCGGGCGTTTTCATCACATTGAATGAATTTCTACATATCAACATTCACGGGAAACGCTACTTATCTCAACTTAAGGGTTATGGATGAAGCATTATCTTGCATCAACTCGAAACAAAATACCTTTCATTTATTAAAATATTTTTAAGATTAATCGCACAACGGCGATAAAAGAGTTTGATTGGTTGGATGTTTTATAAGTGAATGACGAATGCTTGAAGAGAACGAGACATAAGCCTCGGGATCAATCAATCGGGGTTCCACTAGAATGCTAGACTCCAATGGTCATTTTTCATTCAAAGTTAATAAGAAATTTTTTTAATGGACACTGAGCGCTTGATAAGAATAAGACGTATGTCTCGAAATCAATTGTTCAAGGGTTCCACTAGAATGCTAGATTTCAACGGTCCTTTTTTATGTCCAAATTTATTAAGTGTTTTAGGAGAAAAAGAGAGAATTGAATGGCTAACCCAAAATGTGTGCCTCAGGACCAATCATTTGAGGGTTCCCATCAGAACGCTAGACTCCAACAGTGTTCTTCTTTCGCCTATGTTTAAGAAAAAGAATTTAATAATACATTTATCAAAAAAAGATGATTCACATTAGTAAGAATTTAATCGGGTTTGAAATGAATTACTTGGCATTGAACTAAGAGTTTCGAAAAGATTCCTGTCATACCCTAATTTTTACCCCTAAGATCCCACCTCATTTGCATCTTCAGAATGCAACAAGATCACAAACATTGTTTCTCCTGCCCTCCTCTGTGGGTTTGCTTCTGAGGGAGATCACCGAGCATCTGTCTGTTTCTTACTTGTTTTATGTTTGCTTATATTTACTAACCTCTAACCAAAATACCAAAATATGTTGTAGTTTGCTTGTTTGATTCCTTTGTGTTTTTAGGGTTTTGCAGGGAGATTAATGGCAAGGATATTGGTTCTAAGTCAAATGTGGTTATTCAGTCATGATCACAGTCAGATGGAAGTTTGACCTTATCTTGGTCAAACCATCAAGTGTTTGCTTCAATTATAAGTTATTTAGGCTATTTCTCAGGCTATGAGTATCCAAGGTCAAGTTGTCTTGTGGTTATCAAGCAGTGATTCATAAGAAGTTTGGTTCAAAATCAGATTCATCAAGTTACAAGGATGTCTTCATAAAAAACTTCTCAAGAACAAGAGAATTAGGGTTTCAGTTCATTGTGCTTGAGCATTGATAATGGTTCTCCAGTTGAAGCTCATGGTGCTAGGGTTTTCTCTTCAAGGCTACATTGAGCACTATTCTTTCTCTATTGCAAGTTCATCATCATCTCAGGGTTTCTCCTAGTTCTTTTCTTCACAAGTCAATATCTTTCATAAGGTTTAGAGGATTCCTCAAGGATTCACCTCTGTGGTTAGATCATCAATGTGAGAAGAATTTTGCTAGGTCAGGACTTTTTGATTGATTGAGATGAAAGTATTAATATTTGGATTCATCATGGCCTCAAATTCTCAAGAACTTGTTTCACTCAAGGTTTGGTTCAAGTTGGAAGATTCATTGCTTATGGCTTGCTTGGAATACAAATTTTCAAGGCATGTATCATCCAAAGTTTCAATATCCAATTCCCAATTCACATTTCAATTTTCAACTCCATTCTCCATATCCATTATCCAAATGTTCATTAACCATGTTCACTAATCCATTTTTGTTATCCAATTTTCCTAAACCATTAGTCATTCAATGTCCATTTCACAAATCCATTTTTTCCAAAATTTCCATTTTTTTCATTATCCAATTAAACCATTTATCCAACTCACATTCCTAAATCCACATTCAAATATCCATTTCCATTTCATTTTTGTTTTTCTTTAATATCCACTTATCCCATTAGTCAAATCCATTTTTTTTCTAAACCATATTCAATCCAAATATCCATATCCAAATCCATTATCCATATATATATATATATATATATATATATATAATTTTTTTTTACTCATAACCTATTTTTCCAATTATATTTTTGCTAACCAATTTGTCCATGACCATTATTTCTAACCATTGTCCATTACATTCAATGTCAAGAATTACAAACTTATTTCCCATTTTGGTTTCAAAGTCCTTGATACAAAATACTTGCCAAGAAAAATAAACAAATGCAAGGCCATGATAATACAAAGCCCAATGTGACCAAAACCAATTGCTACACCAAAACTTCATGCTACCTACCAAAGCAATATGTGCCATGCGAGCAGCCCATGACCAAACAAAAGCCTTCAATTCACAAGTTTCTAGCTAACATCCCAAGTTGCCAATAAAAGCTCTCTCACGCCTACAAAGCCATTTACCAAGCCAAGACATGAAGATTTAACATCTTCTACTTATTTCCAAAGCAATTCGTGCAAACCAAACAAACATTACCTCCTTGCTTCATGAAAATTCACAAGTTGCTAGTTAAAAACTCCAAACATCACGTGCCACACCTTTTGTGCTAAGACATGACATAAAGACTCATGCTACCCCATGTAATATAAGCCTCGTGCCAACTTGCACAGACATGATATGAAGCCAACAAGTTTCCAAATTCTACATTATGCCAAGCCGTGTGAAGCCATGTTATTCCAAGCTAAACAAAGCCTTGAATTCATGAAGCCAACGTGACATGAGACCATGACTAAATCAAAATCTCTCCAAGCCTTTGAAGCAAACCAAAGCGACTCCAAGCTGCCACAAATACGTGAACAAGTGAAATCCAAAAACGACATGAGAATTTCAGCCTTACTACAATACACATTCACAAAGCCACGCGAGCCAACAATCAAGCCGCAAATTGAATCAAAACGACATCAAAAAGTTACAACATATAAGTCACGTGATATACATCATACAAAACGCAAGAAAAAGTTCATAAACGGCAAATCAATTTCAATCTTCTCCATCTATAAATAGAACTCATTCTCATTCATTTGAATCCAAGCTTTCTAGCCAAGAAAACTCTGGAAATTTTTTCTCTCATTTCTCACTTCGCAAAACCGTTTCGTTCACAACATTCATCTTCTACTTTTTCACTCAAATTAACTTCAAATTCAAACCAAATTCGAGTCAGAATCAAGCAGAGAGACGAAGAGAGTTCTATTTCATCCTTACTTGAGCCATTGAAGGTAGTTTGAAGCTTTTCGTTGTTTTTTTGTCTCAAAACCGTTTGTTGCGATTATTGAAATTACTTATACCGTTGTGTAGAGCTTTGCGTTGCGATTAATTTCGTATAATTTTTGAACTCCGCCGCAGCGAAGAAAGTGTTGGCTCTTTGAAAATTTTCACACTTCTAGCAAGCGGAAGAAGATGACTTACTGACTTCCTCTTGAGTTGTTTTTTTTTTTAATTACATTAGCCTTATTGTAACATGGGCTTGGGCTTGCGTGTGAGATTACTACTCCATACCACCATGTTTGCTATCAAACTTCTATTCTCATATTTCTTTTTTTAAATTTGTTTCCTACTTTTTTTCTTCTTCTCTTTTTTTTTTTAATTCAAATTTTAATCAATTCTTCATAAGATTTTTTCTCGATCTTGATTGAATATTTTAGATCCATTTTCAATTCTTTGCTTTTTTGTATTTTTGATATTTTGTTTAAAATTTCTTTTAGGAAATCATTTGAATTCATATTTTGTTTGATTATGTTCTTGATTGATTATTGGTATATTGATCGTTGATTATTGGTTGTTGCCTTGGATCTTTTTTTTATAAAGATCTCATCAATATCAGTGGACTTTGCGTGTTGATTTTATCCACCAAGAGAGGTGATTGATATTGATGATGATTTAATCGATTTGAGATTCAATTTGGTTGTTTTCTTCATCTTAACCTCTTTCTTCTTATTTTTCACCCTTTCTTGGATCAATTGGAAGGTGTTGTAGGCCACCTTGTTCATGAGGCTTTGAATAGTGCTTGATGAACTTTAATCAATTCAAATCTACCATTTGATTGATCATTAGATCAATTGAGGTACTTTGGATTGATGCATAAGTTTGTCCAAAGTACTATGAGAGGTTGATTGATGTAGTGGATCTATCTTTCCTTGACTTAGGTTTTGATCAACCTTGTTTTGACTTGTGCTACATGTTTTAGGAATATGATCATTATATCATATCTCTAACATGTATGGTACATAAATTTTATTGACCGGCCTCCTATAGTACGACCTTCCTTATAGGTTGTGCTACGATTGCTTAACATAGTGCTACATTTGTCCCTAATCGAAAAGTGATCATATTGGTCCATTTTTAGATATGAGTCATCTTTAGTTTAGATGTAAATCTCCTATCTCCATAATGTGTAGTCTCTTTTCCACCTAAGAGAGCTAGTGGCATACTTGTCGATTTTATCCAAGTTGGAGCCCTTCTCAAAGGATGATGCAAAGATCTAACACTTATTGGGTTGATTAGTTGATTAATCTACTTCAAATGACAAAATATCTTCACTAATACTAACACTAACACTAACCTTTTGATTGTACTAACTTTCTCCTTATACTCTTTATTTCTATGCACATTTACTTTTATGCTTCTTTACTTTATGCTTCTTTATTTTATGCTCTTTATTCTTATACTTATCATTATCATACCATATTATTCATCTTGTTTATGTTTATGCCCTTTTCTTTTTGTCCATTTGGACATTCTTTTTTTCTTTTTAAGACATTAATAAAGGCCTAAACATCTTAAAACTCTTAATGTGCTATTTAGACTATATTGATGACTATCCTTTGCTCATGGATTATGATGGACTTAGAATTCGGATCCTTGACCTATGCTTTGGAGTATTACCTTGAGACCTTGGATTCTTATTTGGCACTTAGACCTTGAGAAACCTCTGTGAAGACTTGGCTTGGATCTTTGGCTTTCATCTGATACTTGGTTCTCTGATGCTTGGTTATCTCTTTGGTTGGTTTTCTCTGCTTATTCTTATTGCTTATCTTGGTTGCTTAAGTCCAAAGGATGGGAGTTTTGGCTTGTTATGTCAAAGGCTTGTATCTTGGTTAGATCTTTCCTTCCTTAGATTTTATTTTATGCTTTAGGATAGTCTCTCCATCTCCTCCCCATTCTTCAATTTTCAAAATCTTCTCCCTTTTTGAAAACTTTATTCTTTCAAACTAGATTCTCTTTCATAATAAACCTTGACTTTGTCAAGTGCATTTTCAAACTTCAATTTCTTAATAAATGCTAATCAATCTTAAGCATACTTTGACCATTTTCAAAAGGACTTAAAAAACACTAACCCATTCAAATCATTTTGTGCCTTTGTGCACTTTTTGCTTTAAAACTTTTCATAAAGTTTAGACACGAGTCATTTAAAGTTGAGATGTGATCCTTCTATCCCCGTAGTATTGTTTGAAATAAGTAGACACTTTTCCACCTTTGAGAGTTAGTGGCATACTTGTCGATTTTATCCAAGTTGGAGCCCTTCTCATGGTGATGCAAAGGTCCATTTTCACATCTTTATGGGTGATTAATTCTAGTTTTCTCCTTAAAATGACAAGTTGTTTTTTCATTTAAAATGAATCATAACACACCATTTTGTCATTTGTACAATGAAATACAAGGTTTTGATCCTCCATTGCACTTTGTGGGTACGTAGGCACGAGGCTCAGGAAGTCTTGTCAAACACAAAATTATAACAAAACACTTCTCTTCTCATCTTCACCATCTTTTGCAAACAACACTTTTTATAAGCCAAACGCTAGATTTACAAAGAGGTTCCTATAGAGTACTATAGACGTTTTGGGTGCTAACACCTTCCTGTTGCGTAACCAACCCATTACCCTATCTCTGTTTATTTGTTCTTGTTTTAGAACTGCTTTAGGTTTTGTTCGCTCTTTTTCCTTTCCTTTGGATAAAATAAAAGTGTGGTGGCGACTCTTATTTTGTGAGTTAAGTTAATCAATAGCTTAATCTCAAATTTTTCCGTTACAGAAAAGTGGAGACTCTGCTGGGGAGTAGTCCCTAGTGGGATTACTCTATCTTTGTTTTATCTGTGTTTGTATTATATATGATGTTTGTTGTTGTTTGTTTTATTTTGTTGCTTTGGTGATCTCTGAGTGGTGAGATAAGTCCTAAACCGGGCTTGAGAGCACTTATGATAGGAGGGTGGTATAGTCTTATTCAGCTTACATGGAGTAGTCCTTACTAAGCTGACTTGAGATCCCCCGCTCAGTGGAGGCCCCTTTGGGATTACTGTTGTCATACGAGTAGTCGTATTTGACATTACTTTTTCCGACCTGGGAGCCCAAGAAGATGAGGACCTTATAACCCTTTAACCCATCTTGGCCTTATTAGGACGTGGTACGGTGGCTATTCAGGTGTAGACTTGAATTAGTTGTTACGTGGTACCACACTCAGACGAGTTTCTCTTGAGAATATTGTTGGCTGACTAGTAGTCGTTTAAGCCGATAATATCCAAAAGATGGAATCACAACTCTGGGAACTTTTTAGAACCTTGTTCTACAAGTGGATATAAACCTAGTACATACCATTGTGGGTGGTTCTAACCCTTGGCTCCATGCTCGTGACTTAGAACTCTGACCTTGTTTGTGATCTTGTTTGTGCTTGTTGCATCATGAGCTCATGCATTCATAGACATTTTGTTTCAATCAATTTTCAAGGATCTCAAAGATTTTCCTTTGCAAACATCACAGATTTTGTGATTATAGAAATTGGAAGGAGAAATACTCATAAGTACGATATTTGAGCTCATGATCTTAGAGATTTGAAAAAGCTAGCATCCTTGGTAGTTGATCCTGAGGACTTCAGATCTCGTCATGGAATACTCTTATATGTTCTTTCTACCAACATTGAAGACGAAATTTTGAATACTCTTGTACAATTCTATGATCCTGTCTACCGGTGCTTTACATTTCCTGATTATCAGCTCTTTCAACTTTGGAGGAGTACGTTTATCTTTTGGGTATACCAGTTTCTGATGTTGTTCCTTATACTGGTTTGGAGGAAGTTCCCAAGTCCCAAGTATTGCTGCAGCCGTCCATTTGGAGAAATCTGACATAGAGCCAACCTTGTGGTTAAGGGAGGCATTAAGGGGTTGACATCTAAGTTTTTGGTTGAGAAAGCTACTTCATTTGCTAATGTTAGTAGCCCATTGGCGTTTTAGGCTATTTTTGCTTTGCTTATCTACGGACTAGTCTTGTTCCCTAACGTTGACAACTTTGTGGATGTTAACGTTATTCAAATATTCTTGATAGGGAATCCTGTTTCGACTTTAATTGGTGATACCTACTTCTCTATCCATCACAAGATTTCTAAGGGGAATGATACCATTGTTTGTTGCACACCTTTGTTGTACAAGTGGTTTATTTCGCACTTGCCACAGTCATCTGCTTTCAAGGAGAACAAGAGCTGTTTGGATCATGTCCCTTACTCATGCTGATATTACTTGGTCCTCTTCTGTTTATGAAAATGTCTAGATTATTGATAGTTGTGGGCAATTCTCCAATGTACCTCTTCTTGGTACACAAAGTAGAATTAACTGCAACTCGAGTTTAGCGAGACGTCAACTTGGTTATATGTTGAAGGATAAGCCTAATAATGTTCTATTAGAGGGTTTGGTTTTCCAAGGAGGGAATGACTTTTTTGGTTTAAGGAGAAGAATGGCTCATTCCTTGCATAACATTCATAGGAAGGGTAAAGGAGAGCTTGGAAGACAAGTCTGCATTGCCTTGGAACCTTATACACTTTGGGTGAAGGAGATAGCTAAGGAGCTCAAAATGCCTTATGCTTTTAAGAAACCCATGTCTATAGTGGTTGCTACACCACTCCCCATTCCTTCTGATGATGTGAAGAATCTTTAAGATGCTGTGGCCAAGATGAAGGAAGAAAAAGATCTTTGGGAATCCAAGTTTCATGCTTTAAACCTCGAGAAGCTAGAGTTGCAAAAGCAGATGAAGGAGAAAGATGACTTGATTGAGTTGCCTGAGCAACATGCTGTGAAGAGACATGGAGAGGATTTATTTTCCTCTACTACTCCATCATCTCATCCTCCTACTTCCGGTGCTTAGAAGGGTATTGTGGACTAGCTCGTGTTAGAGAAGACCACCATGAAGGACAACAATGAGAGAGAGAGAGAGAGAGAGAGAGAGAGACTCCGAAGGAAGTATCAGTTTGGATCGTCATCAGATGTTACTTCGGATCCTTAGGATCTAGATTTTCCTTATTGTATTTTGTTCCTTTGTAACTTGTACTTCCAAGTGTAACTCTTTCTAATGATCAATAAAATGAGATGTTTATCAGTATTTCAAAAGGTGTTATTTCATTACAATGTTTGCAATTGCTTTATATCTTAAAGATCCTTGAAAATTGAATGAAACATTTGTATTTCATTAGCATCATTTTGCATTGAGTCTTGCTTTGACAGGTGTCTTATTTCTTTCTTCCTGGTTTTCTCAGAAAGCCAAGATGTCGCACCGCTATAACACTCGTGCTAATTCTCAGAGAAAAATGGTGGATCATTTAGAACAAGAGAACTGTGATATTCATGAAGAGTTTTCAAGTCTCCATGCTGGTATGGAGAAACTGAATGCTCTAGTAAAGTCTCTGGTTGCTCTACAAAATCAATCTCCTCGTCCTCTTACTCCTCAAGCTACTCAGCCTCAGCCCACTGTTATCTTTGAAGTGATTCCTGTGCCTATTTCTATGGCTCTTGTTAGTGCTCCGTCACACTCTATGCCTCCTGGTTTTCCTTGAGGCATGCCTCTGAACTTCATTCCTGAGGGATATAAGCATGTTGTTGAAGTCTCTAATGTTAAACCTGTGATGTAAATTCCTCCTCCTGTGGTGCACATTGTCCCACAAAATGATGGACCTATCTTCCATGCTGAACCAAGTGAGAACCTGGGTGTCTATGAGCGTATGCATGAATTTTAAGATCAATTTGCAGAAATAAAAAAAGAGATAAAGGCTTTAAGAGGGAATGATTTGTTCAGAAGGAATGCTCATGAGCTATGTCTTGTCCTAAATGTGAAGATTCCTATAAAGTTCAAGGTTCCCGATTTTGAAAAATACAAAGGTAACACCTGTCCACAAAGTTATCTGGTCATGTATGCTAGAAAGATGTCTACTCACACTGACAACCATAAACTATTACTTCATTACTTCCAAGACAGTCCCACTGGTGCTGCACTAAAATGGTATATGGGTCTCGATAGCACTCAAATACGTACTTTCAATGACCTCGAAGAAGCTTTCATTCGTCAGTATAAGTACATCTTAAATATGGCGCCGGACCGTGACCAGCTCCATGATATGTCTCAGAAAGAGAAGGAAACCTTTAAGGAATACGCCCAAAGGTGACGGGGATTGCTGCGCAGATCAGTCATCCTCTTAAAGAGAATGGGATGACTAAGATTTTCTTGAAGACGTTGAGTTCCTTTTATTATGAGAGAATGGTTGCAAGTGCGGCAAGTGATTTTACCGAAATGGTAAATATGGGTATGCGCTTAGAAGAGGGATTTCGTGAAGGACGTTTGCCCAAGGAAGGTAGTTCTAGAAGTGTAAAGAAGTATGGTGTTGGGTTTACTAAGAAAAAGGATGAGGATGCCAATGCCATCTCTCAAGAGAGGTCCATAAGACACAGGGGAAGAAATAATAATAATCATTGTTAGCAACAAATAACTTCTATTACACCCGTCATCAACATTGCTCCCGTCGTTCAAACTACTCCAAACTATTAACCACAATTCCAACAAAGAACACATCGAAATAATCAACAGAATCATCCACAGAGGAAGAATCCATTTGATCCCATTCTGGTGTCTTATGCTGAGTTATACCCTGCCTTGATACAGAAAAATCTTGTACAACCCAGAGACACACCAGTTGTTCTCAAAGAGCTTCCATGGTGGTACAAAGCTGATCATTCCTGTGCTTTTCATCTGGGGGGACCCGAACATGATATTAAAAACTGTTTTTCTCTAAAAGTTGAGGTTTAGAGACTCATCTGAAGTGGAGTTCTGTCCTTTAAAGATCTTGGGCCAAATGTTCAAGAAAATCATTTTTCAAAGCATGGTAATGTTAGTGTGAATATGGTGGAAGGGTGCCCCGGTACTTATCATATTATTGATGTGAATTTGATCATAGGTTCTCTAAAGGATATGCATGCAAGTCTGTGTAGGTTGAGCTACTATGAGAATGATCATGCTGCGTATCATATTTGTTCCCGAAACCCTAGAGGTTGTTATGTGGTAAAAAGAGACCTTCAAGAAATGTTATATGAAAGGTTGTTTCAGATTACTCGTTCGAGAGATCATGTTGATCATGAGTTGAATTTTATTGTCCCTCAATTTAATATTCCCGAACATGTTGAGATTTCTTACCATAGCCAGAAGTCATTCGTTACTCCATTGGTGATTTGCTTACCTGGACCTGTGTCTTATGAGTTTGATAATGTTGTGTCGTATCATTACAATGCTATAATGTTGAAAGATGGAAAAGAGGTGCCTATTCCCCCCTTTCATCTATTATGAATATTGCAGACGTTAGTAGAGTAACTCGGAGCAAACGTGTGTTTGCTGCACCATCTCCTAAGAAAGATAAGAATAATCATGTTAACAAGCCTATTGTGTTTGAAGCACCTGTGGAAAATTCCAAATCTGGATTTGCTGCTGGCCAATCTAGTGGTACTAATCAAGATCTGATGATGAAGTGTTGAAACTGATAAAGAAGAGAGAGTACAAAATTGTGGATCAGTTGTTGCAAACTCCCTATAAGATTTATGTGTTATTTTTGCTAATGAACTCTGAGGTTCATAGAGAAGCTCTGAGGAAAGTACTGGAACATGCATATGTGGGCTATGATGTGACCGTTGATCAATTCGATGATATTGTTGGTAATATTACTACCTGCAATAACCTAAGCTTCAGTGATGAGGAATTACCCAAAGAAGGGAGGAATCATAACATGGCTTTACATACTTCTATGAATTGTCAAGAGGACGCTTTAGCTAATATGCAGGCTGACACTGGTTTATCTCTTAATGTAATTCCAAAATCTAGTTTGTCGAGACTGCCATATCAGGGTTCTCCTATGAGGTTCAGTGGTGTGATTGTTAAAGTTTTTGATGGTTCAAGGAAGACTGTGATACAAGAGGTTGATCTCCCTAAAAAATAGGTCCACAAGATTTCATGATTACCATTCAAGTTATGGATATTCATCCCGCCTACAGTTGTTTGCTAGGCAGACCATGGATCCATGAGGCCAGAGTTGTCACTTTGACACTACCAAAAGCTGATATTTGTAAAGAATGTGAAACTTGTTGTGGTAGGTGGAGAATAGGCTATGCTGGTGAGCCATTTATCATCTTTTTCATATATTGACGATGAAGAGGCAGTGGGAACTCCATTCCAAGCCCTATCCATTGTTGATAATGTTGAAAAGAATAATGGGGCATCCATGTCTTCTCTAAGAGATGCACAACAGATTGTTGAGAACGGTCAGGATGTGGACTGGGGCAGAGTCATTGAACTTGCTGAAAACAAGAACAGAGCCGGTATGGGTTTCTCTCATGGGACAACTAGAAGGCAATTGAAGAACTACCAAGATATTTTTCACAGTGTTGGGTTCATCCACTCTGGAGACCAAACTGCTGCCACTATCATTGAAGATGGCTCAAACACTACTACGTAAAACCCCTTTAACAACGGTTGAAAAATATATATAATAACACAGATCAAGGTGTTGTTATGTAGAGTGTTGTGGTAAATGCACTACTTATAATCACGGCCCTGGGACCGTTGTTGTATTCTAGAAAGCGCGCAGTATATCACAACGGTTAGGCTTAACAACCGTTGTGATAGATAAGGTACTGGGTTCGAAACCCAGCAACAACAAATTAATTACATTAGATGACAGTTAATGTAGACAACCGTCATGGAAAGTACCCATAGTTTATTATATACAAATGTATATTGCTTGGTTTACCGTACACCTATTTAAAGAAATACAAGCATTCAAATTGGCAAAGAAATATATAATCTAAAAATTAAACTATTCTTGAAAACCAACTTAAACACATCAATTTTTTTTCGAATTGGATCCGTCTCATTCATCATATGTGATGTTCTTTAACACATAATATATGATTCAATGGTCTGATGCCTTCAATGCATCTATATCTTTTATTAAAGTTTACCTCATCATCGTCGCTTATCAATGCGATTGTAAATTATATCGATGAATAGAAGCAAACAGACCAATAAACCATATATTATGTGTTAAGAAACATAAAATGTGCTGAATGAGACGGATGCGATTCGAAAAACATTGATTGATATAGGTTGGTTTTCAAATACATCTTAATTTTCAGAATATAAGTTTCCATGTCAATATAAATGATTGCATTTTCATTAAAAGGTAAGTGAAACAAACAATATACATAGTATATAATAAACTAAACTTGTCAACCTGTATAAGAATTTAAAGAACAAAACATTGCTAAGTCACAAAAAGCCTCTATCTTGTGACTTAGCAATGTTTTGTTCTTGTTTTGAGAACATTTGTCAACAACAACAACATACAACAAAACAACATGCAACACAATAAAAAACATACATTATTTAAGCAACAAAACCCTAAGTGGGACTGTAACAAATCAAGATACATTGAGTCAATAACGCACCTCTTATTGAAAATAATCGTGGAACTGTAACAAATCAAGATATATCAAGTTCATCTAGTTTGTGAAGCAATGAAGAAGAAATATAAGGTGGATGAAGTTTATACAATAACTTTATACTTCTTATATTTTTCTTCATTGCTTCAAAAAACATATGAAACTTTACCATAGTATACGCTTGCTACCACCATACGCTTGCTACCACCATCATCACCATGTATCTACAAGGAAACACAACAAAAATCAAACTTAATCCTAAAACATCAATAACATAATATTTTCCACAGCATCCTAAAACCAAACCCTAAAACAATAATCCTAGAAAGAAGAGAGCAGGAGAACTTACCATCTTCGCCGCCGTAGGAGTTTGCGCCGGACGTTGCTACCATCAGATATCCTTTAAGCTTCTTTTCACCATTCACTTGTAAAAGTATTGGTTAAGATTCATGAGAGGAGAGGGTTGTGTTAGGGTTTTCTTTAGAGAGAAACGACTGTTATGAATTGGGTCACAGATAGTTTCGTTTATATATTAAAAACTATCACTTTTCGTTACGGTTTAAAACTACAACCGTAATTATATTTTATATTTTAAAGTAATAGCAAACTATATCACGACGGTTACTCATAATAACGGTAGTGATATCCCTTATTTATAAATAAATTAAAAAGAAAGGAGTTCCTTAACCTAAAATGAAAAACATTTTTGCCACAGCTGAGATTCGAACCCATGAAAGATTAATTCTATCATATCGGTTATACTTACAACCGTTATTATACCCTATAAATTTTTAATTAAAAAATATAATATAAAGTTAGCGCCAGAGTTTAGAGATATCACCACGACTTTTGGAAGAACCGTGGTGACTTGGGCGTTGTTGTTTGCGCGCTTTGTAGTAGTGAAAGGATGATATGCTGAACTTCATGACTCACTAAGTGGTCTGCCACAATTGGACAACTGTCAACATTCCTACTATTGTTCACTCTTCAAAGTAATTTATTTTTGTGTTTTTCAAATATCCTTTCACTCTTCCCAAGGTGAAAGTGAATTTGTGAGGGCTTATTTCAAACTTTATTATCATCAATAAAATGCTATTTGCTTATCCATGTGTTTTTTTTTATCTTTTTGCTTTTTTTCTTCTAGAAAATGGTAACATAAAAAACAAAAAATAAATGATAATTTCAATATCTGCATGATTCTTGCACATTTATTTGTCTCTTGAATTCAAGCATATATCATTGTGCTAATTGATTGTTAAACCTACTGAATACAATGTCCTTATGCCCTCTTCCAACTTTGAATTCCCCGTGTTTGAAGCTGAAGAAGAGGATATTGAGGAAATTCCAGATGAAATTTCTTGGTTGCTTTAGCACGGGAAAAAACCATTTAGCCTCATGAAGAGCCGGTGGAATTGGTTAATTTGGGATCTGAAGAAGATAGAAAATAAGTCAAGATTGGGGCACTGTTTCAGTCTGATGTTAAGAAGAGGATGGTAGAGCTTCTTAAAGAGTATGTAGATATCTTTGCTTGGTCCTATCAAGATATGCCAGGTCTTGATATTGATATTGTGGAGCACAAATTATCGTTGAAGCCAGAATGTTCGCCAGTTAAACAAAAGTTGAGAAGAGCTCAACCCGACATAGCTGTTATGATTAAAGAGGAGGTTCAGAAGCAGATATATGCTGGTTTTCTTGTGACTGCTGAGTATCCTCAATGGGTGGCCAATATTATGCCAGTTCTTAAGAAAGACGGAAAAGTCCGGATGTGCATTGACTATAGAGATTTGAATAAGGCCAGTCCTAAAGATGATTTTCCACTGCCATACATTGATATGTTGGTAGATAGTACTGCCAAATTCAACATCTTCTCCTTTATGGATGGATTTTCCGGTTACAATCAAATAAAAATGGCACCCGAGGATATGAAAAAAAAAACATTCATTACACCCTGGGGAACATTCTGTTACAGAGTGATGCCCTTTGGTTTGAAAAATGTTGGTGCAACGTACCAGAGAGCTATGACCACTCTGTTCCATGATATGATGCATAAAGAAATAGAGGTCTATATGGATGATATGATTTGTAAGTGAAGGACTGAAGAAGATCATATGTAGTATTTGTTGAAGTTGTTTAAGTGATTGAGGAAGTTTAAACTCCGTCTGAATCCTAATAAATGCACTTTTGGTGTCCATTTTGGAAAATTGTTAGGCTTTATTGTCAGCCAGAAAGGCATTGAAGTTGATCCTGATAAAGTTAAAGTTATCCGAGAAATGCCTGCGCCTAAAACTGAAAAACAAGTAAGAGGATTCTTGGGACGTTTGAATTATATCTCCCGATTTATATCTAATATGACTGCCACTTGTGGGCCGATCTTCAAGCTTCTCTACAAAGATAAAAGTTGTGTATGGATAGAGGATTGTTAGAAGGATTTTGTTAGTATCAAAGAATATCTTCTTGAACCTCCAATTTTGTCTCCTCCTGTGGAAGGAAGACCATTGATTATGTACTTGACTGTGCTAGAAGAGTCTATGGGCTGTGTTCTCGGTCAACAAGATGAGACTGGTAGGAAAGAATGTGCCATCTATTAATTGAGCAAAAAGTTTACAGATTGCGAGTCTTGGTACTCAATGTTAGAAAAGACATGTTGTGCCTTGGCACGGGCTACCAAACGTTTGCGCCAGTACATGATTAATCATACAAATTGGTTGATATACAAAATGGATCCAATTAAGTATATTTTTGAAAAGCCCGCTTTGACTGGGAGGATTTCCCGCTGGCAAATGTTGTTATCAGAATGTGACATTGAGTACCATACTCAAAAGGCATTCAAAGGAAGTGTTTTAGCTGACCATCTGGCTCATCAACCCATTGATGATTATCAACCTATCAGGTTTGATTTCCCTGATAAGGATGATATATATCTAAAAGCTAAAGATTGTGATGAACCATTGCCTGAAGGGGGCCTGATCCAGAATCTAGTTGGAGTTTGATATTTGATGGAGCTGGCAATGCTTATGGCAACGCAATTGGGGCAATTATTATCACCTATCATGGTTCTTATATACCATTTACTGTAAGGTTGACGTTTTAGTGCACAAATAATATAACAAAGTATAAAGCCTGCATAATGGGTTTTGAAGAGGCCATTGATTTGAGGATCAAAACTCTGGGTGTGTTTAGGTATTGAACCCTAGTGATTAACCAGATTAAAGGTGAATGGGAGACTCATCAGGTCAACCTAATTCCTTATAAAGATTATGCAAGGAGGTTTCTCACCTTCTTTAATAAGGTTGAGTTACATCATATTCCCCGTGAAGAAAATCAGATGGTAGATGCTCTGGCCACTCTATCATCTATGATTAGAGTCAATCATTTGAATCATATGCCTAGAATTAATGTGATGCGTCATGAAAGACCGACTCATGTGTTTGCGGTTGAAGAAGTGAAAGATGATAAGTCGTGGTATTATGACATCAAATGCTTCATCCAGAGTCAAAAGTACCCACTTGGGGCATCCAAGAAAGATAAGAAGACTTTAAGAAGGTTGGCTGGTAGTTTCTTTTTGAATGGAGATGTGCTATACAAAAGAAATTATGACATGGTTCTGCTCAGATGCGTGGATAGACACGAAGCAGACATGCTAATGAAAGAAATTCATGAAGGATCCTTTGGTACCCATGCCAATGGACATGTTATGGCTAAAAACACATTGAGAGCAGGTTACTATTGGCTAACAATGGAATATGATTGTTGTAAATATGCGAATAAGTGCCATAAGTGCTAAGTTTATACTGACAAAATTCATGTGCCTCCAACTCCTCTCAATGTTATCTCATCTCCGTGGCCTTTCTCTATGTGGGGCATTGATATGATTGAGCCTAAAGCTTCAAACGGACCCCGTTTCATTTTAGTGGCCATTGACTATTTTACCAAGTGGGTTGAAGCGACATCATATGCCAATGTGGCCAAGAAAGTTGTAGTCAGGTTCATCAAGAACTAAATTATCTGTCGGTATGGTGTTCCGAGCAAGATTATCACTGATAATGGGTCAAATATGAATAATAAGATTATGAAAGAGTTGTGTGATGAGTTCAAGATTGAGCATCATAATTCTTCTCCCTACAGACCAAATATGAATGGGGTTGTTGAAGCTGCTATCAAGAACATAAAGAAGATCATTCAAAAGATGGTTGTCATGTACAAGGATTCGCATGAGATGCTCCCTTTCGCTTTGCATGGGTATCATACATCCGTCCGCACTTCGACAGGGGTAACATCTTTCTCTCTTGTATATGGAATGGAAGTTGTGCTCCCTGTAGAGGTTGAGATCCCATCAATGAGAGTCTTGATGGAAGCTAAACTGTCTGAGGCTAAATGGTGTCAAGTAGGTATGATCAACTGAATATGATTAAAGAGAAGAGAATGACGCCCCTGTGTCATGGCCAGTTGTATCAATAGAGAATAAAGAAATATTTTGATAAAAAGGTCAGACCTCGTGTGTTCAGAGAAGGTGACCTCGTGCTCAAAAGGATCTCGTCTTCTACCACTGATTCTAGGGAAAAGTGGACTCCTAATTATGAAGGCCCGTATGTTGTTAAGAGAGCCTTCTCTAGAGGTGCATTAATTCTAACAACTATGGATGGTGAAGAGTTCACTCGTCCTGTGAATGTTGATGCTGTCAAGAAATACTTCGCCTAAAAAATAAAAGAACGACTCGCTAAGTTGAAAACTCGAAAGGGTGGCTTAGGCAAAAATGAGCGTCTCGGTGGGCTAAAAACCCGATATGGTGATCCAGGAAAAAGTTAGAGACAAAAACAGAAATAATCATCCTGATAGATTGAAAACCCGAGAAGGCTATCTAGGCAAAAGTTAGGGATTATGGCAAGTAATTGCATCCTGCCAGACTTGATCATTTGAGGCAACATTGTTCATCAAGGATTCTCATCCTCGTCATTCTCGACAGAAGTGTAAAGCACAGTGGAGAGAATAGTGGACATTGTATTTCAGTGTAACCTTTTCCATGTATTTACCATTTTCCAACTTTGTAACAATTTGTGGAGTCACGCCATTTGCGAACTACCATTTTATCAATAAAATTTGGGCTTTTGTCCCTTTGTTTGCAATTCTAATTTATTTCTGTTTGCAAAATTTCATTTATTTTTTATCATAATTTTTATAAAAAAAAGGTAATTGATAATGATGTTTTTTGAAAACTACAAAAATGTTTTTCTTTGATTTGTGAATGTTAAAAGGAATGTCCACAGTTACTTCAAGGAATGGTAAGATCCTGAAGTGCAGAACTCGATGTTTCCCCAAGCAGAGTTTGTTCTTATTAGTGGTATTTCGAGTTAAGCGCTAATTCATGTATTCTCTAGTTGAGCATTGAATTTAGCACCCCTGTTTGAGATCATAGACTTAGATTCCCTGGTTAAGCCTTGACTCAGATTTCCCCAGCCAAGTGTGGTTTTCTTCTCTGGTTAGGTTATGATCAAGCAAGTATATGTATGTTGAAGAATCCTCAGCAGGTTTTATCCTCTTGTTGTGATTTCAACAATATTCCTCATTAAGTGTGAGATAACAGTCAACTATTGGGTTTTCTCTCACCCTCTGTTGAGTTTTAAAATCCCCCGCAGGTTGATCTGTTGCTATGATGTTAACTTCTTAATTTTTTCCTAGCAAAGTCCAGGATGATTATCTTGAAACTGTTGATCCCTTGAGATTTGCCTTTGGCAATCATCAACAAACCCATATTATCCCAGAGTAGATTATTGCAAAGGTTGCCTTTTGGAAAATTCATTTTCCTTCCCCTTTAGCAGAGTTAATGAAAATGCTATCCCTTTTGAAGGTTGATACCTCCATAAGAGCTTTGCTATACCTCTTCCTCAGCAAGTCTTCATGCAACAGATTTTATGAGGATTTATTTCTTTCCCAACTAGAGTTTTGGAAGTCTGTATTACCTGTTTCCCTCAGCGGAGTTCATATGGATTTTTCTTATCCCCAGGAAGAGTCGAGAAGATTTGGGTTGTTGTGTTCCCCAACATAATTTTCCATCCTCCATCGAAATTCATACTATTTTCCCCCTCAATGAATTATTGGTAATAAAAGATTGAACAATGGGTCTCCCCAAACAATATCTTTCTCCAAATATATGAGCCTTGTAGTAAGATTTTGTTCTTTTGACGACTCTTACTTATTTCCAGCTAAAGTTCTTGGCAGTTTATCTTTCAGCAGTATTGAGATTTAGCCGAATACCCGAATGTATTGTGGTGATTGGTCATCCCCAGTTTATATTTGTGTTTGTTTTGTCAGCATATACATGCATACATTTATTCATTCATACATGCATCATGCAAATTCATGCTCATTTTGCATTTCTTGGTGTTTTAGCCAATCTTTGGTGCTGTTATCCCTACAGAGTATGTATTATCTCCATTAAAGTGTCTACCTTAAGCAGAGAGTTTATATCCTTTCTAATTCCCCACTGAGTTCATTCCTCATGGGATTGTTTTGCTTTATTTTTCCTTCCCAACTTTTTATCTGGATGGTGTCGCAACTGCGGAAATCAACCGGCGAAAAGGACATAAGAGTCACCACCGAACGTTATTTATCTCGACGCATGGAAAGGAAACGATCGAATAAAACCTAACTAAAGGAAAGACATGGTCATCGTAACCATAGTCAGGGTTCGGGAGTCGGTTACGCGAGAGGAAGGTATTAGCACCCTCTCACATCCATTGTACTCGATAGGATCCACGCTTGTTGTTCAATCAAAGGTGTCATACCCCAAATTTTGAGCACCAAGATTTCCCATCATTGTACAAATCATCATCACAATATGGATGTACCATCATACCTCATCAATCTTCTCAAGGATTGTTGAGCACTCACCTCAACCAAGAATTAGGGTTTTGAGCCCTCCCAGAGCACTTAGACAAAGGATCAATCAAGAATTGACATGATCTTAAACTTTTCTAGCACCTCAAGCATCTATAAAGGGTCAAGAGGACTCCCACATCAAGAATCAAGCACAAGATTGCAACATTCCTAGTGGATCAAGCCTCAAGATCGACAGTGTCACCAAATTAAGGTTTTGGTCGACCAGGGCCTCCAGATGAAAATTTTCATCTGGGCATGAGCCAATACTTCAAAATATAATCCAAAATGCTCAAAGGTACCTAATGGACCCAATCATCAAGTCAAAATAGCCTCAAAGGAAGCATTCATAAAAAATCAGGAATTAGGGTTTCTTGACCTAATTCACCCCTAAGTTGACTTTTGAGGCAAGACATGAACCAAGACCTCAAGAAATGATTTGAGGGCCTCAAATACACTACATTGATCCATTTACAACAATGGATTAATCCAAGAAGCTTGATTCACAAGTTTCAAATTCATCTGGACCACAATTAGGGTTTTGAATAAAAAGTTAATTGTACCTTTGACTTTGGACCAAGACATGTTCCCAAACCTCGGGACATGATTCAAGACACCCTAAAACACCTATGGAATCCATCCATTAGGTTTGAATTAGGTCAAGAACTTGATTGCATAGAAGATCACACAGGTTAGAATTCATTTGACAAAAAGTCAACTGTGCCCAAAATCAAGTTTGACTTTTTGAATTTTTTTTACAAATGTGGCTCCCCTAAGTCAAAAACAATGCTAATGCATGGTTTTTACCATCATCTATCAATAAAAATCAAGAAAAGTGAGGTTAATTGAAAAAGGGGCAACCTTAAGAAACTTAAATTTTTTTAAGTTTTGGAACAAAAGTGATTTGGTACCAACTTTGCAAGGTCATAACTCCCAAACCACAAGGCCTTTTTCTTCCATCCAAAGCTCAAATGAAAGTTCACATGACATACTTCAAAATTGTAAACTACAAAAGATTCCAAATTGTCGCTCCAGGGATTTTCATCCAGGTACAAACGCGAAAGTGGCGCGGAAACAGAGTCGCCAGCAATGTGTATTTATCCCAAGAGAGGGAAAGGAAACACTGCGCAAACCTGAGGGAAAGGAAAAGCACGGTCTCGCGACCAAGAGAAACGGGTACGGGAGTCGGTTACGCGAGGAGAAGGTATTAGCACCCCCACGCGTCCATCGTACTCGATGGGATCCACGCTTGTTGTCTCGATCAAAGGGTGTCGTCATCTGGAGCTTCGCTGCTACCGGAAAGGAAAATAATGAAGAAACGAAGAAGAAAAGAAAAGGAAGTGACTCGATAGGACATCGCCGTCCTATGCTTATGTATTCCCTCGTGCAATGCGAAAGTCAGAGTCAAGGTAGTTCGGACACGAACTAAGGGGGAAGGTTGCTCACCAAGACATCGTCGTCTTGTGCCTACGTATCCTCAATATAACCAGAAGAAGGAAATCAGAGCAGTCGTAGTTCGACCTAACAAGGTCTTAGTGTTTTTTATGAGCTATGTTAAGTTCGCGTCTGACAGTTAGGGTCGATGCCTGTTTGCGACAAACGGAAAATAACGTGCTCTTTCCTGAAAAATGGTTTGAAACTTAACAATCCCGAAGCATGAAAAAGGTTCGAGTTTATTTTTGTGTTTTTTTAGACAGAAGTGGATTGAAGTTAGTTTGTAACTTGCATTGCACCGAAGTCTATGACATAGGAACGAATGCCTAGCAAATCGTTCCAAGATGGAACGTCCACCAAACACTCTAGAAAAATGAGAGGAAACCCCTCATTCCTCACTTCCCACATGCAAGGCTCATGCGCAATACACATTAATTTTATTAAGTGTTTTAGAATTGTTATGAGATGAGAAGAGAAGACTCAAGGGTGTAAGAGAAACTGGAAGTTAGTTGTTAGCGTGCTAGGTGATTAATCTCGACGGCACAGGTGCGAGAGAAAATGGAAGTTAGTTGTTAGTGTGCTCGCCGAGATATCGCATCTCGTGCCTACGTATCCACAATCTAAAAAGAAGGAGGAATCAGAGCATCCGTAGTTCACGCTACTACGGGTGAATGGGAAACAGTCTCGATCGGGCGGGTGTGAGAGAAAGGTGAGACTCACGAAGGTCACACAGATAGTCTAAGGGGGAAACTGAACCTACAAATCAGCATGCAATGATGGTCCTAACGCCAGGATCAGGGAGAAGTCTACCTAATGTTGTCATGCATGGATTGCTATCTGTAGCGAGCGATTTTGGACACGGTTCTTAAGCGCTGGTCGCTCTCAGCGGTTGAGCTTAAACTACAGGTTGATTCATTTTTTATCCTATTGTGAGCTGATGAAGGAAGGGAAATAGATGTCTCCAATTAACCCTGCTTTGCATACTGGGTTTAAACAGCGGTCTGTTAGGTTACGGATGCTATCAATGTGGGGGGGGCCTTTGTACTGGTTATTTGTATTTTCGCCAATACTGTTTTCTTCTTTTTATCTAGACAGAAGGTTTTTGGCGGGGAACAAGGATTAGGATGTTAGGACTGATGCTTTTGAGAGATACGTGAGAGTATGGGGTTTTGGGTTTTTGTTTAATGTGCTCGCTAAGATTTTTCTTTCAATCTTATGCCTACGTATTCCCGTTTACCGAAATAGGAAATCAGAGCGTTCGTAGTTCCTCCTATTCTATGGGAGGAAATGGTTGTTTTGGTGTCTTGTTCAAAGCCTAAGACGTGAAGCGAAAGGTGATTTGTATCTTGTTCAAAGCCCAAGATGTGAAGCTGAAAGTCTGTTTATATCTTGTTCAAAGCCCAAGATATGAAGCCGAAAGGTCTCAACTTTAGAGAGAATTTGTCATCTCTAAAGAGGGGGTTGTATGTCACAACTGTTTTATAAAAGGAGAATTACTTTAACCGGGATTTGTGAATCCGGCAATGCCATAATTTCCTTTATAGGGGATTTCAACATGAAGGAGAAGACTTTAACTCAGTGTAGAGTAATGCCATCTTTCCTTAGGAATTTCTCATGCTAAAAGGGGGACATTGGCATGGATGTAGATGATCCAGAGGCTTGCCGCTTACAGCTATTAGATGAAGGGGAAGGAGTTGTTGATGTTTGTGTACTGTGAACGAGGCACAACTTTGAGGCTAAAAGGTTAATTGGATTAACCAGTGGTTTTCTTATACAAAGCCTAAGAGGAGGTTATTATGTGTCTCGTACAAAGCCCGAGAAAGAGGCTAAACGTTGTTTGACTCCGCTGGGGAGGATCATTGTACAAAGCCCAAGAGGAGGCTAACTTCACTGGAGAAGGATCATTATACAAAGCCTAAGAGGAGGCTATGGTAACTGTTTCAGTTAAGTGACAGGTCTAGTATACTGATTTTAAAGAGAAAATCAGTTCTTATATGAGCAATACTGTACTCAAGGATTTGATTCAAGGATCCGGGTTATTCCCTTTCCTTTGAGGAAGTGGGAAATCCGAAGGGTATTGAGATTGTCCAAGTCTGCAGGTTTCCTTCCCATTTAACGAAGGGGTCACTTGAGAATGTCTTTGAGACTCAAGGAAATTAGACTGTCCATGTCTAGAGTTCCATATTTATACTATGTTTTGAGAAACAATAGTAGACTCTATGAAAGGACTGTTCTATGTAAATGACTAAGTTCTGTTCCTATAGCTCTAGGAGGTCGTCGGGATAATTTGTACGAAGCCCAAGAGGAGGCTGGAAACTTTTAAGAAGCCGATCGGTCCTTGTACTAAGCCCAAGAGAAGGCTATCATTCCTGGAGGAAGAGATCATTATACGAAGCCTAAGAGGAGGCTGTGAATACTTCTAAGAAGCCATAGGATCCTTGTACTAAGCCCAAGAGGAGGCGGGGTTGCTTTTAGGAAGCACGTGGGTCCTTGTACGATGCCCAAGAGGACAGGAGGCCGATGCTTTTAAGAAG
Organism: Lathyrus tuberosus; assembly: GCA_022829125.1. Taxonomy (NCBI): domain Eukaryota; kingdom Viridiplantae; phylum Streptophyta; class Magnoliopsida; order Fabales; family Fabaceae; genus Lathyrus; species Lathyrus tuberosus. The sequence goes on from JALAZF010000210.1 coordinate 9,649,474, forward strand.
CCCGTGGGTCCCCAGACCCCGAGAAATTCAAGGCAATGCTATTCACCGAGAATAGATCAAAGTCAGGAAAGTTCGAGAATTTGGAAGAAACTCAAGAGATGCAATTCACGGAGAAGAGATCATCTCTGGGGAATAGAGTTTCTTTGACAACTTCTAAAGGTGACAGTCTATGAAAGGGTTCACAGAGAATGCTGCCTTTCATGTCTCCATATTGTTTAACCCCAAGAGGAGGGAAGACTGTGTCTAGTAATCCTATGGGGATCTAGTTTTGACTATTTCTATGAATAAACGAAACGGCGTCACCTAGTTCTAGATGTAGTTGCCGGGGAAACTCTAAATATCTATACTATTATTACACAATTGATATGAGTTTATGAAAGAAGACTTACAGTGAAACAGCCCCACAATACAGTTATATGTATATGAAAGCAGTAAATGAAAGCAATAACCACTTACTTGGTTGTAGAGCTTCCATGCTGTTTGGTTAGTTGTTCAACAAAGAAAGATTGGAAACAACAGTATATTCAAAATCAAAGGAGAAAGTCCTTTGAAAAAGAAAGATTTGGGGCTTACAGCTCAAGGAGAGGCCCAGGGTTTTATCAGTGAGCGCACTATTTGGATTTGTACAGAGGGACTTATACAAGTGACTGAGGCCCAAAAATAGTTTTCTGTACAAAGGGATGGGTCTTACACTCTCTCAAGAGGCCCAAAAAGTTTTAAAGAAAAAGAGTGGGGCTTATAACACGAGGGTAGGCCCAGATGATTTTTCCGTTAAAAATGGCGATCGCGCCGAGGTTTTCTTTTAACGCAAAGGGGCTTATACAATATCTGAGGCCCAAAGTGATTTTGGTTAAAAGGGGATTGGGTCTTACACTCTAATAGAGGCCCAAAAAATTTTGAATGGGTCTTATAGCTCGAGGAGAGGCCCAAAAGGTTGTTTTTCAAAAGGCGACGATCGCGCCGTTTGTTTTTGAGGGTATCGGGACTTATACAATACACTGAGGCCCAAAAATGGTTTGGTAAAAAAAAGGATTGGGTCTTACACTCTATTAGAGGCCCATGAGTGTTTGACAATGATTTGTTTTGAGTGAAAATCAAATAAACCCTACTTTTATTCTTTAAAAGTAAATATTTAAAGAAAATCAATGAAAAATACCAAATAGGTTTGAATAAACCACTTGTGATTTTTGTTTAAGGTTTGAAAAATGAGGTATAAATCACAAGAGATATTAAAACTCATTTGGTCTTATTTTTCAAGATGAATATTCATTTTAAAATACCTAAAAACAACTAAAAATGAATTTATTCACAAAAATAATAATTATATTAAATAAATAATACAAACTCAATTTTTTTGTGGAATAAAATATTTCAACATTTTTGTGATTTTTCGCAAAAAGAACTAATAAAAAATAATTAAAATTGAAAGAGTTGTTAATTTTCCAAATAATTAACAAAACATGAAAATAGTTGGAAAAATAGCAAAATGTGAAAAAATCACAAAATGGCATGGGTGGGGTTTGAACCCACGACCTCAAGCATACAAGGCGCGCGCCTTACCACTGGGGTGGTGATACATCCATTGTTTGAAACAAACCAACAAATACACAAGTCATGCCTTGGTTTTGGCTTGCCCAAGGCAAGTTTTGGCTCAAAAACGTGAAGGTCATAACTTTCTCAATTCTTAATGGTTTGAGACAAAATTTATATGCATCTGGGCCAGAATTTCATAAGGAATCCAATGGTGGTGGTAGTTTTTTTCAGATTACACTCCCTCCTCAAAACCCGATAGTGGTTTTGAAAATGACCTATAAATGCATTTTCTATGCTACAACTTGGTACAAGCATGGATTACATGGTGAATTAGCTCAAACACAACATATATGACATGTATGAGATGTTTATGATCAATGGACTTCAAATGCACACATGTTTTGGTGAGTGCAAGTTGAGAGGCTTACCCTTCTTTGAGATTTTGGAGGTTTCTCTGCAATCTGCCAACCCTCTTGCTCCAGATATGATTTTATGCTTTGAACCACCTCAAATAATCCCTTGGATGCTTTTAGGATGATTGGAATCAGCTGGTACCTGCAAAAACACAAACTGTCCCTTTCTTGCAAAAGGGGTTAAAAGTGACCAAAATAGCAACTCCCTCAAATGGTGTTCCAGATGGTGGGAACCATTTGGGACAGTTCAAGGATGATATTTGGAGTGTGTTTGAGGTTTTATATGGTTTGGAAAGTGACTGAATCAAGACATGGCTTGAAAAATGCAAAAAAGTGCTATTTTGAGGTTTTGAGAGGTGACTTTGTGATGTTGTGATTACAGGTCACTTTTGATGGTTTGCACAACTTACATATGATATATATGAGGTGTGTGTGTGATTAGTTTGGGTGGAATTGCTCTCTAGCTCAAAAACTCAGAATTACTTGCTTTGGAAGGCAAGTTTGAGGTGAAAGAAGAGATTTTGAGGAAATCATCTGTTTGATGGCTTTGGTGTACTCAAACTGAACACAATTGAGCTCTATTTATAGTAGAGCAAGTTTGTTTTGGGATCCACAGTGAATGGCATCTGCAGCAGGTGTTTGTTCAATGTTGGCCAATGGAAATGCAAGTCTCCTCTAGCCATTGACTAGAGGTTAGGGCACAGGGCTGTGGTTCCCTTGGTCTTGGATAAGTCTTGACTGATTTCAGATGAGAATGGCTCAGTCCATGCCACCTTGATTCTTCCATTGAATGCTTCAATCCAAATTTGGAGTCTTGTCCTTATTTTGGCCATGCTAGGTTCAACATGCTATTTCTTGTTCCATGGACTTTGGAGGCTTGGCTCAGTGATTGTCCCCTTTAGATTCAATCCTCAGATGTGTCCAAGTGGATAGGAGCATTTGAATTTGGCTGATTTTGGCAAATCGAGCAAAATTGCAAATTCTGCCTTGCCTTGACAGATTTCAACAAGGCAACTTGCCAATGTCATATCTCATGGTGTAAGTTGAATTTGGTAATGCTCTTGACCATTTTGGAAAGCCCTTACATGATACAACAACTGTTTGAACATGTTTGGTTTTGATCTCTTTTGAATCCAAGTGAAAAATCCCCCTACATTTGGCAAAAAGTGAAGACATATTTGGACTTAGTGAAAATTTCACTAAGTGTTGGAAAAAGTGATATTTTCACTTTTCAGCCACTTTGATCACTCCATAACTCAAAATCCTTAATGAATTGGACTTAGGTCTAGTTGAAGTTTTTATAGAGGGTAATGAGGGCTACAAATCCATCTTTGGATGAGTAAAAATGGCTTTGTGGTTTAGGAGTTATGATCCTCCAAAGTTGGTACCCTTGTCACTTTATTTTTAACTTAGAAAATTTTCTAAGTTTTTATGGTTACCCCTTTTACAAGTTATCCAACTTTTCTTGATTTTTCTTGATGAATGATGATTCAAATCATACATTAACATCATTTTAGGGTTAAAAATCCATTTTGGTGAAAAATCTCAAAAAGTCAAAGTTGACTTTTGTGCACAGTTGACTTTTTATCAGATGAATTCCAAACTGTGCAATTCTTCAGTAAATTATGTCCTTGACCTAAATCAAACTTGATGGACATGTTTCATGGGTGTCATAGGGTATATTGAGGCATGTCCTAGGGCTTGGGAGCATGTCCTGGTCAAAAGTCAAAGTTACAGTTGACTTTTCCCTTAAAACCCTAATTGTGGTGCAGATGAAATTGAGACTTGTTGCTCAAGCTTCTTGGATTAATCCATTGTTCCAAATGGATCAATATAGTTCATTAGAGACCCTCAAACCCTCTCTTGAGGTCTTGGCTCATGGTTTGTCCCAAAAGTCAACTTAGGGGTGAATTAGGTCAAGAAACCCTAATTCCTGATTTTTGATGTATGCATCCCCTAAGGCAAAATTGACTTGATGATTGGGTCCATGAGGTTCCATGGAGTATTTTAGGTTAGGTTTTGGATCATTGGCTTGTGCCCAGATGAAATTTTCCATCTGGAGGCCCTGGTCGACCAAAACCATAATTTGGTGACACTGGCGATCTTGAGGCTTGATCCACCTAGAAGGGAGCAGCCTTGTGCTTAATCCTTGAAGTGGGAGTCCTTTTTGATCCTTTGTGTATGTTTGAGAGGTTTATACAAGTTGAAGATCAAGTCATTCCTTGATTAATCCTTTGTCTAAGCACTCTGAGAGGGCTTAAAACCCTAATTTTGATTGTAGTGAATGCTCAACAATCCTTGAGGAATTTGATGAGGCATGATGGTTCATCCATATTGTGATGATGATTGACACAATGATGGGACATCTTAGTGGTCAAAATTTGGGGTATGACAGATGCCCCTATTTAATCTTCTTGGACCCGAAGGTGTGAATGACGAAGGTATTCGGGCATTCGAGGTGCAAGAGGATTAAATATCAGAATACCCGAAATTTTGATGGTGGTTATGAATGGCGGATCGCATCCATATTCTTTTGCTGAGCAATGATGCTTAGAAAAGGTAAACTTCCCCTCGATCCTGGTCTTCAGCCAAGGAACCAGTCTCAGTTTTCTTTTGTCAACCTCCCCCCCGTTCCTGGTTTCCTACCAAGGAACTGGTCTCAGTTGCTGATTTAAACTTCCCATCGATCCTGGTTTCCCACCAAGGAACTGGTCTTAGTTTCTGATTTAAACTTCCCCTCATTCCTGGTTTCCTACCAAGGAACTGGTCTTAGTTTCTTTCGTCAATAAACTTTACTAACAAGGGACGCTACTCGTAGCGGATTTCCCTCAAACTTCTCGCTGAATTTTCCTGGGGAGATACCATTTGATGGAAAAAGCTTTGATGTCAGACTTGCTGGAGAACCCAGTCGTCTGAGTTGTAGAGTTGCACAAACTTCTCTGTTGGAGACGCCATTTGTCGATTCTACTGGAGAAAGCGAGTCTCTTGAGAGACTGTTTTCGTTTGGGGGCTTACATCATACTTTTCTTGGGATCTTCCCGGAGAAATGCCATATGATGGGGTCCAATTTTGAGGTGCCGATGACCTTTTCATCGGTGGGTTTTTCGGAGAATGGCAGCTGTACTGCCAAATCTCTGCTTAGGAGGCTTTCTCTGTGGATTTTCCTTAATCCGGGAAAGCAAGGATATCATCTTCAATGGCGAAGAATGATGCTGAATGACGGTTTCTCTAGTTTTTCAGAGGTTCAAGTTATCAAAGTGCTCAAGGACCGTCTCTAATCCAGAGATAAACGGGAGAGATATTTCTTAGATGATTCACTTCCTAACGAGGAAAGGTTTGACAACTCGATTGAGAGAACTTTTATCACCAGGGGACAAGACCGACTAGAGTGATAGTGATGCAATATGACTTGTGAATGTAAATCAATAATGTATGATGCCTGTATGTATATGCTGACAAAACTGACGCGACATACAAACTGACAGGTGAACATGACTGGATACTCGGCCATCGCGGGGCGAAGAAGTACCGTTGGTCCAAAAGTAGCAATTCTACCTTGCTTAGGAAAAGTAGTCCTCACGGGGAATACCGGTGATCGGGCTTAGGAGATGAGAACTCGACCGAAGCGTGTCAGACGAAACAAGGTCTCTGACACAGTTGATCCCTTCATTCAGGCGTACTGGGTTAGAAGGAGTACTTTGATTCTGCAATTTGAAGTTCGCTTACTTCTGGAGAAGCGGTTGATGCTCTTTTGATGTTCAACAGTAAAAAGAAATTGCCATCTTTATTTTAAAAGCAGAAAAAGTTTTAACAAGTAATTCATTTTTGTTTCATTTCAAGAATCGTTGATCATGTTAAAATGTCGTTCTGTAAAGCTAAAACAAATAAGAATTACAAACAAAAGCACAAGGGCTCAAAATTTATTGATAAGATGGAGATCAGCCAAACGCGTGATTCCAAAGAGTATATACAAAGTTAGAAAAATGGTAATTTACAGGGAAAAAGGGCTACGTTAAAACATAACGATCACTATCCTTCTACCAACTTTGAATTCGGGACATCCTGAGCTTCCGTCGAAGATGACCTTGACTGGAGTTTTTTGACAGGTGATGTAACCGCTGCTGCTGAGAGACTTGCCTCTGTTGAACATAGTTACTTTCCATTATCCCTAACTTTTGCTTGGATTGTACTATGATGTTTCCAATCCATCGGGATGATTTTTTTCATGTCTCTAACTTTTGCCTGGATCGCCCTTTCGGGTTTTCAATCCACCGAGACGTTTTTTCTTCTTTTTTTTCGGCGAAGTATTTCTTGACTACATCAACATTCGTGGGGTAGGCAAATTCCTCTCCGTCCATGGTTGCAAGTTTCAAGGCGCCGCCTAAGAAAGCTTTTGTGACCACATAGGGGCTATCATAATTCGGAGTCCATTTACCTTGCGAATCAGTGAGAAATGACTGGATCTTCTTGAGCACGAGGTCTCCTTTTCTGAAGACACGAGGTCGGACCTTTTTGTCAAACACCCTCTTCATTTTCTGTTGATACAACTGACCGTGGCATAGTGCCGTGATTCTCTTTTCTTCGATCAGATTCAGTTCGTCGTGTCGACTTTGACACCATTCAGCTTCGGTGAGCTTAGCTTCCATCAATACTCGAATTGACGGGATCTCTACTTCTATGGGGAACACTGCTTCCATGCCATATACTAGAGAGAAAGGGGTTGCCCCTGTTGAAGTGCGGACAGATGTGCAATAACCGTGAAGAGCAAAGGGTAGCATTTCGTGCCAGTCTTTGTAGGTTACGACCATCTTTTGAACAATCTTCTTGATGTTCTTGTTAGCCGCTTCTACCGCCCCGTTCATCTTGGGTCGGTAGGGAGATGAGTTATGGTGTTCGATTTTGAACTCTGCACACAACTCTTTCATCATCTTGTTGTTTAAGTTAGATCCATTATCAATAATGATCTCGCTTGGAACACCATAACGGAAGATGATATTGTTTTTGATAAATCGGACCACCACTTGCCGGGTTACATTGGCGAATGACGCTGCTTCGACCCACTTGGTGAAATAGTCAATGGCTACCAGGATGAACCGATGTCCGTTTGAAGCCTTAGGTTCAATCATGCCGATCATGTCGATTCCCCATATGGAAAATGGCCATGGGGAAGAAAGAACTTTGAGATGTGATGACGGTACATGAATTTTGTCGGAGTATATCTGACACTTGTGACATTTCCTCATGTACTTGTAGCAGTCGAATTCCATTGTCAACCAATAGTACCCTGTTCTTAGAATTTTTCTCGCCATTGTATGTCCGTTGGCATGAGTGCCAAAGGATCCTTCATGAATTTCTTTCATAAGCATGTCTGCTTCTGGTCTGTCGACGCATCGGAGCAAGACCATGTCAAAATTTTTCTTATAGAGAATGTCACCGCTCAGGAAGAAGTTTCCAGCCAATCTTCTGAGGGTTTTTCTGTCTTTTCGGAGTGCCCCAGATGGGTACTCTTGTTTTTGAAGGAAGCATTTGATATCGTGATACCACGGTTTATTGTCTATGACTGTTTCAATTGTGAAGACGTAAGCGGGGCTTTCAAGGTGCATGATGTCAATCTTAGGTATGTCATTCCATTGACCTACATTAATCATGGAAGAGATAGTGGCTAATGCATCAGCCATGTGATTCTCATCACGAGGGATGTGATGAAACTCAACTCTGTTGAAGAAAGGTAACAACCTTCTTGCATAGTCTTTGTAAGGAATCAATCCTGATTGGTATGTGTTCCAATCTCCTTTAATCTGATTGATAACCAGGGCTGAGTCGCCGTATACGTCCAAATTTTTGATCCTTAAATCAATTGCTTCCTCGAGACCCATAATACAAGCTTCGTATTCGGCCTCGTTGTTCGTACATTTGAACGTAAGTCTGGCAGTGAAAGGAATGTGGGTACCCTAAGGGGTAACAATGATTGCCCCAATTCCATTTCCGTAATGATTAACTGCTCCGTCAAAGACAAGTCCCCACTGGGAACCTGGTTCTGGCCCTTCACTGGGTAACGGTTCATCGCAATCTTTCATTTTTAGATACATGACATCTTCGTCTGGGAAGTCAAACCCGACTGATTCCTGATCGTCAATCGGTTGATGAGCCAAATGATCGGCTAAAATACTTCCCTTAACGGCTTTTTGAGCGTGGTACTCTATGTCATATTCTGATAACAACATCTGCCAACGGGCAATCCTTCCCGTGAGAGCAGGTTTTTCGAAGACGTACTTGATTGGATCCATTTCGGAGACCAACCAAGTAGTATGACGAATCATGTATTGGCAAAGACGTTTGGCTGCCCAAGCCAAAGCACAGCAAGTTTTCTCAAGCATTGTGTACCGAGTTTCACAGTCGGTGAATTTCTTGCTTAGATAGTAAATGGCAGACTCTTTTCGTTTAGTTTCGTCTTGTTGGCCAAGTACACATCCCATTGAGTCCTCTAGGACTGTGAGGTAAATGATCAGTGGTCTTTCTTCCACTGGAGGTGATAGAATCGGAGGATTCAACAGATATTCCTTGATACTGTCGAATGTGGTTTGGCAATCTTCCGTCCAAATGCAGTCCTGGTTCTTTTTCAGTAATTTGAAAATCGGCGCACACGTGGCGGTCATAAGGAATATGAATCTGGAGATGTAGTTCAAACGTCCCAAGAATCCTCTGACTTGTTTTTTCAGTTTTCGGAGAAGGCATTTCTTGAATGGCCTTGACCTTGTCAGGATCAACCTCAATTCCTTTCTGGCTGACGATGAACCCTAGTAGTTTCCCTGAACGAACACCGAAGGTGCACTTGTTGGGATTCAAGCGGAGCTTGAATTTTCTTAGACGTTCAAACAATTTTGACAGATGTTCAACGTGCTCACTCTCTGTTTTTGATTTTGCAATCATATCATCGACATATACCTCGATTTCCTTGTGTATCATGTCATGAAACAGAGTAGTCATGGCCCTTTGATAGGTTGCCCCGGCGTTCTTCAAACCGAACGACATTACCTTGTAACAAAAGGTACCCCATGGGGTAATGAACGAAGTTTTCTCCATGTCTTTCGGCGCCATTTTGATCTGGTTATAGCCCGAGAATCCATCCATGAAGGAGAAAATTTTGAACTTTGCTGTGCTGTCTACCAGCATGTCAATGTGTGGTAAAGGAAAGTCGTCCTTCGGACTTGACTTGTTCAAATCTCTGTAATCAACACACATTCTGACCTTTTCGTCCTTTTTGGGAACGGGTACGATGTTGGCTAACCATTGAGGATATTCAGATGTGGCAAGGAAACCCGCGTCAATCTGTTTCTGTACCTCCTCTTTGATTTTGATGGCCATGTCCGGGTGAGTGCGTCTCAACCTTTGCTTTACTGGCGGATATTCCGATCTCAATGGTAAGTGATGTTCCACGATGCTGGTATCCAACCCTGGCATATCCTGATAGGACCAAGCGAATACATCGGGGAATTCTTTGAGAAGCTTTAACAAACTCTCTCTGGCAGTTGGACTGAGCAGTGCCCCAATCCTGACTTCTTTTCTCTCTTGCTCTGAACCCAAGTTTACCATTTCCAACGGCTCTTTGTGAGGTTCAATGGACCTTTCCTCTTATCTGAGTAGTCGAGAGATCTCTTCTGGAATTTCGTCGTCATTTTCTTCTTCAGCCTCGAATATCGGGAACTCAAAGTTGGGAGAAGGCATCGGATCATATGTTTCAACTGGGTTTAAAACAAGCAATCTGCATGATGTGATGATTCGTGTTTAGAAGAGATAGAGAAAATGCAAGTGTGTGCAGTGTATTTGTTTTATTACTGCTTGTTTTTATTTTTAATTATTTTTTAGGATTACCATTTTCTGAAAAAGCAAAAAAGAGAAAACAGCAATAAATGCGGAAATTACAGAACGACGTTATTTTATTAATGAACAAGTTGATTCTTGAAACTACAGCCCTATAAAACAAAACTCTGTCGCTTTGGGCGAAGCGAAGAGGGATATTTACAGAAAGCGAGCCCTATCAAAACATCTGTTTCACCTGGGCAGGGTGAAAGGTTAAAGATGACAATTACTTTGACTGATGAACAATCTTCGGAATCTCGACGGCAACCCATTGGCGGCGAACTCCTAGGTGAATCACAAAGTCTGGCACCTTCCTTGATTTGTCTTCAGAAATAACACTGATTTTCGGTGGAGCAGGATCACTGGAATCTGTCTCCCAGGCAGAATTGTCGTAGGAGGATTCCTCAGTTGCATTTTGCATAGCATTTGTGCTCTCAGCTGTATCTCCCCATCCCGTAGGCTGGATATCTTCGAGCCTGATACAAGAGCTTTCGGGAGCGGTGTACTTGACCATATAGTCGTATTTTCCACTCGGTTGTCCCAAGGTGTCCCACACTTCTTTGGAACTAGAGGAGTCATCTCTCTCGATGACGCTGACCTCGGGAAAAGCATAGTTGATGAATTCAAGTCCTGCAAATGTTGCAAATTCATCTTCATGTTGAGTAGTTTCTGAATGACCTGAGTGTTGATCCCATGACATGGTGGGGACACAGGTATTCCGTCCAAAAACGGTCAGCTAATTTTCATTGCTCGGCTGACTTTCTTGCCCCAAGTTTCCTGGGTAAGGATGCCACATTGGCAGACCATCCATTGGGCCATAGTAATCGTGGTCAAAGTTGTCTTTCATCGGAGTGTCTTCCTCTAATGAATTTGGCGGAGCACGGCATCCTTCCGGATCACAATCTCCATATATCATTTCGACGTCTGACCTTGGTATAAATCTCGGACTCTGTGTGGGATAGCAAAATGGTGTAGGCACCTCTTCCTGAGACATATAACCGTCCTCGTTCAAATAGGACTTCCATTCTTCATCTGTGTCAGAGGGATCTTCTTCATTGATAGCATGTACTGCTTGAGACACTGGGTGAAGGAAACCTCCACTGTGGAAGAAATTTTGAAGGGGATGGAAACTTTCATCTTTAGCAGCTGTCTGGGTACAGGTTGTAGAAAAACCAAGACCCTTCTTTGTTTTATTGTCAGTGGGAATGACAAGCTGTCCCCATCCTGTCGTATCGGTACTCTCGACCGCTTTGATAGCATCGTTGTATGAGGAAATCGAGGTTCCTCCTTTGAAATGATTGTCCTTGCTCACCGACAATGCTTGGAACTGAGTTCCAATAACCTCCTCGGGTTCTATACCAGTAGATGATGATAAGTTGCTTACAAGCAAGGCTTGTTCTCCACAGACCGTGACAAGTGGATCGTTCTTGACGAACTTTAGCTTTTGGTGGAGGGTCGAAGTAACCGCTCCAGCCTGATGTATCCAAGGTCTTCCTAATAAACAAATGTACGTTGCCCGGATGTCCATGACCTGGAAAGTGACTTAGAAAGTGTGAGGACCGATAGTTATGGGAAGATCAACTTCGCCGATAACCGTTTTTCTGGATCCGTCGAACGCTTTGACGACGACCTCGCCGATTCTCATCGGAGGGCCCTTGAATGATAATTGCATCAAAGTGGACTTCGGCATAACATTCAGGGCTGACCCTGTGTCTACCAGTATGCTGGCTAAAGCATCGTCCTGGCAGTTAACTGTGATATTGAGTGCCATGTTATGACGGCGACCCTCTTCGGGTAATTCCTCATCACTAAATCCCAAATTATTGCAGGAAGTGATGTTGAGACAATGCTATCGAAATGTCTGATTGTTACATCCTGTTCCACAAAGGCTTGCTCCAAGACTTTCTGTAGAGCCTCCCTATGCGCTTCTGAACTGAGTAACAATGATAATACCGAAATCTTTGAAGGAGTCTGTAACAGTTGATCGACAATGTTATATTCACTCCTTTGGATAAGCTTCAGCATCTCATCATTGTTTTTTGAAAGGTCGGGATTACTGGATTGACCGACTGGTGGATCAGGAGCTTCTGTCTGAAGTTCCTTTTCTTTGTTAAGTTCTCCAACTCCTCGGTTGAAGATTCGACCGCTCCGTGTTACACGACTGATGTCTGCAATATTCACGACGGAGGGTAATGGAATTTCCTTTCCATTTTCAACTGTCGTTGCACCGTATTTGTAAGGGATAACCTTAGTTGATTCATACGGTAGTGGTCCCGGTAGATAGATGACTATGGGAACCTTCTGATTTTTTTGACCATCATAAGTGATCTCGATTCGTTCCCGGTTGGGAACTTTAGATTCGTCAAGTAGAGGAATAATGGCAAAAACATCCCTGGTCCTGTGATGACCAGAGATCGTGACAACATCCTCAACTTGCTCGGCAAGGTAGTTCGGCGTCCAGTCGATGGGTCCAGAACCCGGATATGGACAAATTTCTCCACGATCGACCTGACCCTGAAGAGCTGCTCTCACAAGGTAACACCCTTGGTTATTTTCCGAACAGACGCTACAACTGTCATAGTTGTGTGGTGGCACCTGGCAACACCCACTTTGAATACAATGTAACCTTACTAGGTTAGCTTCCACTGATCGAACATCCTGACTTTGACGCTGAGTGGGGTTTCTATTATGGTAGTCTTGGATCCATCCAAGATCCATCTGACGTTGGAGGGCCTCTTGTATGAAAAAGCATCCCTGCTTGTTTACCGAGCAAGTCAGACAGGAATTGTAATCATGCCGCGGCAGATTATGATACTGGCTTTGCCTTGAGTACATCGCCACCAAGTTGACATTCATTGCACAGATGTCGTGGTTCTAAATGACGTTAGAATTCGTGTAGACCATGTTAACTCCACGAACTCGGTGCTCTTGGATCCATCCGAGATCCATCTGTTCCTGTAGAGCTGCTTGCACTACAGAACATCCTTGGTTGTCTTTAGAGCAGATATCACACTGGTGATAATTATGAGGTGGCATATGGCCATATCCACTCTGTCTACAATGCATCTTGAACAAATTGGTTTTAAACAAGAGTACATCGTGAATTTGATAAACATCATTAGTCTCTCCTTCTATCAAATTGACCACAGCCTTCTCGTGTTGAGGTAGCGGATTCGTGAGAACATTAGGATTTGTATCCTTGAAGGATAAGACCCCGCTCCTAACAAGTTTTTGCACGTCGGACTTGAAATTGAGACAAGTCTCTATGTTATGCCCTGGACCTCCTTGATGATAAGGGCAAGTTTGATCCACCTTAAACCAAAAAGGCAGATTTTCTGGTACTGTAAGAGGAGATTTAGTCTGGATGTGCCCCTTAGCTAGTAGTAATGGAAACAGTTCTGCATACGTCACGGGTATAGGATCAAATCCTGGTGGCCGTGTTGTATGGTTGTTGTTATATGGAGGACGAGCCTGCTGAAGAGACTGTTGTGTCCTTTGCTAGTCTGGTTGGCTCTGCGCAACCTGAGGTTGATACGTAGGAATAGGCGCAGGGTTGATAGCAGGAGTCACAGCTGCTACCGGTTGATAACGTCGTCTTTGCTTTTCGAGAGATATTCCCAATAACTTGCTCTTTTTTCTTAGGGAGAGCACTACCATATTTTTTAGTACCGCTCGTCGATCCAGGGTCTTTTACCAAACGTCCTTCTCGGACGGCTTCCTCAAGACGTACGCCCATGCCGACCATTTCGGTGAAATCACTGGGCGCACTAGCAACCATTCGGTCATAGTAAAATGAGCTTAAGGTCTTTAAGAAGATCTTTGTCATCTCTTTTTCCTCAAGAGGTGGACAAATTTGAGCGGCAATTTCACGCCACCTTTGAGCATACTCCTTAAAGGTTTCCTTGTCCTTTTGCGACATCGATCTGAGTTGATCTCTGTCGGGTGCCATGTCCAAATTGTATTTGTATTGTTGGACGAAGGCAGTGCCAAGATCTCTGAATGTACTGATCGTAGTACGGTTTAAACCCATGTACCATTTGAGTGCGGCACCGGTTAAACTATCCTGGAAGTAGTGAATCAGTAAGTCCTGATTCTCCGTCTGGGCTAACATCCGCCGAGCGTACATCACCAGATGGCTCTGAGGGCAAGAGTTACCCTTGTATTTTTCAAAGTCGGGCACTTGAAATTTGTGCAGAACTTTCACATTTGGGACCAAGCAGAGATCTGCGGCGTCCTTTCCAAATAGATCCTGACCGCGAATGGCTTGCAGCTCCTTCTGCATTTCCAAGAATTTCTCCTGGAATTCCTCCATTATGTCAAACATAGTTTCCTTTTTACCAGAAGGTGTCTGTGGAATCTGTCCTTCCGGGACAGTGTGCACCACAGGGGGTGGTACCGTGACTACGACAGTGAGTCTTGGCGTTTCCCGAAGTTTGTAACCTTCATGAGTCTTCAGTATGCCCCTGGCATCTTCGCTTTCCCGAAGTTTGTAACCTTCAGGCCCAGCGGCTTCTGTTGTGATTCCCTGATCTTCAGTGATCGGCGGAACATATCCTTCCGGGATATAGTTAACAGGCATGCCCCAAGGACGATCTTTCGGCATCTGATACCTAGGATCATACTTCTCCACTATGGGCGTTGAGGTGATCTCTGAGATCACAGTTCTTTGTAGCTGAGCTTCTGCCATGGCTTGCATGTCGTTACGAAGCTTTCTCATATCCTCTCTCAGAGCGTCGATCTCTTATTTCAACTCTCTGTTTTCTTCCTCAAGATCATCCATCTTTTTCTGACGATTGGCCCGAGTATTATACGAATGAGACAGTTTGACTCTAGAAACGAGACACAAACGTGAGATTCGTAGGTAAGAAGAATACGCGATGTAAGAATGATGAATGCAATGATCATATTAATTGTTTTTTGGTTTAATCAAAATAAACTTCGACAATTAGATTGCAAATATCAAACAGTGGGGAAACCCCTTTTTATTGAAATTCAAAGGATTACAGAAATGGAAATACAGTAGATTACAAAGTGCAGAAACAGAAACCTAAGCTAATGGGTCCTGAGTCCTCTCTGAAGAGAAATCGGGTGCTGATTCTGGTATCTTCCTTTTCTTTGACCGGGGCTCTTGGGCCGTTGTCGGGTTGTCATTCCTTTGCCAGGTGAAAGGAGCGAGCAAATTCCTTTGGTCATCCTTATTATCCACAACATGTTGCTCCAAAATCTCAATCAGAGCGTCTTTCTCTTTCAGTAATTGGTGTATTTTGATGCACTCTACGTCGAGAGTGTGGTACTTATTCTTCCAAGACCTTCTCTCCTTTTGAACTTTGTTGAGAGTAACCTGAAGGTTTTTAGTTTCCGTCATGAAGTACATGACAGATTCCTTTGGCGGAAGAATTCCATAACGAGGATAAGGCATCTTTAGCTTGAGAGCTCTAGTTTGTACCCAATGGAGATACGGCTCCACCGAGACACAGTCCGATTTTCCTAGAGACTCTCGTCCTTTCTTATGAACCTGTTTCCAAGCGTGCACTATTTCCATCTTTAGTGCTCTGTCGTTTTCCCCTTCCTTGAAGAAAAGACCGTACAGATGAACACCCAGTGGGATGTGTCTCATCGGGTATCCAAATTGACGGCGAACCAATACCGGATGGTAGTTGATTCCTCCTTTAGTTCCTATGAGGGGTACGTTGGGGAAGTTTCCACAACGGTCAATGATCCTAATTCCCTCATAAATCCTATTACACCAATCAATGTCAGAGTTGGTAAGAGACATGATCTTCTGCGACCAACGTAAGGCACTCTTACAATCCCAAAAAGCAGCAGACTTGGGCAAGTGAGAGATAAAACATTTGTAAAGCAAAGGTACACAGCATGTGATATCCCCTCCGCTGTACAAATTCCCCAAGTGTATAGAATGATATACATCTGCGAGCAAAGTCGACACAGGGTTTCCAATGAGAAAAACCTTAATGGAGTTGATATCTACAAAGTTATTGATGTTGGGAAACAAAAATAACCCGTAGGTGAGCAAGACAAAGATGCTTTCAAAAGCAGTCACGTTTCCTATATTGGTAAAATACAGGGCCTTCTTTGTCAGAAACTGGGCTGGCAAACCTTGGATGCCACCCTTGGTAGTTAGGTGAGTCCTAACTTCAGACTCGTCCAAGTGAATTGCTCTTGCAATGGTCTGATTCTTTGGAATTTCTTCCAGTCCAGAAAATGGAGCTCGATCTGTAATGTGTAGATCAATCAGATGAGAATACTCCTCCAGCGTTGGTGCTAGCTGGTAATCCGGGAATGTGAAATAGTGATAAACTGGATCATAAAACTGAATGAGCGCATCCATGATTCCCTCAATCACATGGACTCTTAACAGTGGTAGCAAACCTCTGTGCTTGGCTCTGAAAGCCTCTGGGTTAGTGATCATCCTCGCTAACCATCTCAAATCCTCTAGTTTTAGAACCTTGAAGGTATACTGGTGAGTTCTCCTTCTATCGAAATCCATTAGTGCAATCCTTTTCTCTGATATTTGCAATCACAGTCTTAGTTTATTTTGAAAAAACAGAGAGACTAGAAGAGAAATATTTTGAATGTTTTAATGTTTTTTAGATGAATGCATGAATGCAGCACACAAAAACATAGAAAAAACATGGGGTCAAAGGGTCGTTGTCATGAAGTCAAGGCTCTACCCATCCCCAAAGGTTTTACTAGGGTGATTTTAGTACCTGTACTCATTATCATCAGCTCCTCCCAGGAAAGCAAAATAACAAGCGGATCGCCAGCGAGTTATAGTGCAATCTTAGAGTAAGTGCCATTCACCGAGAATAGATCACCAGCCTCAAATGAGGGTAGTATCGCGTAACAACTATTCTCGATAGTTTTCGCACTACGAAAGGGTTTGGCTCCTCAGCTTCTCAGACTTAACAACCGGCCCATTGTCTAGGTGAGAGAATGGGTTGCGTTGGTCAGCCTCCACTGAGGTTGATGGTCGACCCTGTCGTCATCACTTATCTTAAGTGTATACTCAATCTTTCCACGTACGGCATCACCCGCATTCCCATTAGCAGAAAAATAAACACGTATAGCAATTAGGAAAAGCGGTATATATATTTGTCCTAATCATCCTAGACCTTTAAAGCTATGAATCTTAAGTTCCTGACAGAAAATGGGTTCCCCGGCGGAAGCCCCAATCTGTGGTTTTCACACAAGAGGTAAAAAGGAAGAAAAAACAGAGACGGGCCCCATGGTGGGCGCCATTTTTTCTGTAGCGAGCGATTTTGGACGCGGTTCTTAAGCGCTGGTCGCTCTCTGCGGTTGAACTTAAACTACAGGTCGATTCATTTTTTATCCTATTGTGAGCTGATGAAGGAAGGGAAATAGATGTCTCCAATTAACCCTGCTTTGCATACTGAGTTTAAACAACGGTCTGTTAGGTTACGTATGATATCAATGTGGGGGGCCTTTGTACTGGTTATTTGTATTTTCGCCAATACTGTTTTCTTCTTTTTATCTAGACAGAAGGTTTCTGGCGGGGAACAAGGATTAGGATGTTAGGACTGATGCTTTTGAGAGATACATGAGAGTATGGGGTTTTGGGTTTTTGTTTAGTGTGCTCGCTAAGATTTTTCTTTCAATCTTATGCCTACGTATTCCTGTTTACCAAAACAGGGAAATCAGAGCGTTCGTAGTTCCTCCTATTCTATGGGAGGAAATGGTTGTTTTGGTGTCTTGTTCAAAGCCCAAGACGTGAAGCGAAAGGTGATTTGTATCTTGTTCAAAGCCCAAGATGTGAAGCTGAAAGTCTGTTTGTATCTTGTTCAAAGCCCAAGATATGAAGCCAAAAGGTCTCAACTTTAGAGAGAATTTGTCATCTCTAAAGAGGGGGTTATATGTCACAACTGTTTTATAAAAGGAGAATTACTTTAACCGGGATTTGTGAATCCGGAAATGCCATAATTTCCTTTATAGGGGATTTCAACCTGAAGGAGAAGACTTTAACTCAGTGTAGAGTAATGCCATCTTTCCTTAGGAATTTCTCATGCTAAAAGGGGGACATTGGCATGGATGTAGATGATCCAGAGGCTTGCCGCTTACAGCTATTAGATGAAGGGGAAGGAGTTGTTGATGTTTGTGTACTGTGAACGAGGCACAACTTTGAGGCTAAAAGGTTAATTGGATTAACCAGTGGTTTTCTTATACAAAGCCTAAGAGGAGGCTATTATGTGTCTCGTACAATGCCCGAGAGAGAGGCTAAAAGGTTTTTGGCCCGACGATGGAGTCTTATGGTATCTCGTATAAAGCCCGAGATGGAGGCGATTTGACTCAACAAGAGAGTTTTTTGTATCTCGTACAAAGCCTGAGATGGAGGCGAAAGGGGTGATTGACTCAACGAGGGAGTCTCTTATGTGTCTCGTACAAGGCCCGAGAAAGAGGCTAAACATTGTTTGACTCCGCTGGGGAGGATCATTGTACAAAGCCCAAGAGGAGGCTAACTTCACTGGAGAAGGATCATTATACAAAGCCTAAGAGGAGGCTATGGTAACTGTTTCAGTTAAGTGACAGGTCCAGTATACTGATTTTAAAGAGAAAATCAGTTCTTATATGAGCAATACTATACTCAAGGATTTGATTCAAGGATCTGGGTTATTCCCTTTCCTTTGAGGAAGCGGGAAATCCGAAGGGTATTGAGATTGTCCAAGTCTGCAGGTTTCCTTCCCATTTAACGAAGGGGTCACTTGAGAATGTCTTTGAGACTCAAGGAAATTAGACTGTCCGTGTCTAGAGTTCCATCTTTGTACTATGTTTTGAGAAACAGTAGTAGAATCTATGAAAGGACTGTTCTATGCAAATGACTAAGTTCTATTCCTATACCTCTAGGAGGTCGTCGGGACAATTTGTACGAAGCCCAAGAGGAGGCTAGAAACTTTTAAGAAGCCGATCGGTCCTTGTACTAAGCCCAAGAGAAGGCTATCATTCCCGGAGGAAGAGATCATTATATGAAGCCTAAGAGGAGGTTGTGAATACTTCTAAGAAGCCATAGGGTCCTTGTACTAAGCCCAAGAGGAGGCGGGGTTGCTTTTAGGAAGCCTGTGGGTCCTTGTACGACGCCCAAGAGGAGAGGAGACCGATGCTTTTAAGAAGCCCGTGGGTCCCCAAACCCCAAGAAATTCAAGGCAATGCTATTCACCGAGAATAGATCAAAGTCAGGAAAGTTCGAGAATTTGGAAGAAACTCAAGAGATGCAATTCACGGAGAAGAGATCATCTCTGGGGAATAGAGTTTCTTTGACAACTTCTAAAGGTGACAGTCTATGAAAGGGTTCACAGAGAATGCTGCCTTTCATGTCTCCATATTGTTTAACCCCAAGAGGAGGAAAAACTGTGTCTAGTAATCCTATGGGGATCTAGTTTTGACTATTTCTATGAATAAACGAAATGGCGTCACCTAGTTCTAGACGTAGTTGCCGGGGAAACTCTAAATATCTATACTATTATTACACAGTTGATATGAGTTTATGAAAGAAGACTTACAGTGAAACAGCCCCACAATACAGTTATATGTATATGAAAGCAGTAAATGAAAGCAATAACCATTTACTCGGTTGTAGAGCTTCCATGCTGTTTGGTTAGTTATTCAACAAAGAAAGATTGAAAACAACAGTATATTCAAAATCAAAGGAGAAAGTGCTTTGAAAAAGAAAGATTTGGGGCTTACAGCTCAAGGAGAGGCCCAGGGTTTTATCAGTGAGCGCACTGTTTGGATTTGTACAGAGGGACTTATACAAGTGACTGAGGCCCAAAAATGGTTTTCTGTACAAAGGGATGGGTCTTACACTCTCTCAAGAGGCCCAAAAAGTTTTAAAGAAAAAGAGTGGGGCTTATAACACGAGGGTAGGCCCAGATGATTTTTCCGTTAAAAATGGCGATCGCGCCGAGGTTTTCTTTTAACCCAAAGGGGCTTATACAATATCTGAGGCCCAAAGTGATTTTGGTTAAAAGGGGATTGGGTCTTACACTCTAATAGAGGCCCAAAAAATTTTGAATGAGTCTTATAGCTCGAGGAGAGGCCCAATAGGTTGTTTTTCAAAAGGCGACGATCACGCCGTTTGTTTTTGACGGTATCGGGACTTATACAATACACTGAGGCCCAAAAATGGTTTGGTCAAAAAAAAGGATTGGGTCTTACACTCTATTAGAGGCCCATGAGTGTTTGACAATGATTTGTTTTGAGTGAAAATCAAAGAAACCCTAATTTTATTCTTTAAAAGTAAATATTTAAAGAAAATCAATGAAAAATACCAAATAGGTTTGAATAAACCACTTGTGATTTTTGTTTAAGGTTTGAAAAATGAGGTATAAATCACAAGAGATATTAAAACTCATTTGGTCTTGATTTTTCAAGATGAATATTCATTTTAAATTGCCTAAAAACAACTAAAAATGAATTTATTCACAAAAATACTAATTATATTAAATAAATAATACAAACTCAATTTTTTTGTAGAATAAAATATTTCAACATTTTTGTGATTTTTTGCAAAAAGAACCAATAAAAAATAATTAAAATTGAAAGAGTTATTAATTTTCCAAATAATTAACAAAACATGAAAATAGTTGGAAAAATAGAAAAATGTGAAAAAATCACAAAATGGCATGGGTGGGGTTTGAACCCACGACCTCAAGCATACAAGGCGCGCGCCTTACCACTGGGGTGGTGATACATCTATTGTTTGAAACAAACCAACAAATACACAAGTCATGCCTTGGTTTTGGCTTGCCCAAGGCAAGTTTTGGCTAAAAAACGTGAAGGTCATAACTTTCTCAATTCTTAATGGTTTGAGACAAAATTTATATGCATCTGGGCCAAAATTTCATAAGGAATCCAATGGTGGTGGTAGTTTTTTCAGATCACACTCCCTCCTCAAAACCCGACAGTGGTTTTGAAAATGACCTATAAATGCATTTTCTATGCTACAACTTGGTACAAGCATGGATTACATGGTGAATTAGCTCAAACACAACATATATGACATGTATGAGATGTTTATGATCAATGGACTTCAAATGCACACATGTTTTGGTGAGTGCAAGTTGAGAGGCTTACCCTTCTTTGAGATTTTGGAGGTTTCTTTGCAATCTGCCAACCCTCTTGCTCCAGATATGATTTTATGCTTTAAACCACCTCAAATGATCCCTTGGATGCTTTTAGGATGATTGGAATCAGCTGGTACCTGCAAAAACACAAACTGTCCATTTCTTGCAAAAGGGGTTAAAAGTGACCAAAATAGCAACTCCCTCAAATGGTGTTCTAGATGGTGGGAACCATTTGGGACAGTTCAAGGATGATATTTGGAGTGTGTTTGAGGTTTTATCTGGTTTGGAAAGTGACTGAATCAAGACATGGCTTGAAAAATGCAAAAAGTGCTATTTTGAGGTTTTGAGAGGTGACTTTGTGATGTTGTGATTACAGGTCACTTTTGATGGTTTGCACAGCTTACATATGATATATATGAGGTGTGTGTGTGATTAGTTTAGGTGGAATTGCTCTCTAGCTCAAAAACTCAGAATTACTTGCTTTGGAAGGAAAGTTTGAGGTGAAAGAAGAGATTTTGAGGAAAGCATCTGTTTGATGGCTTTGGTGTACTCAAACTGAACACAATTGAGCTCTATTTATAGTAGAGCAATTTTGTTTTGGGATCCACAGTGAATGGAAACTGCAGCATGTGTTTGTTCAATGTTGGCCAATGGAAATGCAAGTCTCCTCTAGCCATTGACTAGAGGTTAGGGCACAGGGCTGTGGTTCCCTTGGTCTTGGATAAGTCTTGACTGATTTCAGATGAGAATGGCTCAGTCCATGCCACCATGATGCTTCCATTGAATGCTTCAATCCAAATTTGGAGTCTTGTCCCTATTTTGGCCATTCTAGGTTCAACATGGTATTTCTTGTTCCATGGACTTTGGAGGCTTGGCTCAGTGATTGTCCCCTTTAGATTTAATCCTCAGATGTGTCCAAGTGGATAGGAGCATTTGAATTTGGCTGATTTTGGTAAATCGAGGAAAATTGCAAATTCTGCCTTGCCTTGACAGATTTCAGCAAGGCAACTTGCCAATGTCATATCTCATGGTGTAAGTTGAATTTGGTAATGCTCTTGACCATTTTGGAAAGCCCTTACATGATACAATAACTGTTTGAACATGTTTGGTTTTGATCTCTTTTGAATCCAAGTGAAAAATCCCCCTACATTTGGCAAAAAGTGAAGACAGATTTGGACTTAGTGAAAATTTCACTAAGTGTTGGAAAAAGTGATATTTTCACTTTTCAGCCA
Source organism: Lathyrus tuberosus (assembly GCA_022829125.1). NCBI lineage: Eukaryota > Viridiplantae > Streptophyta > Magnoliopsida > Fabales > Fabaceae > Lathyrus > Lathyrus tuberosus. Next base: position 9,671,608 of record JALAZF010000210.1, read on the forward strand.
CTTTGATCACTCCATAACTCAAAATCCTTAATGAATTGGACTTAGGTCTAGTTGAAGTTTTTGTAGAGGGTAATGAGGGCTACAAATCCATCTCTGGATGAGGAAAAATGGCTTTGTGGTTTAGGAGTTATGATCCTCCAAAGTTGGTACCCTTGTCACTTTATTTTTAACTTCGAAAATTTTCTAAGTTTTTATGGTTACCCCTTTTACAAGTTATCCAACTTTTCTTGATTTTTCTTGATGAATGATGATTCAAATCATACATTAACATCATTTTAGGGTTAAAAATCCATTTTGGTGAAAAATCTCAAAAAGTCAAAGTTGACTTTTGTGCACAGTTGACTTTTTATCAGATGAATTCCAAACTGTGCAATTCTTCAGGAAATCATGTCCTTGACCTAAATCAAACTTGATGGACATGTTTCATGGGTGTCATAGGGTATATTGAGGCATGTCCTAGGGCTTGGGAGCATGTCCTGGTCAAAAGTCAAAGTTACAGTTGACTTTTCCCTTAAAACCCTAATTGTGGTGCAGATGAAATTGAGACTTGTTGCTCAAGCTTCTTGGATTAATCCATTGTTCCAAATGGATCAATATAGTTCATTAGAGACCCTCAAACCCTCTCTTGAGGTCTTGGCTCATGGTTTGTCCCAAAAGTCAACTTAGGGGCGAATTAGGTCAAGAAACCCTAATTCCTGATTTTTGATGTATGCATCCCCTAAGGCAAAATTGACTTGATGATTGGGTCCATGAGGTTCCATGGAGTATTTTAGGTTAGGTTTTGGATCATTGGTTTGTGCCCAGATGAAATTTTCCATCTGGAGGCCTTGGTCGACCAAAACCCTAATTTGGTGACACTGGCGATCTTGAGGCTTGATCCACCTAGAAGGGAGCAGCCTTGTGCTTAATCCTTGAAGTGGGAGTCCTTTTTGATCCTTTGTGTATGTTTGAGAGGTTTAGACAAGTTGAAGATCAAGTCATTCCTTGATTGATCCTTTGTCTAAGCACTCTGAGGGGCTTAAAACCCTAATTTTGATTGTAGTGAATGCTCAACAACCCTTGAGGCATTTGATGAGGCATGATGGTTCATCCATATTGTAATGATGATTGACACAATGATGGGACATCTTAGTGGTCAAAATTTGGGGTATGACAAGGGGATACGAGAATGGGATGCCTCTTTGGAGGTCTTAGGCACAATAGTAAACAATCACAAACATGGCCTCCTTTGAGGACTTCCAGAATTGCCGGCTAAGTGGAACGGACTCCCAATCCTACTTCTCATGGCATCAAAAGAAAAAATGCGGAAAGAGAGTAAATCGGTTCAAGAAATTATACCCAACGAATAGCAATCCGTAAATACCAACGCAAGCAGAACAAGAAACCCGGAGAGCAAGCTACCATCAGGCAAACAAAAGCGAATTAGAAATCCGGTACAAGCATAAGCGTCAAAACATCGGTGTGAAAATAAATCACACGTAGCGCGCAAGTCGAATGCGACTACACAAATGCAACCTGCACAAAGTATAATCCAGACAAACAAACGGTATATAGCATAGTAATTATGTCACAGGTGAGGTGGTATCCTACAAATAAGGTGGCATACCAAGTGCATAACCGTCGTCGAACGCTCAGTGAAAACCTTGCATAAACTCAACAAAAGCATTGGTTGCACCTATGCATCACAACTCAAAACCAAGCACAATGATGAGCATACGAGTAATAAACATGCATCGGAACTTGTGTTTCAAGACAGGGCAGCCACTACGCAATAACATAAAACGTGCACCAAGTCAATTCGAAAATGAACAAACGCAAGTACAATGATCATGCATAAACAAGTAAGCATAAGTGCATATCCAATGCAAGTCGACAAGCAAAATCCGCACAAAACGGAGCTTAAAAGCCTCAAAACGGAAAAAATGCGTCAAAAATCACCGACTCGAAATTGAGCGAATATCGCACGGTTGACCGAAAACGTGCTAACGGACTCAAAAACGAACCCGGTTTGAATTAATTCCGCTCGAAAGTGGGACTTTTAGGCCGATTTTGTCGGCTGGCAGTAGCGAAACAATAGAAAAAAATTGTCCGAAATCGACTAAAAAGTCCAACAACAGCTCTGAAATCATCAACAAAGTCAAGTTACATTATTCGTATTCGCAAAAACATGCCACGTTTAGGAAGTTATGACCAATACACATTTTTACGGGAAAGCGACACGATAACGTTCCCACACAACCGAACTTTCATTTCTCAAGCAAAAAAACATGATTCAAAAGTTGACATAAGTCGATCCGAACCGGCTTTTTAGCATTGAAAAAAGTATTGAATCAAGTATTTGGTTCGAATCTACAATTACGTCAACTCGTGCATTCGCCTACATCGGAACAACTTCACAAATTCTCAACAATTCGGATTATGCAACAACACCAAAATTCAACACAATTATCTCTTAGGCATTTTAACAAACACCTACACTTCAAGAATCTCAAATCAAGAATTTACATCACAATTATCACAGCAATTTAAGAATTCTTATCACAAATCGATATCAAACTCACTTTAATTCAATCCAAACCTCAACAATTAACAAATAATGAAGCGAAAGATTCAAGAATTGTTATCGGAAAGTAGATCGGAGGAGCAATTGATGAAGAATCCGTGGAGAGGAGGGAGTATGGCGCGGTGGCTGGCCGGAGCTAGGGTGGTCGGCGCGGTGGTCCGGATGGAGTGGGGGAGGCGATCGCGGTTGATCGGCGGTGGTCGGAGTTTGATCGGAGACTTTGCGTTCTTGAGTGTTCTTGAGATTGATGAAGTTGTTGTTGTGTTCTTAAGAAAAAGTTGAGAGAACTTGATTTGATTTTTGAGAGAGTCAAATCAGAATTTTTGGTGTTTTTGAATTATGAATGAAGTTGGAGGGAAATGAGAGAGAGTTTTGAATATATAGTGTGGTGGAAAAATGAGGTTAAACGGTAAAATTCAAGCTTATCGGCAGCTTAAGTGGAAATAACACCTTGCTCGGTACAAAATTTTGACTCTGAGCCTCTTACGAAATTGTCCGCATCTGAGTCACGGATGCCACGCAAAAATAACGGACATCATTCGATCAAAATTGAATGCGTTCGACACATTTAAGCAGCAAGACGTCACTGTCAAAAGTCGTTTTTTCAGCTTATTTACCATTTGCTACTCGGAAACGTGACAAGCTCATGTCTTTCGGAGCAGAATCTCGACTCGACTTTGTCAGTAAAGTTGTAGATCTACGAGTCAGTGACCTCGTGTCAAAAGATGAGCGCGATCGGACAAAAAATGAGTGAGATATGAATTTTCCCGTGAAACAAATTTCAACCTTTTCTTCGGTTCAGCACTTTCGTTTTACAAAATAAACCAAAACGATGATCTTTGGAGCACTGTTCAAACCCGAGCTTGTCTTTGAACTTGAAGAGGATAAAATTTGTAAACCGGCACTTCGAGAACGGACACAATCCGATAAAAATTGACTGAGTTATGATTTTTCTAAAATTTGACTGACAGTGAACCACATCAATGAATTCCACTGGTAATTCGCACTTTCTGAGTCCTTACGCTCGGAACTGTTTCCTACAGAACATTCGGCATGAAGATGGTATTGAAACATAATTTTAGGCACTGGAATGGCATCGATCTGACGAACGAACTGAGAGTTATGAAATTTTTTAGTGTCTAGAATACACCGGTTCAGCACTATTTTTCACTGTTCTTGTGCTGTATCGACTCAGAGAATTCGCGTATTCGGAGATCTTCCTCAAAGAAATAGCCTTCGGCCAAAACACGAAATTTGGAGAGGATATCAAGACGAAAATTTTGGCATAGGAATCACTCAAAAATGCTGATCTAATCAGAAGTTGTGAACTTTGAACACCACCGGCATAGTTAACCAGCAAAAACCGAAATTCCAGAAACAATTAATTTCTGCCACTTCCCTTGATGAATTGGCTTCCAAGCCGAACATAAAAGTTGCAGAAAATACCGAGACGGTTCTAACTGTCAAATATCATAGAACCTAGATCCCATGCTAAGACCCCATGATATGCAAAGATGATAATGCAAAGAATGAAATGAAACATAAGCCAGTTAATGCTAAAACAAGAGGGCAAATTTTGAGGTGTTACAGCTGCCCCTATTCAAACTTCTTGGATCCGAGGGTATGGAAGTGAAAGTTTCCAAACACTCGGGATACACGTGGTTTGAATACCAAAATAACCTAGAAATTTGCAACCTGTGGGGAGATACAAAATAAAGTGTTTGCCAACCGAAGGTGGACTTAGAAACAGTGGATACCAACCAATAGTTGGGATAACGAGGACGCCGACCAAAGGCGTGCTCATAACAAAAGAGACCAACCAAAAGTTGGGATAAAGGAAGGGTATCAACCAATAGTTGGAATAACGAGGACGTCGACCAAAGGCGTACTCACAACAAAAGAGACCAACCAAAATTTGGGATAAAGGAAGGATACCAACCAATAGTTGGAATAACGAGGATGCCGACCAAAGGCGTACTCACAACAAAAGAGACCAACCAAAAGTTGGGATAAAGGAAGGATACCAACCAATAGTTGGAATAACGAGGACGCCGACCAAAGGCGTACTCACAACAAAAGAGACCAACCAAAAGTTGGGATAAAGGAAGGATACCTACCAATAGTTGGAATAACGAGGACGCCGACCAAATTCGAACTCACAACAAAAGAGACCAACCAAAAGTTGGGATAAAGGAAGGATACCAACCAATAGTTGGAATAACGAGGACGCCGACCAAAGGCATACTCACAACAAAAGAGACCAACTAAAATTTGGGATAAAGGAAGGATACCAACAATAGTTGGAATAACGAGGACGCCGACCAAAGGCGAACTCAACGAAGGATACCTACCATAGTTGGAATAACGAGGACGCCGACCAAAGGCGAACTCAACGAAGGATACCAACCAATAGTTAGGATAGAAGATACAAACCAAGAGTTAGGATGAACGAGAACGCCGACCAAAGGCGAACTCAACAAAGAATACCAACCAAAAGTTGGGATAACCGAGAACGCCAACCGAAGGCGAACTCAACAAAGGATACCAACCAATAGTTGGGATAGATGATACTAACCAAGAGTTAGGATGAACAAGAACGCCGACCAAAGGCGAACTCGCAATGGATACCAACCAATAGTTGGGATAGAAGATACCAACCAAGAGTTAGGATGAACGAGAATGCCGACCAAAGGCGAACTCACAATGGATACCAACCAAAAGTTAGGATAGAAGATACTAACCAAGAGTTAGGATGAACGAGAACGCCGACCAAAGGCGAACTCACAATGGATACCAACCAAAAGTTGGGATAGGAAATCCTAACCAAGAGTTAGGATGAATGAGAACGCCGACCAAAGGCGAACTCACAATGGATACCAACCAAAAGTTGGGCTAGGAAATACTAACCAAGAGTTAGGATGAACGAGAACGCCGACCAAAGGCGAACTCACAATGGATGATACCAACCAATAGTTGGGATAACAAAAGGTACCAACCAATAGTTGGGATAACAAAGGGTACCAACCAAAAGTTGGGATTCAAACCAAGGGGACCAACCAATAGTTGGGATTGCAAAAGGGTACCAACCAATAGTTGGGAAAGAAGATATACTCGCTGGGGAAAAAGAGAAATCTAAATAGACACTCTGTGAGGGAGTATATCAATAAAAAAGGACAAATCCACTGGTCGAAGTGTAATGTTAATCAACATCTCCTGCGTTGTACCATTTTCTGCTGGGGAAAGAAATTGGAAAAAGATATCAAACCTGGATTATGCTTCGAATGCATATGTTTGAATTTTTCTATGGCGTAATGCTCCATACAAATGGAAATGCTGCACGTTTGGGAGGATGCCATGCAAAAATACTTATGCAATGCAAAAGAAGTGTCTCAGCAAAATAAATGCTGAAGACAAAAGCAACTCTACCGGAGATGACAAACTAAATTGTCCTTTGAATTAAAAGACCCTGCTGAGGAAGATTTCACTGAACGACTTCTTGATCACAAACTCTGCCGGAGATGAGAATTCCGAGAGAAATCCACTCTGTTGGAGATGGATAAAAACGAATATTGAAGATGGAACCCAAAGAGAAATTCTCTCCACTGAGGATTACCCATGACTTCTACCGAAAATAGGACTCAAAACCTGGACCTGAAAGATGCCAATAACAATTGGACTTAAGACCTGCTGGAGATATCAACTGCTGTTGAACAAACCACTGCGAAGATCACCACCAAAATCTGCTTGGGGAGACAAGTCAATAATTGCGAACCTGCTTGGGCATATCACTGAACTTAACCTGCTGCTGGGAGATATCTTTACCTTCATCCTGCTGGGGAAAAACTAACCTCTACCAATCAATCTGCTTGGGGAACGGTGGTTGACGACATCAAATCTGCTAGAGGATAACATCGACCTTACTCATCTGTTGGGGATCAGCTCATACCGTTGCTGGTGAGAAAAAACATTTCCTGACTGACTGAGGATAATGGGTGCTCAGACCTTGTGGGGAATTAACATCTTTGTCCAAAGAAGGAAGATATTCCATAATCTCCTGCTGAGGATGCAACAACATCAACTTCTGACTGCTTGCTGAGAGAGTAATAAATCAATCACAACTCTAGCTGGGGAATAATCCTCTGTACTCTGGATGGGGAGAGTAACAACCTCCTGAGGAGGATGAAACTTCAATGCTGAGGAGAATAGCTCTATTGGGGAGAATAGTCAACGAAACCTACTGAGGGATATCATTGAGCTTAACCTGCTGTTGGAGGAAAGAATTTACCCTGTTGGGGATTAGAGCATGCCGTTGTTGACGGAAATACACTTCCTGTCCTGTTGAGGAAAGTGAGTACCAGGCTCTGTGGGGAAAATAAAGTTATTTCAAAGACATCCAACACACCTCCTGCTGGAGATACAACCACATTCACCTCAGAGCAATCTACTTTAAACTGCTTGCTGGAGAGAATGAGTTCTACTGAGGATGATGAACTTTCAGTGCTGGGGAGAGTAACGCTATTGGGGAAAAACAAACTTGTTACCCAGCCTGACCTGTCTCTGTGGTCATAAACGGCCCTTTGAACTCTCCACTTGCCCCAGACCACCAGGTCTAATGGAAGAAATCATCTCAAGAGGATTTTATAGAAGACCAGACATTCACACTGCCCCAGGGTCTTCAAACTCTTAGAAAGATTTATCAGATCTCGACGCAACTGCCCCAGACTTCATAATCCATGAAGTAAATTACCTCGAAAGGATTTGTAATGACTTGAAAATACTCTGCCCCAGTATTCTGAACTTTGAAGAGGTGCTTTCAATTAACCGTCTTCAGGAGTAGACAACTTCTCACGCTCTAGAGGTGGCATGCCCCAAGTCTTGAAGAAACTTTGCCCCTGACTGATCTTACAGAGATTTGTCAAATCGACCTGATTGCCCCATATTAAGCGCTTGTGGAGAGATTTATTGAATCTCGACATAATTGCCCCAGTTTGGTTGAACTTTGAAGAATTTTTCTCAACATGAATGCCCATGACTGATTGAACTCTGAAAAGACTTTCTCGACTTGAATGCCCGAGCTTGGCTACGTCTTAACACCACTTGCTAGGAAAACTCCTGCTCAACATGGTCTTTCAGCACCATGTCCTTTGATATGACTGTCCACCGGGGTCTTCAAGCACTTCAACTTGGCAGGATCAAGCTTCTCAACTGATGTTCATCATGTAAGCTTCTTTGATGTCAAACACATGCAAGCAGAGAATGTTTATTATGAGAACGACAATTCTAATGCAACACTCGTGTTAACCTGAAGTTTTATTGAAAATATGTCGCCAAGCCTTGTGAACGAATCACTAGCTGGGATGCGACATTGATTTTTGAATGGAAAACAATACGCATATGCAATACCAACAAAAATCTTATTAGCACAACTCATGGGAGTCAGGAACACTATCTCGTTGAAGTACGCCTTCGAAATAAACCCTGTTTCAATTAGGACTTTTGAGGGTTGTATCGTGGCCTGGTTCACGGTTTGAGAAAAAAGGATTTATGGCTCAAAGTTTATCGGTACCCACCCACTCTTCGTGATGTTCTCCAATCCTATGTTCAGTTAATTCGGCACAAGCGCTCATCTCTCAAAAGGTTTTATGATCTTTAAGGAACCCATGCAATTGATGGTTTGAGACCTGATGAGGTTTTGGAGCAACAGTCACCCCTTTTGTCTTTTGTGTCTGTAGCCACATGACTTTGTTCTTGTCGAGGATTTTTCTTTGTAATCCTTTTAGCTTTTTACTTTCTCATTCTTTTACTTTCCCTGATTTTTGCCTGGACTGACTCTTTTGAGTTTTCAATTTTGAAGTCTAGCGGGATGCCCTAACTTTTTCCTAAGTCACTTGTTTTCAAGTTTCGACTTAGCGGGCTTTCTTTCTTTATATATTTTTTCTTTCTCTTTTGATTCCCTTTTTATTTTTATTTTTTTTTGAACAAATCGTGTGACACCGTTTTGTCTGACTTGCTTGAAAGGGTTGTGACTACCTCACTCCTTGATTATTGATGGATAACCATTGTGGTTTCACATCTCTTGACCTCTTGACGGTGGAATAGAAGGTAATGGATCCTCAGATGCACACTCCTTTTGAAATTTTAACGCTCGGTCAAATTAACTGACACCTACCCTGCCCCTGGGTTAAGTGTGAGGGTTTTTTCGTACAATAGAAACTCCTACTTCAGGGCTCAAAGGGGTTAACGAGGGCCTATTTCCCTTATATCCCCAGTGTTTAAGGATTTGAAACAATGCCTGTACATCCTCAACAGGGTTTTATCCAAAAGCACACAACCAAAGATTTTGCGTTTTTCACTTCATCATCCTCCCTCAAGAGTTTAAGGCAAGAAAGTTGGTATTGCAATGCATATAAACATGATATGAGTGCATAAAAGTAAATTACTTCAAGAATAACACATCTATTGCATTAAAATCAACATTCAAAACACAAACAAGTTTTTTCATGCAAACAATGTTTAAACAAACAAATGAAAGCTACATATGAAAATGCAGTAAAGAATCCGAAGATTGCCGTTGTTGAGGAGGCTTGGCTCCATCTGGACTTATTGTTTCTGATAACATCCTTGCAGTCCCAAGTGCCCACTTGGGAAACTTCAGGTGAAATGCATACCATCAGCAGTGAAAGTAATGACCCCTGCATCAATTAGATCTTGCACTTTGTGTGGGAGCGCCTTACAATCCTCAGTTGAATGCCCCCGTGCCCCAGCATGGTATCCACATCGAGCATTGACATTAAACCCTAGTGGATATGGAGGAATGATCAGATCTGGTTTCCTTGGCACAATCAACCCTCTTTTAACCAACTTTGGCAATATCTGACCATACAGCTTTGGTAGTACAACAAACTGTCTGTTTCTTGGCTTCCGTCGACCCGCTCCGGAACTATTCTACTGTTGATACTGATTTGCGTATTCCTCTGGCTCAGGCGCTTTTTCCCTCAGACTTAATCGAGGAGTAGGCAGCAGTTGCGGACGTGGGGATTCTAAGACCAAGGACTGCAAGAAATGCCCTTGACTTGATGTAGCTTTGGGAGAGACAACAGGGATATCCACTTCTTTTTCAGCAGCTGGAGTAGGAATGAGACCACCTTGTATACTTACGCTGCCCGACGTGAATTCAATTAGCTTCGAATTGATCAGATCCTAGACAACATGCAAAAATGCCCTACAATCTTCCACATTATGCCCCGACGCACCAGAGTAGAAATCACAGTGGACTCTTGCATCATAACCCGGTGGGGGAATACCAGTAAGAGGAGCCAAAGTCCTTTTCTGTACCAGTTACAACTAAAGAAGATGCTGTAATAGCTGAGAATATGGCACTGGTGGAGTCTCGAAGTGCCGATTCATCTTTGGTCTATCCTGATACCGACGAGGAGCACCACCCTGTTGCGGAGATACAGCCGGGATGGTCGCGATGACAATCTGCTCACTCTTTGGGAGGGACCCCTTAAACAATGGAGGAGAGACAATTCCAACCGCAGCTTCAGGCATGAGAGTATTATCCTTGTTTAGCACACCTCTCACGACCTCCATAACCAGACTCATCTGAGTCTTCAGTTGATTGACTTCTTCCTTCAACATTCCCTGGTCTTGAATCAACGCTTGCATCTTCCCCATAAACTGTCCTATTTGGCTCCGTACTTCCCTTAATTCTGCTTGAATCTGCTCCATGATCACCTTCTGAATGGCTTGAGCAGTTAAGTACTGAACTTTGGAGAGAACCAGACCAGGACAAGAATAACCAGCCTCGAACACCTGTCATGCATATGAGTATGGAAATGCAATGCAAAGGCCATGTTCGAATATTTCCAAGGAATCATTATGCTTTGATTCAATTTTTTTTCACAGACGAACCACAAGAAATAGATGGAAATGCTCAACAGCGAGTCTCAAAGTTAATATCCTTGGAAATACAAGAACATGTATGCAAAAATAATGATGCCGATGCAACAAACATGGGATCAAGGCTTTCATAAAGCTCTGTATAACTGCTGCACTGAACAGACTGAATAATCTCAAGATTTTGTACCAAATACCCAGAACACCAGAGTAACCACACTGATAAGTTCATTACTGATAAGAAATCCAGAAAACCAGGTAGGTAGAAGGTTACGGTCACCTGCAAACCTGTAAACAACCCGCCCATCTCACATGTGGGTACTAGAAAACCGAGGATCCTTAATATCACGGGCTCTCAGGTCGAGAAATGATGATATGTTCACCATTTCTGGTTTGGCATCATCATCAATCGAGGAGGCCTCAACTGATTCCCCTCAAAATGGTCGTCCTATGATAAGTTCCCAGCTTCGGGTTCTCAGATCAAGAAGTATAATGGGTTTGCCATTTCTGGTCTGCCATTACTACCTCTTGGGAGGGGTGCCTCAACTGAGTCCTCTGGGAAACGGTCGCCAGAGCCGACAGCTCTCTAGATCAACACCCTGAAATGCGCAAGACACGTACGTCAGAATATGTCCCAAGATAGCCTCGTCTAGATGTGAATTTTGTGAACACCAAACATACTAAGACGGCGCGTAGGTCCCACTACTTTCCACTCTAGTCCTAAGTGTGTACTCAAGCATGTGTATTGGGCTTATCTCTCAAAGAATCCCAACCCGCCAAAAAGAGAAACCAGTACAGCACAAACAGTCCAGCATAATAACAATGAAATGCAATGAAATGAAGTAAAAATACAGTAATACAGTAATACAGTAAAATACAGCAAAATAAAGCACAATAGTAAACACCCAATGAAATAAAAACAGACAAGCGCTAGGATTGACTCGCAAAATGGGTGGACCAGCAAGAGGTCAACCAGTCCCTAGCAGAGTCGCCAGTTGTCGCTCCCGGGATTTTCATCCAGGTACAAACGCGAAAGTGGCGTGGAAACAGAGTCTCCAGCAATGTGTATTTATCCCAAGAGAGGGAAAGGAAACACTGTGTAAACCTGAGGGAAAGGAAAAGCATGGTCTCGCGACCAAGAGAAACGGGTAAGGGAGTCGGTTACGCGAGGGGAAGGTATTAGCACCCCCACGCGTCCATCGTACTCGATGGGATCCACGCTTGTTGTCTTGATCAAAGGGTGTCATCATCTGGAGCTTCGCTGCTACCGGAAAGGAAAAGAAGGAAGAAACGAAGAAGAAAAGAAAAAGAAGTGACTCGATAGGGCATCACCATCCTATGCTTACGTATTCCCTTGTGCAATGGGAAAGTCAGAGTCAACGTAGTTCAGAAACGAACTAAGGGGGGAAGGTTGCTCGCCAAGACATCGCCGTCTTGTGCCTACGTATCCTCAATATAACCAGAAGAAGGAAATTAGAGCAGTCGTAGTTCGACCTAACAAGGTATTAACGTTTTTTATGAGCGACGTTAAGTTCGAGTTAGGGTCGATGCTTGTTTGCGACAAACGGAAAATAACGTGCTCTTTCCAGAAAAATGGTTTGAAACTTAACAATCTCGAAGGATGAAAAAGGTTCGAGTTTGTTTTTGTGTTTTTTTAGACAGAAATGGATTGAAGTTAGTTTGTAACTTGCATTGCACCGAAGTCTATGACATAGGAACGAATGCCTAGAAAATCGTTCCAAGATGGAACGTCCACCAAACACTCTAGAAAAATGAGAGGAAACCCCTCATTCCTCACTTCCCACATGCAAGGCTCATGCGCAATACACATTAATTTTATTAAGTGTTTTAGAATTGTTATGAGATGAGAAGAGAAGACTCAAGGGTGTAAGAGAAACTGGAAGTTAGTTGTTAGCGTGCTAGGTGATTAATCTCGATCGCACGGGTGTGAGAGAAAATGGAAGTTCGTTGTTATTGTGCTCGCCGAGATATCCCATCTCATGCCTACGTATCCGCAATCTAAAAAGAAGGAGGAATCAGAGCATCCGTAGTTCACGCTACTACGTGTGAACGGGAAATAGTCTCGATCACGCGGGTGCAAGAGAAATGTGAGACTCACGAAGGTCACACAGATAGTCTAAGGGGGAAACTGAACCTACAAATCAGCATGCAATGATGGTCCTAACGTCAGGATAAGGGGGAAGTCTACCTAATGTTGTCATGCATGGATTGCTATCCTAATGTCTCTCCTACCTCTGACTTAATCAAAAATGAAGTGGAGCTAGGAATCCTAAGGGGATCTTGTCATCAGATAAGTAAACATTATGTAACTCAATCCATAAACAAAAGGAACTAAAAGCAAACAAAAGAGTAAACAATGTCAGTCAACAATAATGTCACATAATCAAAGTAAGAAAATGGGAGCTTTAGCCAAGGGGTCATATCAACCGAGGCAAACAAGCTCGCTGTGGGAAATAAGGGTACTCATCCAATGGTATCGAGGACCACGGAGAGCAGAGTAAGAAAGGGGAAGATGTGAATCAGATCACATAAGCATCAACATCGGTCAATGCGAGCTATAGACAAGGTGTGGGGGTTTGATTGCTAAACCCTTCTTCCACTTGAAGGACTCGATAACAAGAGTAAGCTATGTTCAAAGCATCAATCATGTAATGAGAGCTAAGAACGACTCAACTAGAATAACGGGGGTCGGTTGCGAACCCTATCTTCCGTCAATTGCCTTCTTGGAGGTCTTACAAGGGGATACGGGAATGGGATGCCTCTTTGGAGGTCTTAGGTACAATAGTAAACAATCACAAACATGGTCTCCTTTGGGGACTTCCAGAGTTGCCGGCCAAGTGGCACAGACTCCCAATCCTACTTCTCATGGCATCAAAAGAATAAAAGTGGAAAGAGAGTAAATCGGTTCAAGAAATTATATCCAACGGATAGCAATCGTAAATAGCAACGCAAGCAGAACAAGAAACCCGGAGAGCAAGCTACCATCAGGCAAACTAAAGCAAATCAGAAATCGGTACATGCATAAGCGTCAAAACATCAGTGTGAAAATAAATCACACGTAGCGCGCAAGTCGAATGCGACTACACAAATGCAACCTGCACAAAGTATAATCCAGACAAACAAGCAGTATATAGCATAGTAATTATGTCACAGGCGAGGTGGTATCCCACAAATAAGGTGGAATGCCAAGTGTGAAATTCTGGTATGACAGATCCCAGATGTCCTACAGGATGTCGAGACATCTGGTCTGACAGAAACAACAAGGCAATTATAGCAGACCCAGATGTTCTATAACATGTTGAGACGTTTGGTCTGTTACAATAACATGGCAAGGTATAAATAATAACAGTACTAAAAAGCATAAACAACACACAAGAATTGTTTACCCAGTTCAGTCTAACAACCTACATCTGGGGGCATACCAAGCCAGAAAGGAAGTCCACTATTAGCAGTATCAATTCATAGACCCTACAACCAACACACCCGTTGACGATCTACTCACTTAATAACTACCCAATGACCCTTCTACCTAAGTCCACCCTAGATAAGAGACTCCATCTCACTTCTAATCATTGCAATGATGTCTAGCAGTCAACACCTCAGCCACTGCATCAACAGCTTGATTTCTAACAACTCTTCAATCACAGAAAAGTAGAAGACACACTTCAAAGAAACACAATCATCATTGCTTAAAAGCTCATAGATGATTGACAAATACAGCTCAACTAAATAGTCCAACTCTAAGTACAAAACAGTACCAGAGTGGCTCACAATTTTACACAAACCCTAATGATCTACATCTTGGACCCGTGCATATTCTAGGTTACAAGCATTCTATTTATAACTTTTTCCCAACTGGATTTGGGCTTCTAATCACATCATATCAGCTGCTACAAACCTGCAAAAGATTCTCCTACAAAATAGGTCTTCAATCAAATCCTTCCTAATTTATCTCCATAATTAGAAAGTCATTACTCTTCAATATTCTTCTTGATTCTGACTTGAATCTTCCAGACCTATAAATCAGCTCCACAAAGGATACCTAATATTTCCAGGATATTATGTATCTTTTAAATCTTCACTTTTTAATTCAGCTGCAAGATCTTCTCCATTAAAATAGGAACAAATCTCTAAATAGTTTCCTAAAAAGTCTCCAAGATCCTTTTTATGAAATCCAATTAAATCTGCACTTTGTTCCAAATTAATCTCCTTGACATGTGTATAATGATGAGGTATATCCAAAAAGATCTCATCAGATCAAATCAAATGTGTCAAGAGATATAAAACAACAACACCTGCTATACCAGACTAAGATGTCGTGACATCTCCTTCAACATCTGTCACATAACAGCAGCACCTGCTATGCTAGAACCAAGATGTTATGACATACTGTCATGACAGTAATACTGCCATATCTGTACTGATGTCTGATAAACCATGTCAGGACATCTTACCCAACATCCTGCAATACTAAAAACACACCACCTATAGAATGTTAGAATCACATGTCAAAACATCAAGCAAGACATCTTGATGTACCACATTGTTTTACCAAAATTGCTGCCAATTCAGAACTAACAATCTCCCCCTATGGCAAATTTTGGCTAAAACAACTCCATATCAGAGATCCCTGCAGCAACCCACACAAACACAACTAACATTCTCAGAAAAACAGAAACTCCCCCTCAAGCCAAGGAGCCCAGAAAAATAATCAAGAAAACCAGTACCTGCACACTCGAAACCCATCTACAAAACCATCTGCAAAACCAGCAAAACAACTACTACACTACTCTCCCCCTTTTTAGCCACAATTGGACAAACTGCAGAATAAGATAAATCCAGAAGAACCATACTAAAATTATCAAAATGAAGTTGTTAACAATAGCAGTACACTTCTAAGCACAATAAGTTCCAAAGCCAAACTCTGAATCATCCAACCAACATAAACAGCTGAACAAACCTACTTCTCTCCCCCCTTTTTGACCAAAAATTGAGAACCATTGGGGTAAATGTACTCTTCTGGTTCAATCCATTGACACACCAGGTCTAAACTGTCATGTCCACCATGAACTTCACCAGTAACACAATGTCACGACATCTTGTCTGACATAATACCCTCACCAGAGCCACAAACAATCTTGATAAACAAAAGTTTAACCCCCTATCTAAGATAACCAGTGCTCCTTTGCAAGATGAACACCTTAAATAAATGGAAAACATAAGACTCATCTTCATGTCTTCAAGAGCGTACCCTCTGTTCAACACACCTGCTGAACGCATTCACTTAATGCTTGACCCTCAAACAACACTAGTACATTTAACTGACAGAAGTTGCTCCTTCAACAAGAAACACTACAAAATCACCAATGATATCCCATGACACCTTTATGATCATATAGTAAGAAAGTACCAGGATCACATCCTTGTACTACAACCAACAAACTCTTGGATTGAGACCAAAATCACCATTGATTCCTCTCATCCCGAAACCATCCATACCCTGTACAAATCCACCTTGAATTTTACAGCCATTGACATTCTTGTTCCTTGAGATACAATCCACTTGAATCAGGAATGCTTCACACAATCATCCACAAGTTCTGAAGCACAAACACACTGCCTTCCACTACACTTTAAGTAAAGTCCTCTTACTTAGAATTAATAACACACACCAAGACAAGTGTGACATCTCCCATCAACAAAAACCCCTACAGAGTTCTTCCAAGAACTGCAGAGAAAAATAAATTCTCCCAGACACAAACAAAACTGTCCTTCAGACTCCTCCTCAGAAGCATGTGCGCACATGATTCAAACAATTAGCCTCACACACCAAAACACCATCCAGCAGCCTAATGTCATAGCATGTTATCTGACATTATATCCTCATAAGAGGAAACCAATCTCCATAAGCTTGATCAGCATGCAAGCTTCACAATATATGCACCTTTGCAGCAAAATCCATAGACAAGTACTCCCCCTGTCATGGATAACCAATGCTCTAGATGGAGATGAACATGTGAGCACCAGGTCTTCACACACTTGCTGAGCATATTCACATACTGTACTCTCACTCCTAGAGAACACATCCAATTAGCCTGACTGGTTTGACACTGCTCACAAACTCCACGAATTCTCAGCTTACTTAAAGGCTTTACTGAGATCCAATCTCTTCAAGAGAAAGAACAGTTCAAAAAAAAAACTTTCTGATCAAATCACCTCATCTGACACACTTCCTCTGCCATTACATCCACTAGTAGTTGTTGATACTAGTGAGGTCTTCAAAAATAATAGTCATGCTTTTCCAGAACATACTACTAAAAACAAGATCAGAATCTCCAAATTCTAATCCACATAGTCAGAAACACCTCTTCTGACAATAATGTATGAGCATCCAACTCCACATGCACAATCTCAATCATCTTCCAAATATAACCATCAACAATCATGATGTTACAACATCATTTGGGACATCAGCTTCCCATCACCATTCAAAGGACTCATTGCACATAGAAGTCCTTCAAGAAGCTCCCAATAAAACATAGCCAGAGCAACTTATTCAGGTTAACATAAACACATGAACACCATAGAGAGGAATAAACTAGCACACCCTCTCTGAAGCAAAGAGTTCAGACTGCAGAATTGCATACTCACATCAGACAAATACTTAGCTCCCGTCAAAGTATCTATCATTAGTCAGATAAGACTACCTTCTCACACAAGGTAGGACAATTGGTCTGACATTCTTCTTTCGCACACATCAGGCATCTGTTGATTCTTCTTCATGACAAACCACCATGACAACCATTCATACCACAAAATCATTCCAGATTAGGTCAGGGTCTTGACCTTTCACTCCACCCTGAGCTAAACAAACTTCCTTAGTTGAGGAAGCAAGGAACTGAAATGATGTTTCAACATCAATCTAAATCACATGGATTTAAACATTTACTATGGCTTTGGAGACAACAACCATAGTAATCCATACACATCTCTTGAAAGGGACATAAAAGGATCAACCATCAGTAGCTGATCAACCTTCAAAATCAGATCATACACACATGCAGGAACCTGCATACTCTATATATCAAGAATCTTCTTCTCAAACTTCTAATGTTCAGACCTCCTGTCTGACTTTGATATGTTGAATGCCATCCTTCTGTATCTAAAGAGGAAATTCCCTCTACCAGGTTTAAGGATGCCCTTCAATCCTTGAAAAAAAAAAGTTCCATTATGTGAAGACACCACATCACTGAACTCCAGCTTAAGAAGAAACTTTTCATGTATATACCAGGGAACCATAATCCTTTGGTCCAAAAAAAACACCAATTCCTCCTTGCTCCAAACACACATCTGAAATGCTCATCCTAGCTGGTTTGGATCACATTCCAACAATGAAGACACCTGTCAGCCAGTTAGGTTAATATACCTCCTCTGTGCACAGCCCTTTGAGTTTCTCTTCCACAAGAACAAGAGTTCCATGCTCTCATAGACGTGATAGTGATATCAAGTTTGAGTAAACAACCTCCATCCTGTTTTTGAGAAACACCACCAGACATATTGAGAAAAATAAATTCTCAATACAAAGCTATCAAGACATTATGTCTGACATTTCTTCGAGTTCTTCTAGCATCAGATTAAGGACTCTCCTTTATTAATTACTAAGAACTCCTAAGGGCATTATTCATTCTCCCCTCAAATAGATGCACATCCTGTGGTTGGTACACACATATAACTCATTTCAAATAGAATCTGCTCCATGGACATAAACAAGATTCCATACATCTGGCCCATTAGATCAGAAGGAACTTCCAGATTTCAAAGAGAATGTCCTTGACATTAGAGCTTGACCTCCACACAAAACAAACAACCTTTGTACTCCTACTTCCTTGGATCAGAAATACACTAATCCAACACACTTATCTAAGACATGTTTCTTGAAAGAAACTTCTTAGACACACAACCCAAATGCCTCCTCTTCCAAGCTAGGAGTAGGTTCCAAACAGATGTGATCAATACACATTTGTTTAGCCCCCCAAGCATCTGCTATGCCATACCTTTATCCAACAAGATTCTGTACAATCTGCTGATTTGATGTTCCAACATCTGGTAGGACATTAGTTCCCTTCTCAATAACCACACCAAGAGATCTTTTATCAAAGCCCAGAGACTGGCCTTTTCGGGTTGGAATAAGAATACAGTGCTTCTAGATCTCTTTTCAACAAACTTATATAAAAGTGCCTTTATGAGTGGACTTGGGATGACCCTCAAGTATCTATGGCAACTCTAACAAGCTAGTTGAAGCTATCCTCAAGTATCACCACACCATGTGATACACCTTCAAAGGAGAACAGAGTGTTGCAGCCTCAACACACAAACCACCGGTAGTTTTCTAACAGATACATGAGCAGCGGAACACAGAAAGAGAAAACCCCTCAACAACCTTCAGGAAAAAACTTAATAACCTTTGCACAAACACCACACTCCATGTGCAATAGGTCAACATAGGTTTGAAAACAAATCAAACCACACAGTAGCTTACCACCAAAGCTACAAGCCTGATAACAAACAGGTCCACTACACACCCTGTCATGAATAGTTCATCCTCCACTTCTAGGGACCATTCAAAAAACAATATGAACTTCTCCAAGATCAAACAACTTTTCAGTAGGTACCACCTACCTTGCCCATAACCAGAAAGTATCTTCCCTAGGATCTCACCCAGAAAATAGAACATGATGCCTGCTCTGATACCAATTGAAATTCTGGTATGACAGATCCCATATGTCCTACAGGATGTCGAGACATCTGGTCTGACAGAAACAACAAGGCAATTATAGCAGACCCAGATGTTCTATGACATGTTGAGACGTCTGGTCTGTTACAATAACATGGCAAGGTATAAACAATAACAGTACTGAAAAACATAAACAACACACAAGAATTGTTTACCCAATTTGGTCTAACAACCTACATCTGGGGGCATACCAAGCCAGGAAGGAAGTCCACTATTAGCAGTATCAATTCATAGACCCTAGCCAACACACCCGTTGACGATCTACTCACTTAATAACTACCCAATGACCCTTCTACCTAAGTCCACCCTAGATAAGAGACTCCATCTCACTTCCAATCATCGCAATGATGTCTAGCAGTCAACACCTCATCCACTGCATCAACAGCTTGATTTCCAACAACTCTTCAATCACAGAAAAGTAGAAGACACATTTCAAAGAAACACAATCATCATTGCTTAAAAGCTCATAGATGATTGACAAATACAACTCAACTAAACAATCCAACTCTAAGTACAAAACAGTACCAGAGTGGCTCACAATTTTACACAAACCCTAATGATCTACATCTTGGACCCGTGCATATTCTAGGTTACAAGCATTCTATTTATAACTTTTTCCCAACTGGATTTGGGCTTCTAATCACAGCATATCAGCTGCTACAAATCTACAAAAGATTCTCCTACAAAATAGGTCTTCAATCAAATCCTTCCTAATTTATCTCCATAATTAGAAAGTCATTACTCTTCAATATTCTTCTTGATTCTGACTTGAATCTTCCAGACCTATAAATCAGCTCCACAAAGGATACCTAATATTTCCAGGATATTATGTATCTTTTAAATCTTCACTTTTTAATTCAGCTGCAAGATCTTCTCCATTAAAATAGGAACAAATCTCCAAATAGTTTCCTAAAAAGTCTCCAAGATCCTTTTTATGAAATCCAATTAAATCTGCACTTTGTTCCAAATTAATCTCCTTGACCTGTGTATAATGATGAGGTATATCCAAAAAGATCTCATCAGATCAAATGTGTCAAGAGATATAAAACAGCAACACCTGCTATACCAGACTAAGATGTCGTGACATCTCCTTCAACATCTGTCACATAACAGTAGCACCTGCTGTGCCAGAACCAAGATGTTATGACATACTGTCATGACAGTAATACTGCCATATCTGTACTGATGTCTGATAAACCATGTCAGGACATCTTACCCAACATCCTGCAATACTAAAAACACACCACCTGCAGAATGTTAGAATCACATGTCAAAACATCAAGCAAGACATCTTGATGTACCACATTGTTTTACAAAAATTGCTGCCAATTCAGAACTAACAAAGTGCATAACCGTCGTCGAACGCTCCGTGAAAACCTTGCATAAAATCAACAAAAACATTGGTTGCACCTATGCATCACAACTTAAAACTAAGCACAATGATGAGCATACGAGTAATAAACATGCATCGGAACTTGTGTTTCAAGACGGGGCAGCCACTACGCAATAACATAAAACGTGCACCAAGTCAATCCGGAAATGAACAAACGCAAGTACAATGATCATGCATGAACAAGTAAGCATAAGCACATATTCAATGCAAGTCGATAAGCAAAATCCGCACAAAACGGAGCTTAAAAGCCTCAAAACGGAAAAAATGCGTCAAAAATCACCGACTCAAAATTGAACGAATATCGCATGGTTGACCGAAAACGTGCTAACGGACTCAAAAACGAACCCGGTTTGAATTAATTCCGCTCGGAAGTGGGACTTTTAGGCCGATTTTGTCAGCTGGCAGTAGCGAAACAATAGAAAAAATTTGTCCGAAATCGACTAAAAAGTCCAACAACAGCTCTGAAATCATCAACAAAGTCAAGTTACATTATTCGTATTCGCAAAAACATGCCACGTTTAGGAAGTTATGACCAATACACATTTTTACGGGAAAGCGACACGATAACGTTCCTACACAACCGAACTTTCATTTCTCAAGCAAAAAAACATGATTCAAAAGTTGACATAAGTCAATTCGAACTGGATTTTTAGCATTGAAAAAAGTATTGAATTAAGTATTTGGTTCGAATCCACAATTACGTCAACTTGTGCATTCACCTACATCGGAACAACTTCACAAATTCTCAACAATTCGGATTATGCAACAACACCAAAATTTAACACAATTATCTCTTAGGCATTTTAACAAACACCTACACTTCAAGAATCTCAAATCAAGAATTTACATCACAATTATCACAACAATTCAAGAATTCTTATCACAAATCGATATCAAACTCACTTTAATTCAATCCAAACCTCAACAATTAACAAATAATGAAGCGAAAGATTCAAGAATTGTTACCGGAAAGTAGATCGGAGGAGCAATTGATGAAGAATCCGTGGAGAGGAGGGAGTATGGCGCGGTGGCTGGCCGGAGCTAGGGAGGTCGGCGCGGTGGTCCGGATGGAGTGGGGGAGGCGATCGCGGTTGATCGGTGGCGGTCGGAGTTTGATCGGAGACTTTGCGTTCTTGAGTGTTCTTGAAGGTTGATGAAGTTGTTGTTGTGTTCTTAAGAAAAAGTTGAGAGAACTTGATTTGATTTTTGAGAGAGTCAAATCAGAATTTTTGGTGTTTGTGAATTATGAATGAAGTTGGAGGGAAATGAGAGAGAGTTTTGAATATATAGTGTGGTGGAAAAATGAGGTAAAATGGTAAAATTCAAGCTTATCGGTAGCTTAAGTGGAAATAACATCTTGCTCGGTACAAAATTTTGACTCTCAGCCTCTTACGAAATTGTACGCGTCTGAGTCACGGATGCCATGCAAAAAGAACGGACGTCATTCGATCAAAATTGAATGAGTTCGATACATTTAAGCAGCGAGACGTCACTGTCAAAAGTTGTTTTTTCAGCTTATTTACCATTTGCTACTCGGAAACGTGACAAGCTCATGTCTTTCGGAGAAGAATCTTGACTCGACTTTATCAGTAAAGTTGTAGATCTATGAGTAAGTGACCCCGTGTCAAAAGATCAGTGCGATCGGACAAAAAACGAGTGAGATATGAATTTTCCCGTGAAACAACTTTCAACCTTTTTCTTCGGTTCAGCATTTCCGTTTTGTGAAATAAACCAAAACAATGATCTTCGGAGCACCGTTAAAACCCAAGCTTGTATTTGAACTTGAAGAGGATAAAATTTGTAAACCAGCACTTCGAGAACGGACACAATCTGATAAAAATTGACCGAGTTATGATTTTTCCAAAATTTGACTGACAGTGAACCACATCAATGAATTCCACTGGTAATTTGAACTTTCGGAGTCCTTCCGCTCGGAACTGTTTCCTACTGAACATTCGGCACAAAGATGGCATTGAAATGGAATTTTAGGCATCGGAATGGCATCGATACGATGAACGAACTAAGAGTTATGAAATTTTTTAGTGTCCGGAATACACCGGTTCAGCACTATTTTTCACTGTTCTTCTGTTGTATCGACTCAGAGAATTCGCGTATTCGGAGATCTTCCTCAAAGAAATAGCCTTCGGCCAAAACACGAAAGTTAGAGAGGATATTAAGACGGAACTTTTGGCATAGGAATCGCTTAAAAATGTTGATCCAATCAGAAGTTGTGAACTTTGAACACCTCCGGCATAGTTAACCAGCAAAAACCGAAATTCCAGAAACAATTAATTTCCGCCACTTCCCTTGATGAATTGGCTTCCAAGCCGAACATAAAAGTTGCAGAAAATACCGAGACGATTCTAACTGTCGAATATCAAAGAACCTTGATCCCATGCTAATACCCCATGATATGCAAAGATGATAATGCAAAGAATGAAATGAAACATAAGCCAGTTAATGCTAAAACAAGAGGGCAAATTTTGAGGTGTTACACAAATCCTCCTGGATTTTGAGTTATGCATTGATCAAAATCACAAAAACATGAAAATGACCACTTTTTCCAACACTTAGTGAAAATTTTGGACAAAATGTGTCTTGGATTTTCACCAACTTTGAGGCCATTTTTCACCTTGATCTAAGTTGAACCAGGACCAATGTTGGACATCAAAGTTAAAGTATGTCATAGTACCAGATCATCTCCAAATTCAATTTGAGCAGAAATTTACAACCCTTGGAACATGGCACCAAAAGCTTATTTCTTCCCAAGACAGATTATATTTACTCGAATTGGCTAATTTGTACAATTACAAGTCTTGTAATCCTTCTAGAAACATTAAGGATCAGATCAAAGCAAAAGATCTCTGAGCCACAAGTCTCCCAAGACAAACGATCATCATGTATGCATGTGATATCTAATGATGCAAAAACCAAAACTTCAAAGTTGTCATGGAGCATTCAATGGATGCATTAAGGTGGCATGAACTGAGGCAAATACAATGGAATGAGTTAAGCCTTATCCCTGCAACATAAGACCATAGGCCTGCAAGATTGACCCAAGTCAATGGGTAAAGAAGACTTGAGATTCCTTTTGAAAAGCATTGGATAAAGGTCTGTACCAGCCACCATTCACTATTGCTGCCAAAACAAACTTGACACACTATAAATAGAGGTCATTTTTGATCAGCTTAAGTACACCAAAGCACCATAACACATGCTTTCCTCAAAATCTCTTTCAAAAAACTAGAAATGCCTTATTTTGCAAGTCACCATCGAATTTTGAGTTAGAGAGCAATTCCACCACAGCTTATGATCTAAACACATCCAATATATCATATATAAGCTGTTCAAACACTCATACATCATCTGGATCATCAGAATCATAGACTCAAAATCCACTTGAGGCCTATTTGTAGTTGAGATACCACAAGGTGATCCAAGCATCTCCAATCAAGGACAGGCATCTCAAAACACTCCATAAGGTGTAGCGAAGCTGTCCAAGTCCTCACAACTCATCTGTAACACCTCCAACACACAATTTAAAATCCTCTTGCACAAGTAAGCACAAGTAAGCCTGAAACCTTCGAACTCTATACTACATGCATCATCAATTTATTTTCAAGTTACCAACATGTTTCTGGTAGTTCATAGAGTGATAACCCTCAATCAATTGCCATGTTTCATTCGTGTTTAGGATTTCATGATAGTTTTTGCAAATTCTAGGGTTTCTGTGTTCATCCATGATAACTCTTTCCACACTTAAAAGAAATGAAATTAAATGGTACCATCTTGTTCCTTGTTCAAAAACGAGTGAAATTGATGTTTGAATCGTGCAAAATCATTGAGTAATCAGAGAGATATAAGAGGCTTTGCAAATCTGGGGAGGAAGAACACGCGCGACCAAGAACATGTGTTCTTGGCCCCATTTTTTAAATTTTTGAATATTTGAATTTTTATGTTTTATTAATTGATTTCAAAAATTAATTTCTCTTTGGATTTTTATGTTTTTGAATTGATTCTTTTTTTTCAAAATTCACAAAAATGTTAAAATATTTTATTCTACAAAAATTTCACAAAAATATTATTTATTTTATATATTTAATATTTTTGTAAAGAATTTATTTTTATTTGTTTTTAAGCATTTAAAAATATTTCTTTCTCTTGATTTTTCAAATACAAATGATTTTCAAATCATTCTATGGATAAAATATGATTTTTCAAACATTAATCCAAGGTCACAACTTGTTTTTCACACATGTTTGATAATTTTGATCATTTTAATTGATTTTTATTCAAATTAAAATGCATTTTTTAATCAAATTAGGGTTTAAATTCATTTCACCCTCAAAACTTGTTTTCAATCAATTTTGGGCCTCTTGATTGAGTGTAAGTCCCACTCCTTTGTAAATGAACCATTTTTGGGCCTCAGTTATTGTATAAGTCCCGATACGATATTAAAAATCTCTACGCGATCGCCGTTTTCAAAACAATTTTCATTTGGGCCTCCCTTTTGTTGTAAGTCCCATTTTCCTTCTTTTTCAAACACTTTTGGGCCTCTAATAGAGTGTAAGACCCAACATCTTTTGTACATACCATAATTTGGGCCTCAGTCATTGTATAAGTCCCGATATGGTTTTCAAAATAACTGCGTGATCGCTGTTTTTCATCTGGGCATCTCCTTGAGTTGTAAGCCCCATCTCTTGTATAAAAATAAACTCTTGGGCCTCTAATAGAGTGTAAGACCCATCCTCTTTGTAAATACAATAATTTGGGCATCAGTTATTGTATAAGTCCCTCTGTGGTTTTCAAAACTACGACGCAATCGTCGTCTTTTCAAAAAGATCATCTGGGCCTCTCCCTGTGAGTATAAGCCCCAAATTTCCTTTAAAAAACAAATTTCTTTTTGATTTAGATTCAAATTTAAAGTTTTATCAAAACTTTCTTCAATTTCTTGAATAACTAATCATATAGCTGTAGTTACTATGCTTGGGCTTGCACAACTGTAAGTTCCACTATCTTTTCAATATATACTTGTTTATATATTTCATGTATATATATATATATATATATATATATGCTTGCTTAGAGTTTTTCCCAGCAGTTAGGTCTAGATTTAGGTCAAACCAGTGGTTACTCTTTTAACACAGTCAAAACTAGTTCCCCATAGGAAATTCCAGATACAGTCTTGCCACCTCTTGGGCTTATATAATATGGAACTGAGAATGGCATTATTCTCGGTGAAACTTTTCTCAAGACTGTCCTAACTTAGAAATATATGTGCACAAGAAATTTATTTCCCCATAGAGGATTAATTCCCGGTGAAACCTCTTTTGAATTTCTTCAAACCTTAGAACTGTTCTGCAGAGAAAGGACTTATTCCCGGTGAAACCTTTCTTGAACTTTTCTTAGGATTGGACCCACAGGCTTCCTAAAACCATCCCCAACCTCCTTTTGGGCTTTGTACAAGGAACCACATGGTTCTTAGAAGTTCTCAGCTTCCTCTTGGGCTTAGTACAAGGACCCAAAGGCCTCCTACAGGTATAGGACAGAACTTAGTCATCTCTACTAGTTCAATCCCCCAGAGAGTCAAAATTCCAGAACATTAGACCATTCTAGGGTTGATCTTCATCCCTTAAACAAACAGCCTTCTCCTGGGAATCATATAAAGATCATTCTCCAGCTAAAAGTCAACCTCTTCATACCAGTAGACTTGGAAAGTCTCATCTCCTCTTGGATCTCAAAGAAGCTCTTAAGTTTCCTAAAAGCACAGGAAAAAAACCTGACCATTTCACCAATCTCCAGTAGAGTTTGAAACCTCTATAGGTTTTCAAATTCAAGGTTTAAACCTTTACCTTAAAAAACCCCAGCTAGGGTCAATTCACCATCAATAAAATCCTAACAGAATCAGAACCTCAGGGCATCTGATATTTCAACTCTTCTCCAATCCCCAGCAAGAGTTGATTCCCCAATACACATGGGACCTGCCTCGGGATTTCAACAATCCTCGGTAGAAGCTAGCCTCTTCTTAGGGTTCATTTAAGAATTTCCCCCAGCCAGCCTCCTCTTAGGCTTTGTATGATGATTTTCCTCAGTAGAGTTAGCCTCAATCTTGGGCTTTGTACAAGACAGATAAAACCTCCCCAGTGGAGTCAATCTCTTTTCAGCCTCAATCTTTGGCTTTGTACAAGACAGATAAAACCTCCCCAGTGGAGTCAATCTCTTTTCAGCCTCAATCTTGGGCTTTGTACAAGACAAATAAAACCTCCCCAGTGGAGTCAATCTTTTCAGCCTCAATCTTGGGATTTATACAAGATAGATAAAAACCTCGTTAGGGGAGTCAATCTCTTTTCAACCTCAATCTTGGGCTTTGTACAAGACAGACACAAAACTCCCTTAGCAGAGCCAGCCTTTTAGCTTCAACCTTGGGCTTTGATCAAGGCACACAAAAATCAACATCCCCTCAGAGGATATCAAGATTTCTCTCTGTAGGAAGACATTTCTCTGTACATCACATATCAAAACGAATAATCAAAAAAACCTAATTTCCGATAATTGCTGTAAGTGGCACACTTGTTGATTCAAAATCCAAGCTGTAGTCCCTCTTTTATCTTGGTAAACTTCCTCTTTCATCTAACTGCTGTAAGTGGCAGGCCTCTGGATTATTTACATCCAAGCCAATGTCTCTCTCTTAGCATGAAATATTCATAAGGAAAAATGGCATTGCTCAATACTGAGTTAAAGTTTATTCCTTCATGATATCACCCTTATAAAGGAAATTATGGCATTACTGGATTCCATACATTCCAGTTAAAGTAATCCCCATTTATATAAACCAATCCTTCAACAAACTGTGATGAACATGTGAGATATCTCCCTTTAGAGATGACAAATTCTCTCTCAGTCAAACCTTTTAGCTTCAATCTTGGGCTTTGAATAAGACACAAATAACCTTTAGCTTCAATCTTGGGCTTTAAACAAGACACCAAATATATTTTCCTCCCATAGAAATAGGAGGAACTATGATTTCTCTAATTTCCCAGTTATCTTTACAGGAATACGTAGGCATAAGATTGTGAAATCTTAGCGAGCACACAAATCAAAAACCTTAGGTCCAGTACCTTACCAAAAACAACGGAAAACCCGAAAACAACAAAAACACTCTCTCAAAATTCCCAAAGGAGAAACTTTCCCAACCCATGACAGACAAACACCAGAAAGCAGTTAAATTAATAGAGAAATATGCCATAAAAGGTCTATGGATAACCATATATACACTGGGTAATTGACAACTTCCCTTTGTATAATCTGACCACGAACCCCCAATCTCTTAGCATTTGTTAAAGAAAACATTTGCGTCCAAGGTTAGTTTTAGATAGTTTCCCTTTCCTTTCCAACTTTATATGATAAATAAGAAATCAGAAAGTAGCGCCCAATTCCAACCATTGCGGTAAGGTGGTCGCGTCACCGACAAAAATCGCACGCTACAAATGGGTGTAGGTATCTAAAGCTCCACTACTAACTAGAAAGGAAAAGAATGAGAAACGGGGAAAGAAAAGAAAAGGTGACTCGATAGGACATCTCCGTCCTGGGCCTACGTATTCCCTCGGGAATGGGAAAGTATGAGTCAACGTAGTTCGGGGACTACGGGATTGTTGGGGGAAGGTTGCTTGCAAATACATCGTCGTCTTGTGCCTACGTATCCTTAATCGAACAGGAGAGAGGAAGTCAGAGCAGTCACAGTTTGACCTACAGGGTCTTTGTTTGTTTTCCTTTTTTAAGAGGACGACGCTAACATTCGTGTTCTAGCAGTTTAGGTGTTGCCGCTCATTGCGTGGTGACTTACGAGTTTACATGTTTGTGGTATAACGGAAATAGCGTATCTTTACGATTAGAGTGAGTGAGGTGAGAAGAGAATCCCGAAGAAAGACGATTAATTTGTTTATGTTTTTTTAGAAGAAAGTGTTTTGATTTGTATTGTTTGTAATATGTATCGTGCTAAAGACTATGACATAGGAGCGAATACTTTACAAGTTCGCTCCCAACGGAACATTTTCAAAGCATCCTAGAAGAGTGAAGGAGACCTTCACTAATCATTTCCTATGTGCTTAAGTCTCGTGGTGCACTCCACATACAATATTTGTTAAGTGTTTTTTTTTGCTTTTCCTTTAGAGAGAGAGAGAGAGAGAAAAGACTCAAATGGTTAAAAGAAAATTCTAAGTGGAACTTCATCCTATAAGTTGTCATGCATGATTGATCCTATAGTTGAGGTTAAGAGGGAATATCTACCTATGTTAGCATTTTTGGATTGATAACCTAACGTCTCTCCTACTTTGAACCTAATCCAAAATTAGATTCAAGCTAGGAATCCTAAGGGAACATGTGATTAATACACAAGTAAACATTAGATGATTCAATCACAAAAGAGAGAAGTGAAGAAGAAGTGAGATGAAAGAGAAGTCATGTAAGTGTAAACATCAAGTTAAGGTACACAAGTACTCACCAACTCTAAGCCAAGCTCAACTATTGAATAGTTGAAAGGAAAATGCAAAACTATGCAATTATGCCTATGCTAAGGTCCTAAGACTACACTAGGAGTAATGTCAAACAATAAGCAAATTGAAGTGAGTCCTAAAGGTGTATGACCCTAAAGGGGCAGTAGATGAACCTACTATATCACATCTATGTTAGTGTCCTAAAAGGTGTCAAAAGAAATCAAGTTGTGTTGCATATCCTAACCCAAACAAAAGTCATCACAAACTTCATGTAAGTTGCACTTTAAAAGCTCAAACAAGTTAACTCGAAGTGAGAAACCACACGTGGCAGTAGCATTTCATGTCATAATCATTGCAAAGTTATGTTTTAAATGTCAAGGAATGGTCATTAAATTCACATCAAGTCATGTTCACAAGATTTGAAAATTATACACAAAGATGTCATACTTATGGTGCATCAATCATATATGAACATACAATGGTTAAGCAAGCATGAGATTGGAATTTGAATGACATGGGTCAGAATCTAAAGCTTATGGTGAATGTCCATAAGTGTCTCAAGTTGTCACAAAGGTTCATGTCAAACACATTCTCAAAAGTTAAGGCAAGCATGGAACAAAACAATGTCTAAACATTTCCATAAAAGCATGTTAATTGTCAAGCAAGTAAAGGATGATTCAAGTCAAGTCAAATGGGAATCCAAGTACACAAGGCAGTAGAAAATAACATGTAATATTCCACATTTGGGTCATGCAAACATCAACCAAAGAATGGCACACAAAAGCATTCAAAGAACTTGTCAAATTTAACAAGTAAGCATGCAGCAATGTAACTTCAATTAGGAGCGTGTAAAAGCTCTATAAAATAAGATGAGAAGACTTTGATTCAAGTCTAAATCAACGTAAACCTGTGGTCAACATTTAAAATGAACATTAAGACCTCACAAAGTTAGCATGGTAACACATTTCCAAAGTTAGTGTAAGTAGGGGACAAAACAATCTTAAGTGTCCTCTAAAAGCATATGAACTTCAATCATGTAAAAGAGGGATCAAATTCATGTCAAGTAAGTGTCAATCTATATAAGGCAGTACCAAATGACCTCTAATATATCACAATTAGGTTACAAAAACATTGAGCAAAATTGGCATTACAAAGGCTCAAGCAAAAAGTGGGGAAAGTGAACAAGTTGGCATGCACAAGTTCACTAAAAAATAACATCAATTAGAGGTCATCCAAGGGACCTATAAATTGGCATGAAAAAGATTTATATCATTTTATACCAAGCATCAATCAATTATCAAAAGATCCCTAATGGATTTCATAAATGCATCTTCAAACATCCTAAGGATTCACACCAAAACTCAAGTGGGAAAGACATGTATTTAGGACTCAAAACAAGCATCCAAATCATGATCAAAAACCAATGTCAAATCATCACAAATGTATACAAAATGTCATCATGAATGTGCTTAAACACGTCAAGAAAATTAGCTCAAGAGAGGTCACATATGGTCATTAAGTTTGACCCTAATTCTAGCATACATCAAAATGTTAAGCATGCAATAGAATATTCATGAAAAATGGATGAAAGCTTTGGAAAATTATGAAAAATTAATCATGTAATGTTAAGGTCAGTAGATAATCATGTTCAAAATATTGGCTCAAAAATATGCACCAAAGGTTTTCAAATAATTTTAAACATGTGGCAAGTTATCCAACAGTCATCATTCAAAACAAACATCAAGAAGGCTTTCAAAGATGAACCCAAAATCATGGAAAAAATCCAAAGTGGTTATAAATATGTCATACAATCATGTGATTAATGGCATACAAAAATTCATATCAAGATCCATTGGAAAAAAATAGTTTTGAGTTATTATGTGAGAACTAGGTCCATTTGAATACATTTACACAAATTCCAAAACAAATATCAAGAATATTAAAAATTGGAATTAAAAAATAACAAAAATTAATTAAAGTGTCAAGGAACATCCATGAATTAATTGGGAAATTTTTGATGATTTTTACTATTTTTAAAATTGAAAAGCAAACGTGTACCAAAGGAAAAAATAAAATAAACACACATGAAGAAGGGAGGTGTGGACTTAGCAAAAACTAGTGTACTATTGCTGATGGGCTAGGATGGGGGTGCGGATATCACCCTGCGCGTTGGCCCAGATCCTAAGTCATAATCACTATGCTATGATTTATTACACTTGCAGTAAAAAAAAAAGAAAAAAATGTTACATGCC
Organism: Lathyrus tuberosus; assembly: GCA_022829125.1. NCBI lineage: Eukaryota > Viridiplantae > Streptophyta > Magnoliopsida > Fabales > Fabaceae > Lathyrus > Lathyrus tuberosus. The sequence goes on from JALAZF010000210.1 coordinate 9,703,022, forward strand.
ATGTATTAATGATGCGTGGGCCCAGGTCTCCAAATTACCATGCATTAAAGTGTTTGTTTCCTTTACAGTAAATTAAAAAAAGGGAAAATGTTACTATGCTTATGCAATACTTCATCAATCGATCAAGGGTGTTTTAAGTGGAATAAGACAAAACGCAATTCCTGGCCGCTCAGAAGACGACACATGTCGTCTTCTTCTCCCATGCAATGCAATTTACAGAACCCTAACTCCATGCACAAAAACACGACACACCAAACGATGAATTTCCCTCACTTATTCATCAAATTGCAACATCAATTCTCAATCAATTTAACGAAATAATATACCAAATTGAAGCCCCAAATGCTTAGAACAACAATACACCATTAATTTTCACAAACAAGCCTTTAATCACAGAGAAAAATGACCAAAAACATGGAGATCCAAGTATGTAAACCAACACACATTCAAAATTACCATGAAATATTTGAGCCTAGCTCCAATGCCTTCTTGTAAAGGACTTCAGATGCAAGATGTGGATGTTTCTATCTTACATTTAAACCCTAAAATAAGAGAGATAAAAATGAAGCAACTTACCAAATGGAAACTTATTCATTTCCTTTTGTGGTGTTTAGAGATTAAGAAACCCAGAAAACTTCAATGCAATACCTTGAGATCTCCCTTAAGCAAAATAAATGCTTAACCTCTTCAAATCTTGAATGAATTGTAAATTGGTGATGGAAGAAGATGAACTTGTAGGTGATGGTACAATGGTTCCAGGTGAAAATAGATACAAACAGAAATTTCTACTCCATGAGGTGATGATGATGGTGAAAGAATTCCAGAGAAAAACCCCAAGATGAGAGAGATTTTGATGGTTGAAGTTGTGGGTGTGAAAAATGTTTTTGGATCTATCTTTCTCTAATGGTGTAACTATCTTATGTTAGAGAGAGAATGGGACTTTATATGATGGGTTAGAGTGTGGTTAAGATCTAATCCTAGTTAAAAAGTTAGTTAGAGATGGATTAGTGAAAGTTGAAAAAATGAAGGGTTATGGTGGCGTACGGATTTTCTCATGTGTGTGGTGTATTATTGTTACCATGAAGTGTATTATGAAGATAGTAAGGATATATGATGATGGTTAGTACATCCAAAACAACTTGCTCACCAAGTTTTTCAATTTGTCTCTTTTTGACATAAGAGGAAAATGTGTTTAAAATGGCCGTGTGGGAGAGAAATTGTGTGGCTTAAAAAGGTAACTGTGATGTGTATGTAGTGTATAACATGCTGCAACAACAAGTAATGCAAGACTCTTGCAATTTGAAATGAAATTTTATGGTTTATGACATGAAAAAAATGTCCATGGAGGTGACTTTGGAAGCTTATAATTTGGTGATTAATGGACCATTTGGTGTGGTTTTTGTTGCTTTGGAACGGTGACATTTGATAGAACATGTTTGATGTGAAAAGGGATTGGAGTTGAAGTCTAAAACCTCATGGAAAATGGCATTGACTTCGTGGGCACAAAAGTGAGTTTTGGGACTTAGAAAAAATTCGAAGTTTTTTTCATTTGAACAACTTGATGATCCCAACTTTGATTGATCATAACTTTTGATCTAGAAATCCAAATGGAACATTCTTTATATGGATGGAACGCTTGGAATCCATACTACAACTTTCATGTTTATCAAAACTTGAAATGAAGCTTGCATCATGCTGAAAAATGGCTTGGAAGATGGCTGCATGGCATAAAGAACTTTCCATAAATGGAAAGTTTCTAAAACCCTAATTTACCAAAAATGGCAACTTTCCACAATTCTTGAATTTTCATGATTCCTTTGATATTTCTTGATAAAATCTCATCCATTGACCATATTTGACATGATGAACATGAGTTTGACCTAAAAAGTAAAGAGTTGACTTTTTCCTTAATCAGTCGACTTTATTCCCAATTTGACTGATTCTCAATCATCTGGCCAATTGAAACCCTTGTGAATGAACTTGATGGTCCATAATCCACCTTTAGATACTTGAGAACACAAAGAAAGCCATGGAATCAAGTCCTGCCCAAAGAATCAGAAATAAACTGATTTTAGGCAAAACCCTAGTTTTGGCCTTGAAGGTTAGGAGATATTGGCCAATGGTCAAAACCCTAATTCCTCTGGAGTGAATGAAGATCCTCTTAAACCAAGATGTTGTATATGATAAGATGATGTTGAAACTTCATGATACTTACTCAATGGAGTTTTCATCTGCTCAAATGGCCAAAACCCTAATTAGAGGATCAAAAGTTAGGAGGGTGTGATCCTCTTCAAGTTCCTTGTCAATCTCAATCTCTTGATTAAATGGTGAACCAAATGGGATGTCATGAGGTTTGAGGAGCCTTTGTGGCTTGAGTGATTGAGCATATCCCATTCTCTTTGCTTTGATCAATCAATGATGAGGGAACCTCTGATCTCATGCCTTGGGAAAACCGATGATGTATGCGTAATGCTTATGACCTAAACGCATATGAAATGTGAAGCATAAGCCATTTATTGGGTATAAATAGGAGGGAAAATTTTGGGGTGTTACAACTACCCCTATTCAATTAACTGTGGACCTGAAGGGATGAGAGCGGCAACTTTCAGACGTTCGAGGTAAATAGGGATTGAATACCAAAGGATACAAAAAATTTGCACTATGTGGGTATAAATTAAGGGTATAAAATTGGATGGGTGTGGATGACCCTACTGGGGATAAAAGGGTAGGTGAGATTGAGAAATCTGCTATGGAGAAGAAATGACACACACCGGTGTCTAAAATCATGGGATAAGACATAGGTGTAGGTTTGGATCAATGATACGGACGAGTATCGGAAGATGATACATACAGATATCAAGGAAAGATGAACACAGAAAAGTGTTTGGGTTAGCGATACATACCGGTATCGAAAGACGATACTTTCCGGTGTCAAAGAGAAATGAACACGAAAAAGTGTTTACGTTAACGATACGTACCGGTATCGAAAGATGATACTTTCTGGTATCAAGGAAAATACAGACACGAACACGTGTACTGAATTGACGACACTTACCGATATCAAAAGATGATACTTTCCGGTATCAAGAGGATTGAGATAACGACACTTACCGGTATCGAAAGGTGATACTTTCCGGTATTAAGAGAATCGAGATAACGACACTTACCGGTATCAAAAGATGATACTTGAATTGACGACACTGACCGGTATCACAAGATGATACTTTCCGGTATCAAGAAAAATGTAGACGCGGACACGTGTACTAAATTGACGACACTTACTGGCATCGAAACATGACACTTTCCGGTATCAAGGAAAAATTAAAATGACGATACTTACCAGTATCGTAAGATGATACTTTCCGGTATCACGGGAAATTGGTTTAAAGATACAGACGAGTGTCGAAAGCTCAAAGAAAATTGAGATGATGATACTTTCCGGTATCAAGAGATGATACTTTTCGGTATCAAAGAGAATTGAGATAACGACACTTATTGGTATCGAAAGATGATACTTTCCTATATCAAAGAGAATTAAACTAATGACACTAATCGGTATCGAAAGATGATACTTTCTGGTATCAAGAGAATACTTACGGGTGTCAAAGAAAGATTGAGTTGACGATACTTTCTGGTATCAAGAGAATACTTACGGGTGACAAAGAAAGATTGAGTTGACGATACTTTCCGGTATCACGAGAATTGAGATAACGACACTTACCGGTATCGAAAGAAAATTCCAAGGGAATAATGGAATCCTAGTCAGACGACTCTACAAGGGAACAAAGATCAGGAGGGGAAAGATTGACAGATCTACTACCGTAAGGATTGATTGAGGTGCCTGCTTGGGGCTACAGTTACATCGTTTTCTGCTGGGGAAAAAGAAAGGCCTGAACAGATGACTCTGCAGGGGAATACCAGTAAGATGAACGAGTTTATTGGAAACTTTACTGGTGGAAAAAGTAAGATTGGACATCCTGAGTTAGACCACTTTCTGTCGGGGGAGGTCTGGAAACGAGAATATCCAAACCTGGCTTATGCTTCGAATGCATATGTTTGAATTTTTCTATGGCGTAATGCTCCATATGAAATGGAAATGCTACGCATTTGAGGATGCAATGATTACTATATGCAAGATGCAAAGAGAATCCTCTGCCGGGGAAGTGATCACTGATCTGATCTTCTGACGGTCTGTGGGGAAAAGATCAACAACTCGGCTGGGGAGGAATGTTGATACATCTGGACTCTGAATTTTCGGGGAGTGATGACTTGGCTAGGAAGACATCACTAGAACCAGTCCTGCTTGAGGAAGGCCTATAACCATGGAGCTTTGCTAGGAAATGACAACCTTCTGATCTGTCTGCTGGGGGAACTGAGATCAAATAAACATTTGCTGAGGAAGGAAATGCTTGTTGACTTGATGAGAAGATTATACACCCATACTCTGTGGGGGAGAGAAATGCTACTGGAGGAGGAAGGTCAAACGAGCCTCTTGTTGGGGACTCCAACCTGCTTGGAGAGCAAAACAGGCCATCCTTACTCTGTCCGGGGCTTGGACTCTTACTAGAGAAAAGAAGAATCCAGCTCTGACTGGAGAAACCAAATCTTCGAATTCTTGCTAGGGGGATAATAAGAAAGCATAGCACTCTGCCGAGGACGATACGACCTTAGCTACTTCTGCTAGGGAGACATTTATTCTCATATTTGAACGATGCCACCATTAATGTGAGAGGAAAATGGTCTCTGACTTGCACATACTGACCATTGAGTGCGAGTGCCTGTGCTTGCAAACACAAAAGATACACATATGTGCCCCGGGGTATTATATGGTCTGAATTTACCACCCAAGGACACTCAACATTCAAAGCAATTTTAAATGTTTTCACACATGTTCTTGTAGAGCTTTATTGTTTTAAAATGCAATATTTACCAAAAATTCGGACGTCTTTGCAAACAAAACAGTAAAATGAAAACAAAAGAGAAGGCTATTTGAATGAAAATGAGTTTTATTGATTGAATTGGCATGTAAATAGGCGTTTACATTAGGAAGCAATTCCTAGAAAGAGGTAATTGCATAAAAAGAAAAGAAACTACACTATTGGCAATGTAAAAAACGAATTCACATTGAGTTTCAATTCTGCTATGGCTCGTATATCTTCAAAATGCTCAGAATACTCTGCTTTCCAAGAAGGGTAATTGGACTGATTCCTATCCTTCGAGATTTCCAGTTGTTGGAAAGAGATGAGGTACAAACTACTTAAATCGTAGCCTTTCGCTTAAATCCCTAACTTTTTCCTGGATCGCCCTTTACGGGTTTTCAATCCACTGGGATACCCATTTTTGCCTAAGTTGCCTTTTCAGGTTTTCAACTTAGCGGATTTACTCATTTTTCTTTTTTTATCCCTAATTTTTGCCCGAACCTTTTCTTTTTATGGTTCGTCGGGATGCCCTTTTTTGCTTGGACTTATTCTTTTTGCTGTCCAGCGGGTCTCTTTTATGCGAAGTATTTTTTAACTGCGTCTGAGTTCACAGGGGACGTAAAATCTTCACCGTCCATAGTTGAAAGCATCAAGGCTCCACCAGAGAAAGCCTTCTTAAGAATGTATGGGCCTTCATAATTCAGGGTCCATTTGCCCCTATGATCTGTCTGTGGAGGAAGAATTAGTTTCAACACCAAATCACCAGCCTGAAAACAACAAGGACGCACTTTCTGATCAAAAGCCTTCTTCATCCTCCTTTGATATAATTGCCCATGGCATACAGCTGGTATTCTTCTTTCTTTAATGAGGCTCAGCTCGTTGAATCTTGTTTGGACCCATTCAGCTTCGTCTAGCTTCACATCCATCATAACCCTCAGAGAAGGGATCTCAATCTCAACTAGTAGGACTGCTTCCATACCATACACGAGTGAAAACGGAGTTGCCCCGGTTGCTTCCATGTAAGGCGAAAGGCAACATCTCATGCCAATCCTTGTATGTCACAACCATCTTCTGCACAATCTTCTTAATGTTCTTATTGGCTGCCTCAACATCACAATTCATCTTTGGACGATACGGAAAAGAATTGTGATGTTCGATCTTGAAGCTCTGGCACAACTCTTTCATCATCTTATTATTGAGATTTGATCCATTATTAGTGATGATTCTTTCAGGAACCCCATAACGACAAATGATCTCTTTCTTAATAAACCGGGCAACCACTTGTTTGGTGACATTTGCAAAGGAAGCTGCCTCCACCCACTTGGTGAAATAATCGACAACAACTAGAATGAAATGATGCCCATTGGAAGTAGTGGGCTCGATCTTTCCGATCATATCAATGCCCCAAATAGAAAAGGGCCACGGAGAAGTCATACCATTCAAAGGATTCGGAGGAACATGCATTTTTTCAGCATAAATCTGGCATTTATGGCCCTTTCGAGCATATTTGAAACAATCTGATTCTATGGTCATCCAGTAATAACCTGCTCTTAACAACTTCTTCTCCATAGCATGTCCGTTGGCATGGGTACCAAAGGAACCTTCATGCACTTCTTGCATCAACATATCTGCTTCGTGTCTATCCACGCATCTGAGTAAGACCATGTTGAAATTTCGCTTATACAACACATCATCCTCGTTCAAGAAGAAACTACCAGCCAACCTTCTCAGAGTCTTCTTATCATTGTTCGATGCCCTTTTCGGGTACTCTTGACTTTTCAGAAAACACTTGATGTCATGATACCAAGGCTTACTATCTACAACTATCTCGGCTGTAAACACATAAGCGAGCCTATCAAGGCGCGTCACATCAATTTTGGGTACATGATTCCACCAATTCACTTTGATCATCGAGGATAACGTAGCCAGAGCATTTGCCATCTGATTTTCGTCACGAGGTATATGGTAAAGCTTCACTGTATTGAAGAAAGTCAATAGTCTTCTCGTGTAATCTCTGTACAGAATCAAATTGGGCTGATGAGTATTCCAATCTTTGTTGACCTGATTGATCACTAAAGCAGAATCCCTAAATATGTCAAGAGTTTTAATCCTCAGATAAATAGTCTCTTCGATACCCATAATACAAGATTCATACTCAGCTTCATTGTTGGTGCATTCAAAAGTCCGTCTGGTGGTGAAAGGTATATGAGAACCGTTCGGAGTGACAATAACTGCCCCAACTCCATTACCATTTACATTAACGGCCCCATCAAACATCAAACACCGCTTAGAATCAGGATCCGGTCCTTCGTCAACTAACGGTTCTTCACAGTCCTTCATTTTCAGATACATGATGTTCTCATAAGGGAATTCAAATTTCATCAGCTGATAATCATCAAGTGGTTTTTGAGCAAGATAGTCGGACAGAACACTACCCTTGATGGCTTTCTAGGAAGTATATTAAATGTCATATTCTGTCAGGACCATTTGCCAACGAGCAACCCTTCCGGTAAGAGCTGGCTTCTCAAAGATGTACTTGACTGGATCCATCTTGGATATCAACAGTGTTGTGTGAGTCAGCATATATTGTCTCAAACGCTTAGCAGCCCATGCAAGTGCACAACATGTCTTCTCAAGTATTGAGTATTTTGACCTGCAATCATTGAATTTCTTGCTCAGGTAGTAGATGGCATGCTCTTTCCTACCCGTCTCGTCGTGTTGACCGAGTACACAACCCATTGAGTTTTCAAGTACTGTCAAATACATTATTAGTGGTCTCCCTGGAACTGAAGGTATAAGGATCGGAGGTTGCTGAAGATATTCTTTTATTTTTTCGAATGCCCTTTGGCAGTCATCATTCCACCTGATAGCCTGATCTTTTCTCAGCAGCTTGAAAATTGGTTCACAAGTGGCCGTAAGGTGAGAGATGAATCTAGCAATGTAGTTCAACCTCCCTAGGAAACCACGAACCTGTTTTTCTGTTCTAGGCTCAGGCATCTCTTGAATTTCTTTTAATTTGGCTGGATCAACCTCGATACCTTTTTCACTGACGATAAAGCCTAACAATTTGCCAGACCGCACCCCAAAAGTGCACTTATTCGGATTCAGCCTCAACTTGAATTTTCTTAACCGTTCAAAGAGTTTCTAAATGTTCAAAAAATGTTCCTCTACTGTATGTGACTTCGCAATCATGTCATCAACGTAGACTTCGATCTCCTTATGAATCATATCATGAAAGAGAATCACTATTGCGCTTTGATAGGTTGCCTCTGCATTCTTTAGACCAAAAGGCATCACTTTATAACAGAAGGTTCACCATGGGGTAATGAATGTTGTTTTCTCCATGTCCTCTAGTGCCATCTTAATCTGATTATAGCCAGAGAAGCCATCCATGAAAGAAAATACTGAGAACTGAGCCGTGTTGTCAACCAATACGTCAATGTGAGGTAATGAGAATTCATCTTTCAGACTCGCTCTATTCATATCACGGTAGTCAACACACATCCGGACCTTGCCATCCTTCTTAGGTATCGGCACAATATTTTCAACCCATGGTGGATAACTGATAACAGCCAAGAAACCTGCATCTAACTGCTTCTGGACTTCTTCCTTGATCTTGATAGCCATGTCTGGTTTCGTTCTTCTAAGCTTCTGCTTAACGGGAGGATAACCTTCTTTGAGAGGCAATATGTGCATAACAAAATCTGTGTCAAGCCCTGTCATATCTTGATACGACCAAGCGAAGATATCAACGTATTCATGCAACATTTCAATCAACCCCTTCTTCACATTATCGTCTAGGGAGGCCCCGATCTTTACTTCTTTCTTAGTGTCCTCGGTTCCCAGATTAATAACTTTCAATGACTCTTCATGTGGCTGAATGACCCTTTCCTCCTATTTCAACAACCTGGCTAATTCCTCAGGAAGTTCACAATCTTCCTCACCATCCTCTTCGACTTGGTAAATCGGATTGTCAAAGTCATAATAAGCCATCGCAGAATCGTTATCAATGAAATCTGGTTAAATGCATATGCATGAATGATTATTCACACTTTATGAGTGCGAAAAAGCAAACATTGCCATTCATTATTAAAAATAAGAAAGAGAAAGACAGGGAGCAAAATATTTGAATGCAAAAAACGTCCTTTATTAATTATAAAATTGAATGTGTAACAAAGTAAGCCTTACAATGAATCTCTACGCCTTGGTAAGAGCGTAGGATTTAACATGAAAACAAAGAAAATTACTCTTCGTGAAGAGTGACTTGGACGAAATCTTCAGAAGACCAGTTGTGGAGTTCCTGACCTGGGACAGATGGGCGTATCCAGTTATTGATGTCACAGTCACTATCTTCATCTTCGTCGCTTAGTGCAAAAATCTGACCAGGGTCAATAATTCCAGCACTGGAGAAAGTAATGGGTCCTTGACGACTTTGAACCTTTAGTCCTCGATAACCAATTCCAAACCTGTTTTCCTTGATGGGTGCTTCAATTACTCGACCCCAACCTCCTGTGTTGCCTGACTGTACCACAACTTGGGCCTGTTTGTTGGACGTGATGGAGACTCCCTGTTTCTTTTCTGTTGAAGGAGAAACTTCTTGCACATTCACAATTTCAAATGCCTGACACAACGTCTCATGGATCTCGCCGTCCATCTCAACGTATTTGAAGGAAGACAGATGGCTTACAAAAATTTCTTCTTCACCACATACGGTGACTACTTGTCCATCCACAACGAACTTAACTTTCTGATGGAGAGTCGATGATACAGCCCCAGCGCCATGAATCCAAGGGCGCCCTAACAAGCAACTGTATGTGGGTTGAATATCCATTACGTAAAAAGTAGTGTTGAAGACTTGGGGTCCCACCTTGATAGGTAATTCAACTTCCCCAAAAACTGATCTCTTTGATCCGTAAAACGCTTGAACTGCTAGTTCGCTTGGCCTGAGCACCACTTCTTCTATGTCCAGCTTAATCAGTGCCTTTTTGGGAAGCACATTAAGCGAGGAACTAGTATCTACTAGCACGTGAGACAAAACAACCCATTTACATTCCAAAGAAATATGAAGTGCTTTATTGTGGTTTCGGCCCTCCAATGTCAAATCAAAGTTGGTAAAACCCAGCCCGCGGTTGGCATTAACATTGGATATTACACCTTCCAGTTGGTTGACGGAGATCTCCTGAGGCACATATGCCGCATTCAGAATTTTCAACAAAGCATTACGATGTGCTTCAGAACACAACAACAAAGACAAAATGGATATCTTCGACAGAGTCTGATGCAGGTGATCTATAATCTTGTAGTCACTTTTCTTGATGATCTTCATAAATTCCTCAACATCATTTTCAAAAGACATACCAGGATCTGCCCTCTGTACAGGCTCTTCATTCATCACTTGCTTGCCTTTGGCCTTCGCCAAAGCATCTACATTATCATTTCGAAGAGTTTGTGGCGCAAACAGCCTGCCACTTCTGGTGAAACCACCAACACCTACATTATCAACTTTCTGATCAGTCATAGCCGGAGTCTCAATTTCTTGTTTCTGACCATTATGATACACCTCAGCACCGTAGTGCCACGGAATCGCCTTCTCACTTTCGAATGGAATCAGTCCGGGCACTGTAATGGTTACAGGAGCCTGCCTTGCTGGAACTGGAATCTGCACAGGCGTGAAAGGAATAGTAATTGTTAAAACATCATTATCAGCACTAAAAACTTGATTGAATTGCAAATACCCATCGTTCATCAAATTCTGAATACCACTTCTCAACATATCACAGCCATTCACTTGAATCAAACAATCTGAGCAACCCATATCACAACCAAGGAACATGGCCCCCTTTAATAGATGATCCTTCACGACCAACAACGACGTCTTGACAGTCTTAACATCAAATATCAACTTCAGACCACTGTCTTCTTCGATTGCATTAACAGTTTCCCCACCGTGGGTAGTGTCATACCCCAAATTTTGACCACCAAGATTTCCCATCATTGTGCAAATTTTTACCACAATATGGATGTACCTTCATACCTCATCAATCTCCTCAAAGATAGTTGAGCTTTCACTACAACCAAGAATTAGGGTTTGAGCCCTCTCAGAGCCCTTAGACAAAGGATCAATCAAGGAGTGACATGATATTCAACATGCCTAACCTCTTAAAACATCCACAAAGGATCAAGGGAAATCCCACATCAAGAATCAAGCACAAAGTTGTGACATTCCAAGTGTTTTGAGCCTCAAAACACCCGATGTCGTCGAATTAGGATTTTGGACGACCGGGACCTCAAGAGTGAAATTTTCACAAGAGGATGAGCCAAGACTTCAACATGTGACTCAATATACTCAAAATAAACCTAGGGATCCATTTTCAAAGATGAATAACTCTCAGAGGATGCATTCCTCAAAAGTCGGGAATTATGGTTTTACGCGTCGAACCGCTCCGGAGCCAAAAGTCAAAACATGACTTTTTTGGCAAAAATGATCCTTATGATTCATATTTTCATAAAATGTGACTTATAATGTCATTTGAACAAGAATTGGTCAAGAAATTATGATAACTTGTAAAAGGGGTAACCTTGAAAAATTGAAAATTTTTCTAAGTTATTAAGTTTGAATGATTTTGGTACCAACTTCCAAGGATCATAACTTGTGATCCAAGCAGCCATTTTGGGTGATCCAAAGCCTGATTTCTAGGTCTTCCTACACTCTACAAAAGCTTCAACTACCTCAAACTCCAATTCTTCATGGATTTTAAGTTATGGAGTGATCAAAATGACAAAAATGAAGAAAATGACACTTTTTCAGCACTTAGTGAAAATCTGCCTAAGTTATCAGCTTTGAACACCAATGTTCATGAGGATTTTTCAACGGGATCCAAATAGTTTCAAGACAAACTATGATCACACATGGATTGTATCATATGAGGGCTCTTTAAAAAGTACAAGAGCCTACCATAACTCAACCTGAGCAGGGAGATATAATCCCCTCAAAATCACCATTTCCAATTGTCTTGTACAAGGCAGAATTTGGTATTTTGCTCAATTTGGAAAATTTGGACAACTCTAAGCCTTATCATCCATTTGGACACGTCAGAGGATGAATTCAAAGGGGAATTATCTGATCCCCAAGCCTCCCAAGTCCAAGAATCTACATATAGCCATAACAAACCTAAAAAGGCTAAAAAGTGCCAAGACTCCAATTTTGTTTCAATGCATTCAATGGATGCATCAAGGTGGCATGAACTGAGGTAAACTTAACTGAATGAGTCAAGCCTTATCTGTGAACCAAAAGACCATAGACCTGTGTTCTAACCTCAATTCAATGGCTAGAGGAGACTTGAGATTCCATTTGATCCACATTGGCCACAGACCTGCTGCAGTTGCCACACACTTTTGCTGCCAAAACAAACTTGACACATTAAAATAGAGCTTATTTGTGATAAGTTTGAGTACACCAAAGCACCCAAACTGGTGCTTTCCTCAAAATTTTCCTTTCACTCCAATTTTGCCTTCTAACTCAAGTCATTATCGGGTTTTGAGACTGAGAGTGATTCCAACCAAACTTATCACACACACACACACACACCTTATAAACATCATGTATGAGTGATCCATAACACGAAATCACATATGGAACATCAAATTCACAAAATCACAAGCCAATTGCTCAAGTTATTGACAGAGTTGCAGTTGAGGTACCACAACCAGTTCCAGCTTATTTCAATCCACTCCAAGCATTCAAACACACTCCTTGGCATCTAAAGAAGCTGTCCAGATCATTGGAACCTAGCTACAACACCTCTATCATCAAACTCGATCACCAGCTGCAAGAGGTAGGCCTGAACCCTTCAAACTCTATGATCCATGCATCATGAATGAATTTTTGAGTTACCATCTTGTTTATGCATGTTTGTAGGGTAATAACCCTCAATCAATTACCATGAATCCATCGTGTATGGAATTTCATTGTGTTCATGCTGAAATTAGGGTTCTTGAGGTTTTCCATTGATTTCTCACTCCATACTTAATATAAATGCAATTAATCTATATGGTTGTGATCCTTGTTCAAAAACGAACAAGATTGGTACTTGAATCGTGCAAAACCATTGAGAAATCATGGAGACAAGTGAGAAAATGTAAATCTGCAGAAACAGGGTACGCGCGTGTTCTTCCTTGACCGTTGGCGCCCTTTTTAAAAAATTTGAATTTTTGGATATTTTGATATTTTTGTTAATTGATTCAAAAATTAATTTCTCTTGGAATATTTGTGTTTTTGAATTGATTCTTTTTCTCAAAATTCACAAAAATATTGAAATATTTTATTTTACAAAAGAAATCCAATTTATATTATTTTTCTAATATAGTTAGAATTTTTGTAATTAATTTCATTTTATTTGATTTTAAACATTTTTAAATGAAATTCCCACTTTGATATTTCAAAACCAATTGAATTCCAATCTTTCATGTGATTAAACAAGATTTTTCAAATTTTTTTTCAAAGTGTACAACTTGTTTTTGAATATATTTGGTATTTTATATCATTTTTTATTTAATTTCCTTTGAAAGATGACATTTTAATTTAAAATTAGGGTTTCCTCTTATTTTAAATTTTCAAAACACCTTGTGCGTCTAATAGAGTGTAAGACCCATCCCTTGTAAATACAAAACCTTTTTGGGTCTCAGTCATTGTATAAGTCCCACTGTGTTTTCTAAAACCGCGACGCGATCGTCGACTTTTCAAAACAAAATCATCTGGGCCTCTCCCTGAGTTGTAAGCCCCATTCTTTTTTCTTTTATATCATTTTTAGGCCTCTAATAGAGTGTAAGATCCATTCCTTGTAAATAAAAACCTTTTTGGGCCTCAGTCATTGTATAAGTCCCACTGTGTTTTCAAAATCTCGGCGCGATCGTCGCTTTTCAAAACAAAATCATCTAGCCCTCTCCCTGAGTTGTAAGCCCCATTTCTTTTCTTTTTCAAACACTTTTGGGCCTCTAATAGAGTGTAAGACCCAATCCTCTTTTGTACATAAATAATTTTGGGCCTCAGTCATTGTATAAGTCCCGATACAATTTTCAAAAACAACGGTGTGATCTCTGTTATTTCTGGGCCTCTCCTTGAATAGTAAGACCCATCCCTTGTACAAAAATAAACTTTTTTTGGGCCTCTAATAGAATGTAAAACCCAACCTCTTTGTAAATACAATAATTTGGGCCTCAGTCATTGTATAAGTCCCGATACAGTTTTCAGACCAACAGTACGATTATTATTTTTCATCTGGGCCTCTCCTTGAGTATAAGCCCCAACAATCTTTTAAAAACAACTTCCTTTTGATTTAGGTTCAAATTCATAGTTGTTATCAAAACTTTTCTTTAATTTCTTGAACAACTAACCATACAGCTGTTACAATGAAAGCTTGCTCGCCTGTAAGTTTTAAACAGCTTTCATTTACATACTTGCACACACACACACACACACACACACACACACACACACATATATATATATATATATATGTTTGTGCTGGAAGCTTGCTCACCTGTAAGTCCTCCTACTCTCTTTTTACATACAATATATATTTCATTTGTACATATATACCTGTATATTATCTGCTTAGAGTTTTTCCCGGCAATTAGGTCTAGAACTAGATAAAGCCAGTGGTCACTCTTTCAACAGTCAAAACTAGTTCCCCATAGGAATTTCCAAATACAGTCTTGTCTCCTCTTGGGCTTATACAATATGGAACATAGAGAAAGGCATTATTCCCGGTGAAACTTTTCTCAGACTGTCACTATTAGAAAATTGTCAAACAAATTCATTCCCCCGGAGAGGATTAATTCCCGGTGAAACCTCTCTTGAATTTCTTCAAACCCTAGAACTGTTCATTAAAGAAAAGATTATTCCTGGTGAATCTTTTCTTGAACTTTTCTTAAGTTTGGACCACCAGGCTTCCTAAAAGCATCCCCGCCTCCTCTTGGGCTTTGTACAAGGACCCTCAGGCTTCTTAGAAGTTCTCATGCCTTCTCTTGGGCTTAATACAAGGACCCTGAAGACCTATTAAAGGTATAAGATAGAACTTAGTCATCCTTTGTTAGAGCAGTCTTCTCATCCCTTAAAGCACCAGCCTCCTCTTGGGCATCATACAAAGATAAACCTTCCATACCAATAGACTTGGGCAGTCTAATCTCCTCTTGGATCTCAAAGACATTCTCAAGTTCCCTATAAACACAGAAGAAACCCTGGTCGTTTAATCAATCTCCAGTAGAGTTACAACCTCTGTAGGTTCAAAAACTCAAACTTTCTTCCAAATTTCCCCAGCTAGGGTCAAATCACTACCAATAAACCTTTATCAGAACCTCAAGGCATCTGATATCTCAACTCTTCTGTAAATCCTCAGTAAGAGTTGATTCCCCACTTTGGACCTGCCTTTGGATCTCAATAATCCTCAGCAGAAGCCAGCCTCCTCTTAGGCTTTGTATAATGATTTTCCTCAACAGTTAATCTCAAAAGCACTTTCTTGTTGAGTCAATCACCTTTTTAGCACTTTCTTGTTGAGTCAATCTCTTAAAAAGCACTCTCTTGTTGAGTCAACCCTTTTCAGCCTCAATCTTGGGCTTTGTACAAGACACCTAAAAGCACTCTCTTGTTGAGTTAATCATCTCTTTCAGCCTCAATCTTGGGCTTTGTACAAGACACCATAAACACTATCTTGTTGAGTCATTCTTCTTTTTAGCCTCAATCTTGGGCTGTGTACAAGACATATATAAACTTTCTCCAGCAAGGTCAAAATCTTCATAACCTTCTCTTAAACTCTGGATAAATATCTTCCCAGCGGAGTCAATTTCTCCCAACCTTCTTTTAGGCTTTGGGAGTTAATCTCCCTAAATAGAGTTAATTCTCTTTTCAGCCTCCTCTTAGGCTTTGTATAATGATCTTCCTCAGTAGAGTTAGCCTTAATCTTGGGCTTTGTACAAAATAAATTATACTCTCCAGCTGAGTCAATCCCATTTTAGCTGCAATCTTGGGCTTTGTACAAGACAGAAAAAACCTCTCACTAGTAGAGTCAGTTTCTTTTTTAGCCTCAATCTTGGGCTTTGTACAAGACACCGTATAAAATCTCCCTAAACACTCTCTTGTCGAGTCAGTCTCATTTTAGCCTCAATCTTGGGCTTTGTACAAGACAGACAAAATATTTCCCCAGAAAAGTCAACCTTCAGCCTCCTCTTAGGCTTTGTATAATGATATCCCCAAAAGAGTCAATTCTCTTTCAGCCTCAATCTTGGGCTTTGTACAAGACAGATAAACACTCTCTTGTTGAGTCAGTCTTTTCTAGCCTCCTCTTAGGATTTGTATAAGGACTTCCCCAATGGAGTCGATCAATCTCTTAGCTTCAAGCTTGGGCTTTGATTAAGGTACACAAAAATCAACATCCCCTCAGAGGAAATCAAAACCTCTCTGTAGGAAGACATTTATCTATATATCACACATCAAAATAGAAAATCAAACAAACCCTAATCCCAGATAATTGCTGTAAGTGGTACACTTGTTGATTCAAAAATCCAAGCTGTCGTCCATCCCTTATCCTGGTAAATCCTCTCTTTTATCTAATTGTTGTAAGTGGCAAGCCTCTGGATTATTTACATCCAAGCCAACGTCCCTTTCTAAGCATGAAAAACTCCTAAGGAAAATTGGCATTGCTCAACACTGAGTTAAATTTTTCTCCTTCAGGACAAATCCCCTATAAAGGAAATTATGGAATTGCTAGATTCACATATCCTAGTTAAAGTAATTCTCCTTTATAATCAGTCACCCAACAGTTGTGATAAACAGACGAGATGTCTCCCTTTAGAGATGACAAATTCTCTCCTAGTCAAACCTTTAGCTTTAATCTTGGGCTTTGAACAAGACACAAATACACCTTTAGCTTCAATCTTGGGCTTTGAACAAGACACCAAAACATCTCTTTTCCTCCCATAGAATAGGAGGAACTACGATTGCTCTGATTTCCCTATTTTATTTAACGGGAATACGTAGGCATACGATTGCGAAATCTTAGTGAGCACACCAATGAAAAACTTTAGGTCCAGTTCCTTCACTCACCAATAAAAAACTTTAGGTCCAGTACCTTACCAAAATCATCAAAAACTCTCTCTCTCTCTCTCTCAAACATTCCCAAAGAAGAAACTTTCCCCATCAACAGATAAACACCATCAATTACAAAGTAGGACCTAATTGCTAACAACTTATGGATAACCACGTATAGGATGGGTAATTGACAACTCCCCATTGTATAACCTGACCCCAAACTCCCCGAATCTCTTAACGTTTGTTCAGTTAAACATTCGCGTGCAAGGTTAGTTTTAGATAGCTTCCCTTTCCCTTCCAGCTTCACGGAATAAATAAGAAATCAGAAAGCAGCACCCCACTCCCTACCATTGTGGTGAGGAGAAACCCATGGCGATAAGGTGGTCACGTCACCGACAAAAATCGCACGCTACAGGAAAATGGCGACTCTGCTGGGGAACCAGACTAGGACTAGGATTAGAATTCCTAAGAGGTATAGGTTGTTAGAAATTTACTACATACTATATTATATATATCGCTTTTCCTACTTGATATCTGTGTTTATTTTTCTGTCAATGGGAATGCGAGTGATGTCGCATCTGGAAAGTTTGAGAGAAACCTAAGATAAGGGATGACATAGACGGGGAAACTTGTAGGGAGTGAATCCTGAACAAGGGAACCTGGTAGACCATCAAATCAGGTGAGGGCCCGTAGGATTCAGCCTGCTGATCACAATCGTTGTTGAAAGCAGAGTTTTCCTAATGCGGTGCCTGTGAACCTGAGGATTTAGTAGGCATTAACTTTATGACCACTTGGTAGTGCGGTGACTATCGGAAATAGTTGATACGCGATACTACACTCAAATGAGATTACCCTAGGATGCTACAGCTCGCTCGGGTGAACCAGCTTGCTGTTGATATCTCTAGGGGATCAGTGATTTTGGGAACCTTAGGATCCATTCTACAAGTACAAAAATTGACCAGAATACAACCTTTGGGGATGGGTAGTGCCATGGCTCCATGCTCGTGACGTTGAACCTTTAAACCCATGTTTTTTCAATGTTTTTGTGTGCTGCATTCATGCATTCATTTAAAAAACTCTTAAACAAAGAAAAAATCTTCTTTTCTCTTCTCTCTTTTTTCAAATTAAACTGAAACAATGATTGCAAATGTCAGAGAGAAAGATTGCGTTATGGATTTCAGTGGAAGAAAGACGCACAAGTACACCTTCAAGGCTCCAAAATTGGAGGATTTATGGGGGTTGGCAAGGATGATCACCAACCCTGATGCTTTCAGAGCTAAGTACGGAGGGCTGTTATCTCTGTTAAAGGTCCATGTAGTTGAAGGAATCCTGTCTACACTGATCCAGTTCTACGATCTGGCTTATCACTGCTTCACGTTCCCGGATTACCAACTGGCATCGACATTAAAAGAATATTCTCATCTGACTGATCTATCTATCACTGATCAAGCTCCTTTTTCTGGACTGGAAGAAATTCCAAAGGATCGGGTCATCGCAAGAGCCATTTGTTTGGACGAGTCAGAAGTTAGGACTCACATGACCATCAAATGAGGAATCCAAGGTTTATCATCCAAGTTTTTGGTGGAGAAAGCCTTGTACTTCGCCAGTATAGGGAACATTACTGCTTTCGAGGATATTTTTTCCTACTCACATACGGGTTGTTCCTTTTTCCCAACATAGACAACTTCGTTGAAACCCCGTACTAACTCTGCTTGCATATGCTTATCATTATGTACACTTAAGGAATATGTACAACGGAGGAATGATTACATGCTGTGTACCCTTGCTTTACAAATGGTTCATTTCCCATTTACCCAAGGCTGCTGCTTTTTGGGATCACAAGAGTACTCTACGTTGGTCACAAAGAATCATGTCTCTTACCAACTCTGACATAGATTGGTATGATAGGATCTATGAGGGAATAAAGATCATTGACAATTGTGAAAATTTCCCTAATGTACCCCTCATAGGAACTAAAGGAGGAATCAACTGTCATCCAATTTTAGTTCGCCGTCAACTTGGATACCCGATGAAGAATATCTCGCATAATGCTCATCTGGAAGGTCTTTTCTTCAAGGAAGGGGAAAATGACAGGGCACTAAAGAAGGAAATAGTGCATGCCTAGCAACATGTTCACAAGAAAGGAAGAGAGTCTATAGGAAGACCAAGATGTACCTCCGTGGAACCTTATCTCCACTGGGTGCAAACTGGAGCTCTTAAGCTGAGGATGCCTTACCCTCGTCAAGAAGTTTTTCCGTTAAAGGAATTTGTCCTTTATTTCATGTCTGACACAGAAAAAATCCAAGTAGCTCTTAAAAAAGTTCAACGGGAGAAAAACTCTTGGAAAAACAAGTATCGTATCCTCAATGTGGAGTGTACCAAAATTCAACAACTGTTAAAAGAAAAGGATGCTCTGATTAAGATATTAGAGCAACATGTTGTAGAAAGTCAAGAAGACCGAAGAAATCAGCTCGCTCCTTTCACTTGGCAAAGGACTGACAACCCGACAACGACTGAAGAGCTCCGGTCAAAGAAAAGGAAAGTACTAGAACCAGCATCTGAGATCTCTTCAGAGAGGACTTAGGATCCATAAGCTTAGACATTTCTTTTTACAGTACTTTGTAAAATACTGTATTTTCCATTTCTGCAATCTTTCAAATTTAATAAAACAGGGTCTCCACCCTTTACTGTATGATATTTGCAATCTAATTGTTGAAGTTTCTTTTTGAAAACAATAAATATATAACTTTGCATATCATTCATCATTCTCGCATAACACTTTCTTCTTACCTTTGAATCTCACGTATGTGTCACGATTCTAGATTCAAACTATCTCATTCATACAATACTTGGGCCAATCGACAAAAAGAAAATGGACGATCTCGAGGAAGAAAATAGAGAGCTAAGAGAAGAAATCGACGCTCTGAAGGAAGATCTGAAAAAATGTCACAATGACATGCAATCCCTGGCAACAGCTCAGAGGCAACAACAAAGGACTGTGATTTCAGATATCACATCTACACCCATAGTGGAAACATATGATCCTCGGTACAACATGCCTAAAGATCGCCCCTGGGGCATGCCTATGAACTTTGTCCCTGAAGGATACATTCCGCCGGTCACTGAAGACCCAGAAACTGCAGCAGGAACCACTGGGCCTGAAGGTTACAAACTTCGGGAAAGCGAAGACGCAAGAGTTATGACGGAAACTCCTGAAGGTTACAAACTTTGGGGTATGGAAGCACCAAGAGTTATCACCATAATGACTGTACCACAACCAGTGGTACACACTGTCCTGGAAGGACATATTCCACAAGTAATCTCTGGTGGAAATGAAGACATGTACGAAAGAATGAATGAGTTCCAGGAACAATTCCTAGAGATGCAGAAGGAACTGCACGCCATTCGTGGTCAGGATTTATTCGAAAAGGACGCCGTAGACCTTTGTCTGGTCCCTAATTTGAAAATCCCGCACAAATTCAAGATGCCTGACTTTGAAAAATACAAGGGCAACTCTTGCCCTCAAAGTCATTTGGTGATGTACGCTCGAAAGATGTCAACTCAGACTGAAAATCAACAACTACTGATCCATTACTTCCAAGACAGTTTAACAGGTGCCGCACTAAAACGGTACATGGGTTTAAACCACACCAAGATCGTTACTTTCAGAGATCTTGGGGCAGCCTTCTTTCAGCAGTATAAGTATAACCTGGACATGGCACCAAACAGAGATCAACTCAGAGCAATCTCGCAGAAGGACAAGGAAACTTTCAAGGAATACGCTCAGAGATGGCGTGAAATTACCGCCCAGATCTGTCCCTCTCTAGAGGAAAAAGAAATGACAAAGATCTTTTTGAAAACCTTGAGCTCATTCTATTACGACCGAATGGTCGCCTGTACGCCCAGCGACTTCACTGAGATGGTGAACATGGGAGTGCGCCTTGAGGAAGCAGTCCGAGAGGCACGTTCGGTAAAAAATACAGAATCATCAAGCAGTACCAAAAGATACGGTGGTGTTTCCCCAAAGAAAAAAAAGCAAGATATTGGTAATATCTCTCTCGAAAAGCAAAGGCGAAGGTATCAACCAGTAGCAGTGGTAACTCCCGCTATCAACCCAGCGCCAGCTCCGACTTATCAACCTCAGGTTGCTCAGAGCCAACCAAGTCAACAACAGTATCAGCAAAGGACACAACAACCTCTTCAGTAAGCTCGTCCTCAGTACAACAACAACAATCGTACGACATGACCACCAGGGTTTGACCCTATACCGATGTTGTAGGTAGAACTATTTCTACTCTTACTGACCAAGGGGCATGTCCAAACCAGATCTCCTCTTATAGTACTGGAAAATTTGCCTTTTTGGTACCAAGCAGATCAAACTTGCCCTTACCATCAAGGAGGATCAGGGCACAACATTGAAAACTATCTCAGCTTCAAATCCGATGTGCAGAAGCTTGTCAGGAACGGGGTCCTATCCTTCAGGATACTAATCCAAATGTTCTGACGAACCCGTTGCCTCAACATGAGAAGACTGCAGTAAATTTGATAGAGGAGGAATTTAGCTGCAGTTATCAAATTCACAATGTACTCCTACTAGGAACCAATCTGGTCAAGATGCATTGCAGACAGAGATGGTACGGTCATATACCATCTCACAATTATCACCAGTGTGATATCAGCTCAAAGAATAATCAAGGATGTTCCGTAGTGCAATCAGCTTTACAAGAACAGATGGATCTCCGATGAATTCAAGATCATCGAATCCGTGAAGTCAATATGGCTCACGCAAATCCCAAAATTATTCAGAACGACAACATTCTGACAATGAACGTCAACTTGGTGGCAATGCACTCAAGGCAAAGTCAATATCATGATATGCCATGACACAATTACAATTCATGTCCGATCTGCTTAATAAACAATTAGGGGTGCTTTTTTGTACAAGAGACCCTCCAACGTCAGATGGATCTCGGATGGATCCAGGATTACCGTGATGGAAATAACCATCATGTCAATATGATTTAGATCTTTGATATTCACTTGATGAATACCAGTCTGGTAGAACTACATGCTAAATAAACCAGGCTCGGTTTTCTGGCTTCATATGATTATCAAGACTGTAAAGTGTGTCGTAAAGACGACCAAGGATGTGCACTTGTCCAAAGAACACTTCAACACTTGTTGGACCACTTTTGGCTTCCAATCTACTTGGATGAGCTACACAGCAAATCAATATAACTAATGGGAATCCTACTAGATATCAAAGTCTCGATGTCCGCTCGATTGAAACAGATCTAGTAAAGTTGCACTGCATACAAAGTGGGCGTGGCCAGGTGCCACTTCACAACTACGAGCGCGGTAGAGTTTGTTTAGAGAACAACCAAGGATGCTACCTCGTGCGAGTGGCTCTTCAAAATCAGTTAGACCGAAAAGAGATTAGACCATGTTCAAGTTCTGGTTCGATCAACGTAATGCAAGACTATTTCCCTAATCAAAGCAAAGACGTTATCTTTATCTCTAATCACGAAATGGCCAAAGACGTATGCGCCATAATCCCTCTACTCCATGAATCAAGACTCACTCTTAATAGTAGAAAGATTCTCAACCTCGAACCAATTGAGGTCGGCTACGATGGTTAGAAAAATCAAAAGGCTCTTGTGGTTGTCTATCTGCCAGGACCAATACCGTACACATCAGAAAGGGCTAACCCTTACAAGTACAGTGCAACAACAATAAAAAATGGAAAGGAAACTCCATTACCCTCTGTCGTAAACATTGCCGACATCAGTCGAGTCACGCGGAGCGGTCGGATCTTCAACAAAGGGGTTGGAGAACCCACCTAGGAAAAGGAACCTCAAACAGAAGTTCCCAATCAACCAGTCGAACAATCCAATAATCCAGAACTGGTAAAGAACAACGATGAGATGCTGAAACTCATCCAGAAAAGCAAGTACAACATTGTAGACCAACTGTTGCAAACTCCTTCAAGAATCTCTGTGCTATCTCTCTTGCTCAGTTCCGAAGCTCACAGGGAAGCTCTGCAGAAAGTCTTAGAGCAAGCTTTCGTAGAACAAGAAGTGTCGATAAGACAATTCGACAGCATCATCTCCAACATCACTTCCTGCAACAATTTAGGATTCAGTGATGAAGAACTGCCAGAAGAAGGCAAAAATCACAACATGGCGCTTAACATTACAGTTAATTACCAGGACGATGCTCTAGCCAGCATACTGGTAGATACCGGATCAGCTCTGAATGTTATGCCAAAAATCTACTCTGATGCGACTATCATTTCAAGGATCTCCGATGAGAGGTAGTGAGGTCATTGTCAAAGCCTTTGATGGATCCAAAAAGACAATTATCGGCGAAGTTGACCTTCCCATAACTATCGATCCTCACACTTTCCAAGTCACTTTCCAGGTCATGGACATCCGGGCAGTATACAACTATTTATTAGGAAGACCTTGGATACACGAAGCTGGGGCAGTCACTTCGACACTTCACCAGAAGTTGAAGTTCGTCAAGAATGACAAGGCGGTCACAGTCTGTGGAGAACAAAGCGTTAATAGTAAGCAACTTATCATCACTCTCCTGTGTAGAACCCGAGGAGGTCGTTGGAACTCAGTTTCAAGCACTCTCGGTGAGTAATGAGAATCGATCAGAGAAAGGGACGTCGATTTCCTCCTATAAAGATGCTCTCGAAGTGATCAACAGTAATGACGTAAAAAGATAGGGACAACTTATAATTCCTACTGATAACAAGACAAAGAAAGGTCTTGGTTTTTCTTCAGCCTGTACTCAGACTCTCAAGAACGATGAAAGCTTTCATCCCATTCAAGGCTTCCTCCACCCAGTGTCTCAAGAAGTACACACCATCAATGAGGGTGACTCCTCCAATACAAATGAAGAGTGAAAGTCCTATCTCAACGAGGACGGTTATATGTCTCAGGGAGAGACACATACGCCATTTTGCTTTCTCACGCAGAGCCCGAGATATATACCAAGATCAGACATTCGAATGATCTACGGAGATTGTGATCCTGAGGGATGTCGTGCTCCACCTAACTCATTAGAGGAAGACACTCTGATGAAAGACAACTTCGACTATGACTATTTTGATCCTCTGGATGACTTGCCGATCTGGAAGCCGTACCGGAAAGACTTGGGGAAAAAGAGTCAGCCCAACGATGCATATCAGCTGAGCATCATTGAAAATAATACATGTGTCCCCACCAAATCATGGGATCATAACTCAGGACATTCTGAAGATATCCAGCACAACGATGAGTCTGCAAAGATTGCAGGACAAGAGTTCATCAACTATACTTTTCCTGAGCTCAACGTCATTGAGAAGGATGACTCCTTCATTCCCACAGAAATATGGGACACCTTAGTGTCATACCCCAAATTTTGACCACTAATATTCCCATCATTGTGCAAATCATCATCACAATATGGGTGAACCATCAGTCTCCCCAAAGATGGGTGAGCATCCACTACAATTAAAAATTAGGGTTTTGATCGACCAGGGCCTCCAGATGGAGATTTTCCTCTGGGCATGAGCCAATACTTCAAAGCATAACCTAATATGCTCCATGGAACCTCATAGACCCAATCATCAAGTCAATTTACTCTCAGAGGATGCATACATAAAAAATCAGGAATTAGGGTTTCTTGACCTAATTCATCCCTAAGTTGACTTTTGGGACAAAACATGAGCCAAGACCTCAAGAGAGGATTTGAGGGTCTCTAACACACCACATTGATCCATTTGCAACAATGGATTGATCCAAGAAGCTTGAGCAACAAGTTTAAATTTCATCTGAACCACAGTTAGGGTTTCGCGGGAAAAGTCAACTGTACCTTTGACTTTTGACCAGGACATGTTCCCAAACCCTAGGACATGATTCAATACACCCTGTAACACCTATGAAATCAATCCATCAAGTTTGATTTAGGTAAAGGACTTGATTTCATAGAGGAATGCACAGTTTGGAATTCATCGGATGAAAAGTCAACTGTGCACAAAAGTCAACTTTGACTTTTTGAGATTTTTCACAAAAATGGATTTTTAACCCTAAAATGATGTTAATGTATGATTTGAATCATCATTCATCAAGAAAAATCAAAGAAAATGGGATAACTTGTAAAAGGGGTAACCATAAAAACTTAGAAAATTTTCTAAGTTATGAACAAAGTGGCAAGGGTACCAACTTTGAAGGATCATAACTCCTAAACCACAAAGCCATTTTCCCCATCCAAAGCTTGATTTGTAGATCTCATGGCCCTCTACAAAAGCTAAAAACTGACCTCCCTCCAAATTCCTCATGGATTTTGAGTTATGGAATGATCAAAATCACAAAAAGTGAAAATGTCACTTTTTTCCAACACTTAGTGAAATTTTCACTAAGTCAGAATCTGCCTTCACTTTTTTCCAAATGTAGGGGGATTTTTCACTTGGATCCAAAAGGTATCAAAACCAAATATGATCAAACAGTTGTTGTATCATATGAGGGCTTTCTAAAATGACCAAGAACATCACTAAATTCCACTTGAGCCATGAGATATGACAAGGGCAATATGCCTTGCTGAAAACTGCCAAGGCTAGGCAGAATTTTGCATTTTTGCTCGATTTGGAAAAATCAGCTATTTCCAAGCCTTGTCATTATCTTGGACACATCTGAGGATCAAATCCAAAGGGGACAAACACTGAGCCAAGCCTCCAAAGTCCTTGGAACAAGAAGTAGCATGCCAAACCTAGAAATCCCTAAAAGAGGGACAAGACTCCAATTTTGGATTGGAGCATTTAATAGATGCTTCAAGGTAGCATGGACTAACACATTTGCAACTGAATTCAGTCAAGAATGATCCAACAACTAGGGAACCAAAGCTCTGTGCTCTAACCTGGCTAGAGGAGACTTGGATTTCTATTTGCCAACATTGGCCAAACCTCTGCTGCAGTTGTCATTCACTATTGATCCCAAAAAAAACTTACTTTACTATAAATAGAGCTCATTTGTGCTCAGTTTGAGTACACCAAATCCATCAAACAGATGCTTTCCTCAAAATCCCTCTCTTTAGGCTAAAATGCCTTCTTTAGCAAGGTAACTCTGAGTTTTTGAGTTTGAGACCAATTCCAATCAAACCAATCACACACACACACCTCATAAACATCATATGTAGGTGATCCAAACTCTCACAAGTGACCTGTAACACCAAAATCACAAAGTCATCTCTCAAAACCTCAAAATAGGCCTTTTTGTGCATTTTTCAAGCCATGTCTTGAATCAATCACTTTCCAAACCTGATAAAACCTCAAACACACTCCAAATAACATCCTTGAACTGTCCCAAATGGTTCCCCCCATCTGGAACACCATTTGAGAGAGTTGCTATTTTGGTCATTCTTAACCCCTTTTGCAAGAAAGCGCCAGTTTGTGTTTTTGCAGGTACCAGCTGATTCCACTCATCCTAAAAGCTTCTAAGGGATCCTTTGAGTGTGTCCAAAGCATCAAATCATTTTTGGAATAAGTGGTTTGACAGATTGCACAAAAACTCCAAAAAAACTCAAAAGAGAGGTAAGCATATGACTTGAATCCTCCAAAATATGCATTGCTTTGAAGTCCACTGATCATTCACACCTCATACATGTTATATATGTTGTGTTTGAACCAATTGATCATGTAATTCATGCCTGTATCAAAGTGTAGCATAGAGAATGCAATTATAGGCCTTTTTCAAAACCCCTATCGGATTTTGAGGAGGGAGTATGATCTAAAAAAATACCACCACCATTGGATTCTTTGTGAAATTCTAGGCCAGATGCATATAAATTTTGTCTCAAACCATGGAGAAATGAGAAAGTTATGACCTTCACGTTTTTTACCCAAAACTTGCTTTGCCTTGCCTTGACCAAGCCTAGAAAACAAGGCAAGCCTTGTATATTTGTGATTTCACTTCAAACAATGGATGTATCACCATCCCAGTGGTAAGGCGCGCGCCCTATAACCTTGAGGTCGTGGGTTCAAACCCCACCCATGCCATTTTGTGTTTTTTCACATTTTTGCTATTTTTCCAATATTTTCATGTTTTATTAATTAATTGGAAAATTAATAACTCCTTCAATTTTAATTATTTTTTATTGGTTCTTTTTGCAAAAAATCACAAAAATATTTAAATATTTGATTCCACAAAAAAATTAGACTTATATTATTTATTTAATATAATTAGTATTTTTGTGAATAAATTCCTTTTTAATTGTTTTTAAACATTTTAAAAATGAATATTTACTTTGAAAATCAAAACCAAATGAGTTTTAATTCATCTTGTGATTAATCCCTCATTTTTCAAACCTAAAACAAAAATCCCAAGTGGTTTATTCAAACTTATTTGGTATTTTTATCATTTTTGTTTGATTTTCTTTAAATATTTATTTTTAAAGGAAAACAAATTAGGGTTTCTTTGATTTTCACCCTCACAAATCATTTTCAAAACTTTTGGGCCTCTAATAGAGTGTAAGACCCAATCCTTTGTAAATACAAACTCTCTCGGGCCTCACTTATTGTATAAGTCCCGTTGTATTTCAAAAAGTTCGGCGCGATCATCGCCCGATTAAAAAACACACCATCTGGGCCTCTCCTCGAGCTATAAGACCCATTCAAAACTTTTGGGCCTCTATTAGAGTGTAAGACCCAACCCCTTTGAAAACCAAATCATTCTTGGGCCTCAGTCATTGTATAAGACCCACTGCGTTTTCAAAATCTCGGCGCGATCGTCATTTCAAACAAAAAACCTTTCCTGGGCCTACCCTCGTGTTATAAGTCCCATTTCTCTTATATAAAAACTCTTTGGGCCTCTTAAGAGAGTGTAAGACCCATCCCTTTGTACAGAAAACCTTTCACGGGCCTCGGTCACTTGTATAAGTCCCTCTGTATAAATGCGAAACAACAGTGCGATCACCGATAAAACCCTGGGCCTCTCCTTGAGCTGTAAGCCCCAATTTTCTTTTGAAAGCAATTTCTCCTTTGATTATGTAATATATTGTTGTTTTTAATTTTTTTGTTGAACAACTAACAAAACAGCATGGAAGCTCTACAACCGAGTAAGTGTTTACCCGCTTTCATTTACCGCTTTCATATGTATATAACTGTACTGTGGGGCTGTTTCACTGTAAGTCTTCTTTCATAGACTCATATCAACTGTGTAATAATAGTATAGATATTTAGAGTTTCCCTGGAAAATACATCTAGAACTAGATAGAACCTCACATCAACTCTAGATAACTAGATCTAAGAAATCTCCCCCTTTGAACAGTTCATATACAGAAGGCCATTATTCCATGTGAAACCCCTTATGGAACTGTTCATCAGCCTCCTCTTGGGCTTAGTGCAAGGACCCGTAGGCTTCCTAAAAGCATCCCCGCCTCCTCTTGGGCGTTGTACAAGGACCCGTCGGCTTCTTAGAAGTATTCACAGCCTCCTCTTAGGCTTCGTATAATGATTCTTCCTCCGGGAATGATAGCCTCCTCTTGGGCTTCGTACAAATTGTCCCTCGGCTTCTTAAAAGTTTCCAGCCTCCTCTTGGGCTTCGTACAAATTGTCCCGACGACCTCCTAGAGGTATAGAACAGAAATTAGTCATCTTAATAGAATAGTTTTTCAAAGAGTCTAGATCCTACTACTATTGTTTCTTAGGCATAGTACAAAAGATAAAACCCGTAGACTCGGACAGTCTAAAGCTCCTTTGGACTCCTCGTTTCCTCAAAGAACAGGAAATAATCCCGATCCTCTGATCAAACCCATGAGTACAACGTCACTCATATAAGAACTGATTTTCTCTTTGAACCAACATACTAGTCACTCAATCGAAACAGTAACCTTTTAGCCTCTGCCCCGGGCTTCATACGAGACACCCAAAAGACTCTCTTGTTGAGTCAAATAGCCTCCATCTCGGGCTTCGTACGAGATACCATAAAAGACTCTCTTGTTGAGTCAATCCCTTTTCAGCCTCCATCTCGGGCTTCGTACGAGATACAAAACACCTCTTGTTGAGTATAAAAGACTCTCTTGTCGAGTCACTTCCCCTTTAGCCTCTATCTCGGGCTTCGTATGAGACAGATAAAAAACACCCTCTTGTCAGGTCAATAGCCTCCTCTTAGGCTTTGTATAAGAAAACCCCAGTTGAGTCAATCAACCTTTTAGCATCAAAGCCGTGCCTCGTTCACAGTATACAAACATCAATAACTCCTTCATCTAACTGCTGTAAGCGGAAAGCCTCTGGATTATTTATATCCACGCCACTGTCCCTCTTTTAGCATAAGAAATTCCTAAGGAAAGATGGCATTACTCTAAACTGAGTTAAAGTCTTCTCCTTCAGGTTAAAATCCTCTATAAAGGAAATTATGGCATTGCTGGATTCACATATCCCAGTTAAAGTGATCCTCCTTTATAACCATTCACCCAACAATTGTGATAAACAAATCCCTTTAGAGATGACAAATTTTCTCTAAAGTCAACCCAATTCAGCTTCATATCTTGGGCTTTGAACAAGATAGTAACCAACTTTAGCTTCACATCTTGGGCTTTAAACAAGATACAAATCGACCCTTCAGCTTCATATCTTGGGCTTCAAACAAGATACAAATCACCTTTAGCTTCACGTCTTGGGCTTTGAACAAGACTCCAAAACACCATTTCCTCCCATAGAATAGGAGGAACTACGATGGCTCTGATTTCCCTATTTCGGTAAACGGGAATACGTAGGCATAAGATTGAAAGAAAAATCTTAGCGAGCACACTAATCAAAAACCCAAAATCCCATACCTTCATATATCAATTGAAAAGCATCAGTGCTAACATCCTCCCCAATAGCGTAGTCCCGTCATTTCAGCCTTAACAAAGTAAGAAGAAAGAGGCCCCACTTCCATATAGCATCCGTAACTTAACAGACCGCTGTTTAAACTCAGTATGCAAGCAGTGTTAATTGGAGACATCTATTTCCCTTCCTTCATCAGCTCAATAGGATAAAAAATGAATCGATCTATAGTCCCCCCAAAAGAGCGGCAGTGCTTAAGAACCACGTCCAAAATCGCTCGCTACAGAAAAGTGGCGCCCACCGTGGGGCTTTAGACTGTCTTTCTTTCTTTCTTAAGGTAAAAATCTTGGTCAGGTTATCATTCATGACGGTTTCATCGGGGAATGTCATTATTGCTAATATCGGCCTTCACTAGGATCTTAGGTCAAAAACCTTTTAAGTTGGGAAGGAACCACAGAGTGGCGCCTCCGCCGGGGAGCCATTTTCTGTCAGGAACATAGAAGCATAGCTTTTAAAAGTCTAGGACATTAGGACAAATATATATACTACTTTTCCTAATTGATATATGTGTTTATTTTTCTGCTAATGGGAATGCGTGTGATGCCGCATGTGGAAAGATTGAGTATAAACCTAGGAAAACCCCTTTTAGTGGTGCGGAAGCTATCGGAAATGCTTGTCACGCGATACCACCCTCTTCTGATGATTCTTCGAAAAACACCACCTAGCACGGTTCCCGGCCCGCTGGTGTTTTCTCGACAAGAGTTGATGATGTTGAGAGACATGTACAAAAATCACTAGTATAAACCTTTGGGACGGGTAGAGCCTTGACTCCATGACACCGACCCTTTGACCCCATGTTTTTTCTATGTTTTTGTGTGTTGCATTCGTGCATTCATTTAAAAAATATTAAAACAAAGAAAAATTTTCTCTTCTAGTCTCTCTTTTTCAAATTAAACTAAGACTGTGATTGCAAATGTCAGAGAAAAAGATTGCGCTAATGGATTTCGGTAGAAGGAGAACTCATAAGTACACTTTTAAGGTTCCAAAACTAGAGGACTTGAGAGGATTAGCAAGGATGGTCACTAACCCTGAAGCTTTCAGAGCCAAGTACGGAGGTCTACTATCTCTATTAAGGGTCCATGTGATTGAGGGAATCTTGTAGGCACTCATTCAGTTTTACGATCCGGTTTATCACTGTTTCACATTCCCAGATTATCAGCTCGCACCAACGCTGGAGGAATATTCTCATCTGATTGATTTACACATCACTGATCGAACTCCTTTTTCTGGACTGGAAGAAATTCCAAAGGATCAGACCATTGCAAGAGCAATTTATTTGGACGAGTCAGAGGTCAGGGCTCACATGACCACTAAGGGAGGAATACAAGGTTTGCCAGCCCAGTTCTTGACAAAGAAGGCCCTGTATTTTTCTAGTATAGGGAACGTGGCCGCTTTTGAAAGCATCTTTGTTTTGCTCACCTACGAGTTATTTCTGTTGCCAACATTAATAACTTCGTCGACATCAACTCCATTAAGGTTTTTCTTATTAGAAACCCTGTGCTGACTTTACTCGCAGACGCGTATCATTCTGTACACTTAGGGAATTTGTACAGTGGAGGGGAGATCACATGTTGTGTACCTCTGCTATACAAATGGTTTATCTCCCATTTTCCTAAGTCTGCTGCTTTTTGGGATCATAAGAGTGCCTTACGTTGGTCGTAGAAAATCATGTCTCTTACCAATTTTGACATAGATTGGTGCAATAGGATTTATGAGGGAATCAGGATCATTGACCATTGTGGAAACTTCCCCAACGTACCCCTCATAGGAACTAAAGGAGGAATCAACTACCATCCAGTTCTCGTTCGGCGTCAATTTGGATACCCGATGAGGCATGTCCCGCGTAATGCTCATCTGGAAGGTCTTTTCTTCAAGGAAGGAGAAAATGACAAAGCACAAAAGGTGGAAATAGTATACGCTTGGAAACATGTTCATAAGAAAGGACGGGAGTCTCTAGGAAAACCGGAATGTGTCTCAGTGGAGCCTTATCTCCACTGGGTACAAACTAGAGCTCTCAAGCTAAAGATGCCTTATCCTCGTCACGGAGTTCTTCCGCCAAGGGAGTCTATCATGTGCTTCATGACCGAAACGGAAAAACTCCAAGTTACTCTCAACAAAGTTCAACATGAGAGAAGGTCTTGGAAGAACAAGTACCGCATTCTCAATGTGGAGTGTTTCAAAATACAACAATTACTGAAAGATAAGGATGCTCTGATTGAGATTTTGGAGCAGCATGCTGTAGAAAATCAGGATGACCAAAGGAATTTGCTCACTCCTTTCACTTGGCAAAGGAATGAAAACCCGACAACGGCCCAAGAGTCTTGGTCAAAGAAAAGTACCAGAATCAGCACCCAAGTTCTCCTCGGAGAGGACTCGAGACCCATTAGCTTAGGTTTCTGTTTCCGCACCTTGTAATCTACTGTATTTCCGTTTCTGCAATCTTTGAATTCAATAAAATGGGGTTTCCCCACTGTTTGATATTTTCAATCTAATTGTCGAAGTTTATTTTGATTAAACAAAAAAAATAATAAATATAATCATTGCATTCATCATTCTCACGTCACGTATTCTTCTTACCTACGAATCTCACGTTTGTGTCTCGGTTCTAGAGTCAAACTGTCTCATTCATACAATACTTGGGCCAATCGTCAGAAAAATATGGATGATCTCGAGGAAGAGAACAGAGAGTTGAAAGAAGAGATCGACGCTCTGAGAGAGGATATGGGAAAGCTTCGTAACGATATGCAAGCCATGGCTGAAGCTCAACTACAAAGAACTGTGATCTCAGAGATCACCTCAATGGCCATAGTGGAGAAGTTTGATCCTAGGTATCAAATGCCGAAAGTTCGTCCCTGGGGCATGCCTGTTAACTATATCCCGGAAGGATATATTCCGCTGATCACTGAAGATCAGGGAGTCATAGCAGAAACCGCTGGGCCTGAAGGTTACAAACTTCGGGAAAGCAAGGATGCTAGAGGCATACTGAGGACTCCTGAAGGTTACAAACTTCGGGAAACGCCAAGATTCACTGCCGTAGTCACGGTACCACCCCTTTTGGTGCACGCTGTCTCGAAAGGACAGATTCCACAGATACCTTTGGGTAGAAAGGAAACTATGTTTGACAGAATGGATGAATTCCAGGAGCAGTTCGTGGAAATACAGAAGGAACTACAAGCCATTAGTGGCCAGGATCTATTTGGAAAGGACGCCGCAGACCTTTTTCTGGTCCCCAATGTGAAAGTCCCGCACAAATTCTAGGTGCCCGATTTTGAAAATTACAAGGCTAACTCTTTCCCTCAGAGTCACCTGGTGATGTACGCTCGGCGAATGTCAGCTCAGACAGAGAATCAGGATCTACTGATTCACTACTTTCAGGATAGTTTAACTGGTGCCGCCTTAAAATGGTACATGGGTTTGAACCGCGCTACGATCAGCACGTTCAGAGATCTTGGCACTGCCTTCGTCCAACAATATAAATACAATTTGGACATGGCACCAGACAGAGATCAACTCAGATCAATGTCGCAAAAGGACAAGGAAACCTTTAAGGAATACGCTCAAAGATGGCGTGAGATCGCCGCCCAAATTTGTCCACCTCTTGAGGAAAAAGAGATGACAAAAATATTCTTAAAGACCTTAAGCTCATTTTACTATGACAGAATGGTTGCCAGTGCGCCCAGTGATTTTACCGAACTGGTCGGTATGGGAGTGCATCTCGAGGAAGTCGTTCGAGAAGGACGTCTAGTAAAAGACGCTGGATCATCAAGTAGTACAAAAAGATACGGTAGTGCTCTCCCTAAGAAAAAGGAGCAAGATATTA
The DNA here is from genome assembly GCA_022829125.1 of Lathyrus tuberosus. NCBI lineage: Eukaryota > Viridiplantae > Streptophyta > Magnoliopsida > Fabales > Fabaceae > Lathyrus > Lathyrus tuberosus. The sequence continues at coordinate 9,736,717 of JALAZF010000210.1, forward strand.
TGAATATCTCTCTAGAAAAGCAAAGGCGACGTTATCAACCAGTAGCAGCTGTGACTCCTGCTATCAACCCTGCGCCTATTCTTATATATCAGCATCAGGTTGCGCAAAGCCAACCTAATCAGCAATGGACACAACAGCCTCTTCAGCAGGCTCGTCCTCCATACAACAACAATCGTACAACGAGGCCACAAGGATTTGATCCTGTACCTGTATCATACGCAGAACTATTTCCGTTACTACTGGTCAAAGGGCACATCCAGACCAAGGCTCCTCTTACAGTACCAGAAAATCCGCCTTTTTGGTTTAAGGTGGACCAGACATGCCCTTAACATCAAGGAGGACCAGGGAATAACATAGAGAATTGTCTTAATTTCAAATCCGACGTACAAAAGCTTATTCAGAGCGGGCTCTTATCTTTCAAAGATACGAATCCCAATGTTCTCACGAACCCGCTGCCTCAACATGAGAAAGCTGCAGTCAACCTGATAGAGGAAGAGTCTAACAATGTCTATCAAATTCACGATGTACTCTTGTTAAGGACCAATCTGGTCAAGATGCATTGTAGAAAAAGTGGATATGGCCATGTGCCACCTCATAATTATCATCAATGTGATGTCTGCTCAAAAAGTAATCGAGGATGTCCTGTGGTGCAATCAGCTCTACAGGAACAAATGGATCGCGGATGGATCCAAGAGCACCGAGTTCGTGGAGTTAACATGGTCTATATGAATTCCAACGTCATTCAAAACCATGACATCCGTGCAATGAATGTCAACTTGGTGGAAATGCACTCAAGGCAAAGCCAGTATCATAATCTGCCACGACACGATTACAGTTCTTGTCTGACTTGCTCGATAAACAAACATGGATGCTCTTTCATACAGAAGGCCCTCCAGCGTCAGATGGATCTTGGATGGATCCAAGACTACCATGATAGGAACCACTATCAAATCAACATGGCTCAGATCTTCGATATTCGCTTAATGAATACCAACCTGGTAGAGTTACATGCTGAGCAGGTCCGACTCGGGTTCCTAATATCACATGACTATCAAAGCTGTAAAGCGGGTTGCGAAAACGATCAAGGTTGTGCCCTTGTCCAGGAAGCACTTCAGCACTTGTTAAATCACTGGTGGATGCCAATTTATATGGATGAAGATACTCAGCAAATTAGTATCAATAACAGGAACCCTACTCGGCGTCAAAGTCAGGATGTCCGATCTGTGGAAGCTAACTGTCATACCCCAAATTTTGACCACTAATATTTCCCATCATTGTGCAAATCATCATCACAATACGGATGAACCATCATGCCTCATCAAATGCCTCAAGAGTTGTTGAGCATTCACTACAATCAAAATTAGGGTTTCAAGCCCTCTTAGAGCTTTTGACAAAGGATCAATAAGGGAATGACATGATCTTCAACTTGTCTAAACCTCTCAAACATCCACAAAGGATCAAAAGGACTCCCACTTCAAGTATTAAGCACAAGGCTGCTCCCTTCTAGGTGGATCAAGCCTCAAGATCGCCAGTGTCACCAAATTAGGGTTTTGATCGACCAGGGCCTCCAGATGGAAATTTTCATCTAGGCATGAGCCAAAGATCCAAAACACAACCTAATATGCTCCATGGAACCTCATGGACCCAATCATCATGTCAATTTGACCTCAGGGGATGCATACATAAAAAATCAGGAATTATGGTTTCTTGACCTAATTCACCCCTAAGTTGACTTTTGGGGCAAATCATGAGCCAAGACCTCAAGAGAGGATTTGAGGGTCTCTAATAAACCTAATTGATCCATTTGGAACAATGGATTAAGCCAAGAGGTTTGAGCAACAAGTCTCAATCTCATCTGCACCACAATTAGGGTTTTAAGGGAAAAGTCAACTGTAACTTTGACTTTTGACCAAGACATGCTCCTAAACCCTAGGACATACCTCAATACACCCTATGACACCCTTGGAACATGTCCATCAAGTTTTATTTAGGTTAAGGACATGATTTCCTGAAGAATTGCACAGTTTGGAATTCATCTGATAAAAAGTCAACTGTGCACAAAAGTCAACTTTGACTTTTTGAGATTTTTCACCAAAATGGATTTTTAACCCTAAAATGATGTTTATGTATGATTTGAATCATCATTCATCAAGAAAAATCAAGAAAAGTTGGATAACTTGTAAAAGGGTAACCATAAAAACTTAGAAAATTTTCTAAGTTAAAAATAAAGTGACAAAGGTACCAACTTTGAAGGACCATAACTCCTAAACACAAGGCCATTTTTTTCCATCCAAAGTTTGATTTGTAGATCTCATTACCCTCTACAAAAACTTCAACTAGGCCTAACTCCAATTCATTATGGATTTTGAGTTATGAGTGAGCCAAAGTGGCTGAAAACATGAAAATGTACCATTTTCCAACACTTAGAAAAATTCTGTCCAAGACAGATTTTGTTGAAACACCAAAACTTGTGAGATTTTTTCACACAGTTGCAAGCTGAATCAAGTCCAAAGTTAAACATCAATGTTGTTGCATATGTTGCCAAGAATTCAAAGAGCTCAACAACATGAATTGATTCAACTTGAGCCAAGAAAAATCCTTGTCCAAAGTCATGCTGCTGCAGGCTGTTTTGAGAAAATCAGTTTGCATGTTTGCTTGCCACACGATTTTGAGCTAAAAACTAAGGATCACTATGCCACCTGTGTTCAAACCAATCACAATGCAACTGATCCAACTGATAAATCTGAGTCAAAAGACCAAGGAATCTTCCAACTTGAAGTTCATCCACTTTGGCACATTTTGCCTTGAATTCAAAGTGCATTAATGTGGAATAGTGCATTGTCAAGGTAGCTACCCTACTCAGTCAATTTCTCTGATTAAACAACATTAAAAACATCTGAGGAATGTGGTTTTGGTCAAGGCATAGCCCTGCTCTTGGGAATGGCTAGCTTGCCTTGCTTTAGAAGAAATCCTCCAAGCCAATCCATTCAAATATGATCTGATCCAGCAGCCATTCACTATTCCTCCAAAACAAAAGTTGATCACCTATAAATAGAGGTCCCAATGGATCATTCAACTCACACCAAAGCCAGTTACAACACTGCTTTCTCTCATTCTTTCTTAAACCTCAAGTTTTCTTGTTTTTGAGTAACCACTATCGGGTTTTGAGTTGCAGCCATAATCAATCCATTCCAATTGCTCAAACACATCACATATGATGTATTTGAGGTGTCCAAACACTTAAACACCAATTGTAACACCCCAGGCTCAAAATCACTCTTCAACCAAGCCATTATGCTTCAATTTTGCAGGTGGAGGTCTCCAGCTTGATCCAAAGAATTTTAAAGTGTTCCAAAGCTTGCAACACACTCCATAACATCCATTGAAGCTGTAGGGATCATCAATTCACGATTGGAACACCATCTGGGCAAAGTTCCATTTTAGCTTGCATCAAGGTGAGCTTCAAACTCAAACTCCATGATCCATGCATATTTCCTCGCATGCTATTTTTGCCATTTGATTGCCATCATGTGTTGATTGTTTTGCCTCAAGAAATTGGATCATAGACCTCATAACCATGCCTGCACGATTGCTTTTGCAAATTAGGGTTCATCTGTGTTCATCATGATTATTTTACTCCACACTAAAAATGAATAAAATTGGGTATTGCCATCTTATTCCTTGTGAAAAAATGCACGAGTTTGGTGTTTGAATCATGTCCAATGGTTGAGAGATGAGTGAGATATGGTGCTTCACGCACGAGCTCGAGGAAGAAGATGACCATGGCGCCATTCTTCAGAAAATCCAACAAGTTTGATATATATTTTTCACTTGCCATGTTATTAATGAATTGGCATTGCGCCCCAGCGGTTCATCAGCTGGTTTTGTGAGTATTGGCAAACGAGAGGTCTGGGGTTCGAATCCCCCTCGCCCCAGACTTCTTTTTACCACTTTTTTATTTTGTTATTTTTCATATTATTATTTTTAATGGTTTGAAAAATTAATAACTCCTTCAATTTTTATCATTTTTGATTGGTTCTTTTTGCAATAATTCACAAAAATGTTGAAATATTTTATTCCACCAAAAAATTAGATTTATATTATTTAATATAATTAGTATTTTTGTGAATAAATTCGTTTTTAATTGTTTTTAAACATTCTAAAAATGAATATTTACTTTGAAAATCAAAACCTAATGAGTTTAAATATTCCTTGTGATTATCCCTCATTTTTTCAAACCATAAGCAAAATCATAAGTGGATTATTCAAATTTATTTTGAATTTTGTTTGATTTTCTTTAAATATTTACTTTTAAAGATTAAAATTAGGGTTTTTTTTTATTCAACTTTCAAAATTGATTATCAAAACCTTTTGGGCCTCTTGAGAGAGTGTAAGACCCAACCCACTTGTATAGAAATATTTTGGGCCTCATTCGTTGTATAAGTCCCTCTGTACATTTTCAAATAAACGGCACGATTATCGCCTTTTGAAAAATAACCTTGGGCCTCTCCTTGAGCTATAAGACCCATTCAAAAACTTTTTGGGCCTATAATAGAGTGTAAGACCCAATCCCCTTTTAACCAAAACCATTTGGGCCTCACTTATTGTATAAGTCCCTCTGTGTTAAAAGGAAACCTCGGCGCGATCGCCACATTTTAAATGAAAAACCACCTTGGGCCTACCCTCGTGTAGTAAGACCCATTTTTTTTCTTCAAAACTTTTTGGCCTCTAATAGAGTGTAAGACCCAATCTTTTTTTTTTTTACCAAATCATTTTTGGGCCTCAGTGTATTGTATAAGTCCCGATACCGTAAAAACAAACGGCGCGATCGTCGCCTTTTTAAAAACAACCTTGGGCCTACCCTCGTGTTATAAGCCCCACTCTTTTTCTTTAAACCTTTTGGGCCTCTTGAGAGAGTGTAAGACCCATCCCTTTGTACAGAAAACCTTTTTGGGCCTCAGTCACTTGTATAAGTCCCTCTGTACAAATTCAAAACAGTGCGCTCAATGATAAAACCCTGGGCCTCTCCTTGAGCTGTAAGCCCCAAACCTTTCTTTTTCAAAGCACTTTCTCCTTTGATTTTGAATATACTGTTGTTTTCAATCTTTCTTTGTTGAACAACTAACCAAACAGCATGGAAGTTCTACAACCGAGTAAGTGGTTATTGCTTTCATTTACTGCTTTCATATACATATAACTGTATTGTGAGGCTGTTTCACTGTAAGTCTTCTTTCATAAACTCATATCAACTGTGTAATAATAGTATAGATATTTAGAGTTTCCCCGGCAATTACGTCTAGAACTAAGTGACGCCGTTTCGTTTATTCGTAGAAATAGACAGCTAGATCCCCAATAGGATCACCAGATACAGTCTTCTCTTCGGCTGTCCTCATTAGGAATTGTCAAGAAACTCTACTCCCCAAAGATGAATGTCTTCTCCGTGAATGGCATCTTTGAGTTTCTTCCAAATTCTCGAACTTTCCTAACTTGATCTATTCCTTGTGAATAGCTTGCCTTAAATTTTTCGGGGTTTGGGGACCCACGGGCTTCTTAAAAGCATCAGCCTCCTCTTGGGCATCGTACAAGGACCCACAGGCTTCCTAAAAGTAACCCCGCCTCCTCTTGGGCTTAGTACAAGAACCCTACGGCTTCTTAGAAGTATTCACAGCATCCTCTTAGGCTTCGTATAATGATCTCTTCCTCCGGGAATGATAGCCTCCTCTTGGGCTTAGTACAAGGACCCGTCGGGTTCTTAAAAGTTTCTAGCCTCCTCTTGGGCTTCGTACAAATTGTCCCGACGACCTCCTAGAGGTATAGGAACAGAACTTAGTCATTTGCATAGAACAGTCCTTTCATAGAGTCTACTACTGTTTCTCAAAGCATAGTACAAAAGATGAAACTCTAGACTTGGACAGTCTAATCTCCTTGAGTCTCAAAGACATTCTCAAGCACCCTTCAAAAAATATGAAGGAAACCCGTAGACTCGGACAGTCTCAATACCTTTCGGATTTCCCGCTTCCTTAAAGAACAGGAATAACCCGGATCCTTGAATAAAATACATGAGTACAATGTTGCTCATATAAGAACTGATTTTCTCTTTCAAAATCAGTATATTGGACCTGTCACTCAACTGAAACAGTCATCTTAGCCTCCTCTTGGGCTTGGTACAATGATTCTCCCCAGCGGAGTCAAACAACGTTTAGCCTCTCTCTCGGGCTTTGTACGAGACACATAAGAGACTCCCTCGTTGAGTCAATCACCTCTTTAGCCTCCATCTCGGGCTTCGTACGAGATACAAAAGACTCTCTTGTTGAGTCAAATAGCCTTCATCTCGGGCTTTATACGAGATACCAAAAGACTTCATCATCGAGTCAAAACCTTTTAGCCTCTTTCTCGGGCTTTGTATGAGACACATATTAGCCTCCTCTTAGGCTTTGTATAAGAAAACCACTGGTTGATCCAATCAACCTTTTAGCATCAAAGCTATGCCTCGTTCATAGTACACAAACATCAACAACTCCTTTCCCTTCATCTAATCGTTGTAAGCGGCAAGCCTATGGATCATCTACATCCATGCCACTGTCCCTCTTTTAGCATGAGAAATTCCTAAGGAAAGATAACATTGCTCTACACTGAGTTAAAGTCTTCTCCTTTAGGTTAAAATCCCCTATAAAGGAAATTATGGCATTGCTAGGATCCGCGTATCCCGGTTAAAGTAATTCTCCTTTATAACCCGTCACCCAACAGTAGTGACAAACAACCCCCTCTTTAGAGATGACAAATTCTCTCTAAAATTGAGACTTTTTAGCTTCATATCTTGGGCTTTGAACAAGATACAAATAAACTCTTCAGCTTCACATCTTGGGCTTTAAACAAGATACAAATCACCTTTCGCTTCACGTCTTGGGCTTTGAACAAGACACCAAAACACCCATTTCCTCCCATAGAATAGGAGGAACTACGAACGCTCTGATTTCCCTGTTTCGGTAAACGGGAATACGTAGGCATAAGATCGAAAGAAAAGATTTTAGCGAGCACAATCAACAAAAAAACCAAATCCCATATCCCCATCAATCAAAAGCAGTAATTCAAAAACATCAGTCCTAACATCCTAATCCTTGTTCCCCGCCAGAAACCTTCTATCTAGATAAAAACCAGTATTGGCGAAAATACAAATAACCAGTACAAAGGCCCCCCCCACATTGATAGCATTCGTAACCTAACAGACAGCTGTTTAAACTCAGTATGCAAGCAGGGTTAATTGGAGACATCTATTTCCCTTCCTTCATCAGCTTTAATAGGATAAAAAATGAATCGACCTGTAGTTTTAAGCTCAACCACAGAGAGCGACCAGCGCTTAAGAACCGCGTCCAAAATCGCTCGCTATAGAAAAGTGGCGCCCACCGTGGGGCCCTTCAAAATTAGATCTAGACACGGTCTTCCTTTTCATCTCTTGTGTATACCACAGATTGGGGCTTCCGCCGGGGAACCCATTTCTGTCAGGAACTTAGGATCCTTAGCTTTAAAGGTCTAGGATGTTTAAGACAAATATATATACTGCTTTTCCTAATTGCTATACGTGTTTATTTTTCTGTTAATGGGAATGCGGGTGATGCCGTATGTGGAAAGATTGAGTATACACTTAAGATAAGTGATGGCGACGGGGTCGACCATCAACCTCAGTGGAGGCTGACCAACGCAACCCATTCACTCTTCTAGCCAATGGGCCGGTTGTTAAGTCTGAGAAGCTGAGGAGCCAAACACTTTCGTAGTGCAGAAACTATCGGAAATAGTTGTTACGCGATACTACCCTCATTTGAGGCTGGTGATCTATTCTCGGTGAATGGCACTTACTCTAAGATTGCTCTACAACTCGCTGGCGATCCGCTTGTTGTTTTGCTTTCTTGGGAGGAGCTGATGATAATGAGTACAGGTACAAAAATCACCTTAGTATAAACCTTTGGGGATGGGTAGAGCCTTGACTTCATGACAACGACCCTTTGACCCCATGTTTTTTCTATGTTTTTGTGTGTTGCATTCATGCATTCATTTAATAAAACATTAAAACATTCAAAAAACTTCTCTTCTAGTCTCTCTGTTTTTTTCAAAATAAACTAAGACTATGATTGCAAATATCAGAGAAGAGGATTACACTAATGGATTTCGGTAGAAGGAGAACTCATACGTACACCTTCAAGGTTCTAAAGCTAGAGGATTTAAGAAGGTTAGCAAGGATGATCACTAGCCCTGAGGCTTTCAGAGCCAAACACGGAGGTCTATTACCACTGTTAAGAGTCCATGTGATTGAGGGAATCATGGATGCGCTCATTCAGTTTTACGATCCAGTTTATCGCTGTTTCACATTCCCGGATTACCAGCTAGCACCAACGCTGGAGGAGTATTCTCATTTGATTGATCTACATATCACCGATCGAGCTCCATTTTCTGGACTGGAAGAAATTCCAAAGAATCAGACTATTGCAAGAGCAATTCATTTGGACGAGTCTGAGGTCAAGACTCACATGACTACTAAGGGTGGCATCCAAGGTTTGCCAGCCCAGTTCTTGACAAAGAAGGCCCTGTATTTTTCCAGTATAGGAAACAGGACTGCTTTTGAAAGCATCTTTGTTTTACTCACCTACGGATTATTTTTGTTTCCCAACATCAATAACTTCGTCGATATCAATGCCATTAAGGTTTTTCTCATTGGAAACCCTGTGCCGACTTTGCTCGCAGATGCGTATCATTCTGTACACTTGGGGAATTTGTACAATGGAGGGGAGATCACATGCTGTGTACCTCTGCTTTATAAATGGTTTATTTCCCACTTGCCCAAGTCTGCTACTTTTTGGGATTGCAAGAGTGCCTTACGTTGGTCGCAGAAGATCATGTCTCTTACCAACTCTGATATAGATTGGTGTAATAGGATTTATGAGGGAATCAGAATCATTGACTGTTGTTGAAACTTCCCCAACGTACCCCTCATAGGAACTAAAGGAGGAATCGACTACCATCAGATATTGGTTCTTCGTCAATTTGGATACCCAATGAGACACATCCCATTGGGTGTTCATCTGGAAGGTCTTTTCTTCAAGGAAGGAGAAAGTGACAGAGCACTAAAGATGGAAATAGTGCACGCTTGGAAACACGTTCATAAGAAAGGACGAGAGTCTCTGGGAAAACCGGACTGTGTCTCGGTGGAGCCTTATCTCCATTGGGTACAAACTAGAGCTCTCAAGCTGAAAATGCCTTATCCTCATTACGGAATTCTTCCGCCAAAGGAGTCTGTCATGTACTTCATGACGGAAACTGAAAAGCTCCAGGTTACTCTCAACAAAGTTCAACGGGAAATAAGGTCTTGGAAGAACAAGTACCGCACCCTCGACATAGAGTGCATCAAAATACAGCAATTACTGAAAGAAAAAGATGCTCTGATTGAAATTTTGGAGCAACAGGTTGTGGAGAATCAAGACGACCAAAGGAATTTGCTCACTCCTTTCACTTGGCAAAGGAATGACAACCCGACAACGGCCCAAGAGCCCCGATCAAAGAAAAGGAAGATACCAGAATCAGCACCTGATTTCTCTTCAGAGAGGACTCGGGACCCTTTAGCTTAGGTTTCTGTTTCTGCACTTTGTAATCTACTGTATTTCCATTTCTGTAATCCTTTGGAATTCAATAAAAAGGGGTTTCCCCACCGTTTGATATTTGCAATCTAATTGTCGAAGATTATTTTGATTAAACAAAAAAAACAATTAATATAATCATTTCATTCATCATTCTCACATCGTGCATTCTTCTTACCTACGAATCTCACGTTTGTGTCTCGGTTCTAGAGTCAAACTGTCTCATTCGTACAATACTCGGGCTAATCGTCAAAAAAGGATGGATGATCTTGAGGAAGAAAACAGAGAGTTGAAAGAAGAGATCGACGCTCTGAGAGAGGATATGAGAAAGCTTCGTAACAACATACAAGCCATGGCAGAAGCTCAGCTACAAAAAACTGTGATCTCAGAGATCACCTCAACGCTCATAGTGGAAAGGTATGATCCTAGGTATCAAATACCGAAAGATCGTCCTTGGGGCATGCCTGTTAACTATATCCCGGAAGGATATGTTCCGCCGATCACTGAAGATCAGGGAATCACAACAGAAGCCGCTGGGCCTGAAGGTTACAAACTTCGGGAAAGCGAAGATGCCAGGGGCATACTGAAGACTCCTGAAGGTTACAAACTTCGGGAAACACCAAGACTCACCACCGTAGTCACGGTACCACCTCCTGTGGTGCACACTGTCCCGGAAGGACAGGTTCCACCAATACCTTCTGGTAAAAAGGAAACTATGTTTGACCGAATGGATGAATTCCAGGAACAGATCCTGGAAATGCAGAAGGAACTGCAAGCCATTCGCGGTCAGGATCTATTTGGAAAGGACGTCGCAGATCTCTGCTTGGTCCCCAATGTGAAAGTCCCGCACAAATTCCAAGTGCCCGACTTTGAAAAATATAAGGGTAACTCTTGCCCTCAGAGCCATCTGGTGATGTACGCTCGGCGAATGTCAGCTCAGACGGAGAATCAGGACCTGCTGATTCACTACTTTCAGGATAGTTTAACCGGTGCCGCACTCAAATGGTACATGGGTTTAAACCGTACTACGATCAGCACATTCAGAGATCTTGGTACAGCCTTCGTCCAACAATACAAATACAATTTGGACATGGCACCCGACAGAGATCAACTCAGATCAATGTCGCAAAAGGACAAGGAAACCTTTAAGGAGTATGCTCAAAGGTGGCGTGAAATTGCCGCTCAAATTTGTCCACCTCTTGAGGAAAAAGAGATGACAAAGATCTTCTTAAAAACCTTAAGCTCATTTTACTATGACCGAATGGTTGCCAGTGCACCCAGTGATTTCACCGAGATGGTCGGCATGGGTGTACGTCTTGAGGAAGCCGTCCGAGAAGGACGTTTGGTAAAAGACACTGGATCGACGAGCGGTACTAAAAAATACGGTAGTGCTCTCCCTATGAAAAAAGAGCCAGATATTGGGAATATCTCTCTCGGAAAGCAAAGGCGACGTTATCAGCCGGTAGCAGCTGTAATTCCTGCTATCAGCCCTGCGCCTATTCCTACGTATCAACCTCAGGTTGCACAGAGCCAACCTGATCAGCAAAGGACGCAACAGCCTCTTCAGCAGGCTCGTCCCCAATACAACAATAACCGTACAACACGGCCACCAGGATTTGATCCTATACCCGTAACGTACGCAGAGCTGTTTCCGTTACTGCTAGCCAAGGGGCACATTCAGACTAAGTCCCCTCTTGCAGTACCGGAAAATCTGCCTTTTTGGTTTAAGGTGGATCAGACGTGCCCTTATCATCAAGGAGGATCAGGGCATAACATAGAAACTTGTCTCAATTTCAAGTCCGATGTGCAAAAACTTGTTAGGAACGGGGTCTTATCCTTCAAGGATACGAATCCTAACGTTCTTACGAACGCGCTGCCTCAACACGAGAAGGCTGCAATCAATCTGATTGAGGAAGAATTTAACAATGTCTACCAAATTCATGATGTACTCTTGTTAAAAACCAATCTGGTTAAGATGCATCGTAGACATAGTGGATATGGCCATGTGCTACCTCATAATTATCATCAATGTGATGTCTGCTCTAAAAACAATCAAGGATGTTCTGTAGTGCAAGCAGCTCTGCAGGAACAAATGGATCTCAGATGGATCCAGGAGCACCGAGTTCGTGGAGTTAACATGGTCTACACAAATTCTAACGTCATTCAGAACCACGACATTCGTGCAATGAATGTCAATTTGGTGGCGATGCACTCAAGGCAAAACCAGTATCATAATCTGCCACGGCACGATTACAGTTCCTGTCTGATTTGCTCGGTAAACAAACAGGGATGCTCTTTCATACAAGAGGCCCTCCAGCGTCAGATGGATCTTGGATGGATCCAAGACTACCATGATAAGAACCCTTATCAGATTAATATGGTTCAAATATTTGACATTCGCGTGATGAATACCAACCTGGTAGAGTTACATGCTGAGCAGGTCCGACTCGGATTCTTAATATCACATGACTATCAAGGCTGTAAAGCGGGTTGCGAAAACGATCGAGGTTGTACCCTTGTCCAGGAAGCACTCCAGCACTTATTAAATCACTATGGATGCCAATCTACTTGGATGAAGATACTCAGCAGATTAGTATCAGTAACAGGAATCCTACTCGTCGCCAAAGTCAGGATGTCCGATCAGTGGAAGGTAACCTAGTGAGGTTACATTGTATTCAAAGTGGGCGTGGCCAGGTGCCACTACACAATTATGACAATTGTAGCGTCTGTTCGGAAAGTAACCAAGGGTGTTACCTTGTAAGAGCAGCTCTTCAGGGTCAGATCGATTGTGGAGAAATTCGTCCCTATTCGGGTTCTGGACACATCAACTGGACGCTGAATTACCTTGCCGAGCAAGTCGAGGATGTTGTCACGATCTCTGGTCATCACCATACCAGGGATGTTTTCGCTATTATCCCTCTACTTGACGAATCTAAAGTTCCCAACCGGGAACAGATCGAGATTACTTATGATGGTCAGAAAAATCAGAAGGCTCCTGTAGTCATCTATCTACTAGGACCGCTACCGTATGAATCAGCTAAGACGATCCCTTACAAATACGGTGCAACAATAATTGAAAATGGAAAGGAAATTCCATTACCCTCTGTTGTGAACATTGTAGACGTCAGTCGAGTAACACGGAGCGGTCGAATCTTCAACCGAGGAGTTGGAGAACTTAACAAAGAAAAGGAACTTCAGACAGAAGCTCCCGATCCCCTAGTCGGTCAGTCCAATAATCCCGGCCTTTCGAAAAATAATGATGAGATGCTGAAGCTCATCCAAAGGAGTGAATATAACATTGTTGATCAGCTGTTACATACTCCTTCAAAGATCTCGGTATTATCACTGTTACTCAGTTCATAAGCGCATAGGGAGGCTCTACAAAAAGTCTTGGAGCAGGCCTTTGTAGAACAGGATGTAACAATCAGACAGTTCGATAGCATTGTCTCTAACATCACTTCCTGCAACAATTTGGGATTTAGTGATGAAGAATTACCTGAAGAGGGCCGTCGTCATAACATGGCGCTCAATATCACAGTTAACTGCCAGGACGATGCTTTAGCCAACGTACTGGTAGACACAGGGTCAGCCCTGAATGTTATGCCGAAGTCTACTTTGTTGCAGTTATCATTCAAAGGCTCTCCGATGAGAGTCAGCGAGGTCGTCGTCAAAGCATTCGACGGATCCAGAAAAACGGTTATCGGCGAAGTTGATCTTCCCATAACTATTGGACCTCACACTTTTCAAGTCACTTTCCAGGTCATGGATATCCGGGCAACGTACAATTGTTTATTAGGAAGACCTTGGATACATCAGACTGGAGCGGTCACGTCGACCCTCCACCAAAAGCTAAAGTTCGTCAAGAACGACCAACTTGTCACGGTTTGTGGGGAACAAGCCTTGCTTATAAGCAACTTGTCATCATCTACATGTGTAGAACCCGAGGAGGTTATTGGAACTCAGTTCCAAGCACTGTCGGTAAGCGAGAACAATCAGTTCAGAGGAGGAACCTCGATTTCCTCATACAAAGATGCTATCAAAGCGGTCGAGAGTACCGATACAACAAGATGGGGACAGCTTGTCATTGACAATAAAATGAAGAAAGGTCTTGGTTTTTCTGCAACCTGTACCCAGATAGCTGCCAACGATGAAAGTCTTCATCCCTTTCAAAACTTCTTCCACAGTGGAGGTTTCCTTCACCCAGTGTCTCAGACAGTTCATGCTATCAATGAGGAAGATCCCTCTGACACAGATGAAGAGTGGAAGTCCTATCTTAATGAGGACGGTTATATGTCTCAGGAAGAGGTGCCTATGCCTTTTTGCTATCCCGCACAGAGTCCGAGATTTATACCAAGGTCAGATATCGAAATGATATATGGATGTGATCTGGAAGGATGCAGTGCTCCGCCAAATTCGTTAGAGGAAGACACTCCGATGAAAGACCATTTTACTACAACTACTATGGCCCAATGGATGGCCTGCCAATGTGGCAGCCTTACCCAGGAAACTTGGGGCAAGAGAGTCAGCCGAACAATGAAAATCAGCTGACCATCATTGAACAGAATACCTGTGTCCCCACCATGTCATGGGATCAACACTCAGGTCATTCGAAAACTACTCAACATGAATATGAATTCGCAAAGTTCGCAGGACTTGAATACATCAACTATGCTTTTCCCGAGGTCAACGTCATCGAGAGGGATGACTCCTCCAGTTCCAAAGAAGTTTGGGACACCCTGGGACAACCAAGTGGAAAGTACGACTTTATGGTCAAGTACACTGCTCCCGAAAGCTCTCGTATCAGGTTCAAAGACATCCAGCCAACTGGATAAGGAGATGTACCTGAGAGCACAAATGCTATGCAAAATGCAACAGAAGAATTCTCCTACGACAATTCTGCTTGGGAAACAGATTCCAACGATCCTGCTCCACCAGAAATCAGCGTTATTTCTGAAGACAAATCAAGGAAGGTGCCAGACTTTGTGATTCACCGAGGAGTTCGCCGCCAATGGGTTGTTGTCGAGGTTCCGAAGGTCGTTCATCAGTCAAAGTAATTGTCGTCTTTTAACCTTTCACCCTGCCCAGGTGGAACAGATGTTTTGATAGGGCTCGCTTTCTGTAAATTTCCCTCTTCGCTTTGCCTGAAGCGACAGAGTTTTGTTTTATAGGGCTGTAGTTTCAGGGTTCGACTTGTTCATTAATAAAATAACGTCGTTCTTTAATTTCCACATTAATTGCTGTTTTCTCTTTTTGCTTTTTCAGAAAATGGTAATCCTAAAAAAAAATTCAATAATAAAAACAAGCAGTAATAAAAATGAAACACTGCACACACTGGCATTTTCTCTATCTCTTCTAAACACGAATCATCACGTCATGCAGATTGCTTGTTTTACACCCCGTTGAAACATACGATCCGATGCCTTCTCCCAACTTTGAGTTCCCGGTATTCGAGGCTGAAGAAGAAAATGACAATGAAATTCCAGAAGAAATCTCCCGACTACTCAGACAAGAGGAAAGGTCTATTGAACCTCACAAAGAGCTGGTGGAAACGGTAAACTTGGGTTCAGAAAAAGAGAGGAAAGAAATCAGGATTGGGGCACTGCTTAGTCCAACTGCCAAAGAGAGTTTGATAAAGCTTCTCAGAGAATTTCCCGATGTATTTGCTTGGTCCTATTAGGATATGCCAGGGTTGGATACCAGCATCGTGGAACATCACTTACCGTTGAGATCGGAATGTCCGCCAGTAAAGCAAAGGTTGAGACGCACTCACCCGGACATGGCCATCAAAATCAAAGAGGAGGTACAGAAACAGATTGACGCAGGTTTCCTCGCCACAGCAGAATATCCTCAATGGTTAGACAACATCGTACCCGTTCCCAAAAAGGACGGAAATGTCAGAATGTGTGTTGATTACAGAGATCTAAACAAGGCAAGTCCAAAGGAGGACTTCCCTTTACCACACATTGACATGCTGGTTGACATCATAACAAAGTTCAAAGTATTCTCCTTCATGGATGGATTCTCGGGCTATAACCAAATCAAAATGGCGCCGAAAGACATGGAGAAAACTTCATTCATTACCCCATGGGGTACTTTTTGTTACAAGGTAATGTCGTTCGGTTTGAAGAACGCCGGGGCAACCTATCAAAGGGCCATGACTACTCTGTTTCATGACATGATACATAAGGAAATCGAGGTATATGTCGATGATATGATTGCAAAATCAAAAACAGAGAGTGAGCACATTGAACATCTGTCAAAATTGTTCGAACGTCTAAGAAAATTCAAGCTCCGCTTGAATCCCAACAAGTGCACCTTCGGTGTCCGTTCAGGTAAACTAATAGGGTTCATCGTCAGCCAGAAAGGAATTGAGGTTGATCCTGACAAGGTCAAGGCCATTCAAGAAATGCCTTCTCCGAAAACTGAAAAACAAGTCAGAGGATTCCTGGGACGCTTGAACTACATCTCCAGATTCATATTCCTCATGACTGCCACTTGTGCGCCGATCTTCAAGTTACTCAAAAAGAACCAGGATTGCATTTGGACAGAAGATTGTCAAACTGCCTTCGACAGTATTAAGGAATACCTATTGAATCCTCCAATTCTATCACCTCCAGTGGAAGGAGGACCACTGATCATTTACCTCACAGTTCTAGAGGACTCAATGGGGTGTGTACTTGGCCAACAAGACGAAACCAAACGGAAAGAGTCTGCCATTTACTATCTAAGCAAGAAATTCACCGACTGTGAAACTCGGTACACGATGCTCGAGAAAACTTGCTGCGCTTTAGCTTGGGCAGCCAAACATCTTCGCCAATACATGATTCGTCATACTACTTGGTTGGTCTCCGAAATGGATCCAATTAAGTATGTTTTCGAAAAGCCTGCTCTCACGGGAAGAATTACCCGTTGGCAGATGCTGTTATCAGAATATGACATAGAGTATCACACTCAGAAAGCCGTTAAGGGAAGTGTTTTAGCCGATCATTTGGCTCATCAACCGATTGACGATCAGGAATCAATCGGGTTTGACTTCCCAGACGAAGATGTCGTGTATCTAAAAATGAAAGACTGCGATGAACCGCTACCCAGTGAAGGGCCAGAACCAGGTTCCTAGTGGGGACTTATCTTTGACGGAGCAGTTAATCATTATGGAAATGGAATTGGGGCAATCATTGTTACCCCTCAGGGTACCCACATTCCTTTCACTGCCAGACTTATGTTCAAATGTACAAACAACGAGGCCGAATACGAAGCTTGTATTATGGGTCTCAAAGAAGCAATTGATTTAAGGATCAAAAACTTGGACGTATACGGCGACTCAGCCTTGGTTATCAATCAGATAAAAGGAGATTGGAACACATACCAATCATGATTGATTCCTTACAAAGACTACGCAAGAAGGTTGCTACCTTTCTTCAACAGAGTTGAGTTTCATCACATCCCTCGTGATGAGAATCACATGGCTGATGCATTAGCCACTATCTCTTCCATGATTAGTGTAGGTCAATGGAATGACATACCTAAGATCGACATAATGCGCCTCGAACGGCCTGCTTACATCTTCACGATTGAAGCAGTCATAGATGACAAACCTTGGTATCATGATATCAAGTGCTTCCTTCAGAAACAGGAGTACCCATCTGGGGCACTCAGAAAAGACAGAAAAACCCTCAGAAGATTGGCTGGAAACTTCTTCCTGAGCGGTGACACTCTCTATAAGAGAAATTTTGACATGGTCTTGCTCCGATGCGTCGACAGGCCAGAAACAGACATGCTCATGAAAGAAATTCATGAAGGATCCTTTGGCACTCATGCCAACGGACACACAATGGCGAGAAAAATCCTGAGAGCAGGGTACTACTAGTTAACCATAGAATCCTACTGCTACAAGTACATGAGGAGGTGTCACAAGTGTCAGATATACTCCGACAAAATTCATGTACCGCCATCACATCTCAAAGTTCTTTCATCCCCGTGACCTTTTTCCATATGGGGAATCGGCATGATTGGCATGATTGAGCCCAAGGCTTCAAACGGACATCGATTCATCCTTGTAGCCATTGACTACTTCACCAAGTGGGTCGAAGGAGCGTCATTCGCTAATGTAACCCGACAAGTGGTGGTCCGATTTATCAAAAACAATATCATCTGCCGTTATGGTGTTCCAAGCGAGATCATTACTGATAATGGATCTAACTTGAACAATAAGATGATGAAAGAGTTGTGCGCAGAGTTCAAAATCGAACACTATAACTCATCTCCCTACCGACCCAAGATGAATGGAGCGGTAGAAGCGGCTAACAAGAACATCAAGAAGATCGTTCAAAAGATGGTTGTAACCTACAAAGACTGGCACGAAATGTTACCCTTTGCTCTTCACGGTTATCGCACATTTGTCCGCACTTCAACAGGGGCTACCCCTTTCTCTCTAGTGTATGGCATGGAAGCAGTGCTCCCCATAGAAGTAGAGATCCCATCAATCTGGGTATTGATGGAAGCTGAGCTCACCGAAGCTGAATGGTGTCAAAGTCGACACGACGAACTGAATCTGATCGAAGAAAAGAGAATAACGACACTATGCCATGGTCAGTTGTATCAACAGAGAATTAAGAGGGCGTTCGATAAAAAGGTCCGACCTCGTGTCTTCAGAAAAGGAGACCTCGTGCTCAAGAAGATACAATCCTTTCTCACTGATGCTCGGGGCAAATGGACCCCGAATTATGATGGCCCCTATGTGGTCACGAAAGCTTTCTCAGGCGGCGCCTTGAGACTTGCAACCATGGACGGAGAGGAATTTGCCTACCCCACAAATGTTGATGTAGTCAAGAAATACTTCGCCTAAAAAAAAAAACGTCTCGGTGGACTGAGAACCCGAAAGGGCGGTCCAGGAAAAAGTTAGAGACATGAAAAAAATCATCCCGATGGATTGGAAACATCAAAGTACAATCCAGGCAAAAATTAGGGATAATGGCAAGTAACTATGCTCAACGGAGGCAAATCCCTCAGCAGCAGTTACATCACCCATCGGAGGAAAACTCCAGTCAAGGTCGTCTTCGACAGAAGCTCAGGATGCCCGGAATTCAAAGTTGGTGGGAGGATAGTGGTCGTTATGTTTCAACGTAGCCCTTTTCCCTGTAAATTACCATTTTCAAGCTTTGTATATACTCTTTGGAATCACGCATTTGGCTGATTTCCATCTTATCAATAAAATTTGAGCCCTTGTGCTTTTATTTGTAATTCTTATTTGTTTTAGCTTTACAGAACGACGTTGTTAACATGATTAACGATTCTTGAACAAAATGAATTTACTTGTTAAAACTTTTTCTGCTTTTAAAATAAAGTCGGCAATTTCTTTTGACTGTTGAACATCAGAAGAATCTCGATCACTTCTCCAAAGGTGTTTGAATCTCAAAGTGCAGAATCAAAGTACTCCTTCTAAGCTGGTACGCCAGAATGAAGGATCAATAATGTCAGAGACCTTGTTTTGTCTGACACACCTCGGCCGAGTTCTCATCTCCTAAGCCCGGCCAACATAGCTCCCAACCGGGACTATCTCTCCTAAGCAAGGTGGAATTTCTATTTTGAACCAGCGATATTTCTATACGCCCCGCGATGGCCGAGTATCCAGTCATGTTCACCCGTCAGTTTGTGTGTCGTGTCGGTTTTGTCGGCATATACATACATACATCATGCATTTGATTTACATTCAAATTTCATATTGCATCACTATCACTCTATTCGGTCGTATCCCCTAGTGATAAAAGTCCTCTCAATCGAGTTATCAGCCATTTCCTCATCAGGAAGTGATGTGTTTGGACAACCTCTCTCCCAGTTTATTTCTGGAAAGAAGTTGGTCCTTGACCACTTTGATAACTTGAACCTCTGAAAAGCCAGAGAAAACTTTCAACAAGTGTCACTCTTCGCCATTGAAGATGACATCCTTGCTTTTCCGGATTAAGGAAGATCCACAGAGAAAACCTCGTAAATTCGGCAGCACGCCAGTTTCGCTCCGAAAGATCGCTGATGAAAATGTCATCGGCACCTCAAAATTGGACCCCATCATATGGCATTTCTCTGGGAAGATCCCGAGAAAAGTATGATGTAAGCTCCCAAACGAAAACAGTCTCTCAAGAGACTCGCTTTCCCCAGTAGAATCGACAAATGGCGTCTCCAACAGAGAAGTTTATGCAACTCTACAACTCAGACGACTGGGTTCCCCAGCAAGTCTGACATCAAAGCTTTTTCCACTCAAATGGCATCTCCCCAGGAAAATTCGGCGAGAAGTTTGAGGAAAACCGCTACGCATAGCGTCCCTTGTCAATAAAGCTTATTGACAAAAGAAACTAAGACCAGTTCCTTGGTAGGAAACCAAGAACGAGGGGAAGTTCATTTCAGAGACTAAGACCAGTTCCTTGGTAGGAAACCAGGATCGAGGGGAAGTTTACAAAAGAAACTAAGACCAGTTCCTTGGTAGGAAACCAAGAACGAGGGGAAGTTCATTTCAGAGACTAAGACCAGATCCTTGGTAGGAAACCAGGATCGAGGGGAAGTTTACAAAAGAAACTAAGACCAGTTCCTTGGTAGGAAACCAAGAACGAGGGGAAGTTCATTTCAGAGACTAAGACCAGTTCCTTGGTAGGAAACCAGGATCGAGGGGAAGTTTACAAAAGAAACTGAGACCAGTTCTTGGTAGGAAACCAGGATCGAGGGGAAGTTTTTACCTTTTCTAAGCATCATTGCTTAGCTAAAGAAGATGAATGTGTAAGCTGCCATTCATAGCCATCAAAATTTCGGGTATTCCGATATTTACTCCTCTTGCACCCCGAATGCCCGAATACCTTCGCCATTCACACCTTCGGGTTCAAGAAGATTAAATAGGGGCATCTGTCATACCCCAAATTTTGACCACTAAGATTTCCCATCATTGTGCAAATCATCATCACAATATGGATGAACCATCATGCCTCATCAAATGCCTCAAGAGTTGTTGAGCATTCACTACAATCAAAATTAGGGTTTCAAGCCCTCTCAGAGCTTTTGACAAAGGATCAATCAAGGAATGACATGATCTTCAACTTGTCTAAACCTCTCAAACATCCATAAAGGATCAAAAGGACTCCCACTTCAAGGATTAAGCACAAGGCTGCTCCCTTCTAGGTGGATCAAGCCTCAAGATCGCCAGTGTCACCAAATTAGGGTTTTGATCGACCAGGGCCTCCAGATGGAAATTTTCATCTGGGCATGAGCCAAAGATCCAAAACACAACCTAATATGCTCCATGGAACCTCATGAACCCAATCATCAAGTCAATTTGACCTCAGGGGATGCATACATCAAAAATCAGGAATTAGGGTTTCTTGACCTAATTCACCCCTAAGTTGACTTTTGGGGCAAATCATGAGCCAAGACCTCAAGAGAGGATTTGAGGGTCTCTAATAAACCAAATTGATCCATTTGGAACAATGGATTAAGCCAAGAGGTTTGAGCAACAAGTCTCAATCTCATCTGCACCACAATTAGGGTTTTAAGGGAAAAGTCAACTGTAACTTTGACTTTTGACCAAGACATGCTCCTAAACCCTAGGACATACCTCAATACACCCTATGACACCCTTGGAACATGTCCATCAAGTTTGATTTAGGTCAAGGACATGATTTCCTGAAGAATTGCACAAGTTGGAATTCATCTGATTAAAAGTCAACTGTGCACAAAAGTCAACTTTGACTTTTTGAGATTTTTTACCAAAATGGATTTTTAACCCTAAAATGATGTTTATGTATGATTTGAATCATCATTCATCAAGAAAAATCAAGAAAAGTTGGATAACTTGTAAAAGGGTAACCATAAAAACTTAGAAAATTTTCTAAGTTAAAAATAAAGTGACAAAGGTACCAACTTTGAAGGACCATAACTCCTAAACCACAAGGCCATTTTTTTCCATCCAAAGCTTGATTTTTAGATCTCATTACCCTCTACAAAAACTTCAACTAGGCCTAACTCCAATTCATTATGGATTTTGAGTTATGAGTGAGCCAAAGTGGCTGAAAACATGAAAATGTACCATTTTCCAACACTTAGAAAAATTCTGTCCAAGACAGATTTTGTTGAAACACCAAAACTTGTGAGATTTTTTCACACAGTTGCAAGCTGAATCAAGTCCAAAGTTAAACATCAATGTTGTTGCATATGTTGCCAAGAATTCAAAGAGCTCAACAGCATGAATTGATTCAACTTGAGCCAAGAAAAATCCTTGCCCAAAGTCATGCTGCTGCAGGCTGTTTTGAGAAAATCAGTTTGCATGTTTGCTTGCCACACGATTTTGAGCCAAAAACTAAGGATCACTATGCCACCTGTGTTCAAACTAATCACAATGCAACTGATCCAACTGATAAATCTGAGTCAAAAGACCAAGGAATCTTCCAACTTGAAGTTCATCCACTTTGGCACATTTTGCCTTGAATTCAAAGTGCATTAATGTGGAATAGTGCATTGTCAAGGTAGCTACCCTACTCAGTCAATTTCTCTGATTAAACAACATTAAAAACATCTGAGGAATGTGGTTTTGGTCAAGGCATAGCCCTGCTCTTGGGAATGGCTAGCTTGCCTTGCTTTAGAAGAAATCCTCCAAGCCAATCCATGCAAATATGATCTGATCCAGCAGCCATTCACTATTCCTCCAAAACAAAAGTTGATCACCTATAAATAGAGGTCCAAATGGATCATTCAACTCACACCAAAGCCAGTTACAACACTGCTTTCTCTCATTCTTTCTTAAACCTCAAGTTTTCTTGTTTTTGAGTAACCACTATCGGGTTTTGAGTTGCAGCCACAATCAATCCATTCCAATTGCTCAAACACATCACATATGATGTATTTGAGGTGTCCAAACACTTAAACACCACCTGTAACACCCCAGGCTCAAAATCACTCTTCAACCAAGCCATTATGCTTCAATTTTGCAGGTGGAGGTCTCCAGCTTGATCCAAAGAATTTTAAAGTGTTCCAAAGCTTGCAACACACTCCATAACATCCATTGAAGCTATAGGGATCATCAATTCACGACTGGAACACCATCTGGGCAAAGTTCCATTTTAGCTTGCATCAAGGTGAGCTTCAAACTCAAACTCCATTATCCATGCATATTTCCTCGCATGATATTTTTGCCATTTGATTGCCATCATGTGTTGATTGTTTTGCCTCAAGAAATTGGATCATAGACCTCATAACCATGCCTGCACGATTGCTTTTGCAAATTAGGGTTCATCTGTGTTCATCATGATTATTTTACTCCACACTGAAAATGAATAAAATTGGGTATTGCCATCTTATTCCTTGTGAAAAAACGCACGAGTTTGGTGTTTGAATCATGTCCAATGGTTGAGAGATGAGTGAGATATGGTGCTTCACGCACGAGCTCGAGGAAGAAGATGGCCATGGCGCCATTCTTCAGAAAATCCAACAAGTTTGATATATATTTTTCACTTGCCATGTTATTAATGAATTGGCATTGCGCCCCAGCGGTTCATCAGCTGGTTTTGTGAGTATTGGCAAGCGAGAGGTCTGGGGTTCGAATCCCCCTCGCCCCAGACTTCTTTTTACCACTTTTTTATTTTGTTATTTTTCATATTATTATTTTTAATGGTTTGAAAAATTAATAACTCCTTCAATTTTTATCATTTTTGATTGGTTCTTTTTGCAACAATTCACAAAAATGTTGAAATATTTTATTCCACCAAAAAATTAGATTTATATTATTTAATATAATTAGTATTTTTGTGAATAAATTCGTTTTTAATTGTTTTTAAACATTCTAAAAATGAATATTTACTTTGAAAATCAAAACCTAATGAGTTTAAATATTCCTTGTGATTATCCCTCATTTTTTCAAACCATAAGCAAAATCATAAGTGGATTATTCAAATTTATTTTGAATTTTGTTTGATTTTCTTTAAATATTTACTTTTAAAGATTAAAATTAGGGTTTTTTTTATTCAACTTTCAAAATTGATTATCAAAACCTTTTGGGCCTCTTGAGAGAGTGTAAGACCCAACCCACTTGTATAGAAATATTTAGGGCCTCATTCGTTGTATAAGTCCCTCTGTACATTTTCAAATAAACGGCACGATTATCGCCTTTTGAAAAATAACCTTAGGCCTCTCCTTGAGCTATAGGACCCATTCAAAAACTTTTTGGGCCTTTAATAGAGTGTAAGACCCAATCCCCTTTTAACCAAAACCATTTGGGCCTCACTTATTGTATAAGTCCCTCTGTGTTAAAAGGAAACCTCGGCGCGATCACCACATTTTAAATGAAAAACCACCTTGGGCCTACCCTCGTGTAGTAAGACCCACTTTTTTTCTTCAAAACTTTTTGGCCTCTAATAGAGTGTAAGACCCAATCTTTTTTTTTTACCAAATCATTTTTGGGCCTCAGTGTATTGTATAAGTCCCGATACCGTAAAAAACAAACGGGGCGATCGTCGCCTTTTTAAAAACAACCTTGGGCCTACCCTCGTGTTATAAGCCCCACTCTTTTTCTTTAAACCTTTTGGGCCTCTTGAGAGAGTGTAAGACCCATCCCTTTGTACAGAAAACCTTTTTGGGCCTCAGTCACTTGTATAAGTCCCTCTGTACAAATTCAAAACAGTGCGCTCACTGATAAAACCCTGGGCCTCTCCTTGAGCTGTAAGCCCCAAACCTTTCTTTTTCAAAGCACTTTCTCCTTTGATTTTGAATATACTGTTGTTTTCAATCTTTCTTTGTTGAACAACTAACCAAACAGCATGGAAGCTCTACAACCGAGTAAGTGGTTATTGCTTTCATTTACTGCTTTCATATACATATAACTGTATTGTTGGGCTGTTTCACTGTAAGTCTTCTTTCATAAACTCATATCAACTGTGTAATAATAGTATAGATATTTAGAGTTTCCCCGGCAATTACGTCTAGAACTAAGTGACGCCGTTTCGTTTATTCGTAGAAATAGACAGCTAGATCCCCAATAGGATCACCAGATACAGTCTTCTCTTCGGCTGTCCTCATTAGGAATTGTCAAGAAACTCTACTCCCCAAAGATGAATGTCTTCTCCGTGAATGGCATCTTTGAGTTTCTTCCAAATTCTCAAACTTTCCTGACTTGATCTATTCCTTGTGAATAGCTTGCCTTGAATTTTTCGGGGTTTGGGGACCCACGGGCTTCTTAAAAGCATCGGCCTCCTCTTGGGCATCGTACAAGGACCCACAGGCTTCCTAAAAGTAACCCCGCCTCCTCTTGGGCTTAGTACAAGGACCCTACGGCTTCTTAGAAGTATTCACAGCCTCCTCTTAGGCTTCGTATAATGATCTCTTCCTCTGGGAATGATAGCCTCCTCTTGGGCTTAGTACAAGGACCCGTCGGCTTCTTAAAAGTTTCTAGCCTCCTCTTGGGCTTCGTACAAATTGTCCCGACGACCTCCTAGAGGTATAGGAACAGAACTTAGTCATTTGCATAGAACAGTCCTTTCATAGAGTCTACTACTGTTTCTCAAAGCATAGTACAAAAGATGAAACTCTAGACTTGGACAGTCTAATCTCCTTGAGTCTCAAAGACATTCTCAAGCACCCTTCAAAAAATAGGAAGGAAACCCGTAGACTCGGACAGTCTCAATACCCTTCGGATTTCCCACTTCCTTAAAGAACAGGAATAACCCGGATCCTTGAATCAAATACATGAGTACAATGTTGCTCATATAAGAACTGATTTTCTCTTTCAAAATCAGTATATTGGACCTGTCACTCAACTGAAATAGTCATCTTAGCCTCCTCTTGGGCTTGGTACAATGATTCTCCCCAGCGGAGTCAAACAACGTTTAGCCTCTCTCTCGGGCTTTGTACGAGACACATAAGAGACTCCCTCGTTGAGTCAATCACCTCTTTAGCCTCCATCTCGGGCTTCGTACGAGATACAAAAGACTCTCTTGTTGAGTCAAATAACCTTCATCTCGGGCTTTATACGAGATACCAAAAGACTTCATCATCGAGTCAAAACCTTTTAGCCTCTTTCTCGGGCTTTGTACGAGACACATATTAGCCTCCTCTTAGGCTTTGTATAAGAAAACCACTGGTTGATCCAATCAACCTTTTAGCATCAAAGTTGTGCCTCGTTCACAGTACACAAACATCAACAACTCCTTTCCCTTCATCTAATCGCTGTAAGCGGCAAGCCTCTGGATCATCTACATCCATGCCACTGTCCCTCTTTTAGCATGAGAAATTCCTAAGGAAAGATAGCATTGCTCTACACTGAGTTAAAGTCTTCTCCTTTAGGTTAAAATCCCCTATAAAGGAAATTATGGCATTGCTAGGATCCGCGTATCCCGGTTAAAGTAATTCTCCTTTATAACCCATCACCCAATAGTAGTGACAAACAACCCCCTCTTTAGAGATGACAAATTCTCTCTAAAATTGAGACTTTTTAGCTTCATATCTTGGGCTTTGAACAAGATACAAATAAACTCTTCAGCTTCACATCTTGGGCTTTAAACAAGATACAAATCACCTTTCGCTTCACGTCTTGGGCTTTGAACAAGACACCAAAACACCCATTTCCTCCCATAGAATAGGAGGAACTACGAACGCTCTGATTTCCCTGTTTCGGTAAACGGGAATACGTAGGCATAAGATCGAAAGAAAAGATCTTAGCGAGCACAATCAACAAAAAAACCAAATCCCATATCCCCATCAATCAAAAGCAGTAATTCAAAAACATCAGTCCTAACATCCTAATCCTTGTTCCCCACCAGAAACCTTTTGTCTAGATAAAAACCAGTATTGGCAAAAATACAAATAACCAGTACAAAGGCCCCCCCACATTGATAGCATTCGTAACCTAACAGACAGCTGTTTAAACTCAGTATGCAAGCAGGGTTAATTGGAGACATCTATTTCCCTTCCTTCATCAGCTTTAATAGGATAAAAAATGAATCGACATGTAGTTTTAAGCTCAACCGCAGAGAGCGACCAGCGCTTAAGAACCGCGTCCAAAATCGCTCGCTACACTAACCTAGTGAGGTTACATTGTATTTAAAGTGGGCGTGGCCAGGTGCCGCCACACAACTATGAACATTGTAGAGTCTATTCGGAAAGTAACCAAGGATGCTACCTTGTGCGAGCAGCTCTTAAGGGTCAGGTGGATCGGGGAGAATTTTGCCCATATCCGGGCTCCAGACCCATCAACTAGACGCCGAACTACCTTGCTGATCAAATTGAGGACGTTGTCGTAATCTCTGATCATCAAAGGACCAAAGATGTTTATACCATCATCCCTCCACTTGACGAATCAAGAGTTCCTAACCAGGAACGGATCGAGATTACTTACGATGGTCAGAAAAATCAGAAGGTTCCCATAGTCACCTATCTGCCGGGACCACTACCGTATGAATCAACTAAGGCAATCCCTTACAAATACGGTACAACGATAATTGAAAATGGAAAGGAAATTCCATTACCCTCCATCGTAAATATTGTAGACATCAGTCGTGTAACACGGAGTGGTAGAATCTTCAACAGAGGAGTTGGAGAGCCCAGCAAAGAAAAGGAACCTCAGACAGAAGTTCCTAATCCACCAGTCGGTCAATCCAATAATCCTGACCTTTCGAAAAATGATGATGAGATGTTGAAACTCATCCAAAGGAGTGAATACAACATTGTCGATCAACTGTTACAGACTCCTTCAAAGATCTCGGTATTATCACTCTTACTAAGTTCAGAAGCGCATAAGGAGGCTCTACAGAAAGTCTTGGAGCAAGCCTATGTGGAACATGATGTAACAATCACACAGTTCGATAGCATTGTCTCTAACATCACTTCCTGCAATAACTTAGGATTTAATGATGAGGAATTACCTGAAGAAGGTCGCCGACATAACATGGCGCTCAACATTACAGTCAACTGCCAAGACGATGCTTTAGCCAGCGTACTGGTAGACACAAGGTCAGCCCTGAATGTTATGTCGAAGTCCACTTTGATGCAGTTATCATTCAAAGGCCCTCCGAGGAGAACCAGCGAGGTCGTCGTCAAAGCGTTCGACAGATCCAGAAAAACGGTTATCGGCGAAGTCGACCTTCCCATAACCATCGGTCCTCACACTTTCCAAGTCACTTTCCAGGTCATGGACATCCGTGCAACGTACAGTTGTTTATTAGGAAGACCTTGGATACATCAGGCTGGGGCGGTCACCTCGACCCTCCACCAAAAGCTAAAGTTCGTCCAGAACGGTCAACTCATCACATTCTGTGGGGAACAGGCTTTGGTCGTGAGCAATTTATCGTCATCCACTTATGTGGAACCAGAAGGGATAATCGGAACCCAGTTCCAAACGCTTTCGTTACACAGTGGCGATCAATCAGAAGGAGGAACTTCAATTTCCTCGTACAAAGATGCTATTAAAGCAGTCGGGAGTACCTATACAACAGGATGGGGATAGCTTGTCATTCCTATTGACAATAAAACAAAGAAGGGTCTTGGTTTTTCTGTAACATGTACCAAGACAGCTGCCAACGATGAAATTCTTCATCCCATTCAGAACCTCTTCCACAGTGGAGGCTTCCTTCAATCAGTGACTCAAGAAGTACACACTATCAATGAGGGAGATTCCTCAGATACGGAGGAAGAATGGAGGTCATATCTCAACGAGGACGGTTATATGTCTCAGGAAGAGGTACCTACGCCATTTTGCTATCCTGCACAGAGTCCGAGATTTATACCAAGGTCAGACGTCGAAATGATGTATGGAGATTGTGATCCAGAAGGATACCGTGCTCCGCCAAATTCATTAGAGGAAGACACTCTGATGAAAGACAACTTTGACCACAACTACTATGGCCCGATGGATGGCCTGCCAATGTGGCAGCCTTACCCAGGAGACTTGGGGCAAGAGAGCCAGCCGAACAATGAAAATCAGCTGAGAATCATTGAAAAGAATACCTGTGTCCCCACCATATCATGGGATTAACACCCAGGTTATCCTGAAAATATCCAGCAAAACGATAAATTCGCAATGTTTGCAGGACTAGAATTCATTAACTATGCTTTTCCCGAGGTCAACGTCATCGAGAAGGATGACTCCTCCAGTTTCAAAGAGGTGTGGGACACTTTGGGACAACCGAGTGGAAAGTACGACTATATGGTTAAATACACCACTCCTGAAAGCTCTCGTATCAGGCTCGAAGACATCAGCCGACTGGACGGGGAGATCTACCTGAGAGCACAAATAATCTGCAAAGTATAACAGGGGAATCCTCCTACGACAACTCTGCCTGGGAGACAGATTCCAATGATCCTGCTCTACCAAAAATCAGTGTCATTTCCAAAGACAAATCAAGGAAGGTACCAGACTTTGTGATTCACCGAGGAGTTCGCCGCCAATGGGCTACTGTCGATGTTCCGAAGATTGTTCATAAGTCAAAGTAATTGCCATCTTTAACCTTTCACCCTGCCCAGGTGAAATGGATGTTTTGATAGGGCTTGCTTTCTGGAAATTTTCCCTCTTTGCTTTGTCCAAAGCGACAAAGTTTTGTTTTATAGGGCTGTAGTTTTAAGATTCGACTTGTTCATTAATAAAATAACGTCGTTTTGTAATTTCCGCATTAATTGCTGTTTTCTCTTTTCGTTTTTTCAGAAAATGGTAATCCTAAAAAAAAATTCAATTAATAAAAACAAGCAGTAATAAAATATACACTGCACACACTTGCATTTTCTTAATCTCTTCTAAACACGGATCATTACGTCATGCAGATTGCTTGTTTTAAACCCCGTTGAAACATACGATCCGATGCCTTCTCCCGACTTTGAGTTCCCGGTATTTGGGGCTGAAGAAGAAGTCGACAATGAAATTCTAGAGGAGATATCCCGACTACTCAGACAAGAGGAAAGGTCCATTAAACCTCAAAAAGAGCCGTTAGAAATGGTAAACTTGGGTTCAGAAGAAGAGAGAAAAGAAATCAGGATTGCGGCACTGCTCAGTCCAACAGCTAAAGAGAGTCTGACAAAGCTTCTCAAAGAATTTCCTGATGTGTTTGCTTGGTCCTATCAGGACATGCCAGGGTTGGATACCAGCATCGTGGAACATCATTTACCGTTAGGATTGGAATGTCCGCTAGTTAAACAAAGGTTGAGAAGGACTCACCCGGACATGGTCATCAAAATCAAAGAGGAGGTATAGAAACAGATTGACGCGGGCTTCCTCACCACGTCAGAATATCCTCAATGGTTAGCCAACACTGTACCTGTTACGAAAAAGGACGGAAAGGTCAGAATGTGTGTCGATTACAGAGATATAAACAAGGCTAGTCCAAAGGATGACTTTCCTTTACCATACAGTGACATGCTGGTTGACAGTACAGCAAAGTTCAAAGTTTTCTCCTTCATGGATGGATTCTCGGGCTATAATCAGATCAAAATGGTGCCAGAAGACATGGAGAAAACTTCATTCATCACCCCATGGGGTACCTTTTGCTACAAGGTAATGCCGTTCGGTTTGAAGAACGTCAGGGCAACCTATCAGAGGGCCATGACTACTCTTTTTCATGACATGATACACAAGGAAATCGAGGTATATGTCGATGATATGATTGCAAAATCTAAGACAGAAGAGGAGCATGTGACCCACCTGTCGAAATTATTCGAGCGTTTGAGAAAGTACAAACTCTGCTTAAATCCCAACAAATGCACCTTCGGTGTCCGTTCAGGGAAACTCTTAGGGTTCATCGTCAGCCAGAAAGGAATCGAGGTTGATCCTGACAAGGTCAAGGCCATTCGAGAAATGCCTTCTCCAAAAACTGAAAAACAAGTCAGAGGATTCCTGGGACGTTTGAACTACATCTCCAGATTCATATTCCTCATGACCGCGACATGTGCGCCGATTTTCAAATTACTGAAAAAGAACCAGGACTGCGTTTGGACAGAAGACTGCCAAACCGCCTTCAACAGTATCAAGGAATACATGTTGAACCCACTGATTCTATCACCTCCAGTGGAAGGAAGGCCACTAATCATTTACTTAACAGTCTTGGAAGACTCAATGGGATGTGTACTTGGCCAACAAGACAAAACCAAAAGGAAGGAGTCTGCCATCTACTATCTGAGCAAGAAATTTACCGACTGTGAGACTCGGTACACGATGCTCGAGAAAACTTGTTGTGCTTTGGCTTGGGCAGCCAAACTTCTTTGCCAATACATGATTCGTCACACTACTTGGTTGGTCTCCGAGATGGATCCAATCAAGTATGTCTTTGAAAAACCTGCTCTCACGGGAAGAATCGCCCGTAGGCAGATGTTGCTATCAGAATATGACATAGAGTACCACGCTCAAAAAGCCTCTAAGGGAAGTATTTTAGCTGATCATTTGGCTCACCAACCGATTGACGATCAAGAATCAATCGGGTTTGACTTCCCAGACGAAGATGTCATGTATCTAAAAATGAAAGATTGCGATGAACTACTACCCAGTGAAGGGCCAGAACCAGGTTCCCAATGGGGAATTATCTTTGACGGAGCAGATAATCATTATGGAAACGGAATTGGGGCAATCATTGTTACCCCTCAAGGTACCCACATTCCTTTCACTGCCAGACATTCATTCAAGTGTACAAACAACGAGGCCGAATACGAAGCTTGTATCATGGGTCTCGAAGAAGCGATTGACTTAAGGATCAAGAACTTGGATGTGTATGGCGACTCAGTCCTGGTTATCAATCAGATCAAAGGAGGTTGGAACACATACCAATCAGGATTGATTCCTTACAAAGATTACGCGAGAAGGTTGTTACCCTTCTTAAACAAAATAGAGTTTCATCATATTCCTCGTGAAGAGAATCATATGGCTGATGCCTTAGCCACTCTCTCTTCCATGATTAGCGCATGTCAATGGAATGACATACCTAAGATCGACATAATGCGCCTTGAACGGCCCGCTTACATCTTCACGATTGAAGCAGTCATAGACGACAAACCTTGGTATCATGATATCAAATGTTTCCTTTAGAAACAAGAGTACCCTCCTGGGGCATTCATAAAGGATAGAAAGACCCTTAGAAGGCTAGCATGCAGTTTCTTCCTGAGCGGTAATACACTCTATAAGAGAAACTTTGACATGGTCTTGCTTCGATGTGTAGACGGACCAGAAGCAGACATGCTCGTAAAGGAAATTCATGCCAACGGGCACACAATGGCAAGAAAAATTCTGAGAGCATGGTACTATTGGTTGACCATGGAATTCGACTACTACAAGTACATGAGGAAGTGTCACAAGTGTCAAATATACTCTGACAAAATCCATGTACCACCATCGCATCTCAAAGTTCTTTCTTCTCCATGGCCTTTTTCCATATGGGGAATCGACATGATTGGTATGATTGAACCTAAGGCTTCAAACGGACATCGGTTCATCCTGGTAGCCATTGATTACTTCACCAAGTGGGTCGAAGCAGCGTCATTCGCCAATGTTACCCGACAAGTGGTGGTCCGATTTATCAAAAACAATACCATTTACCGTTATGGTGTTCCGAGCCAGATCATTACAGATAATGGATCTAACTTGAATAATAAGATGATGAAGGAGTTGTGCGCAGAGTTCAAGATCGAACACCATAACTCATCTCCCTACCGATCCAAGATGAACGGAGTGGTAGAAGCGGCTAACAAGAACATTAAGAAGATCGTTCAAAAGATGGTCGTAACCTACAAAGACTGGCACGAGATGCTACCCTTTGCTCTTCACGGTTATCGCACATCTGTCTGCACTTCAACTGGGGCAACCCCTTTTTCTCTAGTATATGGCATGGAAGCAGTGCTCCCCATAGAAGTAGAAATGCCATCAATCCAAGTATTGATGGAAACTAAGTTAACAGAGGCTGAATGGTGTCAAAGCAGACACGACGAACTAAATCTGATCGAAGAAAGGCAAATAACGGCACTATGCCACGGTCAGTTGTATCAACAAAGAATGAAGAGGGCATTTGACAAGAAGGTCTGACCTCGCGTCTTCAGGAAAGGAGACCTTGTGCTAAAAAAGATACAATCGTTTCTCACTGATTCGCGAGGCAAATGGACTCCGAATTACGATGGCCCCTATGTGGTCAAGAAAGCTTTCTGAGGAGGCGCCTTGAGACTCGCAACCATGGACGGAGAGGAATTTGCCTACCCCACAAATGTTGACATAGTCAAGAAATACTTCGCCTAAATAAAAAAAAAACGTCTCGGTGGATTGAAAACCTGAAAGGGCGGTCCATGCAAAATTTAGAGACATAAGCAAAATCATCCAAGTGGATTGGAAACACCACAGTACAATCCAGGCAAAAATTAGGGATAATGGCAAGTAATTATGTTCAACAAAGGGGTAAATCCCTCAGCAGCAGTAATGTCATCGGTCAGAAAGACGCCAATTAAGGTCATCTTTGACAGAAGCTCAGGATGTCCAGAATTCAAAGTTGGTAGAAGGATAGTGGTCTTTATGTTTCAACGTAGCCCTTTTCCCTGTAAATTACCATTTTCTAACTTTGTAAATACTCTTTGGAGTCACGCGCTTGGTTGATTTCCATCCTATCAATAAAATTTGAGCCCTTGTGCTTTTGTTTGCTATTCTTATTTGTTTTAGCTTTAAAGAACGAAATTTTAACATGATTAATGATTCTTGAAATGAAACAAAAATGAATTTACTTTTTAAAACTTTTTATGCTTTTAAAATGAAGATGTCAATTTCTTTTGACTATCGAACATCGAAAGAACGTCGCTCGCTCCTCCGGAAGTAATCGAGCTTCAAAGTGCAGAATCAAAGTACTCCTTCTAAATAAGTACGCCTGAATGAAGGATCAACTGTGTCAGATACCATGTTTCATCTGATACCCTCGGCAGAGTTGTCTCCTAAGCCCGACCAACGGTATTCCCCGCAGGGACTATCTCTCCTAAGCAAGGTAGAATTGCTACTTTTGGACCGACAGGCACGTCTTCGCCCCGCGATGGCCGAGTATCCCGTCATGTTCATCCATTAGGTTATATGTCGCGTCAGTTTTGTCAGCTTATACGTACATACATCATGCATTTTATTTGCATTCGCATTCATATTGCATCACTATCACTCTAGTCGGTCTTGTCCCCTAGTGATAACTGTCCTCTCAATCGAGTTGTCGGCTCTTTCCTCGTCAGGAAGTGTTGTGTATGAACAATCTCTCCTCCAGTTTATTTCTGGATTGAAGTTGGCTCCCTTGACCACTTTGATAACTTGAACCTCTGAAGAACCAGAGAACCCTCGACAAATGTCACTCTTCGCCATTAAAGATGATGTCTTCGCTTTCCCGGATTAAGGAAAATTCCGAGAGAAAGCCTCTTAATTAGAGATTCGGCGGTACGACAGTTTTTCTCTGAAAAACCACTGATGAAAAGGTCATCGGTACCTCAAAATTGGATCCCATAATATGGCATTTCTTTGAGAAGATCCCGAGAAAAGTATGATGTAAGACCCTAAGTAGAAGCAGTCTCTCAAGAAACTCGTTTTCCCCAACAGAAACAAATGGCATCTCCAATAGAGAAGTTTGTGCAACTCTACAACTCAGACGATTGGGTTTCCCAGCAATTCTGACGTCAAAACTTTTTTCAAATGGCATCTCCCCAGGAAAATTTGGCGAGAAGTTTGAGGAAAAAAATGCTACGAATAACGTCCCTTGTCAATAAAGTTTATTGACAAAAGAAACTAAGACCAGTTCCTTGGTAGGAAACCAGGATCGAGGGGAAGTTTATTTCAGAAACTAAAACCAGTTCCTTGGTAGGAAACCAAGATCGAGGGGAAGTTTATTTCAGAAACTAAGACTAGTTCCTTGGTAGGAAACCAGGATCAAGGGGAAGTTTATTTCAAAAACTAAGACCAGTTCCTTGGTAGGAAACTAGGATCGAGGGGAAGTTTATTTCAGAAACTAAGACCAGTTCCTTGGTAGGAAACCAGGATCGAGGGGAAGTTTATCTCAGAAACTAAGACCAGTTCCTTGGTAGGAATCCATGATCGAGGGGAAGTTTATTTCAGAAACTAAGACCAGTTCCTTGGTAGGAAACCAGGATCGAGGGGAAGTTTATTTCAGAAGCTAAGACCAGTTCCTTGGTAGGAAACTAGGATCGAGGGGAAGTTTACCTTTTCTAAGTATCATTGCTTAGCAAAAGAAGAAGGATGTGTGAACCACCATTCTTAGTCACCATTAAAATTTCGGCTATTCCGATATTTAATCCTCTTGCACCCCGAATGCCCGAATACCTTCGCCATTCACACCTTCAGGTCCAAAAAGATTAAATAGGGGCATTTGTCATACCCCAAATTTTGATCACTAAGATTCCCATCATTGTGCAAATCATCATCACAATATGGGTGAACCATCAGTCTCCCCAAAGATGGGTGAGCATCCACTACAATTAAAAATTAGGGTTTTGATCGACCAGGGCCTCCAGATGGAGATTTTCCTCTGGGCATGAGCCAATACTTCAAAGCATAACCTAATATGCTCCATGGAACCTC
The DNA here is from genome assembly GCA_022829125.1 of Lathyrus tuberosus. Lineage (NCBI taxonomy): Eukaryota > Viridiplantae > Streptophyta > Magnoliopsida > Fabales > Fabaceae > Lathyrus > Lathyrus tuberosus. The sequence continues at coordinate 9,771,880 of JALAZF010000210.1, forward strand.
ATGGACCCAATCATCAAGTCAATTTAACCTCAGAGGATGCATACATAAAAAATCAGGAATTAGGGTTTTTTGACCTAATTCACCCCTAAGTTGACTTTTGGGACAAAACATGAGCCAAGACCTCAAGAGAGGATTTGAGGGTCTCTAACACACCACATTGATCTATTTTGTAATAATGGATTGATCCAAGAAGCTTGAGCAACAAGTTTCAATTTCATCTGAACCACAATTAGGGTTTCGCGGGAAAAGTCAATTGTACCTTTGACTTTTGACCAAGACATGCTCCCAAACCCTAGGACATGATTCAATACACCCTGTAACACCTATGAAATCAATCCATCAAGTTTTATTTAGGTCAAGGACTTGATTTCATAGAGGATCGCACAATTTGGAATTCATCGGATAAAAAGTCAACTGTGCACAAAAGTCAACTTTGACTTTTTGAGATTTTTCACAAAAATGGATTTTTAACCCTAAAATGATGTTAATGTATGATTTGAATCATCATTCATCAAGAAAAATCAAAGAAAATGGGATAACTTGTAAAAGGGGTGGGCAACCATAAAAACTTAGAAAATTTTCTAAGTTATGAACAAAGTGGCAAGGGTACCAACTTTGAAGGATCATAACTCCTAAACCACAAAGCCATTTTTCCCCATCCAAAGCTTGATTTGTAGATCTCATGACCCTCTATAAAAGCTAAAAACTGACCTCCCTCCAAATTCCTCATGGATTTTGAGTTATGGAATGATCAAAATCACAAAAAGTGAAAATGTCACTTTTTTCCAACACTTAGTGAAATTTTCACTAAGCCAGAATCTGCCTTGACTTTTTTCCAAATGTAGGGGGATTTTTCACTTGGATCCGAAAGGTATCAAAACCAAATATGATCAAACAGTTGTTGTATCATATGAGGGCTTTCCAAAATGACCAAGAACATCACCAAATTCCACTTGAGCCATGAGATATGACAAGGGCAATATGCCTTGCTGAAAACTGCCAAGGCTAGGCAGAATTTTGCATTTTTGTTAGATTTGGCAAAATCATCTATTTCCAAGCCTTGTCATCATCTTGGACACATCTGAGGATCAAATCCAAAGGGGACAAACACTGAGCCAAGCCTCCAAAGTCCTTGGAACAAGAAGTAGCATGCCAAACCTAGAAATCCCTAAAAGAGGGACAAGACTCCAATTTTGGATTGGTGCATTTAATAGATGCTTCAAGGTGGCATGGACTGGCACATTTGCAACTGAATTCAGTCAAGAATGATCCACCAACTAGGGAACCAAAGCTCTGTGCTCTAACCTCTAGTCAATGGCTAGAGGAGACTTGGATTTCTATTTGCCAACATTGGGTAAACCTCTGCTGTAGTTGGCATTCACTATTGACCCCAAAACAAACTTTCTCTACTATAAATAGAGCTCATTTGTGCTCAGTTTGAGTACACCAAAGCCATCAAACAGATGCTTTCCTCAAAATCCCTCTCTTTAGGCTAAGATGTCTTCTTTAGCAAGGTAACTCTGAGTTTTTAAGTTTGAGAGAAATTCCAATCACACACACACCTCATAAACATCATATGTAGGTTATCCAAACTCTCACAAGTGACCTGTAACACGAAAATCACAAAGTCACCTCTCAAAACCTCAAAATATGCCTTTTTGTGCATTTTTCAAGCCATGTCTTGAATCAGTCACTTTCCAAACCAGATAAAACCTCAAACACACTCCAAATAACATCCTTGAATTGTCCCAAATGGTTCCCCCCATCTAGAACACCATTTAAGAGAGTTGCTATTTTGGTCATTCTTAACCCCTTTTGCAAGAAAGGGCCAGTTTGTGTTTTTGCAGGTACCAGCTGATTCCACTCATCCTAAAATCTTCTAAGGGATGCTTTGAGTGTGTCCAAAGCATCAAATCATTTCTAGAACAAGTGGTTTGACAGATTGCACAAAAACTCCAAAAAAAAACTCAAAAGAGAGGAAAGCATCATGACTTGAATCCTCCAAAATATGCATTGCTTTGAAGTCCACTGAACATGCACACCTTATACATGTTATATATGTTGTGTTTGAACCAATTGATCATGTAATTCATGCCTGTATCAAAGTGTAGCATAGAAAATGCAATTATAGGCCTTTTTCAAAACCCCTATCAGATTTTGAGGAGGGAGTATGATCTGAAACAAATACCACCACCATTGGATTCCTTGTGAAATTCTAGGCTAGATCCATATAAATTTTGTCTCAAACCATGGAGAAATGAGAAAGTTATGACCTTCACGTTTTTGACCCAAAATTTGCCTTACCTTGCCTTGACCAAGCCTAGAAAACAAGGCAAGCCTTGTATATTTGTGATTTCACTTCAAACAATGGATGTATCACCACCCCAGTGGTAAGGCGCGCGCCCTATAACCTTTAGGTCATGGGTTCAAACCCCACCCATGCCATTTTGTGTTTTTTCACATTTTTGCTATTTTTCCAATATTTTCATGTTTTATTAATTAATTGGAAAATTAATAACTCCTTCAATTTTAATTATTTTTTATTGGTTCTTTTTGCAAAAAATCACAAAAATATTGAAATATTTTATTCCACAAAAAAATTAGACTTATATTATTTATTTAATATAATTAGTATTTTTGTGAATAAATTCCTTTTTAATTGTTTTTAAACATTTTAAAAATGAATATTTACTTTGAAAATCAAAACCAAATGAGTTTTAATTCATCTTGTGATTAATCCCTCATTTTTCAAACCTAAAATAAAAATCCCAAGTGGTTTATTCAAACTTATTTGGTATTTTTATCATTTTTGTTTGATTTTCTTTAAATATTTATTTTTAAAGGAAAACAAATTAGGGTTTCTTTGATTTTCACCCTCACAAATCATTTTCAAAACTTTTGGGCCTCTAATAGAGTGTAAGACCCAATTCTTTGTAAATACAAACTCTCTTGGGCCTCACTTATTGTATAAGTCCCGTTGTATTTCAAAAAGTTCGGCGCGATCATCGCCCGATTCAAAAACACACCATCTGGGCCTCTCCTCGAACTATAAGACCCACTCAAAACTTTTGGGTCTCTATTAGAGTGTAAGACCCAACCCCTTTGAAAACCAAATCATTCTTGGGCCTCAGTCATTGTATAAGACCCACTGCGTTTTCAAAATCTCGGCGCGATCGCCATTTCAAACAAAAAAACCTTTCCTGGGCCTACCCTCGTGTTATAAGTCCCATTTCTCTTCTTTAAAGCTCTTTGGGCCTCTTGGGAGAGTGTAAGACCCATCCCTTTGTACAGAAAACCTTTCCCGGGCCTCAGTCACTTGTATAAGTCCCTCTGTACAAATGCGAAACAACAGTGCGATCACCGATAAAACCCTGGGCCTCTCCTTGAGCTGTAAGCCCCAATTTTCTTTTCAAAGCACTTTCTCCTTTGATTATGTAATATATTGTTATTTTTAATTTTTTTGTTGAACAACTAACAAAACAACATGGAAGCTCTACAACCGAGTAAGTGTTTACTCGCTTTCATTTACCGCTTTCATATGTATATAACTGTACTGTGGGGTTGTTTCACTGTAAGTCTTCTTTCATAAACTCATATCAACTGAGTAATAATAGTATAGATATTTAGAGTTTCCCTGGCAAATACGTCTAGAACTAGACAAAACCTCACATCAACTCTAGATAACTAGATCTAAGAAATCTCCCCCCTTTGAACAGTTCATATACAGAAGGCCATTGTTCCATGTGAAACCCCTTATGGAACTGTTCATCAACATCCTCTTGGGCTTAGTGCAAGGACCCGCAGGCTTCCTAAAAGCATTCCCGCCTCCTCTTGGGCGTTGTATAAGGACCCGTCGGCTTCTTAGAAGTATTCACAGCCTCCTCTTAGGCTTCGTATAATGATTCTTCCTCTGGGAATGATAGCCTCCTCTTGGGCTTCGTACAAATTGTCCCTCGGCTTCTTAAAAGTTTCCAGCCTCCTCTTGGGCTTCGTACAAATTGTCCTGACGACCTCCTAGAGGTATAGGAACAGAAATTAGTCATCTTAATAGAACAAAAGATAAAACCCGTAGACTCGGACAGTCTAAAGCTCCTTTGGACTCCTCGTTTCCTCAAAGAACAAGAAATAATCCCGATCCTCTGATCAAACCCATGAGTACAACGTTACTCATATAAGAACTAATTTTCTCTTTGAACCAACATACTGGTCACTCAACCAAAACAGTAACCTTTTAGCCTCTGCCTCGGGCTTCATACAAGACACCCAAAAGACTCTCTTGTTTAGTCAAATAGCCTCCATCTCGGGCTTCGTACGAGATACCATAAAAGACTCTCTTGTTGAGTCAATCCCTTTTCAGCCTCCATCTCGGGCTTCGTACGAGATACAAAACACTCTCTTATTGAGTATAAAAGACTCTCTTGTTGAGTCACTTCCCTTTTAGCCTCTATCTCGGGCTTCGTACGAGACAGATAAAAAACACCCTCTTGTCAGGTCAATAGCCTGCTCTTAGGCTTTGTATAAGAAAACCCCGGTTGAGCCAATCAACCTTTTAGCATCAAAGCTGTGCCTCGTTCACAGTATACAAACATCAATAACTCCTTCATCTAACTGCTGTAAGCGGCAAGCCTCTGGATTATTTACATCCACGCCACTGTCCCTCTTTTAGCATGAGAAATTCCTAAGGAAAGATGGCATTATTCTAAACTGAGTTAAAGTCTTCTCCTTCAGGTTAAAATCCTCTATAAAGGTAATTATGGCATTGCTGGATTCACATATCCCAGTTAAAGTAATCCTTCTTTATAACCAGCCACCCAACAGTTGTGATAAACAAACCCCTTTAGAGATGACAAATTTTCTCTAAAGTCAACCCAATTCAGCTTCATATCTTGGGCTTTGAACAAGATACCAACCAACGTTAGCTTCACATCTTGGGCTTTAAACAAGATACAAATCGACCCTTCAGCTTCATATCTTGGGCTTCAAACAAGATACAAATCACCTTTAGCTTCACGTCTTGGGCTTTGAACAAGACACCAAAACACCATTTCCTCCCATAGAATAGGAGGAACTACGATCGCTCTGATTTCCCTGTTTCGGTAAACGGGAATACGTAGGCATAAGATTGAAAGAAAAATATTAGCGAGCACACTAATCAAAAAACCCAAATCCCATACCTTCATACATCAATCGAAAAGCATCAATCCTAACATCCTCCCCAATAGCGTAGTCCCGTCATTTCAGCCTTAACAAAGTAAGAAGAAAGATGCTTCACTTCCATATAGCATCCGTAACTTAACAGACCGCTGCTGAAACTCAGTATGCAAGCAGGGTTAATTGGAGACATCTATTTCCCTTCCTTCATCAGCTCAATAGGATAAAAAATGAATCGACCTGTAGTCCCCCCAAAAGAACAACAGTGCTTAAGAACCACGTCCAAAATCGTTCGCTACACTTAGGACAGCCAAGTGGCAAATACGACTTCTTGGTCAAGTACACCGCTCCTGAAAGCTCTCGTATCAAGCTCGAAGACATCCAGCCAGCTGGATGGGGAGATCCGCCTGAGAGTGAAAACATTATGCAAGATACAACAGAAGAGTTTGTTTAAGACAACTCCACCTGGGAGGACGACTCCAACGATCCTGCTTCGCCAGAAATCAGCGTCATTTCTGAGGATAAACCAAGAAAGAAGGTACCAGACTTTGTGATTCACCGAGGAGTTCGTCGCCAATGGGTTACTTTCGATGTCCCGAAAGTCGTCAATAAGTCTAAGTAATTGCCATCATTGTTTTAACCTTTCACCCTGCCCAGGTGAAACGAATGTTTTTATAGGGCTCACTTTCTGTAAATGTTCCTCTTTGCTTTGCCCGAGGCGACATAGTTTTGTTTTATAGGGTTGTAGTTTCAAGAATCGACAAAATCATAAATAAATAAACGTCATTCTGTAATTTCCGCATTTATTGATGTTTTCACTTTTCGCTTTTTCAGAAAATGGTAATCCTAAAAAAAACAACTCAAAAATAAAAACAAGCATTTTTCAAAAAATACACTTCACACACTCTTGCATTTCTCTCTATCTCTTTTAGAAAATAAATCATCACGTCATGCAGATTGCTTATTTTGAACCCCGTTGAAACATATGATCCAATACCTTCTCCCAACTTTGAATTCCCGGTATTTGAGGCTGAAGAAGAAGAGGACGCATAAATTCCAGAAAAGATTTCCCGATTACTCAAACAAGAGGAAAGGTTCATTAAACCTCACAAAGAGCTGTTGGAAACGGTCAACTTGGGTTCAGAACAAGAGAGGAAAGAAGTCAAGATTGGGGCACTGCTCAGTCCGACTATCAGAGAAGGCTTGATAAAACTTCTTAGAAGTTTCCAGATGTATTTGCGTGGTCCTATCAGGACATGCCAGGGTTGGATACCAGCATCGTGGAACATCATCTACCATTAAAATCAGAATGTCCGCCGGTAAAACAGAGACTGAGACTGACTCATCCAGACATGGCCATCAAAATCAAAGAGGAAGTGCAGAAACAGATTGACGCAGGTTTCCTCGCCACCTCGGAATATCCTCAATGGTTGGCCAACATAGTGCCAGTTTCAAAAAAAGGACGGAAAAGTCAGAATGTGTGTAGATTACAGGGATCTGAACAAGGCCAGTCCAAAGGATGACTTTCCCTTACCGCACATAGACATGTTGTAGACACTACAACAAAGTTCAAAGTCTTCTCCTTCATGGATGGATTCTTGGGCTATAATCAAATCAAAATAGCGCCGGAAGACATGGAGAAAACTTCATTTATAACCCCATGGGGCACCTTTTGTTATAAGGTAATGCCATTCGGTTTAAAGAACACCGGGGAAACTTATCAAAGGGCCATGACTACTCTGTTCCACGACATGATGCACAAAGAAATCGAAGTGTACGTCGATGACATGATTGCCAAATCTAAAACAGAAGAGCAGCATGTGACCCACTTGTCAAAACTATTCGAGCATTTGAGAAAGTACAAACTTTGCTTGAATCCCAACAAATGCACATTCGGTGTCCGCTCAGAGAAACTTTTAGGGTTCATCGTCAGCCAGAAAGGAATTGAGGTTGATCCTGAAAAGGTCAAGGCCATTCAAGAAATGCCTTCACCAAAGACTGAGAAACAGGTCCGAGGATTTTTGGGACGTCTGAATTACATTTCCAGATTCATATCTCTCATGAACGCGACATGCGCGCTGATCTTCAAACTACTCAAAAAGAATCAAAGTTGCATATGGGCAGAAGACTGCCAAAAAGCCTTTGACGGTATCAAGGAATATCTGTTGAATCCGCCAATCCTGTCACCTCCAGTAGAGGGAAGACCACTGATCATATACCTAATAGTCTTGGAAGACTCAATGGGTTGTGTACTTGGCCAACAAGATGAAACGAAAAGAAAAGAGTCTGCCATATACTATTTGAGCAAGAAATTTATCGACTGTGAAACTCGATACACTATGCTTGAAAAAACTTGTTGTGCCTTGGCTTGGGCATCCAAACATCTTCGCCAGTACATGATTTGCCACACTACTTGGTTAATCTCCGAAATGGATCCGATCAAGTACGTCTTTGAAAAACCTGCTCTCACGGAATGGATCGCCCGTTGGCAGATGTTGTTATCAGAATACGACATCGAGTACCATGCTCAGAAAGCCGTCAAAGGAAGTATTTTAGCCAATCATTTGTCTCATCAACCATTTGACGATCAAGAATCAGTCGAATTTGACTTCCCAGACGAAGATGTCATGTATCTGAAAATGAAAGATTGCGACGAACCGCTACCCAGTGAAGGGCCAGAACCAGGTTCCCAATGGGGACTAATCTTTGATGGAGCTGTCAGCATTTATGGGAACATAATTGGGGCAATCATCATAACACCTCAGGGTACCCACATTCCTTTCACTGCCAGACTAACATTCAAGTGCACAAACAATGAGGTCGAATACGAAGCTTGTATCATGGGTCTCGAAGAAGCTATCGACTTAAGGATTAAGAACTTGGGTGTATATGGAGACTCATCCCTGGTTATCAATCAGATCAAAGGAGATTGGAACACTTACCAATCAGGACTGATTCCTTACAAAGACTACGCGAGAAGGTTGTTACCATTCTTAAACCGAATCGAGTTTCATCATATCCCTGGTGAAGAGAATCACATGGCTGATGCACTAGCCACGCTCTCTTCCATGATTAGTGTAGGTCAATGGAATGACGTACCGAAGATTGACATAATGCGCCTAGAACAGCCCGTTTACATCTTCGCGATCAAAGCAGTCATAGACGACAAACCTTGGTATCACGATATCAAATGTTTCCTTCAGAAACAAGAGTACCCACCTAGGGCATCAAGAAAAGACAGGAAAACCCTCAGAAGACTGGCTGGCAACTTCTTCCTGAGCGGTGATACACTCTATAAAAGAAACTTTGACATGGTCTTGCTCCGATGCGTAGATAGACCAGAAGCAAACATATTGATGAAAGAGATTCGCGAAGGATCCTTTGGCACTCATGCCAATGGGCACACAATGGCGAGAAAAATTTTGAGAGCAGAGTACTATTGGTTGACAATGGAATCTAATTGATATAAATACATGAGGAAATGTCACAAGTGTCAGATATACTCGGACAAAATCCATGTACCGCCAACACATCTCAAAGTTCTCTCTTCCCCATGGCCTTTTTCCATATGGAGAATCGACATGATTGGCATGATTGAACCTAAAACTTCAAACGGACATCGGTTCATCCTGGTAGCCATTGACTACTTCACCAAGTGGGTCGAAGCAGCGTCATACACCAATGTAACCAGACAAGTGGTAGTCCGCTTTATAAAAAACAATCTCATCTTCTATTATGGTGTTCCAAGCCAGATCATTATGGATAATGGATCCAACTTGAACAATAAGATGATGAAAGATTTGTACGTTAAGTTCAAGATCGAACACCATAACTCATCTCCCTACCGGCCTAAGATGAACGGAGCGGTAGAAGCGGCTAACAATCTCATCTTCTGTTATGGTGTTCCAAATCAGTCTTCCTTTGAGGGTACAATTGAGGTTGTATTCGTTTTGTGGATGCGATCGAGGTCATATTCGTCTTTTCTTTGCGGGTAGAGTGATTGAGGTCAGTCTTCCTTTGAGGGTACAATCGAGGTTGTATTTGTTTTGTGGGTGCGATTGAGGTCGTAGTCGTGTTTCCTTGTGGGTGGAGTGATCGAGGTCAGTCTTCCATTGAGGGTACAATTGAGGTTGTATTCGTTTTATGGGTGCGATTGAGGTCGTAGTCGTGTTTCCTTGTGGGTGGAGTGATCGAGGTCAGTCTTCCATTGAGGGTACAATTGAGGTTGTATTCGTTTTTTGGGTGCGATCGAGGTCGTATTCGGTGTTTTCTTGTGGATATGGTTGAGGTCATATTCCTTATTTTTCAGCACACTCTTTCTCGTTATTCTTACCATAAGCAAATTTCCGGGGCTCTTTTGGTATTCAATCTCTGTGCATCCTGATCGTCTGAAAGCCGTCGCTATCATACCTTCAGGACCAAGTTGATTGAATAGGGGCAGCTGTTGCACCCCAAAATTTGCCCTCCTTACTTTATTACTAACTGGCTTATGTTGCATTGCATTTTGCATTATCATGTGTGCATATCATTGGTTCTTAGCATGGGGTCAAGGTGCCTGAGGCAGTGCTTCAGAGGGTCAAGCAAGAGTCCTGGTATTGTCCAAGGGACCGCAGGTGGATCATCCTCTCCTAACCAGTGCACAGATTAGGGTTTTGAGATTCTTGGGTTTATTGCTTCAATGGGCAAGCTCCTTGGGTTTTTATCATCATTAAATGGCATATCTTGTCTTTGTTGGAGAGGATACACATCATATTCAGAGGAATTTGGATTTGGAGACTGTGTTATTTCCTCCTAGACTGAGGGTACCACAACTAGGGTTTGCTATAAAGTCAGTTTATTTCTGATTTTTTTGGGCAAGACTTGATTCCATGGTATTCCTTGGGTCCCTAAATACCTAGGGGTGGAAGATTGTCCATCAGCTTGGTTCAGGAGAAGTTCAATTAGCCAATGGATTGAAAATCAGTTGAGTTTGGGGAAAAGTCAACAGTGAAAGGAGAAAAGTCAACTGTGAAATTTTGAGATTCTGTTCAGGAATGTTAAGATCTCATATCCTCATATGGTCTCCAGGGGTCAAGTTTCATACATGTTTGTCAGGAATCAGGAGTTGGTGCAAAGTTTCCCAATTTAGAAAGTGACCTATAATGAAAAGTTTCCATTTTTGGCAAGTTCCTGTACTGCATTCAACTTGACTTTTCATCATCAAGAAAGCTTCAAATGAATTTATCTCCAACATGAAAGTTAAAGATCTTTTTCTCCTCATTCCAACAAGTACTAGTGGGTCTCCATATCATTTGTGAAAATCCAGTTATGATCAAAAGAAGGCAAAGTGGTTTTTAGGGTTTCTCATGGTGCCATTTTCACAACTTTGGGCATAATGACCTATAACCAATTCCATTGTGTCATGCCACTTTCCAATATTAAAATACATTCCTTGAGGATTATTTTTGGCCCACGAATGAAGAAATTCCATGGATTATTATTCACCTTTTTCCCATTATTCAAAATTGCCAAAATGTTAAAAACTCATAAATCAATTATTTTCAAGGCCCAAGTCCCATAGGGGTGTAATTATCAATCCAAATGCTAGTGATCCATCATGGAATTTTTAAGTGAACATGCATGAAGAGAGGTATATTCCACATAATGCAAAATTCCAAAATAATTCAAAAATCATTAAACATGGAATTACCCAAGCCCAATTCATATTCAGAGGCAAACCCTAGTCTTTATAAACCCATCCATGCACTGGTTAGGGTTAGTTACACGTGACATTTAGAGGATTGGAAAATTGGAACCCTAAAGCTTGCTTTCCTTGGATCTCACGAATTACAAAGAGTTTCTCCAAAGTTCTTCCACAAATCTCTCCCTGCTGATCGTCCTAATATAATTATTTTTAATTATGGACGTGGGGTTTGCTTGGAATGTTGATTTAAAGTTTTGTGCCCTAACATAATTCCATGCGTTTTTTATTATACGTTGGTCGTTTGATTTTTTGGATGCCATATTTGGATTCCTGACGTTTTTCTGGTCAAAATAGAGTACTCATTTGCAATTTCTGGAAAAAGTGCACCGCAGCCCACCGGAGAGGGTGGCCGGAGCCCTAGCTCCGGCGGCTGCCTGAAAAACCAGTTCGGCGAGGTAATAAGGAAGAAGAAGGAATCCACACCGTCCATTCTTTAATCTAAAGGCCACCCTTGCGCCACGTGTCCTTTATTTTTATGTTTTATATTATTAATTGCGTGTGTGCCATCTTATGTGTGCTACCGTGCTCCCTTCAATCGTGGCCATTATTTTGGTTTTATTTTTTATCTTACGGTTGGTGTTGTGACAACACATAAATGAGGTCACATGCAAGGCATGTGGCTGGTCCATGGTGGGCTGCAGGCGTGTTGGTATGTGCGTGTCCACGTGGCTATGGTGTGCCTGGGCGATCACATCCGCTGATCATGATTACTTCTTTATTGCATTAACTTGTAGATGTCCGTTGGATTAGATGACTGGCCAAGATTAATTCTGGATTTTGACTGAATTCTATTACTCCTTCATTGACCGCGTTTTGGGTCCTTGGCCATTGGGCCTTTGCTTTTCGCACCTCCCCTTCTGGCCCAACTATTATTCCAACGTGAATTCTCTGCTATTCGCACCCCCCTTGCACTCTTTAATTCATTTTATTTTATTTTAATTTTATATTTTCATATTTTAATTATTAAAATTACCTAATTGCATTTTAAAATTCCCATAAAATTCATACATCACTTTTATCATCTTATAAAATTTTCACAAATTTTATTTTTACTTTTATTTTATTTTTTATCATTTAAATTAATTGTTTAATTCAACTTCTTTTTGCATTAAACATCTCATGCATACATAAATTTCTTCATTTTAATTCTCCTCATCTACAAAATATTTTGTATCCGTTCTTTTTGCATTTGTTCACTAACATCCTAAATTGCATAAAAATATTTTTCTTTCATTTTTAAATTTATTTCATATTGCATTTAGGTCCTCCTCTTTGACACACCGAGCCCTAATTCCCACCTGAATTTTGCCTATTTATTTGAATGACTAATATCTTGATTTTTTGCAGGGACTTTTGATATGTTGTTTGCCTCTGGTTGAGGAACCTTAATGTTTAATTTGGGAATTTTAGGAGTCATTGTTTTAAATTATCTGATTTGTTTTCACTTGAGATTTTCTTGCAGGCGCATCCTTGACTTTGTATGATTATCTGTTTGAAAAGGCACTTGTGCCATTTGCTTTGGGGCTGTTTCTTTGTTTCTTTGATTCACTTTTGGATGATAATCATTGTTGTTTGCCATTGTGTGATTTTCATTCACCTCCTTTCTCTTACTTATGTTTGTTTCTCACTAACCTTTTATGCAGGGACTAAGGTAAGTTCTTTAAGGGTATGGATAAGTATCCATGGTCACCCTTACTTTTTCCTTCCCTCATCTTCTTCTTTAGGGTTTAGGTTGAACCTCACTAACCGTAGGTCACCCATGCATGATGACTTTAGGATTCATAGTCTCCCTTTAGAGTTACCCTTGTGTCTTCTCTCTTCTCATCTCAAATTTCTTTAAAACACTTAATAATAATAAGGTGTATTGCGCACGAGCCTTAAGTATAGGGAATGAGAAATGATGAGCTTCCTCTCATCTTTCTAGAGTGCTTAGCGAGCGTCCTGTCTTGGGACGATGCGTTAAGTATTCGCCCCTGTGCCCTAGACTTTGGTGCAATGCAGCTTAGGAACTAACTTAAGCCACTTCTGTCCTAAAAAACACAAACCAACTTCAAACTTTTTTTTCCTTTGGGATTGTCAAACTTAAAGGCTATTTTCAAAAAGGGCATGTTACCTTCCGTCTGAGTCGCAAACAGGCATCGACCCTAACTGCCGGACGCGAACTTAACGTCGCTCATAAAAAACACAAAAAGAACTTGGTCCGAACTATGTTGACTCTGAATTCCCCATTGCACAAGGGGGGTACGTAGGCCTAGGACGTCGACGTCCTATGCTGGTCCATCCCTAAGCGAGTCAATCCTAACGCTTGCTTGTCTCTTTGGGTGTTTTGTTTTTGTTTTGCTTTATGTTGTATTTTATTTTTACCGCATTTTCTGCATTTCATTTTTTATTACTGTCATGCTGCTGTGTTGTGCTGGCTGTCTTTGTTTTGCAGGTTGGGTGGGACCGAGAGCTAAGCCCAATACCAAGGCTTGAGAATACCCTAGGACTAGAGTGGAAAGTAGTGGGACCTACGTGCCCGCTTGGTACGTTTGTGTGTTCACGAAATTCACAACCAGGCGAGGCTATCTTGGGATGCATTCTAACGTGTGTGTCTTGCGCATGTTGGGGTGTTGATCTGGAGAGCTGTCGACTCTGGTGACCGATTATTGAGGACCTTAGTGGAAACATCCCTCTTTAGTGGTGACAGTGGCAGACCACATCCTGTGGCAAACCCATTCGCACCCGAGGGCCCGCTTTGGAACTCGCATAGGATGACCCCTACGTTTTGAAGAGAATCAGTGGAGGCACTCCTCGATTGACTTTAGTACTGTACCCCGAGGGATGAATGTACTATTGTTTCTCGACCTCAGTGCCAAAACTGAGGACCTTCCGCTTTGGAGAATCAGTTGAGGCCTCCTCGATTGATGATGATGCTAAACCAGAAATAGTGAACGTATCATCATTTCTCGACCTGAGAGCCCGGGATACTGAACATCCTAGTACCCAAACGTGAGAGGGGATGGGCGTTTGCAGGTTTGCAGGTAACCGAAACCTTCAACCTACCCTATTTTTCTGGATTTCTCATCAACGTCTGATTATTTGGGTTCCTCAGTGGTTCAGAGTTCTGGTTTTCTGGTTTCTCGTTCAGCTAACACCACAGCACATCCAGCAGTGTGCCTTGACCCCATGTTTGCATGAGCATATCATTTTTCTTGCATTCTGACGTGTTTGACATTTTTCAGGGCTTGCATCTTACCCTTGATTTCGGCTTTCTGAGGTTGCTTCAGTATGGATGTTCAGAGAAAGAAGACTGTTGCCTATTCATTCCCAGAGCCGACTTTGACACTAATTCACAAATTGATTAATATGGCTGGTTTCGGAGTTCGTACAGAGTTCAGTGGAAGGTATGGAAGACTTCTGAAATTTGTCTATAATATCTCCCAGTATGAGAAGGATGCCATTCACACACTTCTTCAGTTTTACGACCCGTCTCTGCGTTGCTTCACTTTCCCGGACTACATCTTGGCTCCAATGTTGGAGGAGTTCTCATTTATTTTAGGAATTCCTATCAGTCCTGATATAGTTTTCTTTTCTAAGGAACACCCCGGTATGAAAGAAATGGCTGTGGCTCTTCATATTAGTGAATCTGTCCTGAACAGTAATGTTGAAGAAAAACAAGGGGTTAAGGGTTTCTTGTTGAAGTTCTTATTTGATCAAGCTTGTATACATGTCAAAGAGAAGAACTGGACTGCTTTCCAAGCTATTCTGGCTGCGTGTATCTATGGGATTGTGCTGTTTCCAAATATTCCTGATCTGGTGGATATGCACGCCGTCAGGATCTTTACGTCGAAGAATCCTATACCTACCTTGCTAGGTGATGTGTACCATTCAGTTCACTATAAGAATGAGAATAGGCATGGGAAAACTGTAATTTGCTGTGCACCACTCTTAGCTACTTGGTTTTTGAGTCGTCTCCCTGAATCTGGCGCTTTCGTTGATACGAAAGATTCTCTGAAGTGGTCTAAGAGGGTTATGGGCTTGACTGCTGATAACATCGTTTGGATTAATCGTGACTTGCTAGGAATGGAGATTATTTGCAAATGCGGGGAATTCCCTAATGTTCCCTTGATAGGGAGGAAAGGTGGAATTAACTATAATCCCTCCCTAGCTATCAGACAGTTTGGCTATCCTTTGAAGAATCCACCCGAAGAGCGAGATGTCCGAGAATCCTTATTCTTCAATGGTATTGAGGATCAAGGGTTGATAAGGAAAGTTGTGAATGCTTGGAAACAAGTGACTAAGAAGGGTAATATTCTATTCGGGAAAAGCAACAATCGGGCTTTCCCTCCCTATAAAGAGTGGATTAAGAAGAGAGCAGAAGAGGAGCTTCTTCTATTCCCGGTGGAACCACCTTTGTACCCTTTGGTGATCGAGCCTCCTACCACCGTTGAGTTGGAGAAGTATAATAAATTATGGACTGAAAAGGAAAGGTTGCGGGAAGAAAATAGTGAGCTAAAGAGAGAGATTTATCAGTGGAAGCATGAGCGGGGTGAAGCTGTTCATACCGCCAAGTTGAAGACAGCGCTTCTTGCTAAAGCAGAAAGAGAGCTTGCTGACATGGTCGCGTCCAGAGAAAGAATGAAACAAGCTTTAGATGGTATCAGTAGCGTTCTCAGGTCCAAGGAGGAGGAATTAGGCAAGGCTTTGTTGAAGATTCACAGGTTCAATGATCACCAAGAAACTGCCATGGCTGAGAATAAGAGAAAGGAAGACGACTACATAGCTAAGATTGATCAGTTGAAGTCGACGCTCAAGAAGAAAGACGCCGAGATCTTATCAGGGATATTCAAGAGACAAGTAGTCGAGGGTCGACTCAATGAAGCCATAGCCTCCATGGAAGAATTGAAAGTCCAAGCTGAAGTGAAGAAGCCTAGACATGAGGGTCCTAGCATGGATGGCATTTCTGGAGAAGACGCTTGGGAGTTACATTGCCGATACTTGGATGGGATCATACACAGGAGAGACCTTCTCATTCAAGGGCTAATTCAGAGGCCGAAGCATCCCGATACCAGAAAGTTGTTCAAGGAGATTCAAGACTGGTGCAGAAAGCATAATGGATGGGGGGATTGACACTTGTGAATTTTGATGACATGCCATAGTTTCCTTTTCTCTTTTATTGTATTTGGATCACCACCAGGCTTGTTGGTTGGGACCTCTATGATTTATGTGTTCAGATTTGTTATCTTGGATTCGTGATTGTCGACATTTGGTTTTCCTATGGTTTTCTTAATATATGAGTAGAAGTTCCATTATATCTTATTTTTAAATCGGAATCAAGGGGTGGATCGCCCTGTGAACTTTCAAACACGTCGATTTGCATTTGCATATTCATAATCATTTTGCATAATCATTTTGCATGACAGGTGTTTATCTCCGGTATTCTTATCTTATTCTCATCTCAGAATTGCAGATCAGCGTATTCATCGGTATCCTACTAAGCAGAATCGGAAGGGACTCATGGATCAGCTACAGAATGAGATCATTGAGATGCGGACTCGCATGAACCAATTCATGGAATTGATGCAAGGGGTTGCTCAGGGACAAGAACAGTTGAGAACTCTCGTTCAGCCACTGATTGCGAGGGTTGATAATGTTGGTGTCCTTCATGGAGGACTTCAGACTGGTGTTACTGATGATGGTCAGAATGGTCCTACTGGCGGAGGTGTTCCTGCTTCTGGTGTTGTGATTCCTCCGGGCGGAGTAGAAAGTGTTGTGGTTCCCACTGCAGTGGGAGGTGGTACTGGTACTGGCACAGTTCAGGGACGTCGGTATGATGATGTTCAGGATGATGTATTTTCTTTGCCAGGTGGGGATGCTGGTCCCCAGACTGATCAGGATCAGAGGATCTGGTTGATTGAGGAACAGCTAAGGGGTGTTGTGAATCAGGATTCTGTGGGAATGGATCTAGAGGATTTGGGGCTGGTTCCAGGCGTTGTTATTCCACACAAGTTTCAGACTCCCACTTTCGAGAAGTATAATGGTAGACTTGTCCGAGGACCCACGTGAGAGCATACGCAAGCAAGATGGCTGCATATGCGAAGAATGAAAAGCTGATGATGCATTGCTTCCAGGATAGCCTATCTGGGGCATCCCTGGAGTGGTACATGCAACTGGAAAGGAAGGATGTGCGTAGTTGGAGAGATCTGGCAGGGGCATTTATCAGACATTACCAATATAACAGTGATATGGCTCCTAACAGAACACAGCTGCAGAATCTGTCACAGAAGAACAATGAGAGCTTCAAGGAGTACGCTCAGAGGTGGCGTGAACTGGCAGCGAGGGTTCAGCCTCCCATGTTGGAACGTGAAATGATAACTATGTTTATGGCCACCTTGCAAGGTCATTACTATGAAAAGCTGGTACCATGTATGACTGGAAAGTTTGCTGACTTGATCTTAGTGGGGGAAATGGTGGAAAGCGGAATCAAGGCGGGGAAGATATCAGGCAGTGATGGGTCCTCATCTGGAGGAAGCAAGAAGCCTTATGCCAATGGTTATAAGAAGAAGGAGGGAGATACAAACTCTGTGTCATCATATCGTGGTAGAGATGGACCTCGTCAGAACTACAATCAGCAGGTGGCTTCTATAACCATCCCAGCAGCACCTCAGCAGCCAGCAGTGACTCAGCAACAAAATCAGGCTCCTCGCCGGTCTCAGCCTCTGACTAGGCGGGATAGGCATTTTGACACTCCACCTCTTCCATGCGCTCAATTATTTCAGTACTTGCTACAGCTACAGTTAATCCAGAAGAGAACATTGGCTCCACCTACTGGTAATCCGCCTCCCGGCTATGACGCCAATGCCCACTGTGAGTTTCATTCTGGGGCACTCGGACATTATATTGAAAACTGTAAAGCTTTTAAGCATTAGATTCAAGATCTGCTGGATTCCAAAGCCATCAATTTCTCCAATGACGTCCCGAATGTGAATCAGAATCCGATGCCGAATCACGGTGGGCCGAAGGTCAATGCTATTATTAAAGACTGTGAAGACTTGAGTTTGATTTCAGATGTGAACGAAATCCAAACTCCCTTGGGTGTGGTGAAGAAAAGACTGTTGAAGGGAGGGGTATTTCCCGGTTGTGATGAAGGTTGTGTAGAATGTGTGTCGCAGCCAGGCGGTTGTGATTTATTGAAAGCAGGTATTCAGAAAATGATCAGCGAAGGGGTATTACAGTTTGACAGGGGCTGTAAGCAGAGTATTGTAACTGACAGAGAGATTGATGTTGCCACGATAACAATTCCATTCAAGACGATAACTATATCAGCGCCGGCGAGACCAGCGCCGGTCACTATCACTGTTCCCGGACCAGTTCCGTATGAGAGTACCAAGGCCATCCCATGGAATTATGGGGCCGAGGTGTTTGTTAATGGTAAGAAGCTGGAATTGGAAAAGACATCAGCTATGAACACAGGGGTGGAAAATCTTGTTGAAGCAGAGGCTATCACTAGGAGTGGTAGAGTCTCTATTCCCTCCGAGAATCAAGCTAGCAGTTCAAGACAAGACAAAGGTAAGCAGATGATGAATGAGTCTGTACAGAGGCAGGAAGCTTATAATT
Source organism: Lathyrus tuberosus (assembly GCA_022829125.1). NCBI lineage: Eukaryota > Viridiplantae > Streptophyta > Magnoliopsida > Fabales > Fabaceae > Lathyrus > Lathyrus tuberosus. The sequence continues at coordinate 9,790,373 of JALAZF010000210.1, forward strand.
CTACGACAAAGCCAGGTGGGGATACTTTCTCAGAAGATGTAGAAGAGTTTATGAGGTTGATCAGAAAAAGTGATTACAAGATTGTTGACTAACTCCACCAAACTCCATCGAAGATTTCCATCATATCCTTACTGTTGTGCTCCGAGGCACACCAAAATGCATTGCTGAAGATCCTGAATATGGCTTATGTACCGCAGGAGATATCTGTCAATCAGTTAGAAGGGGTTGTGGCTCATGTGAATGCTGGTAATGGTTTGGGTTTCACCGATTTAGATCTGACTCCAGCTGGGAGGAATCACAACAACGCTCTGCATATTTCAGTGGAATGTCGTGGTTCTTTAATGTCGCATGTGTTAGTTGATACTGGGTCGTCTTTGAATGTGCTCCGAAGAAGGCTCTGATGAAGTTGGATACTCGTGGGTTGATTTGTACACCAAGTGACTTGGTGGTACGTGCTTTTGATGGCTCTAAGAGGTCAGTGTTTGGAGAGTTAGTTCTGCCGATCAAGGTGGGTCCTGAGGTTTTCAATACCACCTTTTACATAATGGATATTCAGCCTGCCTATAGTTGTTTGTTGGGACGCCCATGGATCCATGGTGCTGGGGCAGTAACTTCTACGCTGCACCAGAAGTTGAAGTATATGGTGGATGGCCACGTTGTGACTGTTTGTGGTGAAGAAGACATCATGGTAAGTCACCTATCGACCTTCAAGTATGTAGAGGTAGATGGTGAGGTACAGGAAACTTTATGCCAAGCCTTTGAAGCTGTGAAGATTCCCCAGGAACCCCCAAAGGCAGTCATTCAGCCTGAGGCGGTTGTCCAACCTGAAGTCGTCATACAACCAGAAGTTCCAATGTCCTCTTTCAAAGAGGCACGTGCTATAGTTGAAGCTGGTGGTTCTCAGAAGTGGGGCAGTGTTATTGATGTTCAAAGGAAGCAAGATACTCATGGACTGGGTTACAGGCCACCTAGACGTTCTGAAGAGCCTCCCAAGTTCTATGGTCCAGTCCGTTTCACCAGTGCCGGTGTTTTCTTTGACAGAGTCAATGCTATTGAGGATGAAGGAGATAGTGATTGTGACATGGATGAATGGATCCGTCCCTGCGTTCCTGGTCAAAGCCTAGGCAACTGGTCCTCCGAGAAAGTTATCCAAGTGACGCGCCCGGAGTAATTTACTTTTGTTTTCTGTTATGTTGAATCCTGCACTCTGCCCAAGGCGTAGTGATATTTATTTGTAGGGCTTGGATGTTTTATTTGCTATCTTTATCATCAATAAAGGACGTTTTTTTCATTCAAATATTTTGATCCCTGTCTTTCTATTTTTACTTTTTGCATATTAACCCACATCAAAATGGCAATGTGTTTTCTTGTTTGTTGCACTCATAATAAACATAAAACATCCATCATGCAGGTTCCTTTGTTCAGATTCCACCCATGACTTTGCTATGGCTCGATATGACTTTGACAATCCCATCTATCAGGCCGAAGAAGAGACTGACGAAGACTGTGACTTACCAGAAGAATTAGCCAGGCTGTTGAAACAAGAGGAAAGGGTTATTCTACCTCATCAGAAGGAGGTTGAGACTGTTAATCTGGGAACCGAGGATGTTAAACGAGAAGTAAAGGTTGGGGCTGCCCTGGAAGACACTGTTAAGGGAAGATTGATTAAGTTACTTCGAGAGTATGTGGATATCTTCGCCTGGTCTTACCAAGACATGCCTAGGCTTGACACGGACATTGTTTCACACCGGCTACCGCTTAAAGAGGGTTGTACTCCAGTCAAGCAGAAGTTGAGAAGGACGAAACCAGATATGGCTGTCAAGGTCAAGGAAGAGGTTCAGAAACAGTTGGACGCCGGATTTCTTGCTGTGACAAATTATCCTCCGTGGGTTGCTAATATTGTACCTGTACCTAAGAAGGATGGGAAGGTCAGGATGTGTGTTGATTACCGAGATTTGAATAGGGCGAGCCCGAAGGATGATTTCCCGCTCCCCCACATTGACGTGTTAGTAGACAATACCGCTCAATATTCTGTGTTTTCCTTCATGGATGGCTTCTCTGGGTATAACCAAATCAAAATGGCCCTAGATGACATGGAGAAGACTACTTTCATAACACCGTGGGGAACATTTTGCTACAAGGTAATGCCCTTTGGATTGAAGAATGCTGGGGCAACCTATCAGCGGGCGATGGTGACTCTCTTTCATGATATGATTCACAAGGAGATCGAAGTCTATGTTGATGACATGATTGCAAAGTCACAGACAGAGGAAGAACACTTGGTAAACCTCCAGAAGTTGTTTGAAAGGTTGAGGAAGTTCAGATTGAGATTGAATCTGAACAAGTGCACCTTCGGTGTAAGGTCTGGTAAATTGCTGGGATTCATTGTTAGTGAAAGAGGTATTGAGGTTGATCCTGCAAAGATAAGAGCCATACAAGAGATGCCTGAGCCAAGAACAGAGAAAGAGGTTCACGGTTTCTTGGGGAGGTTGAATTACATTGCCAGGTTCATCTCTCATCTGACAGCTACATGTGAACCAATTTTCAAGTTGTTAAGAAAGGACCAAGAGGTCAGGTGGAATGAAAATTGTCGAGATGCGTTTAAAAGGATAAAGACGTATCTGCAGGAACCTCCAGTCCTTATGCCACCAGTGTCTGGGAGACCGCTGATTATATACCTTACGGTTCTTGAGAATTCGATGGGTTGTGTGCTTGGTCAACACGACGAGACGGGTAAGAAAGAGCACGCCATTTACTACTTGAGTAAGAAGTTCACTGATTGCGAATCGAGATACTCTATGCTGGAAAAGACATGTTGTACACTCGCTTGGGCAGCCAAATGCCTAAGGCAGTATATGTTAAATCACACAACCTTGTTGATTTCGAAGACGGATCCGATTAAGTACGTGTTTGAGAAGCAAGCACTTTCTGGAAGGATAGCCCGTTGGCAGATGGTGTTGACAGAGTACGATATTCAGTATGTTTCTCAGAAGGCCATTAAGGGAAGTGTTCTGTCAGAATATCTTGCTGAACAGCCAGTCGAGGATTATCAGCCTATGAAGTTTGAGTTTCCAGACGAGCATGTTATGTTTCTGAAAATGAAGGATTGTGAAGAGCCTCTGCCTGACGAAGGACCTGAGATTGGATCACAGTGGAAGATGATTTTTGATGGGGCTGTTAACTCATATGGTAATGGAATTGGGGTAATCATTACAACCCCGAAGGGTTCTCATATACCTTTCACTGCCCGGTTAGCATTCGTGTGTACCAACAACGAGGCGGAGTACGAAGCATGCATCATGGGGTTAGAAGAAGCGATTGATTTGAGAATTAAGAACCTCGATGTCTATGGTGATTCCGCGTTGGTGGTTAATCAGATTACAGGAGAATGGGAGACTCGTCAGGCAAATTTGGTACCTTATAACAACTATGCCAGAAGGTTGTTACCTTTCTTTGATAGGGTGGATTTTCATCATGTGCCCCGAGCTGAGAATCAGATGGCTGATGCGTTGGCGACATTGGCATCCATGTATAAGGTGAACCGTTGGAATGAAACACCTTTGATTAGAATCATGCGTCTAGACAGACCGGCTTTTGTGTTTGCAATTGAAGATGTGTCTGATGGTAAACTGTGGTATCATGATATTAAGGTTTTTCTGAAGAGACAGGAGTATCCAGAGGGTGCCTCCACCAAAGATAAGAAGACTCTGAGAAGGTTGGCAGGGAACTTCTTTCTGAACAAGGATGATGTGTTATATAAGAGGAACTTCGATATGGTCTTGCTACGTTGTGTTGATGAACACGAGGCAAGCTCATTGATGGAGGAAGTTCACGAGGGTTCTTTTGGTACTCATTCCAGTGGACACACCATGGCTAGAAAGCTGTTGAGAGCAGGATATTATTGGATGACTATGGAGTCTGATTGTTTCAAGCACGCTCGGAAGTGCCATAAATGCCAGATTTATGCAGATAAGATGCACGTACCGCCCACGCCTCTAAATGTGTTGTCATCTCCTTGGCCGTTTGCAAGGTGGGGTATAGATATGATTGGAAAGATTGAGCCTACTGCTTCCAATGGGCATCATTTCATTTTGGTTGCCATTGACTATTTCACAAAGTGGGTGGAGGCAGCCTCGTACGCCAATGTCACCAAGCAAGTGGTAGCCCAGTTTATAAAGAAGGACATCATCTGTCGTTATGGGGTCCCGGAGAGAATCATTACTGATAATGGCTCGAATTTGAATAATAAGATGATGAAGGAACTATGTCAGAGTTTTAAGATCGAGCATCACAATTCTTCCCCCTATCGTCCGAAGATGAATGGGGCTGTTGAGGCGGCAAATAAGAATATCAAGAAGATTGTGCAGAAGATGGTGGTAACGTATAAAGACTGGCATGAGATGTTACCTTATGCTCTACATGGTTACCGTACTTTGGTGCGTACGTCAACTGGGGCAACCCCTTTCTCATTGGTATATGGTATGGAAGCAGTCTTACCCTTAGAGGTCGAGATTCCGTCTTTGAGAGTTCTGGCAGATGCGAAGCTTGATGAAGCTGAATGGGTGCGTTCCAAGTTGGATCAGTTGAACCTTATTGAAGAAAAGAGATTGGAAGCCATCGCACATGGTCGATTATATCAGAGCAGGATGAAGCACGCCTTTGACCAGAAAGTGCGTCCTCGGAGTTTTCAAACAGGTGAATTGGTTTTGAAAAGGATCCTTCCTCCTCAGACAGATCACAGAGGCAAATGGACTCCAAATTACGAAGGGCCGTATGTGGTCAGAAAGGTTTTCTCTGGTGGAGCCTTACTACTTTCAACTATGGATGGCGAAGATTTTACCTCCCCTGTGAACGCAGACGTAGTCAAAAAATACTTCGCATAAAAGAGACCCGCTGGACATGAAAAGAAAGTCCAGGCAAAAAGGGGCATCCCAGCGAACCATAAAAAGGAAAAGGTTCGGGCAAAAGTTAGGGATAAAATGTAAAAAGAAATGTGTAAACCCGCAAAGTTGAAAACCTGAAAAGGCGACTTTGGCAAAAATGGGTATCCCGGTGGATTGAAAACCCGAAAAGGGCGATCCAGGCAAAAGTTAGGGATTTATAAGCGAAAAGCTACGGTCTGTGTTCGATCTGTGAACATTCTCGATACCTGGAAGTTCTGAAAGAAAGGAATCAGTACAGTTAGTCTCTTCAGAGGTCAAGAAATTTGTGGATAAGCAAGTCATATGGTTCATAGCTGAGTCGAATCATGGTGGATATCTGTTCCCACATTGCCGACATGTGTATTTTCTTTTTGTTTTTGCGCAATTACCTCTTTCTAGGAATTGCTTCCTATTGTAAATGCCTATTTACAGGCCACTTTTCTCAATAAAATAATCATTTCATTCAAAGATCTTTCTGTTGCTCGTTTTACTTTTACTGTTTTGTTTGCAAGAACGTCCGATATTTTTGATAAACATTGCATATAAAACTTTGAGCTTTGCAAAGCATAACGAAAAGTAGTAGAAATTACTTAGGCATTAACAGTGATAGTTATGTTGTGGCATTCTCCTTTTGTTGTTGTTATTTGACTTGCAGAGCAACAACATTGTACTCCCCAGCATCAAGATTGCTCCTTCCCCAGCAGGGCAACCGTTCCTCAGCAGAGCGGACTTCCCCCAGCAGAAGACTTGGAAAGTGTTTTCTCCGAATCAAGACGTTATTTCCCCACAGGATCGTGGTCCTCACTTCCCCATCCAGTCAGGAAGCGTACTTTCACCAACAATGTCATATTCTAATCCCCAGCAAGGTGGGGGTAAGGGGATTCTCCCCTTCAGCAGTTCAGAAGTATCCCCAAGCAGGATGGTATTATGGGCTGGTATCCCCCAGCAGGTCCTAAACCCGTCTGTTGTTGGTAATCCTCGGCAGCAAACTTCCGGTTCCGTTATTGGCGTCCATTCTCAACTCCCCCAGCAGAGAGGAAATCTCAGGTTTTAGATGTTACCTTCAGTAGAGGACAGGTATAATCCCCGGTAGTGTGGATATTCTTTTGGGACTTCATCCCCAGCAAAAATTGTTGATCCAAGGAGTCGATCAGTGTGATCCTTCTCAGCAGAGTTCCTGGATTCAGAGGACAATTTATTTTTGGCATCCCCAGCTGATTGGTTTTTTCTCTCCGGCATTTATTTTGCTGGAAAGACCCTCTTTGCATATCATAAGCATTGCATCCTCAAAACGCGTAGCATTTCTACTTCGTGTGGAGCATTACGGAAAAATTCAAACATTTGCATTCCAAAGCATAAGCCAGGTTTGATACTTTCCTTGCCAGTTCTCTTTCTCAGCAGAGATGGCATAACTCAGGAGATTTTGGAGGGATGCGTTCCTCATACTTGTGCCCCCCGGCAGAGTCTTTTATTTAGACTTCACCTCCCCCAACAGAGTCATCTTATCTGTGGATCGGGAGTTCGTTAGAAGTTTGTCTGTGTTTGCCTCATTTTGGCCTTTTTCTTTTGTGAGTCTTGTTTCACGTTATCCCCAGTGAAGTCCACTTTATGTTGGTTATCCTTTGCGGATGCAATTGAGGTTGTATTCGTTTTGTGGGTGCGATCGAGGTCGTATTCTTATTTTCTTTGTGGGTAGAGTGATTGAGGCCAGTCTTCCTTTGAGGGTACAATCGAGGTTGTATTCGTTTTGTGGATGCGATCGAGGTCGTATTCGTCTTTTCTTTGCGGGTAGAGTGATTGAGGTCAGTCTTTCTTTGAGGGTACAATTGAGGTTGTATTCGTTTTGTGGGTACGATCGAGGTCGTATTCGTATTTTCTTTGTGGGTAGAGTGATTGAGGTCAGTCTTCCTTTGAGGGTACAATTGAGGTTGTATTCGTTTTGTGGATGCGATCGAGGTCGTATTCGTCTTTTCTTTGCGGGTAGAGTGATTGAGGTCAGTCTTCCTTTGAGGGTACAATCGAGGTTGTATTCGTTTTGTGGGTGCGATTGAGGTCGTAGTCGTGTTTCCTTGTGGGTGGAGTGATCGAGGTCAGTCTTCCATTGAGGGTATAATTGAGGTTGTATTCGTTTTATGGGTGCGATTGAGGTCGTAGTCGTGTTTCCTTGTGGGTGGAGTGATCGAGTTCAGTCTTCCATTGAGGGTACAATTGAGGTTGTATTCGTTTTTTGGGTGCGATCGAGGTCGTATTCGGTGTTTTCTTGTGGATATGATTGAGGTCATATTCCTTATTTTTCAGCACACTCTTTCTCGTTATTCTTACCATAAGCAAATTTCTGGGGCTCTTTTGGTATTCAATCTCCGTGCATCCTGATCGTCTGAAAGTCGTCGCTATCATACCTTCAGGACCAAGTTGATTGAATAGGGGCAACTGTTGCACCCCAAAATTTGCCCTCCTTACTTTATTACTAACTGGCTTATGTTGCATTGCATTTTGCATTATCATGTGTGCATATCATTGGTTCTTAGCATGGGGTCAAGGTGCCTGAGGCAGTGCTTCAGAGGGTCAAGCAAGAGTCCTGGTATTGTCCAAGGGAGCGCAGGTGGATCATCCTCTCCTAACCAGTGCACAGATTAGGGTTTTGAGATTCTTGGGTTTATTGCTTCAATGGGCAAGCTCCTTGGGTTTTTATCATCATCAAATGACATATCTTGTCTTTTTTGGAGAGGATACACATCATATTCAGAGGAATTTGGATTTGGAGACTGTGTTATTTCCTGCTAGATTGAGGGTACCACAACTAGGGTTTGCTATAAAGTCAGTTTATTTCTGATTTTTTTGGGCAAGACTTGATTCCATGGTATTCCTTGGGTCCCTAAATACCTAGGGGTGGAAGATTGTCCATCAGCTTGGTTCAGGAGAAGTTCAATTAGCCAATGGATTGAAAATCAGTTGAGTTTGGGGAAAAGTCAACAGTGAAAGGAGAAAAGTCAACTGTGAAATTTTGAGGTTCTCTTCAGGAATGTTAAGATCTCATATCCTCATATGGTCTCCAGGGGTCAAGTTTCATACATGTTTGTCAGGAATCAGGAGTTGGTGCAAAGTTTCCCAATTTAGAAAGTCACCTATAATGAAAAGCTTCCATTTTTGGCAAGTTCCTGCACTGCATTCAACTTGACTTTTCATCATCAAGAAAGCTTCAAATTAATTTCTCTCCAACATGAAAGTTGAAGATATTTTTCTCCTCTTTCCAACAAGTACTAGTGGGTCTCCATATCATTTGTGAAACTCCAGTTATGATCAAAAGAAGGCAAAGTGGTTTTTAGGGTTTCTCATGGTGCCATTTTCACGACTTTGGGCATAATGACCTATAACCAATTCCATTGTGTCATGCCGCTTTCCAATATTAAAAGACATTCCTTGAGGATTATTTTTGGCCCACGAATGAAGAAATTCCATGGATTATTATTCACCTTTTTCCCATTATTCAAAATTGCCAAAATGTTAAAAACTCATAAATCAATTATTTTCAAGGCCCAAGTCCCATAGGGGTGTAATTATCAATCCAAATGCTAGTGATCCATCATGGAATTTTTAAGTGAACATGCATGAAGAGAGGTATATTCCACATAATGCAAAATTCCAAAATAATTCAAAAATCATTAAACATGGAATTACCCAAGCCCAATTCATATTCAGAGGCAAACCCTAGTGTTTATAAAGCCATCCATGCACTGGTTAGGGTTAGTTACACGTGACATTTAGAGGATTGGAAAATTGGAACCCTAAAGCTTGCTTTCCTTGGATCTCACGAATTACAAAGAGTTTCTCCAAAGTTCTTCCACAAATCTCTCCCTGGTGATTTCTAGAACACATCCCAACCACCATTCACAGCCAAAAGCAAGGATTAGAGCTGTTCCATCTCAGGTTGGTGAATTTTTCGTGCTCCCAAAACTCCTTTTTTTTATGTCTATTTTGTTGTGTTTTGTCTGCTGATCGTCCTAATATAATTATTTTTAATTATGGACATGTGGTTTGCTTGGAATGTTGATTTAAAGTTTTGTGCCCTAACATAATTCCATGCGTTTTTTATTATACGTTGGTCGTTTGATATTTTCGATGCCATATTTGGATTCCTGACATTTTTCTGGTCAGAATAGAGTACTCATTTGCAATTTCTGGAAAAAAGTGCACCGCAGCCCACCGGAGAGGGTGGCCGGAGCCCTAGCTCCGGCGGCTGCCTGAAAAACCAGTCCGGCGAGGTAATAAGGAAGAAGAAGGAATCCACACCGTCCATTCTTTAATCTAAAGGCCACCCTTGTGCCACGTGTCCTTTATTTTTATGTTTTATATTATTAATTGCGTGTGTGCCATCTTATGTGTGCTACCGTGCTCCCTTCAATCGTGGCCATTATTTTGGTTTTATTTTTTATCTTACGGTTGGTGTTGTGACAACACATAAATGAGGTCACATGCAAGGCATGTGGCTGGTCCATGGTGGGCTGCAGGCGTGTTGGTATGTGCGTGTCCACGTGGCTATGGTGTGCCTGGGCGATCACATCCGCTGATCATGATTACTTCTTTATTGCATTGACTTGTAGATGTCCGTTGGATTAGATGACTGGCCAAGATTAATTCTGGATTTTGACTGAATTCTATTACTCCTTCATTGACCGCGTTTTGGGTCCTTGGCCATTGGGCCTTTGCTTTTCGCACCTCCCCTTCTGGCCCAACTATTATTCCAACGTGAATTCTCTGCTATTCGCACCCCCCTTGCACTCTTTAATTCATTTTATTTTATTTTAATTTTACATTTTCATATTTTAATTATTAAAATTACCTAATTGCATTTTAAAATTCCCATAAAATTCATACATCACTTTTATCATCTTATAAAATTTTCAAAAATTTTATTTTTACTTTTATTTTATTTTTTATCATTTAAATTAATTATTTAATTCAACTTCTTTTTGCATTACACATCTCATGCATACATAAATTTCTTCATTTTAATTCTCCTCATCTACAAAATATTTTTTATCCGTTCTTTTTGCATTTGTTCACTAACATCCTAAATTGCATAAAAATATTTTTATTTAATTTTTAAATTTATTTCATATTGCATTTAGGTCCTCCTCTTTGACACACCGAGCCCTAATTCCCACCTGAAATTTGCCTATTTATTTGAACGACTAATATCTTGAATTTTTGCAGGGACTTTTGATATGTTGTTTGCCTCTGGTTGAGGAACCTTAATGTTTAATTTGGGAATTTTAGGAGTCATTTTTTTAAATTATCTGATTTGTTTTCACTTGAGATTTTCTTGCAGGCGCATCCTTGACTTTGTATGATTATCTGTTTGAAAAGGCACTTGTGCCATTTGCTTTGGGGCTGTTTCTTTGTTTCTTTGATTCACGTTTGGATGATAATCATTGTTGTTTGCCATTGTGTGATTTTCATTCACCTTCTTTCTCTTACTTATGTTTGTTTCTCACTAACCTTTTATGCAGTGACTAAGGTAAGTTCTTTAAGGGTATGGATAAGTATCCATGGTCACCCTTACTTTTTCCTTCCCTCATATTCTTCTTTAGGGTTTAGGTTGAACCTCACTAACCGTAGGTCACCCATGCATGATGACTTTAGGATTCATAGTCTCCCTTTAGAGTTACCCTTGTGTCTTCTCTCTTCTCATCTCAAATTTATTTAAAACACTTAATAATAATAAGGTGTATTGCGCACGAGCCTTAAGTATAGGGAATGAGAAATGAGGGGCTTCCTCTCATCTTTTTAGAGTGCTTAGCGAGCGTCCTGTCTTGGGACGATGCGTTAAGTATTCGCCCCTGTGCCCTAGACTTTGGTGCAATGCAGCTTAGGAGCTAACTTAAGCCACTTCTGTCCTAAAAAACACAAACCAACTTCAAACTATTTTGTCCTTTGGGATTGTCAAACTTAAAGGCTATTTTCAAAAAGGGCATGTTACCTTCCGTCTGAGTCGCAAACAGGCATCGACCCTAACTGCCGGACGCAAACTTAACGTCGCTCATAAAAAACACAAAAAGAACTTGGTCCGAACTACGTTGACTCTGAATTCCCCATTGCACAAGGGGGGTACGTAGGCCTAGGACGTCGACGTCCTACCGAGTCTGTCTTTGTCTTTCCCTCCCGTTTTAGTACAGCCCTAGATGATAGTATAACTTACCCTTAGATTAGACAACAAGCGTGGATCCCATCGAGTACGATGGACGCGTGGGGTGCTAGCACATTCCCCTCGCGTAACTGACTCCCGAACCCAGGTTATGGTTGCGATGACCATTCCTTTCCCCCCTTCCTAAGGTTTGTGCGGTGTTCCCTTTCCCTCTCTTGGGATAAATTTACACGGCTGGCAACTCTGTGTTTTCCGCGCCACTCTCGCGCTTGTACCTAGATGAAAATCCTGGGAGCGACATAGGGGCAACCCCTTTCTCTCTAGTATATAGCATGGAAGCAGTGCTTCCCATAGAAGTAGAGATCCCATCAATCTGGGTATTGATGGAAGCTAAGCTAACAGAAGCTGAATGGTGTCAAAGTCGACACGATGAATTAAATCTGATAGAAGAAAAGAGGATAACGGCTATGTGCCACGGTCAGTTATATCAGCAAAGAATGAAGAGCGCATTCGACAAAAAGGTTCAACCTCGTGTCTTCAGGAAAGGAGACCTTGTGCTCAAGAAGATACAATCATTCCTCACTGATTCCAGGGGCAAATGGACTCCGAATTACGATGGCCCTTACGTTGTTAAGAAAGACTTCTCAGGCGGTGCCTTGAGACTCGCAACCATGGATGGAGAGGAGTTTACCTATCCAACAAATGTTAAAGTAGTCAAGAAATACTTCGCCTAAATAAAAAAAACATCTCGGTGGATTGAAAACCCGAAAGGGCGGTCCATGCAAAAATTATAGACATAAGCAAAAAAAAATCATCCCGATGGATTGGAAATCTCAAAGTACAATCCAGGCAAAAGTTAGGGATTAACGGCAAGTAACTACATATGATCAGTTCAACTCCTCAGCAGTCATGCCATCCATCAGAAAATTTCAGTCAAGGTCATCTTCGACAGAAGCTCAGGATATCCAGAATTCAAGTTGGTAGAAGGATAACGGTTGTTATGTTTCAATGTAGCCCTTTTCGCTTAAATTACCATTTTCTAAACTTTTTAAATACTCTATGGGATCACGCGCTTGGCTGATTTCCATCCTATTGTAGCACAAATTTTTGCGTGGTTACGAAGCACTATCGCTTTGGGGTACTACAGTTCGATTCATTTTTTATCCTATTGAAGCTGATGAAGGAAGGGAAATAGATGTCTCCAATTAACCCTACTTGTAAAATGAGTTTAAACAGATGACTGTTGGTTTACAGATGCTATTAAGATTGTGGGTCTCTCTTAGATTATTTTGTTAAGAAAATAGTATTTAGGCTATTGATAAGATGTTAGGTCTGATGCTTTTCGATTGATGTATGAAGGTATGGGATTTTGGGTTTTTGATTAGTATGCTCGCTAAGATTTTGCAATCTTATGCCTACGTATTCCCGAAATAGGGAAATCAGAGCGATCGTAGTTCCTCCTATTATATGGGAGGAAAAAGGTTGTTTTTGGTGTCTTGTTCAAAGCCCAGGACGTGAAGCTAAAGAGGTTTGTACCTTGTTCAAAGCCCAAGATGTGAAGCTGAAGGGTCTATTTGTATCTTGTTCAAAGTCCAAGATGTGAAGCTGAAGGGTCTTTGCTGAGAGAGAGAGTTTGTCATCTCTAAAGAGGAGTTGTTGATGTTTGTATGCTGTGTGCAAGGCACAACTTTGATGCTAAAAGGTTGATTGACTCAACCGAAATATTCTTTATACAAAGCCTAAGAGGAGGCTAGAAGTTGACTTTTTCGGGGAAAATGTTCTTTCTGTCTTGTACAAAGCCCAAGATTGAGGCTAAAAGGGTTGGACTCAACAAAAAAATCTGTCATACTCAACAAGAGAGTAATTTAGTGTCTCGTATGAAGCCCGAGACAGAGGCAAAAGGGGAAGATGAACTCAATAAGAGAGTCTGAAATCTAATTTGCCCAACAAGAGAGCCTTTTATACTCAACAAGAGAGTGTTTATATGTGTCTTGTATGAAGCCCAAGATGGAGGCTAAAGGGGTCGACTCAACAAGAGAGTCTTTATATGTGTCTTGAACGAATCCCAAGGCGGAGGCTAAAAGAGGTTGACTCAACAAGAGAGTCTTTTATACTCAACAAGAGAGTGGATTTTTATGTGTCTTGTACAACGCCCAAGACGGAGGCTAAAGGTGGTTGACTCAACAAGAGAGTCTTTTATACTCAACAAGAGAGTATTTTGTTGTCTCGTACGAAGCCCGGGATAGAGGCTAAAAGGAAATTGACTCAACAAGAGATTCTTTTATACTCAACGAGAGGGTGTTTTATACGTGTCTTGTATGAAGCCCAAGACGGAGGCTAAAAAAGGATTGACTCAACAAGAGAGTGATTTTTATGTGTCTTGTACAACGCCCAAGATGGAGGCTAAAAGTGGTTGACTCAACAAGAGAGTCTGAAAAGGTTAGCTCTGCTAGGGAGGAATCATTTGTACAAAGCCCAAGAGGAGGCTAAACTTACTGCCGAGGATTATTGAGATCCCTAGGCAGATCCAGGTGTGGGGCACTCTTATGAGAGAGACCAGGGTTTCTTCCTAGGTTTGAAAGGAACTTGAGAATGTCTTTGAGACTCAAGGGGTTTAGACTGTCCAAGTCTAGAGTTTTATCTTTTGTACAATGCCCAAGAGGAGGCACGGGCATTAAGGGATGAGTATCAACCCTAAAATGGTCGGAGTTTCAACACGGGAAAGACTGCTCTAGCAAAGGATGACTAAGTTTTGTCTTATACCTTTAAGAGGCCGTCAGGGTCCTTGTATGAAGCCCAAGAGAAGGCATGAGAACTTCTAAGAAGTTGAAGGGTCCTTGTACAACGCCTAAGAGGAGGCGGGGATGCTTTTAGGAAGCCTGTGGGTCCCCAAACCCCGAGAAGTTCAATATATGCTATTCACCGAGAATAGATCAAGCCAGGAAAGTTTGAGAATTTGGAAGAAACTCAAGAGATGTCACTCACGGAGAAAAGAGCATCTCTGGGGAGTTAGAGTTTCTTTGACAATTTCTAAGGGTGACAGTCTGAGAAAGGGATCACCGAGAATGCTGCCTTTCACGTCTCCTTATTGTTTAACCCCAAGAGGAGGGAAGACTGTATCTGGAAATCCTACGGGGGATCTAGTTTTGTTTGTATTTAAGAGTGACCAACGAGGCTTTACCTAGTACTAGACATAGTTGCCGGGGAAAACTCTAAATAACTATACTAGTATTACACAGTTGATATATGACGAGTATATAAAAGGATGTGAAAGAAGACTTACAGTAAAGCAGCCCCACAATACAGGTATATACATATGAAAATGGTAAATGAAAGCGGATAAACACTTACCCGTTGTAGAGCTTCCATGCTGTGTGGTTAGTTGTTCAACAAAGAAAGTTTTGATAACAACATAAGTTTTGAATTCAAAATCAAAGGAGAAAGCGCTTTGAAAAGATTGTTGGGGCTTACAGCTCAAGGAGAGGCCCAAGTTTTAACGATGATCGCACTGTTGTTTTGAAAACTGTACAGAGGGACTTATACAATATGTGAGGCCCAAAAAAATTTTATGTACAGGGGGATGGGGCTTACAGCTCAAGGAGAGGCCCAATGATTCACTTTGAAAAGGCGACGATCGCGCCGTGGTTTTTCAAAACATCGTGGGCCTTATACAATGACTGAGGCCCAAGGTTTTTGGTTTTCAAAAGGGATTGGGTCTTACACTCTATTAGAGGCCCACAGATTTTTGAAAATGAATAAAGATGGGTCTTATAGCTCAAGGAGAAGCCCTGTGATTATTTGGAAAAGGCGACGATCGCGCTGTGGGTTTTGAAAACACCGTGGGTCTTATACAATGAATGAGGCCCAACTATTTTGGTTTCAAATAAGGGTTGGGTCTTACACTCTATTAGAGGCCCATGAGTGTTTGAAAAAGATTTGTTTTAGGGTAATAAACCCATAAAACCCTAATTTCATCATTTTAAAGTAATTTATTCAAGGAAAATTAATAAAATGATAAAAATACCAAATAAGTGCTAATAAACAACTTATGATTTATGGTTAAGGTTTGAAAAATGAGGGATTAATCATAAGATGAATTAAAACTCATTTGGTTTTGATTTCCAAGATGTATATTCACTTTAAAAATGTTTAAAAACAATAAAAAATGAATAATATTAAATAAAAATACCAACTATATTAAATAAATAATATAACTTTGATTTTTTGTGGAATAAAATATTTGTACATTTTTGTCATTTTTTACAAAAAGAACCAATAAAAAATAATTAAAATTGAGAGAGTTATTAATTTTTCAAATCATTAAAAATAATAAAAAAGTGGAAAAAGCATTAAAAAGAGGGTATGGGGCGAGGGGGATTCGAACCCCAGACCTCTTGTGTGCAGTGCGTGCCTCCTACCATTGAGGTGGTGATACATCCGTGTATTGAAACACAACCACAAATATACAAGGCTTGCCTTGTTTTTGGCCTGGCCCAAGGCAAGATTTTGGTTAGAAACGTGAAGGCCATAACTTTCTCATTTCTCCATGGATTGGGACAAAATTTTGGTCTATCCTGCCTAGAATTTCACAAGGAATCCAATGGTGGTGGTGTTTTTTATCAGATCATGCTCCTATTGAAAAACCTGATAGTGGTTTTGAAATAGGCCATGATTTGCATTTTCTGTGCTATCTCTTGTTATAGGCATGAATTACATGATGAATTGGTTCAAACACAACACATATAACATGTATAAGATGTGAATGCTCAGTGGACATCAAAGGAAAGCATAATTCAAAGAATTCAAGTTGTGATGCTTTCCTCTTTTTGGAGCTTTTGTGCAATCTTCCAAGTGCTTTGTTCCAGAAATGATTTGATGCTTTGGACACCCTTAAATGATCTCTTAGAAGCTTTTAGGATGGTTAGAATCAGCTGGAAACCTCTAGAGCAAGTTTGAGCTCTTTCTTGCAAAAGGGGCAAAAGTGGCCAAAATAGCAACTCTCTCAATTGGTGTTCCACATGTGGGGAACCATTTGGGACAGTTCAAGGATGATATTTGAAGTGTGTTTGAGGTTTTATCTGGTTTGGAAAATGACTGATTCAAGACATGGCTTGGAAATGCACAAAAGTCCTATTTTGAGGTTTTGAGAGGTGACTTTGTGATTTTGGTGTTACAGGTCACTTGTGAGAGTTTGGCCAGCTTAGATATGACATATTGGATGTGTTTAGATCATGAGCTGTGGTGGAATTGCTCTCTAACTCAAAAACTCAGAGTTACCTTGCTAAGAAGGCATTTTTGCCTAGAGAAAGAGATTTTGAGGAAAGCAAGTGTTGTAGTGCTTTGGTGTACTTAAACTGAGTATAAATGAGCTCTATTTATAGTAGAGCAAGTTTGTTTTAGCTGCAATAGTGAATGGCAAATGCTGCAGAGGTTTGGCCAATGTTGACCAATGAGAATCCAAGTCTCCTCTAGACATTGACTAGAGGTTAGAGCACAGGCTGTTGGTTCCCTAGTTCTTGGATAAGTCTTGACTGAATTCAATTGTAAAGGGCTCAGTCTATGCCACCTTGGTGCATCCATTAAATGCTCAAAACCAAAATTGGAGTCTTGTCCCTCTTTTAGGCATTTCTAGGTTTGGCATGCTACATTTGGTTCCAAAGACTTGGGAGGCTGATGGATCAGTGTTTGTCCCTCCTTGGTCTCCCCTTGAGGTGTTCAGATGGATAGATTTGCTTGTACTTTGCAAAATTTGAACAAATCTAGCAAAATTCCCAAATCTGCCTTGCCATGACCGTTTGCAGCATGGCATATTGGCATGGTCATATCTCATGGCTCAGATTGAGTTTGGTGAAGTTCTTGGTCATTTTGGAAAGCCCTCATATGATACAACATATGTGTGATCATATTTTGTCTTGACACTTTTTGGATCCAAGTGAAAAATGCCCCTACATTTTGGAAAAAATGAAACAAATTCTGACTTAGTGAAAATTTCACTAAGAGTTGGAAAAAAGTGACATTTTCACTTTTCTTGATTTTGATCATTCCACAACTTAAAATCCACGAGGAATTGGAATGAGTGGTAGTTAAAGCTTTTGTAGAGGGCCATGAGAGCTATAAATCCAGCTTTGAATGGGGAAAAATGGCCTTGTGGTTTAGGAGATATGATCCTCCAAAGTTGGTACCCTAGCCACTTTGTTCCATAACTTAGAAAATTTCTAAGTTTTTATGGTTACCCCTTTTACAAGTTATCCCACTTTCTTTGATTTTTCTTGATGAATGATGATTCGAATCACACATTAACATCATTTTGGGGTCAAAGAACCATATTTGTGAAAAATCTCAAAAAGTCAAAGTTTGACTTTTATGCAGAGTTGACTTTTTATCAGATGAATTCCAAACTGTGCGATCCTTAGTGAAATCAAGTCCTTGACCTAAATAAAACTTGATGGATATGTTCCATGGGTGTTATAGGGTGTATTGAATCATGTCCCAAGGTTTGAGAGCATGCCTGGGTCAAAAGTCAAAGGCACAGTTGACTTTTCCCGCGAAACCCTAATTGTGGTTCTGATGAACTTGAAACTTGTTGATCAAGCTTCTTGGATTAATCCATTGTTGCAAATGGATCAATGTAGTGTATTAGAGACCCTCAAATCCTCTCTTGAGGTCTTGGCCCATGTTTTGTCCCAAAAGTCAATTTAGTGGTGAATTAGGTCAAGAAACCCTAATTCCTGATTTTTATTGTATGCATCCCCTGAGGAAAAATCGCCTTGATGATTAGGTTCATGATGTCCCTTGGAGCATATTAGGTTGTGCTTTGAAGCATTGGCTTATGCCCAGAGGAAAATTTCCATCTGGAGGCCCTGGTCGACCAAAACCCTAATTTGGTGACATTGGCGATCTTGAGGCATGATCCACTTAGAATGCTGCAACCTTGTGCTTGATTCTTGATGTGGGAGTCCTTTTGACCCTTTGTGGGTGTTTTAGAGGTTAGAAAAGTTGAAGATCATGTCATTCCTTGATTGAACCTTTGTCTAAGAGCTCTAAGAGGGCTGGAAACCCTAAGTTTGATTGTAGTGGATGCTCACCCATCTTTGGGGAGACTAATGAGGTATGATGGTTCATCCATATTGTGATGATGACTTGAACAATGATGGGAAATCTTAGTGGTTCAAATTTGGGGTATGATAGATGCCCCTATTTAATCTTCTTGGACCCGAAGGTGTGAGTGGCGAAGGTATTCGAGCATTCGGGGTGCTAGATGATTAAATATCAGAATACTCAAAATTTTGATGGTGGTTATGACCGACAACTTGCACATCCATCTTCTTTTGGGGGTAAACTTCCCCTCGATCCTAGTTTCCTACCAAGGAACTGGTCTCAGTCGCTGGAATACACTTCCCCTCGATCCAGGTTTCCTACCAAGGAACTGGTCTCAATTTATTTTGTAAACTTCCCCTCGATCCTGGTTTCCTACCAAGGAACTGGTCTCAGTCGCTGGAATAAACTTCCCCTCGATCCCGGTTTCCTACCAAGGAACTGGTCTCAGTTTCTTTTGTCAATAAACTTTCTTGACAAGGGACGCTGTTTGTAGTGGTTTTCCTCAAACTTCTCGCTGAATTTTCCTGGGGAGATGCCATTTGATGGAAAAAGATTTGATGTCAGACTTGCTGGGGGAACCCATCTGTCTGAGTTGTAGTGGTGCACAAACTTCTCTGTTGGAGACGCCATTTGTCGACTCTACTGGGAAAAATGAGTCTCTTAAAAGACTGTTTTCTGCTTGGGGATATTACATCATACTTTTCTCGGGATCTTCTCAGAGAAATGCCATATGATGTGATCCAATTTTGAGGTGCTGATGACCTTTTCGTCAGTGAATTTTCTAGAGAAAAACTACTGTATTGCCGAAGCTTTGATTAAGAGGCTTTCACTGGGGATTTTCCTTAATCCGGGAAAACAAAGATATCATCTTCAATGGCAAAGAGTGACGTTTGTCGAAATTTCTCTGGCTTTTCAGAGGTTCAAGCTATCAAAGTGGTCAAGGGACCAACTTCAATTCAGCAGCAAAGTGGAGAAGCGGTTGTTCAGACACGACGTTTCCTGACAAGGAAAAAACTGACAACTCGATTGACAAGAGGGCGTTTATCACTAGGGGATAAGACAGACTAGAGTGATAGTGATGCAACATGAATGTGAATGTAAATCCATAATGCATGATGTATGTATGTTTATGTTGACAAAACTGACGCGACATACAGACTAATAGATGGACACGACTGAATACTCGGCCACAACGGGAGGTGAAAAGTATCACTGGTTCAAGATAGCAATTCCTCCTTGCTTAGGAGAGATAGTCCCTATGGGGACAACCGTTGGTCAGGCTTAGGAGATAAGAACTCTGCTGGGGGTGTCAGACGAAACATGGTCTCTGACACACTTGGTCCTTCATTCAGGTGTACTGGCTAAGAAGGAGTACTTTGATTCTGTACTTTGAGGTTCGCTTACTTCTGGAGAAGCGATCGATGTTCTTTTGATGTTCAATAGTCAAAAGAATTGCCATCTTTATTTTAAAAGAAGAAAAATTTTTAACAAGTAAATTCATTTTCGTTTTATTTCAAGAATCGTTGATCATGTTAAAATTTCGTTCTATAAAGCTAAAATAAATGAGAATTACAAATAAAAGCACTAGGGCTCAAATTTTATTGCTAGGATGGAGATCAGCCAAGTGCGTGATTCCATAGAGTATTTACAAAGTTAGAAAGTGGTAATTTACGGGAAAATGGCTACATTAAAACATAACGACCGTTATCCTTCTACCAAATTTGAATTCGGGGCATCCTGAGCTTCTGTCGAAGATGACTTTGACTGGAGTTTTCCTGATGGATGGTGTAACTGTTGCTGAGGGACTTGCCTCTGTTGGACGTAGTTACTTGCCATTAATCCCTAACTTTTTCCTGGATTGTACTTTGAGATTTCCAATCCACCGGGATGATTTTTTACTATGTCTCTAATTTTTGTCTGGACCACCCTTTCGGGTTTTTAATCCACCGAGACGAATTTATTTTATTTTATTTAGGCGAAGTATTTCTTGACTACGTCAACATTTGTGGGGTAGGAAAATTTCTCTCTGTCCATGGTTGCGAGTTTCAAGGCGCCGCCTGAGAAAGATTTCTTGACCACATAGGGGCCGTCATAATTCGGAGTCCACTTGCCCCGAGAATCAGTGAGAAATGATTGTATCTTTTTAAGCACAAGGTCTCCTTTCCTGAAGACACGGGGTCGGACCTTTTTGTCAAACGCCTTCTTCATTCTCTGTTGATACAACTGACCATGGTATAGTGCCGTTATTCGCTTCTCTTCGATCATATTCAGTTCATTGTGTCGACTTTGACACCATTCGACCTCTGCTAGCTCAGCTTCCATCAATACCCATATTGATGGGATCTCTACTTCTATGGGGAGCACTGCTTCCATGCCATATACTAGAGAGAAAAGGGTTACCCCTGTTGAAGTGCAGACAGATGTGCGACAACCGTGAAGAGCAAAGGGTAGCATTTCGTGCTAGTCTTTGTAGGTTACAACCATCTTCTTAACGATCTTCTTGATGTTCTTATTAACTGCCTCTACCACTCCATTTGTCTTGGGTCGGTAGGGAGATGAGTTATGGTGTTCGATCTTGAACTCAGCACACAACTCTTTCATCATCTTGTTGTTCAAGTTAGATCCATTATCAGTAATGATCTGGCTTGGAACACCATAACAACAGATGAGATTGTTTTTGATAAATTGGACCACGACTTGTCGGGTTACATTAGCGTATGACGCTGCTTTGACCCACTTGGTGAAGTAGTCAATGGCGACCAGGATGAACCGATGTCCGTTCAAAGCCTTGGGTTCAATCATGCCAATCATGTCGATTCCCCATATGGAAAAAGGCCAAGGGGAAGAAAGAACTTTGAGATGCGTTGGCGGTACATGGATTTTGTCTAAGTATATCTGACACTTGTGACACTTCCTCATGTACTTGTAACAATCGGTTTCCATTGTCAACCATAGTATCCTGCTCTTAGAATTTTTCTCGCCATTGTGTGTCCATTGGCATGGGTGCCAAAGGATCCTTCATGAATTTCTTTCATTAACAGCTTTGCTTCTGGTCTGTCTACACATCGGAGCAAGACCATGTCAAAGTTTCTCTTATAGAGTGTATCACCGCTCAGGAAGAAATTGCTTGCCAGTCTTCTGAGGGTTTTTATATCCTTTCTAGATGCCCCAGGTAGGTACTCTTGTTTCTGAAGGAAACATTTGATATCGTGATACCAAGGTTCGTCGTCTATGACTGCTTCAATCGCGAAGATGTAAGCGGGTCGTTCAAGGCACATTATGTCAATCTTAGGTAAGTCGTTCCATTGACCTACACTAATCATGGAAGAGAGAGTGGCTAATGCATCAGCCATGTGATTCTCTTCACGAGGGATGTGGTGAAACTCGATTCTGTCGAAGAATGGTAACAACCTCCTCGCGTAGTCTTTGTAAGGAATCAGTCCTTATTGGTATGTGTTCCAATCTCCTTTGATATGATTGATAACCAGGGCTGAGTCGCCATATACATCCAAGTTCTTGATCCTTAAGTCGATCGCTTCTTCGAGACCCATGATACAAGCTTCGTATTCGGCCTCGTTGTTTGTACACTTGAATGTCAGTCGGGCATTGAAAGGAATGTGGGTACCCTGAGGTGTTATGATGAATGCCCCAATTCCATTTCCATAATGATTGACAACTTCATCAAAGATTAGTCCCCATTGGGAACCTGGTTCTGGCCCTTCACTGGGTAGCGGTTCATCGGAGTCTTTCATTTTCAAGTACATGACATCTTCGTCTGGGAAGTCAAACCCGGATGATTCTTGATCATTAATCAGTTGATGAGCCAAATGATCGGCTAAAATACTTCCCTTGACGGCCTTCCGAGCATGGTACTCGATGTCGTATTCTGATAACAACATCTGCCAACGGACAATCCTTCCCGTGAGAGCAGGCTTTTCAAAGACATACTTGATTGGATCCATTTCAGAGATTAACCAAGTAGTGTGACGAATCATATACTGGAGAAGACGTTTGGCTACCCAAGCCAGAGTGCAACAAGTTTTCTCAAGCATAGTATACCGAGTCTCACAGTCGGTGAATTTCTTGCTTAAATAGTAAATGGCAGACTCCTTCCTTTTGGTTTCGTCTTGTTGGCCAAGTACACAGCCCATAGAGTCTTCCAAGACTGTTAAGTAAATGATCAGTGGTCTTTCTTCCACTGGAGGTGATAGAATCGGTGGGTTCAACAGATATTCCTTGATACTGTCGAAGGCGGTTTGACAGTCTTCTGTCCAAACGCAGTTCTAATTCTTTTTGAGTAATTTGAAGATTGGCGTGCATATCGCGGTCATGAGGAATATAAATTTGGAAATGTAATTCAAACGTCCTAGGAATCCCCTGACTTGTTTCTCAGTCTTTGGAGAAGGCATTTCTTGAATGGCCTTGACCTTATCAGGATCAACTTCAATTCCTTTCTGGCTGACGATGAACCCTAAAAGTTTCCCTGAACGGACACCGAATGTGCACTTGTTGGGATTCAAACAGAGTTTGTACTTTCTCAACCCCTCAAATAGTTTTGACAGGTGGGTCACATGCTCCTCCTCTGTCTTAGATTTGGCAATCATGTCATCGACATATACCTCAATTTCCTTATGTATCATGTCATGAAACAGAGTAGTCATGGCCCGTTGATAGGTTGCCCGGGTATTTTTCAAACTGAACAACATTACCTTGTAACAAAAGGTACCCCATGGAGTGATGAAGGAAGTTTTCTCCATGTTTTTCGGCGCCATTTTGATTTGATTATAGCCTGAGAATCCATCCATGTAGGAGAAGACTTTGAACTTCACTTTACTGTCAACCAGTATGTCAATGTGTGGTAAAGGAAAGTCATCCTTTAGACTAGCCTTGTTTAGATCTCTGTAATCCACACATATTCTGACCTTTCCGTCCTTTTTTAGAACTGGTACGATGTTGGCTAACCATTGAGGATATTCTGATGTGGTGAGGAAACCTGCGTCAATCTGTTTCTGTACTTCCTCTTTGATTTTGATGGCCATGTCTGGATGAGTCCGTCTCAACCTCTATTTTACTGGTGGACATTCTGACCTTAACGGTATATGATGTTCCATGATGCTGGTATCCAACCCTGGCATGTCCTGATAGGACCAGGCGAATACGTCGGGAAACTCTTTGAGAAGCTTTGTCAAACTTTCTTTGACAGTTGGACTGAGTAGTGCCCCAATCTTGACTTCCTTTCTATCTTCCACTGAGCCCAAGTTGACCGTTTCCAACGGCTCTTTGTGAGGTTTAATGGACCTTTCCTCTTGTCTGAGTAATCGGGAGATCTCCTCTGGAATTTCATTGTCATCTTCTTCTTCAGCCTCAAATACCGGGGATTCAAAGTTGGGAGAAGGCATTGGATCGCGTGTTTCAACGGGGTTTAAAACAAGCAATCTGCATGACGTGATGATTTGTGTTTAGAAGAGATAGAGAGAAATGCAAGAGTGTGTGCAGTGTTTTTTCTGAAAACTGCTTGTTTTTATTATTTTTTGTTTTTTAGGATTACCATTTTCTGAAAAAAGAAAAGAGAAAATAACAAACAATGCGGAAATTACAGAACGACGTTATTTTATTTATGATTTAGTCGATTCTTGAAACTACATCCCTATAAAACAAAATTTTGTCGCTTTGGGCGAAGCGAAGAGGTATACTTATAGAAAGTGAGCCCTATCAAAACATCTGTTTCACTTGGGCAGGGTGAAAGGTTAAGATAAAGACGACAGTTACTTTGACTTATGAACAATCTTCAGAACATCGACTGCAACCCATTGGCGGCGAACTCCTCGGTGAATCACAAAGTCAGGTACCTTCCTTGATTTGTCTTCAGAAATAACACTGATTTCTGGTGGAGCCGGATCATTGGAATCTGTCTCCCAGGCAGAGTTGTCGTAGGAGGATTCCTCAGTTGTATTTTGTAGAGTATTTGTGTTCTCAGGTGTATTTCCCCATCCAGTTGGCTGGATGTCTTCGAGCCTGATACGAGAGCTTTCAGGAGCGGTGTATTTGACCATGAAGTTGTATTTACCCCTTGGTTGTCCCAGGTTGTCCCATACTTCTTTGGAATTGGAGGAGTCATCCCTCTAGATGACGTTGACCTCGAGAAAAGCATAGTTAATGAATTCTAGTCCTGCAAACTTTGCGAATTCATCGTCGTGCTGCATATTTTCTAAATGCCCTGAGTGTTGATCCCATGATTCGGTGGGGACGCAGGTATTTGTTTCAATGATGCTCAGTTGATTTTCATTGTTCGGTTGATTTTCTTGCCCCAAGTCTCCTGGGTACGGCTGCCAGATAGGCAGACCATCCATCGGGCCATAATAGTCGTGGTCAAAGTTGTCTTTCATCAGAGTATCTTCCTCTAATGAGTTGGGTAGAGCACGACATCCTTCTGGATCACAATCTCCGTATATCATTTTGACATCTGAACTTGGTATAAATCTCGAACTCTGTGCGGGATAGCAAAATGGCATAGACACCTCTTCCTGAGACATATAATCGTCCTTGTTAAGATAGGATTTCCATTCTTCATCTGTATCGAAGGAATCTCCCCTGTTGATGGTATGTACCTCTTGAGACACTGGGTGAAGGAAACCTCCACTGTGGAAGAAGTCTTGAATGGGATGAAGACTTTCATTGTTAGAAGCAGTCCGGGTACAGGTTGAAGAAAAGCCAAGACCTTTCTTCGCTTTGTTATTAGTAGGAATGACAAGCTGTCCCCATCCTTTTGCGCTATTACTCTCTATTACTTTGAGAGCATCTTTGTACGAGGATATTGATGTTCCTTTCTCTAGTTGATCCTCACTGCTCACCGAAAGTGCCTGGAACTGAGTTCCGATGACCTCCTCGGGTTCTACACAAGTGGATAATGAGAGGTTACTCACGATTAGGGTTTGTTCTCCACAAACCATGATGAGTTGGTTGTTCTTGACAAACTTCAACTTCTGGTGAAGTGTCGAAGTGACTGTCCCAGCCTGGTGTATCCAAGGTCTTTCTAATAAGTAACTGTAGGTTGCCCGGATGTCCATGACCTGGAAGGTGACTTGGATAGTGTGAGGATCGATAGTTATGGGAAGGTCGACTTCGCCGATAACTGTTTTTCTGGACCCGTCAAATGCTTTGACGACGACCTCACTGCCTCTCATCGGAGGTCCTTTGAATGATAGTTGCATCAGAGTAGACTTTGGCATGACATTAAGAGCCGATCCGGTGTCTACCAGTATGCTGGCTAAAGCATCGTCCTGGCAGTTGACTGTGATATTGAGCGCCATGTTGTGGCTTTTGCCTTCATCTAGAAATTCCTCATCACTAAACCCCAAGTTGTTGCAGGAAGTGATGTTAGAGACGATGTTATCGAACTGTCGTATTGACACATCCTGTTCCACAAAGGCCTGCTCTAAGACTTTCTGTAGAGCCTCTCTGTGGGCTTCGGAACTAAGCAAAAGCGATAACACTGAGATTTTCGAAGGAGTGTGTAATAGCTGATCAACAATGTTGTATTCACTCCTTTGGATGAGCTTCAGCATCTCATCCTCATTCTTTGAAAGGTCAGGATCACTGGATTGACCTACTGGTTGATTAGGAACTTCCGTTTGAGGTTCCTTTTCTTTGGTGGGTTCCCTAACTCCTCGGTTAAAGATTATGTTGCTCCGTGTTACTCGACTGTTGTCCGCAATATTCACGACGGAGGGTAATGGAATTTCCTTTCCATTCTCAACTCTTGTTGCACCATATTTGTAAGGGATCACCTTAGTTGATTCATACGGTAGCGGTCCTGGTAGATAGATAACTACAGGAGCCTTCTGATTTTTCTGACTGTCGTAAGGAACTTCAATCAATTCCCAGTTAGGGACTTTCAACTCTTTAAGCAGAGGAATGATGGCACAAACATCCTTGGTCCTCTCGTGATCAGAAATTACGATAACATCTTTGATCTGATCAGCGAAATAGTATGGCGTCCAGTTGATGGACCCATAACTTAGACACGGTCGAATCTCTTTATGGTCCAACTGACTCTGAAGGGCTGCTCGCACGAGGTAGCACCCTTGATTATTTTTCGAGCAGACTCTACAGCGTTCATAGTTATGTGGTGGCACCTGGCCATGTCCGCTCTGTATGCAGTGTAACCTCACTAGATCTGCTTCCATTGATCGAACATCTTGGCTTTGATGCCGAGTAAGGCTCCCGTTAATCACATTGATTTATTGCATGTCTTCGTCCATATAGATCAGAAGCCACCAGTGGTTCAACAAGTGTTGCAAAGTTCTTTGAATGAGAGTGCACCCTTGGTTACTCTCACAACATATTTTACAGCTCGGATAATCATGTGAATTAAGAAAACCGAGTTGGACTTGTGTAGCGTGTAACCCCACCAAGCTGGTATTCATCAAGCGAATATCAAAGATTTGAATCATATTCACTTGATATGGATTTCTATCACGGTAGTCCTGGATCCACCCAGGATCCATCTGAAGCTAGAGGGCCTCTTGTACAAAAGAGCATCCCTATTTATTTACCGAGCAAGTCAGACAGGAATTGCAATCGTACCGCGGTAGATTATGATACTGGCTTTGCCTTTAGTGCATTGCCACTAAGTTGACATTCATTGCACAGATGTCGTGGTTCTGAATGATGTTGGAATTCGTATAAGTCATGTTGACACCACGAACTCGGTGCTCTTGGATCCATCTGAGATCCAATTGTTCCTGTAGAGCTGATTGCACTACAGAACATCCTTAATTGTTTTTAGAGTAGATATCACACTGGTGATAATTATGAGGTGGCACATGGCCGTATCCGCTCTGTCTACAATGCATCTTGACCAAATTGGCCCTCAATAAGAGTACATCGTGAATTTGATAGCTGTTGTTAGACTCTCCCTCTATCAAATTAACTGCAGCCTTCTCATGTTGAGGCAGCGGGTTCGTGAGAACATTAGGATTTGTATCTTTGAAAGATAAGACCCCGCTCCTAATAAGCTTTTGCACATCGGATTTGAAATTGAGATAGTTTTATATGTTATGCCCTGGCCCTCCTTGATGGTAAGGGCAAGTCTGATCCACTTTGAACCAACAAGGAGAATTTTTCGGTATTGTAAGAGGAGCCCTGGTTTGGACATGCCCCTTGACCAGTAGTAATGGGAACAGTTTCGCGTACAACACAGGTATAGGATCAAACCTTGGAAGTCATGTAGTACGGTTGTTTTTATATGGAGGACGAGTCTACTGAAGAGACTGTTGTATCCTTTGCTGAAATTATTGTTGATTAGGTTGGCTCTGAGCAACCTGAGGTTGATATATAGGAACAGACGCGGGATTGATAACAGGAGTCACAACTGCTACTGGTTGATATCGTCGCCTTTGCTTTCTGAGAGAGATATTCCCAATATCCTGCTCTTTTTTCTTAGGGAGAGCACTACCGTATCGTTTTGTACTGCTTGATGATCCAGCGTCTTTTACTAAACGTCCTTCTCGGACTGCTTCCTCAAGACGAACTCCCATGCCCACCATCTCGGTGAAGTCACTGGGCGCACTGGCAACCATTCTGTCATAGTAAAATGAGCTTAAGGTTTTTAAGAAGATCTTTGTCATCTCTTTTTCCTCAAGAGGTGGACAAATCTGAGCGTTAATTTCACGCCATCTCTGAGCGTACTCCTTAAATGTCTCCTTGTCTTTCTGAGACATCGCTCTGAGTTGATCTCTGTCTGGTGCCATGTCCAGGTTATACTTGTATTATTGAACGAAGGCAGCACCAAGATCCCTGAAAGTGGCGATCTAAACCCATGTACCATTTTAATGCGGCACCGGTTAAACTATCCTGAAAATAGTGGATCAGTAGCTCTTGGTTCTTTGTCTGAGCTGACATTCGTCGAGCGTACATCACTAAATGGCTTTGAGGGAAAGAGTTACCCTTGTACTTTTCAAAATTGGGCATCTGGAATTTATGCGGAACTTTCACATTGGGGACCAAACAAAGGTCTGCGGCATCCTTTCCAAATAAATCCTGACCACGAAGGGCTTGCAGCTATTTCTGCATCTCTAGGAATTGCTCCTGGAATTCCTTCATTTTATCATCCACACTTGTGTTTTCAACAGAAGGTATATGTGGAATCTTTCCTTCCGGGACAGCGTGCACCACGGGTGGGGGTACCGTTACTACGGCAGTGAATCTTGGCGTTTCCCGAAGTTTGTAACCTTCAGGAGTTATTGTCATGCCCTTGGCATCTTCGCTTTCCCGAAGTTTGTAACCTTCAGGCCCAGCGGTTTTGCTGTAGTTCCCAGATCTTCAGTGATCGGCGAAACGTATCCTTCAGGGATAAAGTTAACAGGCATGCCCCAAGGACGATCTTTCGTCATTTTATACCTAGGATCATACTTATCCACTATGGGCGTTGATGCGATCTCTAAGATCACGGTCCTTTGTTGTTGCATTTGAGCTTCTGCCAGAGCTTGCATGTCACTGTGAAGCTTTCTCAAGTCTTATTTCAGAGCGTCGATTTCTTCTCTCAACTCTCTGTTCTCTTCCTCGAGATTATCCACCTTTTTCTGACGATTGGCCCGAGTATTGTACGAATGAGACAGTTTGACTCTAGAATTGAGACACAAACGTGAGATTCGTAGGTAAGAAGAATACGTTACGCGACAATGATGAATGCAATGATTATATTAATTGTACATTTTTTTTTGTTTATTCAAAGTAAACTTCGACAATTAGATTGCAAATATCAAACAGTGGGGAAACCCCGTTTTATTGAATTCAAAGATTGCGGAAATGGAAATACAGTAGATTACAAAGTGATGTAAAAGGAAATCTAAGCTTATGGATCCTGAGCCCTCTCTGAGGGGAGCTCAGGTGCTGGTTCTGGTATTTTCCTTTTCTTTGACCGAGGCTCTTCGGCTGTTGTCGGGTTGTTATTCCTTTGCCAAGTGAAAGGAGCGAGCAAATTCCTTTGGTCATCCTGACTTTCTACAGCGTGTTGCTCTAAAATCTTAATCAGAGCATCTTTTTCTTTTAATAGTTACTGTATTTTCTTGAATTCCACATTGAGAATACGGTACTTGTTCCTCCGAGACCTCTTCTCCTGTTGAACCTAGTTGAGAGTAACCTGAAGTTTTTTTGTCTTAGACATAAAATAAAGGGTAGAGTCCCTTAATGGAAGAACTTCCTGACGAGGGTAAGGCATCCTCAGCTTGAGAGCTCTAGTTTATACCCAGTGGAGATAAGGCTCCACTGAGACACAGTCTGGTTTTCCTAGAGACTTTCTTCCTTTCCTATGAACGTGTTTCCAGCCATGCACTATTTCTATCTTTAGTGCTCTGTCGTTTTCTCCTTCCTTGAAGAAATGACCTTCCAGATGAGCATTACGTGGGACATGCCTCATCGGGTATCCAAATTGACAACGAACTAAAATTGGATGATAACTGATTCCTCCCTTAGTTCCTATAAGAGGTACATTTGGGAAATTTCCACAATGGTCAATGATCCTGATCCCGTCATAGATTTAATTGTACCAATCGATGTCAGAGTTGGCAAGAGATATGATTCTTTACAACCAACGTAAAGCGTTCTTTTGATCCCAAAATGCAGCAGACTTGGGCAAATGGGAAGTGAACCATTTGTACAGCAGGGGTACACAGCAGGTGATCATTCCTTTGCTGTACAAATTCCTTAAGTGTACAGAATGATATTGTCGCTCTCGAAAGATTCACATCCAATGGTACAAGCGCGAGAGTGGCGCAGAAAACACAGAGTCTCCAGCAATGTGTATTTATCCCGAGAGAGGGAAAGGAAACACTGCATAAACTTGAAGAGAAAGGGGGAAAGACGTGGTCATCGCAACCATAGTCCGGGTTCGGGAGTCGGTTATGCGAGGGGAAGGTGTTAGCACCCCACGCATCCATCGTACTCGATGGGATCCACGCTTGTTGTCTAAATGGAGGGTGAGCTGTCCTACTATCTATGGCTGAACAGAAAGAAAATGGGGATGGGGGTGACTAAGACGGACTCGGTAGGACATATTCGATGCCCTAGGCCTACGTACTCCCTCAGTGCAATGGGAAAGTTAGAGTCAATGTAGTTCGGACGGGAACTATGGGGGAAGGTTGCTCGCCAAGATAATCGTTGTCTTGTGCCTACATATCCTCAATCGGACGAGAGAGAGGAATCAGAGCTAATGTAGTTCGTGGGTACGACCACGGATGGGTAAGTGTTTTGTACGTGAGCGACGAGCTCTTTTCTAAAAATGAAGTTTGAAACCCAACAATCCCGAAGGATAAAATGATTTGAATTTGTTTTTGTGTTTTTTAGACATAAGTGTTTTTTAGTTAGTTCATAACTTGCATTGCACCAAAGTCTAGGGCACAGGGACGAGTACTTAACAGATCGTCCCAAGACAGGACGCCCGCTAAGCACTCTAGAAAGATGAGAGGAAGCCCCTCATTTCTCATTCCCCACGCTTAAGGCTCGTGCACAATACACTTTATCTTTATTAATTGTTTTCAAGAAGTTTTGAGATGAGAAGAGAGAAGACGCAAAGGAAACTCTAAAGGGAAACTAAGAGTCCTAATGTTGTCATGCATGGGTAACCTATGGTTAGTGAGGCTTAGGAGAGACGACTACCTAAAACCTAATGCTAATCCTACTCCAAGCTTAATCAAAAATTAAGTTGGACTAGGCAGCTCTAAAGGGAGAGAATCCAAAACTTAATCAAGTCTTGAGATTCATGGGGTGAGAAAGAGTGAAAGAGAAGAAATGAGAAAGAGAAGGAGAAGATGAGATACAATAAGTGGCAGCAAGCACATCACATCATAAATGTCCAACTCAAATCAATAAAAAATGTCTCAAAGATCCATGCAAAGCAATTCAAGTAAGCATGCCAAGGTAATCATGAAAGAATGCAAGCATACTTGTATGAAATGCACAATCAAGCATACATGGACTTCATATCAAAATGAAATGAGAAACATAAGATGAAGATGAGTGCAAGTCAGAACCAAAATCATATTATCATCAACAATTCTCATGTGCAAAAGTGATTCATATCATGAAGCATTATGATCCAAAGAAGTCCACAAAAGGAAAGGTAATGATATTCATCATACAATTCAAACCAAATGCATTCAACTATGCTCAAGTGAAATGAAAACCAAGTAAGGAACTCAAGAGGCAGTAGCACATGCATCAATATCATTTCAAAACCAAACTCAAGTCATACAAGTCCAAACATCAAGCAACACCTTCAAGACATGCACCAAAGTAATCCACAAATGGAAACTCAAAGTTCAAACACTTAGCACATGCCAAACATGATCCAAAAATTGCAAAATTAAGTCTCAAAGGACCTCAACCAGGGGAAAACATCACACCAAAAGCTCATGCAAATAATCATAAAGGAACTCAATCAATTAGGCATGGCAAATCAACTTGTGTAAAGAGGTGTCAAGATATAGTCATGCATAAGTCATTTAAGCACAAATAAGCAAACATATATCAAATGGAATTAAAAAATTGTGAAATTAAAACTAAAATGACCTAAGTCATAATCCAATCACATCTTAAAATATCTCACAAAAATTCACAAGTTAAGCAACTCAAACAATTAAGCAAAGATCAAGTAAGAAACATGATTCAATATGCAAAAGAGGGGGACAAAAATGCAATATGAAATGATTTTAAAAATATGAGAAAAATGTTTTTATGCACTTAAATGTGTTGATGAAATAATGCAAAAAGAATGGACTCAAAATGCTTTGTAGATGATGAGAAATAAAATCTACAATGCAAAGTGTGAACAATTGAAACAAATCAAAAAGAAATTAAAGCAACAATTAATTCAGATACCAAAAATAAAATAAAAATTAAAATTAAAATTTGGGAAAATTTTATAAAAACCTAAACATGCTTCATGAATTTTTGGATGCATTAAACTATTTTTAAAAATTAAAAATGAAACACAACAATTAATGAAAATAAAAAGAAATAAAAACAAGCAGGGGGTGCAAACAGCAACCAATTCACGTTGGGAATGATAAATGGGCTTAAATGGGGGGGGTGCAAAAAGCAAACAGAGGCCAAGCCCAAACCAAAGCGCAAACAAACAAAAAAAACAAAGAAAATAGTCAACCATCTGGACCATTGGATCAATCATGCGCTCCACATTCAGTCAATCATAACAATAAGTAATCATGATTTGTGGCTCAGATTAAAAGTAAACAATAAAAGAGGTACACACGCGCGCACCACATCATTCAGAAAATAAAAAGCAAACATGTGAAAGGCACATGATAACTTTAATGCGTTGGCAACCATACAACCATCAGATTAGTCACACGCATCAGGTTAAGTCAACAAATCAACAATCATACGTGATGAGCGGTTAAGATCAAACATACATGATAACAAAACATGGAATGGTACATACATAATTAATAAAATAAAACAGATTTTAAAACGATGTGGAAACGCATGGACCATTGGATCAAAGTAATGAACGGTGGTATTGCATCTTCCACCTCTAAAACCTTCGTCGGACTGAAAACAAAACCAGACGCCGAAGCTAGGGCTCCGGTCGTCTTCTCCGGTGGACATCAACCTACATTTCTCCAGAAATCAAAAACTCTACCACATTTCAACTCAAATTTTCACCAGGAACAAGAATATGCAACTCAAATTAGCATACAATCATCATACGAGGCAAATCGAAGAAAGAAAGTTTGAGATTCAAAATTTCAAATCCACATTATACTCATGTTACACGTCCAAAATCAATTCTAAACACATCAGCATGCTCAGCAACAATCATAGATCATTATGCACATAAAAAAATTAAGTTCTAAGAGCATGAAATCACCACTAACCTGAGATCTTGAAGAGCTCAAAATACTCCTAGAAAACCGTCTGTAAGCTCCAGATCACACCTTAGAAGTCTCTAATTGCAAAATAAATGCAATTAGAGCTTGAATCTGACCTAGATCTTGAGTTTTGAAGAAGAGGTTTCCAAATTCGAACCCTATGATATCCTTGCTATGAGCTCAAACCAATAGTTGCTTCTTGTTCTATGAACTTCAAGGATCAAGAATATGAAAGAATTTCTCAAAAAGCTCTTAAGATGAGAGAGAATCGAAGAGGAGATGATTTGAGCAAAAATGTGAAATCTGAGCAAATGAGGATGCATGACCTAGCTGTGAAGGCATGAGTTAGCTTATATACATTCCATTAGTCCACTGATCATGATTAGCAATTGGTTAATCCCTTGGTTAATGAGTTTTGGAGTGTTTTGCAAAAATGCAATTAGTGATACCACCACTAATCCACACGTGCATTGGTCACCAAGTAAGCGTGATTCACCTCCAATTTACTTGCTGATCACATCTGAATTGAAATTGGGCCTTGAAATGTCTTGGTTTGCAAGTTTCAATCCATCTTGCCAAATTGTATAATGTGAAATAAGTGGTGAATATGGCGTGGAATGACTTGATTCAAAGGCCAAAAATAATCCTCATGAGGTGTACTTTGATGTTGTAATGTGACATGAACCAATAGAACCAATTACAAGTCAATTTGTGCCAAAATGCAAAAGGTGGAAAAAGTGGTACATGGAAAACCTCAAAATGCACCTTGCAATGTTTTGACCATAACTAGAGTTCCACAAATGATATGGAGATGTTCTAATACTTTTTGGAAATGGGAGAGAAATATATTCAACTTTCATGTTGGAGGAAAATTAATTTGAAGCTTCCTTGTTGATGAAAAGTCAAGTTGAATGTAGTGGAAAAACTGCCAAAAATGGAAAGTTCTCATTATAGGTCATTTTCCAAATTTAGTAACTTTTGCACAAACTCTTGATTCTTGATGAATGATATGAAACTTGACCCTTGAAAACCATATGAGGATGTGATACCTTGAAAACCATGAAAAGAACCTCAAAATTCCACAGTTGACTTTCTCTCTTACAGTTGACTTTTCTTGGTTCACAAGCAACTGATCCACTGAACATTCTTCACCATAAATCATTAACCAAACCCTCATCTATGGATACATGCAAGCATAAAGACCTCATGACACCATGCTTGAACACACAAAGCCCTCCAAGAAGTCCTTTTGATTCATAAACCCTAATTGGTCCCTCTGGTTAGGAGGGAAAGATTCACTTGAAATCCCTTGCCATTCTTGATCTTATGAAGGTATGATGAACTCCTCAAACCACCTTGAAGCTTGAGACTTGAGAATATGGACCAAGTACCTTGATCCCATGCTAAGAACCAATGCTATACATAAATGTTAATGCAAGAAATGCAAAGAAACATAAGTCAGTTAGCTAAAAACAACAAGGCAAATTTTGGGGTGTTACAGCTGTCCCTATTCAATCAACTTGGTCCTGAAGGTATGATAGTGATGGCTATCATGCATTCAAAGGATTCACGGAGATTGAATACCAAGAGAAACCTGAAATTTGCAATCCTCAAAGGAGGGACGACTCCACTGGGGAACAAGCAATAAATGTTGCACTGTCACAACACGTACGAGGGTTGGAAACCAATACAAACAATGTATTGAAATGTCATGAAATAAACACAAACGAGTGTTAACTACACTGGGGATAGACACTGATGGGTGTCAAGGAATCAAAGATATCAGATACGGACGGGTATCGAAAAGGTACACGGACGGGTGTAAAAAGGTTCAATGCGGCGGGTATCGAAAAGGTACACGGACGGGTGTAAAAAGGTTCAATACGGACGGGTACTGAAAAGGTACACGGACGGGTGTAAAAAGGTTCAATACGGATGGGTATTGAAAAGGTACACGGACGGGTGTAAAAGGATTCAATATGGACAGGTATCTAAAAGGTACACGGACAGGTGTAAAAGGATTCAATACGGACGGGTATCGAAAAGGTACACGGACGGGTGTAACGGATAAATTTACTGGGGAATGGAAGGTAACACAGACGAGTGTCAACAAAAGGTCAATACGGATGGGTATTGAAATCAAAGGTTCAAACACGGACGGGTGCTGAAGGAAACACGGACGAGTGTCAGACGGTAAAAATCTCGAGGGAATAAACCAAAGGACCACCTGGACGAAGGGATAAAAATGAAACCATGGATTCACAATCCTGGCAAACAACTCTGCAAGGGAATGTCAAATATTGCTTTGAATGACCAAACCCAACACCTGTGGAGTAAAGTCAAAAGATATCTCCTGAAATCTGGCTTTCTTGACGAAGGAACACTTAAACCTGACTTATGCTTCGGATGCATATGTTTGAATTTTGCCGTAATGCTCCACACGAAATGGAAATGCTACGCATTTAGGAGGATGCCATGCAAAACAAATGCTTATACAATGCAAAAGACCGTCCCAGCAAAATAAACACTGAGAACAGAAGCAGCTCCACCGAGAATGACAAACACATTGTCATCAAACCAAAGAACAATGCTGAGGAAAACTTCACCCTGCTAGGGAAGATCACAATCACCAATTCTGCTGGAGATGGACGAAACTCCGAGAGAATACCCGCTCTGTTGGGAAATATCAAGATCAACAACTCTGCTGGAGATGGACGAAACTCCGAGAGAATACCCATTCCGCTGGGGAGAGAGATGAACACTGAAGATGGAAACTCTTCCGCCTGGGATGGCCAACTGTTTCAGAACTTGGATTTGACGCCTGCCAAAAACGATTGGACTTAAGACCTGCTGGGGATACTAATCACTACCAGACTCTGCTTGGGGATATGAGCTTAATCTGCTGCTAGGGAAATAACTTTACCCTCACCCTTCTGGGGATTAGATCAAGCCGTTGTCGTTGAGACTATGCTTTCTGACCAACTAAGGAAAGTTGACACCAGGACTCTGTGGGGATAATAACATCTTTGTCCATGAACTTCCTGCTAGAGATACAACTACATCCACTTTAGAGCAATCAACTTCTGAATGCTTGCTGAGGAATAATAATCCAAACACAACTTCAGTTGGGTATACAATCCTCTGTACTCCTGTTGAGGGGAACGATCCTCGACGACTCCGCTTGTGAGAAAAAGTAGTTGTCAACATTCACTCTGCTAGGGGATAAACACACTGTTTCCTGACTAGCTGAGGAAAAAAACAACTGCCCCATACTCTGTGGCGAAATACCGTCTTTGAAGAAAGGTGAGCCAAATCACAACTCTGGCTGGGGGAAAACCTCTTATATCCTGCTGAAGGGGATGATCCTTAACGACTCCGCTTGGGGAATTACTTCTTTATACTCTGTTGAGGAAGACGATCCTTGATACTCTGATGGGGAAGAGTAATAAACTGCTGAGGACGATCAGACTTCAAAGTTGGGGAGAGCTCTACTGGGGAGGTACACCTGTCATCCTGCAAAACCAACAGAAAGGTTTACGTGCAAAAATGATTACTTTGATTATCATCATAGTGACTGTCGCCTAAGCAATTTCCACTGTTTTCCAACTTGTTTCATAAAGCTCAACATTTAGCATGTAATGTTTATCAAAAATATCAGACATTTTCACAAACAAAACAGGTAAAACAAAAACAAAAGCTCTTTGACTGAAATGCAAACTTTATTGAATGATCAGCCTGTAAATAGGCATTTACATTTGGAAGCAATTCCTGAAAATAGGTAATTGCGCAAAAAGCAAAAGAAAATACAAATGTCGGCAATGTGGGGAACAGACATCCACCATGACTCGACTCAGCTATAACCCATATGACTTGTTTATCTGCAGATACTTTGGCTTTTGAAGATGACTGACTGGACTGATTCCTTTCCTTCGAATTTTCCAAGTGTGAATAGCGATTACAGATCGAACGCGGATCATAGTCTTTGCTTTTAAATCCCTAACTTTTGCCTGGATCGCCCTTTTCGGGTTTTCAATCCACCAGGATACCCATTTTTGCCAAAGTTGCCTTTTCAGGTTTTCAACCTTGTGGGTTTATTCTTTTTCTTTTTATCCCTAATTTTTGCCCGAACCTTTTCTTTTTATGGTTCGCCAGGATGCCCCATTTTTTCCTGAACCTTCTTTTTATGTTCAGCGGGTATCTTTTATGCAAAGTATTTTTTGACTACATCCGCGTTCACAGGGGACGTAAAATCTTTGCCATCCATAGTTGAAAGTAATAAGGCTCCACCAGAGAAAACATGTCTTACTACATATGGCCCTTCATAATTTGGAGTCCACTTGCCCCTATGATCTGTTTGAGGAGGAGTGATCCTTTTCAGAACTAATTCACCAGTTTGAAAACACCGAGGACACACCTTCTGATCAAATGCTTTCTTCATCCTGCTCTGATACAACCGGCCATGCGCAATGGCTTTCAATCTATTTTCTTCAATGAGGTTCAGTTCATTCAGCTGGGAACGCACCCACTCAGCTTCATCAAGCTTCACATCTATCAGAATTCTCAAAGAAGGATTCTCAACTTCTAATGGCAGAACTGCTTCCATACCATATACTAGTGAGAAAGGAGTTGCCCCAGTTGATGTGCATACCGAAGTACGATAACTGTGCAAAGCGTAAGATCTCATGCCAGTCTTTGTATGTCACTACCATTGTCTGCACAATCTTCTTTATGTTCTTATTAGCCGCTTCAACAGCCCCATTCATCTTCGGACGATAGGGAGAAAAGTTGTGATGCTCAATCTTAAAGCTCTGGCATAGCTCCTTCATTATCTTATTGTTCAAATTTGAACCATTATCAGTAATGATTCTCTCTGGGACTCCATACCGGCAGATGATGTCCTTCTTAATAAATCGGGCTACCACTTGTCTGGTGACGTTGGCATACGATGCGGCTTCCACCCACTTCGTGAAATAATCAATAGCCACCGGGATAAAACGATGTCCATTCGAAGCAGTCGGCTCAATCTTCCCAATCATGTCAATGCCCCACATGGCAAAAGGCCAAGGTGACGACAAAACATTCAGAGGAGTAGGCGGTACGTGCACCTTGTCAACATAAATCTGGTATTTATGACATTTCCGGGTGTATTTAAAACAATCAGACTCCATAGTCATCCAATAATACCCCGCTCTCAACAATTTTCTTGCCATAGCATGCCCATTGGCATGAGTACCAAAGGAACCTTCGTGAACTTCTTCCATTAACAGGCCTGCCTCGTGTTCATCAACACAACGTAGCAAGACCATGTCAAAGTTTCTCTTGTACAACACATCGTCTTTGTTCAAAAAGAAGTTTCCTGATAACCTCCTCAATGTCTTTTTATCCTTGGAAGATGCCCCTGCTGGGTATTCCTGACTCTTCAAGAAGACTTTGATGTCATGATACCAAGGTTTGCCATCTGATACCCCTTCAACTGCAAATACAAAAGCGGGCCTGTCTAAGCGCATGATTCTGATTGAAGGAGTTTCGTTCCAACGATTCACTTGATACATTGATGACAACTTTGCCAACGCATCAGCCATCTGATTCTCAACCCTGGGAATGTGATGGAAGTCCACTCTGTCAAAGAAAGGTAACAACCTTCTGGCATAATTGTTATATGGAACAAGATTTGCTTGATGAGTCTCCCATTCACCTGTAATCTGATTAACCACCAATGCAGAATCACCATAAACATCGAGGTTCTTGATTCTCAAATCAATTGCTTCTTCTAACCCCATGATGCATGCTTCATACTCTGCCTCATTGTTGGTGCATATGAATGCTAACCGGGCAGTGAAGGGTATATGTGAACCCTGTGGAGTCGTAATGATTGCCCCGATTCCGTTACCATATGAATTAACAGCTCCGTCAAAAACCATCTTCCACTGAGATCCAATCTCAGGTCCTTCATCAGGCAAAGGTTCTTCAAAATCCTTCATCTTCAGATACATGATATGCTCATCCGGAAATTCAAACTTCATCGGTTGATAATCCTCAATTCGCTGTTCGGCAAGATATTCTGACAAAACACTTCCCTTAATGGCCTTTTGGGAAACATACTGAATATCGTATTCTGTCAAAACCATCTGCCAACGGGCTATTCTCCCAGAAAGTGCCTGCTTCTCAAACACATACTTGATCGGATCCATCTTCGAAATCAATAGGGTTGTGTGGTTTAACATATACTGCCTCAAACGCTTAGCGGCCCAAGCGAGTGCACAACATGTTTTCTCCAGCATCGAGTACCTTGACTCGCAATCAGTAAACTTTTTACTCAAGTAGTAGATGGCATGCTCTTTTCTACCTGACTCGTCTTGTTGATCGAGTACACAACCCATTGAATCCTCAAGAACCATGAGATACATAATCAAAGGTCTTCCTGGCACTGGTGGCATAAGGACCAGAGGTTCCTGCAAGTATTCTTTAATCTTTTCAAATGCCTTTTGACAATTTTCATTCCACCTGACTGCTTGATCTTTTCTTAACAACTTGAAGATTGGTTCACACGTGGATGTGAGATGCGAGATGAACCTAGCCATGTAGTTTAATCTCCCCAAGAAACCACGAACCTCTTTTTCTATTTTTGGCACAGGCATTTCTTGTATGGCTTTTACCTTTGCAGGATCAACCTCAATACCTTTTTCACTAACAATAAACCCCAGCAATTTTCCTGATCTCACTCCGAATGTGCACTTGTTAGGATTCAACCTCAGTATGAATTTTCTCAATCTCTCAAATAACTTCTGAAGATTCACCAGATGTTCTTCTTCCGTCTGTGACTTCGCAATCATGTCATCAACATAGACCTTAATCTCTTTGTGAATCATATCATGAAAGAGAGTCACCATCGCCCGCTGGTAAGTTGCCCCTGCATTTTTCAATCCAAAGGGCATCACTTTGTAGCAGAACGTTCCCCACGGTGTTATGAATGTTGTCTTCTCCATGTCCTCTGGGGCCATCTTGATTTGGTTATACCCAGAGAAGCCATCCATGAAGGAAAACACATAATACTGAGCAGTATTGTCAACTAACACGTCAATGTAAGGGAGCGGGAAATTGTCCTTTGGGCTTGCTCTGTTCAAATCCCTGTAATCAACACACATCCTGACCTTCCCATCCTTTTTAGGTACAGGCACGATATTAGCAACCCATGGAGGATAATTTGTCACGGCAAGAAAATCGGCATCTAGCTATTTCTGAACCTCTTCCTTGATTTTGACAGACATCTCCGGTTTAGTTCTTCTCAACTTTTGCTTGACCGGAGCACAACCTTCTTTAAGTGGTAGCCGGTGTACAATAATATCAGTATCAAGCCCATGCATGTCTTGGTAAGACCAGGCGAAGATGTCTACATACTCACGGAGCATTTCAATCAATCTTCTCTTGACGCTGTCTTCCAATGCACCCCCTATCCTTACTTCCTTTCTGACGTCCTCGGTTCCCAGATTCACAATCTCAATTTCCTCCTGATGAGGTAAGATGACTCTCTCCTCTTGCTTCAATAATCTGGCCAACTCTTCGGGCAGTTCACAATCTTCGTCAGTCTCTTCTTCAGCCTGATAGATTGGATTGTCAAAGTCATACCGGGCTATAGCTGAGTCATGATCGGTGTCATCTGAACAAAAAGACCTGCATGATTGATGAGGTATGTTTTATTATGTATGCAACAAAAGAAACACATTGCCATTTTGATGTGGGTTTTTAATGCATAAAAATAAAAATAGAAAGACAGAGATCAAAATATTTGAGTGTGAAAAGTCCTTTATTGATGATAAAAGAAAAACATGCAACAGTTAAAAGCCCTACAAATAAAATCACTACGTCTTGGGCAGAACGCGAGATTAACATAATAGGAAAACAAAGAAATTACTCGAAGCTTATCACTTGAATGACTTTCTCAGAAGACTAGTTGCACAGACTTTCTCCTGGGACGCAAGGATGGATCCAGCTATCCATGTCACAATCACTTTCCCCTTCTTCCTCAATGGCATTAATCCTGTCGAAGAAAACACCGGCACTAGTGAAACGGACTAGGCCATAGAATTTGGAAGGACCCCCGTCTCTCCTGGATGGCTTGTATCCCAATCCATAAGTATCCCTCTTCTCCTGAACTTCAACCACCTGGCCCCACCTCTGTGAGCTACCAGCTTCAACCATAGCTTTGGCGTCTTTAAACGAAGACATAGAAACTTCAGGCTAGTTTGCCACTGCAGGCTGCTCTATAGTCTCAGACTGGACAACCTCTTCAGAAACCTTCACCTTTTCAAACCCCTGACACAACGTCTCATGGATTTCACCATCCACTTCCACGTATTTGAAGGTTGACAGCTGACTAATCATTATATCTTCTTCTCCGCACACTGTCACTACGTGACCATCAACCATGTATTTCAACTTTTGATGCAAAGTGGAGGTTACAGCGCCTGCACCATGGATCCAAGGACGACCCAACAAACAGCTGTACGCTGGCTGAATATCCATTATATAAAATGGTGCATCAAAAACTTCCGGTCCAACCTTGGTCGGAAGCACAATCTCACCAAAGACAGATCTCTTCGAGCCATCAAAAGCTCGCACCACCAAGTCACTTGGTGTACAAATAAGTCCCCTGGTATCTAACTTCATTAACACTTTCTTTGGCAATACATTCAACGATGATCCAGTATCAACCAATACATGTGACATCAATGAACCATGACACTCAATCGAAATATGCAGAGCATGGTTATGATTCCTCCCAGCAGGAGTCAAATCAAGATCTGTAAAACCCAAGCCATTGCCCGCATTCACGTGCGCTACAACCCCTTCCAGCTGGTTAACAGAAATCTCTTGAGGAACGTAGGCTACATTCAAAACCTTCAGAAGAGCATTCCTGTGAGCATCAGAACACAATAGCAAAGACAGAATAGAGATCTTGGACGGGGTCTGGTGTAACTGGTCCATGATCTTGTAGTCACTTTTCCTGATGAGCCTCATAAACTCCTCAACATTTTCAGAAAAAGCATCATCAACCGGCTTTACTGTAGAATCAGTAATCATTGGAGTCAGAACAGAACCAGTCATCGCCTGTTTTCCCCTATCTTGCCTAGAAGTACTGGGTTGATCATTAACAGGAGTAAGCACTCTACCACTATAGCATCAGTCTCAACCTTAACTTCTGAACTAGAACTTACCGGTGAAGTATTCATTAATTCCTTCTTTTATCCATTGACAAACACCTCTGCACCATAATTCCACGGAATAGCCTTAGAGCTCTCGTACGGAATGGGTCCAGCCCTTGTAATGATGACTGGAGGTGGCCTTGCTGGACCTGAAATAGTAATCGTTTTGAACGGAATGGTGATAGTGGCAACCTTTTCACTGACAGTTTCTTCTTGCTGATTACCTCTATCAAACTGTAAACAGCCCTCATCAATCAGATTCTGAATACCCATCTTCAACGAATCACAACCATTAACCTTCGTCAAACAATCTGAGCAGTTCTCATCACAACCTGGATAGGTGCCCCCCTTCAATAACCTGTTTTTAACCACAGCTAACGGAGTCTTCAGCTCCTCAACATCCATGATCAAATTCAAAGCTTCACATTCCTCAATTAT
Source organism: Lathyrus tuberosus (assembly GCA_022829125.1). Taxonomy (NCBI): domain Eukaryota; kingdom Viridiplantae; phylum Streptophyta; class Magnoliopsida; order Fabales; family Fabaceae; genus Lathyrus; species Lathyrus tuberosus. The sequence goes on from JALAZF010000210.1 coordinate 9,833,067, forward strand.
CGCATTCACCCTCGGCCCATTGTGATCAGGCATAGGGTTTTGGATAACATTGGGCCCAACATTTGAGAAATTGATAGCCTTGGAGTCCACAAGGTCTTGTACCTTGTGATGAAATGCCCTACACTTCTCCACAGTGTGCCCCAGAGCACCAAAATAAAAATCGCAATATGCGTTAGCATCGTAGCCTCGTGGGAGTTCCCCTATTGGTGGAGCCAGGGTACGGAGCTCAATTAGACGCAACTGCAGCAAATGTTGCAACAACTGTGTATACGACATTTGGGGTTGATCAAAATGCCTCTCTGGATTCCTTTGTCTGTTCTGATACTGACCCTGCTGCCTGTTCTGATTAGCATTATTCCTCTGTTGCTGTGGTGGAGGTAACGTTGTCGGGATAGTTACCGATGCTACTTGTTGATTGTTGCCCTGACGCCGTTTCCCTTTTCCCCTGTGGGATGATACAGCGTTGGCCTCTCCTTTCTTCTTATAATTATCAAATGGCTTCTTTCCATGCCCGGCGGACGATCCGTCACCACTAGAAACTTTTCCCGCCTTAATTCCAACCTCTACCTTCTGTCCGATAGCAATCACATCTGCAAACCTGCCTAGGGAACAAGGCAATAGCTTCTCATAATAATGCTTAGGCAGTGTATCCATAAACATATCCACAACTCTTTTTCCAGCATTGGTGGCTGTACCCTAGCCGCCAATTCACGCCACCTTTGTGCGTATTCTTTGAAACTTTCATCATTTTTCTGGGACATGCTCAACAGCTGAGTTCTGTTGGGAGCCATGTCTGTGTTGTACTGGTAATGCTTGATAAAAGCTGCAGCTAGCTCTCTCCAAGTACGAACATCTCTACTTTCCAGTGCCATGTACCATTCCAAAGACGCGCCAGACAGGCTGTCTTGGAAAAAGTGCATCATTAGCTTTTCATCCTTAGCATGTGCAGCCATCTTCCAGGTATAAGCCTTTACATGAGTTCTCGGGCAGGTAGAACCATTATACTTCTCCAGTGTAGGAATCTGAATCTTGTGTGGAATGACAATATCAAGGACCAACCCTAGGTCATCCAAATCTATTCCCAGATCGTCCTGTTTCACAACCCCCTTCAATTGCGCCTAAATTAAACGGATTCTCTCATCACTGACCACAGGTAGGCCAGCGTCCAAGCTTCTGACTGAAAAAATATCATCCTATTGATCATCAATACGAGGGCCATGGATAGCTCGAACAGTGCTTCCCTCTCCAACCACTGAAGGAATACCACCCTGTCCGCCAGCACCAGTGATAGGAATGTTGATACCAGCATCACCTCTGCCCGGAGGAATAACACGATTAAGAAAACCACCGTGTAAGATACCATTTTCATCAACCTGCGACACCAAAGGCTGAACTAGAGTTCTGAACTCATTCTGACTTTGCACCACCCCTTGCATCATCTCCATAAATTGATCGATGCGAGCTTTCATAGTTGCCATGTCTGCCTGAACTTTGTCCATCACTCTTCTTTGATTAAGCCTGGTAGAATACCGATGATTTGGTTGATCAATTCTGACTAAGAAAAAGAGAGAGCATAAGAAAACCAAAGAAACCAAGATAACCTGCAATGCAAAAATGAGATGACTATGCAAATGCAAATGCAAACATGTATGAACATTATCAAGGCGATCTATCCCTTGATTTCAGTTTTAACAACAGAAGAGAACTGAATTCCTGATCATATAAATAGAATAAGCATCTGTTACAACACAAGTCTAAGTAAGCATAAACAAAGACCACGACCAACAAGCCTGGCGGTGATCCCGGATATACAAAGAAAACAACAGCAAGGAAACTAAAGCATATCATCAAGACTCAGCCGTGCTAGAATCCCCCATTCGTCATATTATTCTTGCACCAATTCTTCACTTCCTTGAGAAGCTTCTTGGTATTAGGATGCTTTGGTCTCTGAATCAACTCCTGAATCAAAAGATCCCTCCTGTGCAAGATCCATGTTAGATAACGGCTATGCAATTCCCAATCATCTTCTCCAGAAGCTCCACCTGAACTTGGACCTTCGCTCCTGGCTCTTTTCACTTCGGCTTGGATCTTCAGCTGTTCCATATCTGCCATGGTTTCCTTGAGTTTCCTCAACTGCTCTCCTCTCAAAGATCCCTGATAAAATCTCCTTATCCTTTTTCCGAAGCTCTGTCTTCAAACCTTCAATCTGCTCCAGATACTTGTCTTCTTTTAACCTGTTGGCAGTAATTGCTGTATTCCGATGGTCATGGAACTTGTGAATTCTGGACATAGCATAAGCTAACTCTTTCTTTTTGGATGAAAGGACCTTGCTAACACCTTTCAACGCTTGAGCCACTTTCTCTCTGGCTGTGGCTTCTTTAGCCAATTCTTTCTCCTTCACAGCCAAAAGTTCTGATTTCAACCTAGCAGCATGGATAGCTTCACCTCTTTCGTGCTTTAACTGACCAACCTCTCTGCCCAGCTCACGATTCTCCTCTTGGAGTTTCTCCTTCTCAGCCCATAACTTATCATACTTCTCTATATCAACAGTCGTGGGAGCCTTGATCATCAAAGGATACAAAGGTGGTTCCACCGGGAAAGGAAGAAGCTCCTCTTCTGCTCTTTTCTTAATCTACTCTTCATAGGAAGGAAAAGCCTGGTTATTACATTTCCCAAATGAAGTTTTTCCTTTCTTGGTCACCTGCTTCTAAGCATTCACAATCTTCCTTATCATCTCTTGATCTCCAGTACCATTGAAGAATAAAGACTCTCTGATATCTCGTTCTTCAGGTGGACCTCTCAAAGGATAACCAAACTGCCTGATAACAAGGGAAGGATTATAGTTAATTCCACTTCTTCTCCCTATCAAGGGTACATTAGGGAATTCTCCGCACTTGCAGATAATCTCCATCCCTAGCAAGTCATGGTTGAACCAAACAATGTTGTCAGCAGTCAAGCCCATTAACCTCTTTGACCACTTTAGAGAATCTCTCGTATCAACGAAAGCGCCAGCTTCGGGGAGATGACTCAGAAACCAAGTAGACAAGAGTGGTGCACAATAACTTACAGTTCTTCCACGCCTATTTTCATTCTTGTAGTGGACTGAGTGATACACATCACCTAGCAAGGTAGGTATGGGATTCTTTGAAATAAAGATTCTGACAGCATGCATATCCACCAAATCAGGAACATTGGGAAACAGGACAATCCCATAGATGCACATAGCCAGAATAGCCTGGAAAGCAGTCCAATTCTTCTCCTTAACACATATACAAGCTTGATCAAACAAGAACTTCAATAAGAAACCCTTAGCTCCTTGTTTCTCCACAATATTACTGCTCAGAACGGATTCACCAATATGAAGAGCAATGGCCATTTCTTTTATCCTAGGGCGTTCTTCAGAAAAGAATACTATGTCATGCCTGATGGGGATTCCCAAAATAAATGAGAACTCCTCCAGCGTTGGAGCCAAGATATAGTCTGAGAAAGTGAAGCAACGCAAAGCCGGATCATAGAACTGAAGAAGTGTATGAATGACATCCTTCTCATACTTGGAGATACTGTAGACAAACTTCAGAAGTCTCCCATACTCTCCACTAAACTCTGTACGAACTCTGGGACCAGCAATACTAATCAACTTGTGAATCAACGTCAAGGTCGGGTCTGGGAACGAATAAGCAACAATCTTCTTTCTCTGGACATCCATGCTAAGGCAACCTCAGAAAACCGGAATCAAGAGTAAGATGCAAGCCCTGAAAAATGTCAAACATGTTAGAATGCAAGAAAAATGATATGCACAAGCAAGCATGGGATCAAGGCATCATCGCTGGATGTGCTGTGCTGTTAAATGAACGAGAACCACAACCCAAAAAACCAGAATTCTAGAATACCGAACCACTGAGATAACCAGAAACCCAGATAATCAAACACTGATGAGAAATCCAGAAAACCGGGTAGGTTGAAGGTTTCAGTTTCCTGCAATCCTACAAACACCCATCCCATCTCACATGAGGGTTCTAAAAAGGCGAGGATCCTCAATATCCCGGGCTCTCAGGTCGAGAAATGATTATACGTTCACCATTTCTGGTTTGGCATCATCATCAATCGAGGAGGCCTCAACTGATTCCCCTCAAAAATAAGGTCATCCTATGCGAGTCCCTCAATATTGGGTCCTCGGATCGACAAGTGTAATGGCTTTGCCATTTCTGGCCTGCCATTATCACAGGTCAGGAGGAGAGGCGCAACTGAGGTATCGGAGAAGTGATCACCAGAGTTGACAGCTCTCTAGATCAACACCCTAACATGCGCAAGACACACACGTCAGAATGCGTCCCAAGATAGCCTCGTCTGGTTGTGAATTTCGTGAACACACAAATGCCCCAAGCTGGCACGTAGGTCCCACTACTTTCCACTCTAGTCCTAAGGTGTACTCAAGCCTGGGTATTAGGCTTATCTCTCAGAACAACTCAACCTGCCAAACAGAAACCAGCCAGCACAGTACAGTAATATCCAGCATGACAGTAATAAAATGAAATGCAATGCAGTAAAAGCTGTAAAACAGTAATATATAACATAATAAAGCACAACAAATAAACACCCAACGAAAAAAAGCAAACAAGCGCTAGGATCGACTCGCTAATGGGGATGGACCAACAAGAGGTCAACCGGAGTCCCCAGAAGAGTCGCCAGCTATCGCTCCCGAAAGATTCGCATCCAATGGTACAAACACGAGAGTGGCACAGAAAACACAGAGTCGCCAGCAATGTGTATTTATCCCGAGAGAGGGAAAGGAAACACTGCATAAACCTGAAGAGAAAGGGGGAAATACGTAGTCATCGCAACCATAGTCCGGGTTCGGGAGTCGGTTATGCGAGGGGAAGGTGTTAGCACCCCACGCATCCATCGTACTTGATGGGATCCACGCTTGTTGTCTAAACGGAGGGTGAGCTGTCCTACTATCTATGGCTGAACAGAAAGAAAACAGGGATGGGGTGACTAAGATGGACTCGGTAGGACATATTCGATGCCCTAGGCCTACGTACTCCCTCAGTGCAATGGGAAAGTCAGAGTCAACGTAGTTCGGACGGGAACTGTGGGGGAAGGTTGCTCGCCAAGACAATCGCTGTCTTGTGCCTACATATCCTCAATTGGACGAGAGAGAGGAATCAGAGCTAATGTAGTTCGTGGGTACGACCACGGATGGGTAAGTGTTTTTTACGTGAACGACGAGCTCTTTTCTGAAAATGAAGTTTGAAACCCAACAATCCCAAAGGATAAAAAGATTTGAATTTGTTTTTGTGTTTTTTATACAGAAGTGTTTTTTAGTTTGTTCATAACTTGCATTGCACCAAAGTCTAGGGCACAGGGATGAGTACTTAACGGATCGTCCCAAGACAGGACGCCCGCTAAGCACTCTAGAAAGATGAGAGGAAGCCCCTCATTTCTCATTCCCCACGCTTAAGGCTCGTGCGCAATACACTTTATCTTTATTAAGTGTTTTCAAGAAGTTTTGAGATGAGAAGAGAGAAGACGCAAAGGAAACTCTAAAGGGAAACTAAGAGTCCTAATGTTATCATGCATGGGTAACCTATGGTTAGTGAGGCTTAGGAGAGACGACTACCTAAACCCTAATGCTAATCCTACTCCAAGCTTAATCAAAAATTAAGTTGGACTAGGTAGCTCTAAAGGGAGAGAATTCAAAACTTAATCAAGTCTTGAGATTCATGGGGTGAGAAAGAGTGAAAGAGAAGAAATGAGAAAGAGAAGGAGAAGATGAGATACAATAAGTGGAAGCAAGCACATCACATCATAAATGTCCAACTCAAATCAATTAAAAATGTTTCAAAGATCCATGCAAAGCAATTCAAGTAAGCATGCCAAGGCAATCATGAAAGAATGCAAGCATACTTGTATGAAATGCACAATCAAGCATACATGGACTTCATATCAAAATGAAATGAGAAAGATAAGATGAAGATGAGTGCAAGTCATAACCAAAATCATATTATCATCAACAATTCTCATGTGCAAAAGTGATTCATATCATGAAGCATTATGATCCAAAGAAGTCCATAAAAGGAAAGGTAATGATATTCATCATACAATTCAAACCAAATGCATTCAACTATGCTCAAGTGAAATGAAAACCAAGTAAGGAACTCAATAGGAAGTAGCACATGCATCAATATCATTTTAAAACCAAACTCAAGTCATACAAGTCCAAACATCAAGCAACACCTTCAAGACATGCACCAAAGTAATCCACAAATGGAAACTCAAAGTTCAAACACTTAGCACATGCCAAACATGATCCACAAATTGCAAAATTAAGTCTCAAAGGACCTCAACCAGGGGTAGACATCACACCAAAAGCTCATGCAAAGAATCACAAAGGAACTCAATCAGTTAGGCATGGCAAATCAACTTGTGTAAAGAGGTGTCAAGATATAGTCATGCATAAGTCATTTAAGCACAAATAAGAAAACATATATCAAATGGCATTAAAAAATTATGAAATTAAAACTCAAATGACCTAAGCCAGAATTCAATCACATGTTAAAAGATCTCACAAAAATTCACAAGTTAAGAAACTCAAACAATTAAGAAAAGATCAAGTAAGAAACATGATTCAATATGAAAAAGAGGGGGACAAAAATGCAATATGAAATGATTTTAAAAATATGAGAAAAATGTTTTTATGCACTTCAATGTGTTGATGAAATAATACAAAAAGAATGGACTCAAAATGCTTTGTAGATGATGAGAAATAAAATCTACAATGCAAAGTGTGCAGAATTGAAACAAATCAAAAAGAAATTAAAGCAACAATTAGTTCAGATACCAAAAATAAAATAAAAATGGAAAATAAAATTTGGAAAAATTTTATAAAAACCTAAACATGCTTCATTAATTTTTTTATAATTTTTGGATGCATTAAAATATTTTTAAAAATTAAAAATGAAATGCAATAATTAATGAAAATAAAAAGAAATAAAAACAAGCAGGGGGTGCAAACAGCAACCAATTCACGTTGGGAATGATAAATGGGCTTAAATGGGGGGTGCAAAAAGCAAACAGAGGCCAAGCCCAAACCAAAGCGCAAACAAACAAAAAAAATAAAGAAAACAGTCAACCATCTGGACCATTGGATCAATCATGCGCTCCTCATTCAGTCAATCAAAATAATAAGTAATCATGATTTGTGGCTCAGATTAAAAGTACACAATAAAAGAGGTACACACGCGCGCACCACATCATTCAGAAAATAAAAAGCAAACACGTGAAAGGCACATGATAACTTTAATGCGTTGGCAACCATACAACCATCAGATTAATCACACGCATCAAGTTAAGTCAACAAATCAACAATCATACGTGATGAGCGGTTAAGATCAAACGTACATGATAACAAAACATGGAATGGCACATACGTAATTAATAAAATAAAACAGATTTTAAAACGACGTGGCAATGCATGGACCATTGGATCAATGCAATGAATGGTGGGATTGCATCTTCCACCTCTAAAATCTTCGCCGGACTGAAAACAAAACCAGACGCCGGAGCTAGGGCTTCGGTCGTCTTCTCCGGTGGACATCAACCTACACTTCTCCAAAAATCAAAAACTCTACCACATTTCAACTCAGATTTTCACCAGGAACAAGAATATGCAACTCAAATTAGCATACAGTCATCATACGAGGCAAATCGAAGAAAGAAAGTTTGAGATTCAAAATTTCAAATCCACATTATGCACGTGTTACACGTCCAAAACCAATTCTAAACACATCAGCATGCTCAGCAACAATCATAGATCATTATGCACATCAAAAAATTAAGTTCTAAGAGCATGAAATCACCACTAACCTGAGATCTTGAAGAGCTCAAAATACTCCTAGAAAACCGTCTGTAAGCTCTAGATCACACCTTAGAAGTCTCTAATTGCAAAATAAATGCAATTAGAGCTTGAATCTGACCTAGATCTTGAGTTTTGAAGAAGAGGTTTCCAAATTCGAACCCTATGATATCCTTGCTATGAGCTCAAACCAATAGTTGCTTCTTGTTCTATGAACTTCAAGGATCAAGAATATGAAAGAATTTCTCAAAAAGCTCTTAAGATGAGAGAGAATCGAAGAGGAGAAAATTTGAGCAAAAATGTGAAATCTGAGAAAATGAGGATGCATGACCTAGCTGTGAAGGCATGAGTTAGCTTATATACATTCCATTAGTCCACTGATCATGATTAGCAATTGGTTAATCCCTTGGTTAATGGGTTTTGGAGTGTTTTGCAAAAATGCAATTAGTGATACCACCACTAATCCACACGTGCATTGGTCACCAAGTAAGCATGATTCACCTCCATTTTACTTACTGATCACATCTGAATTGAAATTGGGCCTTGAATGTCTTAGTTTGCAAGTTTCAATCCATCTTGCCAAATTGTATAATGTGAAATAAGTGGTGAATATGGCGTGGAATGACTTGATTCAAAGGCCAAAAATAATCCTCATGAGGTGTACTTTGATGTTGTAATGTGACATGAACCAATAGAACCAATTACAAGTCAATTTGTGCCAAAATGCAAAAGGTGGAAAAAGTGGTACATGGAAAACCTCAAAATGCACCTTGCATTGTTTTGACCATAACTAGAGTTCCAAAAATGATATGGAGATGTTCTAGTACTTTTTGGAAATGGGAGAGAAAGATCTTCAACTTTCATGTTGGAGGAAAATTCATTTGAAGCTTCCTTGATGATGAAAAGTCAAGTTGAATGTAGTGGAAAAACTGTCAAAAATGGAAAGTTCTCATTATAGGTCATTTTCCAAATTTAGTAACTTTTGCACAAACTCTTGATTCTTGATGAATGATATGAAACTTGACCCTTTAAAACCATATGAGGATGTGAGACCTTGAAAACCATGAAAAGAACCTCAAAATTCCACAGTTGACTTTCTCTCTTACAGTTGACTTTTCTTGGTTCACAAGCAACTGATCCACTGAACATTCTTCACCATAAATCATCAACCAAACCCTCATCTGTGGATACATGCAAGCATAAAGACCTCATGACACCATGCTTGAACACACAAAGCCCTCCAATAAGTCCTTTTGATTCATAAACCCTAATTGGTCCCTCTGGTTAGGAGGGAAAGATTCACTTGAAATCCCTTGCCATTCTTGATCTTATGAAGGTATGATGAACTCCTCAAACCACCTTGAAGCTTGAGACTTGAGAATATGGACCAAGTACCTTGATCCCATGCTAAGAACCAATGCTATGTACAAATGTTAATGCAAGAAATGCAAAGAAACATAAGCCAGTTAGCTAAAAACAACAAGGCAAATTTTGGGGTGTTACAGATACGCATCTGCGAGTAAGGTCGGTACCCGGGTTTCCAATCAGAAAAATCTTAATGGCATTGATATCTACGAAGTTATCAATGTTGGGAAACAAAAATAACCCGTAGGTGAGCAAAACAAATATGCTCTCGAAAGCGGCCACATTCCCTATACTAACAAAGTACAGAGCTTTCTTTGTCAAGAACTGGGCGGGCAAACCCTGGATTCCACCCTTAGTGGTCATGTGAGTCCTGACTTCTGACTCGTCCAAATAACTTGCTCTTGCAATGGTTTGATCCTTTAGAATTTCTTCCAGTCCAGAAAATGGGGCTTGATCAGTAATGTATAGATCAGTCAGGTGAGAGTATTCCTCCAGTGTTGGTACTAGTTGATAATCTAGGAATGTGAAACAGTGATAGATCGGATCGTAGAACTGGATTAATGTGGATAGGATTCCTTCAATTACATGAACCCTTAATAGAGACAGTAGTCCTCCATACTTGCCTCTGAAAGTCTCAGGGTTGGTTATCATCCTAGCCAATCCTCTTAAATCCTCTAATTTTGGAACCTTGAAGGTATACTTGTGAGTTTTCCTCCTACCGAAATCCATTAGCGCAATCTTTTTATCTGACATTTGCAATCATTGTCTTAGTTTAATTTGAAAAAGAGAGACTAGAAGAGAAGAGATTTTTTTTGTTTTAATGTTTTTTAGATGAATGTATAAATGCAGCACATAAAAACATAGAAAAAACATGGGGTCAAAGGGTCGGTGTCATGAAGTCAAGACTCTACCCCCCACCCCCCCCCCCCAAAGGTTCATACTGGTGATTTTTTGTACCTGTCTGCAAAATAATTGACCCCTCTTGGGATAACAACAGCAAGCGGATCGCCAGCGAGCTGATGTATCCTAGAGTGATCTCAAATGAGGGTAGTATCGCATGATAACTATTTCTGATAGCTTCCGCACTACAAAATGGTTTAAGTCTACTAAAAACCTCAGCTTCTCAAATAACCCAGTCGACCACACTACTTTCAACAATTGAAATCGTATAGGCAATGTATCTGCAAAGGGAGTCTCCACTGAGTTTGATGGTCGATAGGGGACTCTTAACTGGGATTCACTCCCTACAAGATTACCTGTATTGCCATCACCTATCTTAGGTGTATACTCAATCTTTCCACATGCGGCATCACACGCATTCCCATTAGCAGAAAAATAAACACAGATATCAATTAGGAAAAGCAGTATATATATTTGTCTTAATCATCCTAGACCTCTAGTCTTATGATCCTATACAGACAATGACTCCCCAGCAGAGTCGCCATTTCTGTGATACTTTGAGAACTTAAGGTTTTCTACCTAAGAGATGGGAAGAGAACAAGATCTCGGAGTCCCCAGTGAAGTCGCCATTTTTCTGTAGCGCGAATTTTTGCGTGGTTGCGAAGCACTATGGCTTTAAGGTACTACAGTTCGATTCATTTTTTATCCTATTGAAGCTGATGAAGGAAGGGAAATATATGTCTCTAATTAACCCTGATTGCAAACTGAGTTTAAACAGATGATTGTTGGTTTACAGATGCTATTAAGATTGTGGGTCTCTCTTAGGTTATTTTGTTAAGAAAATAGTATTTAGGCTATTGATAAGATGTTAGATCTGATGCTTTTCGATTGATGTATGAAGGTATGGGATTTTGGGTTTTTGATTAGTATGCTCGCTAAGATTTTGCAATCTTATGCCTACGTATTCCCGAAATAGGGAAATCAGAGCGATCGTAGTTCCTCCTATTCTATGGGAGGAAAAAGGTTGTTTTTGGTGTCTTGTTCAAAGCCCAAGACGTGAAGCTAAAGAGGTTTGTATCTTGTTCAAAGCCCAAGATGTGAAGTTGAAGGGTCTATTTGTATCTTGTTCAAAGCCCAAGATGTGAAGCTGAAGGGTCTTTGCTGAGAGAGAGTTTGCCATCTCTAAAGAGGAGTTGTTGATGTTTGTATGTTGTGAGCAAGGCACAACTTTGATGCTAAAAGGTTGATTGACTCAACCGGAATTTTCTTTATACAAAGCCTAAGAGGAGGCTAGAAGTTGACTTTTCCGGGGAAAATGTTCTTTTTGTCTTGTACAAAGCCCAAGATTGAGGCTAAAAGGGTTAGACTCAACAAAAGAGTCTGTCATACTCAACAAGAGAGTAATTTGGTGTCTCGTATGAAGCCCGAGACGGAGGTAAAAGGGGAAGATGGACTCAACAAGAGAGTCTGAAAGCTAATTAGCCCAACAAGAGAACCTTTTATACTCAACAAGAGAGTGTTTATATGTGTCTTGTACGAAGCCCAAGACAGAGGCTAAAGGGGTCGACTCAACAAGAGAGTCTTTATATGTGTCTTGTATGAAGCCCAAGACGGAGGCTAAAAAGGGATTGACTCAACAAGAGAGTCTTTTATACTCAACAAAAGAGTGATTTTTATGTGTCTTGTACAATGCCCAAGACGGAGGCTAAAAGTGGTTGACTCAACAAAAGAGTCTGAAAAGGTGAGCTCTGCTGGGGAGGAATCATTTGTACAAAGCCCAAGATGAGGCTAAACTTACTGCTGAGGATTATTGAGATCCCTAAGCAGATCCAAGTGCGGGGCACTCTTATCAGAGAGACCGGGGTTTCTTCCTAGGTTTGAAAGGAACTTGAGAATTTCTTTGAGAATCAAGGGGTTTAGACTGTCCAAGTCTAGAGTTTTATCTTTTGTATAATGCCCAAGAGGAGGCACGGGCATTAAGGGATGAGTATCAACCTTAAAATGGTTGGAGGTTCGACACGGGAAAGACTGCTCTAGCAAAGAATGAATAAGTTTTGTCTTATACCTTTAAGAGGTCATCAGGGTCCTTGTATGAAGCCCAAGAAAAGGCATGAGAACTTCTAAGAAGCCGAAGGGTCCTTGTACAATGCTCAAGAGGAGGCGGGGATGCTTTTAGGAAGTCTGTGGGTCCCCAAACCCCGAGAAGTTCAAGACATGCTATTCACCGAGAATAGATCAAGCGAGGAAAGTTCGAGAATTTGGAAGAAACTCAAGAGATTCCATTCACGGAGAAAAGATCATCTCTGGGGAGTTAGAGTTTCTTTGACAATTTCTAAGGGTGACAGTCTGAGAAAGGGTTCACTGAGAATGCTGCCTTTCACGTCTCCATATTGTTTAACCCCAAGAGGAGGGAAGAATGTATCTAGAAATCCTACGGGGGATCTAGTTTTGTTTGTATTTAAGAGTGACCAGCGAGGCTTTACCTAGTACTAGACATAGTTGTCGGGGAAAACTCTAAATAACTATACTAGTATTACACAGTTGATATATGACGAGTATATAAAAGGATGTGAAAGAAGACTTACAGTGAAGCAGCCCCACAATACAGTTATATACATATGAAAGCGGTAAATGAAAGCGGATAAACACTTACCCATTGTAGAGCTTCCATGTTGTGCGGTTAGTTGTTCAACAAAGAAAGTTTTGATAACAACATATGTTTGAATTCAAAATCAAAGGAGAAAGCGCTTTGAAAAGATTGTTGGGGCTTACAGCTCAAGGAGAGGCCCAAGTTTTAACGATGATCGCACCGTTGTTTTGAAAACTGTACAGAGGGACTTATACAATATGTGAGGCCCAAAAAGTTTTTATGTACAGGGGGATGGGGCTTACAGCTCAAAGAGAGACCCAATGATTCACTTTGAAAAGGAGACGATCGCGCCGTGGTTTTTGAAAACATCGTGGGCCTTATACAATGACTGAGGCCCAAGGTTTTTGGTTTTCAAAAGGGATTGGGTCTTACACTCTATTAGAGGCCCAAAGATCTTTGAAAATGAATAAAGGTGGGTCTTATAGCTCAAAGAGAAGCCCAGTGATTATTTGGAAAAGGCGACGATCGCGCCGTGGGTTTTGAAAACACCGTGGGTCTTATACAATGACTGAGGCCCAACTATTTTGGTTTCAAATAAATATTGGGTCTTACACTCTATTAGAGGCCCATGAGTGTTTGAAAAAGATTTTTTTTAGGGTAATAAACCCATAAAACCCTAATTTCATCATTTTAAAGTAATTTATTCAAGGAAAATTAATAAAATGATAAAAATACCAAATAAGTGCTAATAAACAACTTATGATTTATGGTTAAGGTTTGAAAAATGAGGGATTAATCATAAGATGAATTAAAGCTCATTTGGTTTTGATTTCCAAGATGAATATTCACTTTAAAAATGTTTAAAAACAATAAAAAATGAATTTATTCATAAAAATACCAACTATATTAAATAAATAATATAACTTTGATTTTTTTGTGGAATAAAATATTTCAACATTTTTGTGATTTTTTGCAAAAAGAACCAATAAAAAATAATTAAAATTGAGAGAGTTATTAATTTTTCAAATCATTAAAAATAATATGAAAAATAATAAAAAAGTGGAAAAGGCATTAAAAAGAGGGTCTGGGGCGAGGGGGATTCGAACCCCAGACCTCTTGTGTGCAGTACGCGCCTCCTACCACTGGGGTGGTGATACATCCGTGTATTGAAACACAACCACAAATATACAAGGCTTGCCTTGTTTTTGGCATGGCCCAAGGCAAGGCAAGGCAAGATTTTGGTTATAAACGTGAAGGCCATAACTTTCTCACTTCTCCATGGATTGGGACAAAATTTAGGTCTATCCTGCCTAGAATTTCACAAGTAATCCAATGGTGGCGGTGTTTTTTTTTTCAGATCATGCTCCTATTGAAAAACCCGATAGTGGTTTTGAAATAGGCCATGATTTGCATTTTCTGTGTTATCTCTTGTTACAGGCATGAATTACATGATGAATTGGTTCAAACACAACACATATAACATGTATAAGATGTGCATGCTCAGTGGACATCAAAGGAAAGCATGATTCAAAGAATTCAAGTTTTGATGCTTAACTCTTTTTGGAGCTTTTGTGCAATCTGCCAATTGCTTTGTTCTAGAAATTATTTGATGCTTTGGACACCCTCAAATGATCTCTTAGAAGCTTTTAGGATGGTTGGAATCAGCTGGAAACCTCTGGAGCAAGTTTGAGCTCTTTCTTGCAAAATGGGCAAAAGTGGCCAAAATAGCAACTCTCTCAAATGGTGTTCCAGATGTGGGGAACCATTTGGGATAGTTCAAGGATGATATTTGGAGTGCGTTTGAGGCTTTATCTGTTTTGGAAAGTGACTGATTCAAGACATGGCTTGAAAAATGCATAAATGTCCTATTTTAAGGTTTTGAGAGGTGACTTTGTGATTTTGGTGTTACAGGTCACTTGTGAGAGTTTAGTCAGCTTACATATGACATATTGGATGTGTTTGGATCATGAGTTGTGGTGGAATTGCTCTCTAACTCAAAAAATCAGAGTTACCTTGCTAAGAAGGCATTTTTGCCTAGAGAAAGAGATTTTGAGGAAAGCAAGTGTTGTAGTGCTTTGGTGTACTTAAACTGAGCACAAATGAGCCCTATTTATAGTAGAGCAAGTTTATTTTGGCTGCAATAGTGAATGGCAACTGCTGCAGAGGTTTGGCCAATGTTGAGCAATGAGAATCCAAGTCTCCTCTAGCCATTGACTAGAGGTTAGAGCACAGGCTGCCGGTTCCCTAGTTCTTGGATAAGTCTTGACTGAATTCAGTTGGAAAGGGCTCGGTCCAAGCCACCTTGGTGCATCCATTAAATGCTCGAAACCAAAATTGGAACTTGTCCCTCTTTTAGGCATTTCTAGGTTTGGCATGCTACTTTTGGTTCCAAAGACTTGGGAGGCTGATGGATCAGTGTTTGTCCCTCCTTGGTCTCCCCTTGAGGTGTTCAGATGGATAGATTTGCTTGTCCTTTGCAAAATTTATGCAAATCGAGCAAAATGCCCAAATCTGCTTTGCCATGACAGTTTGCAGCAAGGCATATTGGCATGGTCATATCTCATGGCTCAGATTGAGTTTGGTGAAGTTCTTGGTCATTTTGGAAATCCCTCATATGATACAACATATGTGTGATCATATTTTGTCTTGACACTTTTTGGATCCAAGTGAAAAATGCCCCTACATTTTGGAAAAAGTGAAACAGATTCTCACTTAGTGAAAATTTCACTAAGTGTTGGAAAAAAATGACATTTTCACTTTTCTTGATTTTGATCATTCCACAACTTAAAATCCATGAGGAATTGGAATGAGTGGTAGTTGAAGCTTTTGTAGAGGGCCATGAGAGCTACAAATCCAGTTTTGAATGGGGAAAAATGGCCTTGTGGTTTAGGAGATATGATCCTCCAAAGTTGGTACCCTAGCCACTTTGTTCCATAACTTAGAAAATTTCTAAGTTTTTATGGTTACCCCTTTTACAAGTTATCCCACTTTCTTTGATTTTTCTTGATGAATGATGATTCCAATCACACATTAACTTCATTTTGGGGTCAAAGAACCATATTTGTGAAAAATCTCAAAAAGTCAAAGTTTGACTTTTATGCACAGTTGACTTTTTAACAGATGAATTCTAAACTATGTGATCCTTTGTGAAATCAAGTCCTTGACCTAAATAAAACTTGATGGATATGTTCCATGGGTGTTATAGGGTGTATTGAATCATGTCCCAAGGTTTGGGAGCATGCCTGGGTCAAAAGTCAAAGGCACAGTTGACTTTTCCCGCGAAACCCTAATTGTGGTTCTGATGAACTTTAAACTTGTTGATCAAGCTTCTTGGATTAATCCATTGTTGCAAATGGATCAATGTAGTGTATTAGAGACCCTCAAATCCCCTCTTGAAGTCTTGGCCCATGTTTTGTCCCAAAAGTCAATTTAGGGGTGAATTAGGTCAATAAACCCTAATTCCTGATTTTTATTGTATTCATCCCTTGAGGCAAAATTGCCTTGATGATTGGGTTCATGACGTCCCTTGGAGCATCTTAGGTTGTGCTTTGAAGCATTGGATCATGCCCAGAGGAAAATTTCCATCTGGAGGCCCTGGTCGACCAAAACCCTAATTTGGTGACACTGGCGATCATGAGGCTTGATCCACTTAGAATGCTGCAACCATGTGCTTGATTCTTGATGTGGGAGTCCTCTTGACCCTTT
Source organism: Lathyrus tuberosus (assembly GCA_022829125.1). Classification (NCBI taxonomy): domain Eukaryota; kingdom Viridiplantae; phylum Streptophyta; class Magnoliopsida; order Fabales; family Fabaceae; genus Lathyrus; species Lathyrus tuberosus. Next base: position 9,849,482 of record JALAZF010000210.1, read on the forward strand.
GTGGGTGTTTTAAAGGTTAGACAAGTTGAAGATCATGTCATTCCTTGATTGATCCTTTGTCTAAGAGCTCTAAGAGGGCTGGAAACCCTAAGTTTGATTATAGTGGATGCTCACCCATCTTTGGGGAGACTAATGAGGTATGATGGTTCATCCATATTGTGATGATGACTTTCACAATGATGGGAAATCTTAGTGGTCAAAATTTGGGGTATGACACCTATCAATAAAATTTGAGCCCTAGTGCTTTTGTTTGCAATTCTCATTTGTTTTAGCTTTACATAATGACATTTTTAACATGATCAACGATTCTTGAAATAAAACAAAAATGAATTTACTTGTCAAAAATTTTCTGCTTTTAAAATAAAGATGGCAATTCTTTTGACTGTTGAACATCGAAAGAACATCGATCGCTTCTCCGAAGGTGGTTGAACCTCAAAGTGCAGAATCAAAGTACTCCTTCTAAACTAGTGCACCTGAATGAAGGATCAACTATTTTAGATGTGATTTTCCCATCTGATATCCCTGGCATAGTACGTATCTCTTAAGACCAATTGAACAACTCTTTCTCCCCATGGGGACCGTCTCTCCAAAGCAAGGCAGATTTGCTATCTTGGAACATTGATACTTTTTGTCCCCCGTCGTGGCCGAGTATCCAGTCGTGTTCATCTATTAGTCTGTATGCCGCGTTAGTTTTGTTAGCATAAACATACATACATCATGCATTATTTATTAACATTCATATTCATATTACATCACTATCACTCTAGTCGATCTTGTTCCCAAGTGATAAAAGTCTTCTCAATCGAGTTGTCAGTCCTTTCCTTGCCAGGAAATCTATTGTCTAAACAATTTCTCCCTCAGTTTATTTCTGGATTGGAGACGCGGTCCTCGACCACTTTGATAACTTGAACCTCTGAAAGGCAAGAAGACATTCAACAAATGTCAGTCTTCACCCTTAAAGATGATGATTCTTGCTTACCCGGATTAAGGAAAACCCCTGGAGGAAGCCTTTTAACTGAAGATTCTCGGTAATACAACAGTTTCTCTCTAAAATTTTGCTATCAAATAAGGTCATCAGCACCTCCCAATTGGATTACATCACATGGCATTTCTCCGAGAAGATCTCGAAGAAAAGTATGATGTAATACCCCCAAGCAGAAAGCAGTCTTTCAGGAGACTCGTTTTCCCCAGTAGCGTCAACAAATGGCATCTCCAACAGAGCAGTTTGCACACCTCTACAGCTCTGACGAATGGGTGTCCCCAGCTAGTCTGACCTCAAATTTTTTCCCCATCAAATGGCATCTCCCCAGTATAGCTCGGTGAGAAGTTTGATGAAAACTGCTACACATAGCATCCTGTGTCAAGGAAGGAACTTGACAAGAAGAAACTGAGACCAGTTCCTTAGTTTAAGACCAGGATCGAGGGGAAGTTTATATCAGAAACTGAGATCAGTTCCTTGGATGAATACCAGGATAGAGGGGAGGTTTATTTCAAAAGAAAACCGAGACCAGTTCCTTGGCTGAAGACCAGGATCGAGGGGAAGTTTATTTCAGAAACTGAGACCAATTCTGTGGCTGAAGACCAGGATCGAGGGGAAGTTTCACCCTTTTCTGAGTATCATTGCTTAGTAAAAGAAGATGGATGAGCGAATTTCCATTCATAACCACCATCAAAATTTTGGGTATTTCGATATTTAATCCTCTTGCACCCCGAATGCCCGAATACCTTCGCCATTCACACCTTCGGTCCAAGAAAATTAAATAGGGGCATCTGTCATACCCCAAATTTTGACCACCAAGATTTCCCATCATTTTGAAAATTGTTACCACAATATGGATGTACCTTCATGCCTCATCAATCTCCTCAAAAATAGTTGAGCTTTCACTACAACCAAGAATTAGGGTTTGAGCCCTCTCAGAGCCCTTAGACAAAGGATCAATCAAGGAATGACATGATCTTCAACTTACCTAACCTCTTAAAACATCCACAAAGGATCAAGGGAAATCCCACATCAAGAATCAAGCACAAATTTGTGACATTTCAAGTGTTTTGAGCCTCGAAACACCCGATGTCGCCGAATTAGGGTTTTGGACGACCGGGACCTCCTGAGTGAAATTTTCACAAGAGGATGAGCCAAGACTTCAACATATGACTCAATATTCTCAAAATAACTCTAGGTATCCATTTACAAAGATGAATGACCCTCAGAGGATGCATTCCTCAAAAGTCGGGAATTAGGGTTTAACGCGCCGAACCGCTCCGGAGCCAAAAGTCAAAACATGACTTTTTTGGCAAAAATGACCCTTATGATTCATATTTTCATAAAATGTGACTTATAATGTCATTTGAACAAGAATTGGTCAAGAAATCATGATAACTTGTAAAAGGGGTAACCTTGAAAAATTGAAAATTTTTCTAAGTTATTAAGTTTGAATGATTTTGGTACCAACTTCCAAGGATCATAACTTGTGATCTAAAGCCTGATTTGTAGGTCTTTCTACACTCTACAAAAGCTTCAACTACCTTAAACTCCAATACTTCATGGGTTTTAAGTTAAGGAGTGATCAAAATGACAAAAATGAAGAAAATTACACTTTTTCAACACTTAGTTAAAATCTGCGTAAGTTATCAGCTTTGAACACCAATGTTCAAGAGGATTTTTCAATAGGATCCAAATAGTTTCAAGACAAACTATGATCACACATAGATTATATCGTATGAGGGCTCTTTCAAAAGTACAAGAGCCTCCCATAACTCAATCTGAGCAGGGAGATATGATCCCCTCAAAATCACCATTTCCAACTGTCTTGTACAAGGAAGAATTTGGTATTTTGCTCGATTTGGCAAATTTGGATAACTCCAAGCCTTGTCATCTATTTGGACACGTCAGAGGATGAAATCAAAGGGGAATGATCTGATCCCCAAGCCTCCCAAGTCCAAGAATCTACATATAGCCATAACAAACCTAAAAAGGCTAAAAAGTGCCAAGACTCCAATTTTGTTTCAATGCATTCAATGGATGCATCAAGGTGGCATGAACTGAGGCAAACTTAACTAAATGAGTTAAGCATTATCTCTGAACCAAAAGACCATAGACCTGTGCTCTAACCTCAAGTCAATGGCTAGAGGAGACTTGAGATTCCATTTGATCCACATTGGCCACAGACCTGCTGCAGTTGCCACACACTATTGCTGCCAAAACAAACTTGACACACTATAAATAGAGCTCATTTATGAATAGTTTGAGTACACCAAAGCACCCAAACTGATGCTTTCCTCAAAATCTCCCTTTCACTCCAATTTTGCCTTCTAACTTAAGTCACTATCGGGTTTTGAGATTGAGAGTGATTCCAACCAAACTTATCACACACACAAACCTCATAAACATCATGTATGAGTGATCCATAACACAAAATCACATTTGGAACATCAAATTCACAAAATCACCAGCCAATTGCTCAAGTTCTTGACAGAGTTGCAGTTGAGGCACCACAACCAGTTCCAGCTCATTTCACTCCACTCCAAGCATTCAAACACACTCCTTGGCACCTAAGGAAGCTGTCCAGATCATTGGAACCTAGCTGCAACACCTCCATCATCAAACTCGATCACCAGCTGCAAGAGGTAGGCATGAACCCTTCAAACTCTATGATCCATGCATCATGAATGAATTTTTGAGTTATCATCTTATTTATGCATGTTTGTAGAGTAATAACCCTCAATCAATTGCCATGAATCCATCGTGTATGGAATTTCAATGTGTTCATGCTGAAATTAGGGTTCTTGAGGTTTTCCATTGATTTCTCACTCCATACTTAATATAAATGGAATTAATCTATATGGTTGTGATCCTTGTTCAAAAACGAACAATATTGGTACTAGAATCGTGCAAAACCATTGAGAAATCATGGAGAAAAGTGAGAAAACGTAAATCTGTAGAAACAGGGTACGCGCGTGTTCATCCTTGACCGTTGGCGCCCTTTTTAAAAAATTTGAATTTTTTAATATTTTGATATTTTTGTTAATTGATTCAAAAATTAATTTCTCTCTGAATATTTGTGTTTTTGAATTGATTCTTTTTCTCAAAATTCACAAAAATATTTAAATATTTTATTTTACAAAAAAAAATCCAATTTATATTATTTTTCTAATATAGTTATAATTTTTGTAATTAATTTCATTTTTTTTTGTTTTTAAAGATTTTTAAATGAAATTCCCACTTTGATCTTTCAAAACCAATTGAATTCCAAACTTTCATGTGATTAAACATGATTTTTCAAAGTGTACAACTTGTTTTTTAATATATTTGGTATTTTATATCATTTTTTATTTAATTTCCTTTGAAAGATGACATTTTAATTTAAAATTAGGGTTTCCTCTTGATTTTAAATTTTCAAAACACTTTGGGCCTCTAATAGAGTGTAAGACCCATCCCTTGTAAATACAAAACCTTTTTGGGCCTCAGTCATTGTATAAGTCCCACTGTGTTTTCTAAAACCGCGGCGTGATCGTTGACTTTTCAAAACAAAATCATCTGGGCCTCTCCCTGAGTTGTAAGCCCCATTATTTTTTCTTTAAAATCATTTTGGGCCTCTAATAGAGTGTAAGACCCATTCCTTGTAAATAAAAACCTTTTTGGGCCTCAATCATTGTATAAGTCCCACTGTGTTTTCAAAATCTCAGCGCGATCGTCACTTTTCAAAACAAAATCATATGGGCCTCTCCCTGAGTTGTAAGCCCCATTTCTTTTCTTTTCAAACACTTTTGGGCCTCTAATAGAGTGTAAGACCCAATCCTCTTTTGTACATAAATAATTTTGGGCCTCAGTCATTGTATAAGTCCCGATACAATTTTCAAAAACAACGGTGCAATCACTGTTATTTTTGGGCCTCTCCTTGAATTGTAAGACCCATCCCTTGTACAAAAATAAACTTTTTTTGGGCCTCTAATAGAGTTTAAGACCCAACCTCTTTGTAAATACAATAATTTGGGCCTCAGTCATTGTATAAGTCCTGATACAGTTTTCAGATCAACGGTACGATTACTGTTTTTGATCTGGGCCTCTCCATGAGATAAGCCCCGACAATCTTTTTAAAACAACTTCCTTTTGATTTAGGTTCAAATTCATAGTTGTTATCAAAACTTTTCTTTAATTTCTTGAACAACTAACCATACAGCTGTTACAATGGAAGCTTGCTCGCCTGTAAGTTTTAAACAGTTTTCTTTTACATACTTGCATATATATATATATATATATATATATATATATATATATATATATATATATATATATATATTTGTTTGTGCTAGAAGCTTGCTCACCTGTAAGTCCTCCAACCCTCTTTTTACATACAATATATATTTCATTTGTACATATATACCTGTACATAATCTGCTTAGAGTTTTCCCCGACAATTAGGTCTAGAACTAGATAAAGCTAGTGGTCACTCTTTCAACAGTCAAAACTAGTTCCCCATAGGAATTTTCAGATACAGTCTTGCCTCATCTTGGTCTTATACAATATGGAACAAAGAGAAAGGCATTATTCCTAGTTAAACTTTTCTCAGACTGTCACTATTAGAAAATTGTCAAAGAAATTCATTCCCCCAGAGAGGATTAATTCCCGGTGAAATCTCTCTTGAATTTCTTCAAACCCTAGAACTGTTCATTAAAGAAAAGATTATTCCCGGTGAAACTTTTCTTGAACTTTTCTTAAGTTTGGACCCACAGGCTTCCTAAAAGCATCCCCGCCTCCTCTTGGGCTTTGTACAAGGACCCTCAGGCTTCTTAGAAGTTCTCATGCCTTCTCTTGGGCTTAATACAAAGACCCTAAAGACCTCTTAAAGGTATAAGATAGAACTTAGTCATCCTTTGTTAGAGTGGTCTTTCTAAAGAGTCAAAACCTCAGACCAATTTAAGGGTTGATTCTCATCCCTTAAAGCACCAGCCTCCTCTTGGGCATCATACAAAGATAAACCTTCCATACCAGTAGACTTGGACTGTCTAATTTCCTCTTGGATCTTAAATACATTCTCAAGTTCCCTACAAACACAGAAGAAACCCTAGTCATTTAATCAATCTCCAGTAGAGTTAAAACCTCTGTAGGTTCAAAAACTCAAACTTTCTTCCAAATTTCCCCAACTAGGGTCAAATCACTACCAATAAACCTTTATCAGAACCTCAAGGCATCTGATATCTCAACTCTTCTGTAAATCCTAAGTAAGAGTTGATTCCCCACTTTGGACCTGCCTCTGGATCTCAATAATCCTCAGCAGAAGCCAGCCTCCTCTTAGGCTTTGTATAATGATTTTCCTAAACAGTTAAACTCAAAAGCACTCTCTTATTGAGTCAATCACCTTTTCAGCATTCTCTTGTTGAGTCAATCTCTTAAAAAGCACTCTCTTGTTGAGTCAACCCTTTTCAGTCTCAATCTTGGGCTTTATACAAGACATCTAAAAGCACTCTCTTGTTGAGTTAATCATCTCTTTCAGCCTCAATCTTGGGCTTTGTACAAGACATCATAAACACTCTCTTATTGAGTCATTCTTCTTTTTAGCCTCAATTTTGGGCTTTGTACAAGACATATATAAACTTTCTCCAGCCAGGTCAAAATCTTCATAACCTTCTCTTAAACTCTGGATAAATATCTTCCCAGCGGAGTCAATTTCTCCCAACCTTCTTTTAGGCTTTGGGAGTTAATCTCCCTAAACAAAGTTAATTCTCTTTTCAGCCTCCTCTTAGGCTTTGTATAATGATCTTCCTCAGTAGAGTTAGCCTCAATCTTGGGCTTTGTACAAAACAAATTATACTCTTCAGCTGAGTCAATCCCATTTTAGCTGCAATCTTGGGCTTTGTACAAGACAGAAAAAAACCTCTCACTAGTAGAGTCAATTTCTTTTTTAGCCTCAATCTTGGGCTTTGTACAAGACACCGTATAAAATCTCCCTAAACACTCTCTTGTTGAGTCAGACTCATTTTAGCCTCAATCTTGGGCTTTGTACAAGACAGACAAAATATTTCCCCGGAAAAGTCAACCTTCAGCCTCCTCTTAGTCTTTGTATAATGATATCCCCAAAAGGGTCAATTCTCTTTCAGCCTCAATCTTGGGCTTTGTACAAGACAAATAAACACTCTCTTGTTGAGTCAGTCTTTTCTAGGCTCCTCTTAGGCTTTGTATAAGGACTTCCCTAGTGGAGTCAATCAATCTCTTAGCTTCAACCTTGGGCTTTGATCAAGGCACACAAAAATCAACATCCCCTAAGAGGAAATCAAAACCTCTCTGTAGGAAGACATTTCTCTATATATCACACATCAAAACAGAAAATCAAACAAACCCTAATCCCAGATAACTGCTGTAAGTGGCACACTTGTTTATTCAAAAATCCAAGTTGTCGTCCATCCCTTATCTTGGTAAATCCTCTCTTTCATCTAATTGCTGTAAGCGACAAGCTCTGGATTATTTACATACAAGCCAATGTCCCTCTCTTAGCATGAAAAACTCCTAAGGAAAAATGGCATTGCTCAACACTGAGTTAAAGTTTTCTCCTTCAAGACAAATCCCCTATAAAGGAAATTATGGCATTGTTGGATTCACATATCCCAGTTAAAGTAATTCTCCTTTATAATCAGTCACCCAACAGTTGTGATAAACAGACGAGATGTCTCCCTTTAGAGATGACAAGTTCTCTCCCAGTCAAACCTTTAGCTTCAATCTTGGGCTTTGAACAAGACACAAATACACCTTTAGCTTCAATCTTGGGCTTTGAACAAGACACCAAAACATGTATTTTCCTCCCATAGAATAGGAGGAACTACGATTGCTCTGATTTCCCTATTTTATTTAACGGGAATACATAGGCATAAGATTGCGAAATCTTAGCGAGCACACCAATCAAAAACTTTAGGTCCAGTACCTTCACTCACCAATAAAAAACTTTAGGTCCAGTACCTTACCAAAATCATCAAAAACTCACTCTCTCTCTCTCTCAAACATTCCCAAAGAAGAAACTTTCCCCATCAACAGATAAACACCATCAAGTATAAAGCAGAACCTAATTGCTAAGAACCTGTGGATAACCATATATAGGATGGGTAATTGACAACTCCCCATTGTATAACCTGTCCCGAACTCCCCGAATCTCTTAGTGTTTGTTCAGTTAAACATTCACGTGCAAGGTTAGTTTTAGATAGCTTCCCTTTCCCTTCCAGCTTCACGGGATAAATAAGAAATCAGAAAGTAGCACCCCACTCCCTACCATTGTGGTGAGGAGAAACCCATGGCGATAAGGTGGTCGCTTCACCGACAAAAATCGCATGCTACAGGTAGGCATCGAATTCTGGAAAACGTTCGGAGCGGCAGGAGGAGAAAATTTGATAGCTTTAGAATTGATTAGATCTTGAACCTTATGATGAAAGGCTCTACATCTCTCAATAGTATGCCCAAGGCCAGCAGAATGAAATTCACAACGCGCGCTTGTATCATATCCGGCTCGGAGCTTTGTCGGAGGGGGACCCATTATACAGAGTTCTACCAGATTCAACTTCAGTAATTATGGGAGCAACATAGCGTAGGACATTGGCAAGGGATCAAAGTGTCGGTCGACCATTCTCTGTCTCTGTTGGTAGGCTTGTCTTGGAGCTTGTTGTTGTTGAGGATTTTGTTGTTGTGCAGTAACGGGGATTGTTACAGCAGCTGCTTGATGATATGGAGCCTGATACCCTATATTTCTGTACTTCTGAGAAAACATAGCATTAGTTTCTCCTTCACGTTTTTTACTCGCACCCACAAAAGGTTTCCGCACAACGGAAAACGACACAACACTATCTTGAATCTTACCCAGCTTAATCAGATTTCTCTACTCTTTCTCTAGCAACTACAATATCAGAAAAACTAGTTGATGGACACCCTGCAAAGGCGCTCCAGGAATGGACCTTGAAACGTCCCCATGAACATGTCAGCTATTTCTCTTTCAAGCAACGGTGGTTGCACCCGTACAGCTAACTCACGCCACCGCTGGGCGTATTATTTAAAACTTTCCTTACTCTTCTGAGTCTAGCTCTGCAACTGAGTTTGGTTGGGCGCCATATCGATATTATACTGATACTGTTTTAGAAATGCTTCAGCCAAATCTTTCCAGTTTCTGACATGAGCTATCTCAAGCTTCATATACCACTCCAGAGATGCCCCAGACAGGCTGTCTTGGAAGAAGTACATTCACATCTTTTGGTCATTAGAATAAGCAAATATCTTCCTGAAGTAGGCTTGCAAATGAGTTTTCGGGCATGAGTTGGCGTTGTATTTATCAAAAGATGGAGCCTTGAATTTAGGAGGGATCCCCACTCCCTGAACCAGCCCCTTGTCTGCCACGTCAATGCCCATGGTATTCTGACATTCCACAGCCTTGATCCTTTTAGCAAGCAATTGATACCTTCGGTCTCCGTCACCATTGTTACTGCCCAAATCTGCGTTCATCAAAGAAAACTGATCCTCGTGGTTGTCCTCCAGATAAGGAATATAAATATGAATAGGGATAGCACCCCCAGTAGCTCCAACAATTGGAATACCATTAACTCCAGCAACAGGAATACCACCATTAACCCCAGCAACAGGAATACCACCTCCAGCTGGAGGGTAAACTTGATTATCAGCGTTTGGAACCTCAACCACGGGCTTCTGAACCACTGCCCTCAGCTCTTGTAGGCCCTGAGCCACACCTTGCATAAGGTCCATAAATTGATTCATACGAGCCCTCATTTCAGCCATTTCTGCCTGTAGTTGTTCCATAGCTCGTTGTTAGTTTTGGCGCATTGAATAGCGGTGGATATGAGAATCAACAATCCTGCCTGTTAATCAAATAAGGTTAGGAAATCCAGAAATAAGCACCTGTTATGCAAAATGAAATGTATGAATGCATGCATATGTCATGTTTAATCATTTGCAAGGTATATCTATATTTTGATTCCAGTTTTAGTCGGGCGAGGGATCAGATACGTTGTTGAGAGAATATCACAGGAACAGATAGATATTGCAGAGAAAATACAGCTGGAACAACATCGTTGAGAATACCACTGAAACACATATATCATATAATATTTCAGAAAGTTATACAAATATGTCTTATACAACCAAGGGTGAGTCCATCAACAAGCCTGATGGTAATCGCAATAGACAATATACAGGAATACAGAGACAAATCAATCCAAAACCCCTAGCCCATACAAACTAGTATTGACTTCTTCGAGAAGGGCTTCGGTGTCGGGATGAGTTGGTCGCTCTATCATCCCTTTAATTAGCTTATTTATCTTCCCAATATCTTGATTCAACTTAACAATGTGTTATGCGCTATCGTCGTCTCCAAAGACATCTCTGAGCTTTGCCTTCTTGATCCCAGCTTGAACTTTAAGCTCTTCAATCTCCTTCTGAGCTTCCTTCAGCTTGTCAGAGAAGTGCTTCTTGCCTCTTTTCGCCTTTTGGAGCTCTTTTTTTAGTTCCTCATTTTCAACCATGACTTCGTCCCACATTTTCTGAGAGTCAGCAAGCTTGAAATTTGCCTCGACCAAGAGTTTCTTAGTTTGCTTGTGAACTTTGGCGGAGGATTCGGCAGCCATGCTAGCTTTCTGATAAAACTGAGCTTTGTCTGGAAAGTCTTTCTCCTTCACTGCTAGCTGCTTCGTTGCATCTTGAGCCTTACATTCCAATCCCGTGTTGATATGTAAAGCATCTTGAAGACGGCTACTCAAGTCGGAGTTCTCTACACAGAGTTCATTCACCAGAGCTTGCAGCTTGTTGAATTCTTCAATGGCTATAGTGGTTCTTTCTTCCACAATCTCAGGATACAAAGGAGATGTCGGATCGAAAGGCAAGTAGAAATATTCAACCCTCTTCCTTAGCCAGTCTTCATATGGAGGATAGGTTCGGTTGTTGCCTCTTCCCAGAACAGTTTTACCTTTTTTCTATACACTGAACCAAGCCTCGGAAGCTTTCTGCGCTATTGCCAAACCATCTATTGCTTGGAAATATAAGGACTCCTCCACATCCCTCTTAACGGGTGGACCTGTCAGAGCGTATCTGAACTGTCTGATGGCCAAAGAGGGATTATAGTTGATTCCCCCTTTTCTTCCTATCAACGGAACATTGGGGAACTCACCACAACTGTAAATAATGTCCTTGCATAGCAACCCATGATCTACCTAGACAATATCTTTGGAAGACAAACCCATCAGTTACTGACACCATTCAAGAGAATCCTTAGAATCCACAAAAGTGCCTGAACGAGGCAGACGGTTCGTGAACCATTTGTAAAAGAGAGGTGCATAGCAGTGAACAAATCCTCCGCTTCTCTTCTCATTTCTGTAATGAACTAAGTGATAAAGATCCCCCAATAAGGTTGGCACTAGATTATGCGTTGTAAATATTCTGATAGCGTCCACATTGACAAAGTCTGGCACGTTCATAAACAGAACAATACCGTATACGCAGAGAGCCAATATTGCGTTGAAAACAGTCCATTTTTTTGTCTCCAGCAGCCTCTTGTGTTTTCTTCGTCAAATACCCCAAATGATAACCCCGAAAACCACCTTTGCTGGCTATGTTGGCTTCCAACATTTATTTGGTCAAATAAAGAGCACTAGCCACATCCTCGAAGTCAGAATCATTCTTAGAACCAAAGAACGGTGCACCTTCCTTGATAGAAATCCCCAAGATGTTTGAATACTCCTCCAGGGTAGGGACCAACAAATAGTCTGGAAATACGAAACATCTCAGAGGAGGGTCATAGAATTGCATCAAAGTGTGAAGACCTCTGTATTCATAATCACTGATGTTATGAACAAAGGATATAATCCACTCGTACTTTTCCTTGAAAGCTTCTAACACGTCCGGATTAGCCATAGCTTTTAGACTGTTAAGAGGGCCTAGACTTGGCTTAGGAAACATGTAGATGATGATGTTCTTCTTCTTCTCAGTATCCATCCCTATAAGAACCCACTGACTGGAATCAAGAGAAGATATAAACCTGGAAATGAAGAAACATGAATATTAGGGTATGAAATGATGCAATGCATAGGCATGGTATCAGAGGTGCCACATATAACTTGGCGTGTCTGTGCTGAACCATGTGAATAATATATGTGAAGAACTGAGTAATAATAACTAACTGAATATAATAGGATCAACTGTCCACTTATGTAAGAATACTAGAAAACGGGTATGTTGGAAGTCAGAGTTACCTGCAAACCTGTAAACACCCAGCCCCTCTCACATGTGGGTTCTAAAACCAAGGATCCTCAGTGTCACGGACTCTCAGGTCGAGAAATGATGATACGTTCACCATTTCTGGTTTGGCATCATCATCAATCAAGGAGGCCTCAACTGATTCCCCTAAAAAAGGTCATCTTATAGCAAGTTCCCAGTTTCGGGTCCTCGGATCAAGAAGCATAATGTGTTTGCCATTTCTGGTCTGACATTATCGCCCCTTGGGAGGAGTGCCTCAACTGAGTCCTCGAGAATGGTCACCAAAGTCGACAGCTCCTAATTGGAACATCCGATGACCTGCATCAACATGCAGTATCAGATATCTCATTGAGGAACCTCGTCTGGTTGTGGGTCTTGTGAACACTACACGTGGTCACCACCACGCGAGCGACACGACTATCCACTCTAAATCATGTGTGTCCACTCAAGCCTGGGTAGTGGGCTTATCTTTCTAAACACCCTGCCCACCAAAGAAAACAGCAACCTAGCACAATCCAATATATATGGCAATAATGAATGTAAAGCAAGTAGATGCGATAAAAGCAATAAGCATACAATAAAAGCCATAAATAAAACAGGTAAAGCATACAGACAAGCACCTAATAATCAAAATATCAAGCACTAGGATTGACTCGCTTAGGGATGGGAAAGTCCCCAACAGAGTCGCCAGCTGTCGCAACTGCGAAATTCAACCGACGAAAAAGACAGAAGAGTCGCCACCGAATATTATTTATCCTGACGCAGGGAAAGGAAACGATCGAAGAAAACCTGACTAAAGGAAAGACATGATCATTACAACCATAGTCGGGGTTCCGGAGTTGGTTACGCAAGAGGAAGGTATTAGCACCCCCTCGCGTCCATCGTACTCGCAGGATCCACGATTGTTGTTCAATCAAAGGGTGTAGGTATCTAAAGCTCCACTGCTAATTGGAAAGGAAAAGAATGAGAAACGGGGAAAGAAAAGAAAAGGTGGCTCGATAGGACATCGTCGTCCTAGGCCTACGTATTCACTCGAGAATGGGAATGTCAGAGTCAACGTAGTTCGGGGACTACGGAATTGTTGGGGGAAGGTTGTGTAGCACCTCGAAATTTGCCCTAGTGTTTCTAACCCTTTTGGCTTATGCTTTATTTCATTTGCATTGTCATTTTTGCATTTGCATATTTCTTTTGGGCATGGGATCAAGGTATTCTCTAGAAGCTCACGGTGTCATCAGTTCCAGTATGATTTTTAATAGTGTTCAAGGCCAAGCAGATAGCATTCCAAGTCTTTTTGAGCATTTATTTTGCTCATTAAATGACTTGATGATCAGAAACTCCGGCAGTCAATTTTTGATCAGTTATTCAGCACCAGACAGTTGTTATCAGCAGTTTAATCCGAGTGCGAAAAAAAACATTTCACAGCATATTTCAAGTGTATTCCAGTGGTAATATCAAATGGCAAGTTTCAGAGGTCTCTCGTGGTTCAGAACGGGTAGAACCAGACGAATATCCAAGTTTCCCTCCTTTTGGCGCAAAAATTCAAAATTTGAATGTGTTAATTGATTAACCATAGTGAATTTTGCCCAAATGCTGCATTTTCAGAGCTGTTTCTTTTTAATCCAATTTTTAATCACCCATTTTAATTCTACACATCAGTAGAAGGATCTAGAGAGTTGATTTTCCATTCAAAAATTCAAAGTCTTTCCACTCCAATTCCACATTTCCTTTCCTAATTCACATTTCATCCCAATTTCCACTCACTTAACCTCACTCCCAACCCAAACTTAACTCCTAACCTAGGGTTTATTTAAACCAATTCATTCCAAACCTCTAGGACCTAGATCATTTTTTCACTCACATTTTCAGAATTTGCTCTCAATTCTCTCTCACTTTTTATTTCTCCAACTCCATTTTCAACCACACTCAAAGCTCTCCTTCAAAGATTAACAAGTTCTTCATTGGAACTCGTTAATTCTTGAGCTAAAACCTCTCATCATCACTACATTTCAGCTTTTCAATTTGGATTTTCGTTTGGATCTGGTTCTGAATTTTCAGAAGTGATTTTTGGAAGTGCTTTTAGAGCTTTGGTTGCTTATTGCTTGGATCTTCAACTTTTGAGTGCAAGAAGCTTGTGGATCTTGGATTTCTCTACTTGAATTCATCCATTTCTGTTTACAATAATCACCAAAGTAAATCTCAGCTTTGTAGGTTGGTTAATTTCAGATCCATACTCATTTTAACTTAATTGCAACTTATACAATGTAGATCCATGAATTTCGATGTGTTTTTGATTCATTTGGTTGATATTGATTGTGGATGTTGATGATTATTGAATTTAAGTGATGTTTGAATGATGTTTCTGAACTTAATTTTCGTGCATTGTTGATTACATGATCATTGGAGATGATTGCATAAGTGTTTTTGCTGCTGGAAGTGATTTTTCAAACTGATTTTATGTTGATGTTACAGTGTTAATCGATTAACCAATTGCAGTGCAATTAGGTTAATCGATTAACCAGTGCAAAATGTGCGTAATAAGAGTTGTTAATTGATTAACACAATTGCACTGCAATTGGTTAATCGGTTAACACTGGTGCAGAGTGTGTTCTTTGTGCATTTTTTAGCATGTTTCGATCCTGTTTCATTTCTAATCTTCATGGATTGATATGATACATGTTTAATGACTGTTTTGATGTTGTTGCACCTCACACCTTTGTATGTGCACAATTTTCCGACACGCGCCTCTTGTATCTTCATCGTTTATGAACATGTTTACATTGTTGCATTCTTGATGCCATGAACACATAGCACATACTCCTTGAGCACGATAATTGTTGATTGATGCTTATGTTGCTGAATTGCTTTGTGTTTGCTTGTTCACCTAATTTTGTGAGATGCATACTTCACTTGATTTGTTCATATGCCTAATGATGTGCTTCCTCGTGATATGCATTCTTTCATGATGATTTCAAGAGTTGTTTACCATGGTTTATGGTATGATTGTGATCATGTTTGATTGAAGAATATGTGATGCTTGATGCATGTTTAAGTTTCCATGATTGAATTATTTTCAAATGAATTGCATGTTGCCCTGCTTCTACTGCTGATTATGTGCACATGTACTGTTGTATGTGCTGTTGTTTGGTTTTTACACCTCCTTTTGTGCTGATTGTGTGCTGTTATAAGCTGTTTTGCTTGTATGCTGCTTTTTACTGCTGTGCAGGTGCGGAGGCGCTGTTGTAGCTGTTGTTTGTTTATTTTATTCGCATTTTCTTCTTCATCTCTTTCACTCTTTTTCTTCCCTTGAATCTCAAGACTTTTTTAAGTCTTGGATTCACTCCTTTAGAGCTACCTAGTCCAACTTAATTTCCGATTAAGCTTGGAGTAGGATTAGCATTAGGATTCCCTTTGCATGCTAACTTAGGTAGATGTTCCCCTTTGAACTCAACTATAGGGCCACCTTTGCATGATAACATTAGGAGCATTTAGTTTCCCCTTAGAGTTTTTCTTTTCCCCTTGAGTCTTCTCTTCTCCTCTCATAACACTTCTAAAACACTTAATAAAATTAACGTGTATTGCGCATGAGCCTTGCATGTAGGAAGTGAGGAATGAGGGGTTTTCTCTCATTTTTCTAGAGTGTTTGATGGACGTTCCATCTTGGAACGATTTGCTAAGCATTCGTTCCTACATCATAGACTTCGGTGCAATGCAAGTTATGAACTAACTTCAATCCACTTCTGTCTAAAAAACACAAAAAAAAAAACAAACTCAAATCTTTTTATCCTTCGGGATTGTTAAGTTTCAAACCATTTTTAGAAAAGGGCACGTTACTTCCGTCTCGTCGCAAACAGGCATCGACCCTAACTGCCGGACGCGAATCTAACGTCGCTCATAAAACACTAACCAACCTCGTTAGGTCGAACTACGACTACTCTGATTTCCTCTCTAGTCCGATTGAGGATATGTAGGCACAAGACGACGATGTCTTGGCGAGCAACCTCCCCCCTTTAGTTCGTGTCCGAACTACATTGACTCTACTTTCCCATTACACGAGGGAATACGTAGGCATAGGACGAGAGATGTCCTATCGAGTCACTTCTTTTTCTTTTCTCCCTAGTTTCTTTGCTCTTTTTCGTTCCTATTCCAGCAGCAGTAGAGCTCCAGATGACGACACCATTTGATCGAGACAACAAGCGTGGATCCCATCGAGTATGATGGAGGTGTGGGGTGCTAACACCTTCCCTTCGTGTAACCGACTCCCTTACCCATTTCTGTTGGTCGCGAGACCATGCTCTTTCCCTTCCCTCAGATTTACGCAGTGTTTCCTTTCCCTCTCTTGGGATAAATACACATTGTTGGCGACTCTGTTTTCCGCGCCACCTTCGCGTTTGTACCATAGATACAAATCCTCGGGAGCGACAGGTTGCTCTCCAAGACATCGTCGTCTTGTGCCTACGTATCCTCAATCGGATAGGAGAGAGGAAGTCAGAGAAGTCGTAGTTCGACCAACAGGGTCTTTGTTTGTTTTGCATTTTTTAAGTGGACGACACTAACGTTCGTGTTCTAGAAGTTTAGATGTTGTCGCTCGTTGCGTGGAGACTTACGCGTTTACCTGTTTGCGGTAGAACAGAAATAGCGTATCCTTACGATTAGAGTGAGTGAAGTGAGAAGAGAATCCCAAAGGAAGACAATTGATTTGTTTATGTTTTTTAGAAGAAAGTGTTTTGATTTGTATTGTTTGTAATATGTATCCTGCTAAAGACTATGACATAAGAGCGAATACTTTACAAGGTCGCTCCCAACGGAACTGTTGCGGTGAGAATCGGATATTATGCTATTAATTAACTTGAATCACACATCTTTGAAATTCACCACCGAGCTTTGATTTATCCAAAGGAAAGGGTAAAGATCGAAGAAAACCCTAATTGCGTTATGTGAAGACACAGCTAAGAGATCGTGGATCGGGGGTTGGTTATACTAAGGGAAGGTATTAACACCCTAAGTATCTGTAGTACTCTACAGGAACCTCTTGTTTGTATTGTATTATGTTATGTTTGCTTGCTAAGGGAATCTGGTAAGGGTAAGGTAAAGACCTAAGTGCTAAAGGTAAAGACCTAATGGTATGTACACTAAGTATGCTCGCCAAGACATCGCATCTTGTGCCTACATATCCTGACTAAAGAATCAGAGCAACCGTAGTTCACCTCAACAAGGGTGAGGAACCATTGACTGTGGCCAACGTTCCAAGGGGAATGAGTATGATACTCATGTAGAGTTAAATAACTCTCTAAGTCTAAGTTATAGATACAAGTGGATACTCAAGATGATGAGAATCACATAGAGTTCAAGAACTCTAACCTAATTCTAAGTTGTAATGGGGTTGAATGGCTATGAGGCCAAAGGTAAAAGTAAGTGTCCCATGACTTTGAGGTCAAGGGTTGATAAGGTTACCTATAACTATGAGGTCAAGGGTGGAAGATGGCTATGAGGCCAAGATGGTTACCTATGACTATGAGGTCAAGGGTGGAAGATGGCTATGAGGCGAAGATGGTTACCTATGACTATGGGGTCAAGGGTTGAAGATGGATATGAGGCCAATATGGTAACCTATGACTTTGAGGTCAAGAGGGAAAGATGGCTATGAGGCCAAGATGGTAACCTATGACTATGAGGTCAAGGATTGAAGATGGCTATGAGGCCAAGATGGTAATGAGCTATCTATGACTTTGAGGTCAATAGAGAGACTTTCCTTTGGAATAAGAGGATGACAACTTCTTGTAAAGACAAGTGTTGAAGAGGGATTAAATTATGAGTGATAAGTGATAAGAGTTCAAGAACTCAAGGGGGATAAACAATCAAGAAAGACAATAGTATCAATCAAGTATGAACAACATCAAGAAATGTTGAGATAAACATCTTTAAGTATGAGTATGGAAATGTAAAATGAATTAGTTCACAATAACATGAACAAGTGACCATATAAGCAAGACAAAGTACTCATGAACCATGAATTTATGAGTAAAACAAACTTTTCAACACAAATTAAACTTGCAAAACACTTTAAGAAGTGCCATAAAGAATTAGGTCAAAACAAGTTAGAAACAAGGGTTGTTACATTAGTGGGGTGTTCAAAAATTAGGAAGTTGGACACACAAATCCAAAACCAAGGTCTAAATTCAAGTTCAAACATTTACAAATGAGTGTGTGGAGTCAAAAAAAGATGGGGAAAATAGCCCTCTCAAATCAAAACTTCAAGGTGAAGTATCCAAGGTATCGAGCCTAAGAATCGAGGGTCAAACAAAGAAATTAAACCCTAATCAAAGGACCTCATTCAAGGTCAACAAAAGGCATCAAAACAACCTCCTAATGTGTCAAAAGACACTCTAGAAAATTAACTCAAAAAGGTAATGAGAAATGGTTATTTTGAAAGAACATTCACAAACTAGGTCAAAATTACTCCTAATTTTATAAAATCAGAAATAATATTAAAATAAAATAAAAATGAAAATAAAAATTTTAGAAACTTAATTTACATAATGAAATGTTAACATGAATTTTTTGGGAATTTTCATGTATAAGGAACTATTTTTAAATAAGTGAAATCGAAATAAAAAAGAAAATAAAATATTTGGAAAGAAACTAGAACAGGGGGGAGCATTGGTAAACTTAGCATGAACTAGGTTAGCTTGTTATACGCTTGGGCCTTTCTGGACAGGGGTGTGATTAGCGAACAGGTAAGGCCCAGGATCCAAGATGAAATAAAAATTCATCCAGATGAAATATTACATGGTCACGTGCACAAAAAAGTTATGTGTAACACTTAATCAACCGGTCAATTGGTTTTTAAGTTACAAAACAACAAGAATGTATCCTAACCAATCCCAGACAGCCAAGTCATCATCTTCCATGCAAACTTAACAAAAAATCTGCAACTCCATCTTGAACCAGGATGTGAACATGGCTACTACTCTACTTTCCCAACCATTTCCAGATTCATTTCTCAACTAAAATCAATGAAACAAAGCATCAAGGCATTGTGCTCAGAAGGTATAACAATATCAGACCTTAGACAACTCAAAATAACAACCTAAACATGGAGAAAAATCACATGGAAATGGAGCATTCAAAACTAAAATCAGCAAGTTACATGATAGTATATGATCAATATCTCAAAAAGCAAACACATTATCATTTCAACTCAACAAATGCAATGTATGGAAGACATGGTAACATTCCAGAATAGTTGAACATTAGCCATGGAAATATGAAGGCATGGAAGAAGCTTACCAAGTGGAGTCAGTCCACTGCTTCTTCACTTGGAGGCTATGGAATCCAATGAACTCAACTCCTTCTCTTTGCTGATGATGGTGTGTATGAACTTGAGTGAAATGTATAGCTTGTGTATTAACTCTTTTCCTCTCTTAGTGGATCACGAACTCTCTCTCTCTCTCTCTTATGGTATGTTTGCAATGTGAATGGTGTATACTCTGTTGTGTGTGGCTCTCAGAATCCCCCTCTCTAGGGTTTCTCACTTATGCTTAAATATGATGAGTTTTCAAGTGGTCCCAATCAGTTACTGAGGTGAAAAACTATGGTTAAAACTTGTGAGATTTGAAAAAATGAGAGGGAAAAGAGAGATGGTCTAATTTGTACAAGACAAGTTGGTGGAGAGCTTTGTCATGTTGTGTAGAATTCTCTTGGCATGGTCGTTGTCTCAGCATGAAAAGAGGAAAAGAGCAGAAGCCTTGGTGGACAAGTTTTGACTTGTTGGCATTTTGGTGAAAGTGTGTCATATGGTGCATAAAGCATCTCACCCTAATGAACTTGTTTTGGTAATGTTTGGGGACTCACAAATGGCATGTTACACGTATGAATTGATCAGAATTTCAAGTGTAACATGAGACATAACAAATGGCATGGATTATGTGCACAATGTTTGTTGTGAAACCAATTCGTGGACACCCTTTTGGAGCATCATAACTCCATGGCTTTTGGTGAAAATGATGAGGTTTTGGATCCAATGTAAACTAGGAAGAAGAGGGAACAAATTTCATGTTTGAGTCAGCTTGAAACAAAGTACACATCCATGAGAAAAATGAGATACAAAACCTGTCCATGAATATGTCAAAGAAGAAAACTTAGAAAAATTCTAAGTTATGGAACTTGACCTATTCATGACACAAATTTTGAAGCCTTGTAACTTGGTGAATATTTATCCAAATGGAGAGTTCTAGTAATGGATGGAAAGCTTGGAAAGAGACCTACAACTTTCATGTCCAAGAAAAATTGAAATAACACTTGTATCGTGATGAAAAGAACCTTGGAAGTTTGGATCATGAAATTGCCAAAACTTGTCAAATGAAAAACCTCAACTTGGTGACTTCATAACTTGAGTTGTACATGTCCAATGGAAATGTTCTAGTACTCAAAATAAATATGGAAGAACACTCTACAACTTTCATGACCAAAGAAAAGTGAAATGAGGCTTTGATCATAGTGAAAAATGAGGTTGAAGTTGGCTGCAAAATTAAGGCAAATGTAGTGAAATTTCACTGTAATAAGTTTCCTTAAACTTCCAAGTCTCATAACTTAAAAACCAAGCCTCTTTTGAAGGAGGGCCCTCTAATACACTTTGAAGTACATGATGAGAGCTTCAATTTGAGCTTTGAGTCACAAAAATTGGATGTGTGGTTTGAAAGTTATGACTTTCCCAAGTTTGCACAAGGAGTGAACTTTTTCATACTTAGAAAATTTTAAAGACCAAACCTTACCCTTTTTGCAAGAAACCTCTCAAATGTCGACTTCTTATGCTCTAACGCAACAATTAAGCATGTCTTGATGAAATATGGCTTGAATGATTCATCTTGGATCAAAGTATCCAAAGTCAAAAGTTTGACTTTTCAGTCAAAACCCTAGTTTTCTTCATGAATCCAACTGGATAATTTTTGGATAGTCTTGCTTCCTAAATCTCTTTAAATGCCAGTGGATGGCCTCTAAGGATGTTTATTAACATATGGAATCATGTCTCAAGGCTTGGGATCATGCCTTGATCAAAATCACAGGCAAGAGTTGACTTTTCCTTGACAAAACCCTAATCTGGGACCAGATGAACTTGTGGCTCATTGCACTTGTGATGGGAGTCAAAAACACTAGAATATGACCTCTTGGATGTATTTAATCTCAATTGGTTAATGAATCAATCAAGATATTGACTGATCACAACAAGATTCTTTGGTGATTCCTCAGGTTAAAACTGTAATTCCACAACTCTTGATCTGATGGTTTCTCTTTGATTTTTCTTGACCCAATCTCCTGAGATCATGGCATATGATTTGAGAACTTCATGATGAGCCTTTAAGATCAAATGGTTGAATTTTGGAACCTCAGCTGGCTTTCTTGAACAGATGACTTCAACTACCAATCTCAATCCCCTAGTGAACACTTGGGGTGGTTGCATAGGACCAGAGAATGTCTTAAGAGGCCTTGGAGCATGTGAGAACTTGGCTTATTGATCTTGTCCTCTCTATTGTGCCAACCCTAAATTTTACAGAAAAGAAACAAACTAACAATATATGGTGGTTAGTTGACAATGCATAGATGATTAAACCCTAATGCAAGTGCAAGATGTTATGACATCTAAGGGGTAAAATTTGGGGTATAACAGGAACGTTTGCAAAGCATCCTAGAAGAGTGAAGAAGACCTTAGCTAATCATTTCCTATGTGCTTAACGCTCGTGGCACACTCCACGTACAATATTTGTTAAGTTTTTTTTTGCTTTTCCTTTAGAGAGAGAGAGAGAGAGAAGAGACTCAAATGGTTAAAAGAAAATTTTAAGGGGAACTTCATCCTATAAGTTGTCATGCATGATTGATCCTATAGTTGAGGTTAAGAGGGAATCTCTACCTAATTTAGCATGTTTAGATTGATAACCTAACGTCTCCCCTACTTTGAACCTAATCCAAAATTAGATTCAAGCTAGGAATCCTAAGGGAACATGTGATTCATACACAAGTAAACATTAGATGATTCAATCACAAAAGAGAGAAGTAAAGAAGAAGTGAGATGAAAGAGAATTCATGTAATTGTAAACATAAATTTAAGGTACACAAGTACTCACCAACTCCAAGCCAAGATCAACTATTGAATAGTTGAAAGGAAAATGCAAAACTATGCAAATATGCCTATGCTAAGGTCCTAAGACTACACTAGGAGTAATGTCAAACAATAAGCAAATTGAAGTGAGTCCTAAAGGTGTATGAACCTAAAGGGGAAGTAGCTAAACCTAAAACATCACATCTATTTTAGTGTCCTAAAAGGTGTCAAAAGAAATCAAGTTGTGTTGCATATCCTAACCCAAACAAAAGTCATCACAAACTTCATGTAAGTTGCACTTTAAAAGCTCAAACAAGTTAACTCAAAGTGAGAAACCACATGGGGCAGTAGCATTTCATGTCATAATAAATGTAAATTGATGTTTGAAATGTCAAGGAATGGTCATTAAATTCACATCAAGTCATGTTCACAAGATTTAAAACTTATACACAAAGATGTCATACTTATTATGCATCAATCATATATGAACATACAATGGTTAAGCAAGCATGAGAAATGAATTTGAATGACTTAGGTCAGAAGCTAAAGCTTATGTTAAATGTCCACAAGTGTCTCAAGTTGTCTCAAAGGTTCATGTCAAACACATTCTCAAAAGTTAAGGCAAGCATGGAACAAAACAATGTCTAAACATTTCCATAAAAGCATATTAATTGTCAAGCAAGTAAAGGATGATTCAAGTCAAGTCAAATGGGTATCCAAATAACATGTAATATTCCAAATTTAGGTCATGCAAACATCAACCAAATAATGGCACACAAAAGCATTCAAAGGAATCGTCAAAGTTAACAAGTATGCATGCATCAATGTAACTTCAATTAGGAGCATGTAAAAGCTCTATAAAATAAGATGAGAAGACTTTGATTCAAGTCTAAATCAACGTACACCTGTGGTCAACATTTAAAATGAACATTAAGACCTCACAAAGTTAGCATGGTAACACATTTCCAAAGTTAGTGTAAGTAGGGGACAAAACAATCTTAAGTGTCCTCTAAAAGCATATGAACTTCAATCATGTAAAAGAGGGATCAAATTCATGTCAAGTAAGTTTAAATCCATATAATGAAGTACCAAATGACCTCTAATATATCACAATTAGGTCACAAAAACATTGAGCAAAATTGGCATACAAAGGCTCAAGCAAAAAGTGGGCAAAGTGAACAAGTTAGCATGCACAAGTTCACTCAAAAATAGCATCAATTAGAGGTCATCCAAGGGACCTATAAATTGTAATGGACAAGATTTACATCATGTTATACCAAGCATTAATCAATGATCAAAATACCCCTAATGGATTGCATAAATGCATCTTCAAACATCCTAAGGATTCACACCAAAACTCAAGTGGGAAAGGCATGTATTTAGGACTCAAAACAAGCATCCAAATCATGATAAAAAACCAATGTCAAATCATCACAAAGGTATACAAAATGTCATCATGAATGTGCTAAAACACGTCAAGAAAAGTAGCTCAAGAGAGATCACATATGGTCATTAAGTTTGACCCTAATTCTAGCATACATCAAAATGTTAAGCGTGAAATGGAATATTCATGAAAAATGGATGAAAACTTTAGAAAATTATGGAAAATTAGTCATGTAATTTTACGTTCATTAGAAAATCATGTTCAAAATATTGGCTCAAAAATATGCACCAAAGGTGTTCAAATAATTGCAAACATGTTGCAAGTTATCCAACAATCATCATTCAAAACAAGCATCTAGAAGGTTTTCAAAGATGAACCAAAAATCATGGAAAAAATCCAAAGTGGTGATCAATATGTCATACAATCATGTGATTAATGGCATACAAAAATTCAGATCAAGATCTATTGGAAAAAAATAGTTTTGAGTTATTATGTGAGAACTAGGTCCATTTGAACACATTTACACAAAAATTCCAAAAAAAAAATCAAGAATATTAAAAATTGGAATTTAAAAATACAAAAAATTAATTAAAGTGTCTAGGAATATCTATGAATTAATTGGGAATTTTTTTTATGATTTTTACTATTTTTAAAATTGAAATGGCAAACGTGTACCAAAGGAAAAAATTAAAAAAAAAACACATGAAGAAGGAGTTGTGGACTTAGCAAAAACTAGTGTACTATTGCTGATGGGCCAGGATGGGGGTGCGGATATCACCCTGCTCGTGGCCCAGATCTTAAGTCATAATCACTATGCTATGATTTATTACACTTGCAGTAAAAAAAGAAAAAAATGTTACATGCCATATATTAATGATGTGTGGGCCCAGGTCTCCAAGTAACCATGCATTAAAGTGTTTGTTTCCTTTATAGTAAATTAAAAAAAAAAAAGGGAAATCGTTACTATGCTTATGCAATACTTCATCAATCGGTCAAGGGTGTTTTAAGTGGAATAAGACAAAACGCAATTCCTGGCCGCTCAGAAGACGACACGTGTCATCTTCTTCTCTCATGCAATGCAATTCGCAGAACCCTAACTCCATGCACAAAAACACGACACGCCAAAGGATGAATTTCACTCACTTCTTCATCAAATTTCAACACCAATTCTCAATCAATTTTAGCGAAATAATATACCAAATTGAAGCCCCAAATGCATAGAACAACAATACACCAATAATTTTCACAAACAAGCCTTTAATCACAGAGAAAAATGACCACGAACATGGAGATTCAAGTATGTAAACCAACACACATTCAAAATTACCATGAAATATTTGAGCCTAGCTCCAATGCCTTCTTGTAAAGGACTTGAGATGCAAGATGTGGATGCTTTTATCATACATTTAAACCCTAAAATGAGAGAGATAAAAATGAAGCAACTTACCAAATGGAAACTTGCTCACTTCCTTTTGTGGTGTTTAGAGATTAAGAAACCCAGAAAACTTCAATTCAATACCTTGAGATCTCCCTTAAGCAAAATAAATGCTTAACCTCTTCAAATCTTGAATGAATTGCAAATTGGTGATGGAAGAAGATGAACTTCTAGGTGATGGTACAATAGTTCCAAGTGAAAATAGATGTAAACAGAAACTTCTACTCCATGAGGTGATGAAGATGGTGAAAGAATTCCAGAGAAAAACCCCAAGATAAGAGAGATTTTGATGGTTGAAATTGTGGGCGTGAAAAATGGTTTTTGGATCTATCTTTCTCTAATGGTGTAACTAACTTCTGTTAGAGAGAGAATGGGACTTTATATGGTGGGTTAGAGTGTGGTTAAGAGCTAATCCTAGTTAAAAAGTTAGTTAGAGATGGATTAGTGGAAGTTGAAAAAATGAAGGGTTATGGGGGTGTACGAATTTTCTCATGGGTGTGGTGTATTATTGTTACCATGGAGTGCATTATTATGATAGTAAGGATATATGATGATGGTTAGTACAGCCAAAACAACTTGCTCACCAAGTTTTGAAATTTGTCTCTTTTTGACATAAGAGGAAAATGTGTTTAAAATGGGTGTGTGGGAGAGAAATTATGTGGCGTAAAAAGGTAATTGTGATGTGTATGTAGTGTATAACATGCTGCAACAACAAGTAATGCAAGACTCTTGCAATTTAAAATGAAGTTTTATGGTTTATGACATGGAAAAAATGTCCATGGAGGTGACTTTGGAAGCTTATAATTTGGTGATTAATGGACCATTTGGTGTGGTTTTTGTTGCTTTGGAAAGGTGACATTTGATACAACATGTTTGATGTGAAAAGGGATTGGAGTTGAAGTCTAAAACCTCATGGAAAATGGCATTGAATTCGTGGGCACAAAAGTGAGTTTTGGGACTTAGAAAAAATTTTAAGTTTTTTCATTTGAACAACTTGATGATCCCAACTTTGATTGATCATAACTTTTGATCTAGAAATCCAAATGGAACATTCTTTATATGGATGGAACACTTGGAATCCATACTACAACTTTCATGTTTAACAAAACTTGAAATGAAGCTTGCATCATGCTGAAAAATGGCTTGGAAGATGGCTGCATGGCATAAAGAACTTTCCATAAATGGAAAGTTTCTAAAACCCTAATTTACCAAAAATGGCAACTTTCCATAATTCTTGATTTTTCATGATTCCTTTGATATTTCTTGATCAAATCTCATCCATTGATGATATTTGACATGATGAACATGATTTTGACCTAAAAAGTCAAGAGTTGACTTTTTCCTTGATCAGTTGACCTTATTCCCAATTTGACTGATTCTCAATCATCTGGCCAATTGAAACCCTTGTGAATGAACTTGATGGTCCATAATCCACCTTTAGATACTTGAGAACACATAGAAAGCCATGGAATCAAGTCCTTCCCAAAGAATCAGAAATAAACTGATTTTAGGCAAAACCCTAGTTTTGGCCTTGAAGGTTAGGAGATATTGGCCAATGGTCAAAACCCTAATTCCTCTGGAGTGAATGAATATCCTCTTAAACCAAGATGTTGTATGTGATAAGATGATGTTGAAACTTCATGATCCTTGCTCAATGGAGTTGTCATCTGCTCAGATGGCCAAAACCCTAATTAGAGGATCAAAAGTTATGAGGGTGTGATCCTCTTCAAGTTCCTTGTCAATCTCAATCTCTTGATGAAATGGTGAACCAAATGGGATGTCTTGAGGTTTGAGGATCCTTTGTGGCTTGAGTGATTGAGCATATCCCATTCCCTTTGCTTTGATCAATCAATGATGAGGGAACCTCTGATCTCATGCCTTGGGAAAACCAATGATGCATGCGTAATGCTTATGACCTAAATGCATATGAAATGTGAAGCATAAGCCATTTATTGGGTATAAATAGGAGGGAAAATTTTGGGGTGTTACAGATGGAAATACTCCCCAGTTGAGTTATTTCCTCATTAGGTCGAGTCTTGTTTGACCATTTCTCTCCAGTTTGTTCCTGGATTGAACTTTGGTCTCCTGCAGCGGTTATTTTAAATCTCTCTGGACTATGAAACCTGAATGATGAGAAGGAATTTATTTTTCCCTTTGAGGATTTATTTTCCTCAGCAGAAGTTTGTTTATAAGTCCCTATAAGAAGATGAAGATTTTGGTTTCCCCAACAGTGTTATGATTACACTCTCTTGGAAATTTTTGCCCAACAGCAAGTGGTATTCTCTTTATTTGAGAAGCTTACGTATCCTCAGCATATTGACAAGTGACAGTCTTTTTGAGAAGTTTGTTTGATATATCAACCTTTTGTGCTACTTTAAGTGGTAGCCTCTTTATTTGAGCAGCTTGTATGTCCCCAGCAAGGTAAACTTCACCTGGTAACAAGTGAGCAGCTTGTATATTCCCGGGAATCAATTTGTACCTTCGCAGTAAATAGCATCTCTCTAGTTCATCCTCAGCAGAGAAGTTTATTTTGAAATATTGAATCCCTATCCAACCAACTCTTTTATCAATTGGCATCTCTTCGGAAAAGTCTCGTAGGGAAGTTTGATGAAGTTTGTTTTTCCAGCAAATGGCATCTCTCTAGTTTTATCCTCAGTAGAGAAGTTTGTTGTGAAATCTTTTTCATCAAATGGTATCTCTCCGAAAGGTCTCGAAGGGAAGTTTGGTGAAGTTATTTTCCATCAAATGGCATCTCTCCAAAAAGTCTCGAAGGGAAGTTTGGTGAAGCTTTATTTACCAACAAATGGCATCTCTCTGGAAAAGTCCTGCATAGAAGTTTTTTGTGAAATTTATCTAACCTACCCATATCTCTTTTGAAGATCCCTAGTAGAGTTATCAATCCCTAATTCCTAGCAAATGGCAGTCCCTTTAGCGGAGACAGTTTGTATTTGGTCATTTTTCATGTTTAAAACTTGACTAAAGAAGAAGTTGAGCCCTATCCTTGTAGTGGAAGCTTGTTATCATTCGACTTGGTTCGTTATTTGAACGGGTATTTATCTCCTCATATGAGAATCCTGTTGTGATCCAATGAATATTTCATCCCCAACAGATGGCTGGCTCTTTCTTTGAGATGTCTGTTGTGTGATTTGACCTGCCCACATCTCTTCTGAGTACCCCCCCAGTAGAGTTTTTGTTCATCTCCAACAAGTGGTTATTATTTGTGAAGCTTGTATGTTATCCTATTATTCTTTGCCTACCAAGGACTCATTCCCCAGTAAAGCAGTGACTTTGGGGCTCCCCGATGGAGTTCACATTTTCTCTTCAGCATTTTAACTCGTAGTTTCATCTACACATTTTTCTAGCTCTTGTGGAATTTTCATTCCCCAACTGGACCCCTATTTGCTTATCCCCTATAGAGTTTCTTTTGCTTAACTTCTCTGGCAGTTGTCTGTCTCATGTGGCATCCTTTTCCCACAGAGTTCTGTGTTTGCATTCATTTTATATCATATCATTATCATTTTGCGGTATCTTAGGGCCAAAAATTGGGTCTTCTATATTTAAGTCTCTTCTATCACATTGAGACAAAGATGTCAATCTTTATATCTCCGAATAGAAGAAACTTAAATAGGGGCATTTGTCATACCCTAATTTTTATCCCTAAGATCCCACCTCATTTGCATCTTCACGATGCAATAAGATTACACACATTGTTTCTCCTTCCCTCCTCGGTGGGTTTTCTTCTGAGGGAGATCACCAAGCATCTGTGTGTTTCTTACTTGCTTTATGTTTGTTTATGTTTACTAACCTCTAACAAAAATACCAAAAATATGGTGTAGTTTGCTTGTTTCCTTCCTCTGTGTGCTTAGGGTTTTACAGGGAGATTAATGGCAAGGGCATTGTGTCGCAACGCGAAAAACAACCGGCAGAAACACAGAGTTGCCATCGAACATATTTATCCTGGCGGGGAAAGGAAACTGTCGAAGAAACCTCAAAAAGGGAAAGAACATGGTCATCGCAACCAAATCCCAAGTTCGGGAGTCGATTACACGAGAGGAAGGTGTTACTACCCCTCGCGTCCATTGTACTCAACGGGATCCACTCTTGTTGTTCTAATCAAAGGGTGTGTTTATCTAAAGCCTATTTACTAACATAAACGAAAAGGGGGGAAACAAAAGGAGACTATATAGGACTTCGCCGTCCTATGTCTACGTATTCCCTCATGTAATGGGAAAGTCAGAGTCATCGTAGTTCGAAAGACTACGGGTAAAAAGGGGGAAGGGTGCTCGCCAAGACTTCGTCATCTTGTGCCTACGTATCCTCATTCGGAAGAGAATGAAGAAATCAGAGCGTTTGTAGTTCGGCCTACCAATTGTTACGTGTATTTTATTAGCGATGCTAAGTTCGCGTTCCAGCAGTCAGGGTCGATGTCTGTTTGCGGTAGAACGGAAATAACATGCTCTTTCTGAAAAAGTTCGACGAAACATCCCGAAGGACAAAATGATTTGTAGTTTGTTTAATAGTTTTAACAGAAGTGAATTGACTTTGTTTGAGATGCGTACAACACTAAAGTCTATGACACTGGATCAAATACTTTGCAAGATCGACCCAAAATGGGACATAGGAAAAGCACTCTAGACAAGGTAAGGAGAGACTCCCGCTTATCACTTCCCATGTACTTAAGGCTCGTAACGTACCATACTCATCATATTTATTACGTGTTTTGATTTTGTTTAAGAAAGAGAGAAGAAAGACTCAAAGGGCAAAGAAAAATCTAAGGGAAACTCACCTAGATGTTGTCATGCCAAATGGTCCTATAGTTGAGGATGAGAAAAGGGAAGTCTACTTAATGTTATCATACAAATATGGACCTAAGGTTGAGGTCAAAAAGGGAGCTAACTTAATGTTGTCATGCAAAAGATTGATGGCCTAATGTCTATCCTACTCCAAACTTAATCAGAAATTAAGTTGGACTAGGAGCCTTAAGGGAGCATGTGAACAAACACAAGTAAACATTAAACAAGCTCAATCTCAAACAACAAATAGTATTCAAAACTTAAAGGAGAAAAAATGAGATGAAGAGAAGAGATGTCAAAGAAACACAAGGTAAGAAGATTCAACAATCAACTCTTAAGTGTCAAACATCAAAGTCAACATCAAGACATGCTTATCATATGAACCAAAAATATCAAATATCAATAAGGCAAACAATTAATATACATATTCCCAATTAACACAAATCATGCTCAAATTATTCACACATTAAAGTTCAAGAAGATGAGTAATGACAATCATAGAAGTGCACAAGCAAACATGTCTTAAAACCATATCAAACAACACCAATAAGCAAGCCAAAGCAATATTAGCCAAGCAAGGTAGGAATCAAGGAAGGTCAGAAGCTAAATCACATCATGATAAACTCATTTCAAATATGAATAAAGAAGCACAAAAGTATCCAATATGAATCTTATCAATGGCTAAGCATTTATCAACAATTATCTCATGGAAAACAAGTCACAAATGGTTCAAACAATGAGATTAGGGCATGTAAACATGGAAGGTTAGAAGCACACTCAATCATTCCAATTCAAAACAAATTCATGTTAACAAGAAGGATTCAATACGCATCACATTCAAAGCGTGAACAAGAAACTAAGTATCCATCAACCAAAGTCATCCACAAAAGGAAACAAATAATCATGAGAAGCAAAAGAGGAAAGATGATCATGCAATGGAAATCTAAACATGAAATTTAGAAGCTCAAACAAGTTATTTAAGTCACACAAGAGCACCAAGCATCAAGGAATCATACAAGAGAACAAACTCAAGAGACTAGGTCAAGAACACACAAGTATCATGCTCAACACATCACCAAATTGAAACCTCAATAAAAAATATTTAAATGACCAAACAAATGTGGATTTAAGGCTTTAACTCATGGAAAAACAATCAAGATCAAGTATGAAAGAGATCCCAAAAATAATTACATAAATGCATCCTCAAATCAAATCAACAAGTTCAAGTATGTCATTAATCGAGCATAAATCGAAGGTCAATTTAATCCACAATAAAGCATACAAAGAAACCTCATCCAAGCACCAAATCAACATTCAAACATAGATCATTCATGTTTCAAAATATGGTCAAGAGATTGGATCAAATAGGCAAGCACAAAGCATCAAGAACACAAACCCTAGTTCAAGGTTAAATATGTAAAAGCACCTCACAATTTTAATTCAAAATAAAATAGCAAAAATAAATGAAAAATAAAATAAAAAATCATCAAAAATATATTGAGACATCAATTAATCAGAAACCCATTTTTAATCATTTTTAAAATAGTTGGAATAATTAAATTAAAAAGCAAATGAAAAACAGAAAAGAAATACAAATAAAAAAGAGAAATAAGGCAGGGGGCAGAAGCAAAACCAGAATTAACTGAAAGCTAGTTCTTAAAACCAAACAAATCTCGCGTGGCCTTTTCATTAAACCAACTAGACTCCACGCAAGCACACATTAGCAGACATATAGGCAGAGTCTATAGTCAAACCAAATACACAATCAGACGTCGGGGCCCTAGCTCCGGCCGTCTTCTCCGGCGGCCCCTTGTCGGAGCTGACTAAAAAAACACCAAATGAAACAAACCATTACATCATTCCACACAGAAATTCACAAGGATCACGAATATGGCCTTATTTCTTATTGAAAACCACTTTATCATCATCAAAAGCAAGCACGAAAATCAAACACTCATGGTGCAACTTCATCAAATCAAAACAAGAGCTACACAAACATGATCAACAATGGCATGGGATTTCAAATACACCAACAAAAAGTCCAAATCACGTATAGCCTGTAAGAAATGAGTTGAGGAAATTTACCAAGTGGAGAAGGTCCACTGCCTCTTGATCCAAGCTTAAACAACTTTATAAACCCTTCCTCAAGCTTCTATGATCCTTGAGGATGATGAAAATGGCCAGAGATGAATAGAAACTTGGAGAAATTAAGCAATTCATTTTTTTAATTCTTGAGAAAGAGTAAGAAGTTTCAGATCTGATTCTTGCAAAAATGAAGATGTGAACAGTTTGTTTAGGGTTTTAGGACTTATATAGTGTGGTTTAGGGTGAGGTTAATTTCTAACCAAGGTTAAAGAAGTTTGTTAGAGTGGTTTTCAAATTTTGGAGAGTGAGGGAATGCACATGGGTAGCATCACATGGGGTGGCTATTTTGTGAATTTTGGAGTGGAATGAGAGCATGAAATGAATGAAGCAAGTTTGGCACGTGAGAGGAAGAGTGAGACAAAGTTTGTTGTGCAAATTTTCCATTCCCATTTTGGTACAAAGTACACATGAGGTGAATGGGGTTGCTTGGGTATATTTGGAAAAGAAGATAATGTCATGCGTGTGGAATTGGCATGTGATGAGGTATGCTGCTAAATCAACTCAAAGATGTGCCAAGAAACCATGATATGAAGTGCCTTGAAATCAAGTTCCATGCAACTTTGGGCAATTGTAAATTGATGAGTTTTGCTCCACTTGATGCATTCTTGAGCTCAAGTGAAAGTAGGAAGTTCAATGAACATATTTTGTGTTAAAAAAACTTGAGATAAAGCTTGAAAGATAATTAAAAAATGGTCTTGAAGTCATGTCCAAAAATCTGTCTAAGGCACATGAAAATTTTCTTAGTTATGAAGAGGTTTTGGCATCCATGAACCACCAACTTTGTAACATCAAACTTGGGGAGTTTTGATCCAATTTAGGAGATCTTGGTATGCATGGAAAGCTTGAAGCATGAAGAACAATTCTCATGTTGAAAGAAAATTGAATTGAAGCTTGGAACTATGAGATAATTGCCTTGGAAGTTAGCTCCATGAAGTTTACCAAAGACTTACTAAATTTGACAACTTGAAAAACCATAACTTTGAGACATCATAACTCTAGTTCTAGACATCCAAATGGAGAGTTCCTGGTATAAAAAAATCTTGAAGAATGAGGAACAACTTTCATGTTGGAGGAAAAGTGAGATGAAGCTTGGATCATCAAGAAAATTGCCATTGAAAACATGCCCTCCAAGCTGAATTTCTATACTTAGAAAAATTCTAAGTATTGAAATCATGAATCTTGATTTTTCTCAACTTTAGGACACCATATCGTTTTATCTATGCATCTTTTGAAGTTGCTTGCTTCTACAAACTTGTAGTATGTGATGTCCTTTTTAATTTGATTACAAGTTTGCCTCATTTGGATCAAAGATGAGGAAGTTATGAATCTTGCAAGATAGCACCATAAACATAAATTCTTCCATACTTAGAAAAATTCTCAAAACCCTAATTTTAGTAACTTCTCCTGATTTTATGATTTCTCTTGATCAAACCTCATAATGCCATGGATGATGACTTGAAATGCCTAAATATGACCCAAGAACTTAAGAGTTGACTTTTGTAGGACATCAGTTGACTTCTTGACCAGATGAATTCAATTCCTCCTCCATCCACTTAGGAACCTTCTGAAATGATTTGTGATGAACCTTGAGACATGTAGAGAACCTTTGAGATGCATTTTAAGCCATAGAACATTGTCTTGATCAAGAAGGCAATCACAAGTAGCCTTTGCATAAAACCCTAGCTCAGAGCCACTAGAAGCTTAATCAGATGAACCCCTTGAAACAAATGAAACCCAAATATTCAGATGACTGGGTGAACTTGTTGAGATACTTTGATGAATGTGAAGGAAGACCTTTGTAGCTTGAGAATTACATGATGTTGTGTCTATCTCCTCTCACGTTGCTTTGAGAACCATCTCCTCCTCTTGAGGAAAGCCAAGAAACCTTGATCACATGTCTAGAACCAATGCAATGCACAAATGAAGATGCAAATGAAATGAAACATAAGCCAATAAAGTTTGAAAAAGGGATGGAAAATTTTGGGGTGTTACAGCTACCCCTATTCAATCAACTTGAACCTGATGTATGAAAGACAACGATATTCGGACATTCACGGTAGAAGGGGATTAAATACCAAAGAACCATAAAATTTTCACCCTGCAGGGGAAGAAACGACTTCTCCGAGGAATAAAACCAACGAAACTATCACAGGGATTGAGCAATATAAACTATATACTCAATGCAAGTAGGATTTGAGGAATCAATACGGACGAAATATTGATAGAAATTGACACGGACGAGTGTCAACTGCACCGGGGATAAACACATACGAGTGTTGAGAGTTATAATGAAAGTCCAATATCAATACGAACGAGTATTCAAGAAAGGGACCAAACATGGACGAGCGCTTAAGATCAATATGGGTTAATGAAAATCAATACAGACGAGTATTGAGGAAACTACAACAAAACACGATGAGTGTTAGAAAATCACGACGAGTGACTAAAGTTCAATAGGAACGAGTATTGAGGAAGCTAAAAAGCAAACACAAACGAGTGTTGAGAATCAATACAAATAATGTATTGAGGAAGCGAATCAAACATGGACGACTGTCTAAAGATCAATACGGACGAGTATTGAAAAGGTTACAACAAACACAGAGGAGTGCTTAGGATCAATACAGACGAGTATTAAAGAAAGGAATCGAACACAGACAAGTGTCAAGAATCAATACGGACGAGTATTGATGAAGCTAAAACAAACACGGATGAGTGCTTAGGATCAATACAGACGAGTATTAAATAAAGGAATTGAACACAGACGAGTGTCAAGAATCAATACGGATGAGTATTGATGAAGCTAAAACAAACACAAACGAGTGTTTAGGATCAATACATATGAGTATTGAAGAAAGGAATTGAACATAGACGAGTGTCGGGAATCAAACAGATGAGTATTGATGAAGCTAAAACAAACATGGACGAGTGTTTAGGATCAATACAGACAAGTATTGAAGAAAGGAATCAAACACAGATAAGTGTCGAGAATCAATACGGACGAGTATTGATGAAGCTAAAACAAACACAGATGAGTGTTTAGGATCAATACAGATGAGTATAGAAGAAAGGAATCGAACATATACAAGTGTCGAAAATCAATACGGACAAGTATTAATGAAGCTAAAAAAACACGGACGAGTGTTTAGGATCAATACATATGAGTATTGAAGAAAGGAATTGAACACAGACGAGTGTCAAAAATCAATACGGACGAGTATTGATGAAGCTAAAACAAACACGGACGAGTGTTTAGGATCAATACAGATGAGTATCAAAGATCAACACAGATGAGTGTTGAAGATCACGACGAGTGACTAAAGATAAATACGGAAGAGTATTGAGATTAACGCGTCTAGCACTCGAACGATAGGTGAAAGTGTCAAGAATTAATCGCCAAGCGACTCTTAGGGGATAAAGGAATCTTAAACAGAGAACCCTGCTAGGGATTGATGATCAAAGGGTAAGATTGACGGGATATACTACCCTAAAGATTGGTTAAATCACCTGCTTGGGGATAAGGTTGAATGATTTCTCCAGCGTTACATCACTTTCTGCTGGGGAAAGGTTTGGCAAAGAGGATATCAAACATGGCTTATGCTTTGAATGCATGTTTGAATTTTTCTATGGCGTAATGATCCATACAAAATGGAAATGCTACGCATTTTGAGGATGTAATGCAATGATGCTTATGATATGCAAAAGGAAACTCCACCGAGAGAAGTGCTGAAAAACCAAAACCAAATCCGCTGGAAAAATAAACTGAACCATCCTCGGGGTCATGACCTATACTGAAGAACTCATCTAAATTTCAACTCTGCGAGAAGGCAGAAACAACGGATGACTGCTGGAGAAATACCACTGGGATTCTGATGAAAGAAATGCGCCAATGACAATTGGGATTTGACCTACTGGAAATACCAACCATTACCAGTTTCTACCTGCTGAGGAGATTTAATAACCAACTCTGCCAAGGAATGATGATTGATGATATCAATTCTTCTAGGGGATAAAGTTGAGCTTACTCCTCTGTTGGAGAACTATCCTCTTCTCTTACTCTGTCGGGGATAAGAGAACACCACTATTGAGGAAACAGACATACTCAGGAAGCACAAACAAACTACTCTTATCCTGTCTGGGGAGATGAACTCTTGTTGGAGAACAATAAACAGAACCAAACCTGGCTAGAGAAAAAAACTTCTGGACTCCCTCTGGGGAGAACCACCAGAAACTTTATAATGCTCTGCTGAGGACGATAAAACCTTAGCGATCTCTGCCGGGAAAAAAAACTCTACTGGGGAAGAGAGGTCAAACAATCCTGCAAACATACAACTGACAAGATAATGTCCTAGGTGTAGCAGGGCAACCTCGGTTACCACCCACGACACTCAAAATTTCAAGCAATTTTGAAAGTTTTTTTATAACACGCTCTGCAAAGCTTCAATGTTTTCACATGCAATGTTTACCAAAATATCTGACGTTTTTTGCAAACAAAACAGTAAAAACAAAAACAAGAGGACAACTTTTGAATGAAAGAAAATTTTATTGATTCAAATTGGCCTGTAAATAGGCATTTACAATAGGAGGCAATTCCTAGAAAGAGGTAATTATGCAAAAATAAAAACAAAATACACAGATTGGCAATGTGGGAACAAATGTCCATCATGTTCTGATTCGGCTATGACCCGTATGTCTTTGACGCTTTCAAATACATTGCCTTTTGAAGGGACTGATTGGATCGATTCCTATTCTTTAGAATTTCCATATGTTAAGATAAGCTCACAGATCGAACGCAGATCACCGCCTCTTGCTTTCAAATCCCTAAATTTTTCCTGGACCACCCTTTCGGGTTTTCAATCCACCGGGATACCATTTTTGCCAAAGTTGCCTTTTTAGGTTTTCAACTTCACTGGTTTATTCAATTCTTTTCTTTTTATTTTATCCCTAATTTTTTTCCCGAACCTTTTCTTTTTATGGTTCTCCGGGATGCCATTTTTTGCCTGGACCTTTTCTTTTTGTGGTACAGCGGGTCTCTTTCATGCAAAGTATTTTTTGACTGTGTCTGTGTTCACAGGGGACGTAAAATCTTCACCATCCATAGTTGAGAGCAAAAAGGCTCCGCCAGAGAAAACCTTTGTCACAATGTATGGTCCTTCATAATTCGGAGTCCATTTGCCCTTGTGATCTGTCTAAGGAGGAAGGATCTTTTTCAATACGAAGTCACTTGTCTAGAAACACCGAGGGTGCACTTTCTGATCAAAGGCCTCCTTCATCCTGCTCTGATATAACCGTCCATGTGCAATAGCTGCCAGTCTCTTCTCTTCAATGAGGTTCAGCTAATTCAACCTAGTCCGTACCCATTCAGCTTCATCAAGCTTCACATCCGTCAAAATCCTTTAAGAAGGAATCTCAACTTCTAACGGTAGGACTGCTTCCATACCATACACAAGTGAGAAAGGGGTTACCCCTGTCGATGTACGCACCGAAGTACGATAACCATGCAAGGAAAATGGCAATATCTCATGCCAATCCTTATACGTCACAACCATCTTCTGCACAATCTTCTTAATATTCTTATTTGCTGCCTCAACAACACCATTCATCTTTGGACGATATAGAGAAGAATTATGATGTTCGATCTTGAAACTCTGGCATAACTCCTTCATCATCTTGTTATTCAAATTCAAACCATTATCAGTAATGATTTTTTTAGGAATACCATAACGACATATGATGTCCTTCTTTATGAACCGGGCAACCACTTGTTTAGTGACATTAGCAAACGAGGCCGCTTCCACCCACTTGGTGAAGTAATCAATGGCAACCAGGATGAAGCGATGTCCATTAGAGGCAGTCGGCTCAATCTTCCCAATTATATCAATGCCCCACATAGCAAAGGGTCAAGGAGATGTCAATACATTCAAAGGAGTCGGTGGAACATGCATTTTGTCAGCATAAATCTGGCATTTATGGCACTTTCTGGCTATTTGAAGCAGTCGGACTCCATGGTCATCCAATAATAACCTGTTCTCAACAATTTTATAGCCATGGTATACCCATTGGCATGTGTACCAAAATAACCTTCATGAACTTCTTCCATCAATAGGCCTGCCTCGTGTTCATCAACACAACGTAGCAGGACCATGTCAAAATTCCTCTTATACAACACATCATCCTCATTCAGAGAGAAATTACTAGCCAATCTCCTCAGAGTCTTTTTATTTGTGCTGGATGCCCCAGGTGGGTATTCTTTGCTTTTGAGGAAGTACTTGATATCATAGAACCATGGTTTACCATCAGACACTTCTTCAGCTGCAAAAATAAAAGCAGACCTGTCGAGATGCACAATTCTGATTGTCGGGACCTTATTCCACAGATTCACCTTATAAATAGATGTCAACGTTGCCAACGCATCTGCCATCTGATTTTCAGCCTGGGGTACATGATGAAATTAGACCCTATCAAAGAAAGGTAGTAACCTTCTAGCATAATCCTTGTAAGGTACCAAATTATCCTGACGAGTCTCCCATTCTCTTTTAATTTGATTGATCACCAAGGCTGAATCACCATACACATCAAGATTCTTGATCCTCATATCAATAGCCTCTTCCAACCCCATGCTACACGCTTCATATTTTGCTTCATTATTGGTACAATTAAACGTCAATCGGGCAGTGAAAGGGATATGAAAACCCTTAGGAGCGGTGATAATTGCCCTGATTCCATTACCATACACATTAACTGCTCCATCAAAAATCAACCCCCACTGGGATCCAATTTCAGGTACTTTATCAGGCAACGGTTCGTCACAATCTTTGGCCTTCAGGTACATAATGTCCTCATCTGGGAATTCAAACTTCATCTGCTGATAATCATCGATCGGTTGTTGAGCAAGAAATTCTGACAGAACACTTCCCTTTCTAGGAAACATATTGAATATCGTACTTTGTCAAAACCATCTGCTAACGGGAAATCCTTCTAGTGAGAGCTTGCTTCTCAAACACATACTTGATCAAATCCATCTTCGATATCAACAGGTTTATGTGGTTTAAGATGTGCTGCCTCAGGTGCTTGGCTGCCCAGGCGAGCGCATAACATGTTTTCTCCAACATTGAGTTCCTCGACTCACAATCAGTAAATTTCTTACTCAGGTAGTATATAACATGCTCTTTTCTACCTGACTCATCGTGTTGATCGAGCACACAACCCATTGAATTCTCAAGAACCGTAAGATACATTATCAATGGTCTCCCTGCTACTGGAGGCATGAGGATCAGAGGTTCCTGCAAATATTCTTTTATTCTTTCGAAAGCTCTTTGACAGTTTTCGTTCCACCTGACCGCTTGATCTTTTCTTAACAACTTGAATATTAGTTCACACGTGGCTATAATATGAGAGATGAATCTAGCTATGTAGTTCAACCTCCCTAAGAAACCACGAACCTCTTTTTCTGTTCTCGGCTCATTCATTTCTTGTATTGCTTTTATTTTGGCAAGATCAACCTTAATACCTCGCTCACTGACAATAAAACCCAACAGCTTACCAGACCTCATCCTGAAGGTGCACTTGTTAGGGTTCAACCTCATCTTAAACTTCCTCAACCTTTCAAACAACTTCTGGAAACTAACCAAATGTTCCTCCTCAGTTTGGGACTTCGCAATCATGTCATCAACATAGACTTCAATCTCTTTGTGAATCATATCATGAAAGAGAGTCACCATAGCCCACTGATAAGTTGCCCCAGCATTTTTCAATCCAAAGGGAATTACTTTATAACAGAAATTTCCCCAAGGTGTTATAAAATTTGTTTTCTCCATGTCTTATGGGGCCATCTTGATTTGGTTATACCCAGAAAAGCCATCCATAAAGGAAAACACTGAAAATTGAGCACTATTGTCCACAAACACGTTAATGTGGGGAAGCGGGAAGTCATATTTTGGGCTTACTCTATTCAGATCTCTGTAATCAACACACATCTTGGCCTTTCCATCTTTCTTAGGTACAGGAACAATATTAGCAACCCATGGAGGATAACTAGTAACAGCAAGAAAACCGGCGTCCAATTGTTTCTGAACCTCTTCCTTGATCTTGACAGCCATATCTGATCTTGTTCTTTTGAGCTTCTGCTTGACTAGAGGATAATCCTCTTTAAGAGGTAAACGGTGCACAACAATATTCATATCAAGCCCAGGCATATCCTGGTAAGAACAAGCGAAGATGTCGACATACTCTTGCAGTATTTCAATCAATCTTCACTTAACACTGTCTCCCAAGGCAGCCCCAATTCTGACCTCTTTCTTTGCGTCATTGGTACCTAGATTAACAATCTCAATAGCCTCCTAATGCGACTGAATGACCCTTTCTTCCTGTTTCAATAGTCTAGCCAATTCTTCCGGAAGTTCAAAGTCTTCTTCAGCCTCCTCTTCGGCTTGGTAGATCGGATTGTCAAAATCATACTGAGCCATAGCAGAATCATTATTGATGGAATCTGGGATGATTAATTTGCATGATTGATGTTTTATGATTTATTTAGAATGAGAAAAACAAACAAAAACACATAAAACACATTTCCATTTAAAAATGTAAAAGCAAAAAATGAAAGACAGGGAGCGAAATATTTGAATGCGAAAAATGTCCTTTATTTATGATAAACATTGTAAACAAAAACATGAGGCCCTACAAATGAGTCACTACGTCTTGGACAGAACGTGGGACTTTTCATATGTAAAAACAGAGAAAATTACTCTTCACGAAGAGTGACTTGAATGATTTCCTCGAAAGACCAGTTGGAAAACTTCTGTCCTGGAATGTAGGGGCAGATCTAATTATCCATATCGCAGTCGCTGTCAACGTCGTCTTCCCCCATGGCATTAACTTGGTCAAAAATGACCCCAGCACTAGAAAATCTAATAGGGCCTTTGATCTTTAGAGGCGCTTGTGAAGGATTGTACCCTAAACCGAACCTGTCTTGCTTTACCGACACATCAAGAACTTGGCCCCAAACTTTGGAGCTAGCAGCTTCAACCATGGCACGAGCTTATTTCAATGAAGTTATAGAAACTTCAGGCTTTTTATCCTCCAACGGAGGCTCTTTCTTAATCTAAACCGTTTCGAACGTCTGACATAGAGTTTTATGAATCCCTCCATCCACCTCCACATACTTGAATGATGATAAGTGACTTACCATAATATCCTCTTCTCCACAGACGGTAACTACCGTCCCTTCAACCACATACTTGAGCTTCTGATGCAAAGTCGAGGTTACGGCTCCTGCAGCGTGAACCCATTGACGAGCGAGAAAATGGCTGTAGGCTGGCTGAATGTCCGTGATAAAGAATGTTATGTCGAAAACCTTGGGACTGACCTTAATTGGCAATACCACCTCTCCAAATATGGACCACTTCGACCCATTAAAATCTCGGACAACCAAGTCACTGGGTCTAAGGATCACCCCTTATGTATCCAACTTCATAAGCGCTTTCTTTGGCAATACATTCAAGGAAGACCCGGTGTCTACTAAAACATGCGATAACACAGAACCCCTACATTCCATGGAAATGTGTAGGGCCTTCTTATGGTTTCTCCCAGTTGGAGTCATATCAAAGTTGATGAATCCCAAACCATTACTCGCATTAACATGTGCTGCAACCCCTTCTAACTGATTCACAGAAATCTCTTGAGGTACATATATGGCATTCAGAATTCTCAGCAAAGCATTTTTGTGGGCCTCTGAACATAACAATAAAGACAGAATGGAGATCTTTGAGGGAGTCTGGTTCAATTGATCTACCACTTTGTAATCTCTCTTTTTAATTATCCTCATAAATTCCTCAACATCCTTCAAAAAGGAAGCTTCAGGATACTGTTTCTGCACAAAATCTTCAACAACCTGTTTTCCTTTACCTTTAGCAGAATTATCAACATTACCATCCTGAGAGACCCGTGGAGAGAAAACCCGGCCACTGCGAGTGATGCCTTCAGCCCCAACGATATTATCAACATTGGACTCAGCACTTGAAGGACCCACAATTTCCTATTTCTAACCATTGTAAAACACCTCGGCTTCGTAATTCCACGGTATAGCTTTGGTACTTTCGTATGGCACATGCCCGGGTATGGTGATAACAACAGGCGCTTGCAGCACTTGCGCTGGTATACAAACAGTATTATATGGAATGGAAATGGTTGCAACATCTTCATTATCATCAACATTATCAACAGAAGTTCTATCTAATTGAATTCGACCTTCATCTATCAACTTTTGAATACCCTCATTCAACAAATCACAGCTCTCTGGCTGTGCCGCACATTTTTGACAACCTGACAAACAACCTGGGAATACACCCCTCTGAGCAGACGTTCCTTTACAAAAAAACAGCGGAGTTTTCAACATATCAACATCGGTTACCAAATTCAATCCTTCTCCCTCTTCAATAACATTTGCACTTGCACCCCCATGCGGTGGCATGGGGTTCTTAATCACATTAGGTCCATTGTTTGAAGTAAATTCA
Organism: Lathyrus tuberosus; assembly: GCA_022829125.1. Lineage (NCBI taxonomy): Eukaryota > Viridiplantae > Streptophyta > Magnoliopsida > Fabales > Fabaceae > Lathyrus > Lathyrus tuberosus. Next base: position 9,892,072 of record JALAZF010000210.1, read on the forward strand.
ATGGCCTTAGAATCAACCAAGTCTTGAACTTTATGCTAAATTGCTCTACATCTTTCGATACCATGCCCCGTGGCACCAGAATGAAAGTTGCAGCGGGCGTTAGCATCATAGCCCGGTGGTAGCTTGCCAGTGGGCGGAGCCATAGTTCAAAGTTCAACAAGAAGCAGCTGAAGCAGGTGCTGTAACAATTATGCATAAGGCATGGGAGGAGGATCAAAATGCTTTTAAGCTCTCCTTTGTCTTTGTTGATTCTCCTGTTGAGGTGCATACGGTTGACGGTACTTAGGAGCAGGCTGCACAGTAGCAGGAATGGCTACAGTAGCAACTTGTTGATGAGGATTCTGATTATTCTTCCTTTTTTTCTATATGATGAAACAGATTTAGTCTCCCCCTCTCTTTTCTTTGGGGCTCCAACAAAAGGTTTCTTCCCTCCTCCAGATGAGGAGCTAGCACCAGTCTGAATTTTACCTGCCTTAATCCCACTTTCAACTCTTTCCCCAACCATCACTAGATCTGAAAATCCTGGCGATGTACACCCCACCAATCTTTCATAGTACGGCCCCTGTACTGTGCCCATGAACATATCTATGAGTTTTCTCTCCATCATTGGAGGTTGAACCCTAGCAGCAAGTTCACGCCACCTTTGGGCGTATTCTTTGAAGCTCTCATTGTTTTTCTGTGTGAGTCCTTGCAATTGGGTCCGGTTAGGAGCCATATCACTATTGTATTGATAGTGTTTAACATAGGCCTCGGCCAAGTCTCTCCAACTTCTAATATAAGTCCTCTCCAGTCCCATGTACCACTCCAGGGATACCCCAACTAGGTTGTCCTGGAAGAAGTGCATGAGCAACTTCTCGTCTTCAGAATAGGCAGACATTTTTCTGTAGTAGGATTTGATATGTGTCTTCGGACAGATTGTCCCCTTATATTTATCAAAATCAGAGTCCTTGAACTTAGGTAGGATCTTTACACCAGGCACCAAGCCTAGATCAGCCATGTCCATCTTTAAAGTGTTTTGATTCTCATAAGCCTTCATCCTCTCTTCTATCATCTTGAACTTCTTCTCAGCCTCTGTCAGGAGACCAGTTTCTAGATCCTGGATAGAGAATGTGTCCTCGTGTCGGTCAACTTCCCAATGATGATTATGACCTACACCATCTCCATGAACAACACAAACACCACCTCCGCTAGGAGGATTAGCACAACCAGCACCTCCACCAGGAGGAATAACAACACTAGCACCTCCTCCAGGAGAAATAACAACACCAGCACCACCTCCACCAGGAGGATTGGCACCACCAACACCGCCTCCTCCAGGAGGAATAATACCAATGTCGTCTGCCCTGGGAGGATCAACAAGGGGCTGAACCAATGTCCTTATATGCTCCTGACCTTGAGCCATATTCTGCATCAGTTCCATAAATTGATTCATACGGTTTCTCACCTCAAGTAACTCAGCCTGAATTTGTTCCATTGCACTTTTTTGATTTCCCCTTGTACAATATATGTGAATACCGGAGTTCGCATTCCTACTAAGAAAACCAGGTAGAGATAAGAAAATCAGCCAATAACACATGTTATGCACATGATTGTGAAAATGCAATGTGAAAGCCATGTTTGATTATTCCCAGGGTGATCTACGCCTTGATTCAAGTTTTAAAAGCGACAAACACGAGAGATGGATAGAACACTGGCAAAAACCACTCATACATTAGTTGAAGAAGAGTCAATAAAGAGTCAATACAATAAGCTCATACAGAAAAGACAAAAATCAAATACAAAGCCACTGATCCAAATCAACAGGTCTGATGGTGATCAAATACAAAGAGAAAAACAACTAGGGTATATCCTCCATCTCTACCAAAGTTAATCCTCCCCAGCCAGTGTGCTCTCTGCTCCATTCCTGGACCTCTTTGAACAACTTATTAGTATTGGGATGTCTTGGCCTCTGGATTAGCTCTTGAATAAGAACATCTCGTCTATGTATGATCCCCTCCAAGTAACGACAACACAATTCCCAAGACTTCCCTCTTTAGCTCTTCATTCTCCTTATGGAGCTCTTCTTTTTCAGCCCAAAGCCCGTTGTATTTCCCAATATCCATAGAAGTAGGTTGCTCGATCATCAATGGATACAATGGAGCCTCTATAGAGAAAGGCAAAAGTACCTCTTCAACCCTCTTCTGGATCCACTCCAAGTACGGAGGATAGGCTCGACAGTCATTCTTTCCCAAGGAAGTCTTCCCCTTTCGGTGAATATTTCCCCAAGCGCCTACAACTCTCTTTAGCAACTCCTGATCCTCTGTACCATGAAAGAAGAAAGACTTTTCGACATCTTGATCCTTCGGTGGCCCTCTCAAAGCATACCCAAACTGTCTGATAGCAAGGGAAGGGTTATAGTTAATACTACATTTCCTTCCCACTAGAGGTACATTTGGAAATCCCCCATAACTTTGAATGATCTCTGTACCAATTAGTCTCTTATCAAACCACACAATCTTCTCAGCAGTCAACCCCATTATCCTTTTATACCACTTCAAGGAATCTTTTGTATCTACAAAAGCACCGGACTGAGGAAGATGATTCATAAACCATTTGCATAAGAGTGGCGCACAGCAAGTGACAAGCCCTCCTCTCTTCTTCTCATTCTTGAAGTGCATAGAGTGATACAGATCACCAAGTAGATTTGGCACTGGATTCTTCATAATAAAGATACGAACAATGTTCATATGAACAAAGTCAGCCACATTAGGGAATAAGACGATCCCATAGACACACAAAGCCAGAATAGCATTGAAAATAGTCCAACTGCCAGCTTCAGCAAACCTTTGAGCTTCACCCACCAAGAAACTAAGATGGAATCCTTGAAAACCTCCTTTGATAGCCATATTACCTACTAAATCTGACTTGCTCAAATAAAAAGCAGTAGCAATATCACCAAGCTCGGGATTCTCCTTAGAACTGAAGAAAGGTGCCATATCCTTAATTGGAACTCCCAGAATAAGCGCAAACTCCTCCAGTGTTGGAACCAACTGATTATCCAGAAAGGTGAAACATCTCAAGGGAGGGTCATAGAATTGTAGAAGAGTGTGGATGGCATCACGTTCATACTTGGTGATGGTGTGAAGAACGCTCAATATCTTCCTATAATCCTTTCTGAAATCCTCCAAGACACTAGAACTTGTCAAGGCGACCAAACTGTGAAGAGAACTCAGAACATGTGTTGGAAACTTATATACAACATTCTTCTTCTGACCAGTGTCCATCTCTGAAGATATTCAACAACTAGAATCAAGGATAAGATACAAAATCTGGAAATAAACAAACATGAATGTTAGGATGCATTTATGATGTTATGTATGCAAACATGGGGTCAAGGTTTCCATAAATTTTGAACAACTGTTGTACTGCTAACTGAATAAATTCAAAACTCTGCTCTGACGAGAATACCGGAATAATCAGAATACCAAGCCCATAAGTCCACACTAATAAGAAAATCAGAAAACCAGGTAGGTTGAAGGTTAAGGTTTCCTGCAAAACCCATCCCCTCTCACATGTGGGTTCCAGTCTTGGACAATACATCCTAGCAGGTCCTTTTTCTCACGGGTTCTTAGGTCGAGAAATGATAATACATTTACCATTTCTTGTTTGGCATTATAACCCCTCAAGGAGGCCTCCAGTGATTTCCCATGAATGGTTTCCAGAGTCATAAGCTCTCTATAGGAACACCCTGTCATATGCATAAGACAGGCAGGACAGGGTATCTCCCAAGAAAATCTCATCTGAATGTGGGTCTCGTGTCAAATAAACGTAACAAGATGCTACGCAAGCCATACGACTATCCACTCTAATCTTATGTATATACTCAAACCTGGGTAGTGGGCTTATCTCTCGTGGAACCATCCCACCCAACAGCGCAGCAGCAAGACAGAAGAGTATGACAGTAGTAATCAAATGTAATAAATACAATAATATACAAAAAATAAAGCAAATAAAAGCATAAAGATAAACACCCAATGACGAGAAATAGACAAGTGCTAGGATTGACTCGTGTAGGGAACCAGAGTCCCCAGTAGAGTCGCCAGCTGTCGCAACGCGAAAAACAACCGACAGAAACACAGAGTCGCCACCGAACGTTATTTATCCCGACGGGGGAAAGGAAACAATCAAAGAAACCTCAAAAAGGGAAAGAACATGGTCATTGCAACCAAATTCCGGGTTCAGGAGTCAATTACGCGAGAGGAATGTGTTAGCACCCCTCGCATCCACTGTATTCAACGGGATCCACTCTTGTTGTTCTAATCAGAGGGTGTGTTTATCTAAAGCCTATTTTCTAACGAAAATAAAAATGGGGAAAACAAAAGGTGACTCGATAGTACTTCGCCGTCCTATGCCTACGTATTCCCTCGTGCAATGGGAAAGTCAGAGTCATCGTAGTTCGGAAGACTACGGGTGAAAGGGGTGAAGGGTGCTTGCCAAGACTTTGCCATCTTGTGCCTACGTATCCACATTTGGACAAGAATGAAGAAATCAGAGCATTCGTAGTTCGGCCTACCAATTGTTAAGTGTCTTTTATGAGCGATGCTAAGTTCGCGTTCCAGCAGTTAGGGTCGATGCCTATTAGCGGTAGAACGAAAATAACATGCCCTTTTTGAAAAAGTTTGATGAAACATCCCGAAGGACAAAATGATTTGCAGTTTGTTTAAGAGTTTTAGCAGAAGTGAATTGACTTTGTTTGAGATGCGTACAACACTAAAGTCTATGACACATGATCGAATACTTCGCAAGATCAACCTAAAACGGGACATATGCAAAGCACTCTAGACAATGTAATGAGAGAATCCCGCTTATCACTTCCCATGTACTTAAGGATCGTAACGTACCATACTCATCGTATTTATTTACGTGTTTTGATTTTGTTTAAGAAAGAGAGGAGTAAGACTCAAAGGGCAAAGAAAAATCTAAGGGAAACTCACCTAGATGTTGTCATGCCAAATGGTCATATAGTTGAGGATGAGAAAAGGGAAGTCTACCTAATTTTATCATACATAGATGGTGTAGCAGTAAAAATTATGAGTGTAAGCTATTGATTAACTTAACTCATAAAGCAAGAGTCGCCACCGCACTTTTATTTTATCCAAAAGGAAAGGAAAAAGATCGAACAAAACCTAAAGAGTTTTAAAACAAGAACAAACAGAGAATGGGTAAGGGGGTTGGTTACGCGATGAGAAGGTGTTAGCATCCAAAACGTCTATAGTACTGTATAGGAACCCTTTGAAATATCTATGCTTTTTGGTTTGAAAAGGTTTGTTTGAAATGAGATTGGGGAGATGAGAAGAGAAATATTTTTTAATATTTTTGTGTTTGGAGAGACTTATCGCCTCATGCCTACGTACCCACAAAGTACAATATAGGATCAAAACCTCATAGTTCGTGGTACAAATAACAAAATTTGTTTGTTTTGGTTCACTTTAAATGAAAAGACAAGTCATCATTCTAAGGAGAAAACTACGACTAGTCACCCACAAGTATAAGACAGCATTTGCATCAACTTAAGATGGAGGATTTCGCTTGGATTAAAATCAACAAGTCTATCACTCAACATCTAAGTGGAAAATGTCAACATCTTAAATACTATGGGGAATAGGAGAATTACATCTCAACTATGAAAATGACTCATGTCTTAACTTTTGAAAAGTTTTAAACGAAAAAGTGCACAAAGGCACAAAAGTTTGAATGAGTTTTTGTATTTTTTAAGTCTTTTTGAAATTAGTCAAAGTATGATTAACATTGATTGACATTTATTTAAAGAAAACAATGTTTGAAAATCACTTGACCGAAGTCAAGGTTTTCTTTTATGAAAGAGGTTTAAGTTTTGAAAAAACAAGAAGGTTTTGAAAAAGAGAGAAGATTTTGAAAATTAAAGAAGGGGTGGAGAAGAAGTGACTATCCTAAAGCAAAATAAAAAGCTAGAGATAAGAAATGTTCAGGACTAGACCAATGGCTAGGCATGGCCCAATCCACTTATGCTCCCAGAACGACCCAATAGCCTAAGCCCAATCCGCGAAGGGCGGAACTTACCTTTCTGCCCTCCAACCGGGCAAGGACTTCATCGCTCTTCCCTAGTATTTCTGCCCGTCACGCACGGCTCCATTAATCCCAGGACAGTTATAAGCAGGCCCGACATAACGGCTAGTTTTGGGCGCCCTGCCTAATATAACGGCTAATTTTGGGCAGTTACCTATTCTTTGGGAAGCAGTTATTTCACCCCAAAAATTGGGACCGTTGGTCACGCGCTGGGGGCATTATAAAAACCCTCTCATTCGAGAGGGTCAGGTATCCAATATTCATCCTAAGAACACCTTTTGTACTTGCCCATTTTCTCTAACTTTTTCTTATTTGAGCGTCGGAGTGCCTTGCAGGTACACCCCCTCCTCTCCTACAAGCATCATCATCTGCCCTACGCGAAGGCCACGACGATCCAGTCTGATCATCTCCAATCAGTGGCGTCGTCTGTGGGAACCTAGCTTCCCCGTCTTTGTGATTCAAGATCCCCTCTTTTCCACCTCAAAGACCAAAGCTCTCTTTAAACCTTATCTGATCATCATGGCCTCTACCAAGAATAATGTTGTCCGTCAAGGACCTACTGTTGCCGTTATCCCCGACAACGCCGACCACATCCTTGCCGAATCTATTTTTTCGAAAACTAACCAACGGGACGGGAAGACTGCGTCCCTAACCCCCGATGAAATGAAACCTCGGGCACAGGCTGCTGGCTGTGTTTTCGAGCCTATTCTGGTTCCGCAAAATGCTGACTCCAGCACAGCTGCTCTCATAGCCTCCCTCAATATATCAAACCTCTTGATCTTCTAGCAAGGTGAAAAGATCAGCACTCTCGAGCACGTCCTCCAGGAGCGCCTGTCCTCGGAGAAGCCTCGTAGCCCGCCTCCGCGTCCCCGGTCTCCTCCTCAGAAACGGAGGCGTGACAGGTCCAGAAGCCTCTCCCTGGAAAAAAGACGATCAAGATCAAAAGGGCCCGCGTCTGATCTTACATGAAGACGACGTCGGTCTCCTCCGCAGAAGTCAAGACGCTCCCCTGTGTCAAAGAAGTCTAGGCCCTCAGAAAAGTACGAGCATCGTCGTTCGTGCACGCATTCTCCATGACGAAGCAGGAGCTATGGTCGTAGCCATTCCTTCTCCCGGTCCCCAAGCACGAGCAGTGATGACGACGTCCATGGTCCCCTCTCACAGGAGATCATGGACACCATAATTCCTCGCGGGCTGGAAAAGCCCCCCGCTTTGGCGACATACGACGGGACCACCGACCCCGGCGAACACATAGAGAACATAGAGTCAATGCTCCACTACCACAACATGAGTGAAGCCATAAAATGCAGACTGTTCCCAATCACCCTCGGGAAGGGGGCTATGGCTTGGTTCAAGCGCCTTCCCCGAGGGTCGGTCACATCATGGAGAGATTTGAAGAGCCGGTTTGCCCAGCATTTTACGGCTTCTCGACGAAATCCCAAGTCAGAGGCCACCTTAGAAGCTATTATACAAGGTAGGGACGAATCCCTGTGGGCATATATTGAACGGTTTAACAAAGAAGCCGTGGAGGTCCGTACTACGGACCATATGAAAAATTATCTTCTCGAGAAGGGCCTGAGACCAAAAAGTGAGTTTCGCAAGGCCGTCAGAATCGAGACTCCTCGAACATTAGCGGAACTTCTCCGAAAAGCTTAAGCGTACATAAAGTACAAAGAGAAGGAGGCCGGTTATCATGCCCGAGACGCAAGAGATCGCGAAAATACCCGGGCACCAAAAAAAGATGAGCCGGAGACATCCAGGCAAGAAAAAGAGAGGCGACGAGACGATCGCCCTTGAGAAGGCAAAGGGCCTGCTGGCCGATTCACGTCCTCGTGAGCGCATTCTCTCCGAGTGCGTCAATACGGAGTTCAAGCAGGGAGGCGTCAGGTTCCCCAAACTGACGACGTCCAAAGGCAACGTGGATAAAAGTAAATATTACTGTTTCCACCGCAGCCATGGCCACACGACCGAGGACTGCGTGCACTTTAAAGATGCTATTGAGATCTTTATCAAGGAGGGTCATTTGAAGCAATATATTAAGAAAGGTGAGTCTTCAAGATGGGAGGCGTCAGATTCATAGAAGGAATCAGAATCATCCCCACCTAGTCCTCCCCCGCAGGTCGCTATGTCCATCACGCCACCAGAGGACTTTTCCATCCCAGATTATTTCGAGGAGCCGTCCCAGATGTTCGCGCTCAGCACGTGGGAAGCATTCCCGGCAGCCATGGTTATCTTATGCGAGGGGTACAATGAGCTGACAGTGGGATCTGTTAAGCAAAAGTTTGAGCAGCTTATTGATTATAGCCCTGACTGGCTATCCACATTTGAGAATATCAAGGGGCGCTCCCAGCCGATCACCTTTTACCGTGAAGATCTGTCTGGAGGCTCTCCTAATTCACACATCCCCTTGCTCGTCAGGGCAAGATTGGCAAGCACCGACATCAGAAGAATCTTGGTCGACCAGGGTAGTTCGGTGGATATAATGTACACCGGCCTATTTCAGGCCCTCAAGCTGGACCAGAAGAACCTCTCACCATACGTGGGATCCGATTTGCAGGGGTTCAACGAAGCCACGACCAGACCCTGGGGGTACGTCAAGCTCCTAGTCACATTCGGGTAGGATGAGGTGTCCAGGTTAATCAAGACCAAATTCCTGGTGATCGATTGCCCGTCACTGTACCAATGTATCTTGGGAAGACCGGCCCTCGTAGAGCTAGTTGTTATCCCTTCAACTGTCCACCTCAAGTTGAAGTATTATACGGAGAAAGGTCACATTGCGACATTGCATGGGGACATAGAGGTTGCCCGCAGATGTTTCGAAGCAGCGACCCGGGGACAAAACCAGATCGGCGCAGTGCCCAAAGCAGCTAAGCGGGCACGGGAGGAAGATCATCCATCCGAAGATGGCCAACCGGACAAGAAACCTGCACTCCCTGTGCACACTATCGACCTTGACAGTCGAATTTCAGAGAAAGGCGAGGAAGATAGCAGTGAAGGTGGATCAACAGGGACGACCAGCTCCTCCACATCGGCCCTCATGTGACCAGTTCCAGACGGGGAGTTTGAAGTCATCGCCTTCAGTAATAACCCCAACAGAGGGGTGAAGATTGGTGCTGGACTGCCCGACGAGGTCAAGCAACAGCTGAAGAAGTGCCTGGACAACAACGCTGATCTATTTCCTTGGAGTGCCGCGGACATGTCCAGCTTGGACCCTGAGACCATATGCCACCATTTGACCATCGACCCAATTGCGCGTGTCGTCGCGCAGCACAGGCAGAAACAATCCGATGAAAAGGCACAGGCTGTCGAAAAACTTGTACAAGACGTCTTAGAGGCAAAATTCATTTCGGAGGCCAGGTATACAACCTAGCTGTCCAATATTGTACTTGTTAAAAAGCATAGTGGAAAATGGCGCATGTGCATTGACTATACTGATCTCAACCGGGCTTGCCCGAAAGATGCTTATCCCTTACCGAGCATAGATATGCTCGTAGATAACTCTGCAGGTTTCAAACTTTTGTTCTTCATGGACGCCTATTCGGGGTACAACCAAATCCCCATGGCCGAAAAGGACAGAAGGTACACCGCGTTCATGACTTCGTCAGGGAACTATTACTACAATGTAATGCCCTTCGGTCTGAAAAATACTGGGACCACATACCAGCGCATGATGGACAAGGTCTTTCGATCAGAGATTGGAGACATGCTCGAAGTTTACATGGACGATATGATTTTGAAATCCCAAGAGGAATCCGACCATATGGCCTACCTGCAAAAGGTCTTCGACCAGGTCAGGAAGTTCAAAATGCGCTTTAACCCAGAAAAATGCACCTTCGGAGTACGGGCAGGGAAGTTCCTCGGATTCTACCTCACCGAAAGGGGGATAGAGGCAAATCTAGATAAGTGCCGAGCATTTGCGGAGTTCCCCATGCCTAGGTCGAAGAAGTCCATAAAATCCCTCAACGGGATGCTCGCTTCACTTTTCCGCTTCGTGGCTAAGTATGCTCAACACGCCCTGCCCTTCTTTAAACTCCTAAGAAAGGAGGCCAACTTCGAATGGACGGAAGAGTGCGAGCAAGCTCTGACCCTCCTTAAACGAGCCCTGTCCGAACCTCCTGTGCTTTCTCGACCAGAATGCGGGGAGACCTTGTATATATATCCATCCGTTGCCAGTAAAGCCATCAGCGCTGCACTCATCCGCGAAACAACGGACGAGCAAAAACCCATCTATTTCACCAGCAAGGCCATGCAAGGGACAAAAATCAGGTCCGCGCAGATAGAGAAAGTCGCCCTTGCCCTCGTTATCGCCGCTAGAAGACTCAGATACTATTTCTTGGCCCACACCATAACCGTACGCACGAACCAACCCATCAGGCAATTGCTAGAAGGATGCTCAAATGGTCCCTGGAGTTATCAGAATTTGACATTCATTACGAGGGCAGGAAGGCCCTCAAGGCACAAGTCCTGGCTGACTTCGTGGCGGAGATGACACCTCCATCGTCCCCGCCAAGTGGGACGCAGAGATGGACCATTTACGTGGACGGGGCATCCAGCCCCTCAGGTAGTGGCTCAGGTATCATCCTAGAAAATAAGGAAGGAATACTAATCGAAGTATCTCTAGTCTTGTCCTTCCCTACGTCCAATAACCAAGCTGAATAAGAGGCGTCTTCCTCACAGGACTACGGCTGGCAGAGGACATGGGCGCCAAGGAGGTGAAGATTTACACCGATTCCCAGCTCGTAGCATCCCAGGTACGGGGAGAGTTTCAAGCAAAGAACGACCAGCTGTTCAAATACCTGACGCTGGTGATGGAAAGAATTACCAAGTTTGACGCATGGGAAGTCCAGCACATCCCTCGCGAGCGGAACATGCGGGCAGACATCTTGTCCAAGCTGGCTAGCACCAGAAATAAAGGCGGCAATAAATCTGTCGTACAAGAGATACTTGCCCGGCCAAGTATAGAGAAACTATCTGAACTGCTCGACATCAACGCCATCGGAGACAGCGACTGCTGGATGACTCCTGTGTACAATTACCTCACCAAAGGGGAACTTCCCGAGGACAGTAAGGAGGCCAACGTGACTAAACGACGAGCTTGCTTATATGTGCTGATTGAGGGCAAGCTCTACCGACGAGGATTCTTCATCCCCCTCCTGAAATATGTCGAGGAAAGCAAAGTCCCTGAAATCCTCCAAGAGATCCACGGGGGCATCAACGCACAACATTTGGGAGAGAGATCGTTGGCACGAAAAGCCCTGCGAGCAGGATACTATTGGCAGACCATGCAGCATGACGCCAGAGAGCACGTCCAGAAATGTGAGTGATGCTAGCGCCACGGGGACATGCACTTGGCACCCCCCAACGAATTGAAGACTCTATCCTCACCTTGGCCCTTCTCCTGGTGGGGTATAGACATACTCGGCCCCTTCACAATGGGATCCCATTAAAACAAATTTTTGATCGTGGTTGTTGACTACTTCACTAAGTGGATCAAAGCCGAAGCCCTCGCCAAGATCACAGCCTTCAACATACTCCGCTTCTACAAAAGAAATGTCCTCGCGAGATTTAGGGTGCCCCAGTCCCTGGTGACCGACAATGGAACCCAGTTCACGGACAGAAAGTTCCAAGACTTCGTCGCCAAATTAGGGACGAAGCAGCGCTTCACCTCCGTCGAGCATCCCCAGACTAACGGGCAAGCAGAGGCTGCGAACAGGGTAATCCTTTATGGCCTAAAGTGAATGTTGGGCGAAAAAAAAAGAGATGGGTCGAGGAGATACATGGCATAATCTGGGCCTACAAAACAACACCACATTCCACCACCGAGGAAACCCCCTTTCGACTAGCTTACGGAACTGAGGCGGTGATACCTGTGGAGATCATGGAACCTTCCAGACGAACGGAGGCTCCCCTCGACGAGGAGATGAACGACGAAGCCTTGAGAGAAAAACTCGACCTGGTCAAAGAGATACGGTCGGGGGCAGCTCTCTGCGAAGCTTCACTGAAACAACAAATAACCTTGCGCCACGACGCTAGAGTCATAAAGCACGACTTCCCCGTTGGCAGCTTAGTCCTGCGCAAAAACCAGAAAGATTCACGCGAAGGAAAGCTGGCCGCGAACTGGGAAGGACCCTACAGGGTCAAGTCCAAAACGGGCACCAGAGCCTACTATTTAGAAACTCTGGATGGAGAACCATTTGCTCGACCATGGAACGCCGAAAAGCTCAAACAATACTACAGTTAGAACCAACTATGAGGTCAGACTAATTGCCGACAAGATCTCCCCTAAACAGGGAGATGGCTCAGCCAAGGGATCGTGCCCCGGTGTAAGCACGACCCATTTTACAATGCCGGCCAGTTTCTGCTTATGGGACGAGTAGACTCTGCGCACAATGGGGATACCTCAATCGAGCTCCACCGTTGCCACACCAATTAGGCAGGACACCCAGCTCGCGATGGGAACCGTCTAAGCCTATGAGATTAGTACCTCAACCGAGATCCTAGTCTCATCACAGGCGAAACCACTTCCCCCGCCGTTCGACCAGTCCCCCTCACTGTCGAACACATCTATGTCGAGCAATTCTCTAAATCATAAAACAAATCAGTGATCCCTGCTGCGGACACAAAAGCTTATCGAGCAATAGTGAAACACTTAGAAAAATAAACAATGAAAGCCATACATACAAAACCGGTCGTGTTGGCCGGACACATACGTGAATAAGTTAAAGTGGCCACAAGGGCCACAAGCTGTGCATGTTACAAAACAAGGGGGCCGTGCCCCCAAAGAAAATAAGATACATCAAAACACAACACGCAGGCCAGATAAATTATAACAATACAAAAAGGAATCATTCCTCCATCCGTTCCACCTGATCCTGGACGCGCTCTGACTGCTTGGTGATAGGCCGCGGTGACTGGGTTTCCCCGAGATGGGCATGCTCAGCACCAAGGTTAAGAAATTCAGGAACCATTATCTTGCCATTCTCCACCTGGCCGAGAAAGCTGGTACCTTCAACGGAAATTTGGACGTCGGGGTTCACCAGCCTGAGCTGGGCCACAACATTCTCGAACGATTCCTCCCCAATGGAAAACACGTCCTCTTTCGCCTGAAGCATACGATCCACTATCTCCGCCCTGGTCTTCAACGCCTTTACGTCCTCAGGCTCATCCTCGGTTGGAGCGCTTACGGATCTCAGTTGCTCGATCAGATCCTCAGCGGCTTTCTTCTCAGCAGCCAAAGTTTCATTCTTTCGCCTTAACCGGGAAGCTTCCTCGTCCAATGTCTTCCTTGCAGCAGAAGCAGCGTTGGCCTCCTCCTTGGCCTTCTTGAATTTCTCCTCCAGAGCAGTTATCGTCGCCCGGGCCCTCTTTAGCTCAAGTTCGGAGGAGGTGTCACCCTCCGTGTACACCGCCGCCATCTCCAAAACATGGACCACCGTGGAGGCATCTTGCGCCAACAATGCCCGCTTACCCAGACGATCCATGCCCTCCAACTTGAGAGATTCTTCCCGGGGAACCACCAGAGACATCCCCTCGAAGTATGTCCTGTAATTGAGGCAAGGGGGAAGCTCGAACTTGCGTTTTTCGGCCGCCCGACTAAGGTCCACCAGCTCGCTGGCCCTGGTCTGCTTGAACCTTGAAGCCAAAGGCACTGGGGACCCTGAGCGGAGGTAGGAACGGGAAAAGAGCTCCCGTCTGTGGCAGAGGAGGAGGTACCCGCTGAGGAAATCGAGACTTTGGAACGCCCGCACCAGACTTGTTCCTCGCAACAACATTCTTCACCATTCTTTCGTAGGACGAAGGCATCTCACCTGCGAAAGCACAATAAACATATTAGATGACGATGAAGAAAATATAATTCGAGCAAGTTAAAATAACTAAGACTACCGAGTAGCTTATAGGCATCCGCAGGAGTCTTGCACTCCAAAATCGCCTTTGTGTTGATGTAACGGTACTCCACCCATTGGCTACCATCCTCTTCAAAAATTGGGGACCCCTTCTTTGTCCAGCATTCAGCAAGCCGGAAAGAATTAACAAAGCTCACCAGCTTCTCGTAGCCGACCAGATCCTACCCGTCCAGCATGTTCGGCTGAGCAACGTAACCGTTGGGCTCCTTAGAAAAATGGCTAGCACTCTAGTGAAAGGGAAACTTGAACTCTCTGTCCCCAATCATCTTCCCGTTTTCGTCGCGCATGTCATTACCATTCTCGTCAATCGACACCGCCCAGACATACGTGTTATCCTGGGCCTTCTCCGACACAGGCTCTATAACGTAGAACCTCTCCTTAAATGTCTGGATTGACTCCGAGAAGGGCTTTAACAACTTTCGGGGTTGCTTCAGTGATACCCAGCCATATCTCTTCCCCGTGACCTGCCGCTGAAGATGGAATACGGTGAAGAACAAAGGCAGTGTAGCTTCTATCTTCAGGAACTCACAGGTTAACTCAAAGGCGTGGATGAACGCCAACGAGTTGGGATGCAACTGCGATGGGCCAGGTCCAGGTGTACGAAGATAGACTACTGAAAACCAATGAAGGGCGGCCTCAACCCTAGCTCCTTAAAGGCATACTCGTACATAGCGAATCTTTCCCCATATTCCATACATACCTGATCGTCTTGGGAGGGGAAATGCACCTTCCATTCCCCCTCTGGCCCAACATCCGTGAAGACATCCCCGGTGAAAGTTGCAAAGATAGATTCGTGCTCGGCAGGCTCAGCCACCGACCACTCCTCAGCAGAATTCTCCTCGGGCTCCTCCACGACTTTGCTGGGGACGGTTGACGCTTCCGTGCTACTGCTCTCCGAGGAGCTCTCCTCGGAAGAATCTATTAAAATTTCTCCGTCGAGCCCTGTCGCCATCACCTGAAAAGCAGATGACAAAAGTGAATTCGACGCAAAATCAAATCCAAACTTCCACCGCTAGTCAAGTGAAAGGGCGCGCAAAGGGCTGAGGACGATGTCCCCGACCTAAGCCCTAAATTAAAAAAAAATGCAAGAGTCCCTCACGAGGAGGCGCTCGGGGCAAACCCCTCACACAACGAGGAGCTTCCTGGAATCACTTCCCAGTTTTCGTTTGAAGCTTCACCGGAAACTTCAAACGTCCACCGGAAACTTCATCAAAACCCCGGAAACTGAGTAGCCACGATGGTTACTTATGCGTCATCATCGCAACGACGCCAGAAACCGCCATACTCTCAGTTCTATAAAAGGCTCCGGCTTCCACGTCAGTAGCAGAGGATGGCCTAGCCACCGCCCGCCACCAACAACTGACAGAAAAACGCCACTATGTCTCCTAAATCTAACCTAACCACATGCATTTCTAAAACGAAAATGAAAAAGCTAAAAGAAAACAAGGAGTTAGATGACTTACGTGGTCGGAGAAGTTGAAGGAAAGTGCTCGAAGCTTTTGCGGTGGCTGCGGCGGCGGACGACGACGGCGGCGAGCTAAGTTCTCTGAAGAAGACGAAGAAGAAGAGAGAGAAACGAAAGTGTAAAATGGCCACACTCTCTCTCCTTTTATACTGCTGGGGAACACGTGCAGAGGCACGCCCGGGTAGGTCATAATGGCTACAGACTAGCCATCATTACCTAGTTACTGCAGCACAGGGCTCGAGGCACACGTGGCGCCCCAACGTTTCAACCCCTCCTAACCGTTGGTCTCCCCGTACGACGGATAAGCCAGACTCGGTTACGAGCCTTACGAACACCAGGGCCCACAGGCACCACGAGACAACTCTCTTCGTCACCAAACGACGGCCTGTTACAGTTCCCCGGAATAAAGGGTTATCCTTAAGTCATCACTCCCATGCTCGGCATGGCTCAATCCACTTCTGCTCCCAGAACGGCCCAATTGCCTAAGCCCAATCTGCGAAGGGCAGAACTTACCTTTCTGCCCTCCAACCGGGCAAGGACTTCATCGCTCTTCCCTGGTATTGCTACCCATCACGCACGGCTCCATTAATCCCAAGACAACTATAAGCAGGTGCCCGAAACTACGCATGTGCCCGACATAACGGCTAGTTTTGGGCACCCTGCCCGACATAACGGCTAGTTTTGGGCAGTTACCTATTCTTTGGGAAACGGTTATTTCTCCCCGAAAATAGGGACCGTTGGCCACGCGCTGGGGGCATTATAAAAACCCTATCATTCGAGAGGGTCAGGTATCCAATATTCATCCTAAGAACACCTTTTGTACTTGCCCCTTTTCTCTGACTTTTTCTTACTTGAGCGTCGGAGTGCCTTGCAGGTACACCCCCTCCTCTCCTACAAGCATCATCATCTGCCCTACGCGAAGGCCGCGACGATCCAGTCTGATCACCTCCGATCAAGAAAGATCTAACCGAATTGTAGAACACTTCATAGCAAGCGAAATAAGAATTCCAACCATCTTGAAGCATATGCAAATGAGCAAGCCAAATAAAGGCAAAGATCCATAATACTCCAAGCATAGAGAAATAGTCCTAATTCTAAGTCCAAGGGTCTAAGAATAATCCAAGAGGTCCAAGGTCTGAGTCCATCCATAAGCATAACCACAAAATTAAGAGCACCAAGTTTTTTAGAGGTTTAATTCTTTATTAGTGTTTTGAACAAGATATGGTCCAAGTGGACAAAAGAAAAAGAGAGCGGAAACAATAAACAATAATATGAGATGAGATGATAATGATGGAGCATAAAAATAAAAGAGAGATAGGGAGCGAGAAGGAAACATAAACAAAATTAGTACAATAATATTGTTAGTGAGTTAGTGATTAGTTGTTAGAACAAATTATCAACGATGGTTAAATAATGAACTTAGGCCAAAGTTAATGAAGACTCATTAGAGGATTGATAAAACCAAAGCCTCATAACAACAAGTTTCATAAGTAATGGACCCAAGACAAATAATCAACCATACTTGGACTTTCAAACATAAGTTTGAGCCACGAATGATCATTTTCTGATACGGGACAATTTAGCGCTATGTTAAGCAATCGTAGCACAATCTATGAGGAAGATCATATTATAGGAGGCCGGTCAATAACAATATTAGTGTTAACACATGTTAGAGAAGTGATATGTAAATCACTCTCCTAAAACATGCCACACAAAAAGAAAAAGGGAACGGTCTAATCATAATTGAGATTTCACATCGATTTATCAAAAGAAATCTATCAGGATTCCAAAGTATGGAGAATGATCCAAATGATCATTCACCCATAGATTTGAAATAATAAAGATTAAACATCTTTAAAAATCAACAATCATCGATTTAGAGATCTCATCGACCAAAAGAAAAAGAAAAAGAAGAAAGACGTCAAGATGAAAAGAACCACCAATAACCAAGAAACGAAATAAAAATTTAAAAATAAAATCAAGAACAAAGTAAATCATATGAACTTTAAAAGAAATTTTAAACAAAATATCAAAAAAGCAAAAATAAAAAAAAATAATGAATCAATATCAAAATTAAAGATCAATTAAAAATTAGATTCAAGAAGAAAATAGTAAAAAAAAAATGACTTAAAAGAAAATTAAAGAAATCTTAAAAAAAAAAAAAAAAAAAGATAATGAGAGGGAGATTTAATAGAAAATAAATGGTGATGGTAGCAAGAAAAAAAATCACACGGCCCAATCCAAGATAATACACCTTCTTTTAAAAACAAAACTAAAAGAAAAAAAAAAAAACTAAAATAGAATGTGAGACTCAGAACAAGTTCATCATCTTCTCCACATAGCTCGTGAACATGAAACAAAAGAAAACTCCATGCTAACACTTTCTCCGCCGCACCAGAGCTCAATCCGGCAGCGGCGGAGCTCAAAAATTATGCCAAAACGATCACAAATCAGAGCATTACACAATGGTACCAACAATTCAAAGAAACACAACGAAGAGTATCGGATCAAAAATGACAGCGAAGCTTCAAACTACCTTTAAAGACCAGGTAACAATCAATTGAATCTTTCCTCTTCTTCTACTGATTCTGGCTGGAAATGATTTGAAACTCAAGCTAATTTGAAGACGAGAAGTAGGAGAAGAAAATGTAGGAATACGAAGTGAGAAACGAGAGAAAAAAATTGCAGAGTTTTGATGGCTTTTGAAGCTTGAGGAAATGAATGAGAGGTGGTTCTTATTTATAGATGAGAATGAGTGAAAATGATTTGCCGTTTTTAAATTTCCACTGGGTTTTATTTCCTTGCGTGTTGTGTGTGATATGAAGCTGAAACTTTTGGTGTCGTTTTGATTTAATTTGCAAATTGCAGCTCATTTGTAATCATGACGTGGATTTGCACGGCTTGATGGCTTATGTGATATTTCATTTTTGTTGCAGTTTTGAATTGTGACGTGGATTATTTTGCTCACGGCTTCGTTTGGCTTTGTTACGGCTGGGATTTGTACAACAGCTTGGGCATTATTTTTCAGCTTGTGACTTGAAAGTACGGTTAGAATTTGGCATGTCTTGGTTGGAAAGAGTGTGAGTGCTGTGTTGTGAAGTACAAGTCTTTGGAAAAAGTCATAGTGAAAGGACTGTCAGAAAAGCAAGAATCCTCGAGAGTTTTCCATTGTGCTACCCATAGGATTTCCTTCCATTCCTTCTTCCATATTAAACTTTACCACTACTAAGAATGACAATGCAGCCAAAAACCATGTTCTTTAAATAGCTTTTCATCCGCTTCTGACCTTCGGTGATAGCCTCGGGATCAAATGTCTTCCCATCCATCTCTTCTTTTATTGCTTCCAAATGAGGCCTCATAGGTGTAAGCTTAGAAGTGGTCTTGAGTTGATTTATTAAGAGTGGAACAGTTGCAGTTCGAATCAAGAGAATTGTTAGAGCTATGGCCAACCACCAGTTTAGTCCAGTGTATGAATGATCAGCATGTATGGCATATTGCAAGGCTCGTACAGGCAAATAAGAATCAGCCGCAGCAACGGCAACTTCGTTAACAACGGGAGCCTGAGAAGTTACAGTCTCCACGACAGTGTCAATGATTGTTCTCTTCCACTATCTGTTAATTCATCAAGTCCTTGGTCAGCCGCGTAATGTAATGGCTGCTGCTATGAGCCTTTTTCCTGGTTCACCACCATCAATGTTTTGAACCAATATTGCAATAGCATTGAAGCCCATGCCAAATATGTACAACCAGAAGTTCGAACATTTACGTTTCGAGAAGGACGCTTGCTTAAAGAATAAGGAAGACAGTTAACGAAACAATGTTGATCAGCAAAACCACCAACCCACTGAATTGACTCTTCTATTGTAGAAGCCACAACACAAAAGTCCTTGCGACTCTTTCGAGATTTAATGAAACAAGAAAGACCACATGAAGCCTTTTTAATTAGATACAAGTACACCTCAAAATGTTTAAGACCAGCATGATAAGAAACCGAGATGACATCCTCAAGGTGCAGCACATGAGTTACAACACACGTGAGCATGGTAGTTTCATCAACATCCTGTCTTATTTGGTGTAGTTATAAAACCTGCACAAAGAATGCTCTAAGTTAATGGTGCCAAAACGATGGGAGAAATTCAATGAATGTGTCATATCTTTAGGGGAGCATTTAGCATCTGCAGCCTTATTAAATCTTCCAGCTAATTTGTTCCTCAAACTTGTGAGTCTTAGATCCATTGCTCGTAATAATTCATTCTTCGAAGCATCGGATGACACAGTGCTAACTTCAATTATGGAAGTTGGGGCTTCACCATTCGAGCTACGGTTCAATTGCATATTTCTTACTGAAAGGAACCAATTTCCTAGCAAATTATGATGTCTTGGCAAGAGCCTCAAATGTCAACATAGCAGCACCATCATCATAGATATAACAGGAGACCTTATCCACTGGGTAGTCAACAGAAAGAATTGATAGCACAATATTGGCTGTCACAATTGGGGGCTCCTTTAATGGGTCAACAGTACTGACAAAAATGTCAACTGCTACTAGCTACGACAGTTCCCCATCCTGATCATATCTTAATGAAAGTCTGTCAAGATATGTTTCACAATTCACAGGAAGCCATTTGGGGAACTAATCCAATATCCAAGAAAAGGCAAACCAAATTTCACATATAACTGATATTAACCACAATGCATACGCATTGGGTACAGGATTTGTAACTCTGTAGTGCAAGAAAATGCAGAGGATAATTAGCCGCAAAACAATGACCATACGGTATGGATTTATTCTGGAAGATGGAATGAAAACCTTCCTCGAAAGATGTTGCCGAGCTTCATCATTCAACAAGGAATCATCGAAAAGCACATCAGTACTGGCATCAATATCTCTGATTCCTCTTTCAGATGTAGCTTGACATGTGCTCATTGGAATATCGTTCTTATTATCGTGCTTCATTTTCCAGTCATCAACTCTTTCTTTCCATGCTACATTTCCCAATCCTGGTTCAATAACCCTGATATTTGGTGATTGTTTAAGAGCGGACGAATATGATAGATGATTATGAACTCGTTTCCCACGAAGATTTCCAGGAGATGCCATTGACATCCTCTCAGGGTAGCAGAAATGAGGTGGTTAAGGTCACCAAAAGCTGGTGTGGTGAGCTTCAATGTATGGAAACATATATCATAGAGAGCCTCATTGTCCATGACCATACATTCGTCCGCATTCTCAACCAGTTGGTGGACAGAGAGTGTGGCATTGGCATCTGTTGTGATTGAGTGGAAGGGAGCTCCGATTTCAAAGCCTCAAGAGAATTTGCCATTTTTAAGTGAATGGCTGTAACACGGTAAGCTGTTTGAGAAGAAACCAGGATCAAGAGGTGATTGCACCCCAAATGATTGTGTCAACTTATCAAAAGCATCAACCTGAATATGTTCAAATGGATAAATACCATTTCTTTCAATACAACCGAAATCAAGAACCGGCAGAGAACACAATATTGTGATTAGGGGCTGCAGCAAAAGCATGTACATCTCCCTTGTGACGAGTAATAGGTTCTTGCGACGGAGCTCCTTGTTGAATTTTGCTCATTTGGATAAAGAGGAAGAGCATTGATAGCTTCCTTTTGAGACTGCTTCTCAAAAAAAGACACCATTATTTCAATAAGAAAATCCACCCTCTTCATCCAGGGATCTTCCGTAGAGACCAGTTTGAGCTTATAGAAAATCAAATCCCTTAACTCCTCAGACAATTTCTTGGACAGATTTGCACGCGTGTGAAGTGAACCAATGTTAGTCAAAGCAAGTTCCCGTAGATTGTCCTTCTTTTTAAATGCACGTAACTGGAATGACGACAGTCGACTGTAATGGGATTCAAGAACCTCGTGATCTGTTAATTGTACAGCAGTATGGTTATTAATCTCAAATCCTTCATAGAATTGTGATAAATCAAACAACTGAGCGAAAAAGTTTCCCATTTCCATGCCTATATAGCGCACTAAGATGGAATTTGGCATCTACAGCTACATCAGCCACTATAAGCTTCAAAAATCTTCTTGTGGGCAGTTGACTCAAAAGGTCAACAAGAAATTCCATAAATCTCTCATAATATAGGACCCAGGCATCGTGTGGCCTTGTTTCTTTACACGGTCACAATCTTCAAGCCATGAGGTTTTAACAACATAGACAACACCAAGACCAGCAATACTTCTTACTTCTTTCTTTTCTACTTCTGTAGGATTCCCAATTACTCGGATGTTAGTCCATGCGGCTTTGGTCATGTGGGGTTTGTAGCATTGTACATGGGCTTAGCATATTTTCTAAAGGCCTTTGGAATGTTAGAAGTGTGTTCGTAAAAATGGTTAATGAATGGTATTAAAAGTGGATATTGAAAAAATATGGATATTAGAATGAATATGGAATATTTGGATTATTGACTAATGGAAATGGGTAAAAATGGATAATTGAATTTAGAAAAACGAATACGGATTGGTAATGGATATTGAAAATGATTAAAATTGGAAGTGGATAACGGGTTAAAATGTGGATAATCAAAAATATATAAGAAAATGGTTTAGCAAATGGATATGCACTTTCACCAATATTTTCCACACAAGGCCATGAAACTTTGATCTTTAATCTCAACACTCTAAATAATGAACATGAACACAAACCACTGATACACACCTTGACTGAATTTAACTCCAAAAAACACACTTGAGCTTTCTCCACCAACCTTTGATAAAGTGAAGGAGCAAATCTTGGACCAGTGAATAACATGCAACTGAAACACCGACCATCAACTTTGATCTTTGCCATAATTTCCTGAATCTTTGATCAAATGGAATAAATTCCAAACCACTTTGAATTTGTCCTGAATCAATTTTTCTGGGAAAATAAATCCACAGATGAACACAACCTGGACTGATGAACCTTGATCATGATAACCTGGACCAAACTTCTCATAGAACACTGCTTGAAAGCCTGATGAATTCCAATACAAGACAACTTGACCTTGAACAGTCACTGCTTGAAAAATAGACCACTAATGCAAATAACTTGCAATTAAAGCAATCCCTTGATGGTTTGACCAAGAATAGGTCAAACTTCCATCTGAACTGGGTCATGACTAAATAACCACATTTGACTTTAAGCCATACCCTTGCCTTCAATCTCCCTGCAAGACCCTAAACACAAAGAGAAGAAGAAACAAACAAAATTGCAAAATATTTTTGGTATTTTAGTTAGAGGTTTGTAAACATAAACAAACATAAAGTAGATAAGAAAAACACAGGTTTCATGTGATCTCTTTCAAGAACAAACCTACAGAAGATGGCAGGAGAACCAAGGCTTGTGATCTTGTTTGTGGTATGAGATGAAAATGATAAGTGGGATCTTAGGGGTAAAAATTAGGGTATTACAGCTGCCCCTATTTAAGTGTCTTCTATCCGGAGATATGAAGATGGGCATCTTTGTCTCGACGAGATAGAAGAGACTTAAATATACAATAAACCCAATTTTTAGCCCCCAAGAGACCACAAAATGATATGATTATGCGGATGATATGCAGACACAAAACCTCTGTGGGGAGAATATGCCACAGGAAACAAACAAATGCTGGGGAGCAAAGGAAAAAAAACAGACTCCACGGTGGAAAACTAAAGAGTAAGACTCCACTGAGGGAAGATTACCAACATCAGCACTAAAAGCAGGATAACTCGTCCCAACAGGGAGGAAAAATCTCCGTTGGGGAAAAGATCATCTACTACCAGACATTCGGTAATAGCATGATTAAAAGGAACGATTGCCAACTACCAACCAAGTGGAAATTACGACAAGGCAATCAACCAAAAGCATACGAGACATATTACCTACTACCAACAAAGGGCGAGACGACACAGGTAATAATCTCAAAAGATACGAGAAATATCACCTACTACCAACAACGGGCAGGACGACAAAGGTAATAAACTCGAAAAGGAGAGATTACCAACTATCAACGAAGTGATAGCTACGACAACGTAACCAAACCAAGCTATATTACCTACTACCAACTAACGGACATGACAACAAAGGTAATAAGCTTAAAAGATAAGAGGGATTACCAACTATCAACCAGTGATAATCAACCAAAGATACGAGAAATATTGCCTACTACCAACTAAGAGCAGTACGACAAGGGTAATAAACTCAAAAAGGAAAAATTTGAATGAAATCTTCTAATAAATTACACTTGGAGAACCTACTGCCAAGGTCCACTATGGGGATTTCAGAAGATATCAACTGGAAGAGTCTACTGCCAAGACTAACCAGAGAATTTACAAATAAAACACCTTCTTCCGAGGTTTAACTGAGAACACACCCGCTGCCGAGGCCTTTTTTTTCTTCTTTTTTTGCTGGAAAATCTTCTGTCAAGATTTCACTAAGGATTCTACTGCCGAGATCCTAAAAAGAAAATACCTTCTGTCGAGGTCAACTGGAAATCTTCTGCTGAGATTTTCCAGGAAATGGAAAAGAAACACCTTCTGCCGAAGTTTGCTGTAATCCTTTTTTTTTAATTATCCGAGAAATCTACTGCCGAGATTCTTGGAAAGAAAATACCTTCTGTCGAGGTTTGTTGAAAATTCTATTTCAAAATTTACCAAATAATCTACTGCCGAGATTAACCAAAGAATCTAAAATAGAGTCACCTTCTGCCGAGGTTTACTGGAGCGAAAATCCATTTGATGGGATAAATTGACGAAGTCGCAACAAGCTTCTTAAGTGAAGAGATGCCACTTGAAGTCACGCAGTAGATTCCAAGAGAGTGTTACAACAACACTGTTGGGGAAACAAAATCTTCATCTTCTGATGGTAATCATAAACAGATCACCTACTGAGGAATACAAAATTCCCAAGGGTGAAAAATAAATACACTCCCAATCATCTAGGTTGCATAGCCTAGAGAGTTTCAAAGTAGTCACTGTCGGGGACCAAAGTTCAATCCAGGAACAAACTGAAGAGAAACGGTCAAACAAGACTCGTTCCAGGGAGGAAATATCTCAACTGGGGAAAATTCCATCCAGATAATGAGCTGGACAGGAAAACTGAAACAAAATCTTCCACGAGCATCAAACTCGACTGATGTAGAAACAAATTATAACAGATAAGGTAGAAACCTGACAGGGATTTTTATCAAGTTTTATCACAAAACGAGATGGGATCTAACAAACACATTCACACTCATATATGCTTGATCATACACATGTCGGGGAAGATGAACCATGCTCGACTGAGGAAATGCATCAATAAGATCAAACTCTGCTTCGGAGATCATCAACAGACTCTACCGGGGAGAACATCAACAATGACAAAATCTGATTGGTCTACAAAAGTTTTCCTCGAGAAGAAACATTGTACCATAATGACTTGAAATAACCTGCCCCGGTGTCTTCAAACTCTCGGAGAGATTCATCGAATCTTGACGTAACTTCCCCAGATTGACTGGACTACGAAGGATTTTACACCAAGAAGAAACTTTGTGCCAAAAGGACTTGAAATTATCTGCCCCAGTGTTTTCAAACTCTGAGAGATTCGTCGAATCTCGACGTAACTGCCCCAGATTAACTGAACTTTGCACATTATTTGATCAATAGAGTATTCAAGCTTTGCCCCTGTGGAAACATCAACTAGGAAAACAAACCTGCTCATGCTTAACAAGATCTTCAGGCAACATGCCCCTGGATATGATCATTCCTTGAAATGACTGGCCAATTACTCATCAGAGCTTCAGGCTTCAAAATATTAGCTCATCACTGATGCTCATATGTAAGCTTTTATGATGTCAACAAATGTATGCAAGTAGAAAATTTCAATTCTGAGAATGATAATTCTAATGCAAGCACGCATGTTTATCTTGAAGTTTTTACTAAAAATATGTCGCCAAACCTTGTGAACGAATCATTAGTTAGGATGTGACATTGATTTTTTTTAATGTGTAGCGAGCGATTTTTGTCGGTGACGCGACCACCTTATCGCTGAAGTTTGGGTTTTCCTCCTCAAGGAGAAAGGGTGCTACTTTCTGATTTCTTATTTATCCCGTGAAGCTGGAAGGGAAAGGGAAGCTATCTAAAACTATCCTTGCACGCGAATGTTTAATTGAACAAATGCTTTAAAGAGATTGGGGGTCCGGGGTCAGGCTATACAATGGGTAGTTGTTAATTACTCATCCTATATGTGGTTATCCACAGGATGTTAGATTTATGTTTTGCTTTGTAATTGATAGTGTTTATCTGTTAATGGGTTGGGAAAGTTTCTTGGGAAGTATGAGTGAGTGGGTGAGTTTTTTGTTGATGGTCGGGTGTTTTTGGTAAGGTACTATTCCTAAGTTTTAATTGATATGAAGGTACTGGACCTAGGGTTTTTTATTGGTATGCTCGCTAAGATTTCACAATCTTATGCCTACGTATTCCCATTTAAACGAAATAGGGAAATCAGAGCAATCGTAGTTCCTCCTATTCTATGGGAGGAAATTGTTTGGTGTCTTGTTCAAAGCCCAAGATTGAAGCTAAAAGAGTATTTGTGTCTTGTTCAAAGCCCAAGATTGAAGCTAAAGGGGTATTGAGAGGGAATTTGTCATCTCTAAAGAGAGATTGTTGACTTTTGTGTGCCTTGATCAAAGCACAAGGTTGATGCTAAAAGGTTAATTGATTTGGCTAGGGGATTTCTTTATACAAAGCCTAAGAGGAGGCTGGATAAGACCGACTCAACAAGAGAGTGTTTTATCTGTCTTGTACAAAGCCCAAGATTGAGACTAAAAAGAGACTGACTCTTTGGGAATATCATTATACAAAGCCTAAGAGGAGGCTAAAAAAGGGTTTTGACTCCGTCGGGGAGGTTTATATGTGTCTTGTACAAAGCCCAAGATTGAGGCTGAAATGGGAAATTTAACTGACCCTAGTGAGGATATTTTTTATGTGTCTTGTACAAAGCCCAAGATTGAGGCTGAAATGAGTTTGACTCTGCTTGGGGAAATTATTCCTCAAAGCCTAAACAAAGGCTGGGAGGAAATGACTCGGCTGGGGAAAGTATTTGTCCCCAGCTCAAGAGAGGGAAATTTATGTCTTGTACAAAGCCCAAGATTGAGGCTAAAAGGGTTGACTTAACAAGAGGGTCTGAAAAGGTGATTGACTCAACAAGAGAGTCTGAAAGTTGATTGACTCAACAAGAGAGTCTTTTATACTCAACAAGAGAGTGATTTGTTGTCTCGTACGAAGCCCGAGATTGAGGCAAAAAGGGTATTGACTCAACAAGAGAGTCTGAAAAGGTTAGTCTGCTGGGGAGACTCGTTATACAAAGCCCAAGAGGAGACTGACTTCACTGAGGAAGGATCATTATACAAAGCCTAAGAGGAGGCTAGATTTCTGCTGAGGAAAGGTCTTTATACAAAGCCTAAGAGGAGGCTATCTTTTGCCGGGGATAATTGAGATCCCCAGGCAGGTCCAAGTGGGGAATCAACTCTTGCTGAGGATTATAGAAGAGTTGAGATGTCAGATACCCTGAGGTTCTGATTTGAGATAGTGTTGACCCTGGTCGGGGAACTCTCGTGAGAGAGGCTGGGTTTCTGCTGGAGATCTATCCAGAATGCCCGGGGTTTCTTCCTATAGTTGTAAGGAACTTGAGAATGTCTTTGAGACTCAAGGGGATTAGACTGTCCAAGTCTGCTGGTGTGGAGGAGTATTATCTTTTGTATAATGCCTCCAAGAGGAGGCAAAGGCATTAAGGGACGAGAATCAACCCTAAAGTGGCCTGAGGTCTGACACTAGAAAGCATGAGAACTTCTAAGAAGCCAAAGGGTCCTTGTACAAAGCCCAAGAGGAGGCGGGGATACTTTTAGGAAACCTGTGGGTCTCGAACCAAGAGAAGTTGAAGAAATGCAATTCATAGAGAAGAGATCATTTCAGGAAAGTTCGAGGTTCGAAGAAACTCAAGAGATGCTATTCATAGAGAATAGATCAACTCCGGGGAGTAGAATTTCTTTGACAATTTCTAGGGGTGACAGTCTGATAAAAGGTTCACCGAGAATACTGCCTTTCTCTTTGTTCCATATTATTTAACCCCAAGAGAAGGGAAGACTATATCTGGAAATCCTATGGGGATCTAGTTTTGTTTGTATTTAAGAGTGACCAACATGGCTTTACCTAGTTCTAGACCTAGTTGCTGGGGAAAACTCTAAATAACTATACTAGTATATATACAGTTGATATATGACAAGTATTTTAAAAGGTATGAAAGAAGAGTAACCATGCGCAGCTTCCCACAATACATTTATATATATCTGATATGTATTTAAAAGAATGAAAGAAGACTAATCATGCGCAGCTTCCCACAATATAGTTATATATATCTGACATGTATTTAAAAGAATGAAAGAAGACTAACCATGTGCAGCTTTCCACAATACAGTTATATATATTAAAGCGAGTAAAGGAAAGTTGTTATAACTTACAGGTGAGTGAGCTTCCATGCTGTATTGTTAGTTGTTCAGAGAAATTAAAGAAAGTTTTGACAACAACTGTACATTTGAACCTAAATCAAAAGGGAGTTGTTTGTGAAAAATTTGTTGGGGCTTATAGTCAAGGAGAGGCCCAAGGTTTGAACAGTGATTGTACTGTTGTTTTGAATATCGTATCGGGACTTATACAGCGACTGAGGCCCAAAAAGTTTTGGTTTAAAAGGGGATTGGGTCTTACACTCTATTAGAAGCCCAAAGTTTATTTTTGTACAGGAGATGGGGCTTACAACTCAGGGGGGTGCCCGGATGATTTTGAAAAGGCGACGATCGCACCGTTGTTTTGAAAATATATAGAGGGACTTATACAATATGTGAGGCCCAAAAATGTTTATTTACAAAAGGGGTTAGGTCTTACACTCTATTAGAGGCCCAAAAGTGTTTTTAGGAAAAGGAATGGGACTTATAGCTCGAGGAGAGGCCCAGATGATTATTTGTTTGAAAATGGCGATCGCGCCGAGGTTTGAAACATAGTGGGTCTTAGACGATGACCGAGGCCCAAATTAATTTGGTTTTCAAAAGGGGTTGGGTCTTACACTCTATTAGAGGCCCAAAAGTGTTTGAAAAAGATTGATGAGGGTGGAATTAATCAAAACCCTAATTTTGTTTAAAATGGAATTAATTTTGTTAAAAAATTAATAAAAATTATTGAAAATATGTGAAAAATGAGTGGTGATCTTGGATCAATGTTTCAAAAATTATGTTTTTATCCACAAAATGATTGAAAACCAATTAAGTTTGAAAAATCAAGAAGGAACAAGTATTTTAAATGTTAAGAAACAAATAAAAATTAATTCTTTGCAAAAATATCAAGTATAGGAAATAAATAATATTTTTGGAAATTTTTTGTCGAATAAAATATTTTAACATTTTTGGGAATTATTAAAATAAGAATCAACTCAAAATCATTAAAATTCAGAAAGAAATTAATTTTTGAATCAATTAAATAAAACCACAAAATTCAAATATTTGAATTTTTGAAAAAGGGCGCCAATAACATGCGCGTGTTCTGAGTTTTGCCCAGATTTACATTTTCTCATCAATCTCACTGAATACTTGATGAAATCACACAATCCACATATCAATCTACTCGTTTTCACCTCAAGATCATGTCTATGGTCTTAATTTCATTTATTTTAAGCATGGAATAAGAAATCAAAGAGAAACCTCAAGAACCCTAAATTATGCATGAAGGCTCAGAAATTCCACACACGATTCATACAAAGCAATTAATTGAGGGGAAACATTCCATACATGATTATGAGCATATGGCAAAATTATTGTGCGAGGAAATATGCATGAATCATGAGATGACCAAGTTGAGGCTTACCTCTTACAGCTGGTTATCGTGTTTTGAGTTAGAGGTGTTACAACTTGGTTCCAATGATGTGGACAACTTCCCTAGGTGTTATGGAGTGTGTCTGAATGCTTGGAGTGGATTGAATTGAGTTGGAACTTAAAATGGTACCCCAACTGCAAGTCTGCTAAAAGCTTGAGCAGTTGGATGGTGATTTTGTGAAATTGGTATTCCAGATGTTGTTTAAGTGTTTGGATCACTTTTATATGATGTTTATGAGGTGTGTATGTGATTGGTTTGGTTGGAATTGCTCTCAAGCTCAAAACCTGATAGTGACTTGCTTTGGAAGCCAAAATTGGAGTGAAAGAGGTGATTTTGAGGAAAGCATCAGTTTGGGTGTTTGGTGTACTCAAACTGATCACAAATGAGGCCTATTTATAGTGCACCAAGTTTGTTTTGGCTGCAATAGTGTATGGCAACTGGTACAGTCCTGTGGCCAATTGGATCACTTTGGAATCTCAAGTCTCCTCTAGCCATTGACTTGAGATTAGAGCACAGGCCTATGGTTCTTTGATTCAAGGATAAGGATTGACTGAAGTGTTCATCTTTGCTCTGATACATTCCACCTCTAAGCATCCATTGAATACCTCAAAACAAAATTAGAGTCTTGAGGCATCTTTAGCTTTTAGGGGTGCCAAACCTATATGTAGTTCCAAAGACTTTTGAGGCTTATGAATCAGTGTTTGTTCCTCCTTGGTCCCCCCCTAAGGTGTGCATATGGATAAACTTGTTTATCATTTGCACAAATTAACCAAATCGAGACCAAATGCATAATCTGCCTTGCCAATACAGTTTGCAGCAAGGCATGTTGCAGCTGTCATAACTCCTAGCTCAGATGGAATTTGATGGAGTTCTTGGTCACTTTGGAAAGCTGATGTATCCTACTTTAATGTGATGTCCAACTTTGGTTTTGAAGCAACTTGAATTTGGTTGAAAAATGCCTCAACATTTTGGAAAAAGTGAAGCAGATTCTGACTTAGTGAAAATTTCACTAAGTGTTGGAAAAATGTCACTTTTGTGTTTTCAGCCATTTCGATCACTCCATAACTTGAAATCCATGAGGAATTGGAACGAGGTGTAGTTGACACTTTTAAAGTATGCCTTGAGAGCTACAAATCCATATTTGGACCATCCAAAATGGTTGCTTGGATCTCAAGTTATGATCCTTGGAAGTTGGTACCCTAGCCACTTTGTTCCATAACTTAGAAAAATTCTAAGTTTTTATGGTTACCGTTTTTACAAGTTATCCCACTTTTTTATTTATTTTTCGTGATGAATGATGATTCAAATCATATACTAACATTGTTTTAGGGTCAAAGAACCATAATTGTGAAAAATCTCAAAAAGTCAAACTTGACTTTTGTGCACAGTTGACTTTTTATCAGATGAATTCCAAACTGTGCGATCCTTGGTGAAATCAAGTCTTTGACCTAAATCAAACCTAATGGATATGTTCCATAGGTGTTGTAAGGTGTATTGAATCATATCCCAAGGCTTGGGAGCATGTCCAGGCCAAAAGTCAAAGGTACAGTTGACTTTTTCCTCAAAACCCTAATCGTGGTCCTGATGAAAATGAAACTTGTGAGTTAAGCTTATTGGATCAATCCATTGTTGCAAATCGATCAATGTGGTTTATTAGAGATCCTAAAATCATGTCTTGAGGTCTTGGCTCATGTTTTGTCCCAAAAGTCAACTTAGGGGTGAATTAGGTCAAGAAACCTTAATTCCTGATTTTTGGTGAATGCATCCCCTGAGGTCAAATTGACTTGATGGTTGGGTTTATGAGGTCCCTTAGAGTATCTTGGGTTGTGCTTTGAAGCATTGGGTCATGCCTAGAGGAAAATTTTCATCTGGAGACCCCAGTCGACCAAAGCCCTAATTTGGTGACACTGGCGATCTTGAGGCTTGATCCACTTGGAATGTTGCAGCCTTGTGCTTGATTCTTGATGTGAGAGTCCTATTTATCATTTATGGGTGTTTGAGAGGCTAGACAAGTTAAAGATCATGTCATTCCTTGATTGATCCTTTGTCTAAGCTCTAAGAGGGCTTAAAACCCTAATGCTTAATTGTAGTGAATGCTCAACAATCCTTGAGGAGACTGATTGAGGCATGAAGGTACATCTATATTGTGATGATGATTTACACAATGATGGGAAATCTTAGTGGTCAAAATTTGGGGTATGACAGATGCCCCTATTTAATCTTCTTGGACCCGAAGGTGTGAATGGTGAAGGTATTCGGGCATTCGGGGTGCAAGATGATTAAATATCAAAATACCCAAAATTTTGACAGTGATTATGAATGGTAGTTTATGCATTCTTATTCTTTTGCTAAGCAATAATACTTAGAAAAGGTAAAAACTTCCCCTCGATCCTGGTCTTTAGCCAGGGAACTGGTCTCAGTTTCTGATATAAACTTCCCCTCGATCCTAGTTTCCTACCAAGGAACTGGTCTCAGTTTCTGATATAAACTTTCCCTCGATCCTAGTTTCCTACCAAGGAATTGGTCTCAGTATCTGATATAAACTTCCCCTCGATCCTGGTTTCCTACCAAGGAACTGGTTTCAGTTTCTTATATAAACTTCCCCTCGATCCTGGTTTCCTACCAAGGAACTAGTCTCAGTTTTTGATATAAACTTCCCCACGATCCTGGTTTCCTACCAAGGAACTGGTCTCAGTTTCTGATATAAACTTCCCCTCGATCCTGGTTTCCTACCAAGGAACTGGTCTCAGTTTCTTTTGTCAATAAACTTTCTTGACAAGAAACGCTATTCGTAGCGGTTTTTCCTCAAACTTCTCGGCGAATTTTCCTGGGGAGATGCCATTTGACGGAAAAGGGTTGAGGTCAGACACGTTGGGGAAACCCATTGGTCTGAGCTGTAGAGGTGTTCAAACTTCTCTGGTTGGAAACGCCATTTATCGACTCTACTGGGGAAAACGAGTCTCTTGAGAGACTGCTTCCCGCTTAGGGATATTACATCATACTTTTCTTCGAGACCTTCTCGGACAAATGCCATACAATGTACCCCAATTTCGAGGTGCTGATGACTTCAGTAACATTGATCTTCTGGAGAGAAGAACCACGGAGTTGCTGAGAGTCTTTAGTTGCGAGGCTCTCTCTGGTATTTTCCTTAATCCGGGAAAGGAAAGATATCATCTTCAATGGAGAAGAGTGATGTTTGTCGAGAGTTTTCTTGTTTTTCAGAGGTTCAAGTTGTCAAAGTGGTCAAGGGACCAACTCCAATCCAGAAATAACTTGGAGGAGAGATTGTTCAGATGCAACATTTCCTGACGAGGAAAGAACTGACAACTCGATTGAGAGGACTTTTATCACTAGGGGGTAAGACCGACTATTGCGGTAGTGATGCAATATTAACATGAATGTAAATCAATAATGCATGATGTATGTATGTATATGTTGGCAAAGGTGACGCGACATACAGGCTAGGGGATAAACACAACTGGATACTCGGCCACTGCTGGGGACGAAGAAGCACCATTTGTTCAAGATAGAAATTCTACCTTGCTTAGGAGAGGTAGTCCCTGTGGGGAACAACTGTTGGTCGGGCTTAGGAGATGAGAACTCTGCTAGGGATGTCAGATAAAACACGGTTTCTGACACAGCTGATCCTTTATTCAGGTGTACTGGCTTAGAAGGAGTACTTTGATTCTGCACTTTGAAGCTCGATTACTTCTGGAGAAGTGATCGATGTTCTTTCGATGTTCAACAGTCAAAAGAAATTGCCATCTTTATTTTAAAAGCAGAAAAAGTTTGACAAGTAAATTCATTTTTTGTTTTATTTCAAGAATCGTTGATCATATTAAAATGTCGCCCTGTAAAGCTAAAATAAATAAGAATTGCCAACAAAAGCACTAGGGCTCAAATTTTATTAATAGGATGGAAATCAGCCAAACGCGTGATCCCATAGAGTATTTACAAAGTTAGAAAATGGTAATTTAAGGAAAAAGGGATACATTGAAACATAACGACCACTATCCTTCTACCAACTTTGAATTCTGGACATCCTGAGCTTCTGTCGAAGATGACCCTGACTGAAATTTTCTTGATGCATGGCATTACTGCTGCTGAGTTGAACTGATCAGACGTAGTTACTTGCGATGAATCCCTAATTTTTTCCTGGATTGTACTTTGAGATTTCCAATCCACCGGGATGATTTTTTATCATGTCTCTAATTTTTGCCTGGACCGCCCTTTCGGGTTTTCAATCCACCGAGATATATTTTTTTTAATTATTTAGGCGAAGTATTTCTTGACTACATCAACATTTGTGGGGTAGGAAAATTCTTCTCCATCCATGGTTGCGAGTTTCAAAGCACAGTTTGAGAAGGCTTTCTTGACCACATAGGGGCCGTCATAATTCAGAGTCTATTTGTCTTGGGAATCAGTGAGGTATGATTGTATCTTTTTTAGCACAAGGTCTCCTTTCCGGAAGACGCAAGGTCGGACCTTTTTGTCAAATGTCTTCTTCATTCTCTGTTGATACAACTGGTTGTGGCATAGTGCCATTATTCGCTTTTCTTCGATCATATTCAGTTCGTCGTGCCAACTTTGGCACCATTCAGCTTCTGTTAACTTAGCTTCCATCAGTACCCGGATTGATGGGATCTCTACCTCTATGGGGAGCACTTCGTCCATGCCATATACTAGAGAGAAAAGGGTTGCCCCTGTTGAAGTGCGGACAGATGTGCGAGAACCGGGAAGAGCAAAGGGCAGCATCTCGTGCCAATCTTTGTAGGTTACAACCATCTTTTGAACGATCTTCTTGATGTTCTTGTTAGCCGCTTCTACCGCTCCATTCATCTTGGGTCGGTAGGGAGATGAGTTATGGTGTTCGATCTTGAACTCAACACACAATTCTTTCATCATCTTGTTGTTCAAGTTGGATTCATTATCGGTAATGATCTGGCTCGGAACACCATAATGGTAGATGAGATTATTTTTTATAAAGCGGACCACCACCTGTCGGGTTACATTGGCGTATGACGCTGCTTCGACCCACTTAGTGAAGTAGTCAATGGCTACCAGGATGAACCGATGTCCGCTTGAAGCCTTGGGTTCGATCATGCCAATCATGTTGATTCCCCATATGGAAAAAGGCCATGGGGAGGAGAGAACTTTGAGATGTGTTGGCGGTACATGGATTTTGTCTGAGTATATCTGACACTTGTGACACTTCCTCATGTATTTGTAGCAATCGGATTCTATGGTTAACAAGTAGTACCCTGCTCTTAGAATTTTTCTCGCCATTGTGTGTCCGTTGGCATGAGTGCCAAAGTATCCTTCATGAATTTCTTTTATCAGCATGTTTGCTTCTGGTCTGTCTGCGCATCGGAGCAAGACCATGTCGAAATTCCTCTTATAGAGTGTATCACCGCTTAGGAAGAAACTGCCTACTAGACTTCTGAGGGTCTTTCTATCTTTTTTGGATGCCCCAGGTGGGTACTCTTGTTTTTGAAGGAAGCATTTGATATCATGATACCAAGGTTTATCGTCTATGACTGCTTCAATCGCGAAGATGTAACAGTTCTAGGCGCATTATGTTGATCTTAGGTATGTCATTCCATTGACCTACACTAATCATGGAAGAGAGAGTGGCTAATGCATCAGCCATGTGATTCTCTTCACGAGGGATATGGTGAAACTCGATTCTATTGAAGAAGGGTAACAACCTTCTTGCGTAATCTTTGTAAGGAATCAGTCCTGATTGGTAAGTGTTCCAATCTCCTTTGATCTAATTGATAACCAGGGCTGAGTCGCCATATACATCCAAATTCTTAATCCTTAAGTCGATCGCTTCTTCGAGACCCATGATACAAGCTTCATATTCTGCCTCATTCTTTGTACACTTGAATGTCAGTCTGGCAGTGAAAGGAATATGGGTACCCTGAGGTGTTATGATGACTTCCCCAATTCCATTCCCATAATGATTGACAGCTCCGTCAAAGATAAGTCCCCACTGGGAACCTGGTTTCGGCCCTTCACTGGGTAGCGGTTCATCGCAATCTTTCATTTTCAAATACATGACATCTTCGTCTAGGAAGTCATATCCAACTGATTCCTGATCGTCAATCGGTTGATGAGCCAAATGATTGGCTAAAACACTCCCCTTGATGGCTTTCTGAGCATGGTACTCGATGTCATATTATGATAGTAACATTTGCCAACGGGCAATCCTTCCCGTGAGAGCCGGTTTCTCAAAGACATACTTGATTGGATCCATTTTGGAGATTAACCAAGTAGTGTGATGAATCATATATTGGCGAAGACGTTTGGCTTCCCAAGCCAAAGCACAATAACTTTTCTCAAACATAGTGTACCGAGTCTCGCAGTCGGTAAATTTCTTGCTCAAATAGTAAATGGCAGACTCTTTCCTTTTGGTTTCGTCTTGTTGGCCAAGTGCACAACCCATTGAGTCTTCCAAGACTGTTAAGTAAATGACTAGTGGTCTTCCTTCCATTGGAGGTGATAGAATTGGTGGGTTCAACATGTATTCCTTGATACTGTCGAAGGTGATTTGGCAATCTTCTGTCCAAACTCAGTCCTGATTCTTTTTTGAGTAATTTGAAAATCGACGCACATGTTGCGGTCATGAGGAATATAAATCTGGAAATGTAATTCAAATGTCCCAGGAATCCCCTGACTTGTTTTTCAGTCTTTGGAGAAGGCATTTCTTGAATGGCTTTGACCTTGTCAGGATCAACCTCAATTTCTTTCTGGCTGACGATGAACCCTAGCAGTTTCCCCGAGCGGACACCGAATGTGCACTTATTGGGATTCAAGCGGAGTTTGTACTTTCTCAGACGCTCAAATAGCTATGACAGGTGGGTCACATGCTCCTCTTCTATTTTAGATTTTGCAATCATATCATCGACATATACCTCGATTTCTTTGTGTATCATGTCATGAAACAGAGTAGTCATGGCCCTTTGATAGGTTGCCCCGGCGTTCTTTAAACCGAACGGCATTACCTTGTAATAAAAGGTACCCCATGGGGTAATGAATGAAGTTTTCTCCATGTCTTTCGGCGCCATTTTTATCTGATTATAGCCCGAGAATCCATCCATGAAGGAGAAAATTTTGAACTTTGTTGTACTGTCTACCAGCATGTCAATGTGCGGTAAGGGAAACTCATCCTTTGGACTTGCTTTGTTCAGATCCCTGTAGTCCACACACATTCTGACCTTTTCGTCCTTTTTTGGAACTGGTACTATGTTAGCTAGCCATTGAGGATATTCTGATGTGGCGAGGAAACCCGCGTCAATCTGTTTCTGTACTTCCCCTTTGATTTTGATGGCCATATCTGGATGAGTCCGTCTTAACCTTTGTTTTACTGGCAGACATTCTGATCTCAACGGTAGATGATGTTCCACGATGCTGGTATCGAATCCTGGCATATCCTGATAGGACCAAGCGAATACATCGGGAAACTCTTTGAGAAGCTTTGTTAAACTTTCTTTGACAGTTGGACTGAGCAGTGCCCCAATCCTGACCTCTTTTCTCTCCTCCTCTGAACCCAAGTTGATTGTTTCCAACGGCTCTTTGTGAGGTTTAATGGACCTTTCCTCTTGTCTGAGTAATCGAAAGATCTCTTCTGAAATTTCTTTGTCATCTTCTTCTTCATCCTCAAATACCGGGAATTTAAAGTTGGGAGAAGGCGTTGGATCGCGTGTTTCAACGGGGTTTAAAAGAAGCAATCTGCATGACGTGATGATTGTTTTTAGAAGAGATAGAGAGAATGCAAGAGTGTGTGCAGTGTATTTTTTTTATGAAAATTGTTTGTTTTTATTATTTGAGCTGTTTTTTAGGATTACCATTTTCTGAAAAAGCGAAAAGAGAAAACATCAATAAATACGGAAATTACAGAACGACATTATTTTATTTATGATCTTGTCGATTCTTGAAACTACAGCCCTATAAAACAAAACTCTGTCGCTTTGGGCGAAGCGAAGAGGTACATTTATAGAAAGTGAGCCCTGTAAAAACATCTGTTTCACCTGGGCAGGGTGAAAGGTTAAGGTAAAGACGACAATTACTTCGACTTATGAACAACTTTCGGAACGTTGACAGCAACCCATTGGCGGCGAACTCCTCGGTGAATCACAAAGTCTGGTACTTTCCTTCTTGATTTGTCTTCAGAAAAAATGCAGATTTCTGGTGGAGCAGGATCGTTGGAATCTGTCTCCCAGGTAGAGTTGTCGTAGGAGGATTCCTCTATTGTATCTTGCATAGTGTTTGCACTCTCAGGTAAATCTCCCCTTCCAGTTGGTTGAATGTCTTCGAGCCTGATACGAGAGCTTTCAGGAGCGGTATACTTGACCAAGAAGTCGAATTTGCCACTTGGTTGTCCTAAGTTGTCCCACCCTTCTTTGGAACTGGAAGAGTCATCTCTCTCGATGACGTTGACCTTGGGAAAAACGTAGTTGATGAACTCTAATCCGGAAAGCTTTGCAAATTCATCATTGTGCTGGATATTTTAAGAATGCCCTGAGTGTTGATCCCATGACATGGTGGGGATGCAGGTATTCTTTTCAATGATGCTCAGCTGATATGCATTATTCGGATGACTCTTTTGTCCTGAGTCTCCTGGGTACGGCTGCCAGATAGGCAGGCCATCCATTGGGCCATAATAGTCGTGGTCAAAGTTGTCTTTCATCAGAATGTCCTCCTTTAATGAGTTTGGTGGAGCACGACATCCTTCCGGATCGTAATCTCCGTATATCATCTTGACATCTGACCTTGGTATAAATCTCGGACTCTGGGTCAGAAAGCAAAATGACATAGGCACCTCTTCCTGAGACATATAACCGTCCTCGTTAAGAGAGGACTTCCATTCTTCATCCGTATCGAAGGAATCTCCCTCGTTGATGGTGTGTACTTCTTGAGACACTGGGTGAAGGAAACCTCCACTATGGAAGAAGTTCTGAATGGGATGAAGACTCTCATCATTAGTAGCTGTCTGGGTGCAGGTTGAAGAAAAACCAAGACCCTTCTTTTTCTTATTATCAGTAGGAATGACAAGCTGTCCCCATCCTTTTTCATTGTTGCTTTTAATTACTTCGAGAGCATCTTTGTACGAGGAAATCGGCGTTCCTCTTTATGATTGATTGTCATTGCTCACCGAA
The DNA here is from genome assembly GCA_022829125.1 of Lathyrus tuberosus. Classification (NCBI taxonomy): domain Eukaryota; kingdom Viridiplantae; phylum Streptophyta; class Magnoliopsida; order Fabales; family Fabaceae; genus Lathyrus; species Lathyrus tuberosus. Next base: position 9,930,575 of record JALAZF010000210.1, read on the forward strand.
AGTGCTTGGAACTGGGTTTCGATTATCTCCTCTGGTTCCACATAAGTGGACGACAATAAGTTACTCACGATCAAGGCTTGCTCTCCGTAGACTGTGACTAGTTGGTCGTTCTTGACAAACTTCAGCTTTTGGTGAAGCGTTGAAGTGACTGCCCCAGCCTCGTGTATCCAAGGTCTTCCCAACAAATAGCTGTATGTTGCTCGGATGTCCATGACCTGGAAAGTGACTAGGAAAATGTGGGGACCGATAGTTATGGAAAGGTCGACTTCGCCGATAACTATTTTCTGGGATCCGTCAAATGCTTTGACGGTGACCTCACTGTCTCTCATCGGAGGTCCTTTAAATGATAGTCGCATTAGAGTGGACTTTGGCATCACGTTTAGGGCTGACCCGGTGTCTACCAGTACGCCGGCTAAAGCATCGTCATGGCAGTTGACTGTAATATTGAGTGTCATGTTGTGACTTTTACCCTCTTCTGGCAATTCCTCATCACTAAACCCCAAGTTGTTGCAGGAAGTGGTGTTGGAGATGATGTTGTCAAATTGTCTTATTGACACATCTTGTTCCATAAAGGCTTGCTCTAAGACTTTCTGTAGAGCCTCTCTGTGAGCTTCGGAGCTGAGTAAAAGTGATAACACTGAGATTTTTGAAGGAGTTTGCAACAGCTGATCAACAATGTTATATTCACTCTTCTGGATGAGCTTCAGCATCTCATCGTTGTTCTTTGAAAGGTCGAGATCACTAGACGGACCGACTGGTTGATCAGGAATTTCTGTTTGAGGTTCCTTTTCTCTGGTAGGTTCTCCAACTCCTCGGTTGAAGATTCGACCGCTCCGTGTTACTCGACTGATGTCTGCAATATTCACGACGGAGGGTAATGGAATTTCCTTTCCATTCTCAATTATTGTTGCACCGTATTTGTAAGGGATAGCCTTAGTTGATTCATACGGTAACGATCCTGGTAGATAGATAACTACAGGAGCCTTCTGATTCTTCTGACCATTGTAAGTAATTTCAATCAGTTCCTGGTTGGGAACTTTTGATTCGTCAAGTAAAGGGGTGATGGTACAAACATCTTTGGTCCTCTTATGATCAGAGATTACGACAATATCTTTGATTCGATTAGCGACAAAGTCTGGCATCGAATTGGTTGACCCAGAACTTGGACACGGTCGAATCTCTTTGTGGTCCAACTGACTCTGAAGGGCTGCTCGCACGAGGTAACATCCTTGATTATCTTCAGAGCAAACTCTACAGCGTTCATAGTTATGTGGTGGCACCCGACCACGTCCGTTCTGTATGCAGTGTAACCTCACTAAATCTGTTTCCATTGATTGAACATCCGGACTTTGATGCCTAGTAGGGTTCCCATTAATCATACTGACTTATTGTGTGTCTTCGTCTAAATAGATTGGAAGCCACCAGTGGTTTAACAAGTGTTGGAAAGTTCTTTGAACGAGAGCACATCCTTGGTCACTCTCACGACATCCCTTACAGTTCTGATAATTATGCGAAGTCAGAAAACTGAGCTGGACTTACTTAGCATGTAACTCCACCAAGCTGGTATTCATCAAGAGAATATCGAAGATTTGAATCATATTCACTTGATACTGATTTCTATTGCGGTAATCCTGAATCCATCCAAGATCCATCTGATGTTGGAGGGTCTCTTATACAAAAGAGTATCCCTGATTATTTGCCGAGCAGATTAGACAGGAATCGTAATCGTGCCGTGGCAGATTATGATGTTGGCTTTGCCTTGAGTGCATTGCCACCAAGTTGACATTCTTGCTAGAATGTTGTGGTTCTGAATGAAGTTGGAATATGTATAAGTTATGTTGACTTCACGAATTCGGTGATCCTGGATCCATTCGAGATCCAACTGTTCATGTAGAGCTGGTTGCACCATAGAACATCCTTGATTATTTTTAGAGCAGATATCACACTGGTGATAGTTATGAGATGGTACAGGCCCATATCCGCTCTGTCTGTGATGCATTTTGACCAGGTTGTCCCTCAATAAGAGTACATCATGAATTTGATAGCTGTGGTTAGACTCTCCCTCTATCAAATTTACTGCAGCTTTCTCATGTTGAGGCAGCGGGTTCGTCTGAACTTTTGTATTTGTATTCTTGAAGGATAAGACCCCACTCCTAACAAGCTTCTGTACATCGGATTTGAAGCTGAGACAGTTTTCTATGTTATGCCCTGGTCCTCCTTCATGATAAGGGCAAGTTTGATCCGCTTTGAACCAAAAAGGCAGATTTTTTAGAATCCCAAGAGGAGCCCTGGTTTGGACATGCCCCTTGACCAGTAATAGTGGAAACAGTTCTGCGTATAACATTGGTATAAGGTCAAACCCTGGTGGTCGCGTTGTACGGTTGTTGTTGTACGGAGGACGAGCCTGTTGAAGAGGCTGTTGCGTCCTTTGCTGATATTGTTGTTGATTCGGTTGGCTTTGAGCAACCTGAGGTTGATACTTAGGAATAGGCGCAGGGTTGATAGCAAGAGTTACAGCTACTACTGGTTGGTAACGTCGCCTTTGCTTTTCGAGAGAGATATTACCAATATCCTGCTCTTTTTTCTTAGGGAGAGCACTACCGTATCTTTTGGTACTGCTTGATGGTCCGGCATCTTTGACCAGACATCCTTCTCGAACTACTTCTTCAAGACGAACTCCCATACCTACCATTTCAGTGAAGTCACTGGGCGCACTGGTGACCATTCGGTCGTAGTAAAATGAGCTCAAGGTTTTCAGGAAGATCTTTGTCATCTCTTTTTCGTCAAGAGGTGGACAAATCTGGGCGGGCAATTTCACACCATCTTTGAGCGTATTCCTTGAAGGTTTCCTTATCCTTCTGCGACATGGCTCTGAGTTGATCTCTGTCTGGTGCCATGTCCAGGTTATACTTATATTGTTGAACGAAGGCAGGGCCAAGATCTCTGAAAGTGACGATCTTAGTGAGGTTTAAACCCATGTACCATTTGAGTGCGGCACCGGTTAAACTATCTTGAAAATAGTGGATCAGTAGCTATTGGTTCTCTGTCTAAGTTGACATTCTTCGAGTGTACATCACCAGATGACTTTGAGGGCAAGAGTTACCCTTGTAATTTTCAAATTCGGGCACCTTGAATTTGTGCGGAACTTTCACATTGGGGACCAAACAAAGGTCTGTGGCGTCCTTTCCAAATAGATCCTGACCGTGAATGGCTTGCAGTTCCTTCTGCATCTCCAGGAACTGTTCCTGGAATTCCCTCATTCTTTCGTCCATACTTTCGTTTCCACCAGACGGTATCTGGGAAATCTGTCATTCTGGGACAGTGTGTACCACAGGTGGTGGTATAGTCATTACGACAGTGACTCTTGGTACTTCCCTCTCCCGAAGTTTGTAACCTTCAGGAGTTGTTGTCATGCCCCTGACATCTTCGCTTTCCCGAAGTTTGTAACCTTTAGGCCCAGCGGGTCCTGCAGCAGTTTCTGTATCTTCTATGATCGGCGGAATATATCCTTCCGGGATATAGTTCAGTGACATGCCCCGGGGACGATCTTTAGGCATGGTATATCGAGGATCATACTTTTCCACTATGGGCGTAAATGTGATCTCTGAGATCACGGTCCTTTATTGTTGCATCTGGGCTGCTTCCAGAGCTTGCATATCGTTGTGAAGCTTTCTCAGATCCTCTTTCAGAGTGTCGAGTTCTTCTCTCAACTCTCTGTTCCCTTCCTCGAGATTATCCATTTTATTTTGTTGACTAGCCCGAATATTGTACGAATGAGACAGTTTGACTCTAGAATCGAGACACAAATGTGAGATTCGTAGGTAAGAAGAATGCGCTACGTGAGAATGATGAATGATATACAATGATTATATTAATTATATTTTTTTAATCAAAATAAACTTCGACAATTGGATTGCAAATATCAAACAGCGGGGAAACCCCGTTTTATTGAATTCAAAGATTGCGGAATGGAAATACAGTAATTTACATAGTGTTGTAAAAGGAAATGTCTAAGCTAATGGATCCTGAGTCCTCTCTAAGGAGAGCTCAGGTGATGGTTCTGGTATTTTCCTTTTCTTTGACCGGGGCTCTTGAGCCATTGTCGGGTTGTCATTCCTTTGCCAAGTGAAAGGAGCGAGCAAATTTCTTTGGTCATCTCGGTTTTCTACAGCATGTTGCTCCAAAATCTCGATCAGAGCATCCTTTTCTTTTAACAGTTGCTGTATTTTCTTACACTCCACATTGAGAATACGATACTTGTTCTTCCAAGACTTCTTCTCCTGTTGAAATCTGTTGAGAGTAACCTGAAGTTTTTCCGTATCAGACATAAAATAAAGGACAGGGTCCCTTAATGGAAGAACTTCCTGACGAGGGTAAGGCATCCTCAGCTTGAGAGCTCTAGTTTGTACCCAGTGGTGATAAGGTTTCACAGAGACACAATCCGGTTTTCCTAGATACTCTCTTCCTTTCCTGTGAACATGTTTCCAAGCATGCACTATTTCTGTCTTTAGTGCTCTGTCATTTTCTCCTTCCTTGAAGAAAAGACCTTCCAGATGAGCATTACGCGGGACATGCCTCATCGGGTATCCAAATTGACGACGAACTAAAATTGGATGATAGTTGATTCCTCATTTAGTTCCTATTAGGGGTACGTTAGGGAAGTTTTCATAATGGTCAATGATTCTGATTTCGTCATAGATTCGATTGTACCAATCGATGTCAGAGTTAGTAAGAGACATGATTCTCTGCGACCAACGTAAAGTATTCTTAGGATCCCAAAATGCAGCAGACTTGGGCAAGTGGGAAATGAACCATTTGTATAGCAGGGGTACAAAGCAGGTAATCATTCCTCCGTTGTACAAATTCCTTAAGTGTACAGAATGATAAGCATCTGTGAGCAAGGTTGGTACAGGGTTTCCAATCAGAAATATCTTAATGGCATTGATATCTACGAAGTTATCGATGTTGGGAAACAAAAATAACTCATAGGTGAGCAAAACAAAGATGCTCTCGAAAGTGGCCATGTTCCCTATACTGACAAAGTACAGGGCTTTCTTTATCAAAAATTGGGCTGGCAAACCTTGGATTCCACCCTTAGTGTTCATGTGAGTCCTGACTTCTGACTCATCCAAATAGATTGCTCTTGCAATGGTCTGATCCTTTGGAATTTCTTCCAGTCCAGAAAAGGGAGCTTGGTCAGTGATATGTAAATCAATCAGGTGAGAGTACTCCTCAAGTGTTGGTGCTAGTTGGTAATCTGGGAATGTGAAACAGTGATAGACCAGATCAGAAAACTGAATGAGTGTAGCCAGTATTCCTTCAATTACATGGACCCTTAATAGAGATAACATTCCTCTGTACTTGGTTGTAAAAGCATCAGGGTTGGTGATCATCCTCGCCTAACCTCTTAAATCCTATAGTTTTGGAACCTTGAAGGTGTACTTGTGAGTCTTCCTTCTACCGAAATCTATAAGGCAATCTTTCTCTCTGATATTTGCAATCATTGTCTTAGTTTAATTTGAAAAAAAAGAGAGAGTATAAGAGAATATTTTTTTGTTTTAATGTTTTTTAATGAAATGAATGCATGAATGCAGCACACAAAAACATAGAAAAAACATGGGGTCAAAGGTTCGGTGTCATGAAGTCATGGCTCTACCAATCCCTAAAGGTTATACTGGTGATTTTTTGTACCTGTCCTCACAATCATTGACCCCTCTTGGGATAACAACAGCAGGCTGGTTCACCCGAGCGAGCTGCAGTATCTTAGAGTAATCTCAAATGAGGGTAGTATTGCGTGACAATTATTTCTGATAGCTTCCGCACTACAAAATAGTAACATGGTTTCAGTCTACTAAAATCCTCAGCTTCTCAGATAACCTAATCGAACAATCTGCTTTCAACAACCGAAGTCGTATAGGCATTGAATCCGCAAAGGGCATCTCCACTGATTCGATGGTTGACCTGGACCTCTTATTTGGGAGTCACTCCCTGTAAGATTACCCGTCTAGTGCCATCACTTATCTTAGGTGTATACTCAATCTTTCCAAATGCGGCATAACCCGCAGTCCCATTAGCAGAAAAATAAACACGGATATCAATTAGGAAAAGCGATATATATATTTATCCTAACATCCTAGACCTCTATAATCCTATTCCTATACAAATAAAATGACTCCCCAGCAGAGTCGCCATTTTCCTGTTGGAAAATAAGGACGATGCCCCAAGGATAAAAATCTAAGGACGTCCCCAGTAGAGTCGCCATTTTCCTGTAGCGAGCGATTTTTGTCGGTGATGCGAACACCTTATCGCTGAAGTTTGGGTTTTCCCCCTCAAGGAGAAAGGGTGCTACTTTCTGATTTCTTATTTATCCCGTGAAGCTGGAAGGGAAAGGCAAGTTATCTAAAACTAACCTTGCACGCGAATGTTTAATTGAACAAACGCTTTAAAGAGATTGGGGGGTCCGGGGTCAGGTTATACAATAGGTAGTTGTCAATTACCCATCCTATATGTGGTTATCCACAAGATGTTAGCTTTAGGTTTCGCTTTGTAATTGATAGTGTTTGTCTGTTAATGGGTTGGGAAAGTTTCTTGGGAAGTATGAGTGAGTGAGTGAGTTTTTTGTTGATGGTCGGGTGTTTTTGGTAAGGTACTGGACCTAAGTTTTGATTGATATGAAGGTACTGAACCTAGGGTTTTTGATTGGTATGCTCGCTAAGATTTCGCAATCTTATGCCTACGTATTCCCGTTTAAACGAAATAGGGAAATCAGAGCAATCATAGTTCCTCCTATTCTATTGGAGGAAATTGTTTGGTGTCCTGTTCAAAGCCCAAGATTGAAGCTAAAAGAGTATTTGTGTCTTTTTCAAAGCCCAAGATTGAAGCTAAAGGGGTATTGAGAGGGAATTTTTCATCTCTAAAGAGAGATTGTTGACTTTTGTATGCCTTGATCAAAGCACAAGGTTGATGCTAAAAGGTTAATTGATTTGGCTAGGGGATTTCTTTATACAAAGCCTAAGAGGAGGCTGGATAAGACCGACTCAACAAGAGAGTGTTTTATATGTCTTGTACAAAGCCCAAGATTGAGGCTAAAAAGAGACTGACTCTTTGGGGATATCATTATACAAAGCCTAAGAGGAGGCTAAAAAAGGGTTTTGACTCCGTCGGGGAGGTTTATATGTGTCTTGTACAAAGCCCAAGATTGAGGCTGAAATGGGAAATTTAACTGACTCTGGTGAGGATATTTTTTATGTGTCTTGTACAAAGCCCAAGATTGAGGCTGCAATGAGTTTGACTCTGCTTGGGGAAATTATTCCTCAAAGCCTAAATGAAGGCTGGGAGGAAATGACTCGGCTGGGGAAGGTATCTGTCCCCAGCTCAAGAGAGGGAAATTTATGTCTTGTACAAAGCCCAAGATTGAGGCTAAAAGTTTTGACTCAACAAGAGGGTCTGAAAAGGTGATTGAGTCAACAAGAGAGTCTGAAAGTTGATTGACTCAACAAGAGAGTCATTTATACTCAACAAGAGAGTGATTTGCTGTCTCATACGAAGCCCGAGATTGAGGCAAAAAGGGTCTTGACTCAACAAGAGAGTCTGAAAAGGTTAGCTCCGTCGGGGAGACTCATTATACAAAGCCCAAGAGGAGGCTGACTTCGCTGAGGAAGGACCATTATACAAAGCCTAAGAGGAGGCTAGCTTTCTGCTGAGGAAAGGTCCTTATACAAAGCCTAAGAGGAGGCTATCTTTTGCCGGGGATAATTGAGATCCTCAGGCAGGTCCAAGGTGGGAATCAACTCTTGCTGAGGATTACAGAAGAGTTGAGATGTCAGATACCCTGAGGTTCTGATGTGATATAGTGTTGACCCTGGTCGGGGAACTCTCATGAGAGAGGCTGGGTTTCTGCTGGAGATCGATCCAGAATGCCCGGGGTTTCTTCCTATAGTTATAAGGAACTTGAGAATATCTTTGAGACTCCAGGGGATTAGAATGTCCAAGTCTGCTTGTGTGGAGGAGTTTTATCTTTTGTATGATGCCTCCAAGAGGAGGCAAAGCATTAATGGATAAGAATCAACCCTAAAGTGGTCTGAGGTCTGACATTGGAAAGACTGCTCTAGCAAAGGATGACTAAGTTCTGTCTTATACCTTTAAGAGGTCATCAGGGTCCTTGTATTAAGCCCAAGAGAAGGCATGAGAACTTATAAGAAGCCGAAGGGTCCTTGTACAAAGCCCAAGAGGAGGCAGGAATACTTTTAGGAAGCCTGTGGGTCCCGAACCAAGAGAAGTTTAAGAAATGCAATTCACAGAGAAGATATCATTTCAGGAAAGTTCGAGGTTTGAAGAAACTCAAGAGATGTTATTCACAAAGAATAGATCAGCTCCGGAGAGTAGAATTCTTTGACAATTTCTAGGGGTGACAGTCTGAGAAAAGGTTCACCGAGAATACTGCCTTTCTCTTTGTTCCATATTATTTAACCCCAAGAGAAGGGAATACTGTATCTGGAAATCCTATGGGGATCTAGTTTTGTTTGTATTTAAGAGTGACCAACATGGCTTTACCTAGTTCTAGACCTAGTTGTCGGGGAAAACTCTAAATGACTATACTAGTATATGTACAGTTGATATATGACAAGTATTTTAAAGTATTTTAAAAGGTATGAAAGAAGACTAACCATGTGCAGCTTCCCACAATACAGTTATATATATCTGACATGTATTTAAAAGAATGAAAGAAGACTAATCATGCGCAGCTTCCCACAATACAGTTATATATATCTGACATGTATTTAAAAGAATGAAAGAAGACTAACCATGCGCAGCTTTTCACAATACAGTTATATATATTAAAGCGAGTAAAGGAAAGCTATTAAAACTTACAGGTGAGCGAGCTTCCATGCTGTATTGTTAGTTGTTCAGAGAAATTAAAGAAAGTTTTGACAACAACTGTACATTTAAACCTAAATCAAAAGGAAGTTGTTTGTGAAAAAATTGTTGGGGCTTATACTCAAGGAGAGGCCCAAATTTTGAACAGTGATTGTACTGTTGTTTTGAATATCGTATCAGGACTTATACAATGACTAAGGCCCAAAAAGTTTTGGTTTAAAAGGGGATTGGGTCTTACACTCTATTAGAGGCCCAAAGTTTATTTTTGTACAGGAGATGGGGCTTACAACTAAGGGGGATGCCCGGATGATTTTGAAAAGACGACGATCGCGCCGTTGTTTTGAAAATATACAGAGGGACTTATATAATATGTGAGGCCCAAAATGTTTATTTACAAAAGGGGCTGGGTCTTACACTCTATTAGAGGCCCAAAAGTGTTTTTAAGAAAAGGAATGAGACTTATAGCTCGAGGAGAGGCCCATATGATTATTTGTTTGAAAATGGCGATCGCGCCGAGGTTTGAAAACACAGTGGGTCTTATACGATGACCGAGGCCCAAATTAATTTGGTTTTAAAAAGGGTTGGGTCTTACACTCTATTAGAGGCCCAAAAGTGTTTGAAAAAGATTGATGAGGGTGGAATTAATCAAAACCCTAATTTTGTTTAAAATGGAATTAATTTTGTTAAAAAATTAATAAAAATGATTGAAAACATGTGAAAAATGAGTGGTGATCTTGGATCAATATTTCAAAAATCATGTTTTTATCCACAAAATGATTGAAAACCAATTAAGTTTGGAAAATCAAGAAGGAACAGGTATTTTAAATGTTAAAAAACAAATAAAAATTAATTCTTTGCAAAAATATCAAGTATAGGAAATAAATAATATTTTTGGGAATTTTTTGTAAAATAAAATATTTTAACATTTTTGTGAATTATTAAAAAAAGAATCAACTCAAAATCATTAAAATTCAGAGAGAAATTAATTTTTGAATCAATTAAATAAAATCACAAAATTCAAATATTTGAATTTTTGAAAAAGGGCGCCAAGAACACCCAAGAACATGCGCGTGTTCTGAGTTTTGCCTAGATTTGCATTTTCTCATCAATCTCACTGAATACTTGATGAAATCACAAAATCGTCATATCAATTTACTCGTTTTCACCTCACGATCATGTCTATGGTCTTTAATTTCATTTATTTTAAGCATGGAATAAGAAATCAAAGGGAAACCTCAAGAATCCCAAATTCTGCATGAAGGCTCAAAAATTTCACACACGATTCATACAAAGCAATTAATTGAGGGGAAACATTCCATACATGATTATGAACATATGGCAAAATTAGTGTGCGAGGAAATATGCATGAATCATGAGATGACCAAGTTGAGGCTTACCTCTTGCAGCTGGTGATTGTGTTTTGAGTTAGAGGTGTTACAACTTGGTTCCAATGATGTGGACAGCTTCCCTAGGTGCTATGGAGTGTGTCTGAATGCTTGGAGTGGATTGAATTGAGCTGGAACTTAAAATGGTACCCCAACTACAAGTCTGCTAAAAGCTTAAGCAGTTGGATGGTGATTTTGTGAAATTGGTGTTCCAGAGATTGTTTAAGTGTTTGGATAACTTCTATATGATGTTTATGAGGTGTTTGTGTGATTGGTTTGGTTGGAATTGCTCTCAAGCTCAAAACCCGATAGTGACTTGCTTTGGAAGTCAAAATTGGAGTGAAAGAGGTGATTTTGAGGAAAGCATCAGTTTGGGTGCTTTGGCGTACTCAAACTGATCACAAATGAGGTCTATTTATAGTGCACCAAGTTTGTCTTGGCTGCAATAGTGTATGGCAACTGGTACAGGTCTGTGGCCAATTGGATCACTTTGGAATCTCAAGTCTCCTCTAGCCATTGACTTGAGATTAGAGCACAAGCCTATGGTTCTTTGATTCAAGGATAAGGCTTGACTGAAGTGTTCATCTTTTCTCTGATTCATGCCACCTCTAAGCATCCATTGAATGCCTAAAAAAAAATTGGAGTCTTGAGGCATCTTTAGCTTTTAGGGGTACCAAACCTATATGTAGTTCCAAAGACTTGGGAGGCTTATGGATCAGTGTTTGTTCCTCCTTGGTCCCCCCTTGAGGAGTGCAGATGGATAAACTTGTTTATCATTTGCACAAATTAACTAAATCGAGCCCTAATGCCCAATCTGCCTTGCCAAGATAGATTGCAGTAAGGCATGTTGCAGCTGTCATAACTCCTAGCTCAGATGGAATTTGATGGAGTTCTTAGTCACTTTGGAAAGTTGATGTATCCTACTTTAATGTGATGTCCAACTTTGGTTTTGAAGCAACTTGCATTTGGTTGAAAAATGCCTCAACATTTTGGAAAAAGTGAAGCAGATTCTGACTTAGTGAAAATTTCACTAAGTGTTGGAAAAATGTCACTTTTGTGTTTTCAGCCATTTTGATCACTCCATAACTTGAAATCCATGAGGAATTGGAATGAGGTGTAGTTGACACTTTTAAAGTATGCCATGAGAGCTAAAAATCCATCTTTGGACCATCCAAAATGGTTGCTTGGATCTTAAGTTATGATCCTTGGAAGTTGGTACCCTAGCCACTTTGTTCCATAACTTAGAAAAATTCTAAGTTTTTATGGTTACCCCTTTTACAAGTTATCCCACTTTATTTGATTTTTCTTGATGAATGATTATTCAAATCACATATTAACATTGTTTTAGGGTCAAAGAACCATAATTGTGAAAAATCTCAAAAAGTCAAACTTGACTTTTGTGCACAGTTGACTTTTTATCAGATGAATTCCAAACTGTGCGATCCTTAGTGAAATCAAGTCCTTGACCTAAATAAAACCTAATGTATATGTTACATAGGTATTGTAGGGTGTATTGAATCATGTCCCAAGGTTTGGGAGCATGTCCAGGTCAAAAGTCAAAGGTACAGTTGACTTTTTCCTCAAAACCCTAATCGTGGTCCTGATGAAAATGAAACTTGTCAGTTAAGCTTCTTGGATCAATCCATTGTTGCAAATGGATCAAGGTGGTTTATTAGAGACCCTCAAATCAAGTCTTGAGGTATTGGCTCATGTTTTGTCCCAAAAGTCAACTTAGGGGTGAATTAGGTCAAGAAACCCTAATTCCTGATTTTTGGTGAATGCATCCCCTGAGGTCAAATTGACTTGATGGTTGGGTTTATGAGGTCCCTTAGAGTATCTTGGGTTGTGCTTTGAAGCATTGGCCCATGCCCAGAGGAAAATTTTCATCTGGAGGCCCCAGTCGACCAAAACCCTAATTTGGTGACACTGGCGATCTTGAGGCTTGATCCACTTGGAATGTTGCAACCTTATGCTTGATTCTTGATGTGGGAGTCCTCTTGATTATTTATGGGTGTTTGAGAGGCTAGACAAGTTGAAGATCATGTCATTCCTTGATTGATCCTTTATCTAAGCTCTAAGAGGGCTTAAAACCCTAATGCTTAATTGTAGTGAATGCTCAATAATCCTTGAGGAGACTGACTGAGGCATGAAGGTACATCCATATTGTGATGATGATTTGCACAATGATGGGAAATCTTAGTGGTCAAAATTTGGGGTATGACAGAATGCACATGCAATACTAACAAAGATCTTTTAGCACAACTCATGGGAGTCAGGAACGCTATCTCGTTAAAGTATGCTTTCAAAATAAACTCTGCTTCAATTAGGTCTTTTGAGGGTTAAAATGTGGTATGGTTCACGGTTTTCAGAAAAAAAAAAGGATTTTTAGGATCAAAGTTTATTTGTACCCTCCCATTCTCCGTGATGTTCTTCAGTCCTATATTCAGCTAATTTCCCATAAATGTTCATCTCTCAAAAGGATTTTGTGATGGTTGATGAACCAATGAAACTGATGGCTTAAGAACCAATGAGATTTTGTGGGAAATAATAGTCACTCTTTTGTCTTTTGGGTTTGTAGCCACACAGACTTATTCAGAACTTTTCTTTGCAATCGTTTCTTTTTGCTTTTCACGATTTTTCATTATTTTATTTTTCCCTAATTTTGCCTGAACCAAATCTTTTGAATTTTTTTGATGTCCAGCGGGATGCTCTAATTTTTACTTAAGTTACTTGCTTTCAAGTTTTTTGACTTAGTGGGCTTTTTTTATTTTTCTTTTGATTTCTTTCATTCTTTTGAACAAATCATGTGACATAGGTTTATCTGACTTGCTTAAAAGGGTTGTGACTTCCTCTTCCTTTCATGGATAAGGGATAACCATTGTGGTTTCCTTAGATGCACACTCCTTTCGAAAATTTGAACACTTGGTCAAATTAACCGAAGACTACCCCGCCCCAGGCTAAAATGTGAGGGTTTTTCATTTTAGAAAAGAAACTCATACTTCAAGGCTCAAAAGCGTTAACAAGGAATTATCTTTCTTATATCTCCGGTGTTTGGGAATTTGAAACAATGCCTTACATCATCAGCAGGGTCATATTCAAAAACATACAACAAGAAATTTTGCATTTTCAATTCATCATCCTCCCTCCAAGAGTTTAAACAAGAAGTTGGTATTGCAAATGCAGGAAAACAATTTATAAGCGAATGTGAATGTATTACTTCAATAAAAACATACTCATTGCATTATGATTAATATTCAAAATCAAACAAGTTTCTACATGCAAACAAAGCATTAATAATAAAAAAATTACAAATAAAATTGCAATAATAAACTAGAGATGTGAGGAGACTATTTCAGTCTGAGCTTGAAAGAACATCTTCAATTTTCTTAGGAGACACAGAAGCAAATGCACGACCGCTGCAGGCCATTCCACTAACATCAGCAATAGGAAATTCCTTGAGTTTTTATATTTATCAGCATAAAGGCATTCCATTCACAAATAAGCTTCCACCCTTGAAGGTCAACACCTCATTGTCGATCATCTCTTGAACCTTTTCCTGGAAAACCTTGCACTCCTTAATCGGATGCCCCACTACTCCATCGTGAAACTCACAACTGGTATTTGGATTGTACCAATGAGGACGATATTTCATGAGTCTGGTCTTTCTGGGTGTCATTATCGAGTTTCGGGCAGAATAAGACCACAATTGGCTGTAAGTCATTGGGATTAGATCAAACTGGTGAGTCTCTCCTTTTGGATTATTCAGAGGTTTATGCTGATTCTGGCACTGATTTTGATATTGGTGATAAGGCACCAGAACTGGAGTTTGCAGAATCTGAGGAGAATCCTGAATTGCATCAACTTCAACATTTTCTTCCACTTGGGAATCACTACTAGATTTTTCTTCACTAGCTTGGTCATTCAAACCATCTTGGATTCTTCCACTTTTGAATGCATTCTCGATGTTTACTCGGACTTCCACAATTTTGGAGAACTCTAGAGGAACAACACCTACCATCCTGACATAATAAGAGTCTGACAGTGTTCTTAGAAACATTTTGGCCAGTTCTTTCTCTAAGAGTGGTGGATGAACTTGGGCTGCCAATTATTTCCACATTTATGCACACTCTCTGAAGGATTCGCATCAATTGATCATTGTCAGGAGCCATGTCCAAATTGTCATTGTATTGTTTCACAAAAGCGTTAGCTAGGTCTTCCCAAGACTGAATATGGTTCCTTTCTAGCTTCATATACCACATCAAGGATCCCCCGTATAAACTTTCTTGAAAGCAGTGAATCATCAGCTTATCGTTGTCGACATGAGCGGTTATCTTTCCACAGAACATCGTCAAATGGTGCCTTGGACAACTAACACCCTTGTATATTTCAAAGATAGACATTTTAAACTTCAGAGGAATAACCACGTCCGGAACCAGACATAAGCCATAAGCCTTAAGACCAGATGCATTGCGTCCTTTCATCATCTTCAATTGTTCCTTGAGATCACGAACTCCTTCCTCGATTTCCACAACTCTAGGATCATTCATCTTTGTCAAAGGGTGGACATTCTGAGGATTTGGCATATACCTCAGAAATCAGGAATTTCTTTCATCAACTTGAATAGCCAGGTTATTTTGCACAGGTTGAGATTGAGTAGGAACATCCACTTATGGAACATTCTCGTCCGGAGAAAATCTGTACATCGGGTTGGTCATCACTCTGAAGCCTGACATGGGATCCACATTCTCTGTTCTCTCCATTGTCCTTCAATAACTACTTCGAATTCAGTATGAATACCAGGAAATCAACTAATTCATCTTCTTTCTCTGATTAACCCGAGTATTATACCGGTGATACAACTTGTCTGAACAAAGACCAAGAAAAAGAAGCAAATAAGACACCTGGGAAAGGCAAGATCCAATGATGAATGATGCTTGATGTGCAAATGCAAATGTAAGTTTTCAAGGAACTATAAAGCAATTTGCAAACATTACATTAAGATAACACACTGGATATACCAAAAATCTCATTTCATTAATATTGAAAGTGTACATGTCAAATATATTTGATGCCGAGTTGTGTAGTCAGATAAGAGTAAGCACAGACTAGACTACGGTAGCAGGAGAGGTCGTACAATGTAGAGAGCTAGACAAGCATCATACACAACCCGGGCCAGTCAGGGAGCCCGCCTCCCATCAGCCGAGTTCCTACAAGGTCGGGTACTATACCCCATCAACCCGACACCGATGCCGGTCACGAGCTCAACAAGTGCCACTCCAATAGTTGTAACGGTGGAAGCGCATCAATGTAGACGTTATCCAGTCTTGAAAGCATGCATTCATGAAGAGGAGTTACGGCAATGATGGCCATGCAACGTCAGAAGGCCAAGGGGCTTCTCTTAATGGCATAACTTAAATGAAGAAGGAAGAAGGATATAAAAGGGGCTCCCACATAAAGGTTAAGCAAGACACATTCATCCTGAGACAATATACAACACCTGTATAGCTCTTAAATCCCCAAAGATACTCATACAGTATAGGCAGCGTAGTCTTCTCTGCCTCAAGGGGAAGACTAGCACTTTTGGTTATCTAACCATTTTTTGCTAGAACATTTGGCGCCCACCGTGGGGCCTAGGTAAAAGTTTCCCAGGCCACACATCACACTAACAACATGTCTTCTAAAGGAGATCCTTCAGACATGGCTTAACTACTAGCTATGATGGAGACCATGCGACAACAGAATGAGACGTTGCAAGACATCATACAAGTACTGCAGCAACAAAGTCAAGCTGACGGTGATTGTGAGGAGGAGGTTCTTGAGCCTCAACCTCTCTCTCAAGAGATTTGGGACGTCCACATCCCAGAAAACTTCAAAGCACCATCATTAACCTCTTATGATGGGAAGATGGATCTTCAAGAGCATGTCATTGCCATCAACAATCAGATGGCCATAGTTGCCCCTTCAGACTCACTGAAATGAAAACTCATGGCTGGAACCTTTAAGGATGTAGCTCTAAGATGGTACATGAGCCTTCCTTGGCTCTCCACCGTAAGCTACCAGGACTTAACTAAGAAGTTAGTATAACACTTCTCGGCAAGTAAACGCCGGAAGGTGTCCACAACCGTGTTGTTCAGTGTTCGACAGAAACAGTCAGAATCGCTATGTGAGTACGTGACTCGATTAAATGAGGAAACCCTCAAAGTATCTCATCCAAACCATGAGCTGTTTGTGGGGGCTTTTCAGCATGGATTACAAGCCGGACAATTCAATGAGTCGTTGGCTCAGGAGCCGGCTATCAGCATGGACAAGATCACTACCCGTGTTGAATGTTGCATCAAAGGAGAAGAAAGTAACCAAGAGAAAAGAGCCCAGGATAGCAATAAAAAGACAAATAGCAAGGAAGAGGCGTCAAACATGAGGAAGAAGCATCCTCGGGGAGCTGCGGGCGAACGACATGCTCCCAGACCATACAGACAGCCATACGAGCCGGACAGAGACCTCACCCCACTAAATACAAACAGGGGAGATATCCTTAAAGAAGTCGGCCATATGAATCTGTTACCGGTGATATCCTCGGGGAGCTGAGGCTTTGTGTAATTACCACCGTGTACGGGGACATCACACCGAGGACTGTCAGCAGCTGAAAAAAGAAATTGAAGCTCTAATCTAGAGGGGACATCTCTTGGCATATGTGAAGGAATCTCGACCACAAGTTAACAAGAGAAGTGATCAGTGGTTTTCATACGTTATTTCACTGTTTGTTTTAGTTAATATTTTGTTATTGTTTATTTGTTTTATATCTCCTTTATCGCATTTTATGCCTTGGTTGTGTTCTTTAGTGTTTTCAGGTTCATATAAACATTCAGGAGGAATCGGAGCGAAAAAACGAGAAAAATTACAAGATTCTAAATGAAATTGGAATAAAGACAGTGGCCTGACACGGCCACCTGTGTCACCTGACACGGGCCATGTCAGGAAGAAGCCAAGAGAACGAAAATATGAAGAAAAACAATGGGTTGACACGGGTGCCCGTGTCACCTGACACGGCTCGTGTCAGGAAGTTTGGCACTGAAGAGTTTTTAATCAGGATAGCAGGGAGCCAACACGGCCGCCCGTGTCACCTGACACGGCCCGTGTTGGCTTGGACGCCTCATCTTCTTATTTTCTTGGATTTTTGACCTTTGTGTTCCATGGTGGTATTTTGGGCATTTCCCCATTAATGTATTGGACCTGAGAGTATTTTAGACATTTTCTGAGAAGGAGAAAAGGACTTTTTACAAAAGATTTGATGATAAAGTTTGGATGTTATCAAGTGTTCGGGAGAAGGAAGATTTTTCATGAGCCATCGCGTTGAAGATCAAATTCATCCGCTATTCTTGTAATGTCTATCTCTTATGTTGTAATTTCTTTTAGTACTATGAGCGGCTAAACCCCCCAATGCTAGGGGGTGTCCCTGAATTGCATTTATAATGAATCGAATTTCCATTGTTCTATGAGATATTGTTTTTCCTTAATCTTTTGTTATGCAAAGTTTTTTAATGCTTTTTCGATCGGACAAATTGAAATTGATTTACGGTTAAGGTTTAGGTCAGACCAACCAACCTAACGCTTTTGCATAATAATATTACAATAGATATTGCCTAGGAATGGGGATACCCTGTAATGACCGAATTATTCTTTATCAAATATAATGCTTGTGATTCTTTCTTGACCGTTAAGGAATTAGGGTAGAGATAGAATCTCTACCCTAATTGAAGTTATTGCTGCAAATGAACATTTGGAACTGTATGACCGTAGTGTGAGTCAACCAGAAAGTATAATTGACTTGAAGCTTACTGAGCAAGTGGTTAAGATGGAAGACCAGATTGCACCTGAGGTAGAAAGAAGGTTAAAGGTGTTGAAAATGGGTACTCAAAATGTGGCACAAGTTCAAACTGGTCAACCCATGAGTTATGAGATTTGTAGTGGACCCCATTATACTGCACATTGTGTTGCGACTCCGCAACAAATTGAAGAGATAAAATTCCTGAAGCAGAATAATCCCTACGCTCAAACGTATAATCCAGGGTGGAAGAATCATCCTAACTTCTCCTGGAAAGACCAGAATCAACACCAATACCCACAGCAGCAACAGGCTCCCCAAAATGCACAATGGGAGATTGCCATTGAGAAGATGGCAGCTCATAACATGTAATTTTAGGAAGAGACCCGGAATAGCTATAGGAATACCACAACCTCCATAAAGAATCTGGAGGTTCAATTGGGTCAGATAGCTCAACAAGTTGCAAATTCTCAAGCACCAGGCGCCCTCCCAAGCGCCACAATACCTAACCCGAAGAATCACGAGAATGTCAATGTTGTTACCACAAGGAGCTGGAAAGTTGCAGAAGAAGAAGAGAGGGGAGCCAATGAGTATCAGTGTATAGAGGTGGATCTGGAAGTGCGAGAAAGTCAGAGAGAGCCAGAAGAAGCCAGGCCAACCGAAGAGAAAAGAAAAGAAGTGGTTAAACCTAAGATCAAGTTACCGTACCCCTCAAGAGTGACAAAGAAGGAGACACAAGAAAAAGACTTTGAGAAATTCATCTCATTGTTCAAAAAGTTAGAGATTAATATGCCCTTCTTTGAAGCACTTGAACAAATGCCTCTATATAAGAAATTCATGAAGGAGGTCATTGGGAAAAATAAATCTAGTGGAGAGGAGCTAAAGAGTATAATTGAAGAGAGCAGTGGGGGATCACAAGGTAGGAGAATTCCAATCAAACAGAAAGATCCTGGTTCTGTATCAATCCCCTGTACCATAAAGGACAGAACTTTTAAGAAAGTCTTGATTGATTCGGGTGCTAGTGTGAATTTCATGCCCCTTTCAATTTTCAATAAGCTGGGTATACAAAAAAATAAGTGAAACGGGAACAAATTTGAAGTTTTCCGACCTCACAACCAAGCGGTCATACGGCTTAGCAGAAGATGTGCTTGTGACCATTGATAACTTCACCTATCTAGTAGACTTTGAGATCATTGATCTACCTGAGGAAGAGGAGATGACTATCATACTGGGTCGACTATTCTTGATGACTAGTCGGTGCAGTATGGATATTGAGGCTGGTACTTTAACCTTGAAATATTTTGAGGAGGAAATAATCTTAAAAGTGTTGGAGCTCAAGAAGCAAGGTCAAGAGGAAAGTAATCACCCCTCAGTTGGAATGATCTGAACAGTGGAAAAAAGCAAAAGCTTAAAACCACTTCATGAAAAAGTCTCTGGAATAATCCATCAGGTTGCAGCATCTGAGTCATCTATTGCACATAGCAAGACTCCAAAATCCAGTCGAGAAGTCAATAAGAGGAAGAAACATCAAAGAAAGAAGAGAAAAAAAACATCTAAGGAAGGATGTGGAAGTTGGAGGGGAGTTGGATCACAATGTAGCTCTTAATTCTGAACATGACCGGTGCCCTGTTGCAGAAAGGTCAAGCAACAAAACTTGTAAGCTAAAGTATCCCCCATAGCATTGGGGAGTAACCCGTCGAGCCATGCGACGTTAAACGAAGCGCTACATGGGAGGCAACCCATGCTTGTCTGATTAATTACTTTCTTTTTGCTGTTTGTTTTGTTTTGGTTGCAGGAAATAATCCAGATCCTACATGTACAAACAATGATGTAGCAGTGGTTTTGCATTACCGGCAGCATCCTTAGTAAGGCTCTCTGTGAATGACCTCTCTTGCTCTTGTTCTAACACATTGGGGCCAATGTGTAGTTCAAGTTTGGGGGAGGATTTATTGCCTTTAGTTTTTCCTTTTTGTACGGGTCATGTCTGTTTTGTGTGTTGTTTTATGAAAACCAATCTGAATTTTCCCCCGAACTAGCACCGTAGTAATTTTTTTATTATGAATGATGTGCTGTGTGAAGTAGTCAGGAAAGTATATAGAGTTTGAGGGAAGAAAGGCCATAACTAGGCATTGGGAAAGTTTGAAAACTTAGGAATGACCCGAACACCCTAGATTCCCCGGAGTAAGAAAGCGAGTCCAACGTGTAGATTTGTGCCATAGTACTTGGATTTGAGAAGTATTCCCCGATTAGTTCATAGTGATAGTCCGACATAACTAAAAAGAATCGCATGTATAGGGTTGATTGAGAGAATGATTTAAGGCACCGAAAAAGTGAATAATGGCGATAAAGACAACTTGTCCTTCTAAGTTGGGTAACCCTCACCTGGTTACTTAGCCTAACGGCGGTTGAGTCTCAATTGTTGTCCCAAAGTGGACTAATAAATGCCAATGAGCGAGAAAAAAAAAGAGAGAATGGTGCCTAGAAAAAGTTACGATCAATCTTGTACAGGTAAGGGAAAACGAAAAAAATGCATTAATCTGATTATCCGAATGAAAGGGGTAGAAAATCGAAGAAAAGACTTAAGCCCAAAGCATAGTTGGAGAGGTCACCGAAAGGGGGATTTAGGTCCGTGGTTTTGTCGCGGTATGTGTTTGTGTAATACCTTTGTTAACGAACGATTACTAAGAGAACTAGTTTAGCCGATCGGAACAAAGGCTCACGTATGAGTATTGACACACCTTACCTTCACAAGTCTTTCATTTGATATGTACCGTTTGATCTGAAAAATCTTTATGCAAGCTTGTTGCTTGAGGTCAAGCAACGATTTAAGTTTGGGGGAGTTTCATCAGTGGTTTTCATACGTTATTTCACTATTTATTTTAGTTAATATTTTGTTTTTGTTTATTTGTTTTGTATCTCTTTTATCGCATTTTATGCATTGGTTATGTTCTTTAGTGTTTTCATGTTCATATAAACATTCAGGAGGAATCAGAGCGAAAAAAAGAGAAAATTTGCAAGATTCGGAATGAAATTGGAATGAAGACAGTGGCCTGACACGACCACCCGTGTCACCTGACACGGGCTGTGTCAGGAAGAAGCCAAGAGAACGAAAATATGAAGAAAAATAGTGGGCTGACACGGGTGCCCGTGTCACCTGACACGGCCCGTGTTAGCAAGTCTGGCACTGAAGAGTTTTTAATCAGGATAGCAGGGAGCCAACACGGCCGCCCGTGTCACCTGACACGGCCCGTGTTGGCTTGGACGCATCATCTTCTTATTTTCTTGGATTTTTGACTTTTGTGTTCCATGAGGGTATTTTGGGCATTTCCCCATTAATGTATTGAAACTGAGAGTATTTTAGACATTTTCTGAGAAGGAGAAAAGGACCTTTTATGAAGATTTGACGATAAAGCTTGGATGCTATCAAGTGATTGGGAGAAGGAAGAATTTTCATGAGCCATCGCGATTGAAGATCAAATTCATCCGTTATTCTTGTAATTTCTATCTCTTATGTTGTAATTTCTTTTAGTACTATGAGCGGCTAAACCCCCTAATGCTAGGGGGTGTCCCTGAATTGCATTTGTAATAAATCGAATTTCCATTGTTCTATGAGATATTGGTTTTCCTTAATCTTTTGTTATGCAAAGTTTTTTAATGCTTTTTCGATCGGACAAATTGAAATTGATTTACGGTTAGGGTTTAGATCAGACTAACCAACCTAACGCTTTTGCATAATAATATTACAGTAGATATTGCCTAGGAATGGGGATACCCTGTAATTACCGAATTATTCTTGATCAAATATAATGCTTGTGATTCTTTCTTGACCGCTAAGGAATTAGGGTAGAGATAGAATCTCAAAGGATTTTCTGCTAAGGAATTAGGGAAATATAATCTTAAGAATTGGTAAGGTTCGTTTAGAGTAATGTCTCCTAGAACAAGGGTTGAGAGTTTTTGCAGTGCAATTTATACACTTTCCTCTAGCATGCCTTCTCATATCTGTCTTAAGTAAAGTTTATAATTTCGTTAATTTTATTATTATTAGTTATAATTTTTCAACAATCAAACCCCAAGGAAACTTTTGTTTAATTGAATTATCATCTGCACTTATAATAACGCGCAGTCCTCGAGATCGATTCTGGGGGTAACCCCTATTATTACTACATCGTAAAAATAGTACACTTGCTATTTTAATGATCAAGAAGTCCTCACCGAGATGATCAGGGAGCAGAAAAGTCATCCCGGAAGAAGAGTTCAGATGCCGAAGAAGGTCACGAGACAAAGGCAGCTCGACACACACTAAACACCATTTCTGGAGGGTTCGCTGGTGGTGGAGAGACAAGTTCATCTAGAAAGAGATATGTTAGGGCATTCATGCATATCGACCAGAGATCCCCATAGAAACCGGAAGGCAACTTAGATGCTATAACATTCTCCAAACAAGACGCCATAGGGGTCCTAGCTCATGAAAATGATCCTATGCTTATCAAAGTACAGATAAGAGACTGGAGCGTGAAAAAGTTATTGATAGACCCTAGAAGCTCAGCAGACGACTTGTATTGGAACGCTTTCAGGGGAATGAAGCTCGATGCGACCCAGTTACTACCATTCAAAGGCAGTCTAGTAGGATTCTCGGGAGAACAGGTTCAGGTGCTCGGACATCTAGGATTGCCGACTACCTTTGGTAACACAGCTAATGTGAAGACCGTCAGAGTAAGGTACTTGATAGTCAATGCTGCTTCACCCTATAACATCTTTATAGGTCGACCATCATTCAACGCCCTGGAAGCTTCGCTTTCAACTATATATTTCACCATGAAATTCCCACTCGGAGATGGTCGGGTTGGGATTGTCAAAGGTGACTAGGGGCTGGCGAGAAAGTGTTATAAGGATAGCGTGAAGTTGAAAAAAAAGGAATCCGCAGGAGAAGCAGGTCTCAAGAATTCCCTCAAAGTCCACCTGGTCGACATAGACCTACGTGATGAATCAGTTAAAGATAACATAGTGCCCAATGAAGAAACAAAGCAAGTTCAGATTGGGTATCTATCGTCCCATGTTACACACATCAGAGTCAACTTGTCCCCCTAAGATGAGAAAGAGATCGTCCAAGCGCTAACGGACAATGTGGACCTTTTCGCATGGAAGCCTTCAGACATGCCAGGGATAGATCCCAATTTCATGTGCCATCACTTAGCAATCGATCCAGACACCAATCCAGTTTCTCAAAGGAAAAGAAAGGGTGGCGATGAAAAGAGGAAGGCAATTGCAGAAGAAGTCGAGAAGCTGTTACAGGTCGGGTTCATCAAGGAAGTCAAGTACCCGACCTGGTTATCCAATGTGGTGATGGTAAAAAAAAAAGAAATCCGGGAAATGGCGAATGTGTGTGGACTTTACGGACCTCAACAAAGCATGTCCTAAAGATCCGTATCCATTGCCAAACATTGACTGGCTAATAGATGCCACATCAGGTTTCCGTTTGCTCAGCTTTATGGATGCATACTCTGGGTACAACCAAATCCTCATGAATCTAATAGACGCACCAAAAACTGCTTTCATGACCCATCAAACCGACTACTATTATGAGGTCATGCCCTTTGGACTCAAAAATGTTGGTGCTACCTACCACAGGCTAATGGATAAGGTGCTCACTACTCAGATAGGATGAAATCTGGAGGTTTATGTAGATGACATGGCGATCAAGACAAGTGAAAATCGGTCACATGTGAAGAATCTAACTGAAACCTACACATCCATTAGAAGCTACAACATGAGACTGAACCCGGACAAGTGTACCTTTGGAGTGTAAGCCGGGAAGTTCCTCAGATTCATGCTCACCAACCGGGGAATAGAAGCAAACCCGGACAAATGCCAGGCTATAATAGATATGAGAAGTCCAACCATGAAAAAGGAGGTCCAACAGCTGACAGGGAGGCTAGCTGCATTGTCACGATTTTTATCATGTGCAGGAGACAAGTCAATACATTTCTTTGCAGCCATAAGGAAGTCTAAGGAGTTTGAATGGACAGACGCATGTGAAGAAGGTTTTCAAGAAGTAAAACATTTTCTATCCTCGCCTCCTATCCTAGTAAGGCCCAAAGAGAATACACCTCTAGTCTTATACTTGTCGGTCACGGATAAAGCTCTGAGCTCCTTTTTAGTACAAGACGGAGAAGATGGAGAGCGACTCGTATACTTTATCAGCAAAGTTCTAAAAGGGGCAGAGTTAAGGTACCAGAAGATTGAACGTTTGGCGCTTGCAGTAGTCATCACAACCCGAAAGCTGAGACATTATTTTCAAGGTCACTCCATCACAATAAAGATGAATTACCCAATCAAACAAATACTAAGAAAGCTCGACTTAGCAGGACAGATGGTCAAGTGGGCAGTAGAGCTCTCCGAATATGACATCAACTTTGTACCCAGAACTAGTATTAAGTCACAAACACTATCCGATTTTGTGGTTGAGTTAAGTGCGCCGCCTGGAGAAGAAATCTCAAACAGATGGATCCTTTATGTAGATGGATCCTCAAATCTCAAGGGAAATGGACCCGAAATCATTTTGGAAGGACCCGAAGATCTAACATTAGAATACTCTTTATGTTTCAATTTTCAGGTTAGCAAAAACTAGGCAGAGCACGAAGCCTTGATTGCCGGAATGAAATTGGCAAGAGAGGTCGGAGTAACATACTTGTTAGTAAAAACCGACTCCCAGTTAGTGGTCGGATAGATGAAGAATGAGTACCAGACGAAGGATTCCACCCGGATAAAGTACCTTCAGAAAGCCTTAGGAACATCCAAAGCATTCTCCGAATTCGAAGTCGTTTACATCCCAAGATAAGATAATGCCCGGGACAACCTTCTAGCCTGGCTAGCAAGCTCAAAGAATTCAGGAATAAACAAGACCGTGATTCAAGAAGTTCTCGAAGCACCCAGCACTCAGTCAGAGGAAATATTAACCATAGAGGATGTCCAAGGGTGGATGAGACCCGTTATCAGCTATTTGACTCAGGAAGTGTTACCTGAAGACGTCAACGAAGCCCGGAAGATTAAAAGGATAGCTTCCCAGTACATCATAATCTTGGACACGCTGTACAAGATGGGTAGGTCAACACCTATGCTCAGATGTGTGTTAGAGTCTGAGATGGAATTGGTAATTAAAGAGGTTCACGAAGGATCTTGTGGTAGCCACATCGATGGGAGAGCACTATTCGGAAAGATCCTAAGAGCCAGGTACTACTGGCCGCATATGATGCGAGATTGTATCGAATACGTTAGCAAGTGCAAAAAGTGCCAATTATTCGCTCCATTTAAACATTTACCAGCCGAGTCGCTCTATCTGATTACATCCCCATGGCCATTTTATCAGTGGGGAGCAGACATCCTAGGGCCCCTTCCAGTTGCTTCAAGACAACTCAAGTTCCTCATTGTTGCAGTTGATTATTTTACAAAATAGGTGGAAGCCGAGGCTGTTGCTTGGATATCTGCCGAGAAGGTTCGCAAATTTTATTGGAGGAACATCATATGCCGGTTTGGCTTACCGAGAATCATAGTCTCGGACAATAGAGCTCAATTTGCAAGCACTTCCGTCGTAGACTTTTGCAGGGATTATGGAATACAAAACATGTTCACATCAGTAGAGCACCCACAAACCAATGGCCAAGCAGAAGTCGCCAACAAGGTTATCCTAGGTGGAATAAAAAAGAAGTTGGAGGATGCAAAAGGAATGTGGGCCGAGTACTTACCAGAGATCTTATGGCCGTACCACACAACACCATATTCTACCACTCAAGAGACACCCTTCAGGATGGTATATGGAACTGATGCAATGATACCAGTGGAAATCAACACTCCGACTTGGAGGTGTGAACAATTTGATGAAATCACCAACATGGATAATTTAAACATCTCGGCTGACCAAATAGACGAAGTCAGAGAGACAGCACAGATCAGAGAAGCTTCCGTAAAACAGAGGTTAGCAAGAAGATACAACCTGAAAGTCCGGCATAGGGAATTCCAAGAAGGCGACCTGGCCTTGAAGAAAATCATAGACCCAAAAAATAATGGAAAGCTCGTCCCCAATTGGGAAGGCCCATTCAGGGTACTTCGAAAGCTAAACAATAGAGCATACAGGCTGGAAACATTAGAAGGAGTAGAAATACCTAGGACGTGGAATGTATCCAATCTTAGGCTGTATTTCAGCTAAAATGTTATGTAATTCAATTATGAATAAAACATTCGGGTTGCACTCTTTTCCCTTGCAAGAGCAAGGGTTTTTAACGAGGCACCTGGCTTAAAAAATTATTATGTCTTGTTTATAGGTATTCGGCCGGAGATGATGACTTATAACTCGGAAAACTCCTATAAATGTATTGACTTGCTCCGCGTACATAGGTCGCGCCATGAACGGGTTGATTAAACTCCTATAAACGTTTCAAATTGCTCCAGTACATAGGTCGCCCATGGACGAGTTGATTAAACTCCTATAAACGTGTCAACTTGCTCCTCGTACATAGGTTGCCCATGAACGGGTTGATTAAACTCCTATAAATGTGTCGACTTGCTTTATGTACATAGGTCGCCCATGAACGGGTTGATTAAACTCCTATAAATGTGTCGAATTGCTCCGCGTACATAGGTCTCCCATGAACGAGTTGATTAAACTCCTATAAACGTGTCGACTTACTCCGTGTACATAGGTCGCCCATGAACGGGTTGATTAAACAGCTATAAACGTGTCGACTTACTCCGCGTACATAGGTCGCCCACAAGCGCTCCGCGTACACGGGTTGAACAAACATGCCTACTAGCTCCATGCATAGAGGCCGGAGAATCAAATATAAAAATGATGAAATATCCAAGCCCAAAACACATCAAAAGATACTTGGGGCTTGTAAGTAAAAAGTCATACATGGAAAACTTCCAATAAAAAAGGAGCAAATCTCTGTTGAAAGGACACCCAAGTCCATACCATAATTGACACCTAAGCCTACAAGAGTCCAGGACTCTTAAAAGTGTGAAGACTATAGACAACTAAAAGCTCCTTAATAGTTAGCTTCACGGTGAGCTATCTGAAAAGTCTTGGAAATCAAGCACAAGTAAAGTAAAAATAATATGCGACACTCTTTAATCAGACACCTTAAGTTAATCTAACTTAGTACCCGAGGGGTTGGATATATGCACGAATTATTTTGCAAAGGAATAAACATGATGAACACAAACATAAAGCCTCAGAAGGGCCAAAAATTGTACATTACAAAGCCCGAAGGCAAAAAATGCATAAAAAATGCATCCAGAAGGATGACTGACTAATACAAGGAGAATTTCAAAATCATTCAACAACTGAGGTTCCATTAGCGCCAGCATTATCTGAGGTCTCATTCCCGCCTTCGACAGGAGCATAAGTCTTCCTCGAATTATTCTTTTCAAGCTCGTCCATATTTATAAGGCGGCCATCCTGCACCACCTTGAAGTAATCAACTTCGGACTGATCCAGCCCGGGATGGAGTCACTAAACTTGCTTCTTTGCCCTGTCAAAGGCCTCATCACCAGCGGAGAGAACTTTAATCCGAGCCTTCTTAAGAGACTCAGTGAGCTCGGTGTTGGAAACTAAAATCTCTTTGTGAGAGACTTTGACTTGCCTAAGCTCCTCAGCAACCTTGGACAAAGCCGAATTATGTTCAGATTCAAGTCTCTTTGCTCTTCTTTTCATCAGTTAGGTTTTTGTCTAAACCGGAAAGCTTTTCTGATTGAACCTTTAGGGATTCTTGTACCTGGGTAACCTCTTCTTTCAGCTAAAGCTTCTCCACCTCATAATCATTGCTAGATTCAAATAGACCCCTGGCAAGAACAACACACCGCATAAGGTAGAAGCTTATATTTTGTGTAATCTTCTGCCGAACAATAGATTTCACTTTGTTAACGTCCTCAGTGGCGTTAAGGCGGTCGTACAGAAACCTAAGCCCGTCAAAGTTATTGGACCAGAATTTAAACTCCCCAGATGCAACATTATCCCTAGGAACTCGCATAAGAGAATTGATCTCCATGTCGGCCTGACAGACTTCATCAGTCATCAAGGTTTTTAACATCTTCAGAGCACTTTGCAAAGTTTCTTCTTGGGCTGGAGGAGCAGAAGGCTGAGGTTCATTCTTACTCAGAGTCGCCTTTGAACTAGTACCCCGGATTCATTTTGGTTGTCGGATCTCCAACCCGCCCATATCCGACTTAGAAGAGGCAACTCCTCCAGACCCTCTCCGAGGAGCACGGGCCTCCAACATTAATTTCTTCTGTTTAGCCACTGACAATTTAGTCATTGTATCTCTAGAAATAGCGTAAACGTTAGAACGAGAATAATTAAAGATGCAAACAAATAATAGGCAAGCAATTACCCAGGAAGGCGAGTAGTTGCTCATCACTTAAAGGTAACAACTCCTTAACCTTCATCATACAGAAAGGATAAAAAATAATCAAAGATTGAGTTTCCAATTCACTCAGTTTCTCACAGTTGAAACCAATGATCGACAGTAGATTCTCGACCCAATAAAAGGGAAAATGAGGCTGGCTATCCATAGAGTACAACACTTGTGGACACCTCGACCCACTCTTTACCCTTAGGAATCGATTCTTATAATTCTTATAATTAGAAGTATATGCATGAAGGAAACTCCGCCCGGGAATCCCATTGATTTGTATCCAACTACAATTATCGATACCTTTCACTTCAAAGAAAGAGAAAAACAGACCAATTATGGGGGTGATATCTAAAACCTCACAAACCCGTTCGAAAGTCTTTATGAAACCTCAGATGTTATGACGAAGTTGAGAGGGAGCTATGTTCACAGCTTTTAACACATCCACTTCAAAATCAGAAAAGGGCATTTGTATATTAAAATCCTCTAGAACCCCAGCATAGAAGTAGAAAAAGTCTTCTTTAACGCCTTTGGGGCGTAGAATACAAACGCACTCTCCTGGAATACACGATTCCAAGACAACATTATCTTCAGACCCAAATGGAGATATTTGCCATTTTGACCGGAGTTTCGCGATTTCTACGTCATCAAAGGTACTATTCTTATGGTTCATGACCTTAAGATTGAAAGGAGTAGCAGTCATCATTGAAACCTCTACAAAACCCGAGGAAGATGAGCCAGAATCAAAATTATTTCCAGAAGTGAGAACATCGCCATAAATTTTTTTCATGGCTCGTCTATACTCCTCTGGCCCTAAAGCACTCTCTATTTCCCATATGCACTGTTCCCACAACTCTTTCCTCTCCATGGAATTCATATGGACGTTACTACTACTACCCTCGTCGTCTCGTTAACTAAAGACTACCATACTTTCTAAAAACAAAATTAAAGAATAAAATAAAAATTAGGGAGTAGTGGAAGGATACCTGCGAATAGAGAAGCCTTGGAGATTGGGAAGTATTCTGGTTGATAAAGAAGAAAGACGATTTAGATGTAGAAATGGGAAGAGGGAGAGAGGTGGATTTTAATAAAAGACTCGACACCCAAGAGTAGCTAGGGAGTAGTCTTCAACAATCATCATTATATTGGGGGAATTGAAAGGACACGACCCTCCAAGAAAATTTTGACACGTAAGGACCTAAGATGGAAAACCGACCTATGGCTCGGCACCGAGCAAATATATCCGGGCTCATGTTACTGCCGAGTACTGTACCCTTGTAAAAGGATATAGTACTCGGGGGGCTTATGTACATGCCAAATATATTTGATGTCGAGTTGTGTAGTCGGATAAGAGTAAGCACGAACTAGACTACGGTAGCAGGAGAGGTCGTACAATGTAGAGAGCTAGACAAATATCATACACAACTCGGGCCGGTCAGGGAGCCCAACTCCCATCAGCCGAGTTCCTACAAGGCTGGGTACTATACCCCATCAACCCAGAACCGACGCCGGTCACGAGCTCAACAAGTGTCACTCCAACAGTTGTAACGGTGGTGGCACATCAATGCAGACGTTATCCTGTCTTCAAAGCATGCATTCATGAAGAGGAGTTACAACAATGATGGCCTTGCAACGTCAGAAGGCCAAGGGGCTTCTCTTAATGGCATAACTTAAATGAAGAAGGAAGAAGGATATAAAAGGGGCTCCCACATGAGGGTTAAGCAAGACACATTCATCTTGAGACAATATACAACACTTGTATAGCTCTCAAATCCCCAAAAGATACTCATACAATATAGATAACGTAGTCTTCTCTGCCTCAAGGGGAAGACTAGCACTTTTGGTGATCTAACCATTTTTGGCTAGAACAGAAAGAATTACATCTTTGAAGTACAGTTTCATCAATCTTACAACACAAGAGACAATGAATGCTAGTTCTAAGGAATCGTGTCTGAAAATGACCCAACTATGAGCTGATACTTCTTGCGAAACCTCTTGATTTATCTTACATAGGTGATCTTCATGGTGTCTTTCTCTTTCACGAGTCGATCCACAATACCTTTCCAAGAACCAGAAGTAGGAAGATAAGCAGATGATGAAGTGCTAGAGGAAAATAAATCATCTGGCTCCCTTAATCTCTTCATGACATGTCGCTCAAGAAACTCAATAAAGACTGGCACACCCATAAGATAGGTATACTCCTCTAAGGTTGGCAATAACTTATAATCTGGGAAAGTAAATCAACGATGCAACAGATCGTAGAACTGGATACCAAAGTATTAAGAATCCCCTCTTCAACATCAGTCCTCAGAATAAATAAGAGTTTCCCAAACAGCCTTTGAAATCCACAGGAATAGATACCAAAGATCCAAGTTTTCTCAACTCTTGTAAGTCAAGACTCGTGGAAGTGTACTTCTTAGTGTTACTTCTTTCAATATCCATGATTCTCAAAAGTTTGGAATATTTGCAAAAAGAAATCTCCGAGTTCCTTGAAAACTGAGGGAAAATGACCATGAATGCATGAATGCATGTATGCAACAACCACAAATAAGATCACACAAGGCACACGGGTTCAAGGTTCCAAGTCACGAGCATGGAGCCAAGGGTGAGAACCAACCCACAATGGTATGTACTAAGGTTGTATCAGCACCTGTAGAACAAGGTTCTAAAAAGTTCCCAGAGTCATAATTCCATCTTTTGGATATTATCGGCTTTAACGACTACTCGTTAGCCAACAATATTCTCAAGAGAAACTCGTGTGAGTGTGGTATCGCGTAACAACTGATTCAAGTCTACACCTGAACAACCACCGCACCACGTCCTAATAAGGCCTAGATGGGTTAAAGGGTTCTAAGGTCCTCAGCTTATCAGGCTCCCAGGTCAAAAAAAGTAATACCAAATACGACTACTCGTATGACATCAGTAATCCCAAAGGGGCCTCCACTGAGCGGGGGATCTCAAGTCAGCTTAGTAAGGACTACTCCACGTAAGCTAAACAAGACTATACCACCCTCCTATCATAAGTGCACTCAAGTCCGGGTATAGGACTTATCTCACCACACAGATCACCAAGCACCCAAATAGAACAAGCAATAATAAACAAATCAAACAAAAAGCGATAAATCAAAGTAGGCTAAACCCTCTAAGAACCAGAGTCGTCTACATTCCCAGAAGATTCGCCACTTTTCTGTAGAGGTAAAAATTGTGAGTGTAAGCTATTGATTAACTTAACTTATAAAGCAAGAGTCGCCACCGCACTTTTATTTTATCCAAAAAGGAAAGAAAAACGAGCAAACAAAACCTAAAGAGTTCTAAAACAAGAACAAACAGAGAATGGGTAAGGGGGTTGGTTATGCGATGGGAAGGTGTTAGCACCCACAACATCTATAGTACTCTATAGGAACCCTTTGAAATATCTACGCTTTTTGGTTTGAAAAGGTTTGTTTGAAATGAGATTAGGGAGATGAGAAGAGAAATATTTTTTAATATTTTCGTGTTTGGAGAAACTTATCGCCTCATGCCTACGTACCCACAAAGTGAAATATAGGATCAAAACCTCGTAGTTCGTGGTACAAATAACAAAATTTGTTTGTTTTGGTTCATTTTAAATGAAAAGATAAGTCGTCATTCTAAGGAGAAAACTACGACTAGTCGCCCACAAGTATAAGACAACATTTGCATCATCTTAAGATGGAGGATTTCGCTTGGATTAAAATCAACAAGTCTATCACTCAACATCTAAGTGGAAAATGTCAACATCTTAAATACTATGGGGAATAGGAGAATTACATCTCAACTATGAAAATGACTCATGTCTTAACTTTTGAAAA
This sequence comes from Lathyrus tuberosus, assembly GCA_022829125.1. NCBI lineage: Eukaryota > Viridiplantae > Streptophyta > Magnoliopsida > Fabales > Fabaceae > Lathyrus > Lathyrus tuberosus. Next base: position 9,962,895 of record JALAZF010000210.1, read on the forward strand.
GTTTTAAACGAAAAAGTGCACAAAGGCACAAAAGTTTGAATGAGTTTTTGTAATTTTTAAGTCTTTTTGAAATTAGTCAAAGTATGATTAACATTGATTGACATTTATTTAAAGAAAATAAACTTTGAAAATCACTTGACCGAAGTCAAGGTTTTTTTTTATGAAAGAGGTTTAAGTTTTGAAAAAACAAGATGGTTTTGAAAAAGAGAGAAGATTTTGAAAATTAAAGAAGGGGTGGAGAAGAAGTGACTATCCTAAAGCAAAATAAAGAGTTAGAGATAAGAAAGATATAACCGAATTGTAGCATACTTCATAGCAAGCGAAATAAGAATTCCAATCGTCTTGAAGCATACGCAAATGAGGAAGCCAAATAAAAGCAAAGATCCATAATACTCCAAGCATAGGGAAATAGTCCTAATTCAAAGTCCAAGGGTCTAAGAATAATCCAAGAGGTCCAAGGTCTGAGTCCATCCATAAGCATAACCAAAAAATTAAGAGCACCAAGTTTTTTATAGGTTTAATCCTTTATTAGTGTTTTGAACAAGATATGGTCCAAGTGGACAAAAGAAAAAGAGAGCGGAAACAATAAACAATGATATGATATGAGATGATAATGATGGAGCATAAAAATAAAAGTGATAGGGAGCGAGTAGGAAACATAAACAAAATTAGTACAATAATATTGTTAGTGCGTTAGTGATTAGTTGTTAGAACAAATGATCAACGATGGTTAAATAATGAACTTAGGCCAAAGTTAATGTAGACTCATTATAGGATTGATAAAATCAAAGCCTACTAACAACAAGTTTCATAAGTAATGGACCCGAGACAAATAATCAACCATACTTAGACTTTCAGGCATAAGTTTGAGCCACGAATGATCATTTTCCGATACGGGACAATTTAGCGCTATGTTAAGCAATCGTAGCACAATCTATGAGGAAGATCATACTATGGGAGGCCGGTCAATAACAATATTAGTGTTAACACATGTTAGAGAAGTGATATGTAAATCACTCTTCTAAAACATGCCACACAAAAAGAAAAAGGGAACAGTCTAATCATAATCGACATTTTACATCGATTTATCAAAGGAAATCTATCACAATTCCAAAGTATGGAGAATGATCCAAATGATCATTCACCCATAGATTTGAAATAATGAAGATTAAACATTTTTAAAAATCAACAATCATCGATTTGGAGATCTCATCGACCAAAAGAAAAAGAATAAGAAGAAAGAGGTCAAGATGAAAAGAACCACCAATAACCAAGCAACGAAATAAGAATTTAAAAATAAAATCAAGAACAAAGTAAATCATATGAACTTTAAAAGAAATTTTAAACAAAATATCAAAAATGCAAAAATAAAAAAATAATGAATCAATATCAAAAATAAAGATCAATTAAAAATTAGATTCAAGAAGAAATTAGTAAAAAATGACTTAAAAGAAAATTAAAGAAATCTTTAAAAAAAAAAATAATGAAAGGGAGGTTTAATAGAAAATAAATGGTGATTGTAGCAAGAAAAAAAACTCACACGGCCCAATCCAAGATAATACACCTTTTAAAAACAAAACTAAGAGAAAAAAAAAAAACTAAAATAGAATGTGAGAATCAGAACAAGTTCATCATCTTCTCCACATAGCTCGTGAACATGAAACAAAAAAAACTCCATGCTAACACTTTTTCCGCCGCGCCGGAGCTCAATCCGACAGCGGAGGAGCTCAAAAATTATGCCAAAAGGATCACAAAGCAGAGCATTACACAATGGTACCAACAATTCAAAGAAACACAACGAAGAGTATCGGATCGAAAATGACGGCGAATCTTCAAACTACCTTTAAAGACCAGGTAACAATCAATTGAATCTTTCTTTTTCTTCTTCTACTGATTTTGGCTGGAAATGATTTGAAACTCAAGCTAATTTGAAGATGAGAAGTAGGAGAAGAAAATGTAGGAATACGAAGTGAGAAACGAGAGATAAAAATTGCAGAATTTTGACGGCTTTTGAAGCTTGAGGAAATGAATGAGTGGTAGTTCTTATTTATAGATGAGAATGAGTGAAAATTATTTGCCATTTTTGAATTTCCACTGCGTTTTGTTTCCTTGCGTGTTGTGCGTGATATGAAGCTGAAACTTTTGGTGTCGTTTTGAATTTTGATTTAATTTGCAAACTGCAGCTCATTTGTAATCATGACGTGGATTTGCACGGCGTGATGGCTTATGTGATATTTCATATTTGTTGCAGTTTTGAATTGTGACGTGGATTATTTTGCTCACGGCTTCGTTTGGCTTTGTTACGGCTGGGATTTGTACAACAGCTTGGGTATTATTTTTCAGCTTGTGACTTGAAAGTACGGTTAGAATTTGGCATGGCTTGGTTGGAAAGAGTGTGAGTGCTGTGTTGTGAAGTACAAGTCTTTGGAAAAAGTCATAGTGAAAGGACCGTCAGAAAAGCAAGAATCCTCGAGGGTTTTCCATTGTGCTACCCATAGGATTTCCTTCCATTCCTTCTTGCATATTAAACTCTACTACTAAGAATGACAATGCAGCCAAAAACCATGTTCTTTAAATCGCTTTTCATACGCTTCTGACCTTCGGAGATAGCCTCGGGATCAAATGTCTTCCCATCCATCTCTTCTTTTATTGCTTCCAAGTGAGGCCTCATAAGTGTAAGCTTAGAAGTGGTCTTGAGTTGATTTATTAAGAGTGCAACAGTTGCAGTTCGAATCAAGAGAATTGTTAGAGCTATGGCCAACCACCAGTTTAGTCCAGTGTATGAATGATCAGCATGTATGGCATTTTGCAAGGCTCGTACAGGCAAATAAGAATCAGCCGCAGCAATGGCAACTTCGTTAACAACGGGAGCCTGAGAAGTTATAGTCTCCACGGCAGTGTCAATGATTGTTCTCTTCCACTATCTGTTAATTAATCAAGTCCCCGGTCAGCTGCGTAATGTAATGGCTGCTGCTATGAGCCTTTTTCCTGGTTCACCACCATCAATGTTTTGAACCAAAATTGCAATGGCATTGAAGCCCATGCCAAATATGTACAACCAGAAGTTCGAACATTTACGTTTCGAGAAGGACGCTTGCTTAAAGAATGAGGAAGACAGTTCACGAAACAGTGTTGATCAGCAAAACCACCAACCCACTGAATTGCCTCTTCTATTGTAGAAGCCACAACACAAAAGTCCTTGCGACTCTTTCGAGATTTAATGAAACAAGAAAGACCACATGAAGCCTTTTTAATTAGATACGAGTACACCGCGAAATGTTTAAGACCAGCATGATAAGAAACCGGGATGACATCGTCAAGGTGCAGCACATGAGTTACAACACACGTGAGCATGGTAGTTTCATCAACATCCTGTCTTATTTGGTGTAGTTCTAAAACTTGCACAAAGAATGCTCTAAATTAATGGTGCCAAAACGATGGGAGGAATTCAATGAATGTGTCATATCTTTAGGGGAGCATTTAGCATCTGCAGCCTTGTTAAATGTTTCAGCTAATTTGATCCTCTAAGTTGTGAGTCTTAGAACCATTGCTCGTAATAATTCATTCTTCGAAGCATCAGATGACACAGTGCTAACTTCAGTTATGGAAGTTGGCGCTTCACCGTTCGAGCCGCGGTTCAATTGCATATTTCTTACTGAAAATAACCAATTTCCTAGCAAATTATGATGTCTTGGCAAGAGCCTCAAATGTCAACATAGCAGCACCATCATCATAGATATAACAGGAGACCTTATCCACTGGGTAGTCAACAGAAAGAATTGATAGCACAGTATTGGCTGTCACAATTGGGGGCTCCTTTAATGGCTCAACAGTACTGACAAAAATGTCAACTGCTGCTAGCTACGACAGTTCCCCATCCTGATCAGATCTTAATGAAAGTCTGTCAAGATATGTTTCACAATTCACAGGAAGCCATTTGGGAACTGATCCAATATCCAAGAAAAGGCAAACCAAATTTCACATATAACTGATATTAACCACAATGCATACGCATTGGGTACAGGATTTGTAACTCTGTAGTGCAAGAAAATGCAGAGGATAATTAGCCGCAAAACAATGACCTTGGATTTATTCTGGAAGATGGAATGAAAACCTTCCTTGAAAGATGTTGTCGAGCTTCATCATTCAACAAGGAATCATCGAAAAACACATCATTACTGGCATCAATATCTCCGATTCCTCTTTCAGATGTAGCTTGACCTGTGCTCATTGGAATATCGTTCTTATTATCGTGCTTCATTTTCCAGCCGTCAACTCTTTCTTTCCATGCTACATTTCCCAATCCTGGTTCAATAACCCTAATATTTGGTGATTGATTAAGAGCGGACGAATATGATAGATGATTATGAACTCGTTTCCCACGAAGATTTCCAGGAGATGCCATTGCCATCCTCTCAGGGTAGCAGAAATGAGGTGGTTAAGGTCACCAAAAACTGGTGTGGTGAGCTTCAATGTATGGAAACATATATCATAGAGAGCCTCATTGTCCATGACCATACATTCTTCCGCATTCTCAACCAGTTGGTGGACAGAGAGTGTGGCATTGGCATCTGTTGTGATTGAGTGGAAGGGAGATCCGATTTCACAGCCTCAAAAGGCTTAGACGTAGAGAATTTGCTATTTTTAAGTGAATGGGTGTAACACGGTAAGCTGTTTGAGAAGAAACCAGGATCAAGAGGTGATTGCACCCCAAATGATTGTGTCAACTTATCAAAAGCATCAACCTGAATATGTTCAAATGGATAAATACCATTTCTGTCAATACAACCGAAATTAAGAACCGGCGAAGAACACCATATTATGATTAGGGGCTGCAGCCAAAGCATGTACATCTCCCTTGTGACGAGTAATAGGCTCTTGCGACGGAGCTCCTTGTTGAGTTTTGCTCATTTGGATACAGAGGAAGAGCATTGATAGCTTCCTTTTGAGACTGCTTCTTCTCAAAAAAAGACACCATTATTTCAAGAAGAAAATCCACCCTCTTCATCCAGGGATCTTCCTTAGAGACCAGTTTGAGCTTATAGCAAATCAAATCCCTTAACTCCTCAGACAATTTCTTGGACAGATTTGCACGCGTGTGAAGTGAACCAATGTTAGTCAGAGCAAGTTCCGGTAGATAGTCCTTCTTTTTAAATGCACGTGACTGGAATGACGACAGTCGACTGTAATGGGATTCAAGAACCTCGTGATCTGTTAATTGTACACCAGTATTGTTATTAATCTCAAATCCTTCTTAGAATTGTGATAAATCAAACAACTGAGCAAAAAAGTTTCCCCTTTCCATGCCTATAGGGCGCACTAAGATGGCATTTCGCATCTACAGCTACATCAGCCACTATAAGCTTCAAATATCTTCTTGTGGGCAGTTGACTGAAAAAGTCAATAAGAAATTCCATAAGCATCGTGTGGCCTTGTTTCTTTACACGGTCACAATCTTCAAGCCATGAGGTTTTAACAACATAGACAACACCAAGACTAGGGGTGTTTGCGGTGCGGTTTGGGCGGTTTTGACGCTAAAAATCATCCGAACTGCAAGGGAAAAAAGCATGCGGTTTGGTTTGGTTTGGTTGGCTTTTAAAAAAAATCCGAACTAAACCAAACCAAACCAATGCGGTTTGGATTGGTTCGGTTGGTTCGGTTTTTTACAAGATTTTTATTGAGTGATATTTACATATATAGAGAACAACATAACTTTGTGTTTAGTCATTCATACATTGCCAAATAACAACAAAACTCATCATATTTAGACTAAAAGTTCTCATTCAATATACAAAAATCAATTTAAACAAAAGTGAAAAAAAATAGTAGCATAAAAAAATATCAAAATATTATAATAAAAGGGAGATTAGAGAAGATGAAAAAGAAAGAACATAACAGATGTGAGATTAGAGAAGAAATGTGCGATAAAAATATAATTAGAAGAAAAAATAGTAACATAAAAATAAGAAGATGAAAAAGAAAGAACATGTGAGATGAGAGATTAGTGTAGAAGAGGCGAGACGTACATGGCAAAGAATAGATGAGAAGAATGCACAATACTATTAGGAGAGATTTGAGAAGATTAAAACTGAAAAGTTAAGTGTGAGTAAGAGAAAATATTTCGTAATTGTAAGGTTAAGGCATAATGAGTTTTGGGTTAAATGTGAGATAAGTGAATTTTGGGTTGTAACATAATGCGGTTTGGTTTGGTTTAGTTCGGTTTGCAAAATACAAACCGCAAACCAAACCGAACCATGCGGTTTTGTTAAAATATGGCCCGAATAAATCCGAACCAAATGCGTTTTTTTGCGGTTTCGGTTTGGTTTGCGGTTTTTTATTGGGTTGGTTCGGTTTTGAACACCCCTAACCAAGACCAGCAATACTTCTTACTTCTTTCTTTTCTATTTCTGTAGGATTCCCAATTAATCGGATGTTAGTCCACGCGGCTTTAGTCATGCGTGGTTTGTACCATTGTACATGGGCTTAGCATATTTTCTAAAGGCCTTTGGAATTTTAGAAGTGTGTTTGTAAAAATGGTTAATGAATAATATTAAAAGTGAATATTGGAAAAAAATATGGATATTAGAATGGATATGGAATATTTGGATTATTGACTAATGGGCATTTGTTTAATGAATGGGTACAAATGGATAATTGAATTTAGAAAAATTAATACGTATTGGTAATGGGTATTGAAAATGATTAAAACTGGGAGTGGATAACAGGTTAAAATGTGGATAATCAAAAATATATAAGAAAATGGTTTAGCAAATGGATATGCACATTCACCAATATTTTTCCACACACGGCCATGAAACTTTGATCTTTAACTTCAACACTTTAAATAATGAACATGAACCCATCACACAAGCCATTGATACACATCTTGACTGAATTTAACCCCAAAAAACATACTTGAGCTTTCTCCACCAACCTTTGATAAAGTGAAGGAGCAAATCTTGGACCAGTGAATAACATGCAACTGAAACACCGACCATCAACTTTGATCTTTGCCATAATTTCCAGAATCTTTGATCAAATGGAATAAATTTCGAACCACTTTGAATTTGTACTGAATCAATTTTTCTGGGAAAATAAATCCACGGATGAACACAACCTGGACTAATGAACCTTGATCATGATAACCTGGACCAAACTTCTCATAGAACACTGCTTGAAAGCCTGATGAATTCCAATACAAGACAACTTGACCTTGAACAGTCACTGCTTGAAAAATAGACCACTAATGCAAATAACTTGCAATTCAAACAATCCATTGATGGTTTAACCAAGATTAGGTCAAACTTCCATCTGAACTGGGTCATGACTAAATAACCACATTTGACTTCAAGCCATGCCCTTGCCATCAATCTCCCTACAAGACCCTAAACACAAAGAGAAGAAGAAACAAACAAAATTGCAAAATATTTTTGGTATTTTGGTTAGAGGTTAGTAAACATAAACAAACATAAAGCAGATAAGAAAAACACAGGTGCCAGGTGATCTCTTTCAAGAATAAACCTACAGAAGAGGGCAGGAGAACCAAGGCTTGTGATCTTGTTTGTGGTATGAGATGCAAATGATAAGTGGGATCTTAGGGGTAAAAATTAGGGTATTACAGATGGACCTAAGGTTGAGGTAAAAAAGGGAGCTAACTTAATGTTGTCATGCAAAGGATTGATGGCTTAATGTATATCCTACTCGAAGGGAGCATGTGAACAAACATAAGTAAACATTAAACAAGCTCAATCTCAAACAACAAATAGTATTCAAAACTCAAAGGAGAAAAAAAGGAGATGAAGAGAAGAGATGTCAAAGCAACACAAGGTAAGGAGATTCAACAATCAACTCTTAAGTGTCAAACATCAAAGTCAACATCAAGATATACTTATCATATGAACCAAAAACATCAAATATCGATAAGGCAAACAATTAACATACATATTCCCAATTATCACAAATCATGCTCAAAGTATTCACACATTAAAGTTCAAGAAGATAATTAATGACAATCATAGAAGTGCACAAGCAAACATGTCTTAAAACCATATCAAACAACACTAATAAGCAAACCAAAGTAAGATGAGCCAAGCAAGGTAGGAATCAAGGAAGGTCAGAAGCTACATCACATCACGATCAACTCATTTGAAATATGAAGAAAGAAGCACAAAAGTATCCAATATGAATCCTATCAATGGCTAAGCATTTATCAACAATTATCTCCTGGAAAACAAGTCACAAATGGTTCAAACAATGAGATTAAGGCATGTAAACATGGAAGGTCAGAAGCACACTCAAACATTCTAATTCAAAACAAACTCATATTAACACGAAGGATTCAATTGGCATCACATTCAAAGCATGAACAAGAAACTAAGTATCCATCAATCAAAGTCATCCACAAAAGGAAACAAATAATCATGAGAAGAAAAGGAGGCAAGATGATCATACAATGGACATCAAGACATGAAATTCAGAATCTTAAACAAGTTTTTTAAGTCACACACGATCACCAAGCATCAAGGGATCATACAAGAGAACAAACTCAATAGACTAGGTCAAGAACACACAATTATCATGCTCAACACATCACCAAATTGAAACCTCAATAAAAAATAATTAATTGACCAAACAAATGTGGATTTAAGGATCTAACTCATGGCAAAGCAATCAAGATTAAGTATGAAAGATATCCCAAAAAGAATTGCATAAATGCATCCTCAAATCAAATCAACAAGTTCAAGTTTGTCATTAATCGAGCATAAATCAAGGGTCAATTTAATCCACAAGAAATCATACAAAGAAACATCATCCAAGAACCAAATCAACATTCAAACATAGTTCATTCATGTGTAAAAATATGGTCAAGAGATTGGATCAAATCGGCAAGCACAAAGCATCAAGAACACAAACCCTAGTTCAAGGTTAAATATGTAAAAACACCTCACAATTTTAATTCAATATAAAATAGCAAAACTAAATGAAAATTAAAATAAAAATCATCAAAAATATCTTGAGGCATCAATTAATCAGAAACCTATTTTTAATCATTTTTAAAATAGTTGGAACAATTAAAATAAAAAGCAAATGAAAAATAGAAAAGAAATAAAAATAAAAAAGAGAAATATGGCAAGGGGGCAGAAGCAAAACCAGAATGAACTGAAAGTTAGTTATGATGTGCTTTGGGTCATAAAGTTGGGGGGCAAAGAGTAAAATAAGCCAGGCCCATCCAAAAAAAGTTCTGAAAACTAAACAAATCCCACGTGGCCTTTTCATTAAACCACCCGGACTCCACGCAAGCACACATCAGCAAACACATAGGCAGAGTCCACAGTCAAACCAAATACACAGTTAGACGCTAGAGCCCTAGCTCTGGTCGTCTTCTCCGGCGGCCCCTTGTCAGGTCTGACTAAAAAAACACCAAATGAAATAAACCAATACATCATTCCACACGGAAATTCACGAGGATCACGAATATGGCCTTATTTTTTTTACTGAAAACCACTTTATCATCATCAAAAGCAAGCACAAAAATCAAACACTCATGCTGCAACTTCATCAAATCAAAACAAGAGCTACACAAACATGATCTACAATGGCATGGGATTTCAAATACACCAACAAAAAGTCTAAATCATGTATAGGTTGTAAGAAACGAGTTGAGAAAAGTTACCAAGTGGAAAAGGTCCACTGCCTCTTGATCCAAGCTTAAACAACATTAAAAACCCTTCCTCAAGCTTCTATGATCCTTGAGGATGATGAAAATGGCCAGAGATGAATAGAAAATTGGAGAAATGAAGTAATTCGTTTTTTGAATCCTTGAGAGAGAGTGAGAAGTTTCAGATCTGATTCTTGCAAAAATGAAGTTATGAACGGTTTATTTAGGGTTTTAGGACTTATATAGTGTGGTTTAGGGTGAGGTTAATTTCTAACCAAGGTTAAAGAAGTTTGTTAGAGTGGTTTTCAAATTTTGGAGAGTGAGGGAATGCACACGGGTAACATCACACGGGGTGGTTATTTTGTGAATTTTGGAGTGGAATGAGAGCATGAAATGAATGAAGCAAGTTTGGCACGTGAGAGAAAGAGTGAGACAAAGTTTGTTGTGCAAGTTTTCCATTCCCATTTTGGTACAAAGTACACATGAGGTGCATGGGGTTGCTTAGGTATAATTGGCAAAGAAGATAATGTCATGCGTGTGGAATTGGCATGTGATGAGGTATGTTGCTAAATAAACTCAAAGATGTGCCAAGAAACCATGACATGAAGCGCCTTGAAATCAAGTTCCTACATGAAACTTTGGGCAATTGAAACTTATGAGTTTTGATCCATTTGATGCATTCTTGAGCTCAAGTGAAAGTAGAAAGGTCAAGGAACATATTTTGTGTTGAAAACAACTTGAGATAAAGCTTGGAAGATGATGAAAAATGGTCTTGAAGTCATGTCCAAAAATTTGTCTAAGGCACATGAAAATTTTCTAAGTTATGAAGAGGTTTTGGCATCCATGAACCACCAACTTTGTAACATCATAACTTCGGGAGTTTTGATCCAATTGAGGAGATCTTGGTATGCATGGAAAGCTTGAAGCATGAAGAACAACTCTCATGTTGAAAGAAAATTGAGTTGAAGCTTGGAACTATGAGAAAATTTCCTTGGAAGTTGGCTCCATGAAGTTGGCCAAAGACTTACTAAATTTGACAATTTGAAAAACCCTAACTTTGAGACATCATAACTTGAGTTCTAGACAACCAAATAGAGAGTTCATGGTATCAAAAAAAGCCTGAAGAATGAGGAACAACTTTCATGTTGGAGGAAAAGTGAGATGAAGCTTGGATCATCAAGAAAATTGCCATTGAAAACATTGCCCTTCAAGCTGAATTTCTATACTTAGAAAAATCTAAGTATAGAAATCATGAATCTTGATTTTTCTCAACCTTAGGCCACCATATCGTTTGATCTATGCATCTTTTGAAGTTGCTTTCTTCTACAAACTTGTAGTATGTGATGTCCTTTTTAATTTGATTACAGGTTTGCCTCATTTGGATCAAAGATAAGGAAGTTATGAATCTTGCAAGATAACACCATAAACATAAATTCTTCCATACTTAGAAAAATTCTCAAAACCCTAATTTAGTAACTTCTGCTGATTTTTTGATTTCTATTGATCAAACCTCATAATGCCATGGATGGTGACTTGAAATGCCCAAATATGACCCAAGAACTTAAGAGTTGACTTCTGTAGGGCATTAGTTGACTTTTTAACCAGATGAATTCAATTCCTTCTCCATTAACTTAGGAACCTTCTGAAATGATTTGTGATGAACCTTGAGACATGTAGAGAACCTTTGAGATGCATGTTAAGCCATTGAACCTTGTATTGCTCAAGAAGGCAATCACAAGTAGCCTTTGCACAAAACCTAGCTCAGAGTCACTAGGAGCTTAATCAGATGAACCCCTTGAAACCAATAAAACCCCAATATTCAGATGACTGGGTGAACTTGTTGAGATACTTTGATGAATATGAAGACCTTTGTAGCTTGAGAATTAAATGATGTTGTGGCTATCTCCTCTCTCATTGCTTTGAGAACCATCTCCTCATCTTGAGGAAAGCCAAGAAACCTTGATCCCATGTCTAGAACCAATGTAATGCACAAATGAAGATGTAAATGAAATGAAACATAAGGCAATAAAGTTTGAAAAAAGGATGGCAAACTATGGGGTGTTACACATTGTTCTAAGTCAAATGTGGTTATTCAGTCATGATCACAGTCAGATGGAAGTTGACCTTATCTTGGTCAAACCATCAAGAGTTTGCTTCAATTACAAGTTATTTGCATTAGTGGGATATTTCCCAGGCTATGAATATTCAAAGTCAAGTTGTCTTGTGGTTATCAAGCAACGATTCATAAAAAGTTTGGTTCAAAATCATATTCATCATATTACAAGGATGTCTTCATCAAAGACTTCTCAAGAACAAAAGAATTAGGGTTTCAATTCATTGTGCTTGAGCATTGATAATGGCTCTCCAGTTGAAGCTCATAGTGCTAGGGTTTTCTCTTCAAGGCTACATTGAGCACTATTCTTTCTCTATTGCAATCATCTCAGGTTTTCTCCTAGTTCTTTGCTTCACAAGTCAATATCTTTCATAAGGTTTATAGGATTCCTTAAGGATTCACCTCTGTGGTTAGATCATCAATGTGAGAAGAATTTTGCTAGATTAGGACTTTTTGATTGATTGAGATGCAAGTATTAATATTTGGATTCATCATGGCCTCAAATTCTCAAGAACTTGTTTCACTCAAGGTTTGGTTCAAGTTAGAAGATTCATTGCTTATGGCTTTCTTGGAATACAAATTTTCAAGGAATGTTGATCTTGACGGCTGATCAGAACCTGAAGTGGGCCAGAGATGATGTCTAAGATTCTGGGTGTGAAAGATGAGGAGGGGGTATACCTGCAAGACACTCCGATGCTAAAGTAAGGATCGGGAGAAAAGAAGGCAAGTACAAAGTATGGGTTTCGTAGGATGATTGAGAATACCTGACCCACTCAAATGAGAGGGTTTTTATAATGCCCCAGCGCTTGGCCATTGGTCCCTATTTTCGGGGCGAGAAAACCGCTCCCCAAAGAATAGGTAATTGCTAGAAACTAGCCGTTGGGACAGGCAGAGGTGCCCAAAACTAGCCATTGCCACGGGCAGAGGTGCAGTTGCAGGCACATGCGTCGTGATTGTTTCTGGATGGTAAACGTGCTTGACGGCCAGGAACTGCTGAGGAGGGACAGCTGACCATGGACGTCAACCGACCAGCCTTCCCCGGTAGAGGGGCAGAAAGGTAAATGCTTCCCTGAATTGACTGGACTCAGGCAATTGGGTCGTTCTGGGAGCAGAAGTGAATTGGGACATGCCTAGCCATTGGGCCAGTCCAGAATAGAAGCCCATCAAGTCGTTTCTCTCGAGCATGGGAGTGATGACTTCAGGGCAACTCGCAGTCCCAGGGAGCCCAAGGGAGGTTGTTTTACGGTGCCTGAGGGAGTCTGTACCCGGGGGAACATATAACGTTGCTTGGCATGCCCGGCTTGCGGGGAGCCCAACGGTTGATGTGATTTGAAGGGGTGAAGTGACACGCGTACCTCAAGCCATGTGCCACATTTAATGCGTAATGATGGCTAGGCTAGGGTTATGATGATGCCTCAAGCCGCGCGTGCTCGTGCACGTGCGCTCGGGCTGTCTATAAATAGATGGAGAAGCTACTCATTTGCACTTTTCGCTTCTCACTCTTCCCTTGTTTTCTGCTTCTGCATTCCGTCGTTCGCTGCCGTCCAGCAACTATACGTGCACCGACTAGAGATCTTTGACCCCCTAAGTTCCTTCCTCGACCACGTAAGTACTTGAATTAATTTCTATCATATGTTTTTTTTGCTTTCTACTTCCTTAGAATGCATCCGGTTAGGGCGAACTTAGGTAGCGTAAGGGATGTTTCCGATGACTGTTGGTGGCTGGTGGTGGTTTGGCCATTTTCTGCTGCTGTCGGCGTCACCGGAACCTTAGGAATTTAGGCCTTTTGGTTGATTTTGATGTCGTTGCAATGACAGAAGCTTTCGTCGCCGGCGAAAACCATGAATTTTCTGGTGTACTCATGAGTTTTCCAGTGTATTCATGAGTTTTCCGACGGATCTTCAACGGAAGTTCTGGGTAGCAAACTGGGGAGAATTTTCCCGCGTGCGTTAGAGGGATTTCCCTGGGCATCTTCTCGCGCAGTAGTTATGCCATTTGAGTAGGGCGTAGGCCGGGGACGTTGTCCTCGGGCCTTCGCGCCCCCTTTCACTTGACTAACGGTGGAAGGGTGCATTTGATTTTGTCATCGAATTTACTTTTGTCCTCTGATTTTCAGGTAAAGGAGATGGCACGCGAAGCCGAGGATGAAATTCTAAGAGATTTGTTCGAGTAGAGCTCCTCGAAGGATAGTGACACTGAAGATACCTCTACTCCCCAGGATGCTGGCGAACCCCCTTCCTTGAGGACTACCGCGGAAGAGTGGTCTGTTGCAGAACCTGGGGAACATGCGTCCATCTTCGCCTCTTACACCGGAGATGCCTTCACGACGGTGGGGGCTGAGGGGGAGTTGAAGGTCTATTTTCCCGAAGAGGACGACCACATTTGCTCAGCATACAGGGAGATGTTCCCTATGTACGAATATGTCTTCAAGGAGATAGGGTTGAGGTTGCCCTTTACGGATTTTCAAAGGTCAATCTTTGTGCATCTGGATCTGGCGCCCTCGCAGTTACATCCTAACTCGATTGCCTTCATACGGGCATTCGAGATGACGTGCGATTATCTGGAGATCGGAGTTACCCTTCCTATCTTCTTTACTGCCTCCCACCTCTAGTGGCAAGATACGGGGAGGAAGTTCAGATGGGTCTCCCTGAAGTAGGAGAGGAAGTTATTCAAACCTTTTTATGAGTCCATTAGGACTTTCAAGGAAAGGTTTTATATTATCGAGCCCGTGTCAGAGAGGGCCACCGACTCTACATTTGTCTGGGAGGTTTCGACGGATGAGAATAGGGAGGACATTGTCGACGAGGAGGGCAAAATACAGGGGCAGAGGTTGTTGAGGTTCCCCTTCTGTTGGAGCGGGGATCATTTCACCCGGGGAACAGATGGTTACACCACCACCCTGGACATGGTGAACGAGGATGACAAGGCCAGCTACGAGAAGCTGGCGGGGCTCCCATTTACGAAGAAGATGGGGGGCTTAAGGTGGAGAGCCGTTTTATTAATACGAAGGAGCTTCTCGAGTGCCGTACTCGTGACGATGCTCTCGAGCTGCTGGGTACCCTTTATTTCTTAGCTTGTTTGGATTGTTATCCTCTCCTTTTACTAATGTGCTCGTTATTATTTTTTGCAGGTAAATTGTCTTCTGCCCACGAACGGATGATGAAGAATGCTCAGACGAAGGCCAAGGGGGCATAATAATCAGGAAGAGCCGCCTCATCTAGCGAGGGCCTCCTCCACAAACAAGGTCGGGGGCCTCCTCGTCTACCCCATCAGCCGCCCAGACATCTCCCGTGCCCATAAATTCAAGGCCTAAGCGCACTCGGATGGGAGAGATCGTGGACCTTAACAAAGAGGGGGAGAAGAGTAGGTTCGAGCTGCCCCCGTGCCTCCACAACAAAAGATTCTTTGAAGGCTCCTCTTTGGAAATTCCTTGGACGGAGTCTCTAAAGCTCGAGGAGATAAACCGTCCAAGCAAACGGACAATGCTAGCTCAGGATGCTTATGCCCTGATTAGGGTCTTGGAAATTACGGTGGTTTACACCAAGGAGGGTTCCCACCATGAATCCGAGCTGAAGAAGGCCCAGGGTGTTAATGTGGACCTGGAAGAGATGTTGAAGAAGTCCAAGGTGGAGCAGGCCAGGGCCGTCGAGGAGGCGGTGAAAAAGTACAAAGTTGATCTGGCCAAGGTCAACGAGGAGAAATACACCCTTGTCGCAGAAAAGAAAGTCGCGGAAGACCTGGTCGAGTAATTGAGGACCGCCGCTGCTCTTGCTGAGGATGAGAGCGAGGAAGTGAAGAAGTTGAAGACTCAAGCTGAGCTAGTCGCCTGTATTAACTTGGCGGAGGATGACTGCATGGGCATCGCTGAGGACTCCTTCAACAATGCCGTGGGGCAGCTGAGGATCGTGAACCCCGGGGTCAAATTGTCCACCGAGGGGGCCGGGTTCCTCCACAGCATTGTGAACGGAAGAATCTTCATCCCCGAGTTTCTTCGAATCAGCGAGGAGCATGCACAACCTGCCCGCGACGAGCCTCAGCAGATGGATAAGTGATTTTCTTTTCAGTTGTACTTTCGGCCTGCGCGCCGAGGTTTTGTAAATTTTTTTTTGTATGGGGCTTGGCCCCTATGTAATGTAACACGTATAATCGAGGTCCTTGTGGCCGTTCTTTATTATAATTTTTATTTTCGGCGAATGAGGCCGGTTGTGTATGATTTACTTTGGATGCATGTTTTTACTTTGCTTTATTTTCGCTAAGTGTTAAAATGTTGCTCGCTACGCATGCCTGTTATAAGGGTTGCTTCAGTAAATAATTTGTTGTTTTTGGGGTTTGCCCGACATAATGCATTTGACAGTGAGGGGAACTGGTCGAAAGGTCTGGGTAGCTTCCGGGCATGAGGGTGAAGCTCAGGTCGCGTTTGTAGCCTGAGTTCGCGGCGTGAACCTCCCATCGCGATCTGACTGTTCTGCTTTTCATGGTACGAGGACGACGGCGGACTCGGTCAAGGGACCGCCGTCGGGCATGGGTTTTGCTCGTTCCTGAGAAAAAGCCTGCCTTGATTTATTCTGGTGTGCAACGCTTGTACCTGGGCGTGCACTTATGGTAGGTGCATTCTGCTCGTCATGTCGACGGAGCATGCCGACAGTTAGGGCCTTAGCTATAATATTGTTTTAGCTTTTTGGTGTTCCATGGTTAAGCAAGTTCTTCCCCGTTAAGCTGTTCTAGGTAATAGGCCTCATTCTCTATTTTTGCTCGAACACGATAGGGCCCTTCCCAGTTAGCGGCGAGTTTGCCTTCTCGAGAATCTTTGTGATTCCTTCTTAGGACGAGACTACCTACTTGGAATTCTCGTCGTATAACTTTGGCGTTGTCCTAATTACGATTTTTTGTTTTAGTGAGGCCTCGCAGAGGGCTGCTCCTGACCAGACCTCTTTGATGAGATCGAGCTCCTCCCTTAGTGCCTCACTATTTTTCTCCTCGTCCAAGGGGGATTCACTCCTCCTGGAGGGCACATGTATCTCAATGGAGATTACTACCTCAGTTCCGTACACTAGATGGAAAGGGGTTTCCCCGGTCGAAGAGTGAGGCTTAGTACGGTAGGCCCAGAGTACACTGTGCATCTCCTCGACCCATTGTTTCTTCGTATCGTCTAGCCTTCATTTGAGGCCTTGTAGGATTACCCTATTTGCAGCTTCGGCTTGCCCGTTAGTCTGGGGGTGCTCGACGGACGTGAAGTGTTGCTTGGTGCCCAGTTGGGCGACGAACTCCTGGAATTTTTTGTCTGTGAACTGTGTCCCGTTATCAGCAACGATTGCTTGGAGGATGCCGAAGCGGGCAAGGATGTTCTATTTGTATAAGTGGAGTATGTTGTGGGTCGTTATTTTGGCCAGAGCCTCTGCTTCTATCCATTTTGTAAAGTAGTCAACGCCTACTATCAGGTACTTGTTCTGATTCGACCCTACGACGAATGGTCCTAGGATATCCAGGCCTCACCATGCAAAGGGCCACGGGGAGGACATTGCTTTGAGTTCATTGGGTGGTGCCAAGTGCATGTCCCCGTGCCGTTGGCATTTGTCGCATTTCTTCACATGTTCTCTTGCGTCATGCTGCATGGTTAGCCAGTAATATCCTGCTCGCAGAGCCTTCATGGCAATAGATCTCCCCCTAAGGTGCTGGGCGTTGATCCCCTCATGGATTTCGTGCAGGATGTGGGTGACCATCTCTTCCTCGACACATTTAAAGAGAGGGATGGAGAACCCTTGCTTGTAGAGCTTATTCTCGACCAGGACGTAGGAACAGGCTCTGCGCCTGACTACGGGGCTTCCTTGGGGTCGGACGGTAGTTCGTCCTTGGCGAGGCAGTTGTAGACGGGGGTCATCCAGCAGTTACTGTCGCCGATGACATACACGTCGAGGGTCGTGGAAGCTTTCTCAATGCTGGGTCGATGAAGTACTTCCTGGATGACAAATTTGTTTCCCCCTTTCTTCTTAGTGCTCGCCAGCTTTGACAAAACGTCTGCTCGGACATTGTGTTCGCTGGGAACATGCTTTACCTCTACCGATGCGAACTTTGTCATCTTTTACCTGACCAAGGTCAAGTATTCAGACAGGTTGTCGTTCTTTGCCTGATATTCTCCCAGAACCTGGAGGGCCACGAGTTGAGAATCAGTGCATATGATGACTTCCTCGGCTCCTAGGTCTTCTGCAAGGCGTAGACCTGGGAGGAAGGCTTCGTATTCGGTCTGATTATTGGAAGTGGGGAAAGATAAGGTAAGCAAGACCTAACGAGGATTCCTTCCTCATTTTCCATGATGATACCTGTCCCGCTTCCTGCCAAGTTGGATGCCCTGTCGACGAAGATTGTCCATTTACGAGCCCCGCAAGTGGGGGAATAGGGCAATGTCATCTCCACGACAAAGTCAGCTAACGCCTGATCCTTGAGGGCTTTTTTGCTCTTATACTGGATGTCGAATTTGGACTGTTCCACTGACCACTTGAGCATTCGTCCGACCATATCTAGGCGGCCCTACAGTTGCTTTACGGACTGGTTCGTTTGTATCACGATTGTGTGGGTTAGAAAGTAGTGCCTCAGCCTCCTCGCAGCATTGATAAAGGCCAGGGTCACTTTTTTTATCTGATGGTATCTCAGCTCTGGTCCCTGCAGGGCTTTGCTCGTGAAGTATATGGGCTTTTTCCCATCAGGGGTTTCACGTATGAGGGCGGCGCTGACGACCTCAGCAGCAACGACGAGATAGAGATGGAGGGTTTCCCCGGTATCTGGCCAGGAGAGGACTGGTGGCACTGATAGCACTTGTTTTAGGTGGAGGAGGGCCTGGTCGCATTCCTCCATCCACTCAAAAGTTGCCTCATTCTGGAGGAGTTTGAAAAAGGGGAGTGTGTGTTGAGCAGATTTTTTCACGAAACGAGACAGCAAAGCGAGCATCCCGTTTAGGGATTGGATGAACTTCTTCGAGTTTGGCGTAGGGAACTCGGAGAAGGCTCTGCACTTGTCAGGGTTAGCTTCGATTCCCCGTTTTGTTAGGTAGAAGCGGAGGAACTTTCCCGCTCGTACCCCGAAAGTACACTTCTCCGGGTTGAAATGTATCCTATACTTCTTGGCCTGCTCGAAGACTTTCCTTAAATGGAGCGTGTGATCGGATTCCTCGTGGGATTTCACGACCATGTCGTCCATATAGACTTTGAGCATATCCCCGATTTCTCCTCGGGAGACCTTGTTCATCATTCTTTGGTAAGTAGCGCCAGCATTTTTTAGGCCGAAGAGCATTGCGTTGTTATAATAGTTGCCCGACTCGGTCATGAAAAATGTGTACATTTTGTCGCTTTTTGTTATGGGTATTTGGTTATAGCCCGAATATGCGTCCATGAAAGATAACAATTTAAAACCAGCAGAATTATCAACTAATTTATCTATGTTGGGGAGGGGATATACATCTTTAGGGCAGACCCTATTGAGATCGGTATAGTCAACACACCTGCGCCATTTTCCATTTGGTTTTTTAACGAGTACAACATTGGGCAGCCAAGTAGTGTACTTGGCCTCCGAAATAAAGTTTGCCTCTAGGAGGTCTTTTACAGCTTGTTCGGCAGGCTCCGTTTTCTCCGGAGACTGCTTTCGCCTACGTTGAGCTACTGCTCTAGCGGCGGGGTCGATGGTGAGCTGGTGGCAGGCCACGTCAAGATCTAGGCCGGGCATTTCTGCGGTGCTCTAAGTGAACAAATCTGCATTCTCCCGGAGGCAGGCTTTGAGTTGTTTCCTCGCTAGGTCAGGGAGTCCGATCTCAATCTTCACTCCTCGTTGGGGGTCATTACCGAGCAGGACAAGTTCGAACTCGCCATCCGAAATTGGGCGCATCAGATGGGAGGTCTCCCCGCTACTGGTTAAAGTTGAAGGGCTGCTCGAACATGGCTGGATCTCCGTCCCCTTCCTTTTCCACTCCCGCTGGTCGTCCTCGGAGAAGCGGCTGTCAAGGTCGATAGAGTCGATGCGGGGCAGCGGCTTTGCCTCTTCGGAGCTGCTGGGCAGGGCAGGCTTGCTGGAAGCCTTCGACTTTGCAGCGATAGTGTTCAACCCTTTGGAGGCTACCTCGAAACATCTCCTCGCTACTTTGATGTCTCCGTGCAGTGTGGCGACGAGACCCTTAGAAGTGTAGTACTTCATCTTCAGGTGCACGGCTGAAGGCACGACTACCAATTCGACCATGGTGGAGGGGAAGGTCTCCCAAGGGTTGTTCACGGAAAAATATGGAGGGGCGTTGAGTCACTCAAGAACGTAGAAATCCTCAGGCCAGGAGATGCTCATGGCGACCTGAAGACTAGTCTCCTCCGAGGAAGGTACTTCCTCATCGACCTTCTTTAACTCCTGGGCGTCTTACCGGGGAGTGTCATTATTCTTCACAAATTATTTTAGGTGCCCGTCCCTGATAAGTATCTCAATGGCATCCTTCAAGTGGATGCAGTCGTCAGTCACATGGTCAGGGCTCTTGTGGAACCGACAATATTTTGACTTGTCAGTATTCGGCTTGGCCGATATCTGTTTAGGGAATCGAACCCCTGCTTTTCGAAACTCTGAGTTGGCACATTCAGAGAGGATCTTCTCCCTAGAGACGGTCAGAGGAGTATATTCATGGAAGCGTCCGGAGGTCCCTTTGTTGTCTCGGGACTCCCGGGGGCAGTCTTCGCGTTTTCTATCTCCCCAACGAGACATCAAGGGGTCATCGTGCTTGGAGGACCTGGCACTCTCTCGGTGCCTTGAGTCCCAGACAGAACTAGCAGCTTCTTTCTCCTCGTACTGGATGTACGCTTGTGCCTTGAGGAGGAGGGCGTCAAGCGTTACTGGGGTTTCAATGCCAACTGCTTTAGCAAATTCTGTGTGGGGACAGAGTCCTCGCTCGAGCAAGAACTTCTTCATATCATCGGTCATGGAGACCAGGTCTGGTTATTTATTGAACCTTTTGATATAGACTCTAAGAGGTTCGTCTTTCCCTTGAATGATGGCCTCAAGGGAAGCTTCGGTCTTTGGGTGACGAAGGGAGGCCGTGAAGTGTCTGGAGAACATTCTCCCCAACTGTCTCCACGATGTGATGGATTCATCGGGGAGCTTCTTGTACCAAGTCAACGCTCCCTTCCTAAGCATGAAAGGGAACAATTGACATTTGATGGCGCCCCGGACGCCACGGTAGTCGATCAACGCATCGATATTCTCGATGTGCTCGTCAGGATCAGTAGTACCGTCATACTTGCCCAGAGACGGTGGTTTCTCCATCCCCTTATGTAGGCGCATGACCATGATTTCCTAGGACAACTGGCCGCAAGGCTCATCATCGCTGCTGTTGTTGCACCATGATGGGAACTGGGTGTTTCGTCCAAGGGTAGGATGGTGATCTCGACGGGGAGATGGGGTTCGTGCCCAACCCTTGGATCTGGCCGGAGACGAACCCTGAGGCTCTGCTCGCATGTCTCTTCTGGTCCTCTTGGTCCCCGGGGAGTACAGGCTCTGGGGGGAGATGCGGTCGCGCTTTTTGATTGCCTGGGACTCTGGCTCAGGTGGTGCCCTGCGGTCACTTTCATGTCGGGGAGGAGGACTCCGAGATCTTCGGCGTTCTTTCCACGACAGAGGGGATCTTGGCCGGCTGGATTCTTCTAGGGCTCCAATCCTCGCGTTCTGCTGGAGGATTATGAGGTTGGTCTTGTTGAGGGCCTCAAGGAGGGCAGCCATGGTCGGGTCGGCGCTGGGCGAAACCGGGACATGTTGGTGGTCCAGGGAAGGCTGGACCTCAATGTGATCAACGCGAACAGGGAAGGGAGACGCGGTGGCTCCATCTCTTTGTTGATGGACATCACTCCCAAGGGTTGCTCCGTCAGTATCAGTCTTGCTGACGGGGAGAAAATAAGAGTTACGAGCATCGTGCACATGGTCTTGGCTGGCCATGATCGAAATCTTGGAAGAACTGTTTTGGTCTTGAATCTACAATAGAAGAAATACGGGGATAACCGAGTTTCCCATAGATGGCGCCACTGATCTTGACAGCTGATCAGAACCTGAAGTGGGCCAGAGATGATGTCTGCGATGCTGGGTATGAAAGATGAGGAGGGGGTGTACTTGCAAGGAACTTCGATGCTAAAGTAAGAATCGGGAGAAAAGAAGGCAAGTACAAAGTATGTGTTTTGTAGGATAATTGAGAATACCTGACCCTCTCAAATGAGAGGGTTTTTATAATGCCCCCAGCACTTGGCCATTGGTCCCTATTTATGGGGAGAGATAACCTCTCCCCAAAGAATAGGTAACTGCCAGAAACTAGCCGTTGGGACGGGCAGAGGTGCCCAAAACTAGCCGTTGCCACGGGCAGAGGCGCAATTGCGAGCAAAGGCATCGTGACTATTTCTGGATTGGTGGAAGCGTACGTGAGGGGCAGGAACTGCTGAGGAGGGGCAACTGACCATGGAGATCAACCGACCAACCTTCCCCGGTAGAGGGGCATAAAGGTAAATGCTGCCCTGAATTGGCTGGACTCAGGCAATTGGGTTGTTCTGGGATCAGAAGTGGATTGGGACATGCTTAGCCATTGGGCCAGTTCGGAATAGGAGCACCCCAAGTTGTTGCTCTCAAGCATGGGAGTGATGACTTAAGGGCAGCTTGTAGTCCCGGGGAGCATAAGAGAGGTTTTTTACGGTGCCCGAGGGAGTCTCTTCTCGGGGGGACGTATAATGTTGCTTGGCGTGCCCGGCTTGCGGGGAGCCCAAGGTTGATGTGATCTGAAGGTGTGAAGTAACGCGTGTACCTCGAGCCACGTGCTGCATTTAATGCATAATGATGGTTAGGCTAGGGTCATGATGATGCCCCTAGCCGCGCATGCTCGTGCACGTGCCCTCGGACTGTCTATAAATAGAGGGAGAAGCTGTTCATTTGCACTTTTCGCTTCTCTCTCTTCACTTGTTTTCTGCTTCTGCATTCCACCCTTCGCCACCATCCAGCAACCGTATGTGCACCTACCAGGGATCTTCGACCCCCTAAGTTTCTTCCTCGACCACGTAAGTACTTGAACTGATTTCTGTCATATGTTTTTTTTTCTTTTTCTGCTTCCTTAGAATGCATGCAGTTAGGGCGAACTTAGGTAGCTTAAAGGCTATTTCCGGTGATTGTTGGTGGCTGGCGGTGGTTTGGCCATTTTCCGCTGCTGCCGGCGTCGCCGGAACCATAAGAATTTAGGTCTTTTGGTTAATTTTGACGCCGTTGCGATGACATAAGTGTTTCTCACCGGTGGAAGCCATGAATTTTTCGGTGTACTCATGAGTTTTCCGGTGTATTCATGAGTTTTTCAGTGGATTTTCAACGGTTTGCTACATGTTCTGGACTGGCCCAATGGCTAGGCATGACCCAATCCACTTCTGCTCCCAGAACGGCCCAATTGCCTGAGTCAAGCCAATGTAAGAAAGCATTTAACTTTCTGCCCCTCTACCGAGGAAGGTTGGTCGGTTGACCTCCATGGTCAGCTGCCCCTCATCAGCAATTCCTGCCCGCCACGCATGGTTCCACCATCCAAAAACAGCCACGACACCTGTGCCCGCAACTGCGCCTCTGCCCGTGGCAACGGCTAGTTTTGGGCACCTCTGCCCGTCCCAACGACTAGTTTCTGGCAGTTACCTATTCTTTGGGGAACAATTATCTTGCCCTGAAAATAGGGACCAATGGCCAAGCGCTGCAGGCATTATAAAAACCCTCTCATTTGAGAGGGTCAGGTATTCTTAATCATCCTACGAAACACATACTTTGTACTTGCCTTCTTTTCTCCCGATCCTTACTTTAGCATCAGAGTGCCTTGTAGGTACACCCCTTCCTCATCTTTCACACCCAGTATGGCAGACATCATCTCTAGACCACTTTAGGTTTTGATCAGCTGTCAAGATCAGTGGCGCCATCTGTGTGAAACTCTGTTATCCCCGTCTTTCTTCTATTGTAGATTCAAGACCAAAACAGTTCTTCTAAGATTCCGATCATGGCCAGCCAAGACCATGTCCACGATGCTCGTAACTCTACTTTTCTCCCCGTCAGCAAGACTGGTACTGACAGAGTAACCCCCTTTCTTGGGAGCGACGTCTCCCTCCCCCGTTCGCGTTGATCACATTGAGGTTCAGCCTTCCCAGGACCACCAACCTGTCCTGATTCTGCCCAACGCTGACCCGACCATGGCGGCCGTCCTCGAGGCCCTCAATAAGACCAAATTCCTAATCCTCCAGCAAAACGCAAGGATTAGAGCCCTAGAAGAATCCAGCCGGCCAAGATTCCCTCCGCCAAGGAAAGAACACCAAAGATCTTGGAGTCCTCCTCCCCGACGTGAAAGAGACTGTCGGGCACCACCTGATCCTGAGTCCCAGGCAATCAAAAAGCGCGAACGCATCTCCCCCCGGAGCCAGTACTCCCCGGGGACCAAGAGGACCAGAAGAGACCAGTGAGCGGAACCCCAGCATTCGCCTCCGCCCAGATCCAAGGGTTGGGCACGAACCCCATCTCCCCGTCGAGATCGACGTCCTACCCTTGGATGAAGCTGTAGTGAGATTTTTGTGGTTTCAAATCACTATCGCTTTGGTACTACAGTTTAATTCATTTTTTATCCTATTAAGCTGATTAAGGAAGGGAAATATATGTCTCCAATTAACACTGCTTGCAAACTGAGGTTAAACAGTCAAAACTGTTGGTTTACAGATGGTATCAAAATAGGGGGTTCTCCCTTTGGGTTATTAACCTAAAAACAGTGTCTAGGATATTGATAAGATGTTAGGATGGATGCTTTTTGATTGATGTATGAAGGTATGGGATTTTGGGTTTTTGATTAGTATGCTCGCTAAGATTTTGTAATCTTATGCCTACGTATTCCAGAAGCAGGGAAATCAGAGCGATCGTAGTTCCTCCTATTCTATGGGAGGAAAAAGGTTGTTTTTGGTGTCTTGTTCAAAGTCTAAGACGTGAAGCTATAGGTGGTTTGTATCTTGTTCAAAGCCCAAGATGTGAAGCTAAAGGGTTTGTGCTGAGAGAGAATTTGTCATCTCTAAAGAGGAGTGGTTGATGTTTCGATGTTGTGAGCAAGGCACAACTTTGATGCTAAAAGGTTGATTGACTCAACTGGGGTTTTCTTTATAAAAAGCCTAAGAGGAGGCTAGAAGTTGACTTTTCTAGGGAAAATGTTATTCCTGTCTTGTACAAAGCCCAAGATTGAGGCTAAAAGGGTTTGACTCAACAAAAGAGTTTGTCATACTCAACAAGAGAGTAATTTGGTGTCTCGTACGAAGCCCGAGATTGAGGCTAAAAGGGGATTGAATCAACAAGAGAGTCCTTTATACTCAACAAGAGAGTGTTTTTCTATCTCGCACAAAGCCCGAGATTGAGGCTAAAAGGTTGACTCGACAAGAGAGTCTTTTATACTCAACAAGAGAGTGTTTTATATGCCTTGTACAAAGCCCAAGACGGAGGCTAAAGGGGTCAGTGCTTCTTCCTATGTTTGGAAGGAACTTGAGAATATCTTTGACACTCAAGGGTTTAGACTGTCCAACTCTATAGTTTTATCTTTTGTACAATGCCCAAGAGGAGGCACGGGCATTAAGGGATGAGTGTCAACCCTAAAATGGTCGGAGTTTCGACACGGGAAAGACTGCTCTAGTAAAGGATGACTAAGTTCTGTCTTATACCTTTAAGAGGTCGTCAGGGTCCTTGTATTAAGCCCAAGAGAAGGCATGAAAACTTCTAAGAAGCCGAAGGGTCCTTGTACAATGCCCAAGAGGAGGCGGGGTTGCTTTTAGGAAGCCTGTGGGTCCCCAAACCCCGAGAAGTTCAAGACATGCTATTCACCAAGAATAGATCAGGCCAGGAAAGTTCGAGAATTTGGAAGAAACTCAAGAGATGCCATTCACGGAGAAAATATCATCTCTAGGGAGTTAGAGTTTCTTTGATAATTTCTAAGGGTGACAGTCTGAGAAAGGGTTCACCGAGAATGCTGCCTTTCACGTCTCTATATTGTTTAACCCCAAGAGGAGGGAAGACTGTATCTGGAAATCCTACGGGGGATCTAGTTTTGTTTGTACTTAAGAGTGACCAACAGGGCTTTACCTAGTGCTAGACGTAGTTGTCGGGGAAGACTCTAAATAACTATACTAGTATTACGTAGTGGATATATGACAAGTATATAAAAGAATGTGAAAGAAGACTTATAGTGAAGCAGCCCCACAATACAGTTATATACATATGAAAGCGGTAAATGAAAGCGGATAAACACTTACTCGTTGTAGAGCTTCCATGCTGTGTGGTTAGTTGTTCAACAAAGAAATTTTTGATAACAACATATGTTTGAATTTAAAATCAAAGGAGAAAGTTCTTTGAAAAGATTGTTGGGGCTTACAGCTCAAGGAGAGGCCCAAGTTTTAACGATGATCGCACCGTTGTTTTGAAAACTGTACAGAAGGACTTATACAATATGTGAGGCCTAGAAAGTTTTTATGTACAGGGGGATGGGGGTTACACTCTATTAGAGGCCCAATTTTAAGAAAAGACATGGGTCTTATAGCTCAATGAGAGGCCCATGGGTTTTTGTTAAAAAGGCGACGGTCGCGCCGAACTTTTTGATGGGATTGGGACTCATACAATACACTGAGGCCCAAATCATTTTGGTTTTCAAAAAGGGTTGGCTCTTACACTCTACTAGAGGCCCAAATGGTTTGCTTTTGTCTAAGTGGTGGGGCTTACAGCTCAAGGAGGGGCCCTATGATTATTTGGAAAAGGCGACGATCGCGCCGTGGGTTTTGAAAACACCGTGGGTCTTATACAATGACTGAGGCCCAACTATTTTGGTTTCAAAGAAGGATTGGGTCTTACACTCTATTAGAGACCCATGAGTGTTTGAAAAAGATTTGTTTTAGGGTAATAAACCCATAAAACCCTAATTTCATCATTTTAAAGTAATTTATTCAAGGAAAATTAGTAAAATGATAAAAATGCCAAATAAGTTCTAATAAACAACTTATGATTTATGATTTAGGTTTGAAAAATGAGGGATTAATCAGAAGATGAATTAAAACTCATTTGGTTTTGATTTCCAAGATGAATATTCACTTTAAAAATGTTTAAAAACAATTAAAAATGAATTTATTCATAAAAATACCAACTATATTAAATAAATAATATAACTTTTATTTTTTTGTGAAATAAAATATTTCAACATTTTTGTGATTTTTTGCAAAAAGAACCAATAAAAAATAATAATAATTGAGGGAGTTATTAATTTTTCAAATCATTTAAAAATAATATGAAAAATGTCAAAAAAATAGGAAAAAGTGGTAAAAAGAGGATCTGGGGCGAGGGGGATTCGAACCCCAGACCTCTTGTGTGCAGTGCGCGCGCCCTACCACTGGGGTGGTGATACATCCGTATATTGAAACACAACCACAAATATACAAGGCTTGCCTTGTTCTTAGCCTGGCCAAGGCAAGGCAAGGCAAGGTTTTTGGTCAGAAACATGAAGGCCATAACTTTCTCATTTCTCCATGGATTAGGACAAAATTTATGTCTATCCTGCCTTGAATTTCACAAGGAATCCAATGGTGGTGGTGTTTTTTTAGATCATGCTCCTATTGAAAAACCCAATAGTGGTTTTGAAATAGGCCATGATTTGCATTTTCTGTGCTATCTCTTGTTACAGGCATGAATTACATGATGAATTGGTACAAACACAACACATATAACATGTATAAGATGTGCATGCTCAGTGGACATCAAAGGAAAGCATGATTCAAAGAATTCAAGTTGTGATGCTTACCTCTTTTTGGAGCTTTTGTGCAATCTGCCAAGTGCTTTGTTCCATAAATGATTTGATGCTTTGGACACCCTCAAATGATCCCTTAGAAGCTTTTAGGATGGTTGGAATCAGCTGGAAACCTCTGAAGCAAGTTTGAGCTCTTTCTTGCAAAAGGGTCAAAAGTGGCCAAAATAACAACTCTCTCAAATGGTGTTCCAAATGTGGGGAGCCATTTGGGACAGTTCAAGGATGATATTTGGAGTGTGTTTGAGGTTTTATCTGGTTTGAAAAGTGACTGATTCAAGGCATGGCTTGAAAAATGCACAAAACTCCTATTTTGAGGTTTTGAGAGGTGACTTTGTGATTTTGGTGTTACAGGTCACTTGTGAGAGTTTGGACAGCTTAGATATGACATATTGGATGTGTTTGGATCATGAGCTATGGTGGAATTTCTCTCTAACTCAAAAACTCAGTTACCTTGCTAAAGAAAGCATTTTTTCCTAGAGAAAGAGATTTTGAGGAAAGCAAGTGTTGTAGTGCTTTGGTGTACTTAAACTGAGCACAAATGAGCTCTATGTATAGTAAAGTAAGTTTGTTTTGGCTGCAATAATGAATGGCAACTGCTGTAGAGGTTTGGCAAATGTTGAGCAATGAGAATCCAAGTCTCCTCTAGCCATTAACTAGAGGTTAGGGCACAGGCTGCTGGTTCCCTAGTTCTTGGATAAGTCTTGACTGAATTCAGTTGGAAAGGGCTCAGTCCGTGCCACCTTGGTGCATCCATTAAATGCTCCAAACCAAAATTGGAGTCTTGTCCCTCTTTTAGGCATTTCTAGGTTTGACATGCTACTTTTGGTTCCAAAGACTTGGGAGGCTGATGGATCAGTGTTTATCCCTCCTTGGTCTCCCCTTGAGGTGTTCAGATAGATAGATTTGCTTGCCCTTTGCAAAATTTGAGCAAATCGAGTAAAAGGCCCAAATCTGCCTTGCCATGACAGTTTGCAGCAAGGCATATTGGCATGGTCATATCTCATGGCTCAGATTGATTTTGATGAAGTTCTTGGTCATTTTGGAAAGCCCTCATATGATACAACATATGTGTGATCATAGTTGGTTTTGATACTTTTTGGATCCAAGTGAAAAATGCCCCTACATTTTGAAAAAGTGAGACAGATTCTGACTTAGTGAAAATTTCACTAAGTGTTGGAAAAAAGTGACATTTTCACTTTTCTTGATTTTGATCATTCCATAACTTAAAATCCATGAGGAATTGGAATGAGTGGTAGTTGGAGCTTTTGTAGAGGGCCATGAGAGCTACAAATCCAGCTTTGAATGGGAAAAAATGGCCTTGTGGTTTAGGAGATATGATCCTCCAAAGTTGGTACCCTTGCCACTTTGTTCCATAACTTAGAAAATTTCTAAGTTTTTATGGTTACCCCTTTTACAAGTTATCCCACTTTCTTTATTTTTCTTGATGAATGATGATTCCAATCACACATTAACATCATTTTGGGGTCAAAGAACCATATTTGTGAAAAATCTCAAAAAGTCAAAGTTTGACTTTTTTGCACAGTTGACTCTTTATCAAATGAATTCCAAAATGTGCGATCCTTTGTGAAATCAAGTCCTTGACCTAAATCAAACTTGATGGACATGTTCCATGGGTGTTATATGGTGTATTGAATCATGTCCCAAGGTTTGGGAGCATGCCTGGGTCAACAATCAAAGGCACAGTTGACTTTTCCCGCGAAACCCTAACCGTGGTTCAAATGAAATTGAAACTTGTTGATCAAGCTTCTTAGATCAATCCATTGTTGCAAATGGATCAATGTAGTGTGTTAGAGACCATCAAATCATGTCTTGAGGTCTTGGCTCATATTTTGTCCCAAAAGTCAACTTAGGGGTGAATTAAGTCAAGAAACCCTAATTCCTGATTTTTATTGTATGCATCCCCTGAGGCAAAATTGACTTGATGATTGGGTTCATGATGTCCCTTGGAGCATCTTAGGTTGTGCTTTGAAGCATTGGCTCATTCCCAGAGGAAAATTTCCATCTGGAGGCCTTGGTCGACCAAAACCCTAATTTGGTGACACTAGCGATCTGGTGGCATAATCCACTTGGAATGTTGCAACCTTGTGCTTGATTCTTAATGTGGGAGTCCTCTTGACCCTTTGTGGGTGTTTTAGAGGTTTAGACAAGTCAAAGATCATGTCATTTCTTGATTTATCCTTTGTCTAAGAGCTCTGAGAGGGCTTGAAACCCTAAGTTTGATTGAAGTGGATGCTCACCCATCTTTGGGGAGACTAATCAGGTATGATGGTTCATCCATATTGTGATGATGACTTGCACAATGATGGGAAATCTTAGTGGTCAAAATTTGGGGTATGAAAGATGCCCCTATTTAATCTTCTTGGACCCGAAGGTGTGAATGGCGAAGGTATTCGGGCATTCGGGGTGCAAGATGAATAAATATCGGAATACCCGAAATTTTGATGGTGATTATGAATGGAAGCTTACGCATTCATCTTCTTTTGCTATGCAATGATGCTTAGAAAAGGTAAACTTCTCCTCGATCCTGGTTTCCTACCAAGGAACTGGTCTCAGTCGCTGGAATAAACTTCCCCTCGATCCTGGTTTTCTACCAAGGAACTGGTCTTAGTTTCTGAAATAAACTTCCCCTCGATCCTGGTTTTCTACCAAGGAACTGGTCTTAGTTTCTGAAATAAACTTCCCCTCGATCCTGGTTTCCTACCAAGGAGCTGGTCTCAGTTTCTTTTGTCAATAAACTTTCTTGACAAGGGACGTTGTTTGTAGCGGTTTTTCTCAAACTTCTCGCCGAATTTTCCTGGGGAGATACCATTTGATGGAAAAAGATTTGATGTCAGACTTGCTGGGGGAACCCGTCTGTCTGAGTTGTCAGACTCCACTAGGGAAAAATGAGTCACTTGAAAGACTGTTTTCTGCTTGGGGATATTACATCATACTTTTCTCGGGATCTTCTCGGAGAAATGCCATATGATGTGATCCAATTTTGAGGTACTGATGACCTTTTTGTCAGCGGATTTTTTGGAGACAAACTGCTGTACTGCCGAATCCTTGATTAAGAGGCTTTCCCTGGGGATTTTCCTTAATCTGGGAAAGTGAAGATATCATCTTCAATGGCAAAGAGTGACGTTTGTCGAAAGTTCTCTGGCTTTTCAGAGGTTCAAGTTATCAAAGTGGTCAAGGGACCAACTTCAATTCAGCAGCAAAGTGGAGAAGCGGTTGTTCAGACACGATGTTTCCTGACAAGGAAAGAACTGACAACTCAATTGACAAGAGGGCGTTTATCACTAGGGGATGAGACCGACTAGAGTGATAGCGATGCAATATGAATATGAATATAAATCAATAATGCATGATGTATGTATGTATATGCTGACAAAACTGACGCGACATACAGACTGATAGATGAACATAACTGGATACTCGGCCACAGTGGGAGATGAAAAGTATCACTGGTTCACGATAGCAATTCCGCCTTGCTTAGGAGAGATAGTCCCCGCGGGGAAAACTGTTGGTCGGGCTTAGGAGGTAAGAACTCTGTCGGGGATGTCAGACGGAATATTCACATCCAACACATCTGATCCTTCATTCAGGTGCACTGGTTTAGAAGGAGTACTTTGATTTTGCACTTTGAGGTTCGCTTACTTCTGGAGAAGCGATCAATGTTCTTTTAATTTTCAACAGTCAAAAGAATTGCCATCTTTATTTTAAAAGCAGAAAAAATTTTAACAAGTAAATTCATTTTCGTTTTATTTCAAGAATCGTTGATCATGTTAAAATGTCGTTCTATAAAGCTAAAACAAATGAGAATTACAAACAAAAGCACTAGGGCTCAAATTTTATTGCTAGGATGGAGATCAGCCAAGCGCGTGATTCCATAGAATATTTACAAAGTTAAAAAGTGGTAATTTACAGTAAAAGGGCTACATTAAAACATAACGACCGTTATCCTTCTACCAACTTTGAATTTGGGGCATCCTGAGCTTCTGTCGAAGATGACCTTGACTGGAGTTTTCCTGATGGATGCTGTAACAGCTGCTGAGGGATTTGCCCTTTTATTGGACGTAGATACTTGCCATTATCCCTAACTTTTGCTTGGATTGTACTTTGAGATTTCCAATCCACCGGGATGATTTTTGATTATGTCTCTAATTTTTGCCTGGACCGCCTTTTCGGGTTTTCAATCCACCAAGACGTTTATTTATTTATTATTATTTTTATTTAGGCAAAGTATTTCTTGACTGCGTCAACATTTGTGGGGTAGGCAAATTCCTCTCTGTCCATGGTTGTGAGTTTCAAGGCACCGCCTGAGAAATCTTTCTTGACCACATAGGGGCCGTCATAATTCGGAGTCTATTTGCCCTGGGAATCAGTGAGAAATGATTGTATCTTTTTTAGCACAAGGTCTCCTTTCCCAAAGACATGGGGTCAGACCTTTTTGTCAAATGCCTTCTTCATTCTCTGTTGATACAACTGACCATGGCATAGAGCCGTAATTCACTTTTCTTCGATCAAGTTCAGTTCGTCGGGTCGACTTCGACACCATTCAGCTTCTGTTAGCTTAGTTTCCACCAATACCCGGATTGATGAGATCTCTACTTCTATGGGGAGCACTGCTTCCATGCCATATACTAGAGAGAAAGGGGTTACCCCTGTTGAAGTGCAGACAGATGTGCGATAACCGTGAAGAGCATAGGGTAGCATCTCGTGCCAATATCTGTAGGATACAATCATCTTCTGAACAATCTTCTTGATGTTCTTGTTAGCCGCTTCTACCGCCCCGTTCATCTTAGGTCGGTAGGGAGATGAGTTATGGTGTTCGATCTTGAACTCAACACACAACTCTTTCATCATCTTGTTGTTCAAGTTAGAACCATTATCAGTAATGATCTAGCTTGGAACACCATAACGGCAGATGAGATTATTTTTGATAAATCGGACCACCACTTGTCGGGTTACATTAGCGTATGATGCTGCTTCAACCCATTTGGTGAAGTAGTCAATGGCTACCAGGATGAACCGATGTCCGTTTGAAGCCTTGGGCTCAATCATGCCAATCATGTCGATTCCCCATATGGAAAAAGGCCAAGGGGAAGAAAGAACTTTGAGATGCGTTGGCGATACATGGATTTTGTCTGAGTATATCTGACACTTGTGACACCTCCTCATGTACTTATGGCAGTCGGATTCCATGGTCAACCAGTAGTACCCTGCTCTTAGAATTTTTCTCGCCATTGTGTGTCCGTTGGCATGAGTGCCAAAGGATCCTTCATGAATTTCTTTTATCAGCATGTATGCTTCTGGTCTGTCTACACATCGGAGCAAGACCATGTCAAAATTCCTTTTATAGAGTGTATCACCGCTTAGGAAGAAACTGCTTGCCAGTCTTCTGAGGGTTTTTTATTCTTTCTGGATGCCCCAGGTGGATACTCTTGTTTCTGAAGGAAGCATTTGATATCGTGGTACCAAGGTTTGTCGTCTATGACTGCTTCAATCGCAAAGATGTAAGCGGGCCGTTCAAGGCGCATTATGTCGATCTTAGGTATGTCATTCCATTGACTTACACTAATCATGGAAGAGATAGTGGCTAAGGCATCAGCCATATGATTCTCTTCACGAGGGATGTGATGAAACTCAATTTTGTTGAAGAATGGTAACAACCTTCTCGCGTAATCTTTGTAAGGACTCAATCCTTATTGGTATGTGTTCCAATATCCTTTGATCTGATTGATAACCAGGGCTGAGTCACCATATACATCCAAGTTCTTGATCCTTAAGTCGGTCGCTTCTTCGAGACCCATGATACAAGCTTCGTATTCGGCCTCGTTGTTTGTGCACTTGAACATAAGTCGGGCGGTGAAAGGAATGTTGGTACCCTGAGGTGTTATGATGATTGCCCCAATTCCGTTTCCGTAATGATCGACAGCTTCGTCAAAGATTAGTCCCCATTAGGAACCTGGTTCCGACCCTTCACTGGGTAGCGGTTCATCACAGTCTTTCATCTTTAAATACATGACATCTTCGTCTGGGAAGTCAAACCCGGCTGATTCTTGATCATCAATCAGTTGATGAGCCAAATGATCAGCTAAGGCACTTCCCTTTACGGCTTTCTGAGCGTGGTACTCGATGTCATATTCTGATAACAACATCTGCCAATGGGCAATCCTTCCCGTGAGAGCAGGCTTTTCGAAGACATACTTGATCGGATCCATTACGGAGATTAACCAAGTAGTGTGACGAATCATGTACTGGCAAAAGCGTTTGGCTGCCCAAGCCAGAGCACAGCAAGTTTTCTCGAGCATAGTATACCGAGTCTCACAGTCGGTGAATTTCTTGCTCAAATAGTAAATGGCAGACTCTTTCCTTTTAGTTTCGTCTTGTTGGCCAAGTACACAACCCATAGAGTCTTCCAAGACAGTTAAGTAGATGATCAGTGGTATTCCTTCCACTGGAGGTGATATAATCGGTGGGTTCAACATATATTCCTTGATACTGTCGAAGGCGGTTTGACAGTCTTCAGTCTAAACGCAGTCATGATTATTTTTGAGTAATTTGAAAATTGGCGCGCATGTCGTGGTCATGAGGAATTTGAATCTGGAAATATAATTCAAACATCCCAGAAATCCCCTGACTTGTTTTTCAGTCTTTGGAGAAGGCATTTCTTGAGTGGCCTTGACCTTATCAGGATCAACCTCAATTCCTTTCTGGCTGACGATGAACCCTAAAAGTTTTCCTGAGCGGACGCCGAAGGTGAACTTGTTGGGATACAAGCGAAGTTTGTCCTTTCTCAGCCGCTCGAATAGTTTTGACAGGTGGGTCACATGCTCCTCCTCTGTCTTAGATTTGGCAATCATGTCATCGACATATACCTCAATTTCCTCATGTATCATGTCATGAAACAGAGTAGTCATGGCCCGTTGATAGGTTGCCCCGACTTTCTTTAAACCGAACGACATTACCTTGTAAAAAAAGTCCCCCATGGGGTGATGAAGGAAGTCTTCTCTATGTCTTTCGGTGCCATTTTGATTTGATTATAGCCCGGGAATCCATCCATAAAGGAGAAGACTTTGAACTTTGTTGTACTGTCAACCAACATGTCAATGTGTGGTAAAGGAAAGTCGTCCTTTGGACTGGCCTTGTTTAGATCTCTATAATACACACGCATTCTAACATTTCCATCCTTTTTCAGAACTGGTACGATGTTGGCTAACCATTGAGGATATTCTGATGTAGCGAGGAAACCCGCGTCAATCTGCTTCTGTACTTCCTCTTTGATTTTGATGGTCATGTCTGGATGAGTCCGTCTCAACCTCTGTTTTACTGGCGGACATTCTGACCTTAACGGTAGATGATGTTCCACGATGTTGGTACCCAACCCTGGCATGTCCTGATAGGACCAGGCGAATACATCGAGAAACTCCTTGAGAAGCTTTGTCAAACTTTCTTTGACAGTTAGACTGAGTAGTGCCCCAATCTTGACTTCCTTTCTCTCTTCTTCTGAGCCCAAGTTGACCGTTTCCAACGGCTCTTTGTGAGGTTTAATGGACCTTTCCTCTTGTCTGAGTAATCGGGAGATCTCTTCTGGAATTTCGTTGTCATCTTCTTCTTCAGCCTTAAATACCGTGAATTCAAAGTTGGGAGAAGGCATCGGATTGCGTGTTTCAACGAGGTTTAAAACAAGCAATCTGCATGACGTGATGATTTGTGTTAAGAAGAGATAGAGAGAAATGCAAGAGTGTGTGCAGTGTTTTTCTGAAAACTGCTTGTTTTTATTATTTGTTGTTTTTTAGGATTACCATTTTCTGAAAAAAGAAAAGAGAAAACAACAAACAATGCGGAAATTACATAACGACATTATTTTATTTATGATTTAGTCGATTCTTGAAACTACAGCCCTATAAAACAAAACTCTGCCGCTTTGGGTGAAGCGAAGAGGTATATTTACAGAAAGTGAGCCCTATCAAAACATCTGTTTCACCTGGGCAGGGTTAAAGGTTAAGATAAAGACGGTAATTTCTTTGACTTATGAACAATCTTCGGAACATCGACTGCAACCCATTGGCGGCGAACTCCTTAGTGAATCACAAAGTCTGGCACCTTCCTTGATTTGTCTTCAGAAATAAATCTGATTTCTGGTGGAGCAGGATCATTGGAATCTGTCTCCCAGGAAGAGTTGTTGTAGGAGGATTCCTCAGTTGTATTTTGCATAGTATTTGTGCTCTCAGGCAAATCTCCCTATCCAGTTGGCTAGATGTCTTTGAGCCTGATACGAGAGCTTTCGGGAGCAGTGTATTTGACCATGAAGTCGTATTTGCCACTCGGTTGTCCCAGGGTGTCCTACACTTTTTTGGAACTGGAGGAGTCATCCCTCTCGATGACGTTGACCTCGGGAAAAGCATAGTTAATGAATTCTAGTCCTGCAAACTTTGAAAATTCATCGTCGTGCTGGACGTTTTCTAAATAACCTGAGTGTTGATCCCATGACATGGTGGGGACGCATGTATTCTTCTCAATGATGCTCAGCTGATTTTCATTGTTCGGATGATTTTCTTGCCCCAAGTCTCCTGGGTACGGTTGCCAGATAGGCAGGTCATCCATTGGGCCATAAAGTCGTGGTCAAAGTTGTACCTCATCGGAGTGTCTTCCTCCAATGAGTTTGGTGGAGAACGGCATCCTTCCGGATCACAAACTCCGTATATCGTTTCGACATCTGACCTTGATATAAATCTCGGACCTTTTGCGGGATAGTAAAATGGCGTAGGCACTTCTTCCTGAGATATATAACCGTCCTTGTCAAGATAGGACTCCCATTCTTCCTCTGTGTCAGAGGAATCTCCCTCGTTGATGGTATGTACTTCTTGAGACACTGGGTGAAGAAAACCTCCAATGTGGAAGAAGTCCTGAATGGGATGAAAACTTTCATCGTTAGCAGTAGTCTGGGTACAGGTTGAAGAAAAGCCAAGACCTTTCTTCGCTTTGTTATTAGTAGGAATGACAAGTTGTCCCCATCCTTTTGCGCTATTACTCTCGATTACTTTGAGAGCATCTTTGTACAAAGATATTGATGTTCCTTTCTCTAGTTGATCCTCATTGCTCACTGACAGTGCCTAGAACTGAGTTCCGATGACCTCCTCGGGTTCTACACAAGTGGATAATGAAAGGTTACTCACGATCAGGGCTTGTTCTCCACAGACCGTGACGAGTTGGTCGTTCTTGACAAACTTCAGCTTCTGGTGAAGTGTCGAAGTGACTGCCCCATCCTGGTGTATCCAAGGTCTTCCTAATAAGCAACTGTATGTTACCCGGATGCCCATGACCAGGAAAGTGACCAGGAAAGTGTGAGGACCGATAGTTATGGAAAGGTCGACTTCACTGATAACGATTTTTCTGGACCCATCAAATACTTTGACGACGACCTCACTACCTCTCATCGGAGGTCCTTTGAATGATAGTTGCATCAGAGTGGACTTCCGCATGACGTTGAAAGCCGGTCTGGTGTCTACCAGTATGCTGGCTAAAGCATCGTCCTGGCAGTTGACTGTGATATTGAGCGCCATATTGTGGCTTTTTCCTTCCTCTGGCAATTCCTCATCACTAAACCCCAAGTTGTTGTAGAAAGTGATGTTAGAGATGATGCTATCGAACTGTCGTATTGACACATCCTGTTCCATAAAGGCCTGTTCTAAGACTTTCTGTAGAGCCTCTCTGTGGGCTTCGAAACTGAGCAAAAGTGATAACATTGAGATTTTTGAAGGAGTTTGCAACAGTTGATCAACAATGTTGTATTAACTCCTTTGGATGAGCTTCAACATCTCATCATTGTTCTTTGAAAGGTCGGGTTCACTGGATTGACCGACTGGTGGATTAGGAACTTCCGTTTGAGGTTCCTTTTCTTTGGTGGGTTCCCCAACTCCTCGGTTGAAGATTCTGCCGCTCCGTGTTACTCGACTGATGTCTGCAATATTCATGATGGAGGGTAATGGAATTTCCTTTCCATTCTCAACTGTTGTTGCACCGTATTTGTAAGGGATCTCCTTAGTTGATTCTCACGGTAGTGGTCCTGGTAGATAGATAACTACAAGAGCCTTCTGATTTTTTTGACTGTCGTAAGCGACTTCAATCAATTCCCGGTTAGGGACTTTCGATTCGTTAAGCAGAGGAATGATGGCACAAACATCCTTGGTCCTCTCGCGATCAGAAATTATGATAACATCTTTGATCTGATCAGCAAAATAGTCTGGCGTCCAGTTGATGGACCCAGAACTTGGACACGGTCGAATCTCTTTACGGTCCAACTGACTCTGAAGGGTTGCTCGCACGAGGTGGCACCCTTGATTATTTTTCGAGCAGACTCTACAGCGTTCATAGTTATGTGGTGGCACATGGGCACGTCCGCTCTGAATGCAGTGCAACCTTACTAGGTTTATTTCCATAGATCAGACATCCTGACTTTGATGTCTTGTAGGGTTCCCGTTTGTCACACTGATTTGTTGCGTGTCTTCGTCTATATAGATCGGAAGCCACCAATGGTTTAACAAGTGTTGTAAAGTTCTTTGAACAAGAGCACATCCTTGGTTACTCTCACAACATACTTTACAGCTAAGATAATCATGTGAAGTGAGAAAACCGAGTTGGACTTGTGTAGCGTGTAACTCCACCAAGCTAGTATTCATCAAACGAATATCGAAGATTTGAATCATATTCACTTGATATGGATTTCTATCATGGTAGTCCTGGATCCACCCAAGATCCATATGACGCTGGAGGGCCTCTTGTACAAAAGAGCATCTCTGTTTATTTACCGAGCAAGTCAGACAGGAATTGTAATCGTGCCGCGGTAGATTATGATACTGGCTTTGCCTTAAGTGCATTGCCACTAAGTTGACATTCATTGCACGAATGTCGTGGTTCTGAATGATGTTGAAATTCGTATAAGTCATGTTGACACCACGAATTCGGTGTTCTTGGATCCATCCAAGATCCAATTGTTCTTGTAGAGTTGATTGCACTATAGAACATCCTTGATTGTTTTTAGAGCAGATATCACACTGGTGATAATTATGAGGTGGCACATGGCCGTATCCGCTCTGTCTTCAATGCATCTTGACCAAATTGTCCCTCAATAAGAGTACATCGTGAATTTGATAGCTGTTGTTAGACTCTTCCTCTATCAAATTAAATGCAGCCTTCTCGTGTTGAGCCAGCGGGTTCGTGAGAACCTTAGGATTTGTATCTTTGAAAGATAAGACCCCGCTCCTAACAAGCTTTTGCATGTCGGATTTGAAACTGAGACAGTTTTCTATGTTGTGCCCTGGTCCTCCTTGATGGTAAGGGCACGTCTGATCCACTTTAAACCAAAAAGGTGCATTTTCCGGTATTATAAGAGGGGCCCTGGTTTGGACATGCCCCTTGACCAGTAGTAATGGGAACAATTCCGCATACAACACAGGTACAGGATCAAACCCTGGAGGTCGTGTAGTATGGTTGTTGTTATATGGAGGACGAGTCTGCTGAAGAGACTGTTGTGTCCTTTGCTGAAATTGCTGTTGATTAGGTTGGCTCTGAGCAACCTGAGGTTGATACGTAGGAACAGTTGCGAGATTGATAGCAGGAGTCACGGCTGCTACTGGTTGGTACCATCGCCTTTGCCTTCCGAGAGAGATATTCCCAATATCCTGCTCTTTTTTCTTAAGGAGAGCACTACCGTATCATTTTGTACTGCTTGATGATCCAGTGTCTTTTACTAAACGTCCTTCCCGGACCGCTTCCTCAAGACGAACTCCCATGCCCACCATCTTAGTGAAGTCACTGGGCGCACTGGCAACCATTATGTCATAGTAAAATGAACTCAAGGTCTTTAAGAAGTTCTTTGTCATCTCTTTTTCCTCAAGAAATGGACAAATCTGGGCAGCAATTTCACGCCATCTTTGAGCGTACTCCTTAAAGGTTTCCTTATCCTTTTGTGACATCGATCTGAGTTGATCTCTGTCTGGTGCCATGTCCAAGTTATACTTGTATTGTTGAATGAAGGCAGTGCCAAGATCCCTGAAAGTGGCGATCTTAGTGCGGTTTAAACCCATGTACCATTTTAATGCGGCACCGGCTAAACTATCCTGAAAATAGTGGATCAGCAGCTCTTGGTTCTTTGTCTGAGCTGACATTCGTCGAGCGTACATCGCCAAATGGCTTTGAGGGCAAGAGTTACCCTTGTACTTTTCCAAATCGGGCACCTGGAATTTGTGCGGGACTTTCATATAAATCCTGACCGCGAAGGGCTTGCAGTTCTTTCTGCATCTCTAGGAATTGCTCCTGGAATTCCTTCATTCTGTCATCCACACTTGTGTTTTCAACAGAAGATATATGTGGAATCTGTCCTTCCAGGACAGCGCGCACCGCGGGTGGGGGTACTATTACTACGGAAGTGAATCTTGGCGCTTCCCGAAGTTTGTAACCTTCAGGAGTTATTGTCATGCCCTTGGCATCTTCGCTTTCCCGAAGTTTGTAACCTTCAGGCCCGGCGGTTTCTGCTACAGTTCCCAGATCTTCAGTGATCGGCGGAACGTATCCTTCAGGGATAAAGTTAACAGGCAAGCCCCAAGGACGATCTTTCAGCATTTTATACCTAGGATCATACTTCTCCACTATGGGCGTTGATGCGATCTCTGAGATCACAGTCTTTTGTTGTTGCATCTGAGCTTCTGCCAGAGCTTGCATGTCACTGTGAAGCTTTCTCAAGTCTTCTTTCAAAGCGTTGATTTCTTCTCGCAACTCTCTGTTCTATTCCTCGAGATTATCCATCTTTTTCTGACGATTGGCCCGAGTATCGTACAAATGAGACAGTTTGACTCTAAAATCGAGACACAAACGTGAGATTCGTAGGTAAGAAGAATGCGTTATGTGAGAATGATGAATGCAATGATTATATTAATTGTACATTTTTTTTGTTTATTCAAAGTAAACTTTGACAATTAGATTGCAAATATCAAACAGTGGGGAAACCCTGTTTTATTGAATTCAAAGATTATGGAAATGGAAATACAGTAGATTACAAAGTGTTGTAAAAGGAAATCTAAACTTATGGATCCTGAGTCCTCCCCGAGGGGAGCTCAGGTGCTGGTTCTAGTGCTTTCCTTTTCTTTGACCGGGGCTCTTCGGCCGTTGTCGGGTTGTCATTCCTTTGCCAAGTGAAAAGAGCGAGCAAATTCCTTTGGTCATCCTGACTTTCTACCGCGTGTTGCTCTAAAATCTCAATCAGAGCATCTTTTTCTTTTAATAGTTGTTGTATTTTCTTACACTCCACATTGAGAATACGGTACTTGTTCCTCTAAGACCTCTTCTCCTGCTGAACTTTGTTGAGAGTAACCTGAAGTTTTTTCGTCTCAGACATAAAATAAAGGGCAGAGTCCCTTAATGGAAGAACTTC
Organism: Lathyrus tuberosus; assembly: GCA_022829125.1. NCBI lineage: Eukaryota > Viridiplantae > Streptophyta > Magnoliopsida > Fabales > Fabaceae > Lathyrus > Lathyrus tuberosus. The sequence continues at coordinate 10,003,930 of JALAZF010000210.1, forward strand.
CTAACGAGGGTAAGGCATCCTCAGCTTGAGAGCTCTAGTTTGTACCCAGTGGAGATAAGGCTCCACCGAGACACAGTCTGGTTTTCCTAGAGACTCTCTTCCTTTCCTATGAACGTGTTTCCAGGCATGCATTATTTCTGTCTTTAGTGCCCTGTCATTTTCCACTTCCTTGAAGAAAAGACCTTCCAAATGAGCATTACGTGGGACATGCCTCATCGGGTATCCAAATTGACGACGAACTAAAACTGGATGATAATTGATTCCTCCCTTAGTTCCTATAAGGGGTACATTTGGGAAATTTCCACAACGGTCAATGATTCTGATCCCGTCAAGATTCGATTGTACCAATCGATACCAGAGTTGGTAAGAGACATGATTCTCTGCAACCAACGTAAAGTGTTCTTTTGATCCTAAAATACAGCAGACTTGGGCAAATGGGAAGTGAACCATTTGTAAAGCAGGGGTACACAGCAGGTGATCATTCCTCCGATGTACAAATTCCTTAGGTGTACAGAATGATACGCATCTGCGAGCAAAGTCAGTACAGGGTTTCCAATCAGAAAAATCTTAATGGCGTTGATATCTACGAAGTTATCAATGTTGGGAAACAAGGCTTTATATAATGATTTTTCGCAGTAGAGTTAGCCTTAATCTTGGGCTTTGTACAAGACAGATAAAACCTTCCCAGTGGAGTCAATCTCTTTTTAGCCTCAATCTTGGGCTTTGTACAAGACAGATAAAAACTTCCCCAGTGGAGTCAATCTCTTTTCAGCCTCAATATTGGGCTTTGTACAAGACAGATATAAAACTCCCTAAGCAGAGTCAATCTTTTAGCTTCAACCTTGGGCTTTGATCAAGGCACACAAAAATAACATCCCCTCAGAGGAAATCAAGAGTTCTCTTGTAGGAAGACATCTCTCTGAACATCACATATCAAAACAGACAATCAAAAAAACCCAATTTCCAGATAACTGCTGTAAGTGGCACACTTGTTGATTCAAAAATCCAAGTTGTGGCCCCTCTTTTATCCTGGTAAACTTCCTCTTTCATCTAACTGTTGTAAGTGGAAAGCCTCTGGATTATTTACATCCAAGCCAATGTCCCTCTCTTAGAATGGAAGACTCCTAAGTAAAAATGGCATTACTCTACACTGAGTTAAAGTTTCTTCCTTCATGACATCACCCTTATAAAGGAAATTATGGCATTGCTGGATTCACATATCCCAGTTAAAGTAATTTTCCTTTACAATCAGTTTCCTAACATTCTGTGATGAACATGTGAGATATCTCCCTTTAGAGATGACAAATTCTCTCTCAGTCAAACCTTTTAGCTTCAATCTTGGGCTTTGACCAAGACACAAATAACCTTTAGCTTCAATCTTGGGCTTTGAACAAGACACTAAACATCTTTCCTCCCATAGAAATAGGAGGAACTACGATTGCTCTGATTTCCTAGTTTTCTTTAACGGGAATACATAGGCATAAGATTGCGAAATCTTAGCGAGCACACAAATCAAAAACTTTAGGTCCAGTACCTTACCAAAAACAACAGAAAACCCAAAAACAACAAAAACACTCTCTCAACACTCCCAAAGGAGAAACTTTCCCAATACATGACAGACAAACACCAGAAAGCAGTTAAATTAACAGAGAAACATGCAATAAAAAGTCTATGGATAACCATATATATATATATATAGGGTGCTAAAAGCTTCCCTTTGTATAACCTGACCCCGTTCCCCGATCTCTTAGCATTTGTTAAAGAAAACATTTGTGTGCAAGGTTAGTTTTAGATATCTTCCCTTTCCTTTCCATCTTCATAGGATAAATAAGAAATCAGAAAGTAGCACCCAATTCCAACCATTGCGGTAAGGTGGTCACGTCACCGACAAAAATTGCACGCTACAGAAAAATGGTGACTCTGCTGGGGATCCAATCTAGGATTAAAGTTCCTAAGAGGTCTAGGCTTTGCTTTGCTTTTTTTCTCTGTTTATTTACTTTCTGCTACATTTACTATCATATTACTTGATACATATGTTTACATTTCTGTTAACTGGGAATGCGATTAATACACATGTGGAAAGTTTGAGAGAACATTAAGATAAGTGGTGGCATATCCGGGAAATGCTTATAGGGAGTGAATCCCGACCAAGCTAACTTGGCAGTCCACCGAATCAGGCGAGGTACCTGTGTGGAAATATTGAAGTTGAACGACCGATTATCGTGAAAGCATCGATTATCCCAGTGTGGTACCCATGACCCTGAAGATTTAGTAGACATTTAACCATTTTAAACCATTAGGTAGTACGGTGACTATCGAGAATAGTTGGCACGTGATACTACACTCAAAAGAGATTCATCTTAGGATATTACAGCTCGCTCGAGTGAATCAGCTTGCTGTTGATATCCCTAGGAGGGGTCAATGACTTCGGGAACCCTTTAGAACCCGTTCTACTAGTACAAAATTTGACCAAATAGTACAACCTTTGGGATGGGTATAGCCATGACTCCATGCTCGTGACGTTGAACCCCTAAACCCATGTTTTCAAATGTTTTTGTTTGCTGCATCCATGCATTCATAAAAAAGCTCTTTTCAAACAAGAATTTTTTTTTTCAAAAGAACTAAATTATTAATTGCAAATATCAGAGGTTACATTATGGATTTCGGAAGAAGAAAAATGCACAAGTACACCTTCAAGGCTCCGAAACTAGAAGACTTAAGGAAATTGGAAAGGATGATTACCAATCCCGAGGCTTTCAAAGCTAAGCACGGAGGACTGTTGTCTCTATTAAAGGTCAACGTGGTTGAAGGGATCCTGTCTACGCTGGTACAGTTCTACGATCCGGTTTACCAGTGCTTCACTTTCCCGGATTACCAACTTGCACCAACATTGGAAGAGTACTCCCACCTGATTGATTTACCTATCACTAATCAAGCTTCATTTTCCAAACTGGAAGAAATTCCAAAAGATAAGGCCATTGCAAGAGCAATCTCTTTGGATGAGCCAGAAGTTAGGACTCACATGACCACTAAAGGAGGAATCCAGGGTTTACCGGGTAAATTCCTGATGGAGAAAGCTCTATACTTTTCTAGTGTAGGAAACATAACTGCTTTCGAAGACGTCTTTGTTCTGCTCATATATGGGTTATTCCTCTTTCCCAACATTGAAAACTTCGTCGATACCAATGCTGTTAAGATATTCTTAATAGGAAACCCCGTACCAACCTTGCTCACAGATGCTTATCGTTCTGTACACTTAAGGAGTTTGTACAGTGGAGGAATGATCACATGCTGTGTACCATTACTCTATAAATGGTTCATTTCCCATCTGCCCAAGTCTACTGCTTTTTGGGATCACAAGAGTACTCTACGTTGGTCATAGAGGATTATGTCTCTAACTAATTCTGACATAGACTGGTACAATCAGATTTACGAAGGGATAGAGATCATCGACAGATGTGGAAATTTCCCCAATGTACCCCTCATTGGTACTAAAGGAGGAATCAACTATCATCCAATTTTAGCTCGCCGTCAACTCGGATACCCGATGAAAAATATCCCACATAATGTTCATCTGGAAGGTCTTTTCTTCAAGGAAGGGAAAAATGACAGGGCACTAAAGAAAGAAATAGCGCATGCCTGGAAACATAGTCACAGGAAAGGGAGAGAGTCTCTAGGAAGACCAAACTGTACCTCTATGGAACCTTATCTCCACTGGGTGCAAACTAGAGCCCTCAAGCTGAGGATGCCTCACCCTCGTCAAGAAGTTTTTCCCTTAAAGGAATTTTAGCGTGCGATTTTTGTCGGTGACGCGACCACCTTATCGCCATGGGTTCTTCCTCACCGCAATGGTAGGGAAGGGGGTGATACTTTCTGATTTCTTATTTATCCCGTGAAGCTGGAAGGGAAATGGAAGATATCTAAAACTAACCTTGTACCCGATTATTTAACTGAACAAATGCTAAGAGAGATTCGGGAAGTTCGGGGTCAGGTTATACAATGGGGAGTTATCAATTACCCATCCTATATGTGGTTATCCATAGGTTGTTAGCTTTAGGTTACGCTTTGTGCTTGATGGTGTTTATCTAAAAATGGGAAAGTTTATGCTTTGAGGGATGTCTGTGGGAGAGAGAGAGAGTTTTGATGATTTTGGTGATATGAAGGTACTGGACCTTGGTTTTGATTGGTATGAAGGTACCGGACCTAGAGTTTTTGATTGGTATGAAGGTACTAGACCTAGAGTTTTTGATTAGTATGCTCGCTAAGATTTCACAATCTTATGCCTACGTATTCTCGTTTAAAAGAAACAGGGAAATCAGAGCAATCATAGTTCTTCCTATTCTATGGGAGGAAAAAGATGTTTTGGCGTCTAGTTTAAAGCCCAAGATTGAAGCTAAAAGGTTGAGTATTTGTGTCTTGTTCGAAGCCCAAGATTGAAGCTAAAGGTTGACTGAGAGAGAATTTTTCATCTCTAAAGGGAGACATCTCGTCTGTTTATCACAACTGTTTGGTGACTGATTATAAAGGAGGGTTAATTTAACTGGGATATGAGAATCCAGCAATGCCATGATTTCCTTTTATAGGGGATTTGTCCTGAAGGAGAAAACTTTAACTCAGTGTTGAGCAATGCCATTTTTCCTTAGGATTTTTCATGCTAATAGAGGGACAGTGGCGTCGATGTCAATAATCCAGAGGCTTGCCGCATACAGCAATTAGCTGAAAGAGAGGATGTTTGCCAGGATAAGAGACGGACGACAGCTTGGATATATGAATTGACAAGTGTGCCACTTAGAGCAGTTATCTGGAATCAGGGTTTGTTTTGGTTTTCTGTTTCGATGTAGTGATATACAAAGAAATGTCTTCCTACAGAGAGATTTTGGTTTCCTCTGAGGGGATCTTGGTTTTTGTGTACCTTGATCAAAGCCCAATGTTGAAGCTAAGAGATTGATTGACTCCACTGGGGAAGTGCTTATACAAAGCCTAAGAGGAGGTTGGGAAAGGCTGACTCAACAAGAGAGTGTTTATTTGTCTTGTACAAAGCCCAAGATTGAGGCTAAAAAGAGACTTGACTCTTTTGGGGGATATCATTATACAAAGCCTAAGAGCAGGCTGGGAGGTATCGACTCCATTGGGGAGGTATTTAAGTGTCTTGTACAAATCCCAAGATTGTGGCTGAAAGAGGATATTTTATTCCACCGGGGAATATTTGTAGGTGTCCTGTACAAAACCCAAGATTGAGGCTAAAAAAGGAGAAGATTTTACTCTGCTGGAGAGTATGGTTTTTATCTGTGTTGTACAAAGCCCAAGATTGAGGCTAAAATGAAGTTCCACTCTGTTTAGGGAAATTTATATAGTGTCTTGTATAAAGCCCAAGATGGAGGCTGAAAAGGGTTGACTCAACAAGAGAGTGTTTTTATCTGTCTTGTATAAAGCCCAAGATTGTGGCTGAAAAATCTGGAGAAATCATTATACAAAGCCTAAGAGGAGGCTAATTTTTGCTAGGGGAAATCATTATACAAAGCCTAAGAGGAGGCTAAAAAAGGTTGACTTAACAAGAGAGTGTCTTTATCTGTCTTGTACAAAGGCCCAGATTGAGGATAAAAAAGGGAGAATCAACAAGAGAGTACTTTTGAGGTTTACTCTGCGTAGGAAAATCATTATCAAAGCCTAAGAGGAGGCTGGCTTCTACTGACGATTACTGAGATCCCGAGGCAGGTCCAAAATAGGGAATCAACTCTTGCTGAGGGTTTACAGAAGAGTTGAGGTATTAGATGCTTTGAGGCTCTGATGATAAGCTGACCCTGGCTGGGGAAGTTTAGGATAAAAATTGAGTTTTAGATCCTACAGGTTTCGACTCTACTGGGGATTGATTAAATGACCAGTGTTTTTCCCGTCTTTACAAGGAACTTGAGAATGTCTTTGAGATCCAAGAGGAGATTAGACTGTCCAAGTCTATTGGTATGGAAGAGTGTATCTTTGTATCATGCCCAAGAGGAGGCAGTTGTTTTAAGGGATGAGTATCAACCCTAAACATGATATAAGGTTTTGACTCGTTGGAAAGACAGCTCTAACAAAGGATGACTAAGTTATGTCCTGTACCTTTAAGTGGTCTTCAGGGTCCTTGTATTAAGCCCAAGAGAAGGCATGAGAACTTCTAATAAGCCAAAGGGTCCTTGTACAAAGCCCAAGAAGAGGCGGGGAATGCTTTTAGGAAGCCAGTGGGTCCCAAAAGGTTTCACCGAGAATAAATCCTTTAGAGAACAGTTCTAGGGTTTGAAGAAATTTAAGAAAGGTTTCACCGAGAATTAATCCTTTCTGGGGAATTGAATTTCTTTGACAATTTCTAATAGTGACAGTCTGAGAAAAGTTTCACCGAGAATAATGTCTTTCTCTTTGTTCCATATTGTTTAAGCCCAAGAGAAGGCAAGATTGTGTCGGGAATTCCTATGGGGAACTAGTTTTGACCTTGTTGAAAGAGTGACCACTGGTTCTATCTAGTTCTAGACCTAATTGTCGGGGAAAACTCTAAGCAGATATACAAGTATATATACAGTTAATATATGACAAGTATTTAAAAGGATATGAAAGAAGGACTTACAGGTGAGCAAGCTTCCAGTAATACAGTTATATATATATATATATATATATATATATATATATATATATATATATATATATATATATATGAAAGCATATAAAGAAAGCCGATAAAAACTTACAGGCGAGCAAGCTTCCATAGTAACAGTTGTATAGTTAGTTGTTCAAGAAATTAAAGAAAGTTTTGACCACAACTATGAATTTGAACCTAAATCAAAAGGGAAGTTGTTTTGAATAGATTGTTGGGGCTTATACTCAAGGAGAGGCCCAAGTAAAAATAACAGTAATTGTACCGTTGTTTTGAAAATTGTATCGGGACTTATACAACGGCTGAGGCCCAAATTAGATTTTATGTACAAAGAGATGGGTCTTACAACTCAAGGAGAAGCCCAAAGGTTTTAAAAAAGAAAATAAATGGGACTTACAACACGAGGGTAGGCCCAAGTTATTTTGTTTTGAACTGGCGATCGGGCCGGGATTTTTGAAAACACCGTGGGTCTTATACAATGACTGAGGCCCAAAAAGGTCTTAGCATTTACAAGGGAGGGGTCTTACACTCTATTAGAGGCCCAAAAAAGTTTGAAAAAAGAAAAAAAATAGGGCTTACAACTCAGGGAGAGGCCCAGATGGTTTTGCTTAAAAGGCGACGATCGCGTCGAGATTCTTAAAGTCGTATTGGGACTTATACAATGACTGAGGCCCAAAAATGGTTTTGTATACAAAGGGGTTGGGTCTTAAACTCTATTAGAGGCCCACAAGTGTTTGAAAGAGATTTGTTAGGGTGATAATGATCAAAACCCTAATTTTTGGTTTTTAAATGTATTTTAATTGAATAAAAATTCAATTAAAATAATAAAACATGTGAAAAAAGATTGTGATCTTGGATTTATATTTGGAAAAACATGTTTCATTCATGGGATGATTGAAAAATCATTTGAACTTTGTAAAACCAAGAGAAAGAAATATTTCTAATGTCTAAAAACAAATAAAAATGTAATTCTTTACAAAAATACCAAATATAAGAAATAAATAATATTTTTGTGAAATCTTCATGAAATAAAATATTTCAATATTTTTGGGAATTTTCAAAAAAAGAACCAATAAAAAATAATTAAAATTGAAAGAGAAATTAATTTTTGGATTAATTAACAAAAACATAAAAATATTGAAAATAGCAAAAAATGGCAAAGTAGCAAAAAAGGTCTGGGTGGGGTTTGAACCCACTACCTCATACACAAACACATGTGTGCGCTACCACTGGGGTGGTGATACATCCATGTATCAAAACCACCCTATAAATACATAAGGGGTGCCAAGTTTTCATGCCTGGCCAAGGCAAGGCAAGGCAAGTTTTGGCAATTTGCGTGAAGTCTCTAACTTTCTTATTTCTCCATGGATTGGGACAAAATTTAGGTGCATCTGACCCAGAATTTCATGAGGAATCCAATGGTGCCCTTGGAATTTTCAGAAAATGTCTCCTTCTCAAAATCCGATAGTGGGTTCAAAATAGGCCTATTTTTGCATGTTCTATGGTATCTCATTTGCATGACAAATTGGTTTAAACGCAACATATAAAACATGTATGAGATGTATATGATCAGTGGACATCAAAGGAATGCATAATTCAAAGAGTTCAAGTTATCATGAACTTACCTCTTGGAGCTCCTTGTGCTATCTGCCAAGTTCCTTGTGCCAGAAGTGATCCAATGCTTTGAACACTCTCAATTGATCCCTTAGAACCTTTTAGGATGGTTAGAACTAGCTGGAATCCTCAGGAACAAGTATAGGCCTTTTCTTGCAAAGGGGGCAAAAGTGACCAATATAGCAACTCTCTCAAATGGTGTTCCAGATGAGGGGAACCATTTGGGACAGTTTGAGGATAATATTTGAAGTGTGTTTGAGGCCTGGTTTGGTTTTGGAAGTGACTGAATCAAGACATGGCTTGAAAAATGTAAAAAAGTCAGTTTTTGAGGTTTTGGAGGTTGACTTTGTGATTTTGGTGTTTCAGGTCACATGTGAGTGTTTGAACAACTTAGATATGATATATTAGAGGTGTTTGGATCATGAGCTGTGGTGGAATTGCTCTCTAACTCAAAAACTCAGAGATTACTTGCAAAAGAAGGCATTTTGGCCTAGAGAAAGAGATTTTGAGGAAAGCAAGTGTTGTAGTGCTTTGGTGTACTCAAACTGATCATAATTGAGCTCTATTTATAGCGTGTCAAGTTTGTTTTGGCAGCAATAGTGAATGGCAGCTACAGCAGGCCTTTGGCCAATGTTGATCCAAGGCAATCTTAAGTCTCCTCTAGCCATTAACTTGAGGTTAGGGCACAGGCCTATGGTTCTTTGATTCAGAGCTTATTCTTGACTCATTCAGTTAGAAATGTGTCAGTCCATGCCACCTTGGTGTATCCATTGAATGCTTAGAAACAAAATTGGAGTCTTGGCACCTTTTTAGCCTTTTTAGGTTTGTTATGGCTAAGTGTAGATTCTTGGACTTTGGAGGCTTGGGGATCAGATCATTCCCTTCTTGTTTTATCCTCAGATGTGTCCAAATGGATGACAAGGCTTGGAGTTGTCCAAATTTTCCAAATCGAGCAAAATGCCAAAATCTGCCAAAATCTGCCTTGTCCAAGATAGTTGGAAACGGTGATTTTGAGGGATTCATATCTCCCTGCTCAGGTTGAGTAATGGGAGGCTCTTGTGCTTTTTAGAAAGCCCTCATATGATACAAAACATGTCTGATCATAGTTTGTTTTGAAACTAGTTGGGTCCAACTGAAAAAAACCTCATGAACATTGATGTTCAAGGCTGGTAACTTAGGCAGATTTTCACTAAGTGTTGGAAAAAGTGTCATTTTCATGTTTTTGTGATTTTGATCAATCCATAAGGAATTAGAGTTGGAGGTAGTTGAAGCTTTTGTAGAGTGTAGCAAGACCTACAAATCCAGCTTTGGATCACCCAAAATGGTTGCTTGGATCTCAAGTTATGATCCTTGGAAGTTGGCACAAAAATCATTTTTGTTCCATAACTTAGAAAAATTTTGGTTTCTTATGGTTGCCCCTTTTACAAGAAACCTCACTTTTCTTGATTTTTCTTAATGAATGATGGTCAATATCACACATTAACATTATTTTTTACTTAGGGGAACCATATTTGTGAAAAATTCCAAAAAGTCAAACTTGATTTTGTGCACAGTTGACTTTTTATCGGATGAAATCCAAACTGTGCGATCCTTTGTGAAATCAAGTCCTTGACCTAAATCAAACCTAATGGATGGACTCCATAGGTGATATAGGGTGTATTGAATCATGTCCCAAGGTTTGGGAGCATGTCTTGGTCAAAAGTCAAAGGTACAGTTGACGTTTTCTTCAAAACCCTAATTGTGGTCCAGATGAAATTGAAACTTGTGAATCAAGCTTCTTGGATCAATCCATTGTTGAAAATGGATCAATGTGATGTATTTGAGGTCCTCAAATCATGTCTTGAGGTCTTGGCTCATATCTTGCCTCAAAAGTCAACTTAGGGGTGAATTAGGTCAAGAAACCCTAATTCCTTATTTTTGATGAATACATCCCCTGAGGCAAATTTGACTTGATGATTGGGTCTATGAGGTCCCTTGGAGTATCTTGGGTTGTGCTTTGAAGCATGGGCTTATGCCCAGAGGAAAAATTCCATCTGGAGGCCTTGGTCGACCAAAACCCTAATTTGGTGACACTGACGATCTTGAGGCTTGATCCACTTGGAATGGGGCAACTTTGTGCTTGATTCTTGATGTGGGAATCCTCTTGATCCTTTATAGGTGTTTGATAGGTTAGATAAGTTGAAGATCATGTCATTTCTTGATTGATCCTTTGTCTAAGTGCTCTGAGAGTGCTCAAAAGACTAATTCTTGATTGTGGTTAATGCTCAATAATCCTTGAAGAGATTGATGAGGCATGATGGTACATCCATATTGCGATGATGATTTGTAAAATGATGGAAAATCTTGGTGGTCAAAATTTGGGGTATGATAGATGCCCCTATTTAATCTTCTTGGACCCGAAGGTGTGAATGTCGAAGGTATTTGGGCATTCGGGGTGCAAGAGGATTCAATATCAGAATACCCGAAATTTTGACAGTGGTTATGAATGGAAGTTCGCCCATCCATCTTCTTTTGCTAAGCGATGATGCTTAGAAAAAGGTAAAACTTCCCCTTGATCTTGGTCTTCAGCCTCGAAACTGGTCTCAGTTTCTTTTGTCAATAAACTTCCCCTCGATCCTGGTCTTCAGCCAAGGAACTGGTCTCAGTTTCTTCTTGTCGAGTTCCTTCCTTAACAAGGGACGCTATGTGTAGCGGTCTTCATCAAACTTCTCGCCGAGCTTACTACTGAGGGAGACGCCATTTGATGGAAAAAATTTTAATGTCAGACTTGTCGGGGAAACCCATTTGTCTGAGCTGTAGAGGTGTTCAAACTTCTCTGTTGGAGATGCCATTTTTTGAATCTACTGGGGAAAAATGAGTCTCTTGAGAGAATGCATTTCTGTTTGGGGATACTACATCATACTTTTCTTCGAGATTTTTTCGGAGAAATGCCAGTGATGTTATCCAATTTGGAGGTGCTGATGACCTGTTTGACAGCAAACCTTTCGTAAAGACACTGCTGTATCGTCGAGAGTCTTTTGTTGAGAGGCTTTCTCTAGGGATTTTCCTTAAATCCAGGAAAGCGAAAATATCATCTTCAATTATGAAGAGTGACGTTTGTTGAATGTTTTCTTGCCTTTCAGTGGTTCAAGTTATCAAAGTGGTCGAGGACCGGCTCCAATCCAGAAATAAACTGGGGGGAGGAATTGTTCGGATGATACATTTCCTGACGAGGAAAGAACTGACAACTTGATTCAAAGGACTTTTATCACTTGGGAACAAGACCGACTGGAGTGATAGTATGAATATGAATGTGAATCAATTATTCATGATGTATGTATGTTTATGCTGACAAAACTGACACGACATACTGACTAGTAGATGAACAGGACTAGATACTCGGCCACTGCGGGAGATGAAAAGTACCATCGGTCCAAGATAGCAATTTTGCCTTGCTTAGGAGAGGTACTCCCCGTGGGGAGAAATAAAATCGTTGATCGGTCTTAAGAGGTAAGAACTCTGCCGGGGATATCAGACAGGACATTCGCATCTGACACAGTTGATCCTTCATTCAGGCGTACTAGTTTAGAATGAGCACTTTGATTCTGCACTTTGAGGTTCAATCACCTTTGGATAAGCGATCGATGTTCTTTCGATGTTCAACAGTCAAAAGAATTGTCGTCTTTATTTTAAAAGCAGAAAAAATTTTGACAAATAAATTCATTTTTGTTTTATTTAAAGAATCGTTGATCATATTAAAAAAAAGTCATTCTGTAAAGCTAAAATAAATGAGAATTGCAAACAAAAGCACTTGGGCACAAATTTTATTGATAGGATGGAAATCAGCCAAGCGCGTAATACCATAGAGCATTACAAAGTTTAGAAAATGTTAATTCACGGGAAAAAGGGCTACATTGAAACATAACAACTGTTATCCTTCTACCAACTTTGAATTCTGGACACCCTGAGCTTCTGTCGAAGATGACCTTGACTTGAAGTTTTCTTGATGGATGGCATTACTGTCGGGGATTTAACCTCGTAGTTACTTGCCATTAATCCCTAACTTTTGCCTGGTTTGTACTTTGAGATTTCCAATCCATCGAGATGATTTTTGCTTATGTCTCTAATTTTTGCCTGGACTGCCCTTTCGGGTTTTCAATCCACCGAGACGTTTTTTTTATTTAAGCGAAGTATTTCTTGACTACGTCAGCATTTGTGGGGTAGGAAAATTCCTCTCCATCCATGGTTGAAAGTCTCAAGGCGCCGCCTGAGAAGGCTTTCTTGACCACATAGGGGCCATCGTAGTTCGGAGTCCATTTGCTCCGAGAATCAGTGAGAAATAATTGTATCTTCTTGAGCACGAGGTCTCCTTTCTTGAAGACGCGAGGTCGGACCTTTTTGTCAAACGCTTTCTTCATTCTTTGCTGATACAACTGACCATGGCATAGTGCCGTTATTCGTTTTTCTTCGATTAGGTTCAGTTCATCGTGTCGACTTTGACACCATTCAGCTTCTGTTAGCTTAGCCTTCATCAATATTTGAATTGATGGGATATTTACTTCTATGGGAAGCACTGCTTCCATGCCATATACTAGAGAGAAATGGGTTGCCCCTGTTGAAGTGCGGACAGATGTACAATAACCGTGGAGAGCAAAAGGCAGCATTTCATGCTAGTCTTTGTAGGTTACAACCATATTTTGAACAATCTTCTTGATGTTCTTGTTAGCCACTTCTACCTCCCCGTTCATCTTAGGTTAGTAGGGAGATGAGTTATGGTGTTCGATCTTGAACTCAGCGCACAACTCTTTCATCATCTTATTGTTTAAGTTGGATCCATTGTTAGTAATGATCTGGCTTGAAACACCATAACGACATATGAGATTGTTTTTGATAAACGGACCACGACTTGTCGGGTTACATTGGTGTATGACGCTGCTTCGACCCACTTGGTGAAGTAGTCAATGGCTACCAGGATGAACCGATGTCCGTTTGAGGCTTTGGGTTCGATCATGCCAATCATGTCGATTCCCCATATGGAAAAAGGTCATGGGGAAGAGAGAACTTTGAGATGTGTTGGCGGTACATGGATTTTGTCTGAGTATATCTAACACTTGTGACATCTCCTCATGTACTTATAGCAATCGGATTCCATGGTTAACCAATAGTATCCTGCTCTTAGAATTTTTCTCGCCATTGTGTGTCCATTGGCATGAGTGCCAAAGGACCCTTCGTGAATTTCTTTCATCAGCATGTTTGCTTTTGGTCTGTCTACGCATCAGAGCAAGACCATGTCAAAGTTTCTCTTATAGAGTGTATCACCGCATAGGAAAAAGCTACCAGCCAGTCTCCTGAGAATATTTCTGTCTTTCTTGGATGCCCCAGGCGGGTACTCTTGTTTCTGAAGGAAGCATTTGATATCGTGGTACCGAGGTCTGTCGTCTATGATTACTTCAATTGTGAAGATATAAGCGGGCCTTTCTAGGCGTATTATGTCGATCTTAGATACGTCATTCCATTGACCTACGCTAATCATGGAAGAGAGAGTGGCTAGTGCATCAGCCATGTGATTCTCCTCATGAGGAATATGATGAAACTCGATTCTGTTGAAGAATGGTAACAACCTTCTCGCATAGTCTTTGTAAGGAATCAATCCTAATTGATATGTGTTCCAATCTCCTTTGATCTGATTGATAAGCAGGGCTGAGTCTCCATACACATCCAAGTTCTTGATCCTTAAGTCGATCGCTTCTTTGAGACCCATAATACAAGCTTCATATTCGGCCTCGTTATTTGTACATTTGAACGTCAGTCGGGCGGTGAAAGGAATGTGGGTACCCTGAGGCGTTACAATGATTGCCCCAATTTCGTTTCCCTAATTATTGATGGCTCCGTCAAAGATTAGTACCCATTGGGAACCTAGTTCTGGCCCTTCACTAGGTAGCGGTTCATCGCAATCTTTCATTTTCAGATACATGACATCTTCGTCTGGGAAGTCAAATCCGACTGATTCATGATCGTCAATCAGTTGATGAGCCAAATGATCGGCTAAAATACTTCCTTTGACGGCTTTCTGAGCATGGTACTCGATGTCGTATTCTGATAAAAACATCTGCCAACGGGCGATCCTTCCCGTGAGAGCAGGTTTTTCAAAGACGTACTTGATCGAATCCATTTTGGAGATTAACCAAGTAGTGTGACAAATCATGTACTGGCAAAGGCGTTTGGCTGCCCAAGCCAAAGCCCAGCAAGTTTTCTCGAGCATAGTATACCGAGTTTCACAGTTGGTAAATTTCTTGCTTAAGTAGTAAATGGCAGACTCTTTTCTTTTTGTTTCGTCTTGTTGGCTAAGTACACAACCCATTGAGTCTTCCAAGACTGTTAGGTAGATGATCAGCGGTCTTCCCTCCACTGGAGGTGACAGGATATGTGGATTCAACAGATACTCTTTGATGATGTCGAATGCTTTTTGGCAGTCTTCTATCCATACGCAGTCCTGATTCTTTTTGAGTAATTTGAAGATTGGCGCGCATGTCGCGGTCATGAGGAATATAAATCTGGAAATGTAATTCAAATGTCTCAAGAATCCTCTGACTTGTTTCTCAGTCTTTGGTGAAGGCATCTCTTGAATGGCCTTTGTCAGGATCAACCTCAATTCCCTTTTGGCTGACGATGAACCCTAGCAGTTTCCCTGAACGGACACCGAATGTGCATTTGTTGGGATTCAAACGGAGTTTGTATTTTCTTAGATGGTCAAATAGTTTTAACAGGTGGGTTACATGCTCCTCTTTTGTTTTAGATTTGGCAATCATAACATCGACATACACTTCGATTTCTTTGTGCATCATGTCATGAAACAGAGTAGTCATGGCCCTTTGATAGGTTGCCCCGACATTCTTCAAGCCGAACGACATTAACTTGTAACAAAAGGTGCCCCATGGGGTGATGAATGAAGTTTTCTCCATGTCTTCTGGCGCCATTTTTATCTGATTATAGCCCGAGAATCCATCCATGAAGGAGAAGACTTTGATCTTTGATGTACTATCTACCAGCATGTCGATGTGGGGAAAGGGAAAGTCATCCTTTGGTCTGGCCTTGTTTAGATCCCTGTAATCTACACACATTCGGACTTTTCCGTCCTTTTTCGGAACAGGTACTATGTTGGCTAACCATTGAGGATATTCTGAGGTGGCGAGGAAACCCGCGTCAATTTGTTTCTGCACTTCCTCTTTGATTTTGATGGCCATGTCCGGGTGAGTTCTTCTCAACCTTTGTTTACTAGCGGACATTCTGATCTTAACGGTAGATGATGTTCCACGATGTTGGTATCCAACCCTGGCATGTCCTGATAGGACCAAACAAACACATCGGGAAATTCTTTGAGAAGTCTTATCAAATCTTCTTTGACAGTTGGACTGAGCAGTGCCTCAATCTTGACTTCTTTCCTCTCTTCTTCTGAACCCAAGTTGACTGTTTCCAATGGCTCTTCATGAGGTTCAATGGACCTCTCCTCTTGCTCGATTAATCGGGTAATCTCTTCTGGAATCTCTTCGTCTTTTTCTTCTTCAACTTCAAATACCGGGAATTCAAAGTTGGGAGAAGGCATTTGATCGTACGTTTCAATGGGGTTTAAATCGACTGATCTGCATGATGTGATGATTGTTTTTTAGAAGAGATAGAGAGAAATGCAAGAGTGTGTGCAGTGTATTTTTTGAAAAATACTTGTTTTTATTGTGGGGTTTGTTTTTTAGGATTACCATTTTCTTGAAAAAGCAAAAAGTGAAAACAACAATAAATGCGGAAATTACAGAATGACATTTATTTATGATTTAGTCGATTCTTGAAACTACAGCCCTATAAAACAAAACTCTGTCGCTTTGGGCAAAGCGAAGAGGGACATTTATAGAAAGTGAGCCCTATAAAAACATTCGTTTCACCTGGGCAGGGTGAAAGGTTAGAACAAAGACGACAATTACTTAGACTTATGGACGACTTTCGGGACATCGACAGCAACCCATTGGCAACGAACTCCTCAGTGAATCACAAAGTCTGGTACCTTCTTTCTTGGTTTGTCCTCAGAAATGACATTGATTTCTGGCGGAGCAGGATCATTGGAGTCTTCCTCCCAGGCGGAGTTGTTGTAGACGAACTCTTCTGTTGTATCTTGCACAATGCTTTCATTCTCAGGTAGATCTCCCCATCCAGTAGGCTGGATGTCTTTGAGCCTGATACGAGTACTTTCAGGAGCGGTGTACTTGACCAAGTAGTCATACTTGCCACTCGGCTATCCTAAAGTGTCCCATACTTTCGTGGAACTAGATGAGTAATCCTTTTCGATGACGTTGACCTCAGGAAAAGCATAGTTGATGAAATCTAGTCCTGCAATCTTTGGAGATTCATCATTGTGCTGGATATTTTCGGAATGTCCTGAGTGTTGATCCCATGACGTGGTGGGGACGCATGTATTCTTTTCAATGATGCTTAGTTGATAAGCGTCGTTGGGCTGACTCTTTTGCCCTAAGTCTTCTGTATATGGCTGCCAGATAGGCAAGTCATCCAGTGGATCAAAATAGTCAAAGTCGAAGTTGTCTTTCATCTGAGTGTCTTCTTCTAATGAATTGGGCAGAGCACGACATCCCTCAGGATCACAATCTCCGTACATCATCTTGACATTTGATCTTGGTATATATCTTGGACTTTGCGTGGGAAAGCAAAATGACATATGCGTTTCTTCCCGAGACATATAACCGTCCTCGTTGAGATAGGACTTCCACTCTTCATCTGTATCGGAGGAGTCACCCTCGTCGATAGTGTGTACTTCTTGAGACACTGGGTGAAGGAAACCTCCACTGAGGAAGAAGTCCTGATTGGGATGAAAATATTCATCGTTAGTAACAGTCTGGGTACAGGTTGAGGAGAAACCAAAACCTTTTTTTGTCTTGTTATTCATAGGAATGACAAGTTGTCCCCATCCTTTTGCGCTATTACTCTCAATTACTTTGAGAACATCTTTGTATGAGGAAATCGACGTCCCTCTTTCGGATCGATTCTCATTGCTCACCAAGAGTGCTTGAAACTGAGTTCCAACGACCTCTTCTAGTTCTTCACAGGAGAATGATGATAAATTGCTCACGATTAAGGCATGTTCTCCACATACTGTGACTAGTTGGTCGTTCTTGACGAACTTCAGCTTCTGGTGAAGTGTCGAAGTGACTGCCCCAGCCTCGTGTATCCAAGGTCTTCCTAACAAATAGCTGTATGCTGCCCAGATGTCCATGACCTGGAAAGTGACTTGGAAAGTGTGAGGACCGATAGTTATGGGAAGATCCACTTCGCCAATAACTATTTTTCGGGATCCGTCAAAGGCTTTGACGATGACCTCACTGCCTCTCATTGGAGCTCCTTGAAATGATAGTCGCATCAGAGTTGATTTTGGCATAACATTCAGAGCTGATCCTGTGTCTACCAGTACGCTGGCTAGAGCATCGTCCTGGCAGTTGATTGTAATGTTAAGCGACATGTTGTGATTTTTGCCTCCTTCTGGCAGTTCTTCATCACTGAATCCTAAGCTATTGCAGGAAGTGATGTTGGAGATTATGTTATCGAATTGTCTTATCATCACATCTTGTTCCACACAGGCTTGCTCTAAGACTCTTTATAAGGATTCCCTGTGAGCCTCGGAACTGAGTAATAGAGATAACACAGAGATTCTCGAAGGAGTTTGCAACAGTTGGTCTATAATGTTGTACTCGCTTTTCTGGATGAGCTTCAGCATCTCATCGCTGTTCTTTGAAAGTTTTGGGTTATAGGACTGCCTGATTTATTGATTGGGAACTTCTGTTTGAGGTTCCTTTTCTTTGCGGGTTCTCCAACTCCTCTGTTGAAGATCTGACCGCTCCGTGTTACTCGACTGATATCGGCAATGTTTATGACGGAGGGTAATGGAATTTCCTTTCCATTTTCGATTGTTGTTGCACCGTACTTGTAAGGGATAGCCTTATCGGATTTGTACGATATTGGTCTCAGCGAGTATATAACCACATGAGCCTTTTGATTCTTCTGACCATCGTAGCTAGCCTCAATTGGTTCGAGGTTGAGAATCTTTCCGCTATCAAGAGGAACTCTTGATTCATGGAGTAGAGGGATTATAGCGCATACATCTTTGGTCATTTCATGATTAGAGATTATAACAACGTCTTTGCTTTGATAAGGAAGATAGTCATGCATTGCGTTGATCGAACCAGAACTTGAACATGGTCGAATCTCCTTTCGGTCCAACTATTTTTGAAGAGCTGGCCGCACAAGGTAGCATCCTTAGTTGTTCTCCGAGCAAAATCTACAGCGTTCATAGTTATGTGGTGGCACCTGGCCACACCCGCTTTGTATGTAGTGCAACCTTACTAGATCTGTTTCCATCAAGCGAACATCCTGACTTTGATGTCTAGTAGGATTCTCGTCAGCCATACTGATCTGTTGTGTAGCTTCATCCAAGTATATTAGAAGCCACCAGTGGTCTAACAAGTATTGAAGTGTTCTTTGGACAAGTGCACATCCTTGGTCGACTTCACAACACACTTTACAGCCTTGATAATCATGTGAAGCCAGAAAGCCGAGCCTGACTTGCTTAGCGTGTAATTCTACCAGACTGGTATTCATCAAGCGTATATCAAAGATTTGAATCATATTAACTTGATGGCTACATCTATCATGGTAATCATGGATCCATCCGAGATCCATTTGACGCTGGAGGGCCTCTTCTACAAAAGAGCATCCCTGATTGTTTATTGAGCATGTCGGACAGGAATTGTAATCGTGCCATGGCAGATCATGATATTGACTTTTCCTTGAGTGCATTGCCACCAAGTTGACATTCATCGCCAGAATGTTGTGGTTCTGGACAATGTTGGGATTTGTGTAAGCCATATTGACCTCACGGATTTGATGATGTTGGATCCATCCGAGATCCATTTGTTCTTGTAGAACTGATTGCACTACAGAACATCCTTGATTATTCTTTTAGCAGATATCACACTGGTGATAATTGTGAGATGGTACATGACCGTACCCGCTCTGTCTACAATGCATCCTGACCAGATTGGTTCCTAATAGGAGTACATCGTGAATTTGATAACTGCGGTTAAATTCTTCCTCTATTAAATTTACTGCAATCTTTTCATGTTGAGGCAACGGGTTTGTCTGAACATTTGGATTTGTGTCCTTGAAAGATAAGACCCCGTTCCTAATAAGCTTCTGTACATCAGATTTGAAGCTGAGACAATTTTTTATGTTGTGCCCCGGTCCTCCTTGATGATAAGGGCAAGTTTGATCAGCTTTGAACGAAAAAGATGGATTTTTCGGTACTGTAAGAGGAGACCTGGTTTGGACGTGCCCCTTGACCAGTAGTAGTGAAAACAGTTCTGTGCACAACATTGGTATAAGGTCGAACCCTGGTGGTTGTGCCGTACGATTGTTATTATTGTATTGAGGATGAGCTTGCTGAAGAGGTTGTTGTGTCCTTTGCTGAAATTGTTGTTGATTCGGTTGGCTCTGAGCAACCTGAGGTTGATACGTTGGAACCGGCGTTGGGTTGATAGCAGGAGTTACCACTGCTACTGGTTGATACCTTTGCCTTTGCTTTTTGAGAGAGATATTACCAATATCTTGCTCTTTTTTCTTAGGGAAAGCACTACCGTATCTTTTGGTATTGCTTGATGGTCATGTATCTTTGACCAGACGTCCTTCTCGGACTGCTTCTTCAAGGCGTACTCCCATGTTCACCATTTCAGTGAAGTCACTGGGCGCACTGGCGACCATTCGGTCGTAGTAGAATGAGCTCAAGGTTTTCAAAAAGATCTTTGTCATCTATTTTTCCTCAAGAGGGGGACAAATCTGGGCGGTAATTTCACGCCATCTCTGAGCATATTCCTTAAAAGTTTCTTTGTCCTTCTGCGACATTGCTCTGAGTTGATCTCTATCTGGTGCCAGGTCCAGGTTGTACTTATATTGCTGAATGAAGGCTGCCCCAAGATCTCTGAAATTAACGATCTTGGTACGATTTAAACCCATGTACCATTTGAGTGCGGCACCAGTTAAACTGTCTTGGAAATAATGGATCAGTAGCTGTTGATTTTCTGTCTGTGTTGACATCTTTCGAGCGTACATCACCAAGTGACTTTGAGGGCAAGAGTTGCCCTTGTATTTCTCAAAGTCAGGCACCTTGAATTTGTGCGGGATCTTTACATTAGGGACCAGACAAAGGTCTGCGGCGTCTTTTCCAAATAAATCCTGACCGCAAATGGCATGCAGTTCCTTCTGCATCTCCAAAAATTGTTCCTGGAACTCATTCATTCTTTCGTACATATTTTCATTTCCACCAGAGATTACTTGTGGAATCTGTCCTTCCGGGACAGTGTGTACCGCGGGGTGTGGTATAGTCATTACGACGGTGACTCTTGGTTCTTCTATGCCCCGAAGTTTGTAACCTTCAGGAGTTGCTACAATCACTCTTGCGTCTTCGCTTTCCCAAAGTTTATAACCTTCAGGCCCAGCGGTTCCTGCTGCAGTTTTTGGGTCTTCCGTGATCGGCGGAATATATCCTTTAGGGTTAAAGTTGATAGGCATGTGTCGCTCCCGGGATTTTCATCCTAGTACAAACGCGAAAGTGGCACCGAAATAGAGTCGCCAGCAATGTGTATTTATCCTAAGAGAGGGAAAGGAAACACCGCATAAACCTGAGGGAAAGGAAAGAGCATGGTCTTGCGACCAAGAGAACTGAGTAAGGGATTCGGTTACGCGTGAGGAAGGTATTAGCACCCCCACGCGTCCATCGTACCCGATGGGATCCACGCTTGCTTGTCTCGATCAAAGGGTGATAGAAAAGATACTGGAAAAGGAACTGCTAGCTGGAGAACTGGAAAAGGAAAGGAGAGAGAAATAGAAACAAATGTAGGGCAAATAAAAGAAGTGCTCGAATGTACTGCCTACGTATCTCATCGGGAACATGAGAATCAGAGCGACGTAGTTCCCCTCAACGAGGGTCGCTTTGTTTGTGTTTTTTAGTGGAAACGTCAGAGTGCGCGTCCCAGCAGTTAGGTGTTGCAGCTCGCTGTAGGGAGACTTAGGCGTTACCTATTTGCGGTAGAACGGACTTGACGAGTCCTTAAGGAAGGAGTGAAAAGATGAGAGAAGAATTGTTGTTTGTTTTTGTCTTTTAAGAAAGAAGTGTTTTGATTACTTCATATTTTGTAACGCACATTGTATTTAAGTCCCTCATGTAAAATCGAATGCCTCGCATATCGATCCGAGATGGGACGTACGCTAAAAATTCTAAGAAAATGAGAGAAAATCCCTCACTATCTCATTCTTACATGAAAGGCTCAAATACAATATTTGTTTTGCCTTTATTAGGTGTTTTTTACTTTTGTTTTAAGATGAGAAGAAGAGACTCAAAAAGGAGGAGTAAAGGTAAAAACTAAAGAGGGAGACTAAGACTCAATCTTAATGTTATCATGCATGGTGATCCTAAGGTTAATGTGGTTTAACAAACCTACTTCTAGGAGAAAGGAGAAGAGGAAGAAAGAAAACAACTTACTTCCAAGATGGAAGTTAAGTTGTTTCTAAGAGGGAAGAAAGAAGATTATGAAAGCAAAGCATTATAAAATGCTTAAACAACACAAATTGAATGATTAAAAGATGAGGGAAGAAATTAGAATGTGGATGCATATCCACACTCAAGTGACTTACCATTGGCCCCTGAAATGGTTAGTACAAACATTTACAAATGAAGAAACCAATTAAGATGAACAAGTAAGGCTTACACAAATTCAATAACAAAAGTAAAAGCATCTTAAAGGTCGAGGAAAGCATAAGGCCAGAATGCACATCATAAGAATGTCCTCTAATGATATAAGAGCAAAACACAAATCAAATGCACACAAACAATTCCTTAAACCACAAGGAAATGCATTATGAAAGAAGTAGATAAAGAATGAGTGAATATGCAAAGTGATCATGCAATAATGCTTCAAGTAATGTCAAAGTCAGAATGTGGATAACCTAAACATGTGCCTAAACATGATGTACAAATGTCAAATGAGGCATACAATCAAGTATCCAAGCATTAAGAGTGATTAGGAGAAGGAGTGAGAAGATATGAACACGAATTTATCATGGAAAGAAGTTACTTAAGGCATAAGTCAAACCAAAAAGTTCAAGATGAAACTCAAGTATCAATGTCAGAAGTGATGTGACATGTTAGGATGAAGATAAGATATACAAACCAATCACATTCAAGCAATTACAAGTCATTTAGAAGCTAGAAGAAAAAGAAACATGCATTTGGATGAAACATGTTCAAGTATGCAAAGTAAGACATGAATGGCATATGGGATGAATGCAATGCTGTAAAGCCAGAGGTATACATCATATGAAATTCAAATGGATAGTATGGCATGGCATAAACAAACCAATTACAAGTCAAGTTGGCACTTAGATGAAAAAGAATGAGGAATTAGGTCAAAAGGAAACATGTGAAACAAGTATTGAACATGTACACAAAGAAAGCATCAATTTCAAACCAATGACCTATAACTTTATTCAAAAGACCTATAATGATCTAAACACGGCTTAACAAGTCAAAAAGAATGATCTCATACAATGGCACAAGTGCCTTCTCAAGCAAGTAAACAAACATGATCAAAGAAGTTCACAAAAAGAGACCTCAAATAAGAGTCATTAAACAAATACCAAACATGATTGAAAAATCAACAAAATATGTCTCAAGAGACCTCAACCATAGGCATATATTATGCCAAAAGCTCATGCAAAGAATCACATAGAAACTCAATCAAACAATCATGGCAAAGTCATTAGGGTTTCACATGATCATGCACAAATAAATGGCTCAAAGAGGATGTAAAGATGATCTTAAAAATATGAAAAGAAAATGTTTTTAAATGCTTCAAAGTGTCCTCTAAAATATGCAAAAAGAATAAGGATCAAACTATGTACCAATGATGAGAAATAAAATCAGCAATGCAAAGTGTTCACAAATGAAACATTCCTAAAAGAAATTCAAACAACAATTAATTCAGATGCAAAAAATAAAAGAAAAATGGAAAATAAAATTTGTAAAAATTTTATAAAACTATAAAGATGATTCATGAATTTTTTGAGAATTTTTGGATGCATCTAACTAATTTTAAAAATTAAAAATGAAACAAGGCAAATATGTGAAAATAAAAATGAAATAAAACAAGCCAGGGGTGCATTAAGCAAGCGAAATCAGTTCAAATATTGGACCAGGCCAAAACAGGGGTGCAATTACAAAAAAGCCCAAAGCGCTTCTTATGAAGGCTCAGAGTCAACAAGATTGACTCAATCATTGCCCTTGGATCAATCCAACGTGCCAAGATCAGTCAACAAATGAAAAGTAATCATGATCAACGGCTCAAATCACACGCGCATGGTAATTTATGTGGGGAGACACACAACAATCATGATCTGGACTAAATAAAACTCACGTGAGAAGCATGTGGGAATTTTAATGCGCTGGCAAATTGGTAAGCCTGAGATGAATCCAACACACGTGAATCAGTCAGCAAAACACAAAGTATGCAAGATGTGTGGATCAGATTTGATGCACATGGTAACAATCATAGAGATACGTACACACATATTAAAATAAAACACGTGAAAATTAGATGTGCTGGCAACACAAGAACCATCAGATCTGGACAACCAACGGCCAGGATTACGTCTTCAACCTCCAAACACCGATCTGCCTGAAAAAAAAAAAACCAGGTGCCGGAGCCCTAGCTCCGGTCACCTTCTCCGGCGAACACAAACTCAAAAATTCCCAGAAATCAAAAACTCCACCATCATTCAACTCAGAATTTCACAAGGATTTCAGATATGCAATTCAAAATAACAGATCATGCGTGTATCCATCAAATCGAAGCCAACAAGTTTGAATTAAAAAATTTCAGTTCCACGATTCAGCCATAATACACGTCCAAAACACACAAAAATTACATCAGAATGATCAACACATCAGGAGGAACATAATGCACACCTTAGAAACAAGAAATAAGATGATGAATTTCAACTCACCTGAAACTTGCAGCATGCCAAAATACTCCTAGAAATCCAGTGTAAGAGTGCAGATCTTCCTCTTTTCAGTTCTATTTGCAAAATAAATGCAAATAGAAGCTTGAATCAGGCTAGATCTTGAGATTTGAAGATGAAGCTTCCAAAACTGAACCTAGTGAAAACCTTTGTATGAGCCTCAATCAATGGATGATTCGCGTTCTATGAAGTTCACGGATCAAGGAAATGTGAAGAGAACTCAATGAAACCCTAGGAGAGTGGAGTTTCGAAGAGAAGAATGTTGAGAGAAAAAATTTGAAATCTGAGCAAATGAGAGTGCATGAGTGTGAAATGAACGTGTGAGTCTCTTTATATATCCTTGGTTAGGCTTCTGATCATGGTTAGGGTTTTGTTAAACCCTTGGTTAAAGCTCTTGGAAGTGTTTTACAAATTGCCAAGTTGGTGTGTACACCCTCATCCACACGTGCATGGTCATGCTTATGATGATGGATCACTCTCATTTCATGTACTGATCACCAATGAATTGAAATTGGGCCTTGTGGTTGATTGGTTTGTGAGTTTTGGATCATCTTGCACATTTGCATTTTGTGAAATAAGTGAGAAATATTTCATGTAATGACATGATTCCAAGACCAATTCTGTACTAAATTAAGTGTACTTTGAGTTTATGAACTGAATTTGTCAACTTGAAACCAATACAAGTCATTTGGAAGCTTTTTGCACAAAGTGGAAAAAATGAACCTTGTGAAAACCCAAAAAACCACCCTTAAGTCTTTTGATCATAACTTGAGAACCACAAATGGTATGGAAATGATCTAGTAATTTTTGGAAAGGGGAGAGAGAGATCTTCAACTTTCATGTTTGAGTGAAATTCATTTAAAGCTTTTTTTATGATGAAAAGTCAAGTTGAAGATGGTTTGAAAAGTTGCCAAAAATGGAAATTTCACATTATAGGTCATTTTCCAAAAATAGTAACCTTTGCCCTACTTCTTGATTCTTGATGAATGGCATGAACCTTAACATTTGAGGAGCATATGAAGGTCTATGGACTTGGGAGTCATGATTTGAACCTTTGAAAACCCATGGTGGACTTTCCTTTTGAACTGTTGACTTTTTTTCAATTTCTTGATTATCAATCAACTGATCAATTGGACCTCTTCTGAAATGAATCAATGGGAAATCTTCCATCCTTAGACATTTAATATCATGTAGGAAACATTGGGATTAAGCTTGAATCCAAATTTCATCAGGAGACCACTTGAATCCAAAACCCTAATTTTGACTGCTTTTTGTGATAGGAGGTGATGCACTGTCCAAACTTCTTGATGAGTTACCATCTTCCAATGACTTGTGAGATCAAATGGGGATGATATATGATGTAAGAGACCTTTGAGGCTTGTGAGAAACCCTTGGCTCTTATTCCCTTACTTGGGATGATCCACACCTTTGAGGAACAACTGATCACATGCCCTTATGCAAAATGCAATGCTAAATGTTTAATGTTTTATTTTCTATGCTTGAATGCAATGCAATGAAATGAAAGTTCATGCTAAATGGTATGAAGAAAAGAGAGGGCAAATTTTGGGGTATTACAGCTGCCCCTATTCAATCACTGTAGACCTGAATGGATGATAGCGATTGCTGTCAGACTTTCAAGGTATGGAGGGATTGAACACCAAAAATAACCAGAAAATTTGCACTCTGTGGAGAAGAAGAAAAGGGATATAAACCCAACCAAATGAACTATGCTTGAAGAAAAACTCTGATGGGAAAAATAACATTGAAGATATGTCTTTTTGAACGACGCCAGACGACTACTGGCTTGCCATACTACGGATGAACTTGGAGAACATCTTTTGTACGACGCCAGACGACTACTGGCTTGCCACACTGCGGGTGGACTTTAACAATGTCTTTTGGAACGACGCCAGATGACTACTGGCTTGCCACACTGCGGGTGGACTTTAACAATGTCTTTTGGAACGACGCCAGACGACTACTGGCTTCCCACACTGCGGGTAGACTTTAACAATATCTTTTGGAACGACGCCAGACGACTACTGGCTTGCCACACTGCGGGTGGACTTTAACAATGTCTTTTGGAACGACGCCAGATGACTATTGGCTTGCCACACTGCGGGTGGACTTTAAGAATATCTTTTGGAACGACGCCAGGCGACTACTGGCTTGCCACACTGCGGGTGGACTGTCTTTTTGAATGGAGTCAGACGACTACTGACTTGCCACACTACGGGTGGACTTTGCAGCTGAAATGCCACACTGCGGGTGGATTTTTGCCAATCTACGGTTGGACTTGCCGATGATTTGCCACCCTTGGATGGACTTTTGCCAATCTACGGTTGGACTTTGCTGCGATCTTTTAAAAGGAGTCAGACGACTACTGACTTGCCACACTGCGGGTGGACTTGTGCCAATCTACAGTTGGACTTATAGTTGAATTGTCACCCTAAGATGGACTTTTGCCAATCTACAGTTGGACTTTGATAACGTCTTTTAGCACGACGCCAGACAACTACTGGCTTACCACACTGTGGGTGGACTTTTGTAAAATTCCAATACTGGATTATGCTCTGCATGTATGTCAGACGTCCCTGCTGACTCTGCTGAGGAAGAGTGATCAAAAAAATTGACTTTAGAGACTCCTGAAAGGATGATATCTCTGCTGGAGCATGAATGAACAATCTATTTGCTTCGAATTATCACGTTAGCCAAAAATAAATTGGACTATGAAATATACAAGAGTGATGACTCTACCAGAAATTACTTCATCTGCCTGGGGACGAATTCTGGTCATAGCAACTCCGCTGGGGATGAGAATTTTCTGAATTGGCTGGGGAAAGAATGTACTAACACTCTGCTGAAGAAGACAAGTCCTTAAAACTCTTCTTGGGGATCTATCAAATCCGAGGAGAATATGCTAACACTCTGCTGAGGAAAAGATTTTGTTGACCTGCTAAACTTCTGCGGGGAAGAAAAACAACTCAGCTGGAGAGTATTATTGACAAGATTCAATGCTGAACTCTGTGGGGATATAACTACCAGAGATACAATCTTGTTGGTGACCAGAACTACTCCGTCAGGGATACACAAATCCTGGTTAGAAGACTTTCTGTAGTGACTTGCTGGGAACGAGCCTTTAGATCTGCTGGGAGAACACAAAGCAAATGCACTGTGATCTGTTGAGGAACAAAGTTGTCAAGCTTAGAATAAGAGCCACAATGTCCCATGCTAAGCAAACCTTCTGCTTGACGACTTCACTGGGGATAATGAGTTGACGACAAACTCTGCTGGGGAGAACCGCTTCAAGGCGTCTCTCACTGGGGAATGTCTCTTAAGAGGATTTTACAGAAGACCACACATCTTCAAACTCTAAGGCAGCTGCTGAGACTTGAGCTAGCCACTCTACTGGAGATAATAGATCTGGAACACATATTGCTGGGTAATTTTATGATGCCCCATGCGTGGGAATAATCACAAACTCACTTTCGCGGCAGGTCTGAAGAAATCGTCCCAAGAGGATTTTACAAAAGACTTGACATCTTCAAACTCCGGGACGCTCGTTGAGGCTTGACCATTAACAGCGAGGCAACTCTACTGGGGAATTCACAACCATTATCGACACAGAAAAGCTTGTAGCTGTTGGAAGTTATGAATAGGAGAATCGACTTAATAAGATACAACACTACCCAGTTGAAATTAACTTGTCGATATCGAACTGTCGTGAACGACCGGCGGCCGAAGATGGACTCAATCAGTAAACGTTGTGACAAAAAGTGACGTGGTGACCCTTCTTGAACTTGATTGCCCCGGTATTCTGTATGGTAATAAGTGATTCCTCGTCTAGAAGACATGATCCATGCTCTTGGAATACTTGTACCTGTTACTTGCAACAAAAGAATATGCACACGTGCCCCAGGATATTGCGTGGTTTGAATTCACCATCCAAGATTACTCAATATTCAAAGTGATTTTAAATGTTTTTCTGCACATGTTATTTGTAAGGCCACAGTGTTTTCAAATGCAATGTTTTATCAAAAATTCGGACGTTTTTGCAAACAAAGCAATAAAAACAAAATAAGAAGCTGTTGAATGAAATTCAATTTATTGATCGAAAAGCCCAGAATAGGCAAGTACAATTGGGAAGCAAACCCTGGAAAGAGGAGAGTGCTGTAAATTGAGAAAAGAAACTATCCTAATGGCAATGTGAAAACGGCATTCCACTGAGTTTCAATTCTACTATGGCCAGTATGTCTTCAAGACTCCCCGACCTTGCTTTCTGAGGAATGATCAGACTGATTCCTACCCTTTGGAAAGTCAGTTGCTAAAACGGTGATGGAGTACAGATAACTCAGACCGTAGTCATTCGCTTAAATCCCTCTTTTGCATGGACCGCCCTTTCGGGGTTTCAATCCATCGGGATACCCCTTTTTGCCTGAGTTGTCCTTGCAGATTTTCAACTCACCGGGTGTACAATTTTTTATTTTATATCCCTAATTTTTGCCCGAACCTTTTTATTCTGTTTTTGTGGTTCGCCAGGATGCCCTTTTTTTTCCTGGACTTTCCTTTTTTTGTCCGGCGGGTTTATTTATGTGAAGTATTTTTTGACTACGTCTGAGTTGATAGGGGATGAAAAGTCTTCGCCGTCCATGGTTGTAAGTAACAAGGCTCCGCCCGAGAAGACCTTCTTAACCACGAATGAACCTTCATAGTTGGGAGTCCATTCACCCCTGTGATCTGTACTAGGAGGAAGGATCCTTTTGAGTACCACATCTCCCACTTTGTAAACTCGAGGACGCACCTTTTGATCAAATGCCTGCTTCATGCTCCACTGGTATAACTGCCTATGACACACAGCTGCCAGTCATTTCTCCTCAATAAGGCTCAACTGATTAAATCTGGCATGAAACCATTTAGCTTCGTCTAGCTTGACATCCATCATGACTTTGAGGGATGGAATCTCAACTTCAACCGGTAGTACTGCCTCCATACCGTATACAAGTGAGAATGGCGTTGCCCCAGTGGACGTGCGTACTGACGTTTGGTACCCATGCAAGGCAAACGGTAACATCTCATGCCAATCTTTATATGTGACAACCATTTTCAGCACAATCTTCTTAATATTCTTGTTGGCCGCCTCCACAGCGCCATTCATCTTCGGGCGATACGGAGAAGAATTATGGTGTTTAATTTTGAAGTCCCGGCACAGCTCAGCCATCATTTTGTTGTTCAGATTAGAACCATTATCAGTGATGATTCTCTTGGGCACTCCATAGCGGTAAATGATATCCCGATTCAGGAAACGAGCTACCACCTGCTTAGTGACATTGGCATAAGATGCTGCTTCAACCCATTTAGTGAAGTAATCAATGGCGACCAAGATGAAACGATGGCCATTTGAAGCACTAGGCTCAATCTTTCTGATCATGTCGATGCCCCACATGGGAAAGGGCTAAGGAGAGGACATGACACTCAACGGATTTGGAGGAACATGCACTTTGTCTGCATAAATCTGGCATTTGTGACACTTGCGGGCGTACCTGCAGCAATCTGCCTCCATTGTCAACCAGTAATACCCCGACCTCAATAGTTTCTTAGCCATTGCATGTCCTCCGGCATAGGTACCGAAAGAGCCTTCATGTACTTCCTGCATTAACAAGTCTGCCTCATATTTATCCACACATCTGAGCAGAACCATGTCAATATTCCGTTTGTACAGCACGTCATCCTGATTCAAGAAGAAGCTACCAGACAACCTTCTCAACGTCTTCTTATCTTTGGTGGATGCCCCAGGCGGGTACTCTTGACTTTTCAAGAAACACTTGATGTCATGAAACCATGGCTTGTCATCCGACGTTGCATCAACAGCAAACACAAATGCAGGTCTGTCAAGACGAGACACTTCAATCTTAGGTACATGGTTCCATCTTTGCACTTTGATCATAGAAGACAAAGTGGCCAAAGCATCAGCAAACTTATTCTCATCTCGAGGAACATGGTACAGCTTCACTGTTGTGAAAAATGTCAGCAATCTCCTTGTATAATCTCTATACGGAACCAAATTTGCTTGGTGCGTGTACCAACTCCCTTTCACTTGATTGATTACCAAAGTTGAATCACCGAAGATATCTAGGGTCTTAATTCGCAAATTAATCGCCTCCTCAATCCCCATTATACAAGCTTCATACTCTGCTTCATTGTTGGTGCATCCGAAAGTTATTCGGGCAGTGAAAGGCATATGAGCACCTTCCGGCGTAATAAGAACTGCTCCAACTCCGCACCCATTCATGTTTACAGCCCCATCAAACAGCAAACTCCATTTGGATTCAGGGTCTGGCCCCTCCTCCGGGAGTGGTTCCTCGCAGTCTTTAGCTTTGAGAAACATGATGTTCTCATCAGGGAAATCAAATTTCATGGGTTGGTAATCATCAATCGGCTATTGTGCAAGATAGTCTGACAAGATACTTCCTTTGATGGCCTTTTAGGAAGTATACTGGACATCATATTCTGTCAGAACCATTTGCCATCGTGCAACTCTGCCTGTTAGTGCTGGTTCTCGAAAATGTATTTGATAGGATCCATTTTTGAAATCAACAAAGTTGTGTGCCTGATCATATACTGCCTCAATCGCTTAACAGCCCATGCAAGTGCACAACATGTCTTCTCAAGTATTGAGTACCGGGACTCGCAGTCATTGAACTTTTTACTCAAGTAGTAGATAACATGCTCCTTCCTACCTGTCTCGTCGTGTTGACCGAGAACACAACCCATAGAACCTTCAAGCACTGTCAAATACATTATCAAAGGTCTTCATGAAACTGGAGGTATTAGAATTGGAGGTTCCTGCAAGTATTCTTTTATTTTATCGAACGCCAATTGGCAATCGTCATTCCACCTGACCGTTTGATCTTTTCTTAGCAGTTTGAATATTGGTTCGCACGTGGCTGTTAGATGAGATATGAACCTTGCAATATAGTTCAATCTACCCAGAAAACCACGAACCTCTTTTTCTGTTCTCGGTTCAGGCATCTCTTGTATTGCTTTCACTTTGGCAGGATCAACCTCAATCCCTTTTTCGCTCACAATGAAACCCAACAACTTTCCGGAACGCACCTCGAAAGTGCACTTGTTTGGATTCAACCTTAAACGGAACTTTCTCAACCTTTCAAACAACTTCTTCAAGTTAATCAGATGCTCTTCTTTCATTCGCGACTTGGCAATCATGTCATCCACATAACATTCAATCTCTTTGTGAATCAAGTCGTGGAATAAAGTTACCATTGCCCGCTGGTACGTTGCCCCTGCGTTTTTCAGCCCGAAAGGCATCACTTTATAACAATATGTACCCCATGGAGTAATGAACGTGGTGTTATCCATATCCTCAGGTGCCATCTTAATCTGGTTGTACCTGGAGAAACCATCCATAAACGAGAACACTGAAAACTGAGCTGTATTGTCAACCAGTACATCGATGTGGGGTAGTGGAAAATCATCTTTCGGACTAGCTTTGTTAAGATCTCGATAATCCACACACATTCTCACATTTCCGTCTTTCTTTGGTACCGACACGATGTTGGCAACCCAAGGAGGATAATTAGTCACAACAAGAAATCCAGCATCCCACTGCTTCTGAACTTCTTCTTTGATCTTTATGGCCATATCGGGATGAGCCCGACGTAGTTTCTGCTTGACTGGAAGGCATTCTTCTCTCAATGCCATCCTGTGCACAACAATATCAGTATCCAACCCTGGCATGTCTTGATACGACCAGGCAAAGATATCAACATATTCGCACAACATCTCAGTCAAAGCTTTCTTCACATCTATTCGCAGGCTGGCGCCAATCTTGATCTCTTTCTTAGCATCCTCGGTACCAATATTGATGATCTCTATGGTCTCTTGATGAGGCTGAATAACCCTTTCCTCTTGTTTTAACAATCTGGCCAGTTCCTCAGGGAGTTCACAGCCTTTCTCATCCCCTTCTTCGGCTTGATAAATCGGTTTGTCAAAGTCATACATAGCCATAGCAGAATCGTTATCAATGGAATCCGGAGGATCAAGTCTGCACGAACGGGTTCATGCTTTATTTTAGAATTTATTTTTAAAACAAAAAGAAACAAAACATTGCCATTTTATTATTTTTGTGCAAAAATAAAAAGGACAGACAGAGAACAAAATTTAAGTGCAAAATGTCCTTTATTGATGATTAAAATTGCAAATGCAAATAGGGTGGCCCTACAAATGAATCTGTACGCCTTGGGCAGAGCGCAAGATTTTGACATGCATTATGGTTAGAAAAACAAAGAAAATTACTCTGTTTGAAGAGTAACTCGGATGACTTCTTCAACGGACCAGTTCTGCAATGGTTTCCCCGGAGCACATGGGCGTACCTATTTGTTCAAGTCACAGTCACTGTCAATGCCATCTTCTGTAGCTGCACAAGACTGATCTGGGTAAATGATTCCCTCACTGCTAAAAGTGATGGGTCCACTGTTCTCCACAACTGAAGTCATAGCTGGATGATAACCAATACCAAACTTGTCCTCCTTCATTGGTGTCTCTATCAGCTTGCCCCAGCCCTGGGTATTGCCTGCTCTGACAACCTCGACAGCTTGCTTATAGGACGAAATGTATGTACCGACTCGCTCTGGTGCAAGGGAAGATTCAGGCACGTTGTCAATATTTACCGCTTCAAACGACTGGCAAAGCATTTCATAGATTTCCCCATCCATCTCAATATACTTGAACGTGGACAAATGACTGACAAAGATGTCTTCTTCACCACACATTGTCACAACTTGTCCCTCGAACTCGTATTTCAGCTTCTGGTGTAAGGTTGATGTAACAGCCCATGCCGGATGAATCCATGGGCGGCCTAGTAAGCAGCTAGAAGCAGGCTGTATATACATCACGTGGAATATAGATTTGAACACTTGCGGTCCAATTTGCACGGGTAACTCCACTTCACCAAACACAGATCTTTTCGTTCCATCGAACGCTCGGACAACCAAATCACTTGGCCTTAAAATCAAACCATCAACTTCTAGCTTCATCAACGCCTTCTTAGGCAAGACATTGAGCGAGGAACCAGTGTCTACCAACACGTGAGACAACACTGCACCCCTGCACTCCATTGTAATGTGCAAAGCTTTGTTATGGTTTCTTCCTTCAGAAGTCAAATCCCTGCTTGTGAAACCCAGTCCGTGGCTGACATTGACGTTAGAAATCACACCATCAAGCTGATTGACGGTAATTTCCTGTGGAACATAGGCTCTCTTCAACACTTTCAACAAAGCCTCTCGGTGCACGTCAGAACACAACAACAATGACAAAATTGAAATCTTCGAGGGCGTCTGGTTCAGTTGATCGACAATCTTGTAATCACTCTTTCTTTATTATCCTCATGAACTCTTCTACCTTGTTGTCAAAGGTAATTTTGGTCTCTGTTTCAGGCACAGGCACACTCTCAACCACCTGTTTTCCTTTAGCTTTTGTCGCGGCATCAACTTCTTGATCACTGCGCAAAGTTTGGGGAGCAAACAACCTTTCGCTTCTAATAAAACCACCTACACCGCCCACATTATCAATATTTGAACTGGCTGATGTCCCGACTTCCTGCTTTTTCCCTTCATAATACACGTCTGCCCCATAGTGCCATGGGATTGCTTTCGTAGATGTAAACGGAACTGGTCCCGGCACCGTGATGGTAACAGGACTAGATCTTTCTTGCACAACACTTGCTACAGGAGCTGTACTTGCAGGCACCTGAATTTCAGCGGGAGTATAATATATGGTCACAGTTGACACCTCATTAGTATCTTTCACAACCCGGTCAAACTGTAGATGGCCCTCGTCAATCAGACTCTGCAAACCAATTCTCAACTTATCGCAGCCATTCTCTTGGCCCATACACTCAGAACAATCTTAATCACAACCCGGGAACACCTGTCCCTTCAATAAACAATCCTTCACCACTAGCAATGAAGTCTTCACTTGACTGATATCTGCCACTAAGATCAATTTCTTTCCGTCCTCAACAGCGTGCACATCTGCCACACCATGATTAGGTATGGGGTTCTTGATAACATTAGGAGGTAACGAGATATTGATTGCTTTGGCATCGATCAAGTCTTGCACTTTATTCTGAAATGCCCAACACTTCTCAGTGGTATGCCCCTGAGCACCTGAGTGGAAATCACAGCGAGCATTAACATCAAAATTAGGTGGCAAGTTGCCAGCGGCAGGAGATCTCATAGTACGAAGTTCAACCAACTTCAATTTGAGTAGCTGAGGTAACAACGCTGAATAAGTCATAGGGAGAGGGCCAATCTTACGGTCCCTCTGCCTAGTCCTCTGTTGGAAAGGAGATTGCTGCTGTTGCTGCTGAGCTTGCTGTTGTGGTTGTTGTTGCTGAAAAGATGGTGCTGGGATTGTCACTGCACCTACCTGGTGGTAAGCTTGAGAACGTCCTCTTCCTCGTCTTCTATATATAGTGTTTGTATCACCTTCTCTTCTTTTCTGACCACTAGCAAATGGTTTCTTCGTTCCAGAAGAGCCAGCCCCACTTACATCTTGGATCTTCCCAAGCTTCAACAAACTCTCGATCCTTTCTCCAGCAATCACTATATCAGCAAATCCGGTTGATGGACACGCAGCCAATCTTTCAAGAAATGCCCCTTGCAGGGTGCCCATAATCATATCTGCCATTTCTCTATCCAGCAAAGGAGGTTGAACCTAGGCAGCCATTTCCCTCCACCTTTGAGCGTACTCCTTAAAACTTTATTTAGCATTCTGTGACAACCCTTGTAGTTGAGTGCAGTTGGGCGCCATGTCGATATTATACTGATATTGCTTTAGAAATGCTTATGCCAGATCTTTCCAACTTCTCATCGCAGCTCTGTTTAATTTCATATACCAGGTCAAAGAAGCTCCAGCCAGACTGTCTTGAAAGTAATGCATCCATAACTTCTCATCATCAGTATGGGCTGAAATCCTCCCAAAATAAGCCTGGATATGTGTCTGGGGACACGTATTGCCATGATATTTGTCAAAAGTAGGCGGCTTGAACTTTGGAGGAATTCTGACTCCTAGTACCAGCCCCAAACTAGTAACATCAATACCCATAGAATTCTTGCACTCTATAGCCCGGATCTTCTCAGCCAACTCATCATACCTTCTATCACCAAGATTACCCATATCAGTATCCAACAGGGTGAATTGGTCTTCCATAACATCTTCTTGAATACCACCAACATTTTTGCCATTTCCATTACCCAAATTACCTCCAGGAGGAGGATTACCACCAGGAGGAGGAGTGACCCTTGTCTGTAAATTGTCCACTTGGTTACCTTCAGGCGTGGCCTCTAGACGCTCGACCAGAAGTCTCAATCTTTCTTGAGTCTGTGCCATACCAGTCATGAGAGTCATTAACTGGTCCATGCGTGCCCTCATTTAAGCCAAATCATTCTGTATTTGATCCATTATCCTCGCTTGATTTCTTCGAGTTGAGTATCGGTGAATATGATTCTTAGCTATAATGCCTGAAACCAAATAAAGATTAGAGACCCTGCAACGAGTACCTGAAACAGCAAGCAACAGAATGCAAAATGATATGCAATGCAATGCAATGTTTATTCATTTTGGGGTATTCCTTCCTTCAATTCCAGTTTGACAGTAAGGGAACAATGCATACTCCTGCAACTGTTAACAGTGACAGAACATCCGAGGTGCATATTAATAACTCAGAATACCCATCATATACGGCCCAGTGAGTGTGTGAATCATTGTATAATTTGATGAAGAATCCACCTCAATAATACCAAACGAAACACCATTAGTATAAATAAGACCCACAACCAGGTGTGGAACAGTCAAATACAAATTGGTTCTGAACAGATACAACTGAATAACGTGAATACAAGCAAAGGAAAACCCATCAACAAGCCTGATGGTGAATCTCCAGAATAACAACAACTCAGACACTGAGCCCATACAAATCCTCCCGGACCTCCTTGAGAAGTGCTTCAGTAACTGGATCATTAGGACGCTCCGTAAGACTTCTGATCAGCTGACTTCTTATCTTGACAGCTTCCTCCAGCTTTCTGATTTGATCTTTAACGTCTAACTCTTTGACTCTCTTTATTCTGCGCGGACTTTCAGCTCTTCAATCTCGCGGTGGGCTGAACTAAGCTGTTGGAGGAATTCACCTTCTTTACTCTTCAAGTTCTTTCTCAACTCATCATTCTCGGCCCGGATTCTCACTTCGATCTCTCTTCGGCACTCGGAGAACTCATCCCATCTCTGCTGCCCTTTGGCAAGTGCATTTTCAGATTTTGACAACTGCTCGTTGATACACTTGCACACTTCTTTTAATGCCAGCTCATTTTGCTTGACCTTGCGAATATAGATAGTGTCCTCTGCAATTCTTTTCTCATTAGCCTCATGACGCTCAGTCAGCTTTTGCAATTCATACTCAACATTACACTTTTCACAAAGCGTCTTTCGGAGTCCTTCACTCAACTTCTCATTCATTTTGACTGTCTTATCCATCTCCGCCTTAAGCTTGTTATATTCAGCAACACTTACCATGGTCACCGGTTCCACAGCAACTGGATCTGACGGTCTTTCCTGAGAAAATGGAAAAAGAGTGATCTGAACCCTTCTTTTCAACTAGGCATCATATTGAGAAGAAGACACATTGTTACACTTGCCAAAAACAACTTTACCCTTCATTTGCAGATTTCCCCAAGCTCCAGCCGCTTGCCTTACCAACAAAGAATTGTCTTTCACAGGGAAAAAGAAATATTCTTCCAAATCACTGTCCTTCGGAGGCTCTATCAAAGCAAATCCTAACTGTCTCCTGAGAATAATAGGATTGTAATTGATGCAACCCTTTATTCCTAAGAGTGGCACATTAGGATGTCTTCCACAGCTACTGACAAAATCTCCACCCATTAACCTTTGATTGAACCAACGAATGTCCTTTGCTGTCAACTGAACCATCCTCTTAGCCCAATTCTTTGCAGGATGAGGATCCAAAAAAGCTTCTGAATTTGGTAAATGACTCATGAGCCACTTATGGAACAAAGGTGCGCAACATCTAACCAAACCTCCTCGTTTCTTCTCATTTTTAAAATGCACAGCGTAGTACAAATCACCTAGGAGTGTAGGTATAGGATTCTTCATCACAAAAATATGGATTGCACTCATGTCCACAAACTTAGGTTCATCAGCAAACATCATAATTCCATAGATGCTCAAGGCCAGAATAGCACAAACGGTTTCCCATTGAGCCTTAGCAGCACACTCTTCAGCTTTGTCAACCAAGAAGTCTAAATGAAAACCAGATAAACCTCCTTTGATGGCGAGGTTATCTGCTACCACAGGTACACTCAGATGGAGGGCCTTAGCTATCTCTTCAGTCTTTGGAGGGCGCATCTCAGAGTTAAAAGGAATTTGGTACTTGAGAGGCACACCTAGAAGATGGGTATATTCTTCTAGCATCGGGGCCAACTGAAAGTCCGAGAAAGTGAAGCACCTTAGTTGTGGGTCATAAAACTGTAAGCACGTATGGATGGAACTCCTCTCTGAAGCATTCAAATCATCAACCATGGTTAGAATCTCCCCATAAGCCTTTCGGAACATACCCACATGGTCTGGAGTAATAAGAGAAACCATCCTTTGTAACTATCCCACCTTGGTGTCAAAGAAAGTATAATGCACATTGTTCTTCCTGGGAACTTCCATAACTGCAAAAGGGAACTGTCAACCGGAATCGAAAGGAAGTATACCCTGCAAATGAATAAACATGAAGGTTAAATGCAAGAATGCTAATGATGATATTTATGCAAGGGCATGTGATCAGCGCTGCACAAATAATGCTGAACCCACTGTACTGCAGTCTGAACTCGGTGAGATACACAAAACCAGGATAATAAGTCCAATAATAAATCCAGAACAAATGTGAACTGATCAGGACCAAAGATTTAGTAACCAATCCATAACAAATAAGAAAACCGGGTATTCTGAAGGTCAAAGGTTCCTACACACCTGTAAACAATCCCCCCAATCTCACATGTATGTTCTAGAAAGTGAGGATCCTCAAATTCGAATCTCGGAATGAGAAGCAATAGCACATTCAGCCCGAAGGATACAATGCTATCGCCAAACAAAGAGATCGTCCTCTGATTCACCTCAAAATAAAGAGGGGTCATCCTAAAAGGTCATCCAGACTTAACAGCTCTTCCAGATAGCTCTACCATCGTGGAAGACCCACAATGCATAATTCTCTAGAGAGAACCACATCCAGATTGTGTTTCATATTCCCTCCTCGAGCCAAGATGGAACGCGAGAGGACATGAAACACACTAAGCATAAGTGCACACAGGCCTGTGTATTTGGCCTATCTCTCAGAATACCCCATCCCACCAAACAGAAAACAGCACAGACCAATATAGCATAATATATGAAATGAAAATGCTAAAATACGGTAAATAAAGTAATACAGTAAAGCAGGAATACAGTAAATAATACAGTACAATAGTAAATACAGCAAAATACAGTATCAAAGTAAACACCCAATGAACGAAAATAAACAAGTGCTATGATTGACTCGCAAAAGGGGATGGACCAGCAAGAGGTCAACCTGTCCCCAGCAGAGTCGCCAGCTGTCGCTCCCGGGATTTTCATCCTAAGAGTCAACAGCAATGTGTATTTATCCCAAGAGAGGGAAAGGAAACACCGCATAAACCTGAGGGAAAGGAAAGAGCATGGTCTTGCGACCAAGAGAACTGAGTAAGGGAGTCGGTTACGCGTGAGGAAGGTATTAACACCCCCACGCGTCCATCGTACCCGATGGGATCCACGCTTGCTTGTCTCGATCAAAGGGTGATAGAAAAGATACTGGAAAAGGAACTGCTAGCTGGAGAACTGGAAAAGGAAAGGAGAGAGAAATAGAAACAAATGTAGGGAAAATAAAAGAAGTGCTCGAATGGGCCCTACCCCACTGCCTACGTATCTCATCGGGAACATGAGAATCAGAGCGACGTAGCTCCCCTCAACGAGGGTCACTTTGTTTGTGTTTTTTAGTGGAAACGTCAGAGTGCGCGTCCCAGCAGTTAGGTGTTGCAGCTCGCTGTAGGGAGACTTAGGCGTTACCTGTTTGCGGTAGAACGGACTTGACGAGTCCTTAAGGAAGGAGTGAAAAGATGAGAGAAGAATTGTTATTTGTTTTTGTCTTTTAAGAAAGAAGTGTTTTGATTACTTCATATTTTGTAATGTACATTGTATTTAAGTCCCTCATGTAAGATCAAATGCCTCGTATATCGACCCGAGATGGGACATACGCTAAACATTCTAAGAAAATGAGAGAAGATCCCTCATTATCTCATTCTTACATGAAAGGCTCAAATACAATATTTGTTTTGCCTTTATTAGGTGTTTTTTACTTTTGTTTTAAGATGAGAAGAAGAGACTCAAAAAGGAGGAGTAAAGGTAAAAACTAAAGAGGGAGACTAAGACTCAATCTTAATGTTATCATGCATGGTGATCCTAAGGTTAATGTGGTTTAACAAACTTACTTCTAGGAGAAAGGAGAAGAGAAAGAAAGAAAACAACTTACTTCCAAGATGGAAGTTAAGTTGTTTCTAAGAGGGAAGAAAGAAGATTATGAAAGCAAAGCATTATAAAATGCTTAAACAACACAAATTGAATGATTAAAAGATGAGGGAAGAAATTAGAATGTGGATGCATATCCACACTCAAGTGACTTACCATTGGCCCCTGAAATGGTTAGTGCAAACATTTACAAATGAAGAAACCAATTAAGATGAACAAGTAAGGCTTACACAAATTCAATAACCAAAGTAAAAGCATCTTAAACGTCGAGGAAAGCATAAGGCCAGAATTCACATCATAAGAATGTCCTCTAATGATATGAGAGCAAAACACAAATCAAATGCACACAAACAATTCCTTAAACCACAAGGAAATGCATTATGAAAGAAGCAGATAAAGAATGAGTGAATATGCAAAGTATCATGCAATAATGCTTCAAGTAATGTCAAAGTCAGAATGTGGATGACCTAAACATGTGCCTAAACATGATGTACAAATGTCATATGAGGCATACAATCAAGTATCCAAGCATTAAGAGTGATTAGGAGAAGAAATGAGAAGATATGAACATGAATTTAACATGGAAATAAGTTACTTAAGGCATAAGTCAAACCAAAAAGTTCAAGATGAAACTCAAGTATCAAAGTAAGAAGTGATATGACATGTTAGGATGAAGATAAGATACACAAACCAATCACATTCAAGCAATTACAAGTCATTTAGAAGCTAGAAGAAAAAGAAACATGCATTTGGATGAAACATGTTCAAGTATGCAAAGTAAGACATGAATGGCATATGGGATGAATGCAATGCTTTAAAGTCAGAGGCATACATCATATGAAATGCAAATTTATAGTATGGCATGGCATAAACAAACCAATTACAAGTCAAGTTGGCACTTAGATGAAAAAGAATGAGGAATTAGGTCAAAAGGAAACATGTGAAACAAGTATTGAACATGTACACAAAGAAAGCATCAATTTCAAACCAATGACCTATAACTTCATTCAAAAGACCTATAATGATCTAAACATGGCTTAAGAAGTCAAAAAGAATGATCTCATACAATGGCACAAGTGCCTTCTCAAGCAAGTAAACAAACATGATCAAAGAAGTTCACAAAAAGGGACCTCAAATAAGAGTCATTAAACAAATACCAAACATGATTGAAAAATCAACAAAATAGGTCTCAAGAGACCTCAACCAGAGGCAAATATCATGCCAAAATATCATGCAAATAATCACAAAGAAACTCAATCAAATATTCATGGCAAAGTCATTAGGGTTTCACATGATCATGCACAAAGAAATGACTCAAAGAGGATGCAAAGATGATCTTAAAAATATGAAAAAAAATGTTTTTAAATGCTTAAAAGTGTCCTCTGAAATATTCAAAAAGAATGAGGATCAAACTGTATACCAATGATGAGAAATAAAATCAGCAATGCAAAGTGTTCACAAATGAAACATTCCAAAAAGAAATTCAAACAACAATTAATTCAGATGCAAAAAATAAAATAAAAATAGAAAATAAAATTTGTAAAAATTTTATAAAACTATAAATATGATTCATGAATTTTTTATGAATTTTTGGATGCATCTAACTAATTTTAAAAATTACAAATGAAACAAGGCAAATATGTGAAAATAAAAATGAAATAAAACAAGCCAGGGGTGCATTAAGCAAGCGAAATCAGTTCAAATATTGGACCAGGCCAAAACAGGGGTGCAATTAGCAAAGAAGCCTAAAGCGCTTCTTATGAAGGCTCAGAGTCAACAAGATTGACTTAATCATTGCCCTTGGATCAATCCAACGTGCCAAGATCAGTCAACAAATGAAAAGTAATCATGATCAACGGCTCAAATCACACGCGCATGGTAATTAATGCGGGGAGACACACAACAATCATGATCTGGACTAAATAAAACTCACGTGAGAAGCACGTGGGAATTTTAATGCGCTGGCAAATTGGTAAGCCTCAGATGAATCCAACACACGTGAATCAGTCAGCAAAACACAAAGTATGCAAGATGTGTGGCTCAGATTTGATGCACATGGTAACAATCATAGAGATACGCACACACATATTAAAATAAAACACGTGAAAATTAGATGTGCTGGCAACACAAGAACCATCAGATCTGGACAACCAACGGCCAGGATTACGTCTTCAACCTCCAAACACCGATCTGCCTGGAAAAAAAACCAGGTGCCGGAGCCCTAGCTCCGGTCACCTTCTCCGGCGAACACAAACTTAAAAATTCCTAGAAATCAAAAACTCCACCATCATTCAACTCAGAATTTCACAAGGATTTCAGATATGCAATTCAAAATAACAGATCATGCGTGTATCCATCAAATCGAAGCCAACAAGTTTGAATTCAAAAATTTCAGATCCACGATTCAGCCATAATACACGTCCAAAACACACAAAAATTACATCAGAATGATCAGCACATCAGGAGGAACATAATGCACACCTTAGAAACAAGAAATAAGATGATGAATTTCAACTCACCTGAAACTTGCAGCAAGCCAAAATACTCCTAGAAATCCAGTGTAAGAGTGCAGATCTTCCTCTTTTGAGTTCTATTTGCAAAATAAATGCAAATAGAAGCTTGAATCAGGCTAGATCTTGAGATTTGAAGATGAAGCTTCCAAAATTGAACCT
The DNA here is from genome assembly GCA_022829125.1 of Lathyrus tuberosus. Lineage (NCBI taxonomy): Eukaryota > Viridiplantae > Streptophyta > Magnoliopsida > Fabales > Fabaceae > Lathyrus > Lathyrus tuberosus. Next base: position 10,046,557 of record JALAZF010000210.1, read on the forward strand.
AGTGAAAACCTTTGTATGAGCCTCAATCAATGGATGATTCGCGTTCTATGAAGTTCACTGATCAAGGAAATGTGAAGAGAACTCAATGAAACCCTAGAAGAGTGGAGTTTCGAAGAGAAAAATGATGAGAGAAAAAATTTGAAATCTGAGCAAATGAGAGTGCATGAGTGTGAAATGAACGTGTGAGTCTCTTTATATATCCTTGGTTAGGCTTCTGATCATGGTTAGGGTTTTGTTAAACCCTTGGTTAAAGCTCTTGGAAGTGTTTTGCAAATTGCCAAGTTGGTGTGTACACCCTCATCCACACGTGCATGGTCATGCTTATGATGATGGATCAATCTCGTTTCATGTACTGATCACCAATGAATTGAAATTGGGCCTTGTGGTTGATTGGTTTGTGAGTTTTGGATCATCTTGCACATTTGCATTTTGTGAAATAAGTGAGAAATATTTCATGTAATGACATGATTCCAAGACCAATTCTCTACTAAATGAGGTTTACTTTGAGTTTATGAACTGAATTTGTCAACTTGAAACCAATACAAGTCATTTGGAAGCGTTTTGCACAAAGTGGAAAAAATGAACCATGTGAAAACCCAAAAAACCACCCTTAAGTCTTTTGATCATAACTTGAGAACCACAAATGGTATGGAAATGATCTAGCTTTTTGGAAAGGGGAGAGAGAGATCTTCAACTTTCATGTTTGAGTGAAATTCATTTGAAGCTTTTATGATGATGAAAATTCAAGTTGAAGATGGTTTGAAAAGTTGCCAAAAATGGAAATTTCACATTATAGGTCATTTTCCAAAAATAGTAACCTTTACCCTACTTCTTGATTCTTGATGAATGGTATGAACCTTAACATTTGAGGACCATATGAAGGTATATGGACTTGGGAGTCATGATTTGAACCTTTGAAAACCCATGGTGGACTTTCCTTTTGAACTGTTGACTTTTTTTTTCAATTTCTTGATTATCAATCAATTGATCAATTGGACCTCTTCTGAAATGAATCAATGGCCAATCTTCCATCCTTAGACACTTAATATAATGTAGGAAACATTGGGATCAAGCTTGAATCCAAATTTCATCAGGAGACCACTTGAATCCAAAACCCTAATTTTGACTGCTTTTTGTGATAGGAGGTGATGCACTGTCCAAACTTCTTGATGAGTTACCATCTTCCAATGACTTGTGAGATCAAATAGGGATGATATATGATGTAAGAGACCTTTGAGGCTTGTGAGAAACCCTTGGCTCTTATTCTCTTACTTGGTATGATCCACACCTTTGAGGAACAACTGATCACATGCCCTTATGCAAGATGCAATGCTAAATGTTTAATGTTTTATTTTTCTATGCTTGAATGCAATGCAATGAAATGAAAGCTCATGCTAAATGGTATGAAGAAAAGAGAGGGAAAATTTTTGGGTATTACAGCATGCCCCATGGACGATCTTTAGGCATGTTGTACTGAGGACCATATGTCTCCACTATGGGTGTAGATGTGATCTCCGAGATCATAATCCTTTGTTGTTGCCGCTGAGCTGTTGCCAGGGATTGCATGTCACTGTGAATTTTTTTCAGATCTTCTTTTAGAGCGTCGATTTCTTCTTTCAGCTCTCTGTTCTCTTCCTCGAGATCGTCCATTTTCTTTTGTTGATTGGCCCGAGTATCATACGAATGAGACAGTTTGACTCTAGAATCGTTACACATACGTGAGATTCGAAGATAAGAAGAATACGTTTATGTGAGAATGATGAATGATATGCAATGATATATTTTTTTGTTTTTGCTTTAATAAAAAAGAAACTTCAACAAATGGATTGCAAATATCATACAGTGGGGAGACCCCGTTTTATTGAATTTGAAAGATTGCATAAAGGGAAATACAATATTTTACGAAGTCTTGTAAAAGGAAATGTCTAAGTTTATGGATCCTGAGTCCTCTCTGAAGAGAGCTCAGATGCTGGTTCTGGTATTTTCCTTTTCTTTGACCAGGGCTCTTCAGCCGTTGTTGGGTTGTCAGTCCTTTGCCAAGTGAAAGGAGTGAGCAAGTTCCTTTGATCTTCTATAGCATGTTGTTCTAGAATCTTGATTAGAGCATCCTTATCCTTCAATAATTCCTGAATTTTGGTACACTCTACATTGAGAATGCGGTATTTGTTCTTCCAAGAGTTTTTTTCCCGTTGAACTTTGTTGTGAGTGACCTGGAGTTTTTCCACATCAGACATAAAATAAAGGACAAATTCCTTTAGCGGAAGAACTTCTTGTCGAGGGCAAGGCATCCTTAGCTTGAGGGCTCTAGTTTGTACCCAGTGGAGATAAGGTTCCACAGAGACACAGTCTGGTTTTCCTAGAGACTCTCTTCCTTTCCTGTGAACATGTTTCCAGGCATGCATTATTTATGTCTTTAGTGCCCTACCATTTTCTCCTTCCTTGAAGAAAAGACCTTCCAGATGGACATTACGTGAGACGTGTCTCATCGGGTATCCAAGTTGACGGCGAACTAAAATTGGGTGATAGTTGATTCCTCCTTTAGTTCCTATGAGGGGTACATTAGGGAAGTTTCCACAACGGTCGATGATTTTTATCCCGCATAGATCCGATTATACCAGTCTATGTCATAGTTGGTAAGAGACATGATTCTCTGTGACCAGCGTAGAGTACTCTTATGATCCCAAAAAGCAGCAGACTTGGATAAATGAGAAGTGAACCACTTGTAAAGCAAGGGTACACAGCAGTGATCATTCCTTCGCTGTACAAATTCCTTAAGTGTACAGAATGATAAGCATCTGCGAGCAAGGTTGGTACGGGGTTTCCAATCAGAAATATTTTAACAGCGTTGATATCAACAAAGTTATCAATGTTGGGAAAAAGGAAAAGACCGTATATGAGTAGAACAAAGATATCTTCGAAAGCAGTAACGTTTCCTACACTGGCAAAGTACAGGGCTTTCTCTACCAGAAACTTGGCCGGTAAACCTTGGATTCCATCCTTAATGGTCATGTGAGTCCTAACTTCTGACTCGTCAAAATAGATTGCCCTTGCAATGGTTTGATCCTTTGGAATTTCTTCCAGTCCAGAAAAGGGAGCTTGGTCAGTGATGGGTAAATTAGTCAGATGAGAGTACTCTTCTAGCGTCGGTGCTAGTTGATAATCCGGGAATGTGAAACAGTGATAAACCAGATCATAAAACTGAATTAATGTGAATAGGATTCCTTCAACTACATGGACCCTTAACAGAGACAACAACCCTCCGTACTTAGCTCTGAAAGCATCAGGGTTGGTGATCATCCTTGCCATCCCTTTTAAATCCCCTAGTTTCAGAGTTTTGAAGGCGTACTTGTGCGTCTTTCTTCTACCGAAATCCATAATGCAATCCTTTTCTGATATTTGCAATCATTATTTTAGTTTATTTTGAAAAAGAGAGAAGAGAAAAGAAAATTTTTTCTTTGTTTAATAGTTTTTTAAATGAATGCATGAATGCAGCACACAAAAACATTGAAAAATCACGGGTTCAAGGGTTCAACGTCACGAGCATGAGGTCACGGCTCTACCCATCCCCAAAGGTTGTATTCTGGTGAATTGTTGTACCTGTTCTCAAAATCATTGACCCCCCTTGGGATAACAACAACAAGCAGGTTCACCCGAGCGAGCTGTAGCATCTTAGGGTAATCTCAATTGAGTGTAGTATCGTGTGACAACTATTTCCGATAGCTACCGCACTACCAATAGCCACATGGTTACTATCTACTAAATCCTCAATTTCATGGATACCACAATCGAACAATCTACTTTCACAACCAAAGTCATTAGACATTGAATCCGCAAAGGGTATCTCCACTGATTTGATGGTCTACCGGGACAGCTTATTCGGGATTCACTCCCTGTAAGACCGCCCATCTATGCCATTACCTATCTTAGGTATCACTCAAACTTTCCACATGCGACATCACTCGCATTCCCATTAGCAGAAAAATAAACACGGATATCAAGTAGGAAAAGCGATATATATATATATATATATATATATATATATATATATATATTCATTCCTAATACTAACATCATAGACCTCTTAGGAATTCTAGTCTATAATCCTACTTCGGTTCCCCAGCAGAGTCGCCATTTTACTGTAGCGTGCGATTTTTGTCGGTGATGCGACCACCTTATCGCCATGGGTTCTTCCTCACCGAAATGGTAGGGAAGGGGGTGCTAATTTATGATCTCTTATTTATCCCGTGAAGCTTGAAGGGAAAAGGAAGATATCTAAAACTAACCTTGCACGTGATTATTTAACTGAACAAACGCTAAGAGAGATTCGGGGAGTTCGAGGTCAGGTTATACAATGGGGAGTTGTCAATTACCCATCCTATATGTGGTTATCCACAGGTTGTTAGCATTAGGTTACGCTTTGTACTTGATGGTGTTTATCTAAAAATGGGAAAGTTTATGCTTTGAGGGATGTCTGTGGAAGAGAGAGAGAGAGAGAGAGAGTTTTGATGATTTTGGTGATATGAAGGTACTGGACCTTGGTTTTGATTGGTATGAAGGTATTGGACCTAGAGTTTTTGATTGGTATGAAGGTACTGGACCTAGAGTTTTTTATTAGTATGCTTGCTAAGATTTTGCAATCTTATGCCTACGTATTCCCGTTTAAAAGAAACAGGGAAATCAGAGCAATCGTAGTTCCTCCTATTCTATGGGAGGAAAAAGATGTTTTGGTGTCTTGTTTAAAGCCCAAGATTGAAGCTAAAAGGTTGAGTATTTGTGTCTTGTTCGAAGCCTAAGATTGAAGCTAAAGGTTGACAGAGAGAGAATTTCTCATCTCTAAAGGGAGACATCTCGTCTGTTTATCACAACTGTTGGGTGACTGATTATAAAGGAGGGTTACTTTAACTGGGATATGAGAATCCAGCAATGCCATAATTTCCTTTATAGGGGATTTATCCTGAAGGAGAAAACTTTAACTCAGTGTTGAGCAATGCCATTTTTCCTTAGGAATTTTTCATGCTAAGAGAGGGACAGTAGCATGGATGTAAATAATCCAGAGGCTTCCCGCTTACAGCAATTAGATGAAAGAAAGGATGTTTGCCAGGATAAGAGACGGACGACAACTTGGATATATGAATCGACAAGTGTGCCACTTATAGCAGTTATCTGGAATCAGGGTTTGTTTTGGTTTTCTGTTTCAATGTAGTGATATACAGATAAATGTCTTCCTACAGAGAGATTTTGGTTTCCTCTGAAGGGATTTTGGTTTTTGTGTGCCTTGATCAAAGCCCAAGGTTGAAGCTAAGAGATTGATTGACTCCACCGGGGAAGTCCTTATACAAAGCCTAAGAGGAGGCTGGGAAAGGATGACTCAACAAGAGAGTGTTTATTTATCTTGTACAAAGCCCAAGATTGAGGCTAAAAAGAGACTTGACTCTTTTGGGGGATATCATTATACAAAGCCTAAGAGGAGGCTGGGAGGAATTGACTCCGTTGGGGAGGTATTTAACTGTCTTGTACAAAGCCCAAGATTGTGGCTGAAAGAGGATTTTTTATTCCACCGGGGAATATTTGTAGGTGTCATGTACAAAGCCCAAGATTCAGGCTAAAAAGGGAGAAATTTGACTCTGCTGGAGAGTATGGTTTTTATCTGTCTTGTACAAAGCCCATGATTGAGGCTAAAAAGAAGTTTGACTCTGTTTAGGGAAATTTATATAGTGTCTTGTACAAAGCCCAAGATTGAGGCTAAAAAGGGTTGATTCAACAAGAGAGTGCTTTTATCTGTCTTGTACAAAGCCCAAGATTGTGGCTGAACAAGCAGGAGAAATCATTATACAAAGCCTAAGAGGAGGCTAATTTTTGCTAGGGGAAATCATTATACAAAGCCTAAGAGGAGGCTAAAAAAAGTTGACTCAACAAGAGAGTGTCTTTATCTGTCTTTTACAAAGCCCAAGATTGAGGCTAAAAAAGGGTGAATCAACAAGAGAGTACTTTTGATGTTTACTCTGCTGAGGAAAATCATTATCAAAGCCTAAGAGGAGGTTGGCTTCAGCTGAGGATTACTGAGATCCAGAGGCAGGTCCAAAATGGGGAATCAACTCTTGCTGAGGGTTTACAGAAGAGTTGAGGTATTAGATGCCTTGAGGCTCTGATGATAAGCTGACCTTGGCTGGGGAAGTTTAGGATAAAAATTGAGTTTTAGATCCTACGGGTTTCGACTCTACTGGGGATTGATTAAATGACCAATGTTTTTCCCGTCTTTATAAGGAACTTGAGAATGTCTTTGAGATCCAAGAGGAGATTAGACTATCCAAGTCTATTGGTATGGAAGAGTGTATCTTTGTATCATGCCCAAGAGGAGTCAGTTGTTTTAAGGGATGAGTATCAACCCTAAACATGATATGCGGTTTTGACTCGTTGGAAAGACAACTCTAACAAAGGATGACTAAGTTCTGTCCTATAACTTTAAGAGGTATTCAGGGTCCTTGTATTAAGCCCAAGAGAAGGCATGAGAACTTCTAAGAAGCCGAAGGGTCCTTGTACAAAGCCCAAGAGGAGGAGGGGAATGCTTTTAGGAAGCCTGTTGGTCCCAAACCTAAGAAAAGTTCAAGAAAGGTTTCACCGAGAATTAATCCTTTAGAGAACAATTCTAGGGTTTGAAGAAATTCAAGAAAGGTTTCACCGAGAATTAATCTTTTCCGGGGAATTGAATTTCTTTGACAATTTCTAATAGTGACAGTCTGAGAAAAGTTTCACCGAGAATAATTCCTTTCTCTTTGTTCCATATTGTTTAAGCCCAAGAGAAGGCAAGACTGTGTCTGGAATTCCTATGGGGAACTAGTTTTGACCTTGTTGAAAGAGTGACAACTGGCTCTATCTAGTTCTAGACCTAATTGCTGAGGAAAACTCTAAGCAGATATACAAGTATATATATAGTTGATATATGACAAGTATTTAAAAGGATATGAAAGAAGGCTTACAGGTGAGCAAGCTTCCAGCAATACAGTTATATATATATATATATATATATATATATATATAAAGAAAGCCGATAAAAACTTACAGGCGAGCAAGCTTCCATACTAACAGCTGTATGGTTAGTTGTTCAAGAAATTAAAGAAAGTTTTGACCACAACTATGAATTTGAACCTAAATCAAAAGGGAAGTTGTTTTGAACAGATTGTTTAGGCTTATACTCAAGGAGAGGCCCAAGTAAAAATAACAGTAATTGTATCGTTGTTTTGAAAATTGTATCGGGACTTATACAATGGCTGAGGCCCAAATTAGCTTTTATGTACAAAGAGATGGGTCTTACAACTCAAGGAGAAGCCCAAAGGTTTTAAAAAAAGAAAAGAAATGGGACTTACAACACGAGGGTAGGCCCAAGTTATTTTGTTTTGAACTGGCGATCGCGCCAGGATTTTTGAAAACACCGTGGGTCTTATACAATGACTGGGACCCAAAAAGGTCTTAGTATTTACAAGGGAGGGGTTTTACACTCTATTAGAGGCCCAAAAAGGTTTGAAAAAAGAAAAGAAATGGGGCTTACGACTCAGGGAGAGGCCTAGATGGTTTTGTTTAAAAGGCGACGATCGCACCGAGATTCTTAAAGTCGTATTGGGACTTATACAATGACTGAGGCCCAAAAATGGTTTCCTATACAAAGGGGTTGGGTCTTACACTCTATTAGAGGCCCAAAAGTGTTTGAAAGAGATTTGTTAGGGTGATAATGATCAAAACCCTAATTTTGGTTTTTAAATGTATTTAAATTGAATAAAATCTCAATTAAAATAATCAAACATATGAGAAAAGGTTGTGATCTTGGATTTATATTTGGAAAATCATGTTTCATTCATGGCATGATTGAAAAATCATTTGAACTTTGTAAAACCAAGAGAAAGAAATATTTTTAATGTCTAAAAACAAATAAAAATGTAATTCTTTACAAAAATACCAAATATAAGAAATAAATAATATTTTTGTAAAATTTTCATGGAATAAAATATTTTAATATTTTTGGGAGTTTTCAAAAAAAGAACCAATAAAAAATAATTAAAATTGAAAGAGAAATTAATTTTTGGATTAATTAACAAAAACCATAAAAATATTGAAAATAGCAAAAAATGGCAAAGTAGCAAAAAAGGTCTGGGTGGGGTTTGAACCCACGACCTCATACACACACACATGCGCACGCTATCACTGGGGTGGTGATACATCCGTGTATCAAAACCACCCCATAAATACATAAGGGGTGCCAAGTTTTCAGGCCTGGCCAAGGCAAGTTTTGGCAATTTACGTGAAGCCTCTAACTTTCTCATTTCTCCATGGATTGGGACAAAATTTAGGTGCATCTGACCCAGAATTTCATGAGGAATTCAATGGTGCCCTTAGATTTTTCAGAAAATTTCTCCTCCTCAAAATCCGATAGTTGTTTCAAAATAGGCTTATTTTTGCATGTTCTATGGTATCTCATGGTACAATAATTGCATGACAATTTGGTTCAAACACAACATATAAAACATGTATGAGATGTTTATGATCAGTGGACATCAAAGGAATGCATAATTCAAAGAGTTCAAGTTGTCATGCACTTACCTCTTGGAGCTCCTTGTGTTATCTGCCAAGCTCCTTATGCCAGAAGTGATCCAATGCTTTGAACACTCTCAATTGATCCCTTAGAAGCTTTTAGGATGGTTAGAACCAGCTGGAATCCTCAGGAACAACTATAGGCCTTTTCTGGCAAAAGGGGCAAAAGTGACCAATATAGCAACTCTCTCAAATGGTGTTCCAGATGAGGGGAACCATTTGGGACAATTTGAGGATGATATTTGAAGTGTGTTTGAGGCCTGGTTTGGTTTTGGAAGTGACTGAATCAAGATATGGCTTAAAAATGCAGAAAAGTCAATTTTTGAGGTTTTGGAGGTTAACTTTGTTATTTTGGTGTTTTAGGTCACATGTGAGTGTTTGAACAGCTTAGATATGATATATTAGAGGTGTTTGGATCATGAGCTGTGGTGGAATTGCTCTCTTACTCAAAAACTCAGAGATTACTTGCAAAAGAAGGCATTTTGGCCTAGAGAAAGAGATTTTGAGAAAAGCAAGTGTTGTAGTGATTTGGTGTACTCAAACTGATCAAAATTGAGCTCTATTTATAGTGTGTCAAGTTTGTTTTGGCAACAATAGTGAATGGCAGCTGCAGCAGGCCTTTGACCAATGTTGATCCAAGGGAAGCTTAAGTCTCCTCTTGCCATTAACTTGAGTTTAGGGCACATGCCTATGGTTCTTTAATTCAGAGCTTATTCTTGACTCATTCGGTTAGAAATATGTCAGTCCATGCCACCTTGGTGTATCCATTAAATGCTTAGAAACCAAATTGGAGTCTTGGCACCATTTTAGCCTTTTTAGGTTTGTTATGGCTAAGTGTAGATTCTTGGACTTTGGAGGCTTGGGGATTAGATAATTACCTTCTTGTTTTATCCTCAGATGTGTCCAAATGGATGACAAGGCTTGGAGTTGTCCAAATTTGCCAAATCGAGCAAAATGCCAAAATCTGCCTTGTCCAAGACAGTTGGAAATGATGATTTTGAAGGATTCATATCTCCCTGCTCAGGTTGAGTTATGGGAGGCTCTTGTGCTTTTTAGAAAGCCCTCATATGATACAAAACATGTCTGATCATAGTTTGTTTTGAAACTATTTGGATCCAACTGAAAAAACCTCATGAACATTGGTGTTCAAGGCTTGTAACTTAGGCAGATTTTCACTAAGTGTTGGAAAAAATTGTCATTTTCATGTTTTTGTGATTTTGATCAATCCATAACTTAAAATCCATAAGGAATTAGAGTTGGAGGTAGTTGAAGCTTTTGTAGAGTGTAGCAAGACCTACAAATCCAGCTTTGGATCACCCAAAATGGTTGCTTGGATCTCAAGTTATGATCTTTGGAAGTTGGCACCAAAATCATTTTTGTTCCCTAACTTAGAAAAAATTTGCTTTCTTATGGTTGCCCCTTTTGCAAGAAACCTCACTTTTCTTGATTTTTCTTAATGAATGATGATCAATATCACACATTAACATTATTTTGGACTTAGGGGACCATATTTGTGAAAAATTCCAAAAACTTAAACTTGATTTTGTGCACAGTTGACTTTTTATCGGATGAAATCCAAACTGTTCAATCCTTTGTGAAATCAAGTCCTTGACCTAAATCAAACCTAATGGATGGACTCCATAGGTGATATAGGGTGTATTAAATCATGTCCCAAGGCTTGGGAGCATGTCTTGGTCAAAAGTCAAAGGTACAGTTGACTTTTTCTTCAAAACCCTAATTGTGGTCCAGATGAAATTGAAACTTGTGAATCAAGCTTCTTGGATCAATCCATTGTTGTAAATGGATCAATTTGGTGTATTTGAGGTCCTCAAATCATGTCTTGAGGTCTTGGCTCATATCTTGCCTCAAAAGTCAACTTAGGGGTGAATTAGGTCAAGATACCCTAATTCCTGATTTTTTATGAATGCATCCCCTGAGGAAAAATTTGCCTTGATGATTAGGCCCATGAGGTCTCTTGGAGTATCTTGGGTTATGCTTTGAAGCATGGGCTCATGCCCAGAGGAAAAATTTCATCTGGAGGCCTTGGTCGACCAAAACCCTAATTTGGTGACACTGGCGATCTTGAGGCTTGATCCACTTAGAATGGGGAAACTTTGTGCTCGATTCTTGATGTGGGAGTCCTCTTGATCCTTTATAGGTGTTTGAGAGGTTAGACAAGTTGAAGATCATGTCATTTCTTGATTGATCCTTTGTCTAAGTGCTCTGAGAGGGCTCAAAACCCTAATTCTTGATTGTGGTGAATGCTCAATAATCCTTGAGGAGATTGATGAGGCATGATGGTACATCTATATTGTGATGATGATTTGTACAATGATGGGAAATCTTGGTGGTCAAATTTGGGGTATGACCGGAATCTGTCCTTTATTTCATGTCTGATGCGGAAAAACTCCAGGTCGCTCTCAACAAAGTCCAACGTGAGAAGAACTCTTGGAAGAACAAATACCAGATCCTTAATTTGGAATGTACCAAGATTCAGGAACTGCTAAAGGAAAAGAATGATGTGATTGAGATATTAGAGCAACATGCCATAGAAAGTCAGGAAGACCAAAGAAATTTACTCACTCCTTTCACTTGGCAAAGGATCGTCGACCCGACAACGGCTGAAGAGGCCCGATCAAAGAGAAGAAAAATACAGGAACCAACATCTGAGCTCTCCTCAGAGAGGACTCAAAATCCATAGGCCCAATTTTCCTTACAACACTTTGTAAAATACTGTAATTTTCTTTGTAAAATACTGCAATCTTTCGAATTCAATAAAAAAGGTCTCCCCCCTCCCCCCCATTGTGTGATATTTGCAATATATTTGTTAAAAGTTTCTTTTGAAAACAAAAACTAAAAAAAATATGTCTTTGCATATCATTCATCATTCTCACACAACGCATTTGTTATCTTTGAATCTCACGTATGTGTCACATCCTAGAGTCAAATTGTCTCATTCGTACAATACTCGGCCCAATCGACAAAAGAAAATGGATGATCTCGAGGAAGAGAACAGAGAGCTGAGAGAAGAAATCAACGCTCTGAAGGAGAGTTTGGAGAAACTCCACCATGACATGCAATCCCTTGCCACAGCTCAGGAGCAACAACATCAAAGAACTGTTATCTCAGAGATTACATCTACACCAGCGTTTGAGACACATGATAGTCATCCTCGGTACAACATGCCTAAAGGACGCCTCTGGGCATGCCTTTCAACTTTATACCTGAAGGATATATCCCACCGGTCACTGAAGACCCAGAAGCCATAGCGGGAACCGCTGGACCTGAAGGTTATAAACTTTAGGAAAATGAAAATACAAGGGTTACGACAGCAACTCCTGAAGGTTACAAACTTCAGGGCACTGAAGCGCCAAGAGTCACCGCTGTAATGTATATACCAGAGCCAGTGGTACACACTTTCCCAGAAGGACAGATTCCGCAAGCGATTTCTAGTGTAAACGAAGATGTCTACGAAAGGATGAATGAGTTCCAAGAACAAATCTTGGAAATGCAGAAGGAACTGAATGCCATTCACAGTCAAGACTTATTCTGAAAGGACACCGCTAACCTCTGTTTGGTCCCTAATGTAAAGATACCGCACAAATTTAAGGTTCCTGACTTTGAAAAATACAAAGGCAACTCTTGACCTCAAAGTCATTTGGTGATGTATAGGGATGGCAGGAAGACCCAAACCCGCGGGGCCCACCCTCACCCAAACCCGAGTCAACGGGTGAAAACCCGAGTTGACTGGGTTCGGATTCGGGTTCAGGTGCCACCCGATATTTCGGGTGCGGGTTTGGGTAGTGTAAAATCCGTGCCCGAAACCCGAAACCACACCCGCTATATATATATATATTTATTTATTTATTTATTATTTTTTTTTTGAGTTTTTGGTGCAGGTTCGGGTTTGGGTGAAAAAACCCGAACCAAACGGGTGTGGGCGTGGGTGTTATTTTGCCACCCGAATAGCCTTTGGGTTCGGGTGGTGATTTCGGGTGCGGGTTTGGGTAGTGTGAAACCCGCACCCGACCCGACCCGTTGCCATCCCTAGTGATGTACGCTCGGAAAATGTCTACTCAGACAGAAAATCAACAGCTACTGATCCATTACTTCCAAGACAGTTTAACCGGTGCCGCGCTCAAATGGTATATGAGTTTAAACCACACCAAGATCAGTACTTTCAGAGATCTCGGCGCAGCCTTCGTTCAGCAGTATAAATACAACTTGGACATGGCACCAGATAGGGACCAGCTCAGAGCAATGTCGCAAAAGGATAAGGAAACTTTCAAAGAATATGCTCAGAGATGGCGTGAAATCGCCGCCCAGATTTGTCTCCCTCTTGAGGAAAAGGAGATGACCAAGATTTTCTTGAAAACCTTAAGCTCGTTCTATTATGACCGAATGGTTACCAGTGTGCCCAGTGACTTCACTGAAATGTTGAACATGGGAGTACGCCTCGAAGAAGCAGTCCGAGAAGGACGATTGGTTAAAGATGCAGAGTCGTCTAGCATTACTATGAGATACGGTAGTGCTTTCCAAAAGAAGAAAGAGCAAGACATCAGTAATATCTCTATGGGAAAGTAAAGGTGAAGGTATTAACCGATAGCTGCAATAACTCCCACTATCAACCCGGCGCCAACTCTGACTTATCAACCTCAGGTTGCTCGGAGCCAACCAAATCAACAATAGTATCAGCAAAGGCAGCAACAGCCTTTTCAGCAGGCTCGTCCCCAGTACAACAACAACAATCGTACTACACGACCATCAGGGTTCGACCCTATACCAATGTTATACGCAGAGTTATTTCCACTTGTATTGGCCAAGGGGCACGTTCAAACCAGGACTCCTCTTATAGTACCAGAAAATCCACCTTTTTGGTTCAAAGCAGATCAAACTTGCCCTTACCATCAAGGAGGATCAGGACATAACATTGAGAATTGTCTCAGCTTCAAGTCTGATGTACAGAAGCTTGTCAGAAACGGGGTTTTATCTTTCAAAGATACTAATTCAAATGTTCAGACAAACCCATTACCGCAACATGAGAAGACTACAGTGAATTTGATAGAAGAAGAACCTGTCAACAGCTATCAAATTCACAATGTACTCCTATTGGGAACCAACCTGGTAAAGATGCATTGCAAACAGAGCGGGTATAGCCATGTTCCATTTCACAACTATCATCAGTGTGATATCTGCTCTAAAGACAATCAAGGGTGTGCCATAGTACAAGCATCTCTGCAGGAACAAATAGATCTGGGCTAGACTCAGGATCACTAGATTCATGAAGTAAACATGGCCCATGCACATCCCAACCTTGTTCAGAACCACAACATTCATGCAATGAACGTCAATTTAGTGGCAATGCATTTGAGACAAAGTTAGTATTACAACCTGCCGCGGCATGATTACAGTGCTTGTCCAATCTGCTCAACAGACGACCAGGGGTGCTCTTTTATATAAGAGGCCCTCCAATGTCAAATGGATCTCTCATGGATCCAAGACTATCGTGAAAGGAATGATCATCAAGTCAATATGGTTCGGATCTTTGACATACACTTGATGAATACCAGTCTAGTGGAATTACATGCTAAGCAGGTCAGACTCAGTTTCTGGCTTCACATGATTATCTAGACTGTAAAGAATGTTGCGAAGACGACCAAGGGTGTACGCTTGTGCAAAGAACACTGTGATTCCATATGTGGTTTTCCATTCATCCCCAGTGATGCTTTTATCCTGTGAAGTTTGGCCGAGTATCCGTGCTGAGATGTTTATTTCATCTCCATTTTATTTCTTTTCGTTTATTTTGTCAACATAAGCATAAGCGTAGCATGACATACATTTATTCATAAAGATACATGGCATGTGTGCATTTTGCATTTTGTGATGTTTGTTTGTTCTTTCACTTTGGTCGTGTTTATCCCCCAAGTGACTGGGTTTGTCTGCTCCCTCCAAGTAGAGTCGTCAGCCCTAAGCAGAAAAAGCGCATCCTTTCTAATTCCCCACTGAGTTCAATCCTCGTGGAAGATGGTTTCTTTAGTTTTCTTTTCCATTTATGGATAAAGATAAACCCCAGTTGAGTTCATTCCTCAACGGGTAGAGTCTTGCTTGACAGTTTCTTTTCAGTTATTTCCTGAATTGAACTTTGGTCCGTAACAATCACAACTTTGGATATTTTTGGGATTTTGAACCTAGACTGAGTGTGCATTTATTTTGCACCCTATCTCCCCAGGATGAATGTATTTAAAGATCTCTATGGAAGACGGGAATTATTTCTCCAGCAGTATTATTACAACATCTCCTTGGAACTTATACCCAGACAACAAGTGGCCGCTCTTTATTTGAGCAGTTTGTTTTGTTCTCAAGTTTTCTATCTGGATGACAAATGGCAGTCTCCTCAAGACAGTTCATCTATCCCCGCTGAAGTTATCAAGACTATTAATTTATTCTCCATCAAATGTTATATCTCCGGAAATCCGTCAGAGAAGCTTGTTGAAAACTCTATAAGTATTCTCTTTATTTGAGAATTCCTGTTACAGCAATATTGCTCCGCAGTGGTGTTTCTCTCCAGTGAATCCACTAGGCAAAGTTACTCCCACCAAATGGTATCTCTTCGAAAAGTTTGATGAAGATTCAGATGATCTGTCTCTTTATTTGAGAAGACATATTCTACAAGTCAACCGGCTTGCATCTCTTTTTGAAGATCCCTGGTGAATTTTCCTAATCTCCAATGAATTATGGATCCCCATTGAAGCCATATATCTCCAGTAAAATTACATTCCATGTGAAGATGTTTTCCCATAAGTATTCACCTTTCCAAGAGGAATTCAAGACTTTGCTCGTGGCATACAACCTCGCGGCATTTATTTTCAAGACTCGCTCGTGGCCTACAACTTCGGAGCACTGAATCTATTTTTACCCTTTTCAAGTAAAAGAAGGAACTGAGACCCGTTCATGGCATACAACCTTGAGGCGCGGGGAGGTTTATTTACTCTTTCTAAACGGAACATTTAAAGAAGAAGCTGAATCATTATTCTGATCTTTGGAAGCTTATTTTAGTCATTACCTTTGCTTAATAGTAGGTAATATACCATTTCTTTCAGGTTATTACCTTTTCTTAGGCTATCGTATGTTTAATAGTAGGTAATATATCGTATCTTTTTTGTCAGATGCCTCTACTTAGGCTACCGGTTTGGTAGTAGGTCATCTTTCCTTTTGTGTTTACCTCTGCTTAGGCTATCATATGTTTGATACTAGGTAACACATCTTTCTTTTGGGTCGGACACCTGTGCTTAGGCTACCGTGTTTGGTAGTAGGTGATCTCTCTCTTTAAGTTTATTACCTCTACTTAGGCTATCATGTTTGATATTAGGTAATATGTCTATCTTTTGGTCAGATGCCTCTGCTTAGGCTACCATGTTTGGTAGTAGGCCATCTTTCCTTTTTGTGCTTACTTCTGCTTAGGCTATCATATGTTTGATAGTAGGTAATACACATCATTCTTTTGGCCAGACACCTTTGCTTAGGCTACCGTGTTGGGTAGTAGGTGATCTTATCTTTCAGGTTATTACCTTTTGATCGTACCTGGATCAGACAATGATAGTGGCCAACGGCGTCTGGAACGGCAGCTCCGATGGTGATGAGAGACGGCCGGGGGGTGTACCTGCAAGGTACTCCGACGCTCAAGTGAGAGAGTGTACAGAATATCAGCAAATACAGAAAGTGTGAATGGTAGGAAGAAAGTGTCCAACCTGACCCTCTCAAATGAGAGGGTATTTATAGAGAGCCCCCAACGCGGGGCCAACGGTTACCTGCAATGGGCTGGATCAACTAGGCCCACTCCAAGTAACTGCTAGGGCTTACGTGTAGTAGTGAAGACCAGCACGTGGTCTTCGCCCTAAAGTAACTACTCCTAGATTTCTGGAAGTAGGGCAGACCGAATCTTTCGGAAGTGGGAGGTTACTTGGAACGTGTCCACGCGGGATGGACCGTTGGGTGCTCCTCGCGGGGGAGGAGCCTCCTGCGGTCGAGGAGATGTGAATCCTGTATACTCCTCGCGGGGAGGAGACTTATGCGTCGAGGAGAGACGATGCCCGTCGGACGGGCATGGCCGCGCGAGGAGGAGCCATGTTCGTCGAGGAGTGATGTGTAGCATGCTCGCGGGGGAGAAGCTAGTCTGTTGAGGAGTCACCTCTCAGCAGGGTGTGATGCCCTCCTCTCCTATTGTCCCAAGTGCCCAACACTACTTAAGTGCCCGACGAAACCGCGGCTAGCACGTGGCAGTCGCGTGTCTTGTAGAAGGGCCTTGTTGGGCCTCCCCAGCTATATAGGTGGGCCTTCTCAACTGTTGGGCAACCTCGGCCCAGTCCAGAACAGGTGCCCCCTAAGTCGTTGCTCTGAGATGTCAGAGCAATGACTTAAGGGTTACGGTCATGTCGGGGATACGCCAAGAGAGGAACCGAGGAGGCCATTCTCGTGCTCGACGTTCACACAGTCGCACATAAGTCGGGCATCGGATAGTTGCGTTTGGTCGTAACGCCGGGGAGATGAGGGGTTTCAGGTTCGAAACGTTTGGGAAAATTGAAACGACACGCGTGGGAAGATGAGCGGCTGCATGTGTGCCACGTGTCGCCTGCCATTATTGCCTAGGGAGGCTGGCTAGTGTAGTGCACTCAAGTGCCCTATGTCCCTCGAGTTCCGCGAGAACCCCTATAAAAACTCCTCCCCTCGCTCATTTCCCACTTTTCCGTTTCTCTCTCAACAATCTCGCTCCTTCTCTCTCTACCTTCTACCGTAGCCGTTCGCCGCCGTCAACCGCCGGAAACTCCGTGCCAGAACCCTAAACCGCCGCTTATAAGGTATTTGCTCCAAAACTAATCTTTTTCTTGCGTTTCTTTTTAATTTTAACTAGTGTATAGCATTTCCTTGGTGAACTGATGAAGTTCCCACGAGAAATGAAGGGATTCCTGGCGAATACGGCGGGAATCTTTAGTTGTTGAGAGAGGGCGTGCTAAGAATTTCACCCGCTTTTGTTGAATATCTCAGGGACCAGGGATGAACATCTCTGGGACACGTTGAATGTCCCGGGGTCCCCAATAATTACTCTTTTCGTCAGCATCATGGGAACACGGGGGCAGAATTTCCCGGGGAGGCGACGAGTTCCCCGGTGAACATGTTGATCCTCGGCCGGTTATGTCGGGGAACTGAGAGAGCCTTGCCCCTTCCTCGCCCATTCGCTTGAACAGCGGTGGAGGGGTGAATTTGATATGACCCATCGAATTCACTGTTTCCTTCTGCTTTTCAGGTAAATGGACGATTTGGCTGCGAAGGTGGCCGTAGGATCCTTCGAAGAAGACGACCAACCCGAATCCCCTATGGCGCACATGGCTTTCGCCCAGGAGCGCCCGCTCGAGGAGTGGGTATGTGAGGAAGCCCTGGAGATGTCGTCTATCTTTGTCTATAATGACGTGGACGACGCGTTCTGCGCCGTCGAGCATAGGCTCGTCGGGTCTGACAAATCCTGGAAGGTTTTCCGCCCAGAGGAGCATCATCGGATATGTTCGCCTTACCGGGGAATGCGCATCCCGTTGTATGAATTCATGTTCGACAAGGCGGGGTGGAGGCTGCCCTTCACGGACTTACAAGAGGGGATCTTCTCCTGGTTGAAGCTGGCCCCCTCGCAGATTCACCCGAACTCGCTGGCCTTCATCCGGGCCTTCGAGCTCGTCTGTAAGCACTTAAAAATTGTTCCGACAGTGTCCCTCTTCTTTCGGATATTCCATCTTCAAAGGTCGTCGGCTGGTGGACGACATGGATGGGTGTCCTTCAAGCAAAGCAAAGCTTTGTTCCATACGTATTTAGATTCTGTCCGGGACTTCAAGTTCTGCTACTATTTTGTGAAGCCGGTCACCCTTGAAGCTATCAACTCGCTGTACCGAAAAGTCACCCGCAAGGTCGACGGTCGCTCCGAGAAGGTTCTGGAGCCGAGGTTCCCCCTGTACTGGACGGAGGAACACTTCAAGAAGGGAGTTGACAAATACAAGGTGAAACATAATCAGTTGGACGTCGATGACCGGGCCGCTTACGATAAAATTGTCGCTTTCGTCGAGAGCTTCAATGAAGCTCGGTACGAAACGCTGGACGGCGAGCCTATAACGGGAGCAGACGGGCAGGTGAAGAAACAACGTCGTTTGATCAATACCCGCGTTCTGCTCGAGACCTTCTCTGACGAAGAAGCAGTCGAGTTATTAGGTGGTGAAAACATCCACGATCTTATCCTTCCTCGCGTCTGTATACCTTGCCTTACTAATGTTTTCTTTCTTTTTGCAGGAAAAATGGCCGGAGCTGAGGAGAGACTCAAAAAGTTGAAGGCGAAGAGGGCTCGGGAAGAGCAGGCCCGGGGAGAGGTATCTCGTTCAAAGGGTCAAGATGTTGCTCCTTCTGAGGTCATGCCTGGGGGTGTTTCCTCCGTCGCGATGCCCGAGGGTTCCAGCCAATCTCAGCCGGCTGCGACCGTGTCGGGGATTTCGGACAGGCGAACACCTCCTGCTGGGAGCCAGTCTCCTGGGGCTCAAGGTTTCGAACACAGAGATCGTCGACCTCGGCCACGAAGACAGTCCCCCACCTCCTTCAAGTTTTGAACTCCCACCATGCCATCAAAAGCCCCGCTTCTTCTCTGAAGTCATCTATCCTCGCGTCCCTCCCTCTGAAATCCAAGCTGTGCTGGGGGCCGCTGCGGAAGCGAGGAGGAAAATGATCTTTGAAGACATGTCCGCGGTCATGCGGCTTTGCTCGACTGCCATTGTCCTGAACGATGAGACTTGCCCCGCTGCTAAACTTTCTCGACTGTAAGAAAAGCTCGAGACCTTGGATGCTGAGCTGCTCGACCTACGCAAAGAGTTGAAGGAATGCAGGGACTTGAACAAAGAACAGAGCGAGCAGCAGCAGCGGGCTGAGACCAAGCTAAAGGAAGCCGAGGAAGCGGAGAAAGGCCATCTTGCCCGGATCGCCGAGCTGGAGGCAGAGGAGAAGCGGCTCAGGGAGAGGGTTGCCGAGTTAGAGGATGTTGTTCGGCCGGCTGAAGGAGAAACTGAAGAAGATAAGCTCCTAACTACCCGAGCGGCGCTGGTGGCCCAACTCAGAAGACTCGAGCAGGATCACCGGCTAGCCGAGGATGATGCTCTTGAAACTGCGGGCATAGGGTTCCGAAATGCAGTGGCGCAGCTTCGGATCCTAAATCCTGACCTGGTGACCGATGGGGCAGATGCTGACTACGAGGTGGTCGACGGCCGGATAGTGCCGCCCGGGCAAGGAGGAAATGCCCACGAGGGAGGTGGGCCAGACACCACTGAGACTGTCGCAGAGTAGGAATACAGTTTGCTTGGCCTGCGTGCCATTTTGTTGTTTTTGCCCGGCTTGTGGGCTTACTTGTAATATTCGTACAATGGTTATTTTTGCCCGGCTTGTGGGCTTATATATGTAACATTCGTACAATGGGCTTTGCCCAATTTTCATACTTCGTTATGCCTCTTTATTTATTTTGCTTGTGTGTGATACTTTATACATTACTTATTTTTGCCTAAGTAGTTGAGATCGCTGGTGTCTTGGGAGTTTGCTCGACTCTGATGGTCCTCGACTGTGAAGAGAGCTAGTCGAGTGGTCGGGGGTTGTACTCCGACCTTCAACTAGGCTAGGAAGTCGGTCGAGATCTTAGCTTCGTGGCGTGAACTTCCCATCGCGAGCTGGGTGTTCTGCCTATTTGGTACGTCAACGACGGAGCTCGGTTGAGGTCTCCTCGTCGGGCCAAAAAGTCTCACGCAGACACTTCGTGGTTTTTGGCCGTCGTGTGTTATATAGAGGTGTCGCGCATGTACCGTTGCACGCCCCCGTGGTCGCAACGTCGTATTGTCCCGGGCAGTGTCTAACTGTAATATTGTTTGGGCTTCTCAGCATTCCATGGTCGAGCAAGTTGTTCACCGTGGAGGTTTTCGAGGTAATAGGCATCCGTCCCCGTCTTTGCGACGACGCGGTATGGGCCCTCCCAGTTTGCGGTCAGCTTTCCTTCGCGTGAATCTTTCTGATTTCTCCGTAGGACAAGACTGCCAACTTGGAAGTCTCGTTTGATAACTTTGTCATTATAACGCAAAGTTATTTTTTGTTTTAAAGAGGCTTCTTAGAGGGAAGCGCCGGTCCTTATCTCTTCGACAAGGTCGAGTTCCTCTCGCAGGGCTTCGTTGTTTGTTTCTTCGTCGAGGGGAGCTTCTGTCCTACTCGAGGGTTCCCTGATCTCCACGGGGATAACTGCCTCGGTTCCGTACGTTAGGCGAAACAGGGTCTCCCCGGTCGTGGAGTGTGGGGTTGTTCGATACGCCCAGAGGACGCTGTGCAACTCCTTGACCCACCGTTGTTTGGCCTCCCCGAGTCGTCGCTTCAGTCCCCGGAGTATCACTCTGTTCGCTGCTTCGGCCTGCCCGTTAGTTTGAGGGTGTTCGACCGACGTGAAGTGTTGTTTTGTGCCCAGTTTGGCGACGAAGTCTTGGAAGTTCTTGTCGGTGAACTGTGTCCCGTTGTCCGTGACAATGGCTTGGGGCACCCCGAATCGGGCGAGGATGTTTCTCTTGTAGAAACAGAGTATGTCGAAAGCAGTGATTTTGGCCAGCGCCTCGGCCTCAATCCACTTCGTGAAGTAATCCACCCCGACGATGAGGTACTTGTTTTGGTACGACCCCATGACGAAAGGTCCGAGGATATCCATTCCCCACCACGCAAATGGCCACGGGGACGACAATGACTTAAGCTCGTTTGGAGGAGCGAGGTGCATGTCTCCGTGTCTTTGGCAGCGGTCACATTTCTTAACGTGCTCCTTTGCATCATGTTGCATAGTGGGCCAATAATACCTTGCTCGGAGTGCTTTTCGGGCCAGGGACCTTCCGCCGAGGTGCTGGGCGTTGATCCCTTCGTGGATTTCTTGGAGGATCCCTGAAACTTTGCCTTCTTCGACACACCGGAGTAAGGGAATGGAGAATCCTCGACGGTATAGCTTACCTTTGACGACTGTATACGCACATGCCCGCCTCTTGACTATCCCCGCTTCTTTAGGATCGTCGGGCAGTTTGCCCATCGTCAAGTATTCGTAAACTGGGGTCATCCAACAGTTTGCGTCCCCGATTGCGTTGACCTCTGTGGTCGGTGCGGTTTTGTTTATGCTCGGCTGGGTCAGTATTTCCTGGATAACTGATGTGTTCCCTCCTTTTTTCTAAGTGTTTGCAAGCTTGGAGAGCACGTCTGCTCGAGTATTGTGCTCGCGCGGGATGTGAGCCACTTCCACGGAGACAAATTTCTTCAACTTTTCTTGCACCAAGGTTAGGTACTCGATGAGACTATCGTTTTTGGCCTGGAATTCTCCCCGAACCTGAGATGCCACGAGCTGGGAGTCTGTAAAGATTTTGACTTCTTTTGCACCAAGGTCTTCCGCAAGTCAAAGTCCCGCGAGGAAAGCCTCGTATTTGGCTTGGTTATTCGATGTCTTGAAGGACAGTTCGAGGGAGACCTCTATCAGGATGCCCTGCTCGTTTTCGAGGATAATACCCGCTCCGCTACCTTTTGCGCTGGAGGCCCCGTCGACGTAAATCGTCCATTTCTGGGAACCACTGGTCGAGGATTTAGGGACGGTCATTTCCGCTACAAAGTCGACCAGTACTTGTGCTTTTAAGGCTTTTCTTCCTTCGTATCGAAGGTCGAACTCGGATAGCTCGAGAGACCACCGGAGCATTCTCCCCGCCATATCTGGCCGACTGAGGAGCTGTCTAATGGGCTGCTCTGTCCTTACCACGATTGTGTGGGACAGGAAGTAATGACGTAATCTTCTGGCTGCGGATACGAGGGCCAAGGCGACCTTTTCAATCTGTTGGTATCTGAGCTCGGGGCCCTGAAGAGCTCTGCTCATGAAATAAATCGGTTTCTGTCCGTCGGGGGTCTCCCGTATAAGGACAGCACTCACCGCTTCGCCGGTGACGGCCAGGTATAAGAAAAGTGTTTCCCCGGTATCTGGTCGGGACAAGACCGGGGGTTGTGACAAGACTTGTTTTAGATGGAGGAGGGCTTGTTCGCATTCTTCACTCCATTCAAAAGTCGCCTTCTGTCGGAGAAGCTTGAAAAAGGGGAGTGTGTACTAAGCAGATTTGGCCACGAAACGGGAGAGAGCAGTCAGCATTCCGTTGAGTGACTGGATCGACTTCTTCGGTTTCTTAGGCTATCATGTGTTTGATAGTAGGTAATATACAATATCTTTTTGGTCAGATACCTTTACTTAGGCTACCAAGTTTGGTAGTAGGTCATCTTTCCTCGTGTGTTTACCTCTGCTTAGGCTATCACGTGTGTGACAGTAGGTAATACACATTTTTTGTTGGTCGGACACCTGTGCTTAGGCTACCGTGGTTGATAGTATGTGATCTCTCCTCTCTAGTCCATTACCTCTGCTTAGGCTATCATATGTTTGATAGTAGGTAATATACGTCCTTTCATTTCAACAGGATACCTTTGCTAGGGCTACCAGCTGTTGGTAGTAAGTTATCCTTCTTTTCAAGTTTCTTGCCTGCTGTTTAAGCTACCCTGTGATTGTCAGTTGGTAGTCTTTTCCCCAGTGGAGTTAGATTTTTCTCCGTGGAGTCTTGCTTTGCTAAGTCGTTCCTCGTCGGGTCTTCCTCTCTTTAACTGTGTTCCAACGTTTCTATACAGTTATCCCCTGTGACATTATTCCTCACAGGATCTCTGTCTTGCATGTCATATCATTTCATACCATTAGCATGTGCATTTGGTGGCATCTTAGGGCCAAAAATTGTGCATGTTTGTATTTAAGTCCCTCCTATCTCGTCGAGACGAAGATTTCGATCTTCATATCTCCGGATAGAAAAAACTTAAATAGGGGCATCTATCACACCCTAATTTTTGACCCTAAGATCCCTTTTCGTTTACATAGTATCTTTAGGTCGTGCGGTCTTTGAGTGCGTGTTTATTACGACTAACAAGCTTGTGTAGGTACTTTAATTTCAAGTGATAATGGTATTGGTTCTCACAGTCAAATACTTCAAGACGTAACTAAGAGATTCAGATTCAGATGGTCCTAAAAACTTCAAGCTGTATCCAAGAATTCCTCAAGGATTAGTTTATGATCAAGATCTATTCAAGACTTCATTTCAAGTGAGAATCCAAGAAGGGTGGAGCTTGGATAATGGATTTTATGGGAATTCAAGTTTTAATCGTTATGGTTCTCTTCTAAATCAAGTTTAAAAATTGCAATATGATTCAACCTTGAAGATTAATCAAAATGAGAGGTGTCAATTCAAATTTCAATCTCAAAGTTCAAAGCCTAAAGCATACACTACAATTTCCAAAATCTCCTGATTATTATCGGGCCCATCATCATAGAGTCCATACATTACGAAGGGTTCCACAAAATAAAAGTCCATTTCATTCAATAACCAAAGCCCCAACACTTCTATCACAACCAAAATTTCAAATAAAAAGGAACTAGCTCATGCATTTCTAACTCCTGATTTTAGTGATGTAAAGGATCATTTTGACAAGGCCTGTGGGTATTTCCAAAAATCTGTTGACGTGGATTCTGAAAATTGTCTCTATAGACAACCCTTGAAAGTTGCTCTTATAGCCTCGGAACTACACGTGGAGATTCACAAAAGTGGGTTTGGGCTTGGCAGATCCTTTGCTTCAAAGGGACAGGTATCCAAAAAGCAGAAGAGAATTGACTTTAAATATGACATGTTTGGATGGACTATTCTTGCAGTGGGTCTAGTAGCGTGGGTGGCGATGGCCAAATCTCACGTTCCACCATCACATCCAAGTTAAACAAATTTAGTCATTTCCTTTTATGATATCAAAATTATTGGGTGAAAGAATGTACGTTGACATTTACCTGACTCATTCATATATATATTATTCAAATACAAAACACAAAGATTCAAGAATCGAATTACATAGCCATTGAACTTGAAATTCAAATTAAGAGTTGAAAGAAGCTCCTTGCTCCACTTCACCAGCAACCGACATGGTCTCTAGAAACAGCAGTGATGTTTAAGCTTTGTTGCATGCCACTGAGTTTAAATAACTTCTATTACAAAGTTTAAAAAAAAAACTTGCATCGAAAGTTACATAACATGAGCAATCTACAAACATCCAATTTCAATTTTCTTGAGAGCCATCACCAATCCGCATACATAATCAAACATGGCAGTTCACCAACGCCATTAGATTGAACTTCGAAGCTCACGGTGATGACGACCTGCTGGTGCGCATAGAAGGTGTGGTATCGTCTTTGTATAGTTGATGGTATTTTGAGACTTTAGAAAGGTGACCGTGACACCCCGTCAAGCCAGGAACAACATGCAAAATCAATCATTAGATCTATAACATTGAGTCACATTCTAAAACCAATGACTAAATTATGAATTGATGTCCTGAAATCTAAGTTGAATTGGGTCCTCACCATCATACTTCAAAACTCCATTCCAATCTCTTCACACCCTCAAGCGCCAAGGTTGCTTATTTGCCAAACTCCATGCTCAGGTCATAAGAATCACATGAAAAGAAAATAACAATAAGGCAAGCACGATTTACTATTCATTACTATCAGCATACATGAAAAACAAATGAAAAGTTAGCGAACAGCAGTACAAGTACAAAACCAAAACAATGAGCAAGGAGAAATACATAACAGCCATACAACCAAACTCAAGAATCACGGGCAACATAGATATTGTAAGTGGAAATGGAATTCCAAGCGATTCAAGGCCCAATGAATTGATTCACTAACAATTAGAATCTAACAGTCCACTAACTCAAAGCAATTTCAAACTACCTTTACATGAATACCAAGAGCTTAGCAAAATGAAAGTTCAAGGAAAAAACAGGCTCACCATTGTATATGGAGGATCCTGTGCTCGTCGTCGGTTCGTACTCTTTTCAAATCACTGCTAAATGGACATGAGGAAGGAGATGTCTATTATCAAACCAAGCAAGTTCAGGATTATTCATACCAAAATTGACAATGAGCTTGAAAGTAAGAATTGAATAAACAGGTTTTTAACCTCACATGAACGAACATAAGCGGCAGATACGGGTCAACAATGCTTCAAAGGATGAATTATTGATGTTCTGGCTCGAATGTGAGAGTTCTTTTAGTCATACCTGCTACAGACAATCGATATCCTCATGAGTACATTGCCACAAGCTGAAATCCTGTTAAAAAAAACATGTTCTGAGTTATTAAGGTAAGAATCAAGGGTAATCTTTAAAATTCAAAACATATTTGGACAAGATAAGTCAAGAATGACCAAAAATCAAGAAGCATTCATGACACACGTGATTTTGAATCATGCCCAATCATCATCAATTAATCATTCAAGGAGAAATCAAAACAGTCTTGGAAATTTTTCATAACTTGGTGTAACACCCATATATAAAACTCATACATCAAAGTATAAATATTATATATAGATCCAAGTGTTTGGTACTGAAACACATAAGCTCCTAGTTAACACATTGTATACAAATAAATGCCCTAAAGTACAAAGTACAAAACCTAAGGCATATTATACACAAGATGTTCAAAAGATAAAAACTAAGAACTAGATCAACAATGATCTCAAAATAAACTCCGTTACGGAAGCTAGCCATCAACAAGCAAGGAAAAGATCACACGACCTTATCCTTACCCTTCTCGGAACCTGAAGCACCTGAAATACATCAACAACGTGGGGTGAAATACATCAAATCACAGTGAGTTCCCTATCTTATGGGTTCTCTCGGATTATCAAGGCTCTAACAATCCTAACTCAAGTCCGGGGAAAAAGGGAAAGGACTCTTGAGTTCACATTTCAATTCTCACACTATATGGAAACATGCCATGAGTTCATCAACTCAAAGTATCACTAATCGACAACCATACCAAGGTATCTCCTATTCCCGTCCGCTTCTACGTCTAGAAGGCGACCCGAGTCATAGATCCTTGTAACCTATTTGACATATGAATGGATTCGGGTTCTACGGGCCTTTTACCGTTATGAACCGTCACTTCACACGGGCCTTTTACCGTCACAAGCATACGCTCCATGGGCGCCATTCGTACAGTACGGGGAATCAAACCTGCCAAGTAGTTGTGCATCCATTTTAGAGGAGTCCGAGACTCATGAAACTACACTCAAGATAAACCGGTTACGATTACATGATTACATACAACAAACACGATTGTATTCGACAATCACAAGGCTATAATGCCTCCCGGCCTCTCATGCCGTCTCAAACCCCAAAGGTTAACCACATGTTCCATACTAGTGTTTCCAACTTCTAAATTCTCCTATAGTTCATAAGGGGGTTTTCCTCACTCTTCCTATTTCTTTTTCCATATTAACATGCATATTCAATTACAATCATGTTAAACAATAATAGGATAGGCAAGGCATCTCACAATTGCATAATAAAATAATTTATAACAATTACAACATAATTAAAACACTTTTGAACTTTCCCGATTATTTAGTCGGTTGGTAAAATTAACATTTTCCACGCCCATTGAAAAGAATATTTCCTTAGCTTCACAACGATATAAAGAACTCTTAAATCGGATAAACGAGTCAAAAGTTACGGATTTTTGAAGAAAAGGAAAATATTTGATCCCAGGCAGATTCGCCTGGCGAATCTGAATTTCGCCTGGAGAATCCCCATTCGCCAGCACTTCGCCTGGCAATTCTCCATTCGCCAACAATTCGCCTGGCGAATCTAGTGGCGAGTCTCCAATTTCAGAAAAATCAAAAGTTCCAGTAGCTAACACATTTCTGTTTCTCCAAATTCGCCTGGCGAATCACACCAGACCCAGAATTTTCTCCTTACGGGTTCCATGGCCCCAAACCCCAAAATCACCATTTCTTAACCCAAAACAATTTCAAACAGCACAAACAAGCATCAATAATGTTTATATGCATAACGTGATCATACTACACAATTTATATCGATTTTTAACCGTTAAAACCATCGATTCAACATATTGACCTAAAACTCAATCATTCCAAAAACTCTAAAAAAAAGGTTTCTAAACTAGAACCCACCTTGAGATGAACAAGATGAAGATGATTGAGAAGATTGGATGAAAGTTTGATTAATGGATGATGATGATCTTGATGTTCTTGAGCTTTTCTTCAATTTCCACTTTCTCCTCTTTTTCTCCTTCTTTTCCTTCTTTCCTATTTCTCTTACTATCTTTTTCTTTTATGTTTGGAATGTGGAAGGAAAAGGAATAAGTAGAAAACTAGTATTAGTAAATAATACTACTAAATGTCCAAAAAGTCTCTTAAGTCCAAATTAGTAAAATACCTCAGAGTCAGATAATATTAATTGGATTTATTCTCAGTTCCACAGTTACTCTAATTATTTTATCAAATAATTCGTCAGGGTACACTGGGCTCAGTCGACCACAATATAATATTATCCGGAGTAAAAATACGGGGTATTACATCCTCCCCCCCTTAAATAGAAATTCGCCCTCGAATTTAAAGATTACCTGAACAGGTGAGGGTAAGCACCTCGCATTTCTGATTCAAGTTCCCAAGTTGCATCACCCGGATGAGTTATATCCCACTGCACCTTAACGAGAGAAATGTCCTTATTCCTTAATACTTTCGCTTCTTTTCCCACAATGCAGCTCGGTTGAGGTTCAAACGTTAAGTCTGCTTCTATTTCAACAGTATCCGGTGGAATTGGCTGAAGAGGATCTGGAACAAATCTGCGAAGTTGAGATACATGAAAGACATCATGCATTTCTGACAGAGAAGGAGGTAAGGCCAACCTATACGCTACTTCACCAATCCTTTCTAAAACTTGATACGGTCCCACGTATCTCGGACTTACTTCCGTGACTTAAACGGTCCTTTCAGTCTTAATCTCAGAGTAACTTTCAAAAACACATGGTCACCTTCTTCAAATTCTAAAGGTCTTCTTCGATTGTCCGCATAACTCTTCTGTCGATCTTGTGCTTGTTTAATTTTCTCGCGGATCATTTGAATCTTTTCCGTAGTCTCTTGGATAATTTCGGGTCCTAAGATCCTATCCTCCCCAACTTCCACCCAACACAAAGGTGTCCTACATTTTCTCCCATATAATGCTTCATACGGAGCCATTCCGATGCTTGCATGATAACTATTATTATAAGAAAACTCAATCAATGGCAGAAGTTCCTTCCAATTCCCTTTACTCTCTAACACACAAGCTCTCAACATATCTTCCATTGTTTGTATCGTTCGCTCAGTCTGACCATCCGTCTGGGGATGATTAGACGTGCTTAAACGCAACTCCGTCCCCATAGCTTGTTGAAAAACCTTCCAAAATCTTGAAGTAAACTTCGGATCTCTATCCGACACAATATTAGAGGGAATACCGTGCAATCTTACAATTTTCGCAATAAACAACCTCGCAAGATGACTTGCCTTGAAGGTAGTCTTCACGACCAAGAAATGCGCCGATTTTGTCAACCAATCTACTATTACCCAAATCGAATCATAACCACCTTGCGTACGAGGTAAACCTACTGCAAAATCCATAGAAATACTATCCCATTTCCAAACTGGGATTTCAAATGGTTGTAATAATCCACCCGGTCTTTGATGTTCAATCTTAACTTGTTGGCATACCGCACATTCCGACACGAAGACTGCAACATCTCTTTTCATACCGGACCACCAATAGTCCTTCCTTAGATCTTGATACATCTTTGACGAACCCGGATGTATAGTGAAGGCACCCTTATGCGCTTCCTCTAAAATCCTTCTTTTCAAAGTCACATCGTTCAGAACACAAATTCTTTGGTTAAACATAATCATTCCATCACTAGCGTGCACAAAACCCCGTTGACTTAGCATCTCTTGCAACTTCTCATCCAATAATTGTCCTTGTTGAATTTCAACTCTTAAAGTAGAATTGACATTCAAATTCCCCATAATCACTCCATTAGGAGTCCACACAAACTAAAGATTTAAATCTCTAAACTTTTCCAACAATGAATATTCTAACAACATCAATTCGGCCTTTCTCAAAACTTTCCTACTCAAGGCATCGGCAACTTTGTTCGCTTTACCCGGATGGTATTTTAGCTCTAGATCATAATCCTTTAAATATTCCATCCACCTCCTTTGACGCATATTCAACTCTTTTTGGTCAAAGAGGTACTTTAAACTCTTGTGGTTACTAAACATTTCAAAATGTACTCCATATAAATAGTGACGCCACACTTTCAAAGTAAACACCACCGCCGCCAATTCCAAAT
Organism: Lathyrus tuberosus; assembly: GCA_022829125.1. NCBI lineage: Eukaryota > Viridiplantae > Streptophyta > Magnoliopsida > Fabales > Fabaceae > Lathyrus > Lathyrus tuberosus. Next base: position 10,076,465 of record JALAZF010000210.1, read on the forward strand.
CGTGGGTTGGGTAATTCTTCTTGTGAATTTTCAATTGTCGAGAAGCATAAGCCACCACGTGACTTTCTTGCATTAAAACGCCTCCCAATCCCATCTTAGACGCATCACAAAATATCTCATACGACTTGCTAGGATCGGGAATAATCAGAACGGGAGCCGTAATCAATCTTTCTTTCAAACTCATAAAACTTTGTTCACACGCCGAATCCCACTCAAAGGGGCAGTCCTTCCGAGTAAGTTTAGTCATGGGTAATGCTAATTGCGAAAAGCCTTTGATAAACCTTCTGTAGTAGCCTGCTAGACCCAAGAAGCTTCTAATTTCCGCTACATTCTTCGGTCTCTCCCAGTTAATCACAACTTTAACCTTTGACGGATCCACCGCTACACCACCTTGTGATATAACGTGACCAAGAAAACTAACTTCAGACATCCAGAACTCGCACTTGCTTAACTTGGCAAAAAGTTGCTTCTCTTGTAAGATCGATAAGACGATTCTCAAATGTTCTTCGTGCTCTTGCGGAGTACGGGAATAGATAAGAATGTCATCAATGAAGATCACAACAAATTGATCCAAGTAAGTTTGAAATAACCGATTCATATAATCCATAAAAACAGCTGGAGCATTAGTTACACCGAAAGGCATCACTAAGAATTCGTAATGACCATAACGGGTCCTAAATGCAGTCTTAGGTACATCGGAACTCTTCACTCAGATTTGGTGATAACCCGACCTCAAATCAATCTTCGAGAACACACAGGCTCCTTTCAATTGATCTAAGAGGTCGTCTATCCTTGGCAAGGGATACTTGTTCTTAATGGTGACTTTATTCAGCTGACAATAATCAATACACAATCGCATCCCGCCGTCTTTCTTCTTTACTAATAATACTGGAGCTCCCCACGGCGAGACACTAGGTCTAACAAAATGCTTAGCCAAAAGCTCTTCCAATTGTTCCTTCACTTCTCTCAATTCAAGAGGTGCCATCCGATATGGAGAAACGGATATAGGAGCCGTTCCCGGTACCAGGTCAATAGAAAATTCCACTTCCCTCTCCGGAGGAAGAGAAGTGACATCTTCGGGGAAAACTTCTAAAAACTCACAAACTACAGGAATGTTCGAAACTTGAAGGTCGCTACTCCCTTCCTTAGTGAGAACCAGAAGAACAGATTTCTCTTTTTCGAACAAGAAATTTATCATTCCAATCGTACCTTCTAGGATAGTTATTAAGACATCTTTCGGGGTAGCATCAACAGATGGAATGATGATGAGCTTTTCTTCACCCCCAATAAACACCGAATTAGCAGAAAGCCAATCCATTCCCAAAACGACATCAACTTTCTTAAGTGGTAAGCAAATAAGATCAATCTAAAAAACTCTACCGTCCACAGACAAAACACAGTTTTCACACATCGACAGTGTCTCGACTATTTCATCCATGACGGTAGTGACCACCATAGGAGGAGACAAAGGAACGGACCGCAACCCAAGTCTCTTCATACATTGCATCGATACAAAAGAGTGTGTAGCTCCGCAATCAAATAGAAAAAAACAAGGAAATCCGTTAACGAAGCACGTACCGGCAATTAAGGAATTGTCACTCTTCTTCTTCCTTGCATCTAAGGTATAAACCCTTCCTTGTGTCTGAGTCTTATTCTGAGAACAATCTCTCTTCAGATGACCCATCTTCTGACATTGGTAACACTTTACATTGTCTATACCACACCTTCCATAATGCATCTTTCCACAAGTGCGACACACCGGAGGTGCACTCACCCTTGAATATTGAACTTGCTTTCCTTTGAAGGCTTGTTGCCTAGGCCTGAATTGTTGGTTGGATCTTCCGCGATCCCCTTGATTCGCCCTACTTGTAACACCTTCCGTTTGGACTTTCTTCAAACTATGTTCAGCTACATAGCATTGTCTTAAAACTTCAGCATAAGTAGTGAACTCCCTCTGAGATACACTATGGGATATTTCAGCTCTAAGCCCAAAAATAAATTGGTCCACCTTCCACCTCTCATCTGGAGCATACATAGCCTGCCTAGAATAAGCAGCCATGTCTTCAAACTTCTCAGCATAACTGGCCACAATCATACTACCTTGTCTTAGTTGTTGAAAATCAAACTCTTTCTGAGTTCTCAAGGAGCTCGGAAAATACTTCTCCATGAAAACAACCTTGAACTGCTCCCAAACCTTTGGCACTTTCTGAATAACCATTAAAGCCAAGGCACTCTCCCACCATCTCATAGCGGGACCCTTCAATGAGTGAGAGGCGAACAACACTTTGTTCTCCTCGCTGCACTGGACTATTAAGAAGATCCTCTCCATACCAGAAATCCATTCGTGAGCCTTTACGGGATCCAATCCACCATGAAATTCTGGGGGATTCATGCGGATAAAATCCCCGAATTTCCCACCTTCAGCTTCTGGAACAACTACCGTAGGATGCAAACCTCCATTCATTTGTTGCACCATTTGCTACATGAATATATTCTGTTGCTGCTGCATCTGTTGCATAAATTGATACAGAGGAGCATTGCCATCGCCGTCCCGCGGATTCGTCCCTTGGGGAGTGGTGTGGGGTCTACCACGAGTGTTTCTACATCCATCAGCCATGTTCCTAAAGGTCATACAAATAGGATTAAGTTTATCAGGCTCAATGCCATAAATATAACACTTAAGACCAATGGCGACACAATGTATACGAAACGGAAAGAAATACTTATACAATTTCATGGCTAGGTCGAGGATACGACCTGCTCTGATACCAACTGTAACACCCATATATAAAACTCATACATCAAAGCATAAATATTATATATAGATCCAAGTGTTTGGTACTGAAACACATAAGCTCCTAGTTAACACATTGTATACAAATAAATGCCCTAAAGTACAAAGTACAAAACCTAAGGCATATTATACACAAGATGTTCAAAAGATAAAAACTAAGAACTAGATCAACAATGATCTCAAAATAAACTCCGTTACGGAAGCTAGCCATCAACAAGCAAGGAAAAGATCACACGACCTTATCCTTACCCTTCTCGGAACCTAAAGCACCTGAAATACATCAACAACGTGGGGTGAGATACATCAAATCTCAGTGAGTTCTCTATCTTATGGGTTCTCTCAAATTATCAAGGTTCTAACAATCCTAACTCAAGTCCGGGGAAAAAGGGAAAGGACTCTTGAGTTCACATTTCAATTCTCACACTATATGGAAACATGCCATGAGTTCATCAACTTAAAGTATCACTAATCGATAACCATACCAAGGTATCTCCTGTTCCCATCCGCTTCTACGTCTAGAAGGCGACCCGAGTCATAGATCCTTGTAACCTACTTGACATACGAATGGATTCGGGTTCTACGGGCCTTTTACCGTTATGAACCGTCACTTCACACAGGCCTTTACCATCACAAGCATACGCTCCATGGGCGCCATTCGTACAGTACGGGGAATCAAACCTGCCAAGTAGTTGTTCATCCATTTCAGAGGAGTCCGAGACTCATGAAACTACACTCAAGATAAACCGGTTAAGATTACATGATTACATACAACAAACACGATTGTATTCGACAATCACAAGGCTATAATGCCTCCCGGCCTCTCATGCCGGCTCAAACCCCAAAGGTTAACCACATGTTCCATACTAGTGTTTCCAACTTATAAATTCTCCTATAGTTCATAAGGGGGTTTTCCTCACTCTTCCTATTTCTTTTTCCATATTAACATGCATATTCAATTACAATCATGTTAAACAATAATAGGATAGGCAAGGCATCTCACAATTGCATAATAAAATAATTTATAACAATTACAACATAATTAAAACACTTTTGAACTTTCCCGATTATTTAGTCGGTCGGTAAAATTAACATTTTTCATGCCCATTGAAAAGAATATTTCCTTAGCTTCACAACGATATAAAAAACTCTTAAATCGGATAAACGAGTCAAAAGTTACGGATTTTTGAAGAAAAGGAAAATATTTGATCCCAGGCAGATTCGCCTGGAGAATCTGGATTTCGCCTGGCGAATCCCCATTCGCCAGCACTTCGCCTGGCAATTCTCCATTCGCCAGCACTTCGCCTGGCGAATCTAGTGGCGAGTCTCCAATTTCAGAAAAATCAAAAGTTCCAGTAGCTAACACATTTCTATTTCTCCAAATTCGCCTGGCGAATCTGGTTTTCGCCTGGCGAATCCCTTTCGCCAGCCCTTCGCCTGGCGAATAGGTGGCGAGACCTAATTCGCCTAGCGAATTCCCAATTCGCCTGGCGAATCACACCAGACCCAGAATTTTCTCCTTACGGGTTCCATGGCCCCAAACCCTAAAATCACCATTTCTTAACCCAAAACAATTTCAAACAGCACAAACAAGCATTAATAATGTTTATATGCATAATGTGATCATACTACACAATTTATATCGATTTTTAATCGTTAAAACCATCTATTCAACATATTGACCTAAAACTCAATCATTCCAAAAACTCTAAAAAAAAGGTTTCTAAACTAGAACCCACCTTGAGATGAGCAAGATGAAGATGATTGAGAAGATTGGGTGAAAGTTTGATGAATGGATGATGATGATCTTGATGTTCTTGAGCTTTTCTTCAATTTCCACTTTCTCCTCTTTTTCTCCTTCTTTTCCTTCTTTCCTATTTCTCTTACTATCTTTTTCTTTTATGTTTGGAATGTGGAAGGAAAAGGAATAAGTAGAAAACTAGTATTAGTAAATAATACTACTAAATGTCCAAAAAGTCTCTTAAGTCCAAATTAGTAAAATACCTCAGAGTCAGATAATATTAATTGAATTTATTCTTAGTTCCACAGTTACTCTAATTATTTTATCAAATAATTCCTCAGGGTACACTGGGCTCAGTCGACCACAATATAATATTATCCGGAGTAAAAATACGGGGTATTACACTTGGCAAGAAATAAAGAGGCATTCTCGACACATACTGAGTTCCAAGTTTTGAGATATCAAAAGAGAAAATTGAATCAGAGAGTTTATGGCCTAAATCAAGAACAATTATTAACCTCCAAACGCAATCAACTCATTGAATTGGACATAAAACGAGAATCAGACACTATTAAAATAATTTCCATAACAATACCCAACATGTTCCAATTGAAAAGGCAAGTCTTGAACAATATTCAGAAGGCATGGAATCAAAAGCTTTCATTGCAAGGATCACATTTTCAGGGCAACTTTTATTTCTTTCTAAAACTGAAAACCGACAACAAATCATACCTCTTCAATTCACAAATCAGGGCAATAATATCAGTTGGGTCTATAAAAAGGCTGCAATCACACGCATAAAGGGACAGAGAGAACATCATCAGAAAAAACACAAGAATACACACAAGTTCAAATAAGATACACCAAAAAAATTCATTCACAGAAAACCACACAAGGAGAACAACGTCATTACATCTGTGAACACACATAGTAGTACACGTAATTTACAGAACCATCAGAACATACATCAGCGATATCACACACACAGCAATTCACACGATTGGGAGAAGATGAATTGAAGAACACAGAACACGCAACGCATACGAGTAGATAAAAAAAAAGAGGAAAAGACACACAAAATCGCATAGAGGGAGAAGAAGAGGACAAAAAGAAACTCACATTAGCTTTCGCCGGAGACACCGTCGCCGGACTTGTTCCGTTGGTAATAATCCTCCTTCTTTCTTGCTCGTTTTGCCACGATTCATGTTTGCCATGGTTGATTAAACTGCATTCTTTTTTAAATCGTTGATGCATGATTTTAGGGTAAGGGTTTTTGAATACTGATTTGGGGTTTTATGTTTTGTGCTACGATTTGTTGAAATTGGATGTCGGATTCGTGTTTAGAGGATAGGATTTAGGTAGGGTGAGGATTTGTGTGATGATCCGAGTAAGTTTATGGTAACGCCGCCGCCGGAGGCGATCTCCGGCACGGTTGTTTCGTTTTTTTAACGGGAATGAGAGAGAGAGAAGGATGCGAATGAGAGAGAAAGAGTAAGAGACGAATGTGTTTTGTTCTGACCTTATTTGTTTGTAATGCTTTCTGATCCTATGCATGCGCGCCTCCAGCTTATACCATGCGCCCTCGCTATTGGGCCCGTAGTCTGAGTCAATTTTCTGACTTTCTTGATCAAACAGCCACGATCCGGTTGATCAGGGGTCCACGATGGACCCCCCTGCCTGCACTTTTATTTTGTATTTTAGTTCTTTTTTATCTTTTTATCTTTTTAAATAATGAAACATTTTTATAATAATAAATATAGAATTTCTTTTTTATATAACAAAAACAAAACTCCTTTCTAAAATATAAACTTTAATAATAAACCCTTTTATGATAAATACAGAATATAATATATTTTTTATAACAAAATAAAACTCCCCTTTTTTGAAATATAACTTTTTAATAGTATAAACCTTTTTATATAATAAAAATAAAACTTTTTTAATAGAAATAAAATTCTTAAACCTTTTTTATACAAAACTTTTTCAATTTATTTGAAAATTAATTAATCTCTATCTAGTCTATGGATGGCAATGGGTACCCGTGGGGACGGGTACTAGTCCCCCGCTACCCGCCCGTTTAGTAAATATGAAACCTTATATCCGTCCCATATCCGTGCGGGTATCTGGCAGACGGGTACCCGTGGATTTTGAGATACCCGCGGGTATTAACGGATATCCATGAATATTTTTTTTAATTGTAATTTACTAATTTTTCTTTTGGTAAATAGAAATTTTAGCTTTTTTGTAATTAGAAGATTATGTGTAAATAGAAAATCTATCTATAATTTTTCATGAAAGTCATGATTCAACAAACTTGAAACAAATATATATTGAAACTATGCTTTGAGAATGTGAGAAAAATGATCACATAATGCATATTAATTTATAGAAACATCAAACATATAACAATATATTACACATGTGATTTAGTGCAAATACCATAAATTGCACATAAATTACACATGTGATTTAGTAGAATCTATTATATAATATGTGATTAATTTTCCAAAGGATGAGTAATTAGTATATATTAATTTTAAAGGATATTTAATTAATTTTATTAATTATAAAAGGATACAGATACCCGCAGGTACGGGTACCATTAAATCCGTATCCGTACCCGTTTATATTACCCGTGGATACCCGTTAAGTCATATTACTCGTACCCGTGACGGATTTTATCCGCGGGTACAGGTTTTTTTGCCATCCCTAATCTAGTCCAATTTTTTATCCAATGATGAATAAAGTTAATCCCTAACTCTTCTTTCAAGAATTAAATAATTACAATTGGATTTCTAATTACTTTTAGTAATTCTTAATCACACACTTATGTTTACTTTTTAGTGATTACTTAATCGAATGATATTTGTCCTTTTCTCTTAAACGTAACTTTAATTTATGTTAAGCCTTCCGTGCCTTTATCCATTATTGTTGTCCCGTTTTTATATGCTTGGCATGATACTATGATATCTCATTTTGCAAGTTGATTGATCATTACATGTTATGCCTTATATGCCTTCTACATTCATTCTTGACTTTACGCTTAATATTTTATCTATACTCTTATGCCTATATGATTACTTGCGTATATCCAAGAGAAAATCCCATGTATTATAATCATTTGTCGAACATGGTGCATTTCATCTGCATTTCATCCTCCCCTTAGTGGTTGTAGGTATCCCTTAAGAATTAATTTCTTAGACAACTTTAGGATAGATTTTCCTAAGTTAGTCCCCCGTAATTTTGATTTTTACAATCAATAACCTTAGATCACTTGATTCTCCCCACAAGAGAATTAGATGTGAATCATCTCAAAGAAGAGACACACAATCTCATACCCCCACAATACAAACAAGATGTGGATTCCTTTTCCACTTAGGAGAGGTATGAGGCATACTCGTCGATTTTATATCCGAGTTGGAGCCCTTCTCCTAAGATGAAGCAAAGGTTCATTCTCAAAATTGTGGCGGTTCTTAAGATGACGACTCATCTTTTCTCCTAGTATCCCTCAGAGAGGAACTACAAGTGCTCTGATTCCACTCCCGACAGGATATGTAGGCACAAGATGTGATATCTTGTCGAGCACACTTAGGAATAGAACCTTAGGTCTTCATATCCTTTTAACCCTTAGCAAACAGATAACAATTAGTAGATAACATAAGTATTAACAAGAGGTTCCTGTAGAGTACTACAGATGCTTAGGATGCTAACACCTTCCCTAGGTATAACCAACCCCCGGTGGTGAATCAAAGACCGGTGGTGAAATAAACGATTTACGATTCAAGTTAATCAATAGCTTGATATCCAATTCTCACTGCGACACTCCCACCTGATTGATTTACCGATCACTGATCGAGATCCATTTTTCGGACTGGAAGAAATTCCAAAAGATCAAGCCATTGCTAGAACAATCTCTTTAAATGAGTTAGAAGTCAGGACTCACATAACCACCAAAGGAGGAATCCAGGGATTACCAGCTAAATTCCTGATGCAGAAAGCTCTGTACTTTGCTAGTATAGGAAATGTAACTACTTTCGAGGATATCTTTGTTATGCTCAAATATGGGTTATTCCTTTTTCCCAACATTGACAACTTCGTCGACACCAATGCTGTTAAGATATTCTTGATTGGGAACCCAGTACCAACCTTGCTCGCGGATGCTTACTCTACAAATGGTTTATTTCCCACTTGCCCAACTCGGCTGCTTTTTGGGATCACAAGAGTAATCTGCGATGGTCGCAGAAGATTATGTCTCTTACCAATTCAGACATAGATTGGTACAATGGGATTTACGAAGGGATAAAGATCATCGACAGATACAGAAATTTCCCCAATGTACCCCTCATTGGTACTAAAAGAGGGATCAACTATCATTCAATTCTAGCTCGCCGTCAACTTGGATACTCGATGAAGAATATCCCACATAATGTTCATCTGAAAGGTCTTTTCTTCAAGGAAGGAGAAAATGACAGGGCATGCTTGGCAATATATTCACATGAAAGGTAGAGAATCTCTGGGAAGACTAAATTGTTCCTCTGCAGAACCTTATCTCCACTGGGTGCAAACTAGAGCTATCAAACTGAGGATGCCTTACCCTCGTCAAGAAGTTTTTCCCTTAAAGGAATCTGTCCTTTATTTCATGTCTGATGTAGAAAAACTCCAAGTCGCTCTCAACAAAGTTCAACGTGAGAGAAACTCTTGGAAGAACAAATACCAGATCCTTAATTTGGAATGTAACAAGATTCAGGAAATGCTAAAGGAAAAGGATGCTCTGATTGAGATATTAGAGCAGCATGCTATGAAAAGTCAGGAGGAACGAAGAAATTTGCTCACTCCTTTCACTTGGCAAAGAATCGTCGACCCAACAATGGCTGAAGGAGCCCAATCAAAGAAAAGAAAAGTTCAGGAACCAACATCTGAGCTCTCCTTAGAGAGAACTCAGGATCCATAAGCCTAATTTTCCTTATCACACTTTGTAAAATACTGTACTTTTCCTTGTAAAATACTGCAATCTTTCAAGATTCAATAAAAGGGTCTCCCCTACTGTGTGATATTTGCAATATAATTATTAACGGTGTTTTTAACAAAAAAAAACAAAAAAATATATCATTCTTTGCATATCATTCATTATTCTCACATAGCACATCTTTGCCTTTGAGTCTCACATATGTGTCGCACTCTAGAGTCAAACTGTCTCATTCGTACAATACTCGGGTCAATCGACAAAAGAAAATGGACGATCTCGAGAAAGAGAACAGAGAGCTGAGAGAAGAAATCAACGCTCTGAAGGAGAGTTTGGAGAAACTCCACTACGACATGCAATCCCTAGCAGCAGCCCAGGAACAACAACATCAAAGGACTGTAATCTCAGATGGTACGTCTACACCAGCATTTGAGACGCCTGTTAGTCATCCTCAGTACAACATGCATAAAGGTTTCCCCTGGGGCATGCCTCTTAACTTTATACGTGGAAGATACATCCCACCGGTCACTGAAGACCCGTAAGTCGTAGCAGGAACCGCCAGACCTGAAGGTTACAAACTTCAGGTAAGTAGAGATGCAAGGGTTACAACAGAAACTCATGAAGGTTACAAACTTTAGGTCACCGAAGCGCCAAGAGTTACCACTGTAATGACTATATCACAACCGGTGGTACACATTATCCCAGAGGAACAGATTCTACAGGCTACTATTGGCAGAAACGAAGAAGTATATGAAAGTATGAATGAGTTCCAGGAGCAATTCTTGGAAATGTAGAAGAAACTGCATGCCATTCGCGGTCAGGACTTATTTGGTAAAGACGTCGCTGACCTTTGTTTGGTCCCTAACGTGAAGATACCGCACAAATTCAAGGTGCCTGACTTTGAAAAATACAAAGGCAACTCTTGACCTCAAAGTCATTTGGTGATGTACGCTCGGAAAATGTCGACTCAGACGGAGAATCAGCAGCTAATAATCCATTACTTCCAAGATAGTTTAACCAGTCCCGCACTCAAATGGTACATGGGTTTAAACCGCACCAAGATCAGTACTTTCAGAGATCTCGGGGCAGCCTTCATTCAGCAGTATAAATACAACTTGGACATGGCACCAGATATGGACCAACTCAGAGCAATGTCACAAAAGGACAAAGAAACCTTCAAGGAATATGCTCAGAGATTGCGTGAAATTGCCGCCCAGATATGTCCTCTTCTCGAGGAAAAGGAAATGACAAAGATCTTCCTAAAAACATTAAGCTCGTTTTATTACGATCAAATGGTTTCCAGTGCGCCCAGTGACTTCACTGAAATGGTGAATATGGGGGTACGACTTGAAGAAGCAGTCTGAGAAGAACGATTGGTCAAAGATACAGAGCCATCCATCAGTACTAAAAGATACGGTAGTGTTTTCCAAAAGAAGAAAGAGCAAGATATCAGTAATATATCTCTAGGAAAGCAAAGGCGAAGGTATTAACCGGTAGCAGCGGTAACTCCCTCTATCAACCCGACACCAGCTCTAACATATCAACCTCAGGTTGCTCAGAGCCAACCAAATCAGCAACAGTATCAGCAAAGGCCGCAGCAACCTTTTCAGCAGGCTTACCCGCAGTACAGTAACAACAATCGTATTACACGACCATCAAGTTTCGACCCTATACCGATGTTGTACGCAGAATTATTTCTAATTCTACTGGCCAAGGGGCATGTTCAAACCAGGACTTCTCTTACAATACCAGAAAATCCACCTTTTTGGTTCAAAGCAGATTAGACTTGCCCTGACCATCAAGGAGGATTGGGGCATAACATTGAGAATTGTCTCAGCTTCAAGTCTGATGTACAGAAACTCGTCAGGAACGGGGTTTTATCTTTCAAGGATATTAATCCAAATGTTCAGACGAACCCATTACCGCAACATGAGAAGACTACAATGAACTTGATAGAAAAAGATCCTGTCAACAGTTATCAGATTCATAATGTATGCTTACTAGGAACCAACCTGGTAAAGATGCATTGCAAAGAGAGCGGGTACGGCCATGTGCCATCTCACAACTATCATCAGTTTGATGTTTGTTCCAAGGATAATCAAGGGTGTACCATAGTACAAACGGCTCTGCAAGAACAAATGGATCTGGGCTGGATTAAGGATCACAGGATTCGTGAAGTAAACGTGGCCCATGCACATCCTAACATTGTTCAGAACCACGACATTCGTGCAATGAACGTCAATTTAGTGGCATTGCATTCAAGACAAAGTCAGTTTACAATCTACCGCTGCACAATTACAGCACTTGTCTAATCTACTCAAAAGATAATCAGGGATGCTCTTTTGTACAAGAGGCACTCCAACGTCAAATAGATCTCGGATGGATCCAAGACTACCATGAAAGAAGTGATCATCAAGTTAATATGGTCCAAATCTTTGACATACTCTTAATGAATACCAGTCTAGTGGAATTACATGCTAAGCAGGTCAGACTTGGTTTTCTGGCCTCACATGATTATCAAGACTGTAAAGAATGTTGCAAAATGACCAAGGGTGTGCGCTTGTGCAAAGGACTCTTCAACACCTGTTGGACCACTGGTGGCTTCTGATCTACCTGGATGAAGACACACAACAGATTAGCATGGCATATGGGAATCCTGATAGACATTAAAGTCACGATGTCTGCTCCATAGAAATGGATCTAGTGAGGATGCACTGCTTACAAAGTGGGTACGGTTGGGTACCACCTCACAATTATGAACGTTGTAGAGTATGCTTGGAAAATAACCAAGGATGATATCTAGTGCGAGCAGCCCTCCAACATCAGTTAGACCGAAAGGAGATTCAACCATGTTCAAATTCTGAATTAATCTACATGATACAAGATTACCTCCCTGGTGTCGTATCTGCGAAAATCAACTGGTGGAAAAGACAAAAGAGTCTCCACCGAACGTTATTTATCCTGACGCGGGGAATAGAAACGATTGAAGAAAACCTCAACAAAGGGAAAGGAATGGTCATTGCAACCATAGCCTGGGTTCGGGAGTCGGTTACGCGAAAGGAAGGTATTAGCACCCCCTCGCGTCCATCGTACTCGATGAGATTCACGCTTGTTGTTATCGATCAAAGGGTGTAGGTTATCTGAAAATTATTGCTAACTAGAACGAAAAAGAAGGAAAAATGGGGGAAGAGAAGAAAAGGTGACTCGATAGGACGTCGTCGTCCTAGGCATACGTATTCCCTCAGGAGCAGGAAAATCAGAGTCAACGTAGTTCGACGGACTACGGGATTGTGGGGGGAAGGTTGCTCACCAAGATATCGCATCTCGTGCCTACTTATCCTCAATCGAACGGGAGAGAGGAAATTAGAGTAGTCGTAGTTCGACTTACAAGGTCATTGTGTTTTTTATGGGCGACGTTAAGTTCGCGTCCGACAGTTAGGGTTGATGCCTGTTTGCAATAAAACGGAAGTAACATGCTCTTTTCTGAAAATGATTTGAAACTCAGTTAATCCCGAAGGATAAAATAATTTGAACTTTGTTTGTGTTTTTTAGACAGAAGTGGCTTAAGTTTGTTTGGAACTTGTATTGCACTAAAGTCTATGACATAGGGTCGAATGCGTCGCACATCGACCCAAGACGGGATGCATGCTAAACACTCTAGGAAAGTGAAAGGAATCCCCCACTCTCTATTTTCCATGTACTTAAGGCTCATGACATACAATACTCATTGTATTTATTATGTGTTTTGAACTTGTTTTGAGATGAGAAGAGAAAAGACTCAAAGGTGAAAGAAAATAACTAAGGGAAACTAAGTCCTAATGTTATCATGCAATGGTGGCCCTATAGTTGAGTTTAAGAGGGGACTAACCTACTTTTTATCATGCATGGATTGCTAGCCTAATGTCTCTCCTACATCCAACTTAATTGGAAATTAAGTGGAACTAGGAATCCTAAGGGATCATGTGAAGAAACACAAGTAAACATTATTCTAAACAATCACAAAAGAGAGAAGTGAATAAGAAATTATATGAAAAGGAATCACATGATTGTAAACAAGCATGCAAAGTATCACAAGCAACTTGTCATCTCCATGCCAAGCTCAACTATCAAGTAGTTGAAAGCAAAGTACAAAACTATGTCCTAATGCACAAGGAAGTGCTCTAGTTCTACCCTAGAAGCAAAGTTAAACCATAAGCAATGAAGAGTGAACCCTAGAGGTGTAAGAACATACAAGGGGTAGTAGCTAAACCTACTCTAACCTATCTATGTTAATATCCTAAACAATTTCAAAAGGTTACAAGTTAAGTCTTACAACAACACACAACATTTGCTATTTACAAACTATGTCAAAAAGACTTGTAAAAATCACACAAAAGGTAGGTCAAGTCACATATTCAAGCCACATATATGATATAAACATGTAGAGAGCAAGTTTGAAGTGTGAAGAAGTAATCATGGAATGTACATCAATCATGTTCAAGTGGTTTGGAAGTTGCATCCAAAGATGGCACATAAAGCATGCTTTAATCATTCAAGGTTACACAACAAGCAAACAAGTGTGAAATGAACTCACAAGTCATAGGTCAGAATTAGCAACATGTATCCAATGTGCAATATCAATCTCAATTTGTCACAACATTTCATGTTAAGATCAATCTCAAAAGCTAAGGGAAGTAAGGGTTAAAACCACACTTAAGCATCTTTTAAGGCATGTAACTTATCAACCAAGTAAAGAGCAAAGAAAGAACATGGTTAACTAACATCCAAGCATCCATACCAGTAGCAAGAGACCTATAATATCTCATATTTGAATACCAAAAACAATGGACAAAAATGACATACAAATGATGTTACAAGTGGGGCAGTGACAAATGATATGTGGAACGATACATTTAAGTGTCAAAAGCTTTGTACAAACATGGCACATCCAAAGTTCAAATGAAAACAACAAAGTTAACCTTTCATTCATGTTCAAACTTATAAAGACCTAACACCAATTGGGAGCATATGAAGGGACCCATAAATTCATGTGGGCGGGCTATGATTCATGATAATCCATATGTGAAATTATGTACAAAAATATCCTAAAGAGGATATCATAGATACACCATCAAACTAAAACACCTAAGCAAACATCAAGCATAATCGAGTAAGCAACTTAGGGTTCAAAAAGAATCATGTAAGTCATGATCAAAAAGCAACATTTAAGGATCAAAAAGGCACCTAAATGTCATTATATATAGTCCCATACATGCCTTCAAAATTGGTTTTAAAGAGCTCACACATTGGCATTAAACTTGACCTAGTTCTAGCATGTATCAAAAGTTAATCATGTAATGGAATGGTCCATGAAAAATAGTTAGATTCTTTAGAAAATTAGGATAAAATAACCATGTCATGTTAAGGTCAGTTATTTAACATGTACAAAAAATAGGATCCAAAGCATGCACCAAAAACACTCAATTAACTGCAAACATCAAGCACGTGTCAAGGATGATCACATAAAGCAAAGCTCAAAAAATGAAATTCAAAAGCATTCCAAAATTCATGGACAAGACATAAATCAAGCATAAACATGTTAATAAATCAAGTGGCTACTTGAATACCAAAAATTAGGTCAAAAGATTAGAGGAAGGTCACTTTTTGTGGCTTGTATCACAAGGTACACCATTATGAACACATATCTTTCAAAAATCCAAGAAAAATATCCAAACAGTCCAAAAATGAAATTAAAATTTGTCAAAAATTAATTAACATGTTCAAGAACATCCATAAATTTTTACGTAATTTTAAAACAATTTTAGTATTTTTAAAAATTAAATTTGAAACGTGTACAAGAAAAAGAAATTAAAAATACAATGTAAAAGAAAGGGGTGAGGAGTTAGTAAGAACAATTCATATATCACGTTGGGCCCATGAAGGGAGGGTGTGCGTAACACTGTTATGCAGGCCCGACGCATACAAAGAACACTCTTAAATGATGAAACAAAAATAAGGGAGTGGTGGAAAGGGGCTGGCACGTGAGGGGAGTGTGCCTCATTAATGAGGTGTCACTCCCTCACACGCTTGATGAAGATCAACGGCCCAGGATTCATTTCGCTACATCACACGTGCTCTTATTATGTGATTTATCCAGCGTGTGATCATGATCATGTGGCTGAGAATTGATTTCGCTGCACTATCTCATTCTTACATGATATTATCATTTATATTCGTTCAGCACATGAGGGAAGAGAAAAATGATGCATTAATAACCCTACATCAATTGGTAAAATAGTTTTTAATGAGGATAAGACAAAAAATCATTTCCACCCTCTAAGAAAGAAGACGACACGTGGTCATCTTCTTCATGCATCCATGCATAAAATGAAAATTCTCATCCTCCATGGCTATGCTTGCGCAAGAACAAAAGTGGAAAATAGCAAACTTTAACAACATGTAACTCACTCAAATCTTAATCGTTTTACATGAAATAATAGTCCAAATTGAAGCCCATGAAACATAGATCATAAATCCTTGGTTAGAAATTCCATTAAATCAACACACAAGAAAATATAAAGGGGATAAATTATGACTCCATACTTTGAAGCATCACCATTTCAACCAAACTTTATCCAAACACATTGCCTCTTCATAGAGGACTTCAGAGGTATGTTCACCACATGATTTCATGACCTATGGAGGTTCTACCATGATGCTAAAGTTCCAAGAATCACAAACCTGGATGAAGCTTTTCGCACATACAAGAAACCCGATAACTTCCTACAATTCTTCTAATCAATTTCAGGAAGCAAAATAAATGCTTTGATCTTCTTGGATCTTGCTAAAACTCCCAAAAATGAAGAAGATGATGAACCTTTGTAAGACAATGGTGGTGATTCTAGGTCCAAAATAGTGCATACAGAAGAGAGATTGAGGCTTGGTGATGATAACTATGGAGAAAAATCGTGGAAACTCCAAGTAGAATTGATTTTTGAAGCTATGGAATGTTGAGCTTCATTGGTGGATTTTGGTGATTTTGGATCTGTTTTGGAGAGAATGATTGTGTGTGTGTGTGTGACTGAATTTGTTAGGGTTTAGGGTTTATATATGGGTGGTTAGGGAGTTTTAATCATGGTTAGTTAGTGGTTAGAGGTGGATTATCGAAATTTGAAAAAAATGGGGTTTATGGTGGTGTACGAATTTTACTATGCGGGTGGTGTATTTTAGTTACCATGGAGTGTATTATGATGGTAGTAATGGTGTATGATGATGGTTAGTACAGACAACACAATTTGCTCACCAAGTTTTTCAATTTATATAATGGAGTTTTTATGGTTTATGGCATGAAAAATTGTCCATGGAGGTGACTTTGTTGATGAATTTCTTAAAGGACAATGAATCAATTTGCATGATTTTGATGTCATTGGAAATGTGGTATTTGATAGAACAAAGATGATGTAAAAAAGAATTGGAGTTGAGGTCTGGAACACCATGGAAAATGTCATTGAAGTTGCTATGTCACAAGCTGAGTTTCGGGACTTAGAAAAATTCTAAGTTTTTTCCACATGAACAACTTGATAATCCCAACTTTGATTGATCATAACTTTTGATCTAGAAATTCAAATGGAACATTCTTTATATGGATGGAAAGCTTAGAATCCATGCTACAACTTTCATGTTTAACAAAAGTTGAAATGAAGTTTGTATCATGGAGAAAAATGGCTTGGAAGATGGTTGCATGGCATAGAAAAACTTTCCCAAAATGGAAAGTTCTAAAACTCTTGTCTTTTCCAAAATTGGTAACTTTCCATAATTCTTGATTTTTCATGATTCCTTTGATATTCTTGATCAAATCTCACCCATTGACCATATTTGACATGATGGACATGAGTTTGACCTAAAAATCGAGAGTTGACTTTTTCCTTGATCAATTGACTTTATTCTCAATTTGTCTGATTTTCAACAATCTGGCCAATTGAAATCCTTCTGAATGAAATTGTGAATCAAATGAGATGTCTTGGCCTTGAGGAGCCTTATTCTCTTTGTTTTAAACAATTCATACCATGGAAACCTCTGATCCCATGCCTTGGGAAAACCAATTATGCATGTGTAATGTTCATGATCTAAATGCATATGAGGTGTGAAGCATAAGCCACTTATGAGGGTATAAATAGGAGGGCAAATTTTGGGGTGTCACAACCGCCCTTATTCAATCAACTTGGACCGAAAGGATGATAGCAACGGCTTTCAGACATTCAAGGTGTAAGGTGATTGAATACAAAAAGAACCACGAAATTTGCAAACTGCAGGGAAATATGATGAAGTGATTGAGTGATTGCCAGCCAAAGGTGGGCTCTAAGATAGCAGGTACCAACCAAAAGTTGAGATAATGAAAGGTGACAGATGAGTCAACAAACAACGCCAACCAAGAGTTGGGATGAAATGACACTGATGTATAATGAATTCTTGACAAGGAACACCGACCAAGAGTTGGAATAAGGACGTGATATCTACCACGATCTAGGGTAAAAGACAAACTACCAACCAATAGTTGGGATACGGGACACTAACCAACAATTAGTATAACGGGGCCGCCGACCGAAGGTGAGGTCACAAAGGGTATCAACCAAAAGTTGAGATAAAACCGAAGATCACAAACCAATAGTTGGGAAAGAGAATACTAACCAAGAGATTTCCAACCAAGGGTTGGGAAAGAGGAAACTAACCAGGAGATTAAGATAAAAGATACTGATCCAGAGATTACAAACCAATAGTTGGAGAAGAAGATACTAACCAAGAGTTAGGATGGAGTGATGTATACTAACCAAAAGTTAGGAAGACATGAAGGATACTAACCAATAGTTAGGATAAAATGAAGGACACCAACCAATAGTTAGGATAAAGGAACATTAATCAAGAATTAGGACAACTGGGACGCCAACCGAGAGCGAACCCATAACGAAAGATGCCAACCAAGATTCAGGATGAAAGATACTAACCAAGAGTTAGGATAACCAAGACGCCGACCGAAGTCGAACCCACAAGGAAGGATACTAACTAAAAGTTAGGATAAGATATTCACCAAGAGATTAGGATAACGGGTACTAACCAAGAGTTAGGATAACGGGTGTACGGAACATCGACCGAGGGAAAACTCACAACGGAGAATACTAACCAAAAGTTAGGATGGCGAGGACGCCGACCAAAGGCGTGCTCACAATGGAAGATATCAACCAATAGTTGGGATAGAAGACACCAAACAGAGATTACCAACCAATAGTTAGGAAAGGGGACACCAAACAGAGATTACCAACCAATAGTTGGGAAAGGGATACCAAATAGAGATTACTAACCAATAGTTGGGAAAGGGGGTATGGTACCAACCAATAGTTGGGATAGAAAATACTAACCAAGAGTTAGGATAACCGAGAACGCCGACCAAAGGGGTGTTCATGATGGAAGATACCAACCAATAGTTAGGATAGCAAATGCTAACCAAGAGTTAGAATAACCAAGAACGCGGACCAAAGACGCACTTATAACGAAGGATACCAACCAATAGTTAGGATAGAGGATACTAACTAATAGTTAGGATAAACGAGGACACCGACCAAAGGCGAACTCACAACAAAGGATACCAACCAATAGTTGGGATAAAGGATACTAACCAATAGTTAGGATAAACGAGGATATACATGAAGTAGACTTCATAGATTTATGACCTGAAGGGAGGATGACTCTGATAGGGAAAAGAGAAGTTTGAGCGAATTCATCTGTAAATTCACCGGGGATAGAGTAAGATTGAATTTCCTGAAATATGTCATTCTCTACTGAGAAATGTCTGGTAAAGATAGTGCCAAACCTGGCTTATGCTTCGAATGCGTATGTTTGAATTTTTCCATGGCGTAATGCTCCATATCAAATGGAAATGCTATGCATTTTAAGGATGCAATGCAATGATGATTACTATATGCAAGATGCAAAGAGAATCCTTTGTTGGGGATCACGAGTAACCCTTGTTGAAGATAAAACCCAAAATGACTTTCCCTACGCCGGGAATCACGAATGACAACTGCTGAAGATGGAACCCAAAGATCTAATACGGAAAAGGTGCCAATAACCATTGGGCTTGGAATTTGTCGGGGCTGTCAACCACTGTTGATCAAATCGTTGAGAGGCTTAACACCAAACTCTGCATGGGTGTTGAAGTCAACAATACCAAATCGGTCGGGGAATATCATTGTACTTAACCCACTGATGGGATAGAAAATACTAACCAAGAGTTAGGATAACCGAGAACGTCGACCAAAGGGGTGTTCATGATGGAAGATACCAACCAATAGTTAGGATAGCAAATGCTAACCAAGAGTTAGAATAACCAAGAACGCGGACCAAAGACGCACTTATAACGAAGGATACCAACCAATAGTTAGGATAGAGGATACTAACTAATAGTTAGGATAAACGAGGACACCGACCAAAGGCGAACTCACAACAAAGGATACCAACCAATAGTTGGGATAAAGGATACTAACCAATAGTTAGGATAAACGAGGATATACATGAAGTAGACTTCATAGATTTATGACCTGAAGGGAGGATGACTCTGATAGGGAAAAGAGAAGTTTGAGCGAATTCATCTGTAAATTCACCGGGGATAGAGTAAGATTGAATTTCCTGAAATATGTCATTCTCTACTGAGAAATGTCTGGTAAAGATAGTGCCAAACCTGGCTTATGCTTCGAATGCGTATGTTTGAATTTTTCCATGGCGTAATGCTCCATATCAAATGGAAATGCTATGCATTTTAAGGATGCAATGCAATGATGATTACTATATGCAAGATGCAAAGAGAATCCTTTGTTGGGGATCACGAGTAACCCTTGTTGAAGATAAAACCCAAAATGACTTTCCCTACGCCGGGAATCACGAATGACAACTGCTGAAGATGGAACCCAAAGATCTAATACGGAAAAGGTGCCAATAACCATTGGGCTTGGAATTTGTCGGGGCTGTCAACCACTGTTGATCAAATCGTTGAGAGGCTTAACACCAAACTCTGCATGGGTGTTGAAGTCAACAATACCAAATCGGTCGGGGAATATCATTGTACTTAACCCACTGATGGGGAAACGACTTTCCTTAACCTGTTGGGGATAAATGCACCTTGTTGCAGGCGATATTTCACTTCCTGGCCTGATGAGGAAAGTAGGCACCAAGACTTGGTGGGGAATACAGATCTCTTTCACGAAGAGACATCAAAAAAATATCCTGTAGGAAATGCAACATTATCCTATCTGAAACAGTCGACTTCTGAATACTCGCTGGGAAGCAACAAACCAATCTGACCAGGGAAACAATTCTCTGCACTCTTGCTAGGGAGAGAGAAAATCTCAATGCTCTGCTGAGAATGCTAGATCTTCGATGTTAGAGAGAAAGACTCTACTGGTGACGGGATGTCAAATGAGCCTTTTGTTGGGGATGCCCACCTGCTTGGAGAGCAAGAACAAATCGTCTTTGCCCTGTCTAGGGACTTAAACCCTTGTTGGAGAAAAGACAAATCCAACTCTGCCTGAGGAAACCAAACCTATGGACTCTCGCTGGGGAGGATATTCATAATCTTCATAATGCCCTTCTGGCGCCTTATTGAGGAAGAGAAACCCCATACTGGGAACTACTTTGGTGCTTCATGCTTCTGCTGATCGACTGCATGCCAATTATCATAAGCGGACTCTCCACTTGTCTCAGACCACACGGTCTACTAGGAGAAATCGTCTCTAGAGGATTTTACAGAAAACCCGGCATTCAAAATGCTCCAGGGTTTTCAAACTCTCGGAGAGATTTATCGGATCTCGACGTGACTGCCCCAGATTGGCTAAACTATGAAGGAATTTACCTCGAGAGGATTCATAATGATTTGAAATACTCTGCCCCAGTATTCTGAATCTAGAAGAGGTGATTTTGATTAACTGTCATCTGGAGATGACAACTTCTCGCTCCTGAGGTGGCCTGCCTCAGTACGAGTCTTGTAGTACTTCTGCCCTCGTCTCCGAGAGATTTACTGAATCTTGACATGATTGCCCCAGACCGGCTGAACTTTGGAGAAATTTCTCGACGTGATTGCCCCTAATTGGCTGAACTGAGCACAACTTGCTGAGAAAATCGTTGCCTGACAGAGTCTTTTGGCTACATGCTCATTAATATGGTTGTTTAGGAATTTCCTAGTGGCAAAGTTAGACTTCTCGACTGATGTTCATTATGCAAGCTTCATTAGCGTCAAGTACAATGTATGCAAGCAGAAAATGCTTATTCTGCGAATGATTATTCTAATAGAACATACATGTTAATCTTGAAGTTTTCGTTGAAAAGATATCGCCAAACCTCATGAACGAATCACTAGTTAAAATGCGACACTGATTTTTGAATAAAAGACATTATGCACATGCAATACCAACAAAAACATTTTGGCCCCACTCATGGGAGTCAGGAACGTTGTCTTATCAGAAGTACGCCTTCGGAATAACCTTGCATCAATTAGGGCTTTTGAGGGTTGTAACGTGGCCTGGTTCACGGTTTGAGAAAGAAGGCTTTATGGCTCAAAATTTTGTTTGTACCCACCCATTCTCCTTGACGTCCTTCAGTCCTAAGTTCAGATCTTTTAATACAAGCGCTCACCTTCCGAAAGGTTATTGCATGTCATTGGCGATGGTTAAGGAGCCCACAATGCTTTCGGAGTGGCAGTCGCTCATTTCGTCTTTAGTGCCTGTAGTCACACGACTCATTCTTGCTCGAGGATTTTTCTTTTGTAATCCTTTGCGCATTTTCTATTTGCTTCTTTTTTTCATTTGTTCCCCTGATTTTGCCTGGAATGATTCTTTTGAATCCTTTTCGATTTTGATGTCCAGCGGGATGCCCTAACTTTTTCCTAAGTCATTTGTTTTCAAACTTTCGACTTAGCGGGCTTTCTTTCTTCTTTTTCTTTTTCTTTTTCCTCTTTTTTTTGAACAAATCGTGTGACACCGGCTGTCTTGACCTTCTTGAAGGGATTGTGACTGCTTCACTCCTTGCGGTGAGGGATAACCATTGTGGTTTCACGTCCCTTGACCTCCTGATGAGAAAAAAAAAGGTAATGGATCCTTAGATGCGCACTCCTTTCGAAAATTTGAACGCTTGGTCAAATCAACTGACAATTACCCTGCCCCTAGATTAAATGTTAGGTTTTTTTTCTGAAAGAAACTCCTACTTCTAGGCTCAACGGGGTTAACGAGGGTCTATCTCCCTTATATCTCCGGTGTTTAGGAAGTTGAAACAATGCTTGTAAATCATCAACAGGGTTTTATTCCCAAAAGCGTACGACCAGAAAGTTTGCGTTTTCAATTCGTCATTCTCCCTTCAAGAGTTTAAGCACGTAAATTTGTATTGCAATGCACAGAAATATCATATGAATAAGAATGAATTACTTCAAGAAAAACATACTCATTGCATTAAAACCACCATTTAGTACAAACAAGTTTTACATGTATACAACGTATTAACAAATAATGAAAAATTACAACTAAATATACAGTAAAGAAGCTAAGAAATGCCATTGTTAGGGAGGTCCGACTCCATCTGGACTTATTTGCAGCATGAGTGCTTTGCTTGGAAGGCTTCAATTGGTGTGCGGACCGTCTGTCATGAAAGCAATAACCCCAGCATCAATCAGATCTTGCTCCTTGTACTGGAGCGCCCTACAACCTTTAGTTGAATGCCCATATGCCCCACCATGATTAGACATAGGATTCTGGATTACGTTTGGGCCATCGTTGGTAAAATTGATAGCCTTAGAATCAAGCAGGTCTTGGACTTTGTGCTTGAATGCTTTGCAATTCTCGATGTGGTGCCCCGGCGCTCCAGAATGGAAATCGCAGGGGGCATTGGCATCATATCCGGGTGGAGGAGTGCTGGTTAGAGGAGCCAATGTTCTCTTTTGAACCAAGTGTAACTGAAGTAGATGTTGTAACAGATGATAGTAAGGCATAGGCGGAGCGTTAAAATGTCTGTCTGCCATTTTTGGTCTTGTAGGATACCGACGAGGAGCACCATTTTATTGTTGTGGCACAGCCGAAATTATTACAGCAACTTCCTGATGATATGGGGTCTGATACCCTCTGTTTCTGATCTTCTGAGAAGACACATCGTTAGTCTCTCCTTCACGTTTTTTTCTACACCCGTAAAAGGTTTTCGCGCACCATAAGATGACCCAACACTGTCTTGAATTTTACCCATCTTAAGCAAATTCTCAATCCTCTCCCCAGCAACTACAATATCAGAAAAACCAGATGAAGGCAACCCTGCCAAGCGCTCCAGGAATGGACTTTGCAGTGTTCCCATAAACATGTCAGCCATTTCTCTCTCAAGCAACGGTGGTTGCACCCGTGCAGCCAACTCACGCCACCGCTGGGCATGTTCTTTAAAGCTTTCCTTGCTCTTCTGCGTCATACTCTACAACTGAGTTCGGTTGGGTGCCATATCGATGTTGTATTGATACTGTTTTATAAACGCCTCTGCCAACTCTTTCCAGTTCCTGAAGTGGACCCTTTCAAGCTTCATGTACCACTCTAGAGATGCCCCAGACAAACTATCTTGGAAAAATTACATCCAAAGCTTTTCATCATTAGAGTAAGCAGAAATCTTCTTGAAGTAAGCTCGCAAGTGAGTTTTTGGACATGAGTTGCCATTGTATTTGTCGAAAGATGGATCCTTTAACTTGGGAGGGATTCTTACCCCTTGAACCAGCCCCATGTCTACTACATCAATGCCCATAGTATTTTGACATTCTATGGCCCTGATTTTTTCAGCAAGCAGTTGGTACCTTCGGTCTCCTTCACCATTATTGCTACCCATATCTGCGTCCATCAGAGAAAACTGGTCATAGTGATTATCCTCTATATAAGGAACAAGAATAGGAATGGGGATAGGACCCCCAACAGCTTGATCAACAGGAATACCACCATGAATTCCAGCAACAGGAATACCAACATTAACTCCACCAGCATTAACTCCACCGACGGGAATACCATCTCCAACCAGAGGGTCAACTTGATTATCCGCGTTTAGAATTTCAACTTCGGGCCTCTGTACCATTGCCCTTAGCTCTTGTTGGCCCTGAGTGTCGCTCCCAGGATTTTCATACAGGTACAAACGCGAAAGTGGCGCGAAAAAAGGGTCGTCAACAATGTGTATTTATCCCAAGAGAGGGAAAGGAAACACTACATAAACCTAAGGGAAGGAAAAAAAAACATGGTCTCGCGACCAAGAGAAATGGGTAAGGGAGTCGGTTACGCGAGGGGAAGGTATTAGCACCCCCACGCGTCCATCGTTCTCGATGGGATCCATGCTTGTTGTCTCGGTCAAAGGGTGTCGTCATCTGGAGCTCCACTGCTACTGGAAAGGAGAAGAAACGGGAAAGGAAAGGAACGAAGAAACGAAGAAGAAAATAAAAAGAAGTGACTCGATAAGACATCTCTCATCCTATGCCTACGTATTCCCTCGTGCAATGGGAAAGTCAGAGTCAACGTAGT
Organism: Lathyrus tuberosus; assembly: GCA_022829125.1. Lineage (NCBI taxonomy): Eukaryota > Viridiplantae > Streptophyta > Magnoliopsida > Fabales > Fabaceae > Lathyrus > Lathyrus tuberosus. The sequence continues at coordinate 10,101,505 of JALAZF010000210.1, forward strand.
TCGGACACGAACTAAGGGGGGAGGTTGCTCGCTAATACATCGCCGTCTTGTGCCTACGTATCCTCAATCTAACCAGAGAGAGGAAATCAGAGCAGTCGTAGTTCGACCTAACGAGGTCGGTTCATGTATTTTATGAGCGACGTTAGATTCTCGTCCGGCAGTTAGGGTCGATGCCTGTTTGCGGCGAGACGGAAGTAACGTGCCCTTTTTGAAAGAGGTTTGAAACCAAAGAATCCCAAAGGATGAAAAGGTTTGAATTTGCTTTTGTGTTTTTTAGACAGAAGTGGATTGAAGTTAGTTCGTAACTTACATTGCACTAAAGTCTACCATGCGGGAACGAGTGAATCGCATGGTTGCCCCCAAATTGGACTTATGCTAAACACTCTAGAAGAGGAGAGGGGACCCTTCGTTCTTCATTTCCTACACTTAAGGCTCGATCGCAATATTCTTTATATTTATTAAGTGTTTTTATAAGTGTTATGAGATGAGAAGAGAAAACTCAAAGGAAAAGAAAACACTATGGGGAAACTAAATGTTCCTAATGTTATCATGCAAAGGTGGCCCTATAGTTGAGTTTGAAAGGGGAAACATCTACCTAAGTTAGCATGCAAAGGAAAGCCTAATGCTAATCCTACTCCAAGCTTAATCGGAAATTAAGTTGGACTAGGTAGCTCTAAGGGAGTGAATCCAAGACTTAAACAAGTCTTGAGACTCAAGGGAAGAGAAAGAGATGAAGAAGAAAGAGAGTTAAATGATGAGAAATAAGATGGGGCAGCAAGCACGTCATACACATCATATCCAATTCATATCATTAATCATGCTTCAAAAGATCACGCAAGAAAACTCAAGTAAGCAAGTAAGAGCAAACAAGAAAGGATGCAAGCAAACTTGCATAAGAAGCACAATTAAACATCATTAAGACTCACACAAAGATGAAATGAATAAGGTAAGATAAAAATAGATCCAAGTCAGAATTCAAATCATATCACAATCATCCAATTAAAACATGTAAGAGTGCTCCACATCATGATGCATTATGAGGCAAAGAAGCAACAAGTCAAATGATAATGATATGCAACATACAAATCAAATCATGATGATCATATGAGATGAAAGCAAGGAATTGAATCCAAGGGGCAGTAGCAAATGCATCATCAACAAACCAAAACCAACTCAAAACAATCAAGATGAATCATTAAGCATCACATTCAAAGCATGCATCAAAACTAGACAAAGCATTCACTTATATCATTCATGCAAATCACAAAAGATCATGTGCAACAAAGAGTGAGAAAATGTCACATAAAAGAACCCTAAACCAAGAGGATCAGAACCTCTAGCATGTCTCTTAAATCAGACAAAAGGCCTCATGCATTGATTGGATTACACAAGCAAACATCTCACAAGATTAGGTTAAGCACACCAAAGGATTCAAGTCAAAACATTGTCAACTTAGAAATTCAAGAAAAAAATAGGAAAATTGACAAATGAGGATGAATCCAAAGCCACAAACAACCTAAGATAGTACATGATCACTCCAAATAATCATCTCAAGCATCATGCAATCACAAGTAAGCAAAAGCATCCAAACTAGGTCAAGTATCCAAGCATGCTTCAATCAAATTCAAACCACAAGTAGGCATCAATAAAAAATAACAAAGTGGTCCAATAAAATCCCAAAAAATAATCAAAGGCAAGTTAAAACATCCTATTAACAAGTACAAAAATATTGAAACAAAAGTGCTCCATAAGTCAAGATATGCACATAATCGAGCAAGGATCGAGGGTCCATAAAACGTGGATGGAAAGTCACTAAAAGTAACTCAAACCATCATCAAACCAACATCAAAACATCCTCATATGATGGCCCAAAAGTGGCCAGGAGATTGGTCTCAAAAGATGAGTAAAAGTCAAGAAAATTCCTAACCCTAGATGAAGGGCATCATTGGAAACTCATCACCAATTTAATTCCAAATAAAAATAATAAAAATAATTAAAAATAAAATAAAAAATAATGACAAATATCTCAACACATCAAATAATCGGGAAAGTATTTTTATGGATTTTTATCATGGTTTTATCAATTGAAAATAAAGCGGAAACGAAAAAAGATCATAAAATAAAATTAAAAAAAGAACAAGCATGGGGGTGCACTCAGTAAGAACAACCAAGACAAATTCACATACACACGCGCTGGGCTTCAAACAAAAGGGGGCGGGGATAGAAAGATCAGGCCCAATTCACAATATCAGAAATCAAACAAAATGAAAAGCCATTTAAGTGAAACGGTGCGCATTGGGACACGTTGGCCACGATGGCCTCTCATTAAATGAGCTGGCACAAAGCCAAGCTCTCATTGGTCATTCAAACTAGTCAAACCCTTCACCGGCCATATAAAAACCCTAGACGCAGGAGATTGACTCCGGTCGTCCTCTCCGATGACTACGCCGGAACTGCAACACGAAAGGTCACCAATATGCACAAACAAGTACATCATCTTGAAGGAAATTTTATGCTGATTACAAATCCAAGTTCCAAAATAATTTTAAACAAGTCTAACATCATGAATCGAAAGCAACAAGGAAATATACTCAAACTGAAACTCTTTTAAACACAATCAGAAACATCACAAATCACGCCTACATCAGTGTAGGACTTCAGAACAGTCAACAACAAGCAATATGCACGTTCAACATGAAGGAAAATGTTAAAGAAAATTACCTAACGGAGTAGCTAAGTTGGCTCTTCAAACACGATCTGAACTTGAAAGAAACTTCCCATAAATAATCCTTATGCTCCTAAAACAATGGAATAGACTTCAATCTTCAGCAATCTTGAGGAAAATATGAGTTTCGAAGAAGAGAAAACTTTGAGGGAGAGGGTTGTTCAGATCTGATCTTTAGCCAAAATGAGAGTCCTCTCTAATTTTAGGGTTTGTGTCACTTATATATGATGGGTGGAGGAGTGGTTTTTTGTGAGGCCCGTGATGTAAGGAATGCTTGGTTTAAAATTTTGACAAAAACTTACATACATAGTGCATACGGGTCAGGGTGTGCTATTCCTCATTTGTGGTGGTTTGTTGAGCAAAAAAGGGGTCCTAAGGAGTAACAATATTAATGGCACGTGAGAGAGGATGTGCGCTGATGTTTGAATTTGATGCACACCTCTATTTCTTTATTTGGAAAAAGTGAAATATATGGTGCATGAGAAATATGATTTGCTTGGTTATTTGTAGTAAAGAAAAGGGTATATGTGTGTGACTGGTAAGGAACATTTCTGTTGCCATATGCCAAGAGCAATCACACCCAATGGAAAACCTCCATTTTACACGCACATAACTTGGTGAATACCACTTCAAACAATAAGCTCTTATGCTCACCTTAAAGTAGGGCAAGAAATGAATAAATTTGATGTCCAAAATTCCTTGAGATAAGGTTCATATCATCATGTAAAATGATCTCAAAATCGTGTCCTCAAGACTGGCTGGAATTGCATGGCCATGATGAATCATCAACATCACTTAGCAAGTCAATGGTACCATCTTTGAAGTAACACAACTTTCACTACAATGGTTCAAATGACACAAACTTGAATTCTTTGGAAAGAGGGGATGGCACTCTACAACATTCATGTTTGAGGTTTTTCAAGATGAAGCTTGGAAATCACTCTAAATTAGCCATGAACATTAATGCACCAAGCTGTCAAAAATGACTTAGAAAAAATTCTAAGTTTTTCCCAATTTTCCAACTTGAAACCTTCATCTTTAAAACATCATAACTCTCTAAAAAATGATCCAAATGGGACAAACTTTACATGGTTGGAAAGCTTGGAATGAGCTCTATAACTTTCATGTTTGAGGAAAATTGAAATGGCGCTCGGATCATAGAGAAATCTGGCCTTGAAAGTAGCTACTAAACTGAAATTCTGGTACCAGATGTGTGATGTTATGTGCGATGTTACAACAACACACTCTGCACAATGGACAATGCAATAACAAGCAATAATACAATGAATTGTTCACCCAGTTCGGTCTAACTACCTACGTCTGGGGGCTACCAAGCCAGGGATGAATTTCACTACTTGTAGAATCAAATTACAGACTCAACAACTCAGTTGACAATCTCCTAATCTTAATTCCTACTAGTGACTTTCTACCTAAGAAACCACTTAGATATGAGAACACTACTCAATCCCCAAAATAATTCAAAGATCACACACTTTGAAAAACTCAACTTGATTCTACTTCACAGCTTTGATCAAGAACAATTCAAAACAACACCAATTCACACTAGAATGGTTTACAACACATACACGAAGACACAAAACGACTCTCAGTCTTTAGCTCTCTTTCTTCGTTCCTTTTCCTTCATTACAGATGCGCTTTATATAGCTATCTGAATTGGGCTTGGACCTGCTACAATATCTGACTTGATTTGTTATTTAAAACTGAATCTTCAAAACAGATTTTCTCCTAAAATCTTTTCAAATCTTCAACCTTTTAAATCTCCTACAAATCTGCACCAGATCTCCTATGCAGTGAAGAACATCTAACCCAAGATATCTGCATCCAATGAGACTAACAGCTCTCCACAATTCCAGCTAAAACGCAAACCCTAACAACATCACAAACCTGATGTTATTAATTCTGCATATCTAATGTCACAACATCGCTTGTGACATCAGACATCCAAACTTCAGCAACTTAAACACTTAACACAGCCCAGTGTTAAGACTCAATGTTTTGACATCACCCATATGACATCAAACATTGAACAACCTTTGTTTTACCAAAATTCCAGCCAATCCAAGAACCTAACAATCTCCCCCTTTGGCTAATTTTGGCTAAAACAATCTCTGCACCTTCAGAGACTTCAGTAGCGGAATATACTTGAATATTTTTTGAAACTTCAAGCAGCAGCATCTTCAATACATAAAGACTTCACTTTACTCTGCTGCAGCACCATCTTCAACAGCTAGAAATTTCAATAATTAACAATGGTGCTCCCCCTTAAAACAAGAACCAGCATAACAGCTGTTCAACAGATCAGCAATTACTCCCCCTCAATATCTGCACTTCTGCATCACATCACTTTAGCAGCATTTGACATTTGTACTCTTTGTGGCTTACTTGGCTATTTCTCCCCCTTTTTAGCCACAATTTGACAACCAAGCACAATTAATCTTCATGAATGCAAATTCCCAATTTACTTCTCAAACTTTCAAATTGGTTTGCATCTAATGCTTTAGTAAAGATATCAGCTAACTGTTTTTCTGTAGCTACATGCTCCAATGCAACAACTTTGTCCTCAACCAATTGTCTTATAAAATGATGCCTTATATCAATATGCTTGGTTCTGCTATGTTGAATAGGATTCTTAGAGATATTGATAGCACTCAAATTATCACAGTACAATGTCATGACATCTTGCTTGACATTGTATTCAGTTAATATCTGCTTCATCCACACGAGTTGAGAACAACTACTCCCTGCTGCTATGTACTTAGCTTCAGTAGTAGAAAGAGACACACAATTCTTCTTTTTACTAAACCAAGATATCAGATTATTCCCTAGGAAGAAACAACCTCCTGAAGTACTTTTCCTATCATCAGCACTCCCAGCCCAGTCAGCATCACAATATCCCCTTAACTCAGTCCCAGAACCATGACTATACAGCATCCCATAGTCACTAGTGCCATTTACATATTTCAAGATCATTTTCACTTGATTCAAGTGACTAGCCTTAGGTTCAAATTGATATCTGGCACAAACTCCAACAGCAAAAGCAATGTCAGGTTTGCTGGCTGTGAGATACAATAGACTCCCAATCATGCTTCTATATAAACTTTGATCCATACTGACACCATGATCATCCTTGGATAATTTTAGATGAGTAGGAGCAGGAGTCCTCTTGTGATTAGCATTCTCTAGACCAAACTTCTTCACTATGTTCTTTGCATACTTGCTCTGAGAAATGAAAATGAAGTCCTCCATTTGTCTAACTTGTAGACCAAGAAAATAGTTCAGCTCACCAACAAGACTCATTTCAAATTCAGACTGCATCTTTTCCAAAAAATGTTTCACCATTGCATCTGACATCCCACCAAATACTATGTCATCAACATATATTTGAGCTATCATCAGTTTTCCTCATTCCTCTTTAACAAACAAGGTCTTGTCAATTCCTCCTTTTCTGTAGCCATTCACAACCAGGTATTCAGTAAGTCTTTCATACCAAGCTCTTGGTGCTTGCTTCAAACCATATAGAGCTTTCCTTAGTTTGTACACATGGTCAGGAAATGTTGGATCAATAAATCCTTTTGGTTAATCAACATACACCTCTTCATTTAAGTAACCATTCAAGAAGGCACTTTTAACATCCATCTGAAAAAGCTTGAATTTGAAATTACAAGCCACACCTAAAAGCAATCTGATAGATTCCAGTCTAGCCACAGGAGCAAATGTTTCATCATAATCAATTCCTTCAACCTGAGTGTATCCCTGAGCAACTAATCTGGCCTTGTTTCTGGTGACCACTCCTTGTTCATCAAATTTATTTTTGTAGATCCACTTGGTGCCAATCACATTGACTCCACCAGGCCTCGGTACTAGTTCCCATACTTCATTCCTCTTGAATTGCTCCAGCTCTTCATGCATTGAATTTATCCAAAACTCATCTGTCAATGCTTCCTTGACATTCTTGGGCTCAATTTTGGAGACAAAACATGAACTTGCTACAACATCTCTTGACCTAGTTCTCACTCCAGAGTTTGGATCACCTATAATGAGCTCCTTTGGGTGGTCCTTTTGCACTCTGATAGAGGGATCTTTATGAGGTTGCTCAGCTTCAGGCTCAGCAGTAGCAGCACTAGGAGTTTGGCTTTTGTCTTCAGCTTCTAGTGTAACTTCACCAACTGATGTCTCAACAGCATCTAGGACATCATCATCTTCCTGCTTGTAACTGTCATTAATCACCACATTGATAGACTCCATCATCACCTTGGTTTTAGAGTTGAAAACTCTATATGCTCTGCTGTTAGTAGAGTATCCCAAAAATATTCCTTCATCACTTTTGGAATCCAATTTTCTTCTCTGCTCTCTGTCAGCCAGAAAATAACATCTACTTCCAAAAACATGAAAGTATTTAACATTAGGTTTTCTTCCTTTCCATAGTTCATATAGAGTGGATGAAGTGCCTCTTCTCAGGGTAACCCTGTTGTGAATGTAGCAGGCAATATTCATGGCTTCAGCCCAGAAATGATAGGGAAGTTTCTTTGCATGGACCATAGCTCTAGCAGACTCTTGGATAGTTCTGTTCTTCCTTTCAACAACTCCATTTTACTGAGGGGTAATAGGAGATGAAAACTCATGACTTATACCTTCAGCAGAGCAAAATTCTTCAAACTTGCTATTTTCAAACTCTCTTCCATGGTCACTTCTTATTCTGATAACCTTACTCTCCTTCTCTCTTTGGAGTCTTTGACAAAGCTCTTTAAAAACATCAAACACCTCTGATTTGTCTTTGATGAAGCTCACCCAGGTGTATCTTGAATAGTCATCCACAACTACATATGTATATTTCTTTCCACCCAGACTTTCCACCTGCATAGGTCCCATCAAGTCCATATGAAGTAGTTCCAAAACCTTGGAGGTGGTGTCATGTTGAAGCTTCGGATGAGACATCTTTGTCTGCTTCCCTTTTTGACAGTCACCACACACTTTTCCTTCCTCAATATTAAGTTTGGGAATTCCTCTGACTGCTTCTGAGGAGATGATTCTCTTCATTCCCTTCAAGTGAAGATGTCCCAACTTCTGATGCCAAATTTTGACCTCATCTTCTTTAGCAAAAACACACGTGGAAGAATCTGAGTTTTGAGGCACACAAAGATAGCAATTGTCCTTAGACCTGGCTCCCTTCATAATGACTTCTCCTTTATCATCTTGGATAATGCATTTAGACTTAGTAAAGTCTACTTTGAATCCTTGATCACAAAGTTGACTAATGCTAATCAAATTTGCTGTCAGTCCTCTAACAAGAAGAACATCCTCCAGTCTGGGAGCACCAGCACAGTTTAGTTTGCCAATCCCCTTGATCTCTCCTTTGACCCCATCACCAAATGTAACATAGCCTGAAGAATGAAGCTTCACATCTACCAACAGATTCTTTACCCCAATCATGTGTCTTGAACACCCACTGCCAAAGTACCAATCTTCTTTGGTCGAAACCCTTAAAGAAGTGTGAGCTATCAAGCTGGTGACCTTAACTTTAGGAACCCATTGCTTCTTAGACTTGGACCCCTACCTTCCTTTATAACAGTTCTGTTTGGGAATAACCTGATGAGCCTTCTGAGGATACCCATGGAGCTTATAACAATAAGCCTTAATGTGTCCAAAACATCCACAATGGTGACACCTCCAGCGTCTGTATTTCTTCTTAGATGGAGTTCTGTCATGATGTTTTAACGTCTGTTTTAACATCACTGGTTTGGAGGTGATAACATCAATAGAACCTGCATCACTGGTGAATCCCAAACCATGTTTGTCTGCAGCCATCTTCCCAATACTAAGAATGTTGTCTAATGCATCAGTGCCATTGTTCAACATTCTGATAGTTTTGGTCATAGAGTCCAGTTTATAGTTAAGCATACTGACTTCAGCTTCAAGTTCAGTCTTTTCTGCTTTTAACTGTACTATGGTTTTCTTCAGCTCTTCTCTTTCAAGACACACTTTCTCACTTCTCACGAAAAGATCTTTGTAAGTGACAGCAAGTTCATCGTAAGAAACCTCATCATCATAAAACTCCTCATCTGACTCATAAACCCCAACCATAGATCTAACAAGCTTAGCTGAATTTTCTTCAGATTCACTCTCGCTGTCAGACCAAGAAGCTGATAACCCTTTCTGCTTCTTTAGAAAAGTAGGACATTCCTTCTTGACATGTCCATACCCTTCACACTCAAAGCATTGTATCCCTTTGTCATTACTGGATTTTTCTTCATCTTTAGACTTCTTCCCTTGTTCACCTGATCTGTTGATGTCAGAGGTAATGTTCTTGACATTGGGATTATAACTCCTATTTATCCTCTTCATGACTTTGTTGAACTGTTTACCCAGCAAAGCAATAGCCTGAGACAGCTCCTCCTGAGAGTCATCTACTTTCTCTTTCTTGGCTTCTTCAGAACTGGAAACCAAAGCTATAGTCTTGGACTTCTTCTCAGGTTCCTCTTCACTTAACCCTAGCTCAAATGTTTGAAGAGATACGATAAGCTCATCAACCCTCATTTTGCTAATGTCTTGAGCTTCTTCAATTGCAGTCACCTTCATCTTGTACCTCTTAGGAAGGGACCTAAGGATTTTCCTTACCAGCTTTTCTTCTGACATCTTTTCTCCAAGAGCACTGGATGCATTGGCCAGCTCAAGAACACTCATATGGAAGTCATGAATAGTCTCATCTTCCTTCATCTTTAGACTTTCAAACTTCGATGTTAGAATCTGAAGTCTTGACATCTTAACTCTAGATGTTCCTTCATGTGTAGCCTTTAAAATATCCCAAGCTTCCTTAGCAACTTCACAGGTATTGATCAACCTGAATATGTTTTTATCCACTCCATTGAAGATTGCATTCAGAGCTTTGGAATTACCAAGGGCAAGCTCATCTTCTTCCTTGGTCCATTCTTCTTCAGGTTTCAGCTTTGAGGTACCTTCTTTATCTTTGCCAGCATCATCTTTCTCACACACAACAGGTGATTTCCACTCTTTAATAATGGCCTTCCATGCCCTGTTGTCCAAGGATTTTAAGAAGGTAGTCATCCTTGGCTTCCAATAGTCATAATTGGATCCATCCAAAATAGGGGGTCTGTTGACAAATCCTCCAACTTCTTTGTCCATCTTTACACCAGAAAGTAACTTCCCTAGATCTCACCCAGAGACAGACAGGATGCCTGCTTTGATACCAATTGAAATTCTGGTACCAGATGTGTGATGTTACGTGCGATGTTACAACAACACACTCTGCACAATGGACAATGCAATAACAAGCAATAACACAATGAATTGTTCACCCAGTTCGGTCTAACTACCTACGTCTGGGGGCTACCAAGCCAGGGATGTATTTCACTACTTGTAGAATTAAATTACAGACTCAACAACCCAGTTGACAATCTCCTAATCTTAATTCCTACTAGTGACTTTCTACCTAAGAAACCACTTAGATATGAGAACACTACTCAATCCCTAAAATAATTCAAAGATCACACACTTTGAAAAACTCAACTTGATTCTGCTTCACAGATTTGATCAAGAACAATTCAAAACAACACCAATTCACACTAGAATGGCTTACAACACATACACGAAGACACAAAACGACTCTCAGTCTTTAGCTCTCTTTCTTCGTTCCTTTTCCTTCATTACAGATGCGCTTTATATAACTATCTGAATTGGGCTTGGACCTGTTACAATATCTGACTTGATTTGTTATTTAAAACTGAATCTTCAAAACAGATTTTCTCCTAAAATCTTTTCAAATCTTCAACCTTTTAAATCTCCTACAAATCTGCTCCAGATCTCCTATGCAGCGAAGAATATCTAACCCAAGATATCCGCATCCAATGAGACTAACAGCTCTCCACAATTCCAGCTAAAACGTAAACCCTAACAACATCACAAACCTGATGTTATTAATTCTGCAGATCTAATGTCACAACATCGCTTGTGACATCAGACATCCAAACTTCAGCAACTTAAACACTTAACACAGCCCAGTGTTAAGACTCAATGTTTTGACATCACCCATATGACATCAAACATTGAACAACCTTTGTTTTACCAAAATTCCAGCCAATCCAAGAGCCTAACATAAACCATGCAAAATTTGCCAAAAATAGTAAGTTCTAAAACCCTATTTTTGCCAAAAATGGAAACTTTCTCAAATCTTTGATTTTTGATGAATCTTTGCACATTTCTTGACCAATTCTCATACATGAACCATATTTGACTTGAAAATCATGATGATGACCTCAAAAAGTTAGGAGTTGACTTTTTCATTGCACAGTTGACTTTATCCCCAATTCTCCGGATTTTCAATCTTCTGATCAATTAAAACCCTTCTGAACCACATTGATAGACAATTCCCCAATCCTAAACACTTAGGGACATGAGGAATACCATGGAATCAAGTCTTGCCCAAAAGATCAGAAATAAACTGATTTTAAGGAAAACCCTAATTTTGGGTGCCTTCAGTCTAGGAGGAATCAACACATCCTCCAAATCCAAATTCCTCTGAGTATGATGTGTATCCTGTCAGACAATGATGAGAAGTGCCACTTGATGATGATAAAAACCCAAAGAACATGCCCATTGTGGTGTTAAACTCAAGAATCTCAAAACCGTAAATTGAGCCATTATGCTAAGAGAGTGTGATTCCCTTGGAATTTCTTGACAAGCTTGATCTTTTGATGAGGTAATGAACAAATTAGGATGCCCTGAGGCCCAAGGCTTCTTTGTGACCCAAGTAATGATGATGTCAAGAACCATCTCTCCTCTTAGCCCCTTGGACAATACACATGAACTTTTGTTGAAACCCTGGAAAACATCTTCTTCTTGTAAATTAGGTTAGATACCTTGATCCCATGCTAAGAACCAATGATATGCAAAGATGATAATGCAAGAATGAAATGAAACATAAGCCAGTTAGTGCTAAAAGTAAGAGGGTAAATTTTGAGGTGTTACAGCTGCCCCTATTCAATCAACTGTGAACCCGAATGGATGAGAGCAACGGTTGTCAAGAATTCGAGGTACATAGGGATTGAATACCAAAAAAAATAGAAAATTTGCACTCTGTGGATGAAAGAGAAAAGATATATGACAAACGAAGCGATTGTGGGGAGAGATATTTGAGGAAAAGAGTCTGGAACAAATGAAATCAACGGTCGCCTGTCGGGAACGGCTAAAGTTAAAACTTGTAGTATGCCTGTCGGGAACGGTTAAGTTTAAACTCAAAGGTCGCCTGTCGGGAACGACTGAGGTTGAAAACCTGTGGGTTACCTGTCTGGAACGGTAAATGGGCCTGTCGGGAACGGCTAGGTTTAAAACTCAAAGGTCGCCTGTCGGGAACGACTGAAGTTGAAAACCTGTGGGTTACCTGTCTGGAACGGTAAATGGGCCTGTCGGGAATGACTAGGTTTAAAACTCAAAGGTCACCTGTCGGGAATGGCTGAAGTTGAAAACATGTGGGTTACTTGTCTGGAACGGTAAATGGGCCTGTCGGGAACAGCTTGGTTTAAAACTCAAAGGTCGCCTGTCGGGAACGGCTGAAGTTGAAAACCTAAGGTGTGTCTGTCGGGAACGACAAATGGGCCTGTCGGGAACGACTAAGTTTAAAACTCAAAGGTCGCCTGTCGGGAACGGCTAAAGTTGAAAACCTGAGGTATGTCTGTCGGGAACGACAAATGGGCCTGTCGGGAACGGCTAGGTTTAAAACTCAAAGGTTGCCTGTCAGGAATGGCTAAAGTTGAAAACCTGTGGGTTACCTGTCTGGAACGGTAAATGGGTCTGTCGGGAACGACTAGGTTTAAAACTCAAAGGTCACTTGTCGGGAACGACTAAAGTTGAAAACCTGTGGGTTACCTGTCTGGAACGGTAAATGAGCCTGTCGGGAACGACTAGGTTTAAAACTCAAAGGGTGCCTGTCGGGAACGGCTAAAGAAATCCTATCGGGAATGGTTCTGGCAATGTTCGGTTGAGATGTATGATCAAAAGGTCTACAAACTGAGGAATAAGACTCTGTTGGGGGAGGAAAGTATTGAAACCCTTGTACTGCTTTGAAATGTCTGTTGGGGGAATGGGCGAGGCATTCTTTCTGGCTTGGTCGATGCGATAGAAGAGAAACAATCTTGGGCTCTCGCACGAGGTATCAAAACTGGCTTATGCTTCACATGCATATGTTTGAATTTTTCATGGCGTAATGCTCCATCTCGGATGGAAATGCTACGCGTTTTTGAGGATGCAATGAATACTATATGCAAAATGCAAGGAGGTTCCTCAGCATATTTTGCTGAGGAAAAGAAGGTAACTCCGCTGGGGATAGCAAACTGAATTGTCTTCGTGTTCGCAACTCATGCTGGGGAAAACAAATTAACCTGATCTCCTAATCTGGGCTCTGAACTGACAAATCTGTTGAGATTACCGTAAAGGAATGATGACCTTGCTGAGAATGTATCTTCTTGAACCAAACTGCTTGGGGAAGAACTATAACCATAGAACTTCGCTGGGGAAATGACAACTTTCTGACCTGGTTGCTGGGGAGTTGAGATCAAACGAACTCTTACTGAGGAAGGAAATACCTGCTAAGGGACTGAGATCAACCAATGTTCCTGATGGGGATGACAACCCTAAGGAAGGAATTCCCTGTTGAGGTAAACGCCTCTGCTTGGGGAGAACTATTATTTAAGTCCTGCTAAAAAAACACTGCAGACATCACGTGCCATTGATGGGCTGACCAGCGAACATTAACACCTGCAAACAAAAGAGTGCGCACACATGCCCCAGGGTAGCCTATGTTTTGAATTCATCGCCCAAGAACACCTGGCATTTAAAGCAATTTTAAATGTTTTCTTCTGCACGCATGTCATTGTAAAACCTCGATGTTTTCAAATGCAATGTTTATCAAAAACTCGGACGTTTTTTGCAATCAAAACAAACTGTAAAAGAAAACACAAGAAATGGATATTCTGAATAAAGAAAATTTTATTGATTGAAAAGCCCGAAACTAGGCGTTTACATTAGGAGGCAGTTCCTAGAAAGAGGTAACTGCTTAAAAGAGAAAAAGAAACTATCCTAATGGCAATGTGGAAACCAGTCATTCCTTGAGTTTCAATTCTGCTATGGCTCATATGTCTTCCAGACTCTCCGATTGTTTCGCTTTCTGAGAAGAGTGATTGGACTGATTCATATCCTTCAAAAATGCTCTTTGTTGAAATGAGATGACATACAGATTGCTCAGATTGCAGCCTTTCGCTTAAATACCTCTTTTGCCTGGATCGCCCTTTCAGGTTTTCAATCCACAGGGATACCCATTTTTGCCTAAGTTGCCCTTTCGTGTTTTCAACTTACCGGGTGTACTCAATTTTTTTTTATTTTATCCCTAATTTTTGCCCGAACCCCTTTTTTATTTTTTATGGTTCGCCGGGATGCCCTTTTTTCTTGGACTTTCTTTTTACTGTCCAGCGGGTCCATTTATGCGAAGTATTTTTTGACTGCGTCTGAGTTCACAGGCGACGGAAAATCTTCACCATCCATAGTTGTAAGCATCAAGGCTCCGCCCGAGAAAACCTTCTTGAAAACATATGGTCCTTCATAATTTGGAGTCCACTTGCCCCTATGATCTGTATTAGGAGGAAGAATCCTTTTCAACACTAAGTCACCCGTCTGATAATTCCCAGGACGCACTTTCTGATCGAATGCCCATTTCATCCTTCTCTAATACAGTTACCCATGGCATACTGCTGCCAATCTCCTCTCTTCTATGAGACTCAACTCATTGAACCTCGTCCGAACCCATTCAGCCTCATCAAGCTTGACATCCATCATGACCCTCAGAGAAGGAATCTCAACTTCAACTGGCAAAACCGCTTCCATACCATACATAAGAGAAAACGAGGTTGCCCCAGTAGACGTGCGTACTGATGTACGGTACCCATGCAAAGCGAAAGGCAACATTTCATGCCAATCCTTGTACGTTATGACCATCTTTTGCACAATCTTCTTGATGTTTTTATTGGCTGCCTCGACGGCACCATTCATCTTTAGGCGGTACGGAGAAGAATTGTGATGTTCAATCTTGAAGCTCTGGCACAGCTCTTGCATCATTTTATTATTAAGATTAGAACCATTATCAGTGATGATCCTTTCGGGCACCCCGTAACGACAAATAATCTCTTTCTTGATAAACCGGGCAACCACCTGCTTGGTGACATTTGCAAACGAAGCAGCTTCCACCCACTTGGTGAAGTAATCAATGGCCACCAGAATAAAACGATGTCCGTTAGAGGCGGTAGGCTCAATATTTCTAATCATGTCAATGCTCCACATGGCAAAAGGCCAAGGGGAACTCATCACGCTTAAAGGATTCAGTGGCACATGCACTTTGTCAGCATAAATCTGGCACTTGTGGCATTTTCGAGCATATTTGAAACAATCAGCCTCCATGGTCATCTAGTAATAACCAGCTCGCAACAGCTTCTTTGCCATGGCATGTCCACCAGCATGGGTACCAAAAGAACCTTCGTGCACTTCTTGCATTAACATGTCTGCTTCGTGTCTATCCACGCACCTGAGCAAGACCATGTCAAAATTTCTCTTGTACAACACACCATCTTCATTCAAGTAGAAACTGCCCGCTAATCTTCTCAAAGTCTTCTTGTCATTATTAGATGCCCCAGCCGGATAATCTTGACTCTCCAAGAAATGCTTGATATCATGATACCAAGGTTTATCATCGGTAACTGTATCGGCTGCAAACACATGAACGGGTCTATCAAGCCGCATCACATCAATTTTGGGTATATGATTCCACCAATTCACTTGAATCATTGAAGATAATGTTGCCAAAGCGTCCGCCATTTGATTCTCATCATGAGGTACATGATACAACTTTACTGTTTTGAAGAAAGTCAACAGTCTTCTCGTATAATCTCTGTAAGGGATCAAGTTAGGTTGATGGGTGTGCCAATCTCCGTTGACCTGATTGATCACTAGAGCAGAATCCCCAAATACATCAAGAGTCTTGACCCTTAAATCAATGGCTTCTTCAATACCCATAATGCAGGCTTCATATTCGGCTTCATTGTTGGTGACATCAAAAGTCAGTCTGGCAGTGAAAGGTATATGGGAACCATTCGGAGTTATGAGAACTGCCCCAACGCCACTACCATTCATATTAACAGCCCCGTCAAACATCAATTTCCACTTGTCATCAGGATCCGGTCCTTCATCAACTGGTGGCTCGTCACAATCTTTCATTTTCAAGTACATGATGTCTTCATCGGGGAACTCAAACTTTATTGGCTGATAATCATCAATTGGTTGCTCAGCGAGATAGTCAGACAGAATACTACCTTTTATGGCTTTCTGGGAAGTATATTGTATGTCATACTCTGTCAACACCATCTGCCAACGGGAAACCCTTCCGGTGAGAGGTGGCTTTTCAAAAATGTACTTGACTAGATCCATCTTTGATATCAATAGAGTTATGTGAGTCAACATATATTGTCTCAAATGCTTAGCAGCCCATGCAAGTGCACAACATGTCTTCTCAAGCATTGAGTATCTAGACTCGTAAAATGTGAATTTCTTGCTCAGGTAGTATATGGCATGTACTTTCCTACCTGTCTCGTCGTGTTGACCGAGAACACAACCCATTGAGCTTTCACGTACCGACAAATACATTATTAGTGGTCTCCCTGGAACTAGAGGCATAAGAATCGGAGGCTTTTGCAAATACTCTTTTATTTTATCAAATGCCCTTTGACAATCATTATTCCAATGAATTGATTGATCTTTTCTTAACAATTTGAATATTGGCTCACAAGTGGCTTTCAGATGAGAGATGAATCTAGCAATGTAGTTCAATCTCCCTAAGAAACCACAAACTTGCTTTTCTGTTCTTGGCTCGGGCATATCTTGTATTGCTTTTACTTTTGCTGGATTAACCTCGATTCCTCTTTCACTAACAATGAAACCTAACAGCTTACCAGATCTTACCCCGAAAGTACACTTATTCGGGTTCAGCCTCAGTCTGAATTGTCTCAACCGTTTAAAAAGCTTTTTCAGATTCACCAAGCATTCTTCCTCAGTCTGCGACTTAGCAATCATATCATCAACATACACCTCAATCTCTTTATGAATCATGTCATGAAAGAGCGTCACCATAGCACGCTGATAAGTTGCCCCTGCGTTTTTCAAACCAAAAGGCATCACTTTATAGCAGAACGTGCCCCATGGGGTAATAAACGTTGTTTTCTCCATGTCTTCCGGTGCCATTTTTATCTGATTATAACCGGAAAAGCCACCCATGAAGGAAAATACCGAGAATTGAGCTATATTATCTACCAACACATCAATGTGAGGTAATGGAAAATCATCTTTCGGACTTGCTCGATTTAAATCACGGTAGTCAACACATATCCGGACCTTACCATCTTTCTTAGGTACCGGGACAATATTCGCAATCCATGGTGGATAGTTGGTGACGGCCAAGAAACATGCATCCAATTGTTTCTGCACCTCCTCTTTGATCTTAATGACCATTTCTGGCTTAGTTCTTCTGAGTTTCTGCTTGACGGGGGAACAACCTTCTTTGAGAGGCAACCTGTGCACAACAATATCTGTATCTAATCCTGGCATATCTTGATAGGACCAGGCAAAGATATCAACATATTCACGTAGCATATCAATTAGCGCTTTCTTCACGTTCTCTGCTAGGCTTGCCCCTATCTTGACTTCCTTTCTTGCATCCTTGGTGCCAAGGTTGATGACTTCTAGTGACTCTTGATGAGGCTGAATAGCTCTTTCCTCCTGTTTCAATAATCTGGCCAATTCTTCGGGAAGTTCACAATCTTCCTCATCCCCCTCTTCAGCTTGGTAAATTGGATTGTCAAAGTCATATCGAGCTATAGCAGAACCGTTATCAATAGAATCCGGAGGATTGTTTCTGCATGAATGATGGTTCATGCTTTATTTTTAGAAAGAGCTTTTTGAAAAGAAAGAAAACAAACCATGAAGATAGAAAACATTGCCATTTTTATTTGAAATAAAATGAAAAGTATAAAATGAAAGACAGGGAACACAATTTTTGAAATACAAAAAACGTCCTTTTATTGATGATAAACTTGCATATGAAACAAACATGGCCTACAATGAAATCACTAGGCCTTGGGCAGAGCCTAGGATTTTACATGCATCATGAAAAAATAAAGAAAATTACTCTTTCTGCAGAGTGACTTGGATGAGGTCTTCAGAGATCCAATTATTCAGCTCTTGCCCCGGGACACATGGGCGCACCCAATTGTCCATATCATAGTCGATGTCCCCCTCGTCTTCAGTTGTAGCAAAGACTTGACCAGGGTTGATGATCCCCCCACTAGAGAAAAAGATAGGTCCCTGGCGCTCTTGGCCTTCTGGCAGAGAAGTTTGAGGAGGCTGATAACCAATTCCATACTTGTCTTCTTTGAAGGGCAACTCAATCAACTGACCCCAACCTTCAGCATGGCCTGACTGCACTACTTCAAGAGCCTGCTTGTAAGAAGCCATGGAAGTCTCTGCTCTTGTTTCACTGGAAGGAGGGTCATTATCAATATTCACTGTTTCGAATGCCTGACAAAGAGTTCCATGAATCTCACCGTCCATTTCCATATATTTGAACGATGACAGATGGCTGACAAATATATCCTCCTCCCCACATACTGTGACAACTTGACCATCCACGACAAACTTTATCTTCCGATGGAGTGTTGACGAAACGGCCCCTGCAACATGTATCCATGGGCGTCCTAGCAAGCAGCTATAGGCTAGCTGGATATCCATCACATAGAAAATTGTATTAAACACCTGGGGTCCAATCTTCACATGCAACTCTACCTCCCCGAAAACTGATCTTTTGGAGCCATCAAAAGCGCGCACCACTAAATCACATGGTCGGAGTACAACCCCCTCAACATCCAACTTTGCCAATGCCTTCTTCGGCAGCACATTCAGGGACGAGCCTGTATCCACCAACACATGAGACAAGACTACCCCTCTGCACTTCATGAAGATGTGGAGAGCTTTGTTATGATTTCTTCCCTCTGGCGTTAGATCAAAATCAATAAACCCCAATCCATTGCTGGCATTGACATGTGCAATAACACCCTCGAGCTGGTTCACTAATATCTCTTGTGGAACATACGCCATATTTAAAATCTTCAGCAAGGCGTTACGGTGTGCCTCGGAACATAACAGTAGTGACAAGATAGAAATCTTGGAAGGAGTTTGATGCAGGTGATCCACTATTTTATAATCGCTCTTTCGGATAATCCTCATAAACTCTTCAACATCTTTTTCAAAGGAATTACCGGGCTCCGCCCTTTGCACTAGCTCTTCGTTTACTACCTGCTTGCCCTTAGATTTTGCCAAAGCTTCAGCATCATCGTTTCAGAGCGTCTGTGGAGCAAAGAGCCTTCCACTACGGGTAAAACCACCTATTCCTCCTACATTCCCCACACTTGAACCAGCTTCCTTGGGAACCTCCACTTCCTGTTTCTGCCCTTGATAATAAACATCAGCTCCGTAATGCCATGGGATCTCTTTTTTACTTTCATATGGCATAGGACCCAGAATAGTTATAGTCACAGAGGCTACCTGTTCAGGTGCAGGGATCTGTATAGGTGTCGGCACAGGAATCTCTGCTGGAGTAAAGTAGATAGTAACCGTTGAGACCGTATCGTCCTTCATTCCCATCTGATCAAACTGTAAACGACCCTCATCCATCATCATCTGAAGGCACTTCCTCAATTCATCACAGCCTTTCACCACAGTCAAACATTCTGAACAATTTTCTGGACAACCAGGGAACACGCCCCCTTTCAACAAACGTCCTTTCACCACTGCCAAAGGTGTCCTGACCTGATTAACATCTGTCACCAAGTGCAGGCCTCTGTCTTCTTCTATTGCATTGACCTTTGGTCCGCCATGCGGGGGCATGGGGTTTTGAATCACATTAGGATTAGGAGCGAAGTTGATATCTTTCGACTCAACCAGGTCCTGAACTACGTGCTTAAAAGCTTTGCAGTTCTCTATATGGTGGCCGGGCGCACCCGAATGAAATTCACACTTCACATTTGCATCATATCCATAAGGTAGCCTGCCTGTTGGTGGTGTCAGCGTTCTTAACTGTACCAACTTTAATCGGAGCAAATTCTACAACATCTGAGCATATGTCATAGGTAAAGTGTCAAAGTGGCAATCACTCATTCTCTGTCTCGGTTGGTATTGTCTTTGAGATTGTGACTGAGATTCAGCAGCTAGAACCGGAATAGTTACAGCTGCAGCTTGATGGTACGAGCCCTGATGTCCTTTACCTTTTCCCCCCTGTCCATAAGTAGCACTAGTTTCACCTTCACGTTTCTTCGAGCCACTCCCGAAAAACCTCTTTGCATTGGAAAAGCCTGCCCCACTTCCATCTTGAATTTTCCCTGATTTCAATAGATTTTCAATTCTCTCTCCGGCAATTACAATGTCAGAGAACCCGGTGGACAGACACCCAGCCAAACGCTCTACATATGGGCCCCATAAAGTATTCATAAACATATAAGCCATTTCCCTTTCCATCAACGGGGGTTGTACTCGGGCTGCTAGCTCGTGCCACCTCTGGGCGTACTGTTTGAAACCTTCCTTTGGATCCTGTGTCATATTCTGCAATTAGGTACAATTAGGGGTCGTGTCAATGTTATACTGATACTGTTTCAAGAAAGCATCGCCCAAGTCTCTCCAGTTCCTGATATAAGCTCTTTCCAGCTTCATGTACCATTCCAATGAAGCTCCTGACAGGCTATCCTGAAAGAAGTACATCCACAGCTTTTCATCGTCAGAATATGCAGAAATCTTCCTGAAATACGCCTAAATGTGAGTCTTAAGACAGGTACTGCCATTATACTTGTCAAAGGTTGGAGGCTTATACTTTGGAGGGATCCTCACCCCTTGCACCAGCCCCATGTCAGCAACATTAATTCCCATGGAGTTTTGACTTCTCAGCCAACTCTTCATACCTTCTGTCATTACCATTATTATGAGCCCCCATGTCAGCATTCAGTACAGAGAACTGATCATCTTGATGGTCCTCCACATGCTGGTGGCCAGCACCACCAGGAACTCCGCTAGGAGGATCAACTGCCGCTCTGCCAGGAGGATTAACTGCCGCTCCACCCGGAGGAATAACGTTGGGGATTTTCACTTCCAACCTTTGAACCGCAATTCTCAAATCTTGCTGCCCCTGGGCTATGCCCTGCATGAGGTTCATGAACTGCTCCATACGGGTCCTCATTTTAGTGAGTTCCGCCTGCACCTGTTCCATGATTCTGGCTTGATTTTGTCGAGTCGCGTACCGATGAATATTGAAATCAGCTATTCTGCCTGCAACCAAATAAAGGTTAGGAAATCCCTGGATGAGTACCTGCTATGCAAAATGCCAAAATGATCATGATCATGCAAATGCAAATGCAAACATGTTTGTATATTCATAGGGCGATCCACCCCTTGATTCCAGTTTAAAGACAAGATGGAATAGGACTTCCGCTCATATATCGGAGAAAATCACTGTCAGAGATTACATCCCAAGATAACATAATAAGTTTGAAGCAAGATGAACAAAGATCCCAGCCAACAATTCTGGTGGTGACCCAAAATAAACAAAGAAAGAGCCAACTACAGAGTATCACCCACTGCATAAGCTAGAGCCTTCACCCCTAGGCCTTTCCACTTCAGCTCGTATCCTCAGCTCTTCTATAGTTGCTATGGCCTCATTCAATCGTTCCCCAATGTGAATAGCAGCTGCCATCTCTTCCAGTCCTGGCCGTTCTTCAGAGAAGAAAGGTATCCTCGGTTTGACAGAGATTCCCAAAAATAAATGAGAACTCCTCTAAGGTTGGAGCCAATACATAATCTTCACTATCTTCCCATATTCCTCCTTGAACTTGGCATGGATCTCAGGATCAGTCATACTAATCATCTTGTGAATCAACTTCAGAGTCGGATCTGGGAACGTGTACGCTACATTGTTCTTCCTTTGAGCATCCATGACGAGGAAACCTCAACAACCGGAATCAAGGGTAAGATGCAAGCCCTGAAAAATGTCAAACATGTCAGAATGCAAGAAATGATGCAAATGTAAACATGGGATCAAGGTATCCATGATGCTTAAAACTGTTGTTGTTCTGCTGACTGAATAAGACCCCAAATATCAGAAACCCAGAAATCCAGAATAACAACCCATTCAAACTGCCAGAATATCAGGATGATAACAGTACACTGATGATAAATCCAGAAAACCAGGTAGGATGAAAGTCAAGGTTACCTGCAAACCTGTAAACACCAACCCCTCTCACATGTGGGTACTAGAAAGGCGAGGATCCTCAATATCACAGGCTCTCAGGTCGAGAAATGATGATACATTCACCATTTCTGGTTTGGCATCATCACCAATCGAGGAGGCCTCAACTGATTCCCCTAAAAAATAAGGTCATCCTATAGTAAGTTCCCAGCATTGGGTCCTCGGATCGACAAGTGTAATGGGTTTGCCATTTCTGGACTGCCATTATCACATCTCGGGAGGAGAGGCGTTGCTGAGTCCTCGGGAAACGGTCGCCAGAGTCGACAGTTTTCCGGGTTATACTCCATCGTCTGCCCCAAATGTGCAGGATATAATATTACCAAGGAAACCTCATCTGGATGTGGGGTTTTCATGTATACTAAGTCTGGCCAAATGCCAAACAAGTCACACTACTTTCCACTCTAATCATAGGTGTATGCTCAAGCCTAGGTATTGGGCTTTTCTCTCATGAATCCAACCCACCCTACAAACAAAAAATCCAGCAGCAGAACAGTACAGCATATGACAGTAATGAAATGAAATGCAATAAATGCGGTAAAAATAGTAAAGCAGTAATACAATAATATACAGCAAAATAAAGCACAACAGTAAACACCCAATGAAAACAAACAAACAAGCGCTAGAATTGACTCGCAAAAAGGGATGGACCAGCAAGAGGTCAACCCATCCCCAGCAGAGTCGCCAGCTGTCGCTCCCGGGATTTTCATCCAGGTACAAACGCGAAAGTGGCGCGGAAACAGAGTCGCCAGCAATGTGTATTTATACCAAGAGAGGGAAAGGAAACACTGCATAAACCTGAGGGAAGCAAAAAAACATGGTCCCGCGACCAAGAGAAATGGGTAAGGGAGTCGGTTACGGGAGGGGAAGGTATTAGCACCCCCACGCGTCCATCGTACTCGATGGGATCCACGCTTGTTGTCTCGATCAAAGGGTGTCGTCATCTGGAGCTCCACTGCTACTGGAAAGGAGAAGAAATAGGAAAGGAAAGGAATAAAGAAACGAAGAAGAAAAGAAAAAGAAGTGACTCGATAAGACATCTCTCGTCCTATGCCTACGTATTCCCTTGTGCAATGGGAAAGTTAGAGTCAACGTAGTTCGGACACGAACTAAGGGGGGAGGTTGCTCGCCAAGACATCGCCGTCTTGTGCCTACGTATCCTCAATCTAACCAGAGAGAGGAAATCAGAGCAGTCGTAGTTCGACCTAATGAGGTCGGTTAGTGTTTTTTATGAGCGACGTTAGATTCGCGTCCGGCAGTTAGGGTCGATGCCTGTTTGCGACGAGACGGAAGTAACATGCTCTTTTTGAAAGAGGTTTGAAACCGAATAATCCCGAAGGATGAAAAGGTTTGAATTTGCTTTTGTGTTTTTTAGACAGAAGTGGATTAAAGTTAGTTCGTAACTTACATTGCACTAAAGTCTACCATGCGGGAACGAGTGAATCGCATGGTCGCCCCCAAATGGAACGTATGTTAAACACTCTAGAAGAGGAGGGGGACCATTCGTTCTTCATTTCCTACACTTAAGGCTCGAGCGCAATATTCGTTATATTTATTAAGTGTTTTTAGAAGTGTTATGAGATGAGAAGAGAAGACTCAAAGGAAAAGAAAACACTAAGGGGAAACTAAATGTTCCTAATGTTATCATGCAAAGGTGGCCCTATAGTTGAGTTTGAAAGGGGAAACATCTACCTAAGTTAGCATGAAAATGAAAACCTAATGCTAATCCTACTCCAAGATTAATCGGAAATTAAGTTGGACTAGGTAGCTCTAAGGGAGTGAATCCAAGACTTAAACAAGTCATGAGACTCAAGGGAAGAGAAAGAGTGAAAGAGATGAAGAAGAAAGAGAGGTAAAAGATGAGAAATAAGATGGGTAAGCAAGCACATCATACACATCATATCTAATTCATATCATTAATCATGCTTCAAAAGATCACGCAAGAAAACTCAAGTAAGCAAGTAAGAGCAAACAAGAAAGGATGCAAGCAAACTTGCATAAGAAGCACAATTAAACATCATTAAGACTCACACAAAGATGAAATGAATAAGGTAAGATGAAAATAAATCCAAGTCAGAATTCAAATCATATCACAATCATCCAATTAAAACATGTAAGAGTACTCCACATCATGATGCATTATGAGCCAAAGAAGCAACAAGTCAAATGATAATGATATGCAACATACAAATCAAATCATGATGATCATATGAGATGAAAGCAAGGAATTGAATCCAAGGGGCAGTAGCAAATGCATTATCAACAAACCAAAACCAACTCAAAATAATCAAGATGAATCATTAAGCATCACATTCAAAGCATGCATCAAAACTAGACAAAGCATTCACTTATATCATTCATGCAAATCACAAAAGATCATGTGCAACAAAGAGTGAGAAAATGTCACATAAAAGAACCCTAAACCAAGAGGATCAAAACCTTTAGCATGTCACTCAAATCAAACAAAAGGCCTCATGCATTGATTGGATTACACAAGCAAACATCTCACAAGATTAGGTTAAGCACACCAAAGGATTCAAGTCAAAACATTGTCAACTTAGAAATTCAAGAACAAATAGGAAAATGGACAAATGAGGATGAATCCAAATCTAAAAACAAGCTAAGACAGTACATGATCACTCCAAATAATCATCTAAAGCATCATGCAATCACAAGTAAGCAAAAACATCCAAACTAGGTCAAGTATCCAAGCATGCTTCAATCAAATTCAAACCACAAGTAGGCATCAATAAAAAATAGCAAAGTGGTCCAATAAAATCCCAAAAAATAATCAAAGGCAAGTTAAAACATCCTATTAACAAGTACAAAAAGATTGGAACAAAACTAGCTCAAGAGTATGTTCAAAAGTGCTCCACAAGTCAAGATATGCACATAATCAAGCAAGGATCGAGGGTCCATAAAACTTGGATGGCAAGTCACTAAAAGTAACTCAAACCATCATCAAACCAGCATCAAAACATCCTTATATGATGGCCCAAAAGTGGCCAGGATATTGGTCTCAAAAGATGAGTAAAAGTCAAGAAAATCCCTAACCCCAGATGATAGGCATCATTGGAAACTCATCACCAATTTAATTCCAAATAAAAATAATAAAAAGAAATTAAAAATAAAATAAAAAATAATGACAAATATCTCAACACATCAAATAATCGGTTACTTTTTATGGATTTTTATCATGGTTTTATCAATTGAAAATAAAGCGGAAACAAAAAAAGATCATAAAATAAAATATAAAAAAAAACAAGCATGGGGGGTGCACTCAGTAAGAACAACCAAGACAGATTCACATACACACGCGCTGGGCTTCAAACAAAAGGGGGTGGGGATAGAAAGATCAGGCCCAATTCACAATATCAGAAATCAAACAAAAAGAAAAGCCATTTAAGTGAAACAGTGCGCATTGGGACACGCTGGCCTCTCATTAAATGAGCTGGCACAAAGCCAAGCTCTCATTGGTCATTCAAACCAGTCAAACCCTTCACCAGCCATACAAAAACCCTAGATGCCGGAGATTGACTCCGGTCTTCCTCTCCGATGACTACGTTGAAACTGTAACACGAAAGGTCACCAATATGCACAAACAAGTACATCATCTTGAAGGAAATTTTATGCTGATTACAAATCCAAGTTCCAAAATGATTTTAAACAAGTCTAACATCATGAATCGAAAGCAACAAGGAAATATGCTCAAACTGAAACTCTTTCAAACACAACCAGAAACATCACAAAACACGCCTACATCAGTGTAGGACTTCAAAACAGTCAACAACAAGCAACATGCACGTTCAACATGAAGGAAAATGTTGAAGAAAATTACCTAACGGAGTAGCTCCGTTGACTCTTCAAACACGATCTGAACTTGAAAGAAACTTCCCAGAAATAATCCTTATGCTCCTAAAACAATGGAATAGGCTTCAATCTTCAGCAATCTTGAGGAAAATATGAGTTTCAAAGAAGAGAAAACTTTGAGGGAGAGAGTTGTTCAGATCTGATCTTTAGCCAAAATGAGAGTCCTCTCTAATTTTAGGGTTTGTGTCACTTATATATGATGGGTGGAGGAGTGGTTTTTTGTGAGGCCCATGATGTAAGGAATGCTTGGTTTAAAATTTTGATAAAAACTTACATACATAGTGCATACGGGTCAGGGTGTGCTATTCCTCATTTGTGGTGGTTTGTTGAGCAAAAAAGGGGTCCTAAGGAGTAAAAATATTAATGGCACGTGAGAGAGGATGTGCGCTGATGTTTGAATTTGATGCACACCTCTATTTCTTTATTTGGAAAAAGTGAAATATATGGTGCATGAGAAATATGATTTGCTTGGTTATTTGTAGTAAAGAAAAGGGTATATGCGTGTGACTGGTAAGGAACATTTCTGCTGTCATATGCCAAGAGCAATCACACCCAATGCAAAACCTCCATTTTACAAGCACATAACTTGGTGAATACCACTTCAAACAATAAGCTCTTGTGCTCACCTTAAAGTAGGGCAAGAAATGAACAAATTTGATGTCCAAAATTCCTTGAGATAAGGTTCATATCATCATGTAAAATGACCTCAAAATCATGTCCTCAAGACTGGCTGGAATTGCATGGCCATGATGAATCATCAACATCACTTAGTAAGTCAATAGTACCATCTTTGAAGTAACACAACTTTCACTACAATGGTTCAAATGACACAAACTTGAATTCTTTGGAAAGAGGGGATGGCACTCTACAACATTCATGTTTGAGGTTTTTCAAGATGAAGCTTGGAAATCACTCTAAATTAGCCATGAACATTGATATACCAAGCTGTCAAAAATGACTTAGAAAAAATTCTAAGCTTTTCCCAATTTTCCAACTTGAAACCTTCATCTTTAAAACATCATAACTCTCTAAAAAATGATCCAAATGGGACAAACTTTACATGGTTGGAAAGCTTGGAATGAGATCTATAACTTTCATGTTTGAGGAAAATTGAAATGGGGCTCGGATCATAGAGAAATCTGGCCTTGAAAGTAACTACTAAACCATGCAAAATTTGCCAAAAATAGTAAGTTCTAAAACCCTATTTTTGCCAAAAATGGAAACTTTCTCAAATCTTTGATTTTTGATGAATCTTTGCACATTTCTTGACCAATTCTCATACATGAACCATATTTGACTTGAAAATCACGATGTTGACCTCAAAAAGTCAGGAGTTGACTTTTTCACTGCATAGTTGACTTTATCCCAAATTCTCCTGATTTTCAATCTTCTGATCAATTAAAACCCTTCTGAACCACATTGATAGACAATTCCCCAATCCTAAACACTTAGGGACATGAGGAATACCATGGAATCAAGTCTTGCCCAAAAGATCAGAAATAAACTAATTTTAAGGCAAACCCTAGTTTTGGGTGCCTTTAGTCTAGGAGGAATCAACACATCCTCCAAATCCAAATTCCTCTGAGTATGATGTGTATCCTGTCAGACAATGATCAAATGTGCCACTTGATGATGATAAAAATCCAAAGAACATGCCCATTGTGGTGTTAAACTCAAGAATCTCAAAACCCTAAATTGAGCCATCATGCTAGGAGAGTGTGATTCCCTTGGAATTTCTTGACAAGCTTGATATTTTGATGAGGTAATGAACAAATTAGGATGCCCTGAGGCCCAAGGATTCTTTGTGACCCAAGTAATGATGATGTCAAGAACCATCTCTCCTCTTAGCCCCTTGGACAATACACATGAACTTTTGCTGAAACCCTGGAAAACATTTTCTTCTTTTAAATTAGGTTAGATACCTTGATCCCATGCTAAGAACCAATGATATGCAAAGATGATAATGCAAGAATGAAATGAAACATAAGCCAGTTAGTGCTAAAAGTAAGAGGGCAAATTTTGAGGTGTTACACTGAGTCACTCCCTGCATCAGGTCCATAAACTGGTTCATCCGAGCCCTCATTTCAGCCATTTCTGCCTGTAGTTGTTCCATGACTCGCTGTTGGTTTTGACGCGTTGAATAACGGTGGATATGAGAATCAGCAATCCTGTCTGTCTATCAAATAAGGTTAGGAGATCCAGCAATAAGCACCTGTTATGCAAAATGAAATGTATTAATGCATGTGTATGCCATGTTCGATTATTTCCGAGAGATATTTCTGCTTTGATTCAAGTTTTTCACAAGAACACCACGAGGAAAAGATAGACAGCTCGATTACGAGACCCAAAGCGAATATCCTAGGAAATAAAAGAACATGTATGTCCGAATGATGATATGGATGCAGAGGCATGGGATCAAAGCTTCCACAAATTCTGACTGGCGGTTGTACTGCTGATGGACTAAGTTCAAAGGTCTGCTCTGATAAGAAAACCAAGATACCCAAAATACCAGAATAACCGGAATACCAAAATACCAAGCTGATAAGTCCACACAG
Organism: Lathyrus tuberosus; assembly: GCA_022829125.1. NCBI lineage: Eukaryota > Viridiplantae > Streptophyta > Magnoliopsida > Fabales > Fabaceae > Lathyrus > Lathyrus tuberosus. The sequence goes on from JALAZF010000210.1 coordinate 10,130,066, forward strand.
ATAAGAAAACCAGAATACCGGGTAGGTTGTAGGTCAGTGTTACCTGCAAACCTGCAAACACCCATCCCTTCTCACATGTGGGTTCTAAAACCAAGTATCCTCAGTGTTACGGACTCTCAGGTCAAGAAATGATTATACGTTCACCATTTCTGGTTTGGCATCATCATCAATCGAGGAGGCCTCAAGTGATTCCCCTCAAAAGGTCATCATATGGCAAGTTCCCAGCTTCGGGTCCTCGGATCAAGAAGCGTAATGGGTTTGCCATTTCTGGTCTGCCATTATCGCCTCTTGGGAGGAGTGCCTCAACTGAGTCCTTGGGAATGGTCACCAAAGTCGACAGCTCTCTAGTTTAACACCCCGAAATGCACAAGACGCGCAAATCAGAACATCTCCCAAGAAAACCTCGTCTGGGTGTAGGTTTCGTTTAAACCAAACCTACCAAGACGCTACGTAGGCCACACTACTTTCCACTATAGTCCTATGTGTGTACTCAAGCCTGTGTATTGGGCTTATCTCTCAGATCACCCATCCCACCAAAGTAAACAACAGTCCAGCATAGTCCAATATATATGGTAATAATGAATGTAAAGCAAGTAAATGCGATAAAAGCGATAGCCATACAATAAAAGCCATAAATAAAACAGGTAAAGCATACAAATCAACACCCAATAACAAAAACAGACAAGCGCTAGGATTGACTCGCTTAGGGAACCAGAGTCGCCAGCTGTCGCATCTGCAAAAATCAACCGGTGGAAAAGACAGAAGAGTCGCCACCGAACGTTATTTATCCTGACGCGGGGAAAGGAAACGATCAAAGAAAACCTCAACAAAGGGGATGGAATGGTCATCGCAACCATAGCCTGGGTTCGGGAGTCGGTTACGCGAGAGGAAGGTATTAGCACCCCCTCACGTCCATCGTACTTGATGGGATCCACGCTTTTTGTTATCGATCAAAGGGTGTAGGTTCACTGAAACTTACTACTAACTAGAACAAAAAAGAAGGAAAAATGGGGGAAGAGAAGAAAAGGTGACTCGATATGACATCGCCGTCCTATGCCTATGTATTCCCTCGGGAGCGGGAAAATCAGAGTCAACTTAGTTCGACGGACTACGGGATTGTGGGGAAAAGGTTGCTCGCCAAGATATCGCATCTCGTGCCTACGTATCCTCAATCGGACGGGAGAGAGGAAATCAGAGCAGTCGTAGTTCGACTTACAAGGTCATTGTGTTTTTTATGGGCGACATTAAGTTCGCATCCGACAGTTAGGGTCGATGCCTGTTTGCGATAAAACGGAAGTAACGTGCTCTTTTCTGAAAATGATTTGAAACCGGGTTAATCCCGAAGGAAAAAATGATTTGAACTTTGTTTGTGTTTTTTAGACAGAAGTGGCTTAAGTTAGTTTGGAACTTGTATTGCACTAAAGTCTATGACATAGGATCGAATACGTCGCACATCGACCCAAGACGGGACACATGCTAAACACTCTAGGAAAGTGAAAGGAAGCCCCCCACTCTCCATTTCCCATGTACTTAAGGCTCATGGCGTACAATACTCGTTGTATTTATTATGTGTTTTGAACTTGTTTTGAGATGAGAAGAGAAAAAACTCAAAGGTGAAAGAAAACAACTAAGGGAAACTAAGTCCTAATGTTATCATGCAATGGTGGCCCTATAGTTGAGTTTAAGAGGGGACTAACCTACTTGTTATCATGTATGGATTTCTAGCCTAATGTCTCTCTTACCTCCAACTTAATCAGAAATTATGTGGAACTAGGAATCCTAAGGGATCATGTGAAGAAACACAAGTAAACATTATTCTAAACAATCACAAAAGAGAGAAGTGAATAAGAAATGATATGAAAATGAATCACATGAGTGTAAACAAGCATGCAAAGTATCACAAGTAACTTACCATCTCCATGCCAAGCTCAACTATCAAGTAGTTGAAAGCAAAGTACAAAATTATGTCCTAATGCACAAGGAAGTGCTCTAGTTCTACCATAGGAGCAAAGTTAAACCATAAGCAATGAAGAGTGAACCCTAGAGGTGTAAGAACATATATGGGACAGCAGCTAAACCTACTCTAACCTATCTATGTTAATATCCTAAACAATTTCAGAAGGTTACAAGTTAAGTCTTACAACAACACACAACATTTGCTATTTACAAACTATGTCAAAAAGACTTGTAAAAGTCACAAAAAAGGGAGGTCAAGTCACATATTCAAGCCACATATATGATATAAACATGTAGAGAGCAAGCTTGAAGTGTGAAGAAGTAATCATGGAATGTACATCAATCATGTTCAAGTGGTTTGGAAGTTGCATCCAAAGATGGCATATAAAGCATGCTTTAATCATTCAAGGTTACACAACAAGCAAACAAGTGTCAAATGAACTCACAAGTCATAGGTCAGAATTAGCAACATGTATCCAATGTGCAATATCAATCTCAATTTGTCACAACATTTCATGTTAAGCTCAATCTCAAAAGCTAAGGGAAGTAAGGGTTAAAACCACACTTAAGCATCTCTTAAGGCATGTAACTTATCAATCAAGCAAAGAGCAAAGAAAGAACATGGTAAACTAACATCCAAGCATCCATACCAGTAGCAAGAGACCTATAATATCTCATATTTGAATACCAAAAACAATGGACAAAAATGACATACAAATGATGTTACAAGTGTAGTCAAAAGTTGACTTTGTCTTCCATTAGAAGCAAACAAGTGAAAGTATGTAAAAGTAAACCCAAAGTCAAATAAATAAAGTGTCCATACACATGGGGAAGTGACAAATGATATGTGGAATGATACATTTAAGTGTCAAAAGCTTTGTACAAACATGGCACATCCAAAGTTCAAATGAAAACAACAAAGTTAACCTTTCATTCATGTTCAAACTTATAGAGACCTAACACCAATTGGGAGCATATGAAGGGACCCATAAATTCATGTGGGCAGGCTATGATTCATGATAATCCATATGTGAAATTATGTACAAAAATATCCTAAAGAGGATATCATAGATACACCATCAAACTAAAACACCTAAGCAAACATCAAGCATAATCGAGTAAGCAACTTAGGGTTCAAAAAGAATCATGTAAGTCATGATCAAAAAGCAACATTTAAGGATCAAAAAGGCGCCTAAATTTCATTATATATAGTCCCATACATGCCTTCAAAATTGGTTTTAAAGAGCTCACACATTGGCATTAAACTTGACCTAGTTCTAGCATGTATCAAAAGTTAATCATGTAATGGAATGGTCCATGAAAAATAGTTAGGTTCTTTAGAAAATTAGGATAAAATAACCATGTCATGTTAAGGTCAGTTATTTAACATGTACAAAAAATAGGATCCAAAGCATGCACCAAAAACACTCAATTAACTGCAAACATCAAGCACGTGTCAAGGATGATCACATAAAGCAAAGCTCAAAAAATGAAATTCAAAAGCATTCCAAAATTCATGGACAAGACATAAATCAAGCATAAACATGTTAATAAATCAAGTGGCTACTTGAATACCAAAAATTAGGTCCAAAAGATTAGAGGAAGGTCACTTTTTGTGGCTTGTATCACAAGGTACACCATTATGAACACATATCTTTCAAAAATCCAAGAAAAATATCCAAACAGTCCAAAAATGAAATTAAAATTTGTCAAAAATTAATTAACATGTTCAAGAACATCCATAAATTTTTACGTAATTTTAAAACAATTTTAGTATTTTTAAAAATTAAATTTGAAACGTGTACAAGAAAAAGAAATTAAAAATACAATGTAAAAGAAAGGGGTGAGGAGTTAGTAAGAACAATTCATATATCACGTTGGGCCCATGAAGGGAGGGTGTGCGTAACACTGTTATGCAGGCCCGACGCGTACAAAGAACACTCTTAAATGATGAAACAAAAATAAGGGAGTGGTGGAAAGGGGCTGGCACGTGAGGGGAGTGTGCCTCATTAATGAGGTGTCACTCCCTCACGCGCTTGATGAAGATCAACGGCCCAGGATTCATTTCGCTACATCACACGTGCTCTTATTATGTGATTTATCCAGCGTGTGATCATGATCATGTGGCTGAGAATTGATTTCGCTGCACTATCTCATTCTTACATGATATTATCATTTATATTCGTTCAGCACATGAGGGAAGAGAAAAATGATGCATTAATAACCCTACATCAATTGGTAAAATAGTTTTTAATGAGGATAAGACAAAAAATCATTTCCACCCTCTAAGAAAGAAGACGACACGTGGTCATCTTCTTCATGCATCCATGCATAAAATGAAAATTCTCATCCTCCATGGCTATGCTTGCGCAAGAACAAAAGTGGAAAATAGCAAACTTTAACAACATGTAACTCACTCAAATCTTAATCGTTTTACATGAAATAATAGTCCAAATTGATGCCCACGAAACATAGATCATAAATCCTTGGTTATAAATTCCATTAAATCAACACACAAGAAAATATAAAGTGGATAGATTATGACTCCATACTTTGAAGCATCACCATTTCAACCAAACTTTATCCAAACACATTGCCTCTTCATAGAGGACTTCAGAGGTACGTTCACCACATGATTTCAAGACCTATGGAGGTTCTACCATGATGCTAAAGTTCCAAGAATCACAAACCTGGATGAAGCTTTTCACACGTACAAGAAACCCGATAACTTCCTACAATTCTTCTAATCAATTTCAGGAAGCAAAATAAATGCTTTGATCTTCTTGGATCTTGCTAAAACTCCCAAAAATGAAGAAGATGATGAACCTTTGTAAGACAATGGTGGTGATTCTATGTTCAAAATAGTGCATACAGAAGAGAGATTGAGGCTTGGTGATGATAACTATGGAGAAAAATCGTAGAAACTCCAAGTAGAATTGATTTTTGAAGCTATGGAATGTTGAGCTTCAATGGTGGATTTTGGTGATTTTGGATCTGTTTTGGAGAGAATGAGTGTCTGTGTGTAACTGAATTTGTTAGGGTTTAGGGTTTATATATGGGTGGTTAGGGAGTTCTAATTATGGTTAGTTAGTGGTTAGAGGTGGATTAGCGAAATTTGAAATAATGAAGGTTTATGGTGGTGTATGAGTTTTACTATGTGGGTGGTGTATTTTAGTTACCATGGAGTGTATTATGATGGTAGTAATGGTGTATGATGATGGTTAGTATAGACAACACAATTTTCTCACCAAGTTTTTCAATTTAAAAAATGGAGTTTTTATGGTTTATGGCATGAAAAAATGTCCATGGAGGTGACTTTGTTGATGAATTTCTTGAAGGATAATGAAGCAATTTGCATGATTTTGATGTCATTAGAAAGGTGGTATTTGATAAAACAAAGATGATGTAAAAAAGAATTAGAGTTGAGGTCTGGAACACCATGGAAAATGTCATTGAAGTTGCTATGTCACAAGCTGAGTTTTGGGACTTAGAAAAATTCTAAGTTTTTTCCACATGAACAACTTGATAATCCCAACTTTGATTGATCATAACTTTTGATCTAGAAATTCAAATGGAACATTCTTTATATGGATGGAAAGCTTGGAATCCATGCTACAACTTTCATGTTTAACAAAAGTTGAAATGAAGTTTGCATCATGGAGAAAAATGGCTTGGAAGATGGCTGCATGGCATAGAAAAACTTTTCCAAAATGGAAAGTTCTAAAACCCTTGTCTTTTCCAAAATTAGTAACTTTCCATAATTCTTGATTTTTCACGAGTCCTTTGATATTCTTGATCAAATCTCACTCATTGACCATATTTGACATGATGAACAAGAGTTTGACCTAAAAATCGAGAGTTGACTTTTTCCTTGATCAGTTGACTTTATTCTCAATTTGTCTGATTTTCAACCATCTGGCCATTTGAGATCCTTCTAAATGAAATTGTGAATCAAATGAGATGTTTTGGCCTTGAGGAGCCTCATTCTCTTTCCTTTGAACAATTCATACCATGGAAACCTCTTATCCCATGCCTTGGGAAAACCAATGATGCATGTGTAATGTTCATGACCTAAATGCATATGAGGTGTGAAGCATAAGCCACTTATGAGGGTATAAATAGGAGGGCAAATTTTGGGTGTTACACCTGGTCAAAGCAAAAACACTGTCATAAGCTCCAATCATGGAATAACCAGGGATGTTTGTGTTGTAATTCCTCTACTCGATGAGTCAAAAGTCTCTCTCAGCAATAGAAACATTCCAAACTTAGAACTAATTGAGGTGGCCTACGACAGTCAAAAGGCCCAAAAAGCCCCTGTGGTTATCTACCTACCAGGTCAAATACCGTACAAGTCAGAAAAGGCTATCCTGTACAAGTACGATGCAACGACCATAGAAAATGGAAAAGAAACTCGGTTACCCTCTATTGTGAACATTGCCGACATCGGTCGAGTTACCCAGAGCAGTCAGATCTTCAACAGAGGAGTTGGAGAACCTACTAAAGAAAAGGAACCTCGAACAGAAGTTCCTAACCAACAAGTCGGTTAATCCAGTAATCCAGAACCTATAAAGAACAATGATGAGATGCTGAAGCTCATCTAGAAAAGCGAGTACAACATTGTGGATCAATTATTGCAAACTCCGTCTCGAATTTCTGTGTTATCTCTCCTTCTTAGTTCAGAAGCTCACAGAGAAGCTCTGCAGAGAGTCTTAGAACAAGCTTTCATGGAACAAGATGTGACGATAGGACAATTTGACAGCATCATCTCCAACATCACTTCCTGTAACAACTTGGGATTTAGTGATAAAAAACTGCCGGAAGAAGGCAAGAACCATAATATGGCACTCAATATCACAGTCAATTATCAGGAAGATGCTCTAGCCAGCATACTGGTAGACACAGGTTCATCCTTAAACTTCATGCCAAGGTCAGCTCTGGTTCGACTTTCTTTTCAAGGAACTCCGATGAGTGGCAGTGTGGTCATCCTCAAAGCCTTTGACGGATCCAGAAAAATAGTTATTGGCGAAGTCAATCTTCCCATAACCATCGGTCCTCACACTTTCAAAGTCACTTTCCAGGTCATGGACATCCGAGCAGCATACATGTGTTTATTAGGAAGACCTTGGATACACGAAGATGGGGCAGTCACCTCGACACTTCACTAGAAGTTAAAGTTTGTCAAGAATGACAAATTAGTCACGGTATGCGGAGAGCAAGCCTTAAACGTGAGCAATTTATCATCATTCTCCTGTGTAGAACCAGAGGAGGTTGTTGGAACTCAGTTCCAAGCACTCTCGGTGAGCAATGAGAATCAACAAGAAAGAGGGACGTCAATTTCCTATACAAAGACGCTCTCAAAGTAATGAAGAGTAATGACATAAAAGGATGGGGACAGATTGTAGCTCCTACTGATAACAAGACAAGAAAGGTCTTGGTTTCTCTCCAACCTGTACCCAGACTACGAAGAAGGATGAAAGTTTTTATCCCATTCAGGATTTCTTCCACAGCGGAGGTTTCCTCCACTTGGTATCTCAAGAGGTCCACACTATCGATGGGAACGACTCTTCCGATACGAATGAAGAGTGGAAATATTATCTCAATGATGAAGGTTATATATCTCCGGGAGAAACGTACCTGCCATTCTGTTTTCCAAAGCAGAGCCCAAGATATATACCAAGATCAGACGTTAAAATGATCTATGGAGATTGTGACCCTGAAGGATGTCGTGCTCCACCCAACTCATTAGAGGAAGACAATCTGATGAAAGAAAACTTCAACTACGATTATTATGATCCCCTGGATGACTTGCCTATCTAGAAGCCATACACAAAAGACCTGGAGCAAAAGAGTCAACCGGACAATGCCTATCAACTGAGTAATCTTGAAAAGAATACCCATGTTCCCACAGAGTCATGGAATCCTTACTCAAGACATTCTGAAAATGTCTGACCCCATGGTGATGAATTTACGAAGATTACAGGACAAGAATTCATTAACTACGCATTTCCTGAGGTCAACGTCATTGAGAAAGATGACTCATATATGCCCGCAGAAACCTGGGATACCTTGGGGCAGCCAAGCGGCAAGTATAACTTTCTAGTCAAATACATTGCTCCCGAAAGCTCTCGTATCATATACGAGGACATCCAGCCAACTGGATGGAGAGATCCTCTTGAGAGTGAAAGCATTATGGAAGATGCGACAGAAGAGTCCTCTTATGATAACTCTGCATGGGAAGAAGACTCCAATGATCCTACTCCACCATAAATCAGTTCCATTTCTGAAGACAAACCAAGAAGGAAAGTATCAGACTTTGTGATTCACATAGGAGTTCGTCGCCATTAGGTTGCAATCGATGTCCCGAAAGTCGTCCATAAGTCGAAGTAATTACCATCTTTGTTTTGACCTTTCACCTTGCCCAGGTGAAATGGATGTTTTATAGGGCTCACTTTTCTCTAAATATCCCTCTTCACTTCGCCCAAAGCGACAGAGTTTTGTTTTATAGGGTGTGTTTAAAGAATTGACAAATCATGAATAAATAATGTCATTCTGAATTCCCGCATTTATTGCTGTTTTCAATTTTCGTTTTTTAGAAAATGGTAATCCTAAAAAAAACAACCCAAAATAAAAACAAGCATTTTTAGAAAATACACTGCAAACTCTCTTACATTCTCTCTGTCTTTTCTAAAAAGGAATCATCACGTCATGCAGATTGCTTGTTTTAAACCCCATCAAAACATATGATCCAATGCCTTCTCCCAACTTTGAATTTCCGGTATTTGAAGCCAAAGAAGAATAGGACAGAGAAATTCCAGAAGAGATCTCCCGATTACTCAGATAAGGGGAAAGGTCCATTAAGCACCATAAAGAGCCGTTGGAAACGGTCAAATTGGGTTCAGAAGAAGAAAAGAAAGAAGTTAAGATAGGGGCACTGCTCAGTCTGACTTTCAGAGAAGGCTTGATAAAACTTCTCAAAGAGTTTCCAGATGTATTTGCTTGTACCTACCAGGACATGCCAGGGTTGGATACCAGCATCGTGGAACACCACTTACCACTAAAAATAGAATGTCCTCCAATAAAACAAAGACTGAGACGGACTCATCCAGATATGTCCATCAAAGTCAAGGAGGAATTACAGAAGCAGATCGACGCAGGTTTCCTTGCCACCTCAGAATATCCTCAATGGTTAGCCAACATAGTGCCAGTTCTGAAAAAGGACAGAAAAGTCAGAATGTGTGTAGACTACTGGGATCTGAATAGAGCAAGTCCAAAGGATGACTTCCCCTACCACACATTAACATGCTGGTAGACAGCACAACAAAATTCAAAGTCTTCTCTTTCATGGATGGATTCTCGGGCTATAATCAAATCAAAATGGTGCTAGATGACATGGAGAAAACTTCAATCATCACCCCATGGGGCACCTTTTGTTACAAGGTAATGTCATTCAGTCTAAAGAACACAGGTACAACCTATCAAAGAGCCATGACAACTCTGTTTCACGACATGATGCACAAAGAGATTGAAGTGTACGTCGATGACATGATTGTCAAATCTAAAACAGAAGAAGAGCATGTGACACACCTGTCAAAGTTATTCGAGCGTCTGAGAAAATACAAACTCCACTTGAATTCTAATAAGTACACGTTCGGTGTTCACTCAGGAAAACTTTTAGGATTCATCGTCAGCCAAAAAGGAATTGAGGTTGATCCCGACAAAGTCAAAGCCATTCAAGAAATGCCATCACCGAAGACTGAAAAATAGGTCAGAGGATTTTTAGGACGTCTAAATTACATCTCAAGATTCATATCCCTCATGACGGCGACATGCGCGCTGATCTTCAAACTACTCAGAAAGAACCAAAGTTGTGTATGGACGGAATATTGCCAAAAGGCTTTCGACAACATCAAAGAATATCTGTTGAATCCACCTATTTTGTCTCCCTCGTGGAAGGAAGACCACTGATCATCTACTTAACAATTTTGGAAGACTCTATGGGCTGTGTGCTTGGCCAACAAGACGAGACAAATAAAAACGAGTCTGCCATTTTTACTTAAGCAAGAAATTCACGGACTGTGAAACTCGATACATATGCTCGAGAAAACTTGTTGCGCTTTGGCTTGGGAAGCCAAACGTCTTCGCCAGTACATGATTTGTCACACTACTTGGTTAATCTCTGAAATGGATCCGATCAAGTACGTCTTTGAAAAACCTGCTCTCACGGGAAGGATTACCCATTGGCAGATGTTGTTATTGAAATATGACATCGAGTACCATGCTCAAAAAGACGTCAAAGGAAGTATTTTGGCCGATCATTTGGCTCATCAACCGATTGACGATCAGGAATCAGTCGATTTTGACTTTCCAGACGAAGATGTTATGTACTTGAAAATGAAGGATTGCGATGAACCGCTACCCAGTGAAGGCCAGAACCAGGTTCCCAATGGGGACTAATATTCGACGAAGCTGTCAGTACTTATGGAAATGGAATTGGGGAAATCATCGTAACACCTCAGGGTACCCATATTCCTTTCACTGCCAGATTAACATTCAAATGCACAAACAATGAGGCCGAATACGAAGCTTGTATCATGGGTCTCGAAGAAGCCATTGACCTAAGGATAAAGAATTTGGATGTGTATGGAGACTCAGCCCTCGTTATCAATCAGATCAAAGGAGAGTGGAATACATACCAATCAGGATTGATTCCTTACAAAGACTACGCGAGAAGGTTGTTACCATTCTTCAATTGAATCAAGTTTCATCACATCCCACGTGAAGAAAATCACATGGCTGATGCATTGGCCACTTTATCCTCCATGATTAGTGTAAGTCAATGGAACGACGTACCTACGATCGACATAATGCGCCTTGATAGGCCTGCTTACATCTTCACAATTGAAGCAGACATAGATGACAAACCATGGTATCATGATATCAAGTGCTTCCTTCAACAACAAGAATACCCGCCTGGGGCATCAAGAAAAGATAGGAAGACTCTCAGAAGACTGGCTGGCAACTTCTTCCTGAATAGTGATACACTCTATAAGAGAAACTTTGACATGGTTTTGCTCAGATGCGTAGATAGACACAAAGCAAACATGATGATGAAAGAGATTCCTGAAGGATCCTTTGACACTCATGCCAATGGACATATAATGGCAAGGAAAATTCTAAGAGTAGGATATAATTTGCTGACAATGGAATCCTATTGCTACAAGTACATGAGGAAATGTCACAAGTGTCAGATATACGCTGACAAAATCCATGTACCGCCAATGCATCTCAAAGTTCTTTCTTCTCCATGGCCTTTTTCTATATGGGGAATCGACATGATTGGCATGATTGAACCCAAAGCTTCAAACGGACATCGGTTCATCCTAGTAGCCATTGACTACTTCACCAAATGGGTCGAAGCAGTGTCATACACCAACGTAACCCGACAAGTGGTGGTTTGATTTATCAAGAACAATCTCATCTGCCGTTATGGTGTTCCAAGCCAGATCATTACGGATAATAGATCTAACTTGGACAACAAGATGATGAAAAAGTTGTGTGGTGAGTTCAAGATCGAACACCATAACTCATCTCCCTACCGACCTAAAATGAATGGAGAGGTAGAAGCGGCTAACAAGAATATCAAGAAGATCATTCAAAAGATGGTTGTAACCTACAAAGATTGGCATGAGATACTACCCTTTGCTCTTCACGGTTATCGTACATTTGTCTGCACTTCAACAGGGGCAACCCCTTTCTCTCTAGTATATGGCATGGAAGCAGTGCTCCCCATAGAAGTAGAGATCCCATCAATGAGAGTATTGATGGAAGCCAAGCTAACAGAAGCTGAATGGTGTTAAAGTCGACATGATGAACTAAACCCAATCGAAGAAAAGAGAATGACGGCTTTGTGCTATGGTCAATTATATCAATGAAGAATGAAGAAAGCGTTTGACAAAAAAGTTTGACCCCTCGTCTTCAGAGAAGGAGACCTTGTGCTAAAAAAGATACAATCATTCCTCACTAATTCCAGAGGCAAATGGACTCCAAATTACTATGGCCCCTATGTTGTTAAGAAAGCCTTCTCAGGCAGTGCCTTGAGACTCACAACCATGGATGGAGAGGAGTTTACTTACCCCACGAATGTTGATGTATTCAAGAAATACTTCGCCTAAATAAAAAAAAGGGGTCTCGGTGGATTGAAAACCCGAAAGGGCGGTCCAGGCAAAAATTAGGGACATAGACAGTGACCATCCTGATGGATTAAAAACCTGAAAAGGCAATCCAGGCAAAAGTTAGGGATTCATGGCAAGTAACTATATCCAACAAGTTTGGCTCCTCAAAGGCAGCGTCATCCGTCGAGAAAACTTCAGTCAAGGTCATCTTCGACAGAAGCTCAGATTATCCAGAATTCAAAGTTGGTAGAAGGATAGCGGTCGTTTTGTTTCAATGTAGCCCTTTTTCCCTTTAAATTACCATTTTCTAAACTTTGTAATGCTCCATGGGATCACGCATTAAGCTGATTGTCATTCTATCAATAAAATTTGAGTCTGAGTGCCTTTTATTTGCAATTCACATTTATTTTGCTTTGCAGATTGACATTTTAATATGATCAACAATTCTTGAAACAAACAAAAAAAATGAATTTACTTGTCAAATTTGCTTATACTTTTAAAACAAAGATGGTAATCTCTTTTTGATTAATGAGCTCCAAAAGGAATATCGACTGCTTCTCCGGTGGTGATCTAACTTCGAAATGCTGAATCAAAGTATCATTTTGACCAGTACACCCTGAATAAAGGATCAACTACTTCAGATGGGATGTCCCATCTGACATCCCCGACAGAGTTCTTACCTTTGAAAACCAATTATTGGTTTTTCTCCCCCAGTAGGGTCCACCTCTGAAAAACAAGAACAGATTTCTATGCCTAGCAGGTTTGTACCTCTAGAAATTAGAACGGATGCAGGAATCTCTATTCCCGAGTAAACGTCCAACTTTCAGAATCTCCAGCGATACCCTCATCTCCCAGAGTGGCCGAGTATCCAGTTGTATTCATCACCAGTCTGTATGTCGTGTCTGTTTTATCAGCATAAACATGCATACATCATGCATAATTGATTCATATTCATACACATATTGCATCAATATCACTTTGGTCATTTTCATCCCCAAGTGATAAATGTATTCTCTCCGATAGAGTTGTCAGTTTTCCTTTCTGCGTCATATAAGACAAAATCCCGGTCTAAGTTCTTTCCTCGTCAGGAAAATGTATCGTTTAAACAATCTCTCTCCAGTGTATTCCTGGATTGAAATCAGTCCTCGACCACTTTGATAACTTGAACCTCTGAAAGGCAAGAAGTCATTCGAATAGACACCTTTGGAACATCACTCTTCACCAATGAAGATGATATTTTGCTTTCCCGAATTAAAGAAAATTCCCAGGGGAAGCCTCTTCCCCAAAAGACTCTCGGCAATACGACAATTTCTCCCCAAAAAGTTTGCTTTCAATAAAGTCATCAGCACCTCAAAATTGGGTTACATCACATGGCGTTTCTTCGAAAAAGGTCTCGAAGAAAAGTATGATGTAACAGCACCAAGCGAAAGGCAATCTCTTAAGAGACTTGCTTTCCCCAATAGGTCGACAAATGGCATCTCCCACAAAGAAGTTTGCACACCTCTGCAGTTCAGACAAATGGTTCTCCCCAGCAAGTCTGACATCAAATCTTTTTCCATCAAATGGCATCTCCCCAATAAAAACTCGGCGAGAAGTTTATTGAAGACCGCTACAAATAGCATTCCTTGTCAAGATAAGGACTCTACAAGAAGAAACTAAGACCAGTTCCATGGCTGAAGACCAGGATCGAAGGGAAGTTTATTTCAAAAGAAATTGAGACTAGTTCCATGGCTGAAGACCAGGATCGAGGGGAAGTTTATTTCAAAAGAAACTGAGACCAGTTCCATGGCTGAAGACCAGGATCGAGGGGAAGTTTATTTCAAAAGAAACTGAGATCGGTTCCATGGCTGAAGACCAGGATCGAGGGAAAGTTTATTTCAAAAGAAAACTGAGACCAGTTCCATGGTTGAAAACCAGGATCAAGGGGAAGTTGTACCCTTTTCTAAGTAACATTACTTAGGAAAAGAAGATGGATGAGCAAACCGCTACCATTCATAACCACAGTCAAAATTTCGGGTATTCCGATATTTAATCATCTTTTACCTTGAATGTCCGAACGTCTTCGCCATTCACACCTTTAGGTCCAAAAAGATTAAATAGGGGCATCTGTCATACCCCAAAATTTGACCACAAAGATTTCCCATCATTTTACAAATCATCACCACAATAGGGATGTACCTTCATGCCTCATCAATCTTCTCAAAGGTTGTTAAGCATTCACTACAATCAAGAATTAGGGTTTTGAGCCCTTTCAGAGTACTCAGACAAATGATCAATCAAGAATGGACATGATCCTCAACTTGTCAAACCTCTAAAACATCCATAAAGGATCAAGAGGTCTCTCACAACAAGAATCAAGCATAGGAGTGCAACATCTCTAGTTGATCAAGCCTCAAGATCATCAGTGTCACCAAATTAGGGTTTTGGTCGACCAAGGGCCCCAGAGGAAATTTTCATCTGTGCATGAGCCAATAATTCAAAACATGATCTAAGAATCTCAAAGGGACCTCATTGATCTAATCATAAAGTCAAAATAGCCTTAGGGGATGCATTCATCAAAAATCAGGAATTAGGGTTTCTTGACCTAATTCACCCCTAAGTTGAATTTTGAAGCAAGGCATGAGCCAAGACCTCAAGAAGTGTTTTGAAGACCTCAAAGACATCATATTGATCCATTTACAAGAGTGGAATAACTCAAAGAACTTGGTTCATAAGCAATACACAAATTCAAATTCATTTGGATCAATTAGGGTTTTCTGATGAAAAGTCAACTGTACCTTTGACTTTTGACCAAGACATGATCCCAAACCTTGGGAGATGATTCAAGACACTCTATAACACCTATGGAATCCATCCATTAGGTTTGAATTAGGTCAAGGACTTGATTTCATAGAGGATCACAAAGTTTGAAGTTCATCTGACAAAAAGTTAACTGTGCCAAAAATCAAGTTTGACTTTTTGAATTTCTTGACATACAAGGCTTCCCTAAGTCAAAAACAATATTAACTTATGGTTTGGATCATCATCCATCAAGAAAAATCAAGAAAAGTAGGGTTACTTGCAAAAGGGGCAACCATAAGAAACTTGAAATTTCACTAAGTTATGAAAAAAAAAGTGATTTATACCCAACTTTACAAGGCCATAACTTGTGATCCAAGCAACCTTTTTCTTCCACCCAAAGCCCAAATAAAGCTCTCATTACATACTTCAAAATTGTCAACTACATCAGATTCCAAATCCTCGTGGATTTTGAGTTATGGATTGATTAAAATCACAAAAATATGAAAATGGCCATTTTTCCAATACTTAGTGAAATTTGGGACAGAATCCGTTTTGCATTTTCACTAACTTTGAGGCCATTTTTCGTTATGATCCAAGATGATTCAAGACCAAAGTTGGAAATCAAAGTTGGAGTATATTATTGGGGCTTTCCAAAAAGTACAAGAGCCTCCCATGGTTCAACTTGAGCAAGGAGTTATAAGCCTCCAAAAATGGCATTTTTCACCCTGCCCACACAAAGGCATGAAAACCAAACTTGTGCCACACGATTTTGTCACTCAATTTTTTCCATTTTACCAACTTTGTCATCTTCTAAAAGCATAAAAAATCTGATGACTCACTTGGTTCTTGATCAAGAAGGCAAGAATTTCAACTTGGCATGTGAAAATCGTCATGACATGAAACTTGGAATTCAAATTTGGCAAGGTAACATCAATGCTATACATTGAAGTTTCATGAACCAGACCATAACACTCCAAGCCAGTCAAGATTCAATTCCAAACTCTGAGCATTCAAACCTACAAAATTGAATGGAGTCAAGATAAGAGAGTTGACTTGGCCATTTTGGATTATCCAAGTCAATGGCTACAAGCTACATGCCATGATAAACCTCCAATCTCTATTGCTCCCAAAACAAAGTTGCTCTACTATAAATATAGGTTATTTTTTATCAATTCAAGTACCCCAAAGCATAATAACTCATGCTTTCCTTCCAATCACTCTAAAAAATCAAAATTTGCTTCTCTTGCAAGTCACATTCGAATTTTTAAATAGAGAGCAATTCCACATAAACCAACCATCCTAACACCTCACATATGGTATATACAAGTGATCCATAACCTCATAACACATCTGGAACACCAGAATCACAAAGTCACCATCCATTTGCTCAAGCTTTTTGGCCTAGTTGTAGTTGGGGGTACCACAACAAGTTCCAGGTTGTTTCAATCCATTCCAAGCATTCAAACACATTACTTGAGGTCCATTGAATATTTCTAGATCATCACACAACATCTGTAACACCTACAACTGAGGAATCGATTTCCTCTTGCAGAGGTAAGCCTGACACTCTCAAACTCTATGATTCATGCATCATAAATGTGTTTTCAAGTTACAAACATGTTTCTGCACTTATGTAGAGTGCTTCCCCTCAATCAATTGCTCTGTAGCTATTGTGTATAGGATTTCATAGTGTTCTTGCAGAAATTATGGTTCTTGAGTTCATCTTTTGATTTCTCACTCCACACTTAATATAAATGCGACTAATTTGTATCATTGGAATCCTTGTTCAAAAATACATAACTTTCATGTTTATAAAAGTCAAAACCATTGCGTATTGAGAGAGATATTTGAGGTTTTGAAAAACGGCCATGGAGGGAGGTCGTGAGGAAGAAGATGACCGTTGGCGCCATTTTTTTGAATTTTTGAATTTTAGGTCATTTTCTTAATTGATTTCAAAAATTAATTTCTTTCTCATTTTTTATCATTTTTTATTGGTTCTTTTTTTAAAAATTCACAAAAATGTTAAAATATTTTATTCTACAAAAATAATCAAATTTATATTATTTATTTGATATAGTTTGAATTTTTGTAAATAATTTCATTTTATTTGTTTTTAAACATTTTTAAATGAAATTTCCACTTTGGTTTTTTCAAATTCAAATGAATTCCAAGTTTTCATGTGACTAAACATGATTTTTCAAAACATTTTTCAAAGTTGACAACTTGTTTTTGAATATATTTGATATTTTATATAATTTTTTATTTAATTTTCTTTGAAAAATTGTATTTTTATTTAAAATTAGGGTTTTCTCTTAATTTTAAATTTTCAAACTTCATTTGAAACACTTTTGGGCCTCTATTAGAGTGTAAGACCCATCCCCTTTGTAAATAAAAAATTTTGGGCCACAGTCATTGTATAAGTCCCGATACGATTTTCAAAATAAACGGTGCGATCACTATTTTTCATCTGGGCATCTCCTTGAGCTATAAGCCCCAACTCTTGTATAAAAATAACTTTTTGGGCCTCTATTAGAGTGTAAGACCCATTCCTTCTTGTACATAAATAATTTTGGGCCTCAGTCATTGTATAAGTCCCTCTGTGGTTTTCAAAATTACGGCGCGATCACCGCCTTTTCAAATAAAACTTATGGGCATCTCCTTGAGTATAAGCCCCATTATCTTCTTTACAAACACTTTCGGGCCTCCATTAGAGTGTAAGACCCAACCCCTCTTTATAAAAAAACATTTTTGGGCCTCTGTTATAGTATAAGTCCCACAACGTCTGTTGGTATCGCAGTACGATCAATGTTTTCAAATAAGTCATATGGGCCTCTCTTTGAGTTATAAGCCCCAAACAAATCTTTTTTTAAAACAACTTTCTTTTAATTCAAATTCAAATTCAAAGTTTTCTCAAAACTTTCTTCAATTTCTTTAAACCCTAATCAAGCATACATTTGTAGTCAATATAACAGATCACAGTACACTTGGGCATCTTCTCAGAAGGTAAGTCCCCACATATTTTTCAATGTATATTTGTTTACATATATCTGTCAATATAATTGTCTATATATACTTGTGCATATCTTGCTTAGAGTTTCCCCAACAGTTAGGTCTATGTTTAGGTCAAACCAGAGGTTACTTTACAACATAGTCAAAACTAGTTCCCTCATAGGAAATTCCATATACAGTCTGCCTCCTCTTGGGGTTATACAATATGGAACAGAGAAATGCATTATTCCCGGTGAAACTTTTCTCAAGACTGCCAAACTTAGAAATATATGTGTACAAAAAATTCATTTCCCCAGAGAGGATTAATTCCCGGTGAAACCTCTTTTGAATTTCTTCAAACCTTAGAACTTTTCAACAAAGAAAGGACTAATTCCCGGTGAAACCTTTCTTGAACTTTTATTTGGCTTGGATCCCCAAGCTTCCTAAAAGCATCCCCAGTGTTGTACCCCAAATTTTACCCCTTAGTTGTCATAACATTTTGCATTGACATTTAGGTTCAATCATCTATGCATTGTTAACTGACCACTTCATTTTACTTGTTTGTTTCTTCTGTAAAAGCCAGGACTTACACAAAGAAGAGGACAAAGTCTCCTAAGCCAAACTCTTATGTAATTCAAGAAGTCATCTGTTCAAGAAGGACAACTGAGGCTCCCAAATGCAACTATTTGAGTTCACATACATCCTAAAAGTCTTACTCAACAAGAATTCAAGTATGTATGGCTCTCACCAAGTACAAAGAGTCACAAGTTCACCCTGCCTCCAATTAGGGTTTTGTTATGACAAGACAATCATGGCCTTTGATATTGATCAAGAGTTGTTCTCAAACTCTGGGACATGACTCCATATGATAGAAGACATCCCTAGAGACTATCTATGAGCCTTAGATGTGATGGAAAAAGCAAGATCATTAGAGATCATTCAAGTGCATTCACAAGTGAAATTAGGGTTTTGGCAGAGGCTCTAATCCTTAAGATTTTGATCCAAAATGAAACATCCAAGTCCTCAATCCATCGTGACATGTCTCATTGATGAGTTAAGGTATGAGCAATCAAGTTTTAAGAAGTTTCTTGCAAAGGAAGCAAAGTTTGGTTCATGAAACTTTTCAAATGTGGAAATTTCACTACTTGTGCAAAAATTGAAACAGTCATAACTTTCAAACCACACATCTAATTTGAGTGACTCAAATCTCAAATGGAAGCTCTTTCCATGATCTTCAAAACATATTAGAGGACCCTCTTCCAAAAAATTCATGGTTTTTAAGTTACAAGACTTGGAAGATAAATCACCCTTGGGGACTCAGTGAAATTTCAGCTTTTTCACCTTAGTTTTCACACAACTTCAACTTCAACTTTTCATATAGTTCCAAGCCTCAAATAAAAAATATTTGAACATGAAAGTTGTAGAGGGCATTGAGGGCATTCCAAAAAGTACTAGAACTCCTCAATCCATGGAGTGAGATGAGAGATTCGAAGGTCCAAAGTTAGGGGTTTCATTTCTTAAGTTTCAAGCAACCAACTTTTGTATATTGACTCAAAGCCTCTCCTACTCACCAAGGCTTCACTTTTCTGAGTTCTAAGGGTGGATTTAGTGCTCATTTAACCTCTACCACGAATTTGCAAGTGGCTTGCATTAAACTATTGTTCTTATGCAACTTGTAGCAAGAGAGAGAAACTTTCCAAGGAAACAAACATTGTTTATTCATGGAGCCTTGGACCAATCACTTCTCACCAGTCTGATCAGACCTAACCACATCAGCTAGCAGTGATCTTTGGAGATTTTGGTTCAGCAAGGACAATATCTCACACGATGGAAAGGGCAAAGTTGACATATGTGCAATTCTGGCCATACTTTGAAACCTCAGCTCTTTCCTACAAATAGGGGTTGTTTCCATTCATTTCTCACCAACACTTTTCACATACTCACTCTAAAAACTTCTGAGTTCAAACTTGGCAAGTGAGAGAAGAAGGAGGAGCACTTTGAGAGGCTGCTGCTAGTTGGAAAGGAAGAGAAACAGTTCAGATTGTTGAGGGTGTAGTGGACATATTCCACTAGGTAACTCATTTTTTCACACTTCATGTTCAAAGCTCATGCTCATGCATATTGATATTATCATCATGTCTTTGTTATGAATATTCATGTGATGTGTTTTTGGTATTTTTCCAGCTGTTCATAATGTAGAGTTGTTGTGTTCAGAACTAAGTTGTTTGATTTCCACATTGACCATGTTATTGAGACTTTAGATTGTTGTTGCTCATATGTTGTGTTTTGAACCCGACAGTGGTAAGTATGGATGTTATATCCATGTAGTGTATGTCTAGCACTTCTCATGCCAAGGTGCTTAGGTTTGCTTGCTTTCTTGTTCATGTTTTATCTTGGTTTTGTCAAAATGCCTGGTATGACAAGCTGAATGCTAGGATTTTGCTTTCATGTTGTTCATTGCTGTTGTAGTATGCATTTACCTAGCATTTGTTGATAAGAAACTGGTCTGTGGCATGATAATTTCTGTGATTCTTATAACTTATCTTAAGCACACCCTCTTAGGTGTTATCAGGCTTCTATCATGTTTGTTTATGGCTTGTATTCAGGAATATGATATTATGTGTCCATGAAAGATTCCATACACCACCAACTGCTGATATGCTATTATCCATATCTTCATGTTACATTTTGAGTGTTTGAACTATTTCAGTTTGTATATGTTAGGACAATGTGGTTGGAACAACATAGAAGGTTTGGTTTAGTTTAATAAGAGGAGAGTATGATATTGGTTTGCCTTCCATGATTTGATCACACACATACTATGTATCTTTGAGTTTACTTTGAACCTGCCTTACCACCATGTTAGAATTTGCATGTCCAATTGATCCAAGTTGTTTTCACTTTACATTAGCATGTGTTCAATAACTCTGGTTTGTGACTGTGCATAACAAGTCTTGTTTTCAATACCTGTTAACTTACATTCCCATGTTACTAATGCCATATTCATATTGCTGCCATATTGACTTGTTTTTTTCCTGCATTTTAATCAAGTAATCATAAGGATAATATTGTTGAGTCCATGCTTTGTTATTAACATGAAAGTCCTTGGAAAATTTTCTTACTCTTTATATCAATCTGCCAAGTTCTGAGCCTTTGTTTTATAAACAACATGAAAGATGTGGCCTGGTGTTGCACTAATTAGTGAATATAGCAATACTCTGGTTTTGTTTGCTTTGGACCACATATGCGTTAGAATGCCATACTACTTTGTGTTTATAACACCATAATCATGTAATTGTTTTATTGGTACCTGGATGTTATTGCTTGAAGTGAGATCCTCTTTGATAAAATTTTGCTCACTACTGTCAATTTGAATGTATTTTGTAGTAATGATTGTGAATTTAAGACTGGTTGCTCCATTTGTCAATGTCATGTAGTTTTGGTTTGAATAACATGAAGGCTTTGTTGAAATCATTGTGGTAGCCAAGTTTTGTTCAGTTCCTTATCCTTCTATTGATAATTATCAGCTCATATGCTCACCATGTCATAATTATGCTGCTGCCATGATTGTTTGTTTATTTCAAGTGACTATGTGTATAGAGTTGGCATTTGAAACAATGCCACTGACATGAAGCTATATTTGTATGGTGTCCTAATACCATGTTTGAGCACTGCCAGCTTTCATCAAGAGTTTGTGTGAGTTGTGTTAAGGTGAGGGTTGATTCTCATGCCATTTGGAGATGTATGTTTTTGTTTCCAACTTTGATTCATTATGCATACCTAGCACTGTATAAAATCCATGTTTGATTTCTCATGTTGAAGTGTGTATATTTGAGTTACTAGTGCATTGTCTAAATTTATGTTTGTTGAGCATGTACTTGATGATGACAGAACTCTTAATGAATGAATTTGTTCCAGTACTGTTTTAATTGCTTTTTCATGTACTTATTTCAATTTCCTTCTCTGACATGCTATGCCTTGTATGTGATACTTTGTCTTCAGTTTGAGGTTTGAAATTATTCTCGAACTGATTGTTATCAGTTTTGAGCCAACAAGTTAAGAATATGGTTTGAATGTGAGGGGTATGATTGTATGTTTAATTCATTTTCTGTCTTGAACTCTTCTCAATCTTTTTGCCATTTCATTGTTGCTCCTGTTTTGAAGTGTTGGAAGGTAGGATGTTAACTCACATTGTGTGGCAAAGTTTATTGGACTAATTTTCCAATAAGATGAGGAGAAGCAAGTTGGTTACAACCACATGTTTTTATTTGGATGTTTGTGTTTGGCCCTTTGTTTTTAAAAAATAAGCTTCTGAGTTCATGTTCTTAGCATTGGCATGTTGTGTTTTTTTGCCCAAACTGATAAAAACCATCAGTTAGCCTTATCATTGTACTCACTTGGTTGCACTTCCACTTCGCCTGATAAACTTAAGTATTTGTGGGGTGGGCTCATACATTGGATGTATGGCCACCCCAGTGGTAAGGATGCGCGCGCTGTAAACACAAGGACTGGGGTTCGAATCCCCCTCGCCCCAGTCCTTTGTTTTTAATTTCTGAAAAGTGCGCCCTTTTCATATTTATGTTGTTTTGATCATAACCTGTTAAGACCTATGCAATGGGTGGATTGGTGAGTGCTTTAGGCTGCAAAAAGAAGGGCGTAGGTTCTATACTCCTGAGAACCATTTCCTTTCTTTTTATCACATGTTTTATTCTATATTTTATGGTTCATGCCTTGATTTCAAAAGCTCATAACTTGCTCATTTTTCACTCTTTTTTGTCCATTCTTTTTGTAAAATCTTCCTTAATGTGCCTATTTCTTGAATGTAAAAAAGAAATTAGTGAAAACAAATATTTTTGAAGCATCTATTAAGGTTGGAAGTAAAATACTTTTTAGGGTTTTTCATGAACACTCTTGGTTGCTTTTGATTCTTTCACCATGTTGTCTTGTTTATCTTGATTGAATGAGGCCTAATGCATGTTGTTCAAACATTGTATGATGTTGTGAGCCTTGTCTCACTTTGAAACCTTGTTGTTTGATGTTTTGTTTTCATGTAAATATCTTTTGTCCATACCTTGAGATCTTGTTGGCTTCATTCACTTTTATAACATGGAATTGTGTGGCTAACTTTGTGTTCATATAACTTTGATGCCATGTTTGAGTTATCCACTGTTTATATGCTTTGAATTGTGACTTTGAATGCATAAACTTGGTGATGTCTTAACCTTCTCAAATGCACATTTAAAACCACATTCTTAGTCATAAGAAGATGTTATCTTCTTCCCCTTCCAAAGGAAACACTTTCTACTGGACTCATGAGTCATAAATAGTTCATACACCATCTTGGCCTCCTAAGAGCCTTTATCCTTTTTCTTGGCCTCCTAAGAGCCATGAATCTTACAACTTAGAACTAGGATAGAGTTTCTAAACTCTATGTGGGATCATCACATTGAGTATCCACTTTTCCCCACCATAACTTAGACTTAGAGAGTTTCCTTAAACTTTAAATGAGTTCATACTCATTTCCCCCTTGGAACTTTGGCCATAGTCAATGGTTCCTCAAATTCACCCTTAGTTTGATGAACTACGGTTGCTCTGATTCTTTAGTCAGATACGTAGGCACAAGATGCGACGTACCTTTAACAGATTCTTAGCAAGTAAACATAACATAACACAAACATAAACAAGAGGTTCTTGTAGAGTACTACAGATACTTAGGGTGCTAATACCTTCCCTTAGTATAACCAACCCCCGAACCTAGATCCTCTTAGGGTTTTCTTCGATCTTTACCCTTTCCTTTGGTTAAATCAAAGCTCGATGGTGAATTCAAAGAAATGTGATGCAAGTTAATTAATAGCTTGTTATCCGATTCTCACCGCAACAAAAATGGCGACTTCACCGGGGACGATTTTTTTTTAGGGTTAAGCCCACTTTGTTTTGTTTGTGTTATTCATGTTTGGTTGCTATACTTGTACATGTTTGTATATATCTGTATATCTGTTTTGTTTGGGATTTTCTGTTTGGCAGGGTGCTACTATTGAGTGGTGAGATAAGCCCTAACCCGGACTTGAGAGCACATTTGATTAGGATCGTGGGCATAGTCAAGGAGACTTCGAGGAAGTAATCCCAAAGGAGTTGAATTGAAGTTCCACACTCAGTTGAGGCCCTCTTGGAGGTGGTATATGTTGAACGAGCAATTGTGAATGCGTTACTACTTTCGACCTTGGTTCCAGGGATATTGATGACCTTTAGTTACCCCTTTTACCCCACTTGGCCTATTTAGGATGTAGTGCGATGACTATGAGGGAGTAATCCTAAATGGTTGCTACGCAATACTACACTCAGACGAGACTCTCTTGAGAATTTTATTGATTACCAAGTAATTGGGAAGTCGATAAAATCCAAAAGATGGGTTATCGACTCTCGATACTTTTTAGAACCCTGTTCTACAGTTGATAAACCCATAACACATACCTATTTGGGAAGGGTAGACCATGGCTCCACGCTCCTGACCTCGGACCCTAGGCTCTTTATGTCGTATGTATATATGTGCCTATCTGTTTATGTGTGTTTTGTGTTGCATACATTCACCATACATCATTTCCATGCCATATTCAAGGAACTCAATTTTGTTTTACAAACTCTATAGGATGGATATTGGAAGAAAGAAAACACAGAAGTACACCTTCATTAGTCCAAAGTTGGAAAATTTGAAGATTCTAGGTGAACCGATCAACGAGTCATCAACGTTCCGAAGCAAGTATGGGAAGATTTTCTCCTTGATGAAGTTAAAAATGGTGGATGGGATGCTTTCCACTCTCGTGCAGTTTTATGATCCCTTGTACCATTGCTTTACTTTCTCAGATTATCAGTTAATGCCTACTCTTGAGGAGTATGCTATCTTGGTTGGTATTCCCATCACTCCAAATCCTCCTTACTCTGGTTTGGAAAGGACACCTAAGGAGAAAGACATTGCAGAAGCCGCTCACCTCAAATTGTCAGATGTCAAAGTTAATTTGGTTATCAAAGGAGGAATTTCTGGTTTGCCTGCCAAGTTTCTAATGGAGAAAGCTCATCATTATGCCAGTACGAAGAACATGGGGGACTATGAAGCTGTTATGGCTCTACTCATTTATGGGCTATTTCTGTTTCCCAACATCGACAACTTCGTCGACATGAATGCAATCAAAATTTTCATCCTTGGAAATCCAGTTCCGACTCTGCTTGCCGACGCTTACCATTCAGTACATCTGAGGAACTCCCATGGAGGGGGAATGGTAACTTGATGTGCTACATTGTTATATAAGTGGTTTATTTCTCACTTACCTCGTTCGGCAACCTTTTGGGATCTCAAAGATGGGCTTTTATGGTCAGAGAAGATTATGTCCCTCACAAATATTGATTTGGAGTGGTATAATCTGACACTCGAAGGCAGAGACATGATCGATAGCTGTGGTGGTTTCTCTAATGTGCCTCTCCTTGGTACAAAAGGGTGTGTAAGCTACAATCCAGCCTTGGCCCGTCGTCAACATGGTTACTCTATGGAGGCCAAACCTAGTAACATTTACTTGGAGGGACTATTCTTTGAAGAAAACAAGGACCCTGTGCTCAAAGAGAAGATAATGCACGCTTGGCGTCATGTTCACAAGAAAGGAATTTCAGCCTTAGGAAACCTCGAATGTATGGCTTCAGAGTCTTATACCCGTTGGGTACAGGAAAGGGCTGTTAATTTGAAGATGCCCTACAACCGTCATGAACCTATTCAACTAGCTTCTCGTGACCCTGTTCTATTTTTCACAAGCAGTGAGGACGAATTGAAGATTCAGTTGGCTCAGGCAGAACGAGAAAGGGATGCATGGAAGAACAAGTACCAAATTCTTGACTACGAGATGAGCGAACTTCAAAAGATCCATAGAAGAACTGAAGAAGAGTATTCCAAGAAGAGGAAGGCTCAGGGGGATTTATTTCCTCCCGGTACATCATCTGTACCTACTGCCAGTATTCCGTCTCCATCAGGACCATGGAAGCCATATGTGGACAAAGTTGCTCTTGAGAATAAAAGGTTGCAGAAGGAGGTCCAGAAGCTCACAATGAGGTTGATGGGAGAAGACTGATCAAAGGACCTAAGACTTAGTTTCTTCTTATGTTGTACTTTTGTTTTTTTGAAGGTGTAATCATCTCTTTTGTAATCCAAAAAGACCATTATTAATGAAATGAGATTCTCTTTTAATCTTACAAATTGTTCCTTATCCAATAGTGTTTGCAAAAATACAATTTTGAGTTTCCTTTAATTGCGCATGTCATTTGCATTGCATCTTGCATTATTTGTTAAACTATCAAGAGACTAACTTTATTTTGCAGATTTTGTAGAAATGGATGCTGCTAGAACTTGGCCATATATCTTTGAGATTCCTGAAGTGGAGTAACTACTGGGATTGGGGGATATGATCGAAGACCAATCAGCTTTCACTGACAAATATGGAGAACTCCTATCACTGCTAAGACTTCAAGTGACAGAAGGACCACTTGAAACCCTGGTTCAACTTTACCCTGTGTACCGTTGCTTCGTGTTCCCAGAGTATCAATTGTTACCAACTTTGGAAGAGTACTCTGCTTGGATAGGCATCCCTATCAAAGACTCTCCCCCGTTTTCTGGAATAGAGGAGAGGATCTCTGCCAAAGACATTGCCAAAGGGAAAAGGATCTGATTGTCCAAGATTCAAGCTCAGTTAACCAACAAGGAAGGACGACAAGGATGACCCGCCCAATTCTTGCTTGAAAAGGCTCTTCACTTTAAGGATAGAGGAAATACTGCACTTTTCGGATCAACCTTTGCTCTGCTTATCTATCGGTTGTTCCTGCTCCCAAATGCCAAGCACTTTGTTGATGATCAGGCTATCCAAATCTTCTTGATCTAGAACCCGGTTCCAACACTTTTGGCAGATGTCTATCATGTTGTTCAGACCAGATACACGAGGAATGAAGGACTGGTTGTTTGTTGCGTGACTCTCTTCTATAAGTGGTTTATTTCGTACTTACCAAAGACGCCAGCATTCTGGGAAATTGAAGACAGCAAAATCTGGTCTAAGAAGTTAATGAAATTGAAACACACTGATATTGAGTGGTACAACTCAACTGATGAAGGAATCCTTGTGATTCACAGTTGCGGGGACTTCCCCAATGTACCCCTCATGGGTAGGAATGACTGCATTAACTATAATCCGGTGCTCGCTCGCCGCCAGCTAGGCCATCTCAAGGAAAGACCTCTTAATTACGAGAACCTATAGATGCTTTATCTCGAAGAAGAGGAAGGTTTCGACACCAAAGTCAGAATTGAACGCGCCTGGAACCAAATCAACAGTTGTGGACTGTTGAATGCGCTGTCACTGAGGTACACTTGGAGTGGTCTCGCGAGATAGCTCTCGTAATGAGAAAGCCTTTTCCTCGCCATGAGTCACCCACAAAGGCAAAGCAGAAGATGGCGGAGGCGTTGGGGGAGTTAGCTCTTGAGAAAGCAAAAACCGAGGAGCGTATCAAAGAGCTCATGAGAAAGATCAACGGAGGAGAGGGGCCATCTACCAGTGGATCTAACCTTTAGTTTCCTTTTGCTGTTGCTATTTCCTTTGTTGTTTCTGTTGCTGTCGCCGTCGCCTTTTGTTGTTGTTGTTTCCTTTTGTTGTATTTTTCCATTTCCCCTTATGTACTGGAATTATGAAGAATGTACTACTCCTAATGTAATATTTGCAAGACCTAATGAAGAAGCTTGTTTTGGTGAACATCCTGATGTCTACAATATTTGCAAAATTTATTGGTTTCTTGATAGTTTAGCTTGGACTTGCATTTGCATTTCATCTGCATCATGACATAGCATATGCATTTTCTTCATTGTCCTTATCTCATGTCAGCGTGTTCTCTTCAGAATCGTCACACTGAATTCACGACACAGCTATAACACACGAGCCCAAGCTCGTCAAAGGATGTCAGAAGAATACGGAGAAATGGATAGATTGAACAATGAATTGAGTGAGCTCCGAGGAGGAATGGGGCAGATATTAGAAGCTATCAATATTATGAGAGCAAAGATGGACACACAGGCCACTGTGGTCTCTGAAATCATCACTACAACTGTGGAACCTCCTGTTATTCCTACTGTGAACCCTACTTTGGGCATGCCCTTTGATTTCATATGTGCTACATCTACTCAGTAAACGGTTCCTTTGGTTAATGAAGCTCTTCAGGCCATTCCCACCTTCACTCCGACAACGGTGCAAACACAGGTACACCCGGTTTTCTAGAATCCTCATCTGGTCTACGATTATCTTGAAATATCAGAAGAAGGAGATGACCGACATGAAAGGCTGAAAGAAAGTGTAGAAACAATGCAAAGAAAAATGAAAGCCATAGAGGGGAGTAATGTATTTAGTATTGATGCTAAAGACATGTGCCTAGTCTCAGGCTTGGTAATTCCACCGAAGTTCAAACTGCCCAATTTTGACATATACTCAGGTGCAACGTGTCCCAAGTCGCATCTGATTATGTACTATCGAAGAATGGATGCCTACATGAGTAATGACAAATTGATGATCCATTGTTTTCATGACAGTTTAAAGGGGGCCGCGGCTAAATGGTATTTAAGTCTGGACCAGTCCCAGGTCTGTTGTTTCTAGGATGTGACTGATGCTTTTGTAAAGCATTACAAGTACAACATGGATCTGGCACCCGACCGTAGGCAGTTATTGAGCATGACCCAGAGCAATACTGAATCTTTCAAGGAATATGCACAGCGATGGAGAGAGACGGCATCTCAAGTTGAACCACCCTTGACCAAGAAAGAATTGGCCGATTGGTTTGTAGATACGGTGAAGCCAGAATTCTATGAGAGAATGATCAGCAGTGTCAGCGCTAAATTCGCTGATATTGTCGCTGTAGGCGTAAAAGTAGAAGCAGAGCTGAAAAGTGGAAAAGTAGTCAGTTCCTCAAGCAGTTCAACCAATACCAATACCAATACCAGTACCAAGAAAACTCCTAGCCACTTCCACAAGAAGAAAGATGGAGAGACTAATGCCATCATGGCGGGGAAGAAAAATAACCCAAGGTGGAAACAGCCTATGTACCAACAACAGTCGGTTCCAAACTTTACTCAACAGCAGATCTACCATATGCAGTATGCTCAGCAACCTTATATAGCAGTTGTAACACCTACCTTTAATCATCAAGCAGCACAACAGGCGCCGACCTATCAACGGCCAGCTTATCAGCAATCGCCAAAAAACCAGAATTATCAATAACAGAGACAACAAGCTCCACAGCAGAACGCTCCTTACAAAAGACAAGGGGGAACGTCCACGTTTCCACCGATACCAATGTCCTATATTGAGCTTTATCCTTCCTTAGTACAACAAGGACTGATCGTTACTAGACCTTTAGGACCACCAACTGAGAAGTCTTTGCCGTTCCACAATCCAAATGTCAATTGTGTTTTTCATCAAGGAGGAGCCGGTCACGATTTGGAGGGCTGCCTAGCATTGAAACATGTAGTGAAGAGATTAATGGAAAATAATATTCTTTCATTCGCAGACAATCAGCCAAATGTGAAAAGTAATCTGTTGCCTACACATAGAGTTACTAATGCCATTGAGGATGAAAATGATGAGGTGTTAGTTTTGGACGCAGCAAAGATCAAAACTCCTATCAAGGCCTTTCATGCTAAGATGTTTAAGGCCGGGTTGGTCAAAGTTTATCATGATAATTATAAGGAATGTAATACCAGTATCAAGGGCTGCAGTTCGGTTCAAGACGATGTTCAGTGTTTGATCAATGAAGGTTTTCTACAAATATTCAGCAAGGAAAAGGAGAGTAAAATTGCAGTAATTGAACCTGTGTTTAACCTACCAAAGCCAAGAGAGCAAGTACCTGTGTTCAACATACCTAAGTCTGGTTCTGTGGTTCCTGTGTTCAATAAACTTATACCAGTTTTTAATAATTCTGAGTTTGTTGTTGCTTCCGCTGTTAATCACCCAAAGTCATACAATATCCAACAACCTATTCCATTTAGGTTCAGAGGGTCAAAGGTCGTGCCGTGGATTTATGAGAATGTTATGGGTAACAAAAGACGTGAATAAGTGGTTCCAAAGAATGAGGTGGGAACCGCTGTTGAAGAAGCAGTTCCAAGGAATGAGGTGGGAACTGCTGAAGATATAACAAACATAGTTGGAACAGGGAAAATGACCCGAAGTGGCAGAGTTTACACTCCCTTATTTAAAGAAACCGTACCCAAGGAGACTACTATTCCCGTACCCCCTAGGGACAAAGGAAAGGAGGTAATTACTAAGGAAGAAGATGATGAGTTCCTAAGAATTATTAAGAGAAGCGATTACAAGGTGGTAGATCAGCTTCATCAGACTCCGTCCAAAATTTCAATCTTGTCTCTACTGGTAAATTCACCTGTGCACAGAGCATCCTTACAAAAAATACTGGCCCAAGCACATGTGGCCCAAGATTTTACTGCTGGACAATTTGACCACGTCATTGCTAACATCACAGCCTGCAATACGCTCAGTTTCAGTGACGAGGAGTTGCCTCGAGCAGGCAGGAATCATAACCTTGCCTTACATGTATCTGTAAAGTGTCAAGAGGATACATTGACCAGAGTCCTTGTGGATACCAGTTCATCTTTGAATGTTCTGCCGAAGAGAACCCTTGAAAAGTTGTCTTATCGAGGAGTTGTAATGAAACCCACTTCACTTGTTGTTAAAGCATTTGATGGCTCGAGAAGATCGGTGATGGGGGAGATTGAGTTGCCTATGCTGATTGGTCCTCAAGGGTTTAACATCCTTTTCTAAGTCTTGGATATCAATCCTGCTTACAGTTGTTTGTTGGGTAGACCCTGGATCCATGAGGTTGGTGTTGTGACCTCAACTTTGCATCAAAAGATGAAATTTTTAGCTAATGGAAAGTTAGTTATTATCCATGGTGACGAAGATCTAATGGTCAGTAACCTGTCCTCTGTCCGATATATTGAAGCTGACGAAGACGCTTTGGAAACCTCTTCCCAAGCTCTTGAGATAGCAGATGCTGTTATGCTTGATGATAAAGAGCCAGTGGCCTCAAACTGTCCATCTTTTGCTTCTTTCAAAAGCATTCAATCTGCCCTACAAAAAGGTGTACCAGAAGGCTGGGGCAAAATCATCGAGGTCCAAGAAAGAGAGAAGTACCAAGGGTTGGGTTACAAACCAACTCTTGAGGAAAAAGCTGCTCCAACAATGGAAAGACCGAAGACAATTCAAGAGATGTTTGTCAGTGAAGGACATCAAGTCCATGCCATCATTGAAGACGCTGAAGACGAAGACATCAGCCACTTGGTTTTTCAGTGTGACGCCGCATTGAGTAATTGGGAGGCTATTGAGATCCCTGTCTTGTACCCTGTGCCAGAGTAATTTGTTTGCTTTTATTGTTGTTTTCAGTTCCCTAGCCCTGCCTGAGGCTAGCGGATTATTTTGTATGGGCCACCGCTTTTATTTCCTATTAATCAATGAAAGTGATGTTTTGTTAAGATCTCTGTCTTTACTTTACTATTTTTGCTTCTAAGGAAAAATGGCTATCTCTTAAAAAAAACTACAAAAAACTTTTTCTTGTATTTGATTTTTTTGTGCATTTTAATAAAATAAATCCCTCCATCATGCAGAATAAATCCCAAACCCGTTGTATTCAATGACCCTATTCTCACTATTGACTTTGATTCGCCTATCTATCAAGCTGAGGATGAGGAGGATTATGAGGTCCCTGATGATTTGGCAGAAATGTATGAATATGAGTACATGAATCTTCAACCACATGAGGAACAGGTTGACATCATCAATCTTGGTACCGAAGAAAAGAAGAAAGAGGTCAAGGTTGGGGCAACACTGGGGCAGAAATCAGACAACGGCTAGTACTGCTTCTTGAAGAATATGTGGATGTGTTTGCTTGGTCTTATCAGGATATGCCTAGCTTGGAAACAGATATAGTAGTTCATAAGCTACCACTCAAACCAGAATGTCCTCCAGTGAAACAGAAGCTTCGAAGAAGTAGACCTGACATGGCTCTCAAGATCAAAGATGAGGTTAAAAGACAACTGGATGCAGGTTTCTCAGCAGTTCAAAGTATCCTGAATGGGTAGCCAATATCGTGCCAGTAATGAAAAAGAATGGTAAAGTGCGTATGTGTGTAGATTACAGAGATCTCAACAAAGCCAGTCCTAAGGATGATTTCCCTCTACCGCATATCGACACTCTTATGGACAATACAGCTCGGTTTGCAATTTTTTCCTTTATGGATGGTTTCTCAGGCTACAATCAGATCATAATGGATCCAGCTGACATGGATAAAACTACATTCATCACTCTATGGGGAACCTATTGCTACAAAGTCATGCCCTTTAGTTTGAAAAACGTAGGGGCAACTTATCAAAGAGCCATGGTGACTTTATTCCATGACATGATCCATAAAGAAATTGAAGTGTATGTGGATGATATGATTGCTAAATCTCAGAGTGAGGAGGAACATTAGGACCATCTTCTGAAGTTATTCAAGAGACTCCAGAAATATCAGCTGAAGTTGAATCCTGCTAAATGTACTTTCGGTGTCAGATCAGGAAAGTTACTTGGTTTTATCGTCAGTCAAAGAGGAATTGAGGTAGACCCTGATAAGGTATGAGCTATTCAAGAGATGCCAGCTCTGCAGACTGAATCTCAAGTGAGAGGTTTCTTAGGCCGTTTGAATTATATTTCCAGATTCATCTCCAACATGACTCCTACTTGTGAACCAATCTTCAAATTACTCCGTAAAGATCAGACCGTAAAGTGGAATTCGGATTGTCAGCAAGCCTTTGATAAACTCAAGAATTATCTATAGGAACCACCCATCTTGGTTCCTCCTGTTCCTGGAAGACCTCTCTTCATGTACATGACTGTTTTAGAAGGATCCATGGGCTGCGTCTTGGGCCAACATGATGAAACTAGTCGCAAGGAGCATGCCATTTATTATTTGAGCAAAAAGTTCGTTGATAGCGAAAGTCGTTATTCATTGCTTGAGAAAACCTGTTGTGTTTTAGCATGGGCCGCCAGACGTTTGAGGCAGTATTTGATATGTCACACTACTTTGTTGATCTCAAAAATGGATCCAATAAAGTATATCTTCGAGAAGCCTGCTCAAACAGGAAGACTTGCTCGTTGGCATATGCTGTTGTTAGAGTATGATATCCAATATGTTGCTCAAAACGCTATCAAGGGAAGTGTTTTATCAGAGTACCTTGCAGATTAGCCTGTTGAAAATTATGAACCACTAAAGTTTGATTTTCCCGATGAAGACATTATGTTGGTAAAAGATTGTAAAGAACCAGGCCTTGAGGAAGGTCCTGAACCATGTTCTAGATGGAAGATGATGTTTGATGGTTCTTCTAACTACAAAGGACATGGTGTGGGTGTGGTGTTAATAAACCCTGATGGCGGTTACACTCCTTTCACGGCAAGGTTAGACTTTGGATGCACAAACAATGTTGCTGAATATAAAGCGTGTATCTTGGATTTAGAAGCCGCAATTGATCTCAGAATCAAGATTCTAGAAGTCACGGGTGATTCTGCTCTAGTTATCTATCAAGTCAAGGGTGAATGGGAAACTAAAGATGAGAAGTTGATCCCATACCATGCTTATATTGTGGAAATGATCAAATACTTCGATGAGATTACTTTCCGTCATGTTCCTCGCTCTGAAAATCACATAGCAGACTCCCTAGCCATGTTAGCCTCAATGTGGAGAGTTAATTTTGTCAAAGAAGCACCGCTCATTAGTATCGAGCGCAAGACCGAACCAGCTTACTGCCAGTCAGTTGAAGAAGAGGCAGAGGGTAAACCATGGTTTCACGACATTATGAATTATTTGAAGACTCAAGAGTATTCTGCCAATGCTTCTAGTCTTGATAAGAAAACTTTACGGAGGATGTCATCCAAGTTCTTCCTCAGCAAAGATGTACTTTACAAGAGAAATCACGACATGGTCCTGCTAAGATGTGTTAACAAACGAGAAGCAGACTTGTTGATTCACGATATTCAAGAAGGAGCCTTTGGTACTCACGCCAGTGGGCATGCTATGGTTAAGAAAATCTTGAGCGCCAGTTATTATTGGTTGACTATGGAAGCTGACTGTATCTAATACGCTAGAAAGTGTCATAAGTGTCAGATCTATGCTGATAAGATGCATGTTCCTCCGACCTTGCTGAATGTGTTGTCGTCTCCTTGGCCTTTCTCTATGTGGGGCATTGATATGATTGGGGTTATTGAGCCAAAAGCTTCTAATGGTCATCGTTTCATCTTAGTAGCGATCGACTATTTCACCAAGTGGGTTGAAGCTTCTTCTTATACCAATGTGACCAAGCAAGTGATTGCCCGTTTCATCAAGAATAATATCATATGTCGTTATGGAATCCCTAACAAGATCATAACTGACAATGGGATAAATCTGAACAACAAGACAATGAAGGAGCTGTGTGATAATTTCAAGATTGAGCATCACAATTCTTCACCCTATCGTCCCAAGATAAATGGAGCTATCGAAGCTGCTAACAAAAACATCAAAAAGATCCCGCAGAAGATGGTCAAGACTTATAAGGATTAGCATGAAATGCTACCACTTGCCTTGCATGGATACAAAACTTCAGTTCAAACTTCGAGAGGGGCAACCCCCTCTTCTCTGGTATATGGGATAGACGATGTTCTTCCTATTAAAGTTGAGATACCGTCACTAAGAATTTGGATGGAAACCAAGCTTGATGAAGCAGAATGAGTCAAAGAGAGATATGACCAGCTGAACCTCATTGATGAGTAATGTCTGACTGCTATATGTCATGGTTATTTGTATCAGAAGAGAATGAAGAGAGCATTTGACAAGAAGGTCATTGTTCGAGAATTTCGAGAAGGGGAACTTGTAGTTAAGAAAATGCTGCCATCTCAAAGGGATGCTCGCGGAAAATGTGCGCCTAACTATGAGGGTCCATTTGTGTTAAAAAATGTGTTCTCGGGAGGTTCCTTATTCCTCACAACGATGGATGAAGAATAACTCGCACACCCTGTGAACGCTAACTCAGTACGAAAATATTACGCCTAAAAAGCCCGCTAAGTCGAAAACCAGAAATGGAGACTTAGGCAAGAAAAGGGTATCCCGGTGGGTTATAACCTATGAAGGAGACTCAGGCAAAAATTAGGGATCAAATAAAAAAGAAAATAGCTCGCTAGGTTGAAAACCCGAAAGGGCAGCCTAGGCAAAAAAGAGCGTCCTGGTGGACTAAAAACCCGAAAGGGCAGTCCAGCAAAAGTTAGGGATAAAGGCGTTTCACTGTGTCAGACAGGGTTGTCACCTATACCCAGGAATTCATGAAGAAATTCAAGTTTCATTTGTCCTCATCAGCAGCAAATATTTTAGGACTCTTAGTTATCAGGGATGGTAGTGGTCATTGAATATGATGTAACCTTTTCCCAAATTTCCATTTTTCAATTGTAATGTTCCATGGAACTTCGCTATTGGCAAGTTACCATTCTAATGAAATCAGATTTTTGAACCATTCTTTGTTTGATATTTATCATTACTCTGATATTTTCCTTGTTATGCAAAACTTCACTTACTCATTAATAACGATTCTGAAAGCGGGAAGTGTTTTGAAAAAAAAATCTTTTGAGAAGACACAACGAAATATAAATTTTGCTTTGGCATTAGGTCTGATTTAGTGAAATCTTTGGCTTCCCTCAAGAAACTCTGGTTGTGACAAAAGCACTGTTAAACCATCTGGTGTAAGCTCGTCATGTGAGATTAGCAATACTTCCCTGAATCAGACATTTCAAGTAATTACTGACTACTGATACAAAGGACTTCTCCCCAGTATCTTCACAGATGTTGCTTGAAAGTATGAAATTTCATTTCTCTAGTGAAAGAAAGACATTCTCAGATTGAACCAAGGCTGTTTATCTTCATATTTTAGTGTGTTTCTTTGCAGTGGATGCGTCTTTCTTCCACTCACTATTCCCTAATCTGTCGTCTCTCGTTAGAGTCGTGTCTTGCATATCATTAAACATTCGCATCATACCATAGCATTGTGCATCTTTGCATTGGTTGTTTGTTTGTGAGGTCTTTATCTCCCTTTACCTCTGTTTATTGGTTGTGGACTTTTTTTTTGTGTCTTGCTTACGTCCGGTCTTCACCCGCGTGCGCCAGATTTCGACTCTTTATGCATTATTCCCCAGGAAGTCTAACCGGCAACCCTGGTATTGACCTATCTGATACTTAATCTCTCCATATGGATACCCTAAAGTCCAGTAATCACTGGCATTGTTTATATCAGGTCAACTATGAACCTTAATCTTGGTCACCTATGAACCAAAACCTCAGGTCAACTATGAACCTTAATCTTGGTCACCTATGAACCAAAACCTCAGGTCAACTATGAACCTTAATCTTGGTCACCTATGAACCAAAACCTCAGGTCAACTATGAACCTTGGTCAGCTATGAACCTAAACACATTTGGTCACCTATGAACCATAAGTCCAGTAATCGCTGGCATTGTTTATCTCAGGTCAACTATGAACCTTAATCTTAGCCACCTATGAACCAAAACCTCAGGTCAACTATGAACCTTGGTCAGCTATGAACCTAAACATTTGGTCACCTATGAACCATAAGTCCAGTAATCGCTGACATTGCTTATTTTAGGTCAACTATGAACCGTAACCTTGGTCACCTATGAACCATAATTTCAGGTCAACTATGAACCTTAACCTTGGTCACCTATGAACCAAAATTTTAGGTCAACTATGAACCTTGACCTTGGTCACCTATGAACCAAAATTTCAGGTCAACTATGAACCTTAACCTTAGACACCTATGAACCAAAATTTCAGGTTAACTATGAACCTTAGCCTTGGTCGCCTATGAACCTAAGGTCTATTAATCGCTAGCATTGATTACCTCAGGTCAACTGTGAACCTTGGTCAACTGTGAACCTAAACATTTTTGGTCACATATGAACCAAAACCTCAGGTTAACTATGAACCTTGGTCGGATATGAACCAAAATTTCAGGTCAACTGTGAACCTCAATTCTTATTCAACTCATATTGGTACACGATTCCCATCATTAAGGGTTCATTAACCTTATCCCCAACTAAAAGGTCCAGTCATCTTTTATTATCTGGCGCGCAAAAGTTTATCCCTGACTTTTCTGTTTTTTTCTTGAAGATCCTGTTTGAACTCTTCAGCATAAGATTCCCAGAAAATCTTTGATGATGTTTATCCCTTTATTTCAAATTGATCCCCAGTGGAGATCATGTCTTCTTTATGGTTTCATGCCCAGTAAGAATGTGTCTTTATTTCCCCAGTGTCGACCGGTCACATATGAACCTGTCGTCCATCTCCCTGGATTTTTCCCTAGTGGAGAACACCTCTCTAGCTCTTATCTCCAGTGAGGATCTATAGGGTTTCCCCTCAACTTTATCTTTCTATCCCCAGTGTTTCCTCGGAATCTCCCCAGTGAGTCTCTTTTATTAATCAGTCTGTATCCCCAGTGAGTTTTCCTCATGGATACCAACCTTCATCCTTCCCCAGTGATGCTCAACTGTGTTTGTTTGACCTTTATTTCGGGTATCTGGTCTGTCTGCATCTTTGTATTATCATGTCATCATCTCATTATACTAGAAGTTCATGGCATGTCAGCATTTGCATGTTCGTCGCTTGTCATTAGCATCTATATTCCATCTAAGGGCAAAATTTTTGGTTTGCCCCGAGGATTTCCATTCCTCGTGTCATCCGGTAAAGCTATTTAAATATGGGCAACTGTTGTACCCCAAATTTTACCCCTTAGATGTCATAACATTTTGCATTGACATTTAGGTTCAATCATCTATGCATTGTTAACTGACCACTTCATTTTACTTGTTTGTTTCTTCTGTAAAAGCCAGGACTTACACAAAGAAGAGGACAAAGTCTCCTAAGCCAAACTCTTATATGATTCAAGAAGTCATCTATTCAAGAAGGACAACTGAGGCTCCCAAATGCAACTATTGGAGTTCACATACATCCTAAAAGTCTTACTCAACAAGAATTCAAGTATGACTGGCTCTCACCAAGTACAAAGAGTCACAAGTTCACCCTGCCTCCAATTAGGGTTTTGTTATGACAAGACAATCATGGCCTTTGATATTGATCAAGAGTTATTCTCAAACTCTGGGACATGACTCCATATGATAGAAGACATCCCTAAAGACTATCTATGAGCCTTAAATGTGATGGAAAAAGCAAGATCATCAGAGATCATTCAAGTGCATTCACAGGTGAAATTAGGATTTTGACTGAGGCTCTAATCCTTGAGATTTTGATCCAAAATGAAACATCCAAGTCCTCAATCCATCATGACATGTCTCATTGATGAGTTAATGTATGAGAAATCAAGTTTTAAGAAGTTTCTTGCAAAGGAAGCAAAGTTTGGTTCATGAAACTTTTCAAATGTGGAAATTTCACTATTTGTGCAAAAATTGAAATAGTCATAACTTTCAAACCACACATCCAATTTGAGTGACTAAAATCTCAAATGGAAGCTCTTTCCATGATCTTCAAAACATATTAGAGGACACTCTTCCAAAAAATGCATGGTTTTTAAGTTACAAGACTTGGAAGATAAATCACCCTTGGGGACTTAATGAAATTTCAGCTTTTTCACCTTAGTTTTCACACAACTTCAACTCAACTTTTCATATAGTTCCAAGCCTCAAATCAAAAATATTTGAACATGAAAGTTGTAGAGGGCATCGAGGGCTTTCCAAAAAGTACTAGAACTCCTCAATCCATGGAGTGAGCTGGGAGATTCGAAGGTCCAAAGTTAGGGGTTTCATTTCTTAAGTTTCAAGCAACCAACTTTTGTATATTGACTCAAAGCCTCTCCTATTCACCAAGGCTTCACTTTTCTGAGTTCTAAGGGTGGATTTAGTGCTCATTTAACCTATGCCATGAATTTGCAAGTGGCTTGCATTAAAATATTGTTCTTATGCAACTTGTAGCAAGAGAGAGAAACTTTCCAAGGAAACAAACATTGTTTATTCATGGAGCCTTGGACCAATCACTTCTCACCAGTCTGATCAGACCTAACCACATCATCTAGCAGTGATCTTTGGAAATTTTGGTTCAGCAAGGACAATATCTCACACGATGGAAAGGGCAAAGTTGGCATATGTGCAATTCTGGCCATACTTTGAAACCTCAGCTCTTTCCTATAAATAGGGGTTGTTTCCATTCATTTCTCACCAACACTTTTCACATACTCACTCTAAAAACTTCTGAGTTCAAACTTGGCAAGTGAGAAAAGAAGGAGGAGCACTTTGAGAGGCTGCTGCTAGTTGGAAAGGAAGAGAAACAGTTCAGATTGTTGAGGGTGCAGTGGACATATTCCACTAGGTAACTCCTTTTTTCACACTTCATGTTCAAAGCTCATGCTCATACATATTGATATTATCATCATGTCTTTGTTATGAATATTCATGTGATGTGTTTTTGGTATTTTTCCAGCTGTTCATAATGTAGATTTGTTGTGTTCACAACCAAGTTGTTTGATTTCCACATTGACCATGTTATTGAGACTTTAGATTGTTGTTGCTCATATGTTGTGTTTTGAACCCGACAGTGGTAAGTATGGATGTTATGTCCATGTAGTGTATGTCTAGCACTATCCTTAACTGATTTTCTAATTATGGCACTTCTCATGCCAAGGTGCCTAGGTTTGCTTGCTTTCTTGTTCATGTTTTATCTTGGTTTTGTCAAAATTCCTGGTATGACAAGCTAAATGCTAGGGGTTTGCTTTCATGTTGTTCATTGTTGTTGTAGTGTGCATTTACCTAGCATTTGCTGATAAGAAACTGGTATGTGGCATGATAATCTCTGTGATTCTTATGACTCATTTTAAGCACACCCTCTTAGGTGTTATCAGGCTGCTATCATGTTTGTTTATGGCTTGTATTCAGAAATATGATATTATGTGTCCATGAAAGATTCCATACACCACCAACTGCTGATATGCTATTATCCATATCTTCATGTTACATTTTGAGTGTTTGAACTATTTCGGTTTGTATATGTTAGGACAATGTGGTTAGAACAACATAGAAGGTTTGGTTTAGTTTAATAAGAGGAGGGTATGATATTGGTTTACCTTCCATGATTTGATCACACACACACTATGTATGTTTGAGTTTACTTTGAACCTGCCTTACCACAATGTTAGAATTTGCATGTCCAATTAATCCAAGTTGTTTTCACTTTACATTAGCATGTGTTCAATAACTCTGGTTTGTGACTGTGCATAACAAGTCTTGTTTTCAATACCTGTTAACTTACATTCCCATGTTACTAATGCCATATTCATACTGCTACCATATTGACTTGTTATTTTCCTGCATTTTAATCAAGTGATCATAAGGATAATGTTGTTGAGTCCATGCCTTGTTATTAACATGAAAGTCCTTGGAAACTTTTCTTTCTCTTTATATCAATCTGCCAAGTTCTGAGCCTTTGTTTTATAAACAACATGAAAGATGTGGGCTGGTGTTGCACTAATTAGTGAATATAGCAATACTCTTGTTTTGTTTGCTTTAGACCACATATGTGTTAGAATGCCATGCTACTTTGTCTTTATAACACCATAATCATGTAATTTTTTTATTGGTACCTAGATGTTATTGCTTGAAGTGAAATCCTCTTTGATAAAATTTTGCTCACTACTGTCAATTTGAATGTATTTTGTAGTAATGATTGTGAATTTAAAACTGGTTGCTCCATTTGTCAATGTCATGTAGTTTTTGTTTGAATAACATGAAGGCTTTGTTGAAATCATTATGGTAGCCAAGTTTTGTTCAGTTCCTTATCCTCCTATTGATAATTATCAGCTCATATGCTCACTGTGTCATAATTATGCTGCTGCCATGATTGTTTGTTTATTTCAAGTGACTATGTGTATAGAGTTGGCATTTGTAACAATGCCACTGACTTGAAGCTGTATTTGTATGGTGTCCTGATACCATGTTTGAGCACTACCAGCTTTCATTAAGAGTTTGTGTGAGTTGTGTGAAGGTAAGGGTTGATTCTCATGCCATTTGGAGATGTATGTTTTTGTTTCCAACTTTGATTCATTATGTATACCTAGCACTGTATGAAATCCATGTTTGCTTTCTCATGTTGAAGTGTGTATATTTGAGTTACTAGTGCATTGTCTAAATTTATGTTTGTTGAGCATGTACTTGATGATGACAGAACTCTTAATGAAGGCATTTGTTCCAGTACTGTTTTAATTGCTTTGTTCATGTACCTATTTCAATTTCCTTCTCTGACATGCCATGCCTTGTATGTGATACTTTGTCTTCAGTTTGAGGTTTGAAATTATTCTCGAACTGATTGTTATCAGTTTGGAGTCAATAAGTTAAGAATATTGTTTGAATGCGAGGGGTATAATTGTATGTTTAGTTCATTTTCTGTCTTGAACTCTTCTCAATCTATTTTCCATTTCATTGTTGCTCCTATTTTGAAGTGTTGAAAGGTAGGATGTTAACTCACATTGTGTGGCAAAGTTTATTGGACTAATTTTGCAATAAGATGAGGAGAAGCAAGTTGGTTTCAACCACATGTTTTTATTTGGATATTTGTGTTTGGCCCTCTGTTTAAAAAAAGCAAGCTTTTGAGTTCATGTTCTCAGCATTGGCATGTTGTGTTTTTTTGCCCAAACTGATAAAAACCATGTGTTAGCCTTATCATTGTACTCACTTGGT
The DNA here is from genome assembly GCA_022829125.1 of Lathyrus tuberosus. NCBI lineage: Eukaryota > Viridiplantae > Streptophyta > Magnoliopsida > Fabales > Fabaceae > Lathyrus > Lathyrus tuberosus. Next base: position 10,171,789 of record JALAZF010000210.1, read on the forward strand.
TGCACTTCCACTTCGCCTGATAAACTTAAGTATTTGTGGGGTGGGCTCATACATTGGATGTATGGCCACCCCAGTGGTAAGGATGCACGCGCTGTAAACACAAGGACTGGGGTTCGAATCCCCCTCGCCCCAGTCCTTTGTTTTTAATTTCTGAAAAATGCGCCCTTTTCATATTTATGTTGTTTTGAGCATAACCTGTTAAGACCTACGCAATGGGTGGATTGGTGAGTGCTTTAGGCTGCAAACAGAAGGGCGTGGGTTCAGTACTCCTGAGAACCATTTCCTTTCTTTTTATCACATGTTTTATTTTATATTTTATGGTTCATGCCTTGATTTCAAAAGCTCATAACTTGCTCATTTTTCACTCTTTTTTGTCCATTCTTTTTGCAAAATGTTCCTTAATGTGCGTATTTCTTGAATGTAAAAAGAAATTGGTGAAAAAAAATATTTTTGAAGCATCTATTAAGTTTATAAGTAAAAGACTTTTTAGGGTTTTTCATGAACACTCTTGGTTGCTTTTGATTCTTTCACCATGTTGTCTTGTTTATCTTGATTGAATGAGGCCTAATGCATGTGGTTCAAACCTTGTATGATGTTGTGAGCCTTGTCTCACTTTGAAACCTTGTTGTTTGATGTTTTGTTTTCATGTAAATATCTTTTGTCCATACCTTGAGATCTTGTTAGCTTCATTCACTTTTATAACATGGAATTGTGTGGCTAAATTTGTGTTCATATAACTTTGATGCCATGTTTGAGTTGTCCATTGTTTATATGCTTTGAATTGTGACTTTGAATGCATAAACCTGGTGATGTCTTAACCTTCTCAAATGCACATTTAAAACCACATTCTTAGTCATAAGAAGATGTTATCTTCTTCCCCTTCCAAAGGAAACACTTTCTACTTAACTCATGAGTCATAAATAGTTCATACACCATCTTGGACTCCTAAGAGCCATCTTCCCCCTAGGCCTCCTAAGAGCCTTTATCCTTTTTCTTGGCCTCCTAAGAGCCATGAATCTTACAACTTAGAACTAGGATAAAGTTTCTAAACTCTATGTGGGCTCATCACATTGAGTATCCACTTTTCCCCACCATAACTTAGATTTAGAGAGTTTCCTTAAACTCTAAATGAGTTCATACTCATTTCCCCCTTGGAACTTTGGCTATAGTCAATGGTTCCTCAAATTCACCCTTAGTTAGGTGAACTACGGTTGCTCTGATTCTTTAGTCATATACGTAGGCACAAGATGCGACGTCTTGGCGAGCAAACTTAGTGTACATGCCCTTAGGTATTTACCTTACCTTTAACAGATTCTTAGCAAGTAAACATAACATAACACAAACATAAACAAGAGGTTTCTTTAGAGTACTACAGATACTTAGGGTGCTAATACCTTCCCTTAGTATAACCAACCCCCGAACCTAGATCCTCTTAGGGTTTTCTTCGATCTTTACCCTTTCAATTGGATAAATCAAAGCTCGGTGGTGAATTCAAGGAAATGTGATGCAAGTTAACTAATAGCTTGTTATCCAATTCTCAACGCAACACTCAGCCTCCTCTTGGGCTTAGTACAAGGACCCACAGGCTTCTTAAAAGCATCCCCAGCCTCCTCTTGGGCTTAGTACAAGGACCAACAGGCTACTTAGAAGTTCCTCAGCCTCCTCTTGGGCTTAGTACAAGAACCCAAATGCCTCCTAAAGACATAGGATAGAAATTAGGCATCTTTACAAGTTCAAACCTCTGGAGATTCAAGAATTCCAAAACAACATACCATTATAGGGTTAATCTTCAAACCCTCGACCTCCTCTTGGGCGTCATACAAAGACCCCTCTCTACAACAGAGCCTACCACTTCTTGAGAGACTTGGACAGTCTCAGCCTCCTCTTGGGTTTCATTCAAGTAAACTTGGAAAGTCTCATATCCTCTTAGATCTCACCCAGAAACCCTCAAGTTTCCTAAAAGCACAGGAAAAACCCTGATCATTTCATTAATATACTAATCTCCAGCAGAGTTGAAATCTCCATAGGTTTTCCAACTCAGCTTTTAAACTCCTCTAACCCCCAACAAGGTTTAAACGTTTACCTTAAAAACCCCCAACCAGGGTCAATAAACCATCACCAACTCCTTAGAAGAATCAGAGCCTCATGGCCTCTGATACTTCAACTCTTCCCTGATGCTCAGCAAGAGTAAACCCTTTGGATTCCCCAATACCATTTGGACCTGCTCCTGGATTTCCACAAATCCTCAAAAAGAGATAGCCTCCTCTTAGGCTTCATATAAGAATTTTCCCCAGTCAGCCTCAATCTTGGCCTTTGTACAAGAAAGATAAAACATTCCCCATTGGAGTCATTTTCCTTCAGCCTCAACCTTGGGCTTTGTACAAGACAGATAAAACCCTCCTCAGTAGAGTCAGTTTCTTTTAGCTTCAACCTTGGGCTTTGATCAAGGCACACAAAAACCAAACATCCCCTCAGATGAGACCATGCGTCCACTCTGCAGGAGGACATTTCCTCTATACACCACATATCAAAATAAACAATCAAAACCTTTTTCCATATAATTGCTGTAAGTGGCACACTTGTTGATTCAAAATCCAAGCTGGAGTCTTTCCCTTATCCTGGCTAAAACTTATCTTTCATCTAACAGCTGTAAGTGGCAAGCCTCTGGATTCTATACATCCAAGCCAATGTCCCTCTCTTAGCATGAAAGATTCATAAGGAAAAAGTGGCATTGCTCTACAATGAGTTAAAGCTTTATTCCTTCATGACATCACCCTTATAAAGGAAATTATGGCATTGCTGGATTCACATATCCCAGTTAAAGTAATTTCCCTTATAATTAATTTAACTTTTGTGATGAATAGATGAGTTATTCTCCCTTTAGAGATGACAAATTCTCTCAGTCACCCTTTTAGCTTCAATCTTGGGCTTTGAACAAGACACAAATACTCTGACAGCTTCAATCTAGGGTTTTAAACAAGACACCAAATATTTTCCTCCCATAGAAATATGAGGAACTATGATTGCTCTGATTTCCCAGTTTTATTTACGGGAATACGTAGGCATAAGATTGTGAAATCTTAGCGAGCACACAAATAAAAAACTTTAGGTCCAGTACCATCCCAAAAACAACAGAAAACCCGAAAAGCACAGAAATATTCTCTCAAATCTCCCAAAGGAGAAACTTTCCCAAGCCACAACAGAGAAACATAAGAAAGCATTTTAAGATACCAGACAAAGACTAGCAATAAAAGGTTCCTATGGATTACCATAGATACACTGGGTGTTAATAGCTTCCATTTGTATAACCAGACCCCGTTCCCCAATCTCTTAGCATTTGTTAAAGAAAACATTTACGTGCAAGGTTAGTTTTAGATATCTTCCCTTTCCTTTCCAACTTCATAGGATAAATAAGAAATCAGAAAGTAGCACACAAATTCCATTGCGGTAAGGTGGTCGCGTCACCGACAAAAATTGCACACTACACTTAGGAATTCATGCTAGCTTGTTCTTGTTAATGCTTTGCAATTCAATTTGATGCATTAGATTTTTTCATTTTGAGCAAATTTAATCTTGTTCAACATTAATTCTCACACTTGCTTTGATAATCTTTTAACTCGCTTGAGAGATTATTGGCATTTTCCCCCCCTTTGATTAATTGATCTAAACCTTGTTTTATTTGATTAATTGTCCCCGCTCTCTTCTTTAGGATCTCTTTAGAGCCCCTCTTTCTTGATCATGTTCCGAGCCGAATGTCTGCACAATAAGCTGGAGCACTGTACAAATTGCGTCGTTATCCTGTCAATCTCAATTTCTGCACTACACTTTGGGTGTTAGAGAAGGAATGAGAATGGAGAATTCTTACCCTCATTATGACTATTCTTGGTAGGGGACGAATGACCCTGAGCTTAGAATAGTCACCTCTATCCCCAGACTGTGGTGTCTCTTGAGTCGATCCTTGGTCGTCATTCGTTCCTACCCCGGTCTTTTCTCTCCTTCCTCTTCGGTTAACCACTATCCGTCAGTTAACATACCGAGTCCTTTTAGGTTAGAAACCTTCTTCTGGTTCAAACACCCTTTGCGTTGGTTAACCACTCCCTGTCAGTTAAAAGACTAATTTCACCTTTATCCTTCGTTTAACCACTATTTATCAGTTAAAATACCGAATCCCCAACGAAGTAAGCAACCTTCTCTTGGTTCCAACTTCCTTTTCTTGGTTAAATATTATTTATCAGTTAAAATACCGAGTCTATTTCCTTTTTGGGTTATCAACCTTCTCTTGGTTCGATATCCTTTTCGTTGGTTAATCACTACTTGTCAGTTAAAAGACCAACTGCCTATTTTCTTCGATTAACCACTGCCTGTCAGTTAACATACCGAGTCTCTGTTGGGTTAATTACCTTTTAGTTAAAACACCCATTTTTTCTTGGTTAACCACTGCTTGTCAGTTAAAAGACCAATCTTCTTCTTCCCCAGCGAAGTCGTCGCTTTCTTTGGTTAACCACTGCCTGTCAGTTAAAAGACTATTTCCTCCCGTTCTCTTCGGTTAACCACTATTTATCAGTTAAAATACCGATTTCTTTGGTTAATCACTACCTGTCAATTAAAAGACCAATTTTCCTCTCCCCACTGGAGTCATTGCCCTATTTCATTGGTTAACCACTGCCTGTCAATTAAAAGACCAATCTCTTTTTCCCCAGTAGAGACCAACTACTCCTTTTCTTGGGTTAATCACTGAGTCTCGGTTAAAATACCCTTGCTCTTACTTCCTTGCTTTTCTCTCTTGGTTTTGACACCACTACCTCTTATTCCTTCTCTTGGTTTTGACACCGCCCTCTTTTTTCTGTCTCAGTTCTCCGAACTACGTAGGCTCTGAATTCCTCATTGCACTATGAGGATACGTAGGCACAAGATTATGAAATCTTGGCGAGCAACCTTATCTCTTTTATCCTTAGTTCCACGAACTACGGAGCTCTGAATTCCTCATTGCACTATGAGGATACGTAGGCACGAGGGCCCCAATCCTCCGTGAGCACTTTCTTTGTCTCTTTGCCTTCCCTTTTTCGCGAGTAACCTTTAGATAGAACACACATCCGAGCCTAAAAGCATTCAGAATGGTTCCCTTAGAGTACAACGGATGCGTGGGGTGCTAATACCTTCCCCTCGCATAACCGACTACCTTACTCGTTTCTCTTTCCCCTGGGTTTTATCAATATTTTCCCTTTCCTTTTGGAATAAATAAAGTTCGGTGGCGACTCTATTGTATCTTCGAGCGTGCGATGCACTCGGGTATATTCCCGCTAGCTTCAATGGTTATCTTGCCAGGGCGACATATTTTAACTTTCTTGTACATAGAACTAAGAAGGAGCTTACAAACCTCGTGTTCTGATGTTGTAAAAGGAAGTTAAAATATTATTTTTGGTTTTCTTAAATATGGAACTAAGGGGGAGCTTACAAACCTCAACCTTAGAACTGTTTGACTCAGGAGGAGCTTACAAACCTCAGACTCTGATGTTACTAAGAAGACTGAATTACTTTTTCTTGAGAGTAGTTCCTAGTATGATGTCTACAGAACTCTGCTTTGGACTGTTAGACTCAGGGGGAGCTTACAAACCTCATACCATGATGTTGTAAAGAAAATTATAACTGCCCAATATTGTCCTTTAAATACTTGTGTTTGTCATCATAAAAAATGAGGAGATTGTTAGAACAAGATTTGTTCATGGCATGTTTTCCTTGGGTTTTGATGATAATAATGTATTGAAAGAATAATGGTTTAATTGTGTGTTACATGTGTGCAGGTTCTAATACTTGTAAATATTATAGTCAGAATCTATTCTACATTAAGCACAATTTGAGAGTTGCTGAATTGCTAGCTTCTGGTGGCAGAATCTGAAGAACATTTGCTAAGTGATGTCTAGCGAAGACTCTGAAGCTGAAGGCCTCAGCATCAGAAGAAGCAACGTTATTTTCTCTACACTTAGTAAATGTAAATTGGCCTCTAGTACCGTTCAGGGTTGGTGATAAAGCTAAAGTTGTCCGTACTGCAGAAAGCAAACTGTATTGTCAAATCAATTTGTCAGCTAGAGTCTACAAATTGCAAGGCTCAAGAAAAGTTGGGGTGCTTTATGGATATCTACTCTCAATGGCTCTATTAGTACAAATTCTCTTGAACACTCAAAGGTTAAACATGTTATACATTGGATCAAGATCTTCTGGTGTATCTATCTTCAACGACTCTTGTACTATGGAGTAACAACCAAGACTCTTGATCAAGTTACCTCTTCAACGGCTAGTTTCTGAAAAGGCTATAAATATGGCTGAAGGTTCAAACTGAATCTTTAACAAGGATCAACCAGAAGACGGAGTAACAAGATCAAAAATTATCAACTCATTGTATATGCAGATTTTTTTGATGTAGGTTGTAATTGTAAAAGCCTTAAGATTTCTTACACATTGAATATCTTAGAAATCTTAAGAGCTTTAGGTCTTTGTTATGGTGATTTACCGTACCTCTGATACTTATATCATGTACACCTTGTTTTCTAGCAATTTATATAAAAAGTCTTGTGTCATTGGGATATAAGCAAGGAAGTTTCGAGCCAAGATGCTTGAGCCACGTAAGTCTCTTGCTATGTGCTTGAGCTGTGAAAGTCTTAATCAAGTGGATTGATTGAGCTGAAGTCTTGTATCATTGGTATACAAGCAAGGAAGTCTCAAGCCAAAATGCTTGAGCCACGTAAGTCTCTTGCTAGGAGCTTAAGTAGTGAAAGTCTTAATCAAATATATTGATTGAGCAGGAAAGTCTTGAGCCAGTGTGGCTTGAGCAGGATAGTTCGGTGCATGGAATTAGGAAAAGTAAGTCTTGGCCAGTGGGGTGCAAGTAGAGAAAGGCTCGTTTCATGTGACTTGGAGCTGAAGTCTTGGGCCTGAGGGATGGAGCAGGAGTGCTCAATGCATGGAATTTAGAGCAGTAATTCATGGCCAGTGGGGTGTAAGCAGAAAGGCTCATTTCATGTGACTAGGAGCAGAAGTCTTGGGTGAGGAGCCTGAGCAAGGAAGTCTTGGGTGTGGAACCTGAGCAGGAAGTCTCAAGTGAGGAGCTTGAGCAGAAGTCTTGGACCTTGGGTCTGAGCAGGTGTAAAAGTCTTACGCAAAATGCATAAGCGATTGTAATCATGATTTGATTATAGTGAAAATCTCTTGTGAGGCAATGAGACTGTACTACTCTCAGTTAGGGAAGGAACCAGTATAAATCTTTGTGTCTTCTGCTAATATTTATTTACTTATGTTAACATTCCGATGCTAAGATTTAACTAGAATCTGAACACCAGTTTAGATTCTGAACTCTGATCAGATGCAAACTAAGAAAACAGAAAACACAATTCAACCCCCCTTCTTGTGTACTTTTCTCACCTTCTGGATATAGGTTTGACTTATGGATAAAGAGTTTTGAAACTTTTATCAAAGCTAATGATTTCAATATGTGGGATATTATAATCAATATTCAGATTATTCCTACCTTTTCTTTTAATGATGAGGCAATAAATAAACTTGATTTTGATGGACCAGAGCAGATTTTAGAAAAAGACAAACTTTGTTTTAAATTCAAACATGGTTTAATAAAGGCTTTAAGTTCCAAGGAATTTTATTATTATTTTACTTGTGAATCCTCCATGGAAGTGTGAATAACTCTTGAAATGATTTATGAAGTATCTTTAAGTATCAAGCAAGAGGGAATGAACACACATACCTAGGAAGTTGAAATACCAGATGAATATGATAATCATTCTCATGGATGGTACTCAACCATTGAAACCATTGAAGTCTTTATTAGAAAATTTCTATTTAACAACTATCAAATTATTAAGAATTAGAATCAGAAATCCAATTCAAGTCTCAGTTTAGAAGATAGTAGTGTATTTGTAGAGTTTCATGAAAAACCTATAAGGAAAGATATAATAAAGAAACTTTACAAACTGATCCAACTTTTGAAAGATGAAGGGATAAATATAAGTTTATTGGAAGAATATTAATTAGGGAATATATTGATGAAGTTGCAGAGTCAACCACAATTGTTTCCTTCAAATGAATGGTTTCGTTATATGAATAATCACCTGAAGAATCTTTTGATGATAATGATGAAGCTTCATATAGTGGAATACTCGAAGAAGCACCAACAAGCAAAAAAAGTGAAAATGGAGATAAAGGAACTTCATCTAGAAAAATGTGTAAAGATTCAACTTCTGGAAGAATCTTCAAGGATCCCCCATATCAAGTCTCTTGTGAAGAAGAGGTAGCAAGACCTATGAGATAAACATCCATAGATTCAAATGTATTCAAGAATATCCCTGATGAAACATTCGCATACTATTACAAAGTGTTGCCTCAAAAAGAAGGATTTGATAAAGAAGATCATGTATGCCTCAAGGCATGAAAGGAAGATTACTCTGAGGTAACTTCTCTATCTCATAATAAAATTTTTAAGCTTAGTGTCAAGATCGCTAAATAAAGTGAGAAGTTATAGAAGAACATTAATGATATTAAGGATTTTTCCAAATTCTTGGAAAATAGTAATAAGATTCTTTGTGAAGAAATCGCTAGCATAAGAATCAAATCCTTAGATCAACTAAATGTCATTCTTGCAATTAAATTAAAATTGAAGTGGAAAAGTTGCATGAAATCCTAAGTAAATTTACGAAGGTTAAAGAAAACCTAGATTTGATTCTATCAAATAAAAGGCCCTCCTTTAACAAAAGTTGAGTAGTTTAAACCTATATAGATCATTTGGAAAGATAACTGAAAATTGGAAGAAATGGGATTAACATGTTATAAATGTTACTTATGTAATAAGATTGGCCATCTTGAGCCATTTTTATTTTTTTAAATTAATAGGATCAAAAGGGAATACCTCTAGACATCTTAAAGTAACTAATGCACCCGGACTTGAAAAGATTTGAGTATCAAAAGTGATAACCTATTTCTGCTTTGCAGGGATTACTTTGCAACTTTGAAGGTGCTTATTGAAAATTTAATAAAGTTGTAAAAAAAACGTGTATAATATGACTATACAAGAGAATTTTTATGATCCTGATGATATCTGATCATAGTGTTGTGAGCATTGATGGTGGTACTCAATAGTCACAGTTTTGGCTAGTATTGATGGTGGTGTCTAGAAGTCATGTTTGATCAAGTAGTAGATCGAGCCTTATGGTGTTGATGGTTTCCATTCAATGTTTTTTGGATATTTTTATAACATTGATTTCATACTTAAGAGTCATGTGTGACACTGATGTTTAGTGGCATTGATGATAATGCTCGACAAATCTGGTAGTCCTAATGATTTTTCATAGAGTCTAACGATCGTTGGTAATAGTATCGCTCCATAGGATATTTAACCAGTTCCCATATCAAGCGATCATTGGAAATGGATTCTTGACGATTTCTCAATGTTCCCTTCTAAGGGGGAGTTCTCAAGTTATCTTGAGGTTTTGAAGTAGTACACTTGATAGAGGTTGAAAAATTGGAAAACTCTGATTGACTCTCTAAAAAATAGTTTATTAAATGTAAATTTATTTTAAATTATTATTTACTAAACTTTTGGCTGTTTTTAAAGTATTTATTTAGAAAATAGGTTCAATATAAAAGAAAATAAGGTACCAAAAGCAGTATGGCAAGGCCCAAATGTCAATTCAAAGCCCGGAAGGAGCAAACAAGCTGAAAAATACTTGAATAATTGATTTGACCTAAAGCGTAATTGAATAGGGAAATTTGAATTTCAAAATTCAAATTATCCCTCTACATAATCGATTATACCTAAAGTTTAATCGATTATTGCTTTGGTAAAAAGTGCACCCTCATCAATCAAATCATCCAAAATTTATCGTCTAACCACTATAATCGATTATCCTAGTCAATAATTGATTATTCAATTGCTATATAAATCAATATTTTCCTCATTTCCCTTCATCTTATCTTGCCATCTTCATCTCTCTTTCTAGGTGTTTGTTTCCTTGTTTGTGAGTACTACTCTTAGGTCTCATCTATCCTCATGGCACCAAAAAGAGTTAGAACCTCTGTCAACTCCTCTATTCTATCATACTTCTGATGTAGCTCGAAAACAAGTGTATAATTATCGTTTCCATAGGGATTGGTTGTCTTTTGAAAGTTGTTTAATATTTTCTATATTATAAGAATGTTTTGTTTGAAGTATTTTTTTATGAATACTAAAATGTAAAATAGAAGAAAATAAAATTGAAGTTTTGGTGTTAACAGTGATAAAACTTGTCGGGGTTAGATTTCATTGACCTATTATCATGTATCATCCTTAACAAATAATATGTGTTTCTAATAAGCTATTAATATTATTGCCTAAAACTCTCATCATAACTCATGTATGAGTCAACGACGTGAGATCAACCATATTACCTAATATATGATCTCTCAGCCTATTAACCAATACATCAGCATTAAGTTTCAACAGTTAAAATTGATATTTAACCTAAATCTATTTCTCTACTTTAGCATATCCAATATATTAAATACTTGGATCTATTAATCACTAGTAACTTTCAAATATCAAGTTATACCATGAAAACATGTTTTAGCTAGCTAATCTAAAACAAGCATTAAAAACAAAGAATCTATCAATATTAAAACTTGAGAAGAATTGCATAGAAAACCATGGTCGGGATCAAAACATAAGTAATACGACAACTACATCTAACTCCAACAAAAGAGAAAAATAGTTATGCTTACTCATCGTAGCTTTATAATAAAGCCATAGAAGAAAGGAGTCGACTAACATTTGTTGAAAATTCCTAGGAAAGCGCTTTCGCTCTCAATCTTCCTCTACTATTATCTTCTGTTGTAATTTGTGGTAAGAACTTAATTTCTATAAACTACCTCAAATCGACTGATATCTCAATGATCTTGTTGGCACTCATATTTATAGGGTTTTAAATGGTGGGCTCGTTAAGCGCACCACTCAGACTCTCTTAGTGCACCTACTTTCTTCCTTAGCACGTAATACTAGCTCACCTGCAACTTACCTTTCTGCCTTACCTCATAAACACACCTCCCACACTCGTTTAGTGCACAAAACCTTATTTCACCTTGAAGCAACTTAGCCCTGAAGTCATGAACCACTTTTGCTTGTTAAGAGCGTGTGTGTTCTTGGTTTAGAGAGGTTTCCACCTTTGCTCTCTAAGCGTGCATATGTTATTGGCTTATCAAAACTTGATTTATGGTAAAGTTCTTTGGCCTATTCTTTGTGTTGTTTTGTGATTTCTTTATCTTTGTTTACTTGTTTTTAGTCAATACACTGTTTAAATGTCCAAATGGGCATTTTATCTCTTTTTATTGATAAATCGAGGTTTTTTCATTGGTTTCTTGTAAAATAAATTAATAAGTACCTAAGTATTTAACATATCATTGGCACTTATCAACTCCTCCAATGATTTCTAACATATTGATCAAGAAGTTAAGTTCTAAAGAGAGTTTTCCAACATAGAAATTTCATCTTCCTACTTTGTAGAGGTGAGTGTTTTCAGAAGCTGTGAGTTCTTCAAATTGCTTGAAAGAGCAAGATTGAAAAACTTCATATGTGATGCCCGATGGAGATCTATCCCACCTTGGTTAAAATGTTCTACGCCAACCTTAGATATTCGAATGTCATCATCACTTTTGAAGTCAAGAAGCATCTGATCTCTATGTCTCGTGGGGAGATTGCCAAAATATGCAAACTTTCCTATTCTGATTCATATTACTTAGAAATTGATCAAGGTGAGGATTTCCATACCGCCGCCTCATTCTCCTTCCTGCAATATCCGAATTCTAGAATTCATGCACCTTTCCTTGTAGGTAGTGTGCACCAAGAGAATCGACTAATTCTCTATGTGGTAAACCACATCCTCGTCCCTAGAAAACATAATTTAGGACAGTTGTCAAAGGATGATGTGCTTATGACCTGTTCATTGGCCAACCAAACTGAAACAAACTAGGTTACTGATGTGATCCATTACATGGTGGTGAGTAAGAAAAGCAGAGTGACATGGATACAAAATGGTCACTTGGTTTGGAAAGTCTTGGAACATGTTGGCTTCAATGTTGAGGATGAGGAATTCGCGGATAAATCTGTATAAATAGGAAATCTAATGACAGGGCTGATGAGAATTGAGATCAACACTAGCATATCATCTGAAAAGGCTCCCAGAGCCAAGAGAACCCCTCAAAGGCGCTAACAACCAATTCATGATCAAGCAAGGCCTTCAAATTAGGAGGATTACGATCTTGAGTCTTCTTCATCAAAAGTTCTCCTCAAGGGCCTTGTGAAAGAGTATAAAAGGGACAACCATAAGATCATCAATTTTGCACAAAATCATTCTCAATTCATCTTCCATTAAGGTTGTTCTCTAAAGAGGAGGATGGAGACTTTGAGTAGTAGTTACCCTGTATGCGTACCTGTTTCCTGTTTTTGTATTTCCTGTCTATGTAATCTTGCCCTGTTTTCTTTAAAGAATTATGTTGCTACTTTAAATGCTTGAGTATATTATGATATATGTGCTTGATTCATGGTATATTTATTTATCTATTTTCCTACCGTTTGATAGTGCCAAAAGAGAATAAGTATACTCTCATGGGGGTAAGGTATACTCTCTATGTTTGTCAGTGGGGTTTAACCACTCCAATCTATCACTTTTGTTTCTTTTCTTGTCCACCTCCCTGAGAGATACATTATCATCATTAAAAACGAGGAATACAGATCTATGTACTTGCAGGTATGACTTTTGCAACAATCTATTTCGTTTTGAAGTTGGCAACACTTTTAAGAGAAGTATTCATAATTCGTATTTTTCAAGGATTATTGATTCAAATGATATCATCTGATATGTTATTAAGTGGTGGTGTTTTATTTGTTGATCAAGTGATGGTGCTTGAAGATCTAAGTGTCATTTGTTGAGATGTCCGAGTTGTGTTGCAGCTGAAGTATATGAAGATCATCTGATGCAGTGATGCTCAAAGTTGTGTTGATCAAGTTGTGCTGATCAGGTTGGGTTTACCAAGCAGTGATGCTTTGAGATCAAGATATTAAAGCCTATATATGGAATATAACACATGATGTCAAGCGACATTCAATGAAGTAAGCGAAGATCTCTAATTGAGCGGATTGTCAAATAATGAAGGTTATCATAAAGAGTTATCCAAGGCATCTTCAGAAGACGATTCAAGGTTCTAGTGAAGTGCTAAAGTCAAAGATAATGTGGCAGGGAACCAGAAGCTTCAGAGTTGTGAAAGATAAGAAGTGTGAAAGCTCATCGAGTCTGAGTAGAGTGATCAGTGTTTGTAAAGGTATAAGACAAGTTATCAACGTTATTGAGGAAATACATTTTAAAAGCCCATGGATTTTTTTTTTCATATTTGAGCCACCTTTTTTCCTATAAATAGAGGGCTCTCTTCTCATTTCTAACACACCAAAAAACTCATTGAAATACATTTCTCTCACTCTCCTTTTTCTCCCTTTATTGTTCACATTTTCCTTAATGCTTTTTAGATTGAAATCTTCACACACACACACACACACACACACATGTGTGTGTGTATGTGTGTGACATATTTTTGGTCTCATGTAAGGGTATATTTATAAATTTTCACAAGGAAATTTTTTTTTTGGGTTGTGAGGTAAACAAACTTAAAAAGCTCTTGTTTGATTGTTTAGGTAAACCAAGTAAAACCTTTGTTTGGTTTGAGAAGTCTTCGTAGTTAAAACTCTCAGTCGATTCATGAGTTTAGTCTGTCATTAAAAATGCTCAGCTGGTTGATGAGCTCTCCATAGTTAAAACTATGTGTTGATTGGGAAGTTGGCTATTGAAGAACTCCAATCATTTTATAAGAAGGTCCGTGGTATAATCTTGTCAAAAGCTCACATCATAGAGGAAACTTGCAAGAAGGAATTCTTGGGGAGAGAAGTAGGTCATTTTATTAGATTGAACCTCTATAATTATGGTGTTTTTTCCTCATACTTTAACTCTTTACTTTCCAGTCATTTATTTTCGTTGCAATTCCATTTTTTATTTTCGTTGTTTTTACTCTGTTTGTTTTGCAAAAGCATTTTTAACTATGTTTTGCTAAATATTTTTATTTGAAAATGAATTTTTAAACCCACATAATTCACCCTCCCCTCCCCCCGGGGCCTCTTGTTTTTGGAGTATTATGTCTAACAGATACAATCAAGAGGATACGAGTGTGGATATTATGTGATGAAACACACATGTTGATCATTGTCTCTGTCGGCATTGTTAATTCATATAATCATGTAATATATATTAATGTTTTTACCACATAATAGTTTGTTATTATTTTTAAGTGTTTTTACATTTTTTTCTTCAATTTATAAGTGTTTAAGAAACGAACATCATTCATAGAAGAAGACTTATATGACACCTATTTACGTTGGACAACTTGCTTCATCGAGTTATGAGTCATGCGTAGGCCGATTTGGTCAGTTGGTTGTTTCTTTGTTTATTAACCATTTGATATGTTTTTGTTTTGATGTAAAAAATGAATACGTATAATTTTTTAAACATGTATAATTTATGTTTGGTATATAATGCGTGTCATTTTGATTTTGATGTAAATACTGTATAGTTTTTTTTACAAAATGTATCATTTGGGTCTATAATGTATAATTTTATTTCACAAATGTGTTATTTTGGTTATGTTTCACAAAATGTATTAAAAATGTGGTACACAAATTATTATTTATAATCTGTTTTATTAAAATACAAGTTATAATAAAAAATTTGTAAAATTAAAAAAAAATTATTAAAAACCAGTAGATTTTCCTTTAAGTCGGACCTACCGATCGATAGAAAAAGTGATCCACTAACCTATATTCCTCTGGCTAAAAGTTTCAATTGAAGAAAAAAGTTGGGCGCTTTGCAATTTTTTTACTTTGATTCTTATTCTAATTGAGATAAAAGTGATGGATTTTATCTTAATTCTCAATCCAATTGACAGGAAAAATGCGCGTTCTTCATTTTTTACTTTGGTTAGTGGCCCAAAAAAAAGTAACTATAAATTTTTTATGAGACTCAACGTTATCTCGGCAACCTAACCAAGATAAAAAAACTCTTTTTTTTTAAATGAGGTCAAAATTCTTTTTCGTAGTAATGAGATGTTCTTCTATATACAATAAATTAGATAAACCAAAATATATTGATTAAAATAAAGCCTTGAAAACTTTTAATAAATATATATTCAAAAAAGAAATTCATGAGATAAGAAGGCAGCATGGAAAACGCAAAAACAATTGACCAGCCAACAGGATTTAAGGGTTGAAAGAATAAAAAAAAAAAAAACAAGAAACATATACCTCAAATGTTTTTTGTTTCATTGCAAATAAATAAAAGACCCCACTTTTTCAAATCAGCTCTCCTCAATCTTTATTATGTGTAGGTAACATTTTCATTTCTGACAACTCATGTATGTCACTCTCACAAGTCACAACCACTATAAATAACCATCAAAGAATCACAAAATTTATGTTCCATTTTCATTTTATCTCTTTCCTTTTACCATCTATCGATTAACTTTTCTTCCTTTTTAGTTCTGTGACTCAAAAATGGCTGAACATAACATGCAAATTTCACTCTCAAGCTCCTCAAACGATTCCTCAGACCAAGAAACACCTTTCACCACCACCACCATGAACCCAACAACCGACAGCGGCGGTTCATTTCACCAACAAACACCAACTGATTCACCACAACCCTACAGAAAACGGCGTGGCAGACCACCAGGCTCTAAAAACAAACCAAAACCACCTCTTGTAATAACACAGGACAATGAACAAGCCATGAAACCTGCAATCATTGAAGTTGCTGCTGGTACTGATGTTCTTGAAGCTGTCATCCAGTTTGCTGTTCGTCTTGGTTCATGTCTCACCATTCTTAGCGGTTCTGGTACTATTGCTGTCGCTACACTCCATTACCCAGTTTGTCAATCTCCTGCTTTTACTCTTCATGGACCTTTTTCTTTGTTGACTTTGACTGGTACTTTTTTCTTCCCTCCTCCACCACCACCACCATCACCAACTCCTCCTCTTCCTATTTCTATTCCTATTGCTTCATCTTCTTCATCAAACCCTAACCCTAACCAGTTAGAAACACCAACACCAGCTTCAACTTTTGGTATTACTCTTGCTGGTATGCAGGGACAAATCTTTGGTGGAATAATTGGTGGAAAAGTTATAGCTGGGGGTGACGGTGTTAAGATTGTTGCTTCTTTGTTTAAAAATCCTGAACTTCATAGGGCTGCTGGTATTCTTTTGGATGCTGATGATGATGCTGAAGATGATGATAACAATGGCGATGGTAACAGCGGTGGTGGTGATCATGGTGCTGATAGTAGTGGTGGTGGTGCTGCTGAGAATGTGTCTGGTTTCAATGTTCCTAATCCAATGACAATGAATCCACGGCATTCTGATCCAAGCTTCATGCCATGGAATCACCCTTCTCACCCTCGTCCTCTGAATTTCTGAAAACAAAAAATGATGACTATAAATTGCGGTTATTGTCCTGGTTCATTGCAAACATTATGGGTGCAATTACAATTAAGAATTTATGGCCTGGTTTCAATTATAATTATAGACTGCAAATTTAGAATTATGATGCTGATTGATATATAATTCTGTCATCATTTACCATAATTGGAGAAATGGAACTTTTAAGTATAATTAGTGAGTTAATATTTTTACATTGTAATGGCCGAGCTAATGATAATGTTGCTCTTTTTCTTAGTAAAATCAACTATATGTAAGCATGCTAGTTTTAGTATTTTCTTAATTATGTATTATTTATGTATAATGTATCTGTCTGTGACAGAAAAAAATTACATGTTCATGAGTATTAGAAATTTATTAATTTCCTACTTTATATTAAGTTAAATTCTGGTACTAGATTCTTATTGAATTTAACTTTTATAGTACAAATAATTACAGTCAAATGTATTTAATATGATGATCATAAATCTTGATGTGTGTGTGATGGATGGTGTTGATGGCAATCTGAGTTTGTGTGTCAGGAAAATCTAATGGCTAGGGTCTGGTGGTACGAGTACTTTATTTTCTTGGGAAGAGGGTCTATATAATTTTACTATCTCCAATGCTGAGCAAGTGAGACAAATTTATCAAATGAAAAAGAAGCATTAAGCTAGTCACAAAGTACATGATGCTTTGAATGAACAGAAAGGATGAATGGACTACACAACTTTGTCCAATTGAAACTGCTTTTATCTTTCAGTTTTGATATGATATATTGGATCTGGATGGAAATCAAACTATCCTTTTCATTTTTGGTTTCTCTTTTCCTTTTCTTTGTAGTAATAGATCCATAAATCATTTTGGTTACAAAGTTATGTATCATCGTTTGCATAAGAAATGTAGTCCGGTGTAAAACTCCTCTTATAGTCTTTGGACCTAAGTTGAAACCACAAATATTATATTAACTATGAGGACGAGTTTGGATTCAAGATTTATGATTATGTTGAAAGAATATTGACTTAAATGCATTTTGTTCTCTTTAGTTTGGGCGTTTTAAATAATTGGTCCCTCTAATACAAAACTAATTATTTTGATCCTTTAATTTTAATGACAATTAGATTTTTGTAGTCCCCCTACACTTTAGCATAAGTGGCAGTGATGACTAAGATTTAAAAAATTTTAATTATGTGAAATTAGTGGATTTTTTTTTAAACTAACAAACTTTTTAAAAAAAAATTCCAAAAAAACCAACTTTTCAGATTAATTACAGAAATGGCTGGGTTTGAAAACCCAATACAGGGATGGCACCATATGAAATGGCACCTCAGTTAGAGGCCACAAGTCATTTCATATGGCGCCTCAGACCATATAGATTTGCCCTAAAAAATCCCTGAGGTCAAGCCATATGAAATGGCGCCTCAGGCCATTTTTTTTAATTTTTTTTATGTTTAATTTATATTTTTTTAATATACTCACTACGCCAAAATTGGATAAAGACAGCGCTTTTTGGACAAAGCGCTGCTATAAGTCTTTAAAAAATTTCGCTTAAAAAAAACGATGTAAAAGACAGCCTTTAGAAAGCGCTTTTTAAAAGCGCTGTTAAATTCCCAAAATAGAAGCCACCTTAGAAAGCGCTTTTTGTAAAGCGCTGCTATAGGAATTACTTTAGACAGCGCTTTTATAAAAGCGCTGTCTAAAGGTTAACCTTAGAAAGCGCTTTTTAAAAGCGCTGTTAAATGACCAAAATGGAAGTCACCTTAGAAAGCACTTTTTGTAAAGCGCTGCTATAGGCATCACTTTAGACAGCGCTTTTGCAAAAGCGCTACTATAGGTTTTAAAGTCTCCCCACCTTAGAAAGCGCTTTCTGAGAAAAGCGCTGTTATAGGTAGAACTTAAGAAAGTGCTTTTTAAAAGCGCCGCCTAAAGTCATTTATGAATTAAAATATAAAACACTTTCTAATCATTTTCAGACATTTCTTTTCATTTTCTTCTCTCGACCGTTCTTCTCTACTGAAACCCTCGATATCGTTATTCTCTACTGAAACCATTGTCGTCGCTGTTCGTCATTGCCGTCGTTCCATTGCCGTCGTTGTTCGCCATTGTCGTCGTTCCATTGTCGTCGTTGTTCGTCATTGCCGTCGTTGTTCGCCATTGTCGTCGTTGTTCATTCGCCATTTCTTTCGTGAAGAAGAAGACGAAACAAAGAAGAGGTACGCTTTTCATTCTTGTTTTCATTCTTGTTGTCATTCTTGTTTTCATCGTACGATTTTTGTTCTGTTTTCATTCTGGTCACTAGCTACCATTTTGCCGTCGTAGTACAGGTGTTGTTGAGGTGGTTCGGAGTTCCTGCGTCATACTTCCATTTTGTGTATTATTCAGTTGCATACTTCTGACTTATTTTGTGTGTAGTGTTGATATGGGTAATGACCATAGTTATAAAGTTTTGAGACTTTTATTTTTGAACATGTTTAGAATTACTAATATTGAACATGTTGTTTCTATTTTCATTAGTTGTTGTTTCTATATTTTAGATTAAAGAAAGTATGATAGTTATTGTAATATTGATAGTTATTGTATTGATGGAGTTATGATATATAGAGCCATGAAAGTGGAGTTATGATAGTTATTGTATTGCATGGTCAAAGAAAGTATGATATTTGTCTTTGCATGAGATGTTTATCTTGCTCAATAATTGCTTTGATGATTATCTTTGTGATATGATGATTACTTATTTAAGTATGCTTGCTGTTAAGTATGTTGCTTGTTTGTGATTACATGTTGCCACTTATCAAGTTATGACTCATAATTGGTCAATTAATGATATTTCATTTTATGATACGTGTACAGGGGGATCTTGGTAATTCTAACCTATCTGGACACTGTGTGGGTCTAAAAGTTGTTTACATCCCTGTAGGTAATTATTTTTTATTTTTGTTTTTGTTTAGTTTAATTAGTCTAACTATGGATAAGAAATGGATGTCTTCAAGTCGATTGTCGAAAGAGTACAAGAATGGGGTATCAGAATTCGTTAAGTTTGCTATTGCGCACGCCAAAGACCCCAGTCGAATGAGATGTCCTTGCTTGGGTTGTTGTTTTGGGAGTCGGGGTGACGCGGTTCAGTTGGCATCGCATTTAATGAGGAGTGGAATTGATAGAAGTTATACATGTTGGAATTTGCATGGTGAGAACATTAACGAGAATGTTGAACCGGGGGATAATACGACCTATGCTTCAAACGACAATGGCACAGATATATACGATTCTGATCGAGTCGAAGAGATTGCAGAAGCACTTGAAGAAGATCTTAAGGATTGTCCCAAAATGTTTGAGAGGTTGGTAAGCGATGCAGAGAAACCGTTATATAATGGTTGCACCAAATTCACAAGATTGTCTGCGGTATTAAAGTTGTACAACTTAAAGGCGGGCAATGGATGATCGGATAAAAGTTTCACAGAGTTATTGGCCCTTATGAAAGATATGCTTCCAGAGGATAATGTTCTTCCCAATCGAACATATGAGGCCAAAAAGATGTTGTGCTCTATTGGCATGAGCTATGATAAGATACATGTCTGTCCAAACGATTGCGTTTTGTTTCTAAATGAGTATGCATCGTTAAATGAGTGTCCTAAATGCGGTGTCTCTCGATATAAGGAAAAGTTGTCTCCAGCAAAAGTCTTATAGTATTTTCCTATAATTCCGAGATTTAGACGCATGTTTCGTAGTGAGACCGATTCAAGACACTTGACTTGGCATGCAGATGAAAGAATTATTGATGGAAAGTTGCGACATCCGGAAGATTCACCACAGTGGATGAAAATTGATGATGATTATCCTGAATTTGGAAAAGAAGCAAGAAACCTTCGCTTGGCATTATCTACTGATGGAATGAACCCACACGGTCTTCAGAGTATCTCACATAGCACTTGGCCTGTGATCATAATGAATTATAACCTACCTCCATGGCTATGTATGAAGCGTAAGTACATGATGTTATCTATGTTAATTTCTGGGCCTAGATAACCAGGGAATGACATAGACGTATACTTGGCACCCTTAATCGAAGATTTAAAGTTTTTGTGGGAGAACGGTGTGGAGGTTTATGATGGGTATAGGAAAGAAAGTTTCAACTTGAGGGCGATGTTGTTTGGCACAATTAATGATTTTCCAGCATACGGAAATCTATCAGGGTACAGCATAAAAGGTCAATGTGCGTGTCCTATTTGTGAAGATAAAACAGATTGGGCGCGATTGGAGTTTGGTCAGAAGAATGTATTTCTCAGTCATCGTAGATTCTTAAATTCTAATCATCACTATCGTGGGTGGAGAAAAGCATTCAATGGAGAGGCAGAACATGGTAGAGCTCCAACTATATTGACAGGTGATCAAATTTTTGAAAAGGTGAAAGATGTGAGTACTCAGTTTGGAAAGCCTTTTGCACATACACTTGTCAAGAGTGGGTGGAAGAAGAGGTCAATTTTTTTTGAACTGCCATATTGGAAGTCGTTGTATGTAAGACATTTTCTCGATGTTATGCATATTGAAAAAAATGTATTTGACAGTGTTATTGGTACGTTACTCAATATACAAGGAAAGTCTAAGGATGGCCTTAAAGCAAGAAAGGACCTGGTAGGGATGGGAATAAGAAATGAATTAGGACCTATGAAGAAAGGAACACGAACATATCTACCACCTGCTTCTTATACTCTATCTAGAAAAGAGAAAAAGGTATTGTGTAAGTTTCTAAGTGCAGTTAAAGTGCCAGAAGGATACTCTTCAGATATTAGAAGACTTGTGTCTATGAAAGACCTCAAGTTAAAGAGTTTAAAGACGCATGACTGCTATGTTATAATGGAACATTTTCTACCAATAGGTATACGTTCTATTCTTCCAGAAAAAGTAAGAAGCGCAATAACTAAATTGTGTTTTTTCTTCAAGTCAATTTGCAGTAAGGTGATCGATCCTGCGATCTTACCAACATTGCAAAAAGAAATAGTAATTACTTTGTGTGATCTTGAAATGATTTTTCCTCCCTCATTTTTTGACATAATGGTTCATCTAGTTGTTCATCTGGTGAAAGAGACACAATTGTGTGGACCGGGTTATATGAGATGGATGTACCCTGCTGAACGTTATATGAAAATATTAAAAGGGTATGTTAAAAACCGAAGTCGACCAGAGGGTTGTATTGCCGAACGATACATTGTTGAAGAAACGATTGAGTTTTGTACTGAATATCTGTCCAATGTACAATCAATTGGACTCCCAAATCTCATATTGTCTAAAAAAAAGAAGGGAAAAAGTTAATTGGAAATGAAGTTGTGACAGTCTCAAGGGTCGAACGGGATCAAGTGCATTTGTATGTTCTGCACAATGAGAATGAGGTTGAGCCGTATGTTGAAATGCACAAGGATGTTCTCCGAGATTTAAATCCGAATAGAAATGAGAATTGGATAGTACGAGAGCACAATCGAAGTTTCATACCTTGGTTTAAGGATCATATTTATTCAAAGTTATATTCAGATCCCGCTTCGATAACAGAAAGGTTGAGATGTTTAGCATATGGTCCAAGTTTGGTTGTGTTTATTATAGCGCATACGCAATTAATGGATACACATTTTATACCAAAGAACAAGATGATAAAAGTACTATGCAAAATAGTGGTGTCACCGTGGTAGCTGAAGCAATGCACATTTCAAGTGTGAAAGATTTAAACCCCAAATTTGCAAATCTGTCATATTTTGGGGTTATCGAGCGCATTTGGGTGTTTGATTATGAGAAGTTTCAGATTCTTATATTTCGTTGCAAGTGGGTTGAAAATAATAATGGCGTACGAATGGATAAGTCAGGATTTTTGCAAGTGGACCTTAATAGGGTGGGGTACAAAGATGAGCCTTTTATTCTAGCCTCTCAAGCTAAACAAGTGTTCTATGTCACTGATCCGACAAGTACAAAATGGTCTATAGTGTTTTTATCTAACAAAGTAATTGATGAAAACATTGGAGATCAAGGTGATATTGATGTTGATATTGAATCATTTACTAGAAATGATCAAGATGAAAATATTATAGCGAATGAATCTTATACAAGAAATGATCATAATAAGGGTATTTGGATCAATCCAACCGTCAATGTTGTTAAGAGACGGGTAGAACATATTCCAACAAAGAAAAGAAAGAGACGTTAGTGAAAAAGGTACTAGTTATAAAATTATAGCTTAATTATATCATTTAATAATATTAATTAGTTTTCATGTTATATATAGCTTATATCATTCAATGGATTATGGATTATGGATTTTTATATTTGTCATTTAATTTTTATTTTTTTCTTTCTTACAGGTGAAATGGCTAGTGACCATGACGACACACACGAGACACATGATGAAAATGAAGCTCAGAAGGTATATTAATTTTCACAATGTTGCTTATTAGTGATGCTACTCGACAACACAAAACAACTATATATTAATTCTTATTTGTTTGTCTATATGTAGTGCCCTAGTCAACGTAATGGCATAGACTGCGGGTATTTCGTTTTGAGGTTTATGAGAGAAATCCTTCAAATGGATCGATTAGAGATTCCTATTACGGTATGCATGGATTTATAACTTAGGATTTATTTTAATATTTATTGGATATGTCATATAATTTATTATTTTTAACTAAATCATGCATATTTTGTTTTGTTATGTAGTACTTTGATGAATACGCGTGTTCTCATTACACGAAGGATAAATTGCAAGAAATTAAGGAGGAATTGTGCGAATACCTTATTGAAAAAAAAGTCATATAAGGTATAGGATAATGGGATTATATGAATGTATAGTTTTGTGAATGGTTTATTTTATGGGATTGTATAGTTTTGTGAATGTTTTATGTTATTTATGTGGTTTTGGAATGTAATTGTATAGTTTTGTGAATGGTTAATGTAAATGACTTGAATTATAATGGAAATGGTTTATGTGGTTTATGTGATTTATGGGATTAGTGGGAATGGTTAATGAACCATACTATAAATTGTTAATGGAAATGTGAAATATACAGGTTTATTGAAATGGCTTGAATTATACAGGTTTCTGCATAAAAAAATGGTTAAAATGGGATTTTTAAAAAAAATCATTAAAATTATACGTAGAGAAAAGACAACGCTTTCTAGAAAAAGCACTGTCTATTGTTCACAACAGAAAGCGCTTTTCCTGAAAAGCGCCCTCTAAAGGCATAGAAAAATTCATAACTAAAATTATAGGCATACATTAGACAGCGCTTTTAGAAGTGCTGTCTAAAGGGGGACTTTAGACAGCGCTTTTTATTGAAAAAGCGCCCTCTAAAGGTATAGAAAAATTGATAATTAAAATTATAGGTATACTTTAGACAGCGCTTAAAAAAACACTGTCTAAAGGGGGCCTTTAGACAGCGTTTTTTGTTGAAAAAGCGCCCTCTAATGTATACTTTAGAGAGCGCTTTTTCGTAAATAAAAAGCATTGTCTTTACCTACGCTAGCGCTGGCTTAGGCAGCGCTTTTAAGCGCTGTCTAAGG
The DNA here is from genome assembly GCA_022829125.1 of Lathyrus tuberosus. Lineage (NCBI taxonomy): Eukaryota > Viridiplantae > Streptophyta > Magnoliopsida > Fabales > Fabaceae > Lathyrus > Lathyrus tuberosus. Next base: position 10,195,865 of record JALAZF010000210.1, read on the forward strand.
CCTAAAAAAGCGCTGTCTAAAGTCTTGTTTGGCGTAGTGACTAAAAATTATATTATTTTATATGTTATGTTGTACCTATAAATAAGGGCTCTCCCTCACTTGTTTTTGCACAACAATTGTCACCCAAACCTTAATTGCCTCCCTTCCCTCATCAATATCCCAAACTCTTCCAAACTCTCCCTTACTCAACACGATGTCTTCATCCTCAAATAGCCGGACCTCATCGTCATCAGCAACGGAGGAAAAGTGGTCAGAGTTTCCACTGATGAAACGAAATGCCCTAGTTATATATTCAGTTGTCAAGCCTCCGTTGGAGATGCTACTCTGGAACACCCAAACGTTGGAGCATTTGCACAGGGAACTTTGCCGCTGGCTACCAGAAGAATTTCAGGCAGGTGAAAACACCAGGAAGATAGAGAGGCAGGTTGAGAAGTCTGGTCCAGACGGAGTCACCCGGACTTGGAGGAAAGTGGAAAATGATGCTGGCGTCCTCATGATGATGATGATGTTACAACAGGAAATTAAGTTAATGGTTGTAATTGCCTAGATAAGCTGCTTTTATGTGTTGTTATTGTTATTGTTGTTGTTATTATTATTGTTATTGTTATTTTATGATTTGGTAATAGGTTTCGTTAAGTGATGCTTCGTTTAGGTTTGTTATGTTGTTGTATTGAGTTATGTATGCCATCAATGAAATGAAATTTATTCTTATTATAAATAGACAAGATTACATAAGTAATTATGCCGCTGTGCTAGGACCTAATACATTTGGACACTTAGTACGATTGTGGCCTGGCTGGCGGCACAAACTACATAACCTCGCCATTTTTTCACCTGTATCCATCTCCGTTTAAATCCGGCTGCTGATAGGGCGACCCTTTCTATTTCTTCGCATCAAGTCGTTATGCCACACAATTTCGCCTTCGTATGCAGGCCAGTAGTCCTCCTTTGCGACTACTTGAAAGCTTTTACGGTACACATTACATAGAGTACTGACTTGGTGAAGAACATGGATATAGTTGGTTGGGTCCAGTCGGACCTTGGAACAAGCTGCTATGACATGGGAGCAAGGCATACGAAATGCCTGAAACTTTCCACAGTCACACCAACTCCTATCTGGTTCCACTCGATAAGATCCCCTAGGCAATCCTTCGTTGTGATCAATAGACTCTGCAATACTGAAGTGTCCTGCAAAACGATCGAAGACCGTGACGACGTGTGTGTTAGCCTTTGCAGCCTCGTCCTTCATGAATGCCATGGAATAGTCACTAAACAGCTGCCCAGATTGTATGACCGAAACCCACTTAGTACGTCTGGTATCAAAGAGCACAGCGAGCCTAAAATAAGTTGACCTCACAAGAGCGGTTACCGGCAGGTTCCGGATGCCTTTGAACACTGAGTTCATAGACTCAACGAGGTTTGTTGTCATATGGCCCCATCGCCGCCCATTGTCATACGCCCTTGTCCACTTCTTCCGTGGTATGTTATCAATCCAACTCAATGCTTCCGGGTTTGTTTGTCTGATCTCGTCCCGATAGTATCTTAATGTAGGCTCTGTTAATGCATATCCCGCGTTAGTAACCAGCTGCTTTAGGCCCTTGTCTTTGAACACCCGCAGGACATTTTGCCCAATGTGCCTAATGCAATACACGTGGCTCGATGGAGGATCTTGCCAGCCGTTATCAGGATTGTTGTAAGCACTATCGATTGAGGGATGCCTATCGGAGATCAGACATACGTCAGGTTGGGGAGCAACATATTGTCGGAGATTTTTTAAGAAAAAACTCCAACCTCCAGCAGTCTCCCCTTCAACTAAAGCGAATGCGATAGGGAAAATGTTGTTGTTGTCATCTTGTGCCATGGCCATTAGTAGCGTGCCCTTATATTTTCCGTACAACCATGTTCCATCAATTTGAATTATAGGTTTACAAAACGTAAATCCTTTGATGCATGGTTCAAACGCCCAGAAGAGTCTGTGGAAAATGCCATTTCCACTTACACAATTCCCGTCAGGCGTGTATGCTGACAACGTCTCTAACAAGACAACAGTACCTGGAGCATATTGTTTTAGGGCGACAAGGTATCTTGGGAGTTCTTTGTAAGAGTCCTCCCAATTTCCAAAAATCCTTTCAACTGCCTTCGTCCTAGCAATCCACGCCTTCCTGTACGAGGGAGTATAGTTGTATCTTTGCACCATATGAGTTATGATGGTACTGACTTTCACAGAAGGGTTGTCGCTCACGATTGATAGAATTTCTTTGCAGATCATCTGAGAGCCGAGCTTGCGATGATCCTGACTTGGATTGGTTAGTATGCAAGTGTGCTCCGGACCCATTGACCCTATCTTTCAGGAATCGCTTCGCTTCCGGAAAGATGCTGTTAGTCTAAAGGGGCAGGCCTCGTTGCGGCAGTAGATCTTGTATAGAGTTGGATTTGTTCGATCGACTCTATAATCTGCAGCCAAGGTCATATGGTATTGTTTAATTGCTCGAACACAATATTCTTTTGTACGAAAATTGTCTCCAACTTTTAGTACTCCATCCGTCTGTTTGTATGGGTCGTAAAAAAAATCTGTTGATGGTTGATCGTCGCCTAGGCTTAATGTTGTCATGTGTTGGGGTGGGCGATAAACATGATTGTCTGGCAATTGGTTTGCCTCGTCGCCGTTTATCATTTCATCAACAACGTCCTCCGCTTCTTCTTCCTCCTCGTCAACTGCATCCACCTCAGCTTGTTCGTTGTCAGAATCGTTGAAAACCTGCGATACCTCAAGTTGTTGAGACAATGGTTGATTTTGTAACGTAACATATAACTCAACCTCATTGAAACCGGAATGCTCATGGCTGAGAAACATATTACGCACATCTTCATCATCCCGTATTTTCATCTGAAAAAATTTGCACACATCATGCCCCTCAAAAAAGATAGGGTTTTTGTATATAATTTGCCCAACTGGATCGCACTGCAATTTCTTCTCTAACCAGGCTTTCAAATGATAGAAATTTGTTCTTCTATCAATTAAAAACCTAGTCACTTCTATATCCCTAAAATTGAAACCACTCATTGGACAATCAAATATCTCACCAAGGATATGTGCAGTTATCAAGTATTGTGGTCTTTGAGCCATATCTGAATTTGTGTTAGGAAGAAATGAGTTACAAACTTTAAAGTTTGGAAGAAAAATAGTTTGCAAATTGTAAATGGTTTGAATGTACGTGATGATAGGATGTATATTTCATGTGTATTAATAGGCAGAAAAATATTACAAGAAACGTGTCTCTTTAGTCTAATTGCTTCAGAAAAGCATTACCAAAGAGCCATGTGCTGCTCTGCATGCCTACACACTATCCTTGACATGACCACACAAGACTGCATGCCTACACTAAGCTTGACAAGACCACACAACTCTACATGGCTACACTATTGACAAGATCACACTCTGCATGACTCAACAATGCATGCCTACACTTTTTTTCTACTGTTCCTACCCATACCTCTGCACAAATTTAAAAACAAACATAAAAAAAATTTTAAAAAAAAAAATGGCCTGAGGCGCCATTTCATATGGCTTGACCTCAGGAAATTTTTTTAGGAAATTTATATGGCCTGAGGCGCCATATGAAATGGCTTGTGGCCTCTAACTGAGGCGCCATTTCATATAGCGCCACCCTTATATTGGGTTCTCAAACCCAACCATTTCTGTAGTTAATCTGAAAAGTTGGTTTTTTTGGAATTTTTTTTAAAAAAGTGTGTTAGTTTAAAAAAAATTCCAAATTAGTGAGAGTGATAACTAAGCTTTAAAAATTATGTGAAATTACATGACTAAGATTTAAAAAATTATTTTTAATTATGTGGAACTACTTACTAGTATAATTTATTTTTTTTAATACTTCTTTTACATAATTAATGAGTTAAATAAATTGTTATTTAATTAATTAATTAAAATATTGGAAATTACTCAGACTCTTATTTAATTAATAAATTAAAATATTGGAAAATACTCAAACTCAAAGCCCATTTCGTTGGAGCATATGTTCATATCACAAAGGCCCACTTTTATCTCAACACACTTGCACATTATATTTTACATATTCAAGTTTATAAACCCTTATATTATACCACCAGAAAACAATATGGGACTATAATATAACTAGTTTTATAATGTATCATGACAGTGAGTTGTTGTTGATGGTGTTTTCATATCAAATAGTAATGAAGATATAAATATAAACTACTTGATAAATTACTTGTAGTATAGGTTGTCCTCAGTTTCATCTATAGCAACAATAATTGTAGAGGTTGAATCTGGGCCTGGATTTCTGTCTCGGTATTCAATAACCATAGTTAATCTTCTAGACAAGAGAATCTTAAGTAAATATACAAAAGAGAAAAGGGGATGCTTACATCAGTGTATGAGAAACCAACTTATTTAAATCCATGCTCTGCTTCCTAAAAAATGAAATCACGTTTGAGAAATAATCCGTGTAAGGTGCGTTGGATATGTATCTTTTTACAAAGTCATCTCTAACTGAAAATTTTAAAGCATTTATGCAGTAGAAAAGTTAACTTTTCTCGTCATAAAAATTGATTTCATGGAGGAAATGAGAAAGATGGATTAGAAAATTCTAAAACATTTATGCATTAGAAATTTTAATTTTAATTTTAACTTTCACTTACTACTCCTTTCCTTTCTTATCTTTTCCTAGCCATTAAATTTCATTAAAGGTGTGTTCAAAGAATAAAAACCAGCGTCATTTATCCATTTTATAAAACCTACAGCTAGAAACCCCCTCCCCCCTAGAACAGTCTCTTGACATTATAATTTAAATGCCACAAACATGATATTCACTAACCAATAGTTATGAAGACGGCCTCACAAGATTCCCTCAAGAGCTGCAATTTAAAAGCAGCAAAACCGTATTCCTATTCAATTTTCCACTTATTGCTCTACAAAAATAATCAGCAACATTAAACAAAGAGGGGAACCCAGCAAAAACATAATGAAAATCGAACGAATAAGTTATCAAGTAGTTAATATGTAGTAAGACAACAACTCTCCATTTTGAAAGTCGAACGAATAAGTTACCAAGTAGTTTATATGTTATATCTTCATTACTATTTGATATGAAAACACCACCAACAACAACTCACTGTCAGTGATACATTATAAAGCTAGTTATATTATAAAGCTAGTATAGTCCACATCTTTTTTCGGTGGTATAATACAAGGGTTTATAAACTTGAACATGTGGAGGTAATTGTTTAAGTGTATTGAGATAAAAGGGAGTCTTAAGCTTTGAACATATGCTTCTACGAAATGGGCTTTGGGCTATGAGTGTTTTACAAAATTTTAATTAATTAATGTATTAAATAACAATTAGAATTATTAATTGAACATATGCTCCTACGAAATGGGCGTTGGGCCATGAGTGTTTTACAAAATTTTAATTAATTAATTTATTAAATAACAATTATTAATTATGTAAAAAGTATTAAAAAACTAAATTATTTAATTAATTTATTAAATAACAATTATTAATTATGTAAAAAGTATTAAAAAATAAATTATCCTAGTAAGTAATTCCATATTATTAAAAATAATTTTTAAATCTTAGTCATCACCGTCACTTATGCAAAAGTGGAGGGGAACTACAAAAATCCAATTGTCATCAAAATTAAGAGATTAAAAATAGCTAATTTGATAATAAAAGGATCAATTGTTTAAAATGCTCAAACTAAGGGGACCAATTGTTACCACTGCTCTCAAAGGTATTGGTGACTTAAAATCTCCAGGCCTAGATGGGTTTGGAGCAAAGTTCTTTAAGGCTTGTTAGCACATAATAAGTGATGATGTGAAAGCTGCTATAAGAGAATGTTTTGACACAGGGAGAATGTACAAGGCTTTTAATAGTACTGTTGTTACTCTCATCCCCAAAGGAGGACAAGCAAAGAACATTAAGGATTTTAGACCTATTGCAGATTGCACTATCTTTTACAAGATTATCTCTAAAATCTTGACTAACAGGTTAAGAAAAGTCTTACAAAGCATCATTAATCCTAGTCAAGCTGCTTTTGTTCCTGGGCAACATATTCATAACCATATTATGCTTGCTTATGAGTTGCTTAAAGGGTACACTAGAAAAGGGGGAACTCCTAGAGTTATGATGCAAGTTGATCTTCAAAAAGCCTATGACATGATAAATTGGAAGGCCATGGAATACATTCTTAAGGAGGTTGGGATACCTAGTCAATTCATTCAATGGATCATGTTAGGTGTCACCACTGTTTCTTGTAAGTTCAACATTAATGGAACTTTGTCTAAAGTCCTGGAGGCCAAGAGAGGAATAAGGTAAGGTGACCCTATATCACCTTTGCTATTTGTGGTAGTCATGGAATATATGCATAGGCTGATGAGGAAGATGCAGCAAGATCCCAACTTCAACCACCATGCTAAGTGTGAGAAGCTAGGCATAACCAATCTTATGTTTGCAGATGATGTTCTTCTCTTTTGCAGGGGGGATGAGGTGTCTGTGTCAATGATGATGAAGACTTTCCAGATGTTCACCAATTCCACAGGCTTGAGGGCTAACCCTAACAAAAGCAAGATCTTCTTTGGTGGTATTAACATTGTGGATAAAGACAGATTTAGAGACATAACTGAGTTTCAGAATGGATCCCTTCCAGTCAGATATCTTGGAGTTCCTTTAACTTATAAGAAACTCAACATCAATGCTTACTTGCCTTTAATTGAGAAAATTACAAATAGGATGACACATTGGACTACTAGGCTGCTTAGCTATGTAGGCAGAATTCAATTGGTCAAGAGCATCTCTTGTGCTATTGAACAATATTGGATGCAATGCTTCCCCCTTCCTAAGTTTGTCATCAACAAAATTGATGCTTTATGCAGAAGTTTTATCTGGACTGGCAGCAATGAGGTTAGCAGAAAAAGCCCTGTGGCTTGGAAAAGAATTTGTAGCACAGCCAAACAGGGAGGTATGCAAGTTCTTAACTTGACTGTGTGGAATGATGTTCTTCTGCTTAAGTGTTTGTGGAATTTGAGTAGAAAAGAAGATACATTATGGGTTAAGTGGGTTAATACCTACTACTTAAAAGGGCAGCCTGTAATGGAGTACGAGATAAAGAATCAGGTGTCTTGGATTTTCAAAGGAGTGCTGAGACAAAGAGAAAGGATTAGAAGTATTCAACAAGTTTGGAATCAAATACTAATGCAGCAGAAATTTAAGATTACTCCCCTTTATACCAGTCTGAATGATGATGGAAACAGAGTTGATTGGCATGGGCTGATTAGATTCAACAAGGCTCGACCCAAAGCTGTTGTGTGTCTTTGGATGGCCTGCCATGGAAAATTGCCCACCAAAGATCGGCTGAAGAGGTTTGGGATGCTTCAGGATAGTATGTGCTCTTTGTGCAAGCAGAAAGAGGAGACTTTGAACCATCTGTTCTTTGATTGTAGGGTGATGAGAGATGCTTGGACTAAAATCCTGAACTGGCTGGACATTCTCCACATACCAGCAGCTTGGGAGAATGAAGTCAAGTGGGTTGGAACTAGGACTAAAGGAAAGGGATGGAGAGCAACCATTCTGAAAATGGCTTTTACGAAAACGATATACATGTTATGGAATTATAGAAACAAAATTTGCTTCGATAGGAATGTAGATAATATGAATATAGAAAAGGATATAATAGATAGTGTGGTGTATAGAGGGTGGAACAATGTCAAATTGAGGAAACACATTGCTAGTAGGTTGATGTAGTGTCGTTGTTGGCCTTAGTCTTGTTTGGTTGGTTGGATCCTAGCGATCACCTAGCTTTGTATCTGTTTTTTGAATTAATAAAATTTATCTTGATTAAAAAAAAAAGGAGGGGACCAATTGTTTAAAATGCACAAACTAAAGGAACCAAAAGTGCATTTAAGTCAATAATATTTTTATCATCTCATTTAAATATTTTAGATTTCTTGTACAAATTTAAATTATTTTTATAAAATATCTTGAATAAAGAATTGAACACTTATTAAAAGTCGATTTTGGCATTTTTAAAACTTTTTTTCCGCTAAAAATTGAATATTTTAACTATGAACTTTTGTAATGGTTTTTATGGTGAAATTGGTGTGTTTTTTTTACTTTGAACTTTTGTTATGGGCTTTAGATTGATACTAGTGAATTTTTCACTTGGAACTTTTGTTACGGTTTTTAGAATGAAATTGGTGAGTTTTATAACTTGGAATTTTGTTATGGTCTCTATAGTGAAATTGACGAGTTTTTTAACTTTTAAATTTTGTTATGGTGTTTATAGTGAAATTGGTGAGTTTTTTTACTTGGAACTTTTGTAAGAATTTTTATAGTGAAATTGAGGAGTTTTTTAACTATGAACTTTTGTTATGGTTTTTGGAGAGAAATTGGTGAGTTCTTTCACTTTAAAATTTTGTTAAGGTGTTTATAGTGAAATTGACGAGTTTTTTAACTTTGAACTTTTGTTATAGTTTTTATAATGAAAATAGGTAGTTTTATAACTTTGAACTTTTGTTGTGGTTTTTAGAGAGAAATTGGTGCGTTTTTAAAATTTGAACTTTTGTAATGGTATTTATAGCTAAATTGATGAGTTTTTTTTCACTTGGAACAATTGTTATGGTCTTTATACTGAAATTTGTGAGTTTTTCCACAATAAACTTTTTTAATGGTCTTTATAGTGAATTGGTGAGTTTTTTGACTTTAAACTTTTGTCATGGTTTTATTGTGAAATTGTGGAATTTTTTAACTTTGAACTTTTGTTATGATTTTTATAGTGACATTGGTGAATTTTCTCATTGGAACTTTTGTCATGATCTTTATAGTGAAATTGGTTAGTTTATTAATTTGGAACTTTTGAAATGGTTTTTAAAGTGATATTGGTGAGTTTTTGTCTATAAATTTTTGTAATGGTCTTTTTTGTGAAATTGGGGTGTTTTTAACTTTGAATTTTTGTTATATTTTTTATAGTGAAATTGACGAGTTTTTTCACTTGAAAGTTTTGTAATGGTTTTTATGGTTAAATTGGGGAATTTTTTTTTTTAACTTTGAACTTTTGTTATGGTTTTTAGAGAGAAATAGTTGAGTTTTTTTTCCAATTGGAACATTTGTTATGGTTTTTATAGTGAATTCGGGGTGTTATTTGACTTTGAACTTTTGATATGGTCTTTAGATTGAAATTGGGGTGTCTTTTAACTTTTAACTTTGGGTATATTTTTAGAGTGAAATAGTTAAGTTTTTTCACTTGGAACTTTTTTTAAGGTTTATATAGTGAAATTGTGGAGTTTTTTAACTTTGAACTTTTGTTATGATTTTTATAGTGAATTGGTGAATTTTTTCATTGGAACTTTTGTTATGCTCTTTATAGTAAAATTTGCGAGTTTTTTAACTTGGAACTTTTGAAATCGTCTATATAGTGAAATTTGCGAGTTTTTACACTTTACACTTTTGTAATGGTATTTATAGTGAAACTGGGGAGTTTTTAACTATGAACTTTTGTAATGGTTTTTATAGTGAAATTGGTGTGTTTTTTTTACTTTGAACTTTTGTTATGGGCTTTAGATTGATACTGGTGAATTTTTTACCTTTTAACTTTGGATATGGTTTTTACAGTGAAATAGTTATGTTTTTTAACTTGGAACTTTTGTTACGGTTTTTAGAATGAAATTGGTGAGTTTTATAACTTGGAAAATTTGTTATGGTCTTTATAGTGAAATTGGCGAGTTTTTTAACTTTTAAATTTTGTTATGTTGTTTATAGTGAAATTGGTGAGTTTTTTCACTTGAAACTTTTGTAAGGATTTTTATAGTGAAATTGAGGAGTTTTTTTAACTATGAACTTTTGTTATGGTTTTTGGAGAGAAATTGGTGAGTTCTTTCACTTTAAAATTTTGTTATGGTGTTTATAGTGAAATTGACGAGTTTTTTAACTTTGAACTTTTGTTATAGTTTTTATAATGAAAATAGGTAGTTTTATAACTTTGAACTTTTATTGTGGCTTTTAGTGAGAAATTGGTGAGTTTTTTAAATTTGAACTTTTGTAATAGTATTTATAGTTAAATTGGTGAGTTTTATTCACTTGGAACTATTGTTATGGTCTTTATACTGAAATTTGTGATTTTTTTCACAAGAAACTTTTTTAATGGTCTTTATAGTGAATTGGTGAGTTTTTTTACTTTAAACTTTTGTCATGGTTTTATTGTGAAATTGTGGAATTTTTTAACTTTGAACTTTTGTTATGATTTTTATAGTGACATTGGTGAATTTTCTCATTGGAACTTTTGTCATGATCTTTATAGTGAAATTGGTTAGTTTATTAATTTGGAACTTTTGAAATGGTTTTTAAAGTGATATTGGTGAGTTTTTGTCTATAAATTTTTGTAATGGTCTTTTTTGTGAAATTGGGGTGTTTTTAACTTTGAATTTTTGTTATATTTTTTATAGTGAAATTGACGAGTTTTTTCACTTGAAAGTTTTGTAATGGTTTTTATGGTTAAATTGGGGAATTTTTTTTTTTAACTTTGAACTTTTGTTATGGTTTTTAGAGAGAAATAGTTGAGTTTTTTTTCCAATTGGAACATTTGTTATGGTTTTTATAGTGAATTCGGGGTGTTATTTGACTTTGAACTTTTGATATGGTCTTTAGATTGAAATTGGTGTGTCTTTTAACTTTTAACTTTGGGTATATTTTTAGAGTGAAATAGTTAAGTTTTTTCACTTGGAACTTTTTTTAAGGTTTATATAGTGAAATTGTGGAGTTTTTTAACTTTGAACTTTTGTTATGATTTTTATAGTGAATTGGTGAATTTTTTCATTGGAACTTTTGTTATGCTCTTTATAGTAAAATTTGCGAGTTTTTTAACTTGGAACTTTTGAAATCGTCTATATAGTGAAATTTGCGAGTTTTTACACTTTACACTTTTGTAATGGTATTTATAGTGAAACTGGGGAGTTTTTAACTATGAACTTTTGTAATGGTTTTTATAGTGAAATTGGTGTGTTTTTTTTACTTTGAACTTTTGTTATGGGCTTTAGATTGATACTGGTGAATTTTTTACCTTTTAACTTTGGATATGGTTTTTACAGTGAAATAGTTATGTTTTTTAACTTGGAACTTTTGTTACGGTTTTTAGAATGAAATTGGTGAGTTTTATAACTTGGAAAATTTGTTATGGTCTTTATAGTGAAATTGGCGAGTTTTTTAACTTTTAAATTTTGTTATGTTGTTTATAGTGAAATTGGTGAGTTTTTTCACTTGAAACTTTTGTAAGGATTTTTATAGTGAAATTGAGGAGTTTTTTTAACTATGAACTTTTGTTATGGTTTTTGGAGAGAAATTGGTGAGTTCTTTCACTTTAAAATTTTGTTATGGTGTTTATAGTGAAATTGACGAGTTTTTTAACTTTGAACTTTTGTTATAGTTTTTATAATGAAAATAGGTAGTTTTATAACTTTGAACTTTTATTGTGGCTTTTAGTGAGAAATTGGTGAGTTTTTTAAATTTGAACTTTTGTAATAGTATTTATAGTTAAATTGGTGAGTTTTATTCACTTGGAACTATTGTTATGGTCTTTATACTGAAATTTGTGATTTTTTTCACAAGAAACTTTTTTAATGGTCTTTATAGTGAATTGGTGAGTTTTTTGACTTTCAACTTTTGTTATAGTTTTTATTGTAAAATTGTGGAATTTTTTAACTTTGAACTTTTGTTATGATTTTTATAGTGACATTGGTTAATTTTTTCATTGGAACTTTTGTCATGGTCTTTATAGTGAAATTGGTTAGTTTATTAATTTGGAACTTGAAATGGTTTTTATAGTGATATTGGTGAGTTTTAGTCTTTACATTTTTGTAATGGTCTTTTTAGTGAAAATGGGGTGTTTTTAACTTTGAATTTTTGTTATATTCTTTATAGTGAAATTGGCGATTTTTTTCACTTGAAAGTTTTGTAATGGTTTTTATGGTTAAATTGGGTAATTTTTTTTCTTAACTTTGAACTTTTGTTATGGTTTTTAGAGAGAAATAGTTGAGTTTTTTTTTTCAATTTGAACATTTGTTATGGTTTTTATAGTGAATTCGGGGTGTTATTTGACTTTCAACTTTTGATATGGTCTTTATATTGAAATTGGTGTGTTTTTTAACTTTTAACTTTGGGTATATTTTTACATTGAAATAGTTAAGTTTTTGTACTTCGAACTTTTTTTAAGGTTTATATAGTGAAATTGTGGAGTTTTTTAACTTTGAACTTTTGTTATGATTTTTATAGTGAATTGGTGAATTTTTTCATTGGAACTTTTGTTATGCTCTTTATAGTAAAATTTGCGAGTTTTTTAACTTGGAACTTTTGAATCGTCTATATAGTGAAATTTGCGAGTTTTTACACTTTACACTTTTGTAATGGTATTTATAGTTAAACTGAGGAGTTTTTAACTATGAACTTTTGTAATGGTTTTTATAGTGAAATTGGTGTGTTTTTTTTACTTTGAACTTTTGTTATGGGCTTTAGATTGATATTGGTGAATTTTTTACCTTTTAACTTTGGATATCGTTTTTACAGTGAAATAGTTATGTTTTTTAACTTGGAACTTTTGTTACGGTTTTTAGAATGAAATTGGTGAGTTTTATAACTTGGAAAATTTGTTATGGTCTTTATAGTGAAATTGGCGAGTTTTTTATCTTTTAAATTTTGTTATGGTGTTTATAGTGAAATTGGTGAGTTTTTTCACTTGGAACTTTTGTAAGGATTTTTATAGTGAAATTGAGGAGTTTTTTTAACTATGAACTTTTGTTATGGTTTTTGGAGAGAAATTGGTGAGTTCTTTCACTTTAAAATTTTGTTATGGTGTTTATAGTGAAATTGGCGAGTTTTTTAACTTTGAACTTTTGTTATAGTTTTTATAATGAAAATAGGTAGTTTTATAACTTTGAACTTTTATTGTGGCTTTTAGTGAGAAATTGGTGAGTTTTTTAAATTTGAACTTTTGTAATAGTATTTATAGTTAAATTGGTGAGTTTCATTCACTTGGAACTATTGTTATGGTCTTTATACTGAAATTTGTGAGTTTTTTCACAAGAAACTTTTTTAATGGTCTTTATAGTGAATTGGTGAGTTTTTTGACTTTAAACTTTTGTTATAGTTTTTATTGTGAAATTGTGGAATTTTTTAACTTTGAACTTTTGTTATGATTTTTATAGTGACATTGGTGAATTTTTTCATTGGAACTTTTGTCATGGTCTTTATAGTGAAATTGCTTAGTTTATTAATTTTAAACTTTTGAAATGGTTTTTATAGTGATATTGGTGAGTTTTTGTCTTTACATTTTTGTAATGGTCTTTTTAGTGAAATTGGGGTGTTTTTAACTTTGAATTTTTGTTATATTCTTTATAGTGAAATTGGCGATTTTTTTCACTTGAAAGTTTTGTAATGGTTTCTATGGTTAAATTGGGGAATTTTTTTTCTTAACTTTGAACTTTTGTTATGGTTTTTAGAGAGAAATAGTTGAGTTTTTTTTCCAATTTGAACATTTGTTATGGTTTTTATAGTGAATTCGGGGTGTTATTTGACTTTGAACTTTTGATATGGTCTTTATATTGAAATTGGTATGTTTTTTAACTTTTAACTTTGGGTATATTTTTACATTGAAATAGTTAAGTTTTTTTACTTGGAACTTTTTTTAAGGTTTATATAGTGAAATTGTGGAGTTTTTTAACTTTGAACTTTTGTTATGATTTTTATAGTGAATTGGTGAATTTTTTCATTGGAACTTTTGTTATGCTCTTTATAGTAAAATTTGCGAGTTTTTTAACTTGGAACTTTTGAATCGTCTATATAGTGAAATTTGCGAGTTTTTACACTTTACACTTTTGTAATGTTATTTATAGTGTAACTGAGGAGTTTTTAACTATGAACTTTTGTAATGGTTTTTATAGTGAAATTGGTGTGTTTTTTTTACTTTGAACTTTTGTTATGGGCTTTAGATTGATACTCGTGAATTTTTTAACTTTTAACTTTGGATATGGTTTTTACAGTGAAATAGTTATGTTTTTTCACTTGGAACTTTTGTTACGGTTTTTAGAATGAAATTGGTGAGGTTTATAACTTGGAAAATTTGTTATGGTCTTTATAGTGAAATTGGCGAGTTTTTTAACTTTTAAATTTTGTTATGGTGTTTATAGTTGTAACGCTTATATATATATATATATACATCAAAGCATATATTATACATGAATTCCCCGTTTGGTACTGAAATATCATAAGTCCCTAGTTAACACATTATACATATACATGCCCAAAATACCTGATACAAAAAAACTATGGCATTATATATACAAGACGTTCCGACACTAAAAACTAGATCAAGTAATGATCTCAAAATCTTCACAACGGAAGCCTTGCCACACAAAAGCTATTATCTGTAAGGAAAAGTCAAACAACTTTGTCCTTACCCTTCGCCGAACTTGTAGTACCTGTGATGTAAACAGCAATAACATGGGGTGAGATACATCAAATCTCAGTGAGTCGCTATCTTATAGTCCTCTCGGCTTTACAAGGTTCTAATAAAACTAACTCAAGTCAAAAGGGAAGGGAAGTGACTTTGAGTACTCACACACACTATATGGATCCATGTTCGTGAGTCTCATTAACTCACAACATCACTAATCGATAACCTTACCAAGGCATCCCCTTTTCCCGTCCGCTTCTACGTCTAGAAGTCGACCCGAGTCATAGATCCTTGTAGTTACTTGGCATACGAAATGGATTCGGGATCATCGGCCTGTTAACCGTGAACCGTCACTTCTTATGGTCTGTAAACCATCGCAAGTCTCTTTACCATATAGGCTCCATTTGTACTACACGCGGGAATCATACCTGCCAAGTAATTTTGCATACGTTTCAGAGGAGCTTGAGACTCATGAAACTGCATCTCAAGTGAAACGGTTACGATTACGTGATCATAAACACAACACGATTATATTCGACAATCACAAGGCCACATTTGCCTTAAGACCTCTTTTGTCTTTCCTCAATTAAACACAATCAAACATGATTCATACTAGTGTAAATCTTTCCATACCATTCGGTAATAGACGTACGCCTCGGCCTCTCTTGCACGAGCGTCGTCGTTATGTTATTCCACGATTTCCTAGCCGTTACTAGGTTCTAACATAGTTCATGGTCATATTCCTCACTCTACCTATTTTATATTTTAACATGCATATACTCACAATCAAATTAAACAACAAGAGAAGTAGGAAATAACAAGTCAATAATATAATAGAACACATAAAACAACGTATCACAATTCACACTGATTTCGGTTCCCTCCGGTTTATTTAATCGGGCATCAAAACTAATATTTTTCACTTCCAACAGATAGAATATTTCCCTAGCTCTCCATCGGTACCAAGACCACTTAAATCGGGTAACCGAGTCGAAAGTTACAGATTTTAGAAATAATTTTTTTTTTCTTTTTGCTCCAGGTCGCGCTAAGCGCGCACCCATCCGCGCTAAGCGCGCTGCTCTCGGCCTGTAAGGGTTGGAAATTTTGCAGACCGCGCTAAGCGCGCTCTGCGTTATGCAGAAAAATTTTCCTTGTTACAACAGCTTCCAACCTGCATAACCACCCTCACAAACACACCCAAACAACCAATAGAGGTGTATTATCATGATCCTATCATGGTTGATCAAATTTTCTCACAAAACCTAACATTTTCCAAAACCCATTTCATTCCAAACTCATTCCAATCAATACCAACATCATAACAATTATCTATAGATGTTTCTACACACACATTGATCATACTACACAATTTATATCGATTTCCAACCGTTAAATTCATGATTTTAGTAAGATTATTCATTTTCTCCCAAAACCAAACCTAACTCTAGAACTCAAGAAATCCTACAACTAAAGCATCTAACTAGAACCCACCTTGAATAGAAGATGGTGATGATGAAGATGAGATGATTTGATGAAGACTAGAGGTCGATCCAAGCTTTTCTCTTAAATTCCAAGTTTTCTCTTCTCTTTCTTTCCTTTGCTCTTCCTTCTCTCTATTTTCTCTCTCTTAAAAGTTACTAACTTTGTCCAAATGAGGGAAAAGGAAAAGATATAGAAAATGTCATCAATTTAGTAATACTACTAAATGTCCAAATTATCTCAAATGCACCAATAATAAAACCTTAGGGTTAAATAATATTAATTTGATCAGTTCTGAGTTCGCCAGATTACTCTAATTATTTTATCCAATAAATTCTCAGAGTAACCCGGAACCCAGTTGACCATAATAATATTATCCCGAGTGGAATAATTTACGAGGTATTACATCCTCCCTCCCTTAAATAGAAATTCGCCCACGAATTTAAAACGATTACCTGAAATGATGAGGATAAGCTTCTCGCATCTCGGATTCTAATTCCCATGTTGCATCACCCGGATGCGCCTCATCCCACTGAACCTTAACAAGAGGAATCTCTTTATTCCTTAACACCTTAGTTTCTCTTCCTGTGATACGACTCAGTTGAGGCTCAAACGTCAAATCTGCTTCTATCTCGATCGTATCAGGTAAAATTGGCTGAAGAGGATCTGGAACAAACTTTCGAAGCTGAGATACATGAAAAACATCGTGCATCTCTGACAAAGAAGGTGGTAAGGCCAATCTGTAAGCTACTTCACCAATTCTTTCTAAAATTTAATACGGTCCCACGTATCTCGGACTTAACTTCCGCGACTTAAACGGTCCTTTCAACCTCAATCCCGGAGTAACTTTTAAGAACACATGATCACCCTCATCAAACTCCAAATGTCTTCTACGGTTATCCGCGTAACTCTTCTGACGATCTTGTGCTTGTTTAACTTTATCCCAGATCATCTTAATTTTTTTTGTAGTTTCGTGAATAATTTTGAGTCCCAAAATTCTATCTTCGCCAACCTCCGCCCAACACAATGGCGTCCTACACTTCCTTCCATACAATGCCTCGTAAGGAGCCATACCAATACTTGCATGATGACTATTGTTATAAGAGAATTCGATCAATGGTAAAAGTTCTATCCAATTTCCTCCACTTTCAAGTACACAAGCTCTTAACATATCTTCCATTGTCTGTATTGTCCGTTCCGTCTGACCATCCGTCTGCGAATGATTCGGCGTGATCAAACACAACTTCGTTCCTATAGCTTGTTGAAAAGCTCTCCAAAATCTTGAAGTAAACTTTGGATCTCTATCTGAAACAATACTAGAGGGAATACCATGCAATCTCACTATTTCTGAAATGAACAATCTTGCGAGATGACTCGCCTTATAAGTAGTCTTTACGGCCAAGAAATGCGCAGATTTCGTCAACCGATCCACAATTACCCAAATCGAATCATAACCACCCTAATTACGGGGTAGTCCAACGGCGAAGTCCATAGAAATACTATCCCACTTCCATACCGGAATTTCTAAAGGTCGCAACAAGCCACCTGGTCTTTGGTGTTCAATCTTCACTTGTTGGCATACCGCACATTCCGACACGTATACCGCAATATCCTTTTTCATCCCGGACCACCAATAGTCCCTCTTTAAGTCATGATACATCTTCGAAGAGCCAGGATGTATAGTAAAAGTACCCTTATGTGCTTCTTCCAAAATTATTCTTTGGTTAAACAAAATGATTCTGCTGGTAGTTTGCACAAAACCCGGTTGTACCAACACTTCTTGTAACTTCTCATCTAACATCTGTCCTTGTTGAATTTCTTCCCTAAGAGTAGAATTGATATTCAAATTTCTCATAATCACACCATTAGGGGTCCAAACAAATTGAAGATTTTGATCTCAAAATTTTTCCAACAAAGTATATTCCAAGATCATCAATTCGGCACTATGAACCATTTTCCGACTTAATGCATCCGCCACTTTATTTACTTTTCCTGGATGATACTTTAGTTCCAAATCAAAATCCTTCAAATACTCCATCCACCTCCTTTGACGCATGTTCAACTCTTTCTGATCAAAGAGATACTTCAAGCTGTTGTGGTCGCTGAACATCTCAAAACGTACACCATACAAATAGTGACGCCACACTTTCAAAGTAAACACAACTGCCGCCAATTCTAAATCATGCGTTGGATAGTTATCTTCTTGGACTTTCAACTGTCGAGAAGCATAAGCCACCACATGACCATCCTGCATTAACACACCTCCTAATCCCCTCTTTGATGCGTCACAATATACCTCATACGACTTGCTAGGATCAGGAATAATCAAGACAGGGGCGGTCGTCAGTCTTTCCTTCAAATTCAGAAAACTTCTCTCACAAGCCGAATCCCACTCATACGAACACCCTTTTCGAGTAAGTTTCGTCATTGGTAAAGCCAGTTGGGAAAAACCTTTAATAAATCTTCTATAATAACCCGTCAAACCCAAGAAACTCCTAATCTCAATGACATTCTTTGGTCTCTCCCAATTAATCACCGCTTTAACTTTTGATGGGTCTACCGCCACACCTCCTTGAGATATAACGTGACCAAGAAAATTAACCTCCAACATCCAAAACTCGCACTTGCTTAGCTTGGCAAAAAGTTGTCCTTCTTGTAATATTGATAAAATGATTCTTAGGTATTCTCCGTGCTCTTGAGAATCACGAGAATAGATAAGAATGTCATCAATAAAGATCACCACAAATTGGTCCAAGTAAGGTTGAAATATCCAGTTCATATAATCCATGAAAACTGTCGGAGCATTAGTTACACCGAAGGGCATCACTAAGAATTCATAATGACCATAACGAGTTCTAAATGCAGTCTTCGGTACATCTGAACTCTTCACACGAATCTGATAATATCCCGACCTTAAATCAATCTTCGAGAACACACAGGCTCCTTTCAATTGATCTAACAGGTCGTCTATCCTTGGTAGTGGGTATTTATTCTTGATGGTAACCTTATTCAACTGACGGTAATCAATACACAACCGCATTCCCCCATCCTTCTTCTTTACTAATAACACCAGAGCTCCCCAACGCGAAACACTTGGGCGGACAAAATGCTTAGCCATTAACTCTTCCAATTGATCCTTTAATTCTCTTAATTCAAGTGGTGCCATCCGATACAGAGAGACGAATATTGGAGCCGTTCCCGGCATCAGGTCAATAGAGAATTCCACTTCCCTCACCGGAGGAAGAGAAGTGATATCCTCGGGGAAAACTTGGGGAAATTCACTTACTACCGGAATACTCAATACCTGAAGGTTGTTACTCTCCTCCTTAGTAAGAACCAAAAGAACAGACTTTTCCTTCTCAAACAAGAAATTTATCATTCCAACCGTACCTTCTAAAATAGTAGTTAACACATCCTTCGGAGTAGCCTCTACGGATGGAATAATGATTAACTTTTCCTCACAACCGATAAATACCGAATTAGCAGAAAGCCAATCCATTCCCAAAACAACATCCACTTTCTTAAGCGGCAAACAAATCAGGTCAATCTGAAAAACTCTCTCATTCACAGATAAAACACAGTTTTCACACATTAACGGTGTTTCAACAACCTCATCCATGGTAGTAGTAACCACCATGGGTGGAGACAATGGAATAGCTTGCAACCCAAGTCGCTTCATACATTGCATCGATATAAAGGAGTGTGTTGCTCCACAGTCAAATAAAATAAAGCAAGGATTTCCATTAACGAAACACGTACCAGCAATCAAAGAGTTGTCACCCTTTGCTTTCCTTGCATCCAAGGTATACACTCGCCCAATATTCTTTTCTTGCACTTGAGTCCTATTTTGAGGACAATCCCTCGCCATATGGCCCACTTTATTACACTGATAACACTTTATCCCTCCGAAACTGCACCTACCATGATGATTTTTCCCACAAGTACGGCATACCGGAGGCACACTAGTCCTGGAACTCTGAACTTATTTTCCCTTAAAAGCTTGTGATCTCGGTCTAAATTGTTGATTCGATCTCCCTCGATCACTTTGATTCGACCTACTCAATTCTCCCTCTGCTTGCACCTTCTTTAAGCTATGCTCCGCCACATAACACTGCCTTAACAATTCAGCATAGCTAGTGAATTCCCTCGGAGACACGCTATGTGAAATTTCAGCCCTCAAACCAAACAGAAATTGATCGATCTTCCACCTCTCGTCAAGAGCATACATGGCTTGCCTAGAGTAAGCAGCCATAGTCTCAAACTTTTCTGCATAAGAAGCCACGGTCAAGTTGCCTTGCCTCAACTATTGAAACTCGAATTCCTTCTGAGACCTTAAGGAACTTGGAAAATACTTCTCCATAAAATTTATCTTAAACTGTTCCCATACCTTCGGTACCTCTTGAATTATCATTAAGGCTGAAGCGCTCTCCCACCACCTCATGGCAGGACCCTTTAACAAGTGAGAAGCGAAGACCACCTTATTTTCCTCACTGCACTAAACTATTAAGAAAATCCGCTCCATACCGGATATCCATTCATGAGCCTTTACCGGATCTAACCCTCCTTGAAACTCCGGAGGATTCATACGAATGAAATCCCTAAAGGCTCCCCCTGCAGCTTCAGGAACAACCACTGGAGGATGCAGACCACCAGCCATTTGCTGTACCATTTGTTGCACAAACTGATTTTGTTGTTGTTGCATCTGTTGCATGAATTAATACAAAGAGGCATCCCCCTCGTCACCTGGTGGATTTATCCCAGCTGTAGTGGTTCTCGGTCTACCCCAGTTGTTTCTGCGCCCGTCGTCCATGTTCCTAAATGTCATACAGATAGGATTAAGTTGATTAGGCTCAATACCATAAATATAACACGTAAGACCAATGGCGACACAACGCATATGAAACGGAAGGAAAATACTTATACTATTTCATAGCTAGGTCGAGGATACGACCTGCTCTGATACCAACTGTAACGCCCATATATATATATATACATACATCAAAGCATATATTATACATGAATTCCCCGTTTGGTACTGAAATATCATAAGTCCCTAGTTAACACATTATACATATACTGCCCAAAATACTTGATACAAAAAAAACTATGGCATTATATATACAAGATGTTCCGACACTAAGAACTAGATCAAGTAATGATCTCAAAATCTTCACAACAGAAGCCTTGCCACACAAAAGCTATTATCTGTAAGGAAAAGTCAAACAACTTTGTCCTTACCCTTCACCGAACTTGTAGTACCTGTGATGTAAACAACAACAACATGGGGTAAGATACATCAAATCTCAGTGAGTCGCTATCTTATAGTCCTCTCGGCTTTACAAGGTTCTAACAAACCTAACTCAAGTCAAAAGGGAAGGGAAGTGACTTTGAGTACTCACACACACTATATGGATCCATGTTCGTGAGTCTCATTAACTCACAGCATCACTAATCAATAACCTTACCAAGGCATCCCCTTTTCCCGTCCGCTTCTACGTCTAGAAGTCGACCCGAGTCATGGATCCTTGTAGTTACTTGGCATACGAAATGGATTCGGGATCATCGGCCTGTTAACCGTGAACCGTCACTTCTCATGGTCTGTTAACCATCGCAAGTCTCTTTACCATATAGGCTCCATTTGTACTACACGCGGGAATCAAACCTGCCAAGTAATTTTGCATACGTTTCAGAGGAGCTTGAGACTCGTGAAACTGCATCTCAAGTGAAACGGTTACGATTACGTGATCATAAACACAACGCGATTGTATTCGACAATCACAAGGCCACATTTGCCTTAAGACCTCTTTTGTCTTTCCTCAATTAAACACAATCAAACATGATCCATACTAGTGTAAATCTTTCCATACCATTCAGTAATAGACGTACGCCTCGGCCTCTCTTGCACGAGCGTCGTCGTTATGTTATTCCACGATTTCCTAGCCGTTACTAGGTTCTAACATAGTTCATGGTCATATTCCTCACTCTACCTATTTCATATTTTAACATGCATACACTCACAATCAAATTAAACAACAAGAGAAGTAGGATATAACAAGTCAATAATATAATAGAACACATAAAATAATGTATCACAATTCACACCGATTCTGGTTCCCTCTGGTTTATTTAATCGGGCATCAAAACTAATATTTTTCACTTCCAATAGATAGAATATTTCCCTAGCTATCCATCGGTACTAAGAACACTTAAATCGGGTAACCGAGTCGAAAGTTACGGATTTTAGAAATAATCTTTTTTTTCTTTTTGCTCCAGGTCGCGCTAAGCGCGCTGCTCTCAGCCTGGAAGGGTTGGAAATTCTGCAGACCGCGCTAAGCGCGCTCTGCGTTATGCAGAAAAATTTTCCTTGTTACAGCAGCTTCCAACCTGCATAACCACCCTCACAAACACACCCAAACAACCAATAGAGGTGTATTATCATGATCCTATCATGGTTGATCAAATTTTCTCACGAAACCTAACATTTTCCAAAACCCATTTCATTCCAAACTCATTCCAATCAATACCAACATCATAACAATTATCTATAGATGTTTCTACACACACATTGATCATACTACACAATTTATATCGATTTCCAATCGTTAAATTCATGATTTTAGTAAGATTATTCATTTTCTCCCAAAACCAAACCTAACTCTAGAACTCAAGAAATCCTACAACTAAAGCATCTAACTAGAACCCACCTTGAATAGAAGATGGTGATGATGAAGATGAGATGATTTGATGAAGACTAGAGGTTTATCTAAGCTTTTCTCTTAAATTCCAAGTTTTCTCTTCTCTTTCTTTCCTTTGCTCTTCCTTCTCTCTATTTTCTCTCTCTCAAAAGTTACTAACTTTGGCCAAATGAGGGTAAAGGAAAAGATATAGAAAATGTCATCAATTTAGTGATACTACTAAATGTCCAAATTATCTCAAATGCACCAATAATAAAACCTCAGAGTTAAATAATATTAATTTGATCAGTTCTGAGTTTGCCAGATTACTCTAATTATTTTATCCAATAAATTCTCAGAGCAACCCGGAACCCAGTTGACCATAGTAATATTATCCCGAGTGGAATAATTTACGAGGTATTACAATAGTGAAATTGGTGAGTTTTTTCACTTGTAACTTTTGTAATGATTTTTATAGTGAAATTGAGGAGTTTTTTTAACTATGAACTTTTGTTATGGTTTTTGGAGAGAAATTTGTGAGTTTTTTCACTTTAAAATTTTGGTACGGTGTTTATAGTGAAATTGGCGAGTTTTGTAACTTTGAACTTTTGTTATAATTTTTATAATGAAAATAGGTAGTTTTATAACTTTGAACTTTTGTTGTGGTTTTTAGAGAGAAATTGGTGAGTTTTTTAAATTTGAACTTTTGTAATGGTATTTATAGTTAAATTGGTGAGTTTTATTCACTTGGAACTATTGTTATGGTCTTTATACTGAAATTTGTGAATTTTTTCACAAGAAACTTTTTTAATGGTCTTTATAGTGAATTGGTGAGTTTTTTGACTTTAAACTTTTGTTATGGTTTTTATTGTGAAATTGGGGAATTTTTTTAACTTTGAACTTTTGTTATGATTTTTATAGTGAAATTGGTGAATTTTTGAATTGGAACTTTTGTCATTGTCTTTATAGTGAAATTGGTTAGTTTATTAATTTGGAACTTTTGAAATGGTTTTTATAGTGATATTAGTGAGTTTTTGTCTTTAAATTTTTGTAATGGTCTTTTTAGTGAAATTGGGGGTTTTTTAACTTTGAATTTTTGTTATATTCTTTATAGTGAAATTGGTGAGTTTTTTCACTTGAAAGTTTTGTAATGGTTTTTATGGTTAAATTGGGGAGTTTTTTTTTTTTTACTTTGAACTTTTGTTATGGTTTTTAGAGAGAAATAATTGAGTTTTTTTTTTCAATTGGAACATTTGTTATGGTTTTTATAGTGAATTCGGGGTGTTATTTGACTTTGAACTTTTGTTATGGTCTTTAGATTGAAATTGGTGTGTTTTTTAACTTTTAAGTTTGGGTATATTTTTACAATGAAATAGTTAAGTTTTTTCACTTGGAACCTTATTTAAGGTTTATATAGTGAAAGTGTGGAGTTTTTTAACTTTGAACTTTTGTTATGATTTTTATAGTGAATTGGTGAATTTTTTCATTGGAACTTTTGTTATGCTCTTTATAGTAAAATTGACGAGTTTTTTTAACTTGGAACTTTTGAAATCGTCTTTATAGTGAAATTTGCGAGTTTTTACACATTACAGTTTTGTAAAGGTTTTTATAGTGAAACTGGGGAGTTTTTAACTATAAACTTTTGTAATAGTTTTTATAGTGAAATTGGTGTGTTTTTTTTTACTTTTAACTTTTGTTATGCGATTTAGATTGACACTGGTGAATTTTTTAACTTTTAACTTTGGATATGGTTTTTACAGTGAAATAGTTATGTTTTTTCACTTGGAACTTTTGTTACGGTTTTTAGAATGAAATTGGTGAGTTTTATAACTTAGACAATTTGTTATGGTCTTTATAGTGAAATTGGCGAGTTTTTTAACTTTTAAATTTTGTTATGATGTTTATAGTGAAATTGGTGAGTTTTTTCACTTGGAACTTTTGTAAGGATTTTTATAGTGAAATTGAGGAGTTTTTTTACTATGAACTTTTGTTATGGTTTTTGGTGAGAAATTGGTGAGTTCTTTCACTTTAAAATTTTGTTATGGTGTTTATAGTGAAATTAGTGAGTTTTTTGACTTTGAACTTTTGTTATAGTTTTTATAATGAAAATAGGTAGTTTTATAACTTTGAACTTTTGTTGTGGGTTTTAGAGAGAAATTGGTGAGTTTTTTAAATTTTAAGTTTTGTAATGGTATTTATAGTTAAATTGGTGATTTTTTTTTTCACTTGGAACTATTGTTATGGTTTTATACTGAAATTTGTGCGTTCTTTCACAAGTAACTTTTTTAATGGTCTTTATAGTGAATTGGTGAGTTTTTTTGACTTTAAACTTTTGTTATGGTTTTTATTGTGAAATTGTGGAATTTTTTAACTTTGACTTTTCTTATGATTTTTATAGTGAAATTAGTGAATTTTTTCATTGGAACTTTTGTCATGGTCTTTATAGTGAAATTGGTTAGTTTATTAATTTGGAACTTTTGAAATGGTTTTTATAGTGTTATTAGTGAGTTTTTGTCTTAAAATTTTTGTAATGGTCTTTTTAGTGAAATTGGGGTGTTTTTAACTTTGAATTTTTGTTATATTCTTTATAGTGAAATTGGTGAGTTTTTTCACTTGAAAGTTTTGTAATGGTTTTTATGGTTAAATTGGGGAGTTTTTTTTTAACTTTGAACTTTTGTTATGGTTTTTAGAGAGAAATAGTTGAGTTTTTTTTTCAATTGGAACACTTGTTATGGTTTTTATAGTGAATTCGGGGTGTTATTTGACTTTGAACTTTTGTTATGGTCTTTAGAGTGAAATTGGTGTGTTTTTTAATTTTTAAGTTTGGGTATATTTTTACAGTGAAATAGTTAAGTTTTTTCACTTGGAACTTTTTTTAAGGTTCATATAGTGGAGTTTTTTGACTTTGAACTTTTGTTATGATTTTTATAGTGAATTGGTGAATTTTTTCATTGGAACTTTTGTTATGCTCTTTATAGTAAAATTGGCGAGTTTTTTAACTTGGAACTTTTGAAATCGTCTTTATAGTGAAATTTGTGAGTTTTTGCACTTTTCACTTTTTATAATGGTATTTATAGTGAAACTGGGGAGTTTTTAAGTATGAACTTTTGTACTGGTTTTTATAGTGAAATTGGTGTGTTTTTTTGACTTTGAACTTTTGTTATGGGCTTGAGATTGTTACTGGTGAATTTTTTAACTTTTAACTTTCGATATGGTTTTTACAGTGAAATAGTTATGTTTTCTCACTTGGAACTTTTGTTACGGTTTTTACAATGAAATTGGTGAGGTTTATAACTTGGAAATTTTGTTATGGGCTTTATAGTGAAATTGGCAACTTTTTTAACTTTTAAATTTTGTTATGGTGTTTATAGTGAAATTGGTGAGTATTTTCACTTGGAACTTTTGTAAGGATTTTTATAGTGAAATTGAGGAGTTTTTTAACTATGAACTTTTGTTATGGTTTTTGGAAAGAAATTGGTGAGTTCTTTCACTATAAAATTTTGTTATGGTGTTTATAGTGAAATTGGCGAGTTTTTTAACTTTGGACTTTTGTTATAGTTTTTATAATGAAAATAGGTAGTTTTATAACTTTGAACTTTTGTTGTGGTTTTTAGAGAGAAATTGGTGAGTTTTTTAAATTTGAACTTTTGTAATGGTAGTTATAGTTAAATTGGTGAGTTTTTTTCACTTGGAACTATTGTTATGGTCTTTATACTGGTGAGTTTTTTGAATTTGACCTTTTGTAATGGTATTTATAGTTAAATTGGTGAGTTTTTTTCACTTGGAACTATTGTTATGGTCTTTATACTGAAATTTCTGAGTTTTTTCACAAGAAACTTTTTTAATGGTCTTTATAGTGGTTTGGTGAGTTTTTGGACTTTAAACTTTTGTTATGGTTTTTACTGTGAAATTGTGGAATTTTTTAACTTTGAACTTTTGTGATGATTTTTATAGTGAAATTGGTGAATTTTTTCGTTGGAACTTTTGTCATGGTGTTTATAGTGAAATTGGTTAGTTTATTAATTTGGAACTTTAGAAATGGTTTTTATAGTGATATTAGTGAGTTTTTGTCTTAAAATTTTTGTAATGGTCTTTTTAGTGAAATTGGGGTGTTTTTAACTTTGAATTTTTGTTATATTCTTTATAGTGAAATTGGTGAGTTTTTTCACTTGAAAGTTTTGTAATGGTTTTTATGGTTAAATTGGGCAGTTTCTTTTTTAACTTTGAACTTTTGTTATGGTTTTTAGAGAGAAATAGTTGAGTTTTTTTTTTCAATTGGAACATTTGTTATGGTTTTTATAGTGAATTCGAGGTGTTATTTGACTTTGAACTTTTGTTATGGTCTTTAGATTGAAATTGGTGAGTTTTTTAACTTTTAAGTTTGGGTATATTTTTACAGTGAAATAGTTAAGTTTTTTCACTTGGAACTTTTTTTAAGGTTTATATAGTGAAATTGTGGAGTTTTTTAACTTTGAACTTTTGTTATGATTTTTATAGTGAATTGGTGAATTTTTTCATTAGAACTTTTATTATGCTCTTTATAGTAAAATTGGCGAGTTTTTTAACTTGGAACTTTTGAAATCGTCTTTATAGTGAAATTTGCGAGTTTTTGCACTTTACATTTTTATAATGGGATTTATAGTGAAACTGGGGAGTTTTTCACTATGAACTTTTGTTATGGTCTTTATAGTTAAGTTTGGGTATATTTTTTGACTTTGAACTTTTGTTATGGGCTTTAGATTGACACTGGTGAATTTTTTAACTTTTAACTTTGGATATGGTTTTTATAGTGAAATATTTATGTTTTTTCACTTGGAACTTTTGTTACGGTTTTTAGAATTAAATTGGTGAGTTTTATAACTTGGAAAATTTGTTATGGTCTTTATAGTGAAATTGGCGAGTTTTTTAACTTTTAAATTTTGTTATGGTGTTTATAGTGAAATTGGTGAGTTTTTTCACTTGGAACTTTTGTAAGGATTTTTATAGTGAAATTGAGGAGTTTTTTAACTATGAACTTTTGTTATGGTTTTTGGAGAGAAATTGGTGAGTTCTTTCACTTTAAAATTTTGTTATGGTGTTTATAGTGAAATTAGCGAGTTTTTTAACTTTGAACTTTTGTTATAGTTTTTATAATGAAAATAGGTAGTTTTATAACTTTGAACTTTTGTTGTGGTTTTTAGAGAGAAATTGGTGAGTTTTTTGAATTTGACCTTTTGTAATGGTATTTATAGTTAAATTGGTGAGTTTTTTTGACTTGGAACTATTGTTATGGTCTTTATACTGAAATTTCTGAGTTTTTTCACAAGAAACTTTTTTAATGGTCTTTATAGTGGTTTGGTGAGTTTTTTTACTTTAAACTTTTGTTATGGTTTTTACTGTGAAATTGTGGAATTTTTTAACTTTTAACTTTTGTTATGATTTTTATAGTGAAATTGGTGAATTTTTTCATTGGAACTTTTGTCATGGTGTTTATAGTGAAATTGGTTAGTTTATTAATTTGGAACTTTTGAAATGGGTTTTATAGTGATATGAGTGAGTTTTTGTCTTAAAATTTTTGTAATGGTCTTTTTAGTGAAATTGGGGTGTTAACTTTGAATTTTTGTTATATTCTTTATAGTGAAATTGGTGAGTTTTTTCACTTGAAAGTTTTGTAATGGTTTTATGGTTAAATTGGGGAGTTTTTTTTTAACTTTGAACTTTTGTTATGGTTTTTAAGAGAAATAGTTGAGTTTTTTTTTTTCAATTGGAACATTTGTTATGGTTTTTATAGTGAATTCGGGGTGTTATTTGACTTTGAACTTTTGTTATGGTCTTTAGATTAAAATTGGTGAGTTTTTTAACTTTTAAGTTTGGGTATATTTTTACAGTGAAATAGTTAAGTTTTTTCACTTGGAACTTTATTTAAGGTTTATATAGTGAAATTGTGGAGTTGTTTAACTTTGAACTTTTGTTATGATTTTTATAGTGAATTGGTGAATTTTTTCATTGGAACTTTCGTTATGCTCTTTATAGTAAAATTGGCGAGTATTTTTAACTTGGAACTTTTGAAATCGTCTTTATAGTGAAATTTGCGAGTTTTTACACTTTACACTTTTGTAATGGTTTTTATAGTGAAACTGGGGAGTTTTTAAATATGAACTTTTGTAATGGTTTTTATAGTGAAATTGGTGTGTTTTTTTGACTTTGAACTTTTGTTATGGGCTTTAGAATGACACTGGTGAATTTTTTAACTTTTAACTTTGGACATGGTTTTTATAGTGAAATATTATGTTTTTTCACTTGGAACTTTTGTTACGGTTTTTAGAATGAAATTGGTGAGTTTTATAACTTGGAAAATTTGTTATGGTCTTTATAGTGAAATTGGCGAGTTTTTTAACTTTTAAATTTTGTTATGGTGTTTATAGTGAAATTGGTGAGTTTTTTCACTTGGAACTTTTGTAAGGATTTTTATAGTGAAATTGAGGCGTTCTTTAACTATGAACTTTTGTTATGGTTTTTGGAGAGAAATTGGTGAGTTCTTTCACTTTAAAATTTTGTTATGGTGTTTATAGTGAAATTAGCGAGTTTTTTAACTTTGAACTTTTGTTATAGTTTTTATAATGAAAATAGGTAGTTTTATAACTTTGAACTTTTGTTGTTGTTTTTAGAGAGAAATTGGTGAGTTTTTTGAATTTGACCTTTTGTAATGGTATTTATAGTTAAATTGGTGAGTTTTTTTCACTTGGAACTATTGTTATGGTCTTTATACTGAAATTTCTGAGTTTTTTCACAAGAAACTTTTTTAATGGTCTTTATAGTGGTTTGGTGAGTTTTTTGACTCTAAACTTTTGTTATGGTTTTTACTGTGAAATTGTGGAATTTTTTAACTTTGAACTTTTGTTATGATTTTTATAGTGAAATTGGTGAATTTTTTCATTGGAACTTTTGTCATGGTGTTTATAGTGAAATTGGGTAGTTTATTAATTTGGAACTTTAGAAATGGTTTTTATAGTGATATTAGTGAGTTTTTGTCTTAAATTTTTGTAATGGTCTTTTTAGTGAAATTGGGGTGTTTTTAACTTTGAATTTTTGTTATATTCTTTATAGTGAAATTGGTGAGTTTTTTCACTTGAAAGTTTTGTAATGGTTTTTATGGTTAAATTGGGCAGTTTCTTTTTTAACTTTGAACTTTTGTTATGGTTTTTAGAGAGAAATAGTTGAGTTTTTTTTTTCAATTGGAACATTTGTTATGGTTTTTATAGTGAATCCGAGGTGTTATTTGACTTTGAACTTTTGTTATGGTCTTTAGATTGAAATTGGTGAGTTTTTTAACTTTTAAGTTTGGGTATATTTTTACAGTGAAATAGTTAAGTTTTTTCACTTGGAACTTTTTTTAAGGTTTATATAGTGAAATTGTGGAGTTTTTTAACGTTGAACTTTTGTTATGATTTTTATAGTGAATTGGTGAATTTTTTCGTTAGAACTTTTGTTATGCTCTTTATAGTAAAATTGGCGAGTTTTTTAACTTGGAACTTTTGAAATCGTCTTTATAGTGAAATTTGCGAGTTTTTGAACTTTACATTTTTATAATGGTATTTATAGTGAAACTGGGGAGTTTTTAACTATGAACTTTTGTTATGGTCTTTATAGTTAAGTTTGGGTATATTTTTTGACTTTGAACTTTTGTTATGGGCTTTAGATTGACACTGGTGAATTTTTTAACTTTTAACTTTGGATATGGTTTTTATAGTGAAATATTTATGTTTTTTCACTTGGAACTTTTGTTACGGTTTTTAGAATGAAATTGGTGAGTTTTATAACTTGGAAAATTTGTTATGGTCTTTATAGTGAAATTAGCGAGTTTTTTAACTTTTAAATTTTGTTATGGTGTTTATAGTGAAATTGGTGAGTTTTTTCACTTGGAACTTTTGTAAGGATTTTTATAGTGAAATTGAGGAGTTTTTTAACTATGAACTTTTGTTATGGTTTTTGGAGAGAAATTGGTGAGTTCTTTCACTTTAAAATTTTGTTATGGTGTTTATAGTGAAATTAGCGAGTTTTTTAACTTTGAACTTTTGTTATAGTTTTTATAATGAAAATAGGTAGTTTTATAACTTTGAACTTTTGTTGTGGTTTTTAGAGAGAAATTGGTGAGTTTTTTGAATTTGACCTTTTGTAATGGTATTTATAGTTAAATTGGTGAGTTTTTTTGACTTGGAACTATTGTTATGGTCTTTATACTGAAATTTCTGAGTTTTTTCACAAGAAACTTTTTTAATGGTCTTTATAGTGGTTTGGTGAGTTTTTTGACTTTAAACTTTTGTTATGGTTTTTACTGTGAAATTGTGGAATTTTTTAACTTTTAACTTTTGTTATGATTTTTATAGTGAAATTGGTGAATTTTTTCATTGGAACTTTTGTCATGGTGTGTATAGTGAAATTGGTTAGTTTATTAATTTGGAACTTTAGAAATGGTTTTTATAGTGATATTAGTGAGTTTTTGTCTTAAATTTTTGTAATGGTCTTTTTAGTGAAATTGGGGTGTTTTTAACTTTGAATTTTTGTTATATTCTTTATAGTGAAATTGGTGAGTTTTTTCACTTGAAAGTTTTGTAATGGTTTTTATGGTTAAATTGGGCAGTTTCTTTTTTAACTTTGAACTTTTGTTATGGTTTTTAGAGAGAAATAGTTGAGTTTTTTTTTTCAATTGGAACATTTGTTATGGTTTTTATAGTGAATTCGAGGTGTTATTTGACTTTGAACTTTTGTTATGGTCTTTAGATTGAAATTGGTGAGTTTTTTAACTTTTAAGTTTGGGTATATTTTTACAGTGAAATAGTTAAGTTTTTTCACTTGGAACTTTTTTTATGGTTTATATAGTGAAATAGTGGAGTTTTTTAACTTTGAACTTTTGGTATGATTTTTATAGTGAATTGGTGAATTTTTTCATTGGAACTTTCGTTATGCTCTTTATAGTAAAATTGGCGAGTATTTTTAACTTGGAACTTTTGAAATCGTCTTTATAGTGAAATTTGCGAGTTTTTACACTTTACACTTTTGTAATGGTTTTTATAGTGAAACTGGGGAGTTTTTAACTATGAACTTTTGTAATGGTTTTTATAGTGAAATTGGTGTGTTTTTTTTACTTTGAACTTTTGTTATGGGCTTTAGAATGACACTGGTGAATTTTTTAACTTTTAACTTTGGACATGGTTTTTATAGTGAAATAGTTATGTTTTTTCACTTGGAACTTTTGTTACGGTTTTTAGAATGAAATTGGTGAGTTTTATAACTTGGAAAATTTGTTATGGTCTTTATAGTGAAATTGGCGAGTTTTTTAACTTTTAAATTTTGTTATGGTGTTTATAATGAAATTGGTGAGTTTTTTCACTTGGAACTTTTGTAAGGATTTTTATAGTGAAATTGAGGAGTTCTTTAACTATGAACTTTTGTTATGGTTTTTGGAGAGAAATTGGTGAGTTCTTTCACTTTAAAATTTTGTTATGGTGTTTATAGTGAAATTAGCGAGTTTTTTAACTTTGAACTTTTGTTATAGTTTTTATAATGAAAATAGGTAGTTTTATAATTTTGAACTTTTGTTGTGGTTTTTAGAGAGAAATTGGTGGGTTTTTTGAATTTGACCTTTTGTAATGGTAT
The DNA here is from genome assembly GCA_022829125.1 of Lathyrus tuberosus. NCBI lineage: Eukaryota > Viridiplantae > Streptophyta > Magnoliopsida > Fabales > Fabaceae > Lathyrus > Lathyrus tuberosus. The sequence continues at coordinate 10,228,126 of JALAZF010000210.1, forward strand.
TTATAGTTAAATTGGTGAGTTTTTTTCACTTGGAACTATTGTTATGGTCTTTATACTGAAATTTCTGAGTTTTTTCACAAGAAACTTTTTTAATGGTCTTTATAGTGGTTTGGTGAGTTTTTGGACTTTAAACTTTGGTTATGGTTTTTACTGTGAAATTGTGGAATTTTTTAACTTTGAACTTTTGTTATGATTTTTATAGTGAAATTGGTGAATTTTTTCATTGGAACTTTTGTCATGGTGTTTATAGTGAAATTGGTTAGTTTATTAATTTGGAACTTTAGAAATGGTTTTTATAGTGATATTAGTGAGTTTTTGTCTTAAAATTTTTGTAATGGTCTTTTTAGTGAAATTGGGGTGTTTTTAACTTTGAATTTTTGTTATATTCTTTATAGTGAAATTGGTGAGTTTTTTCACTTGAAAGTTTTGTAATGGTTTTTATGGTTAAATTGGGCAGTTTCTTTTTTAACTTTGAACTTTTGTTATGGTTTTTAGAGAGAAATAGTTGAGTTTTCTTTTTCAATTGGAACATTTGTTATGGTTTTTATAGTGAATTCGAGGTGTAATTTGACTTTGAACTTTTGTTATGGTCTTTAGATTGAAATTGGTGAATTTTTTAACTTTTAAGTTTGGGTATATTTTTACAGTGAAATAGTTAAGTTTTTTCACTTGGAACTTTATTTAAGGTTTATATAGTGAAATTGTGGAGTTGTTTAACTTTGAACTTTTGTTATGATTTTTATAGTGAATTGGTGAATTTTTTCATTGGAACTTTCGTTATGCTCTTTATAGTAAAATTGGCGAGTATTTTTAACTTGGAACTTTTGAAATCGTCTTTATAGTGAAATTTGCGAGTTTTTACACTTTACACTTTTGTAATGGTTTTTATAGTGAAACTGGGGAGTTTTTAACTATGAACTTTTGTAATGGTTTTTATAGTGAAATTGGTGTGTTTTTTTGACTTTGAACTTTTGTTATGGGCTTTAGAATGACACTGGTGAATTTTTTAACTTTTAACTTTGGACATGGTTTTTATAGTGAAATAGTTATGTTTTTTCACTTGGAACTTTTGTTACGGTTTTTAGAATGAAATTGGTGAGTTTTATAACTTGGAAAATTTGTTATGGTCTTTATAGTGAAATTGGCGAGTTTTTTAACTTTTAAATTTTGTTATGGTGTTTATAGTGAAATTGGTGAGTTTTTTCACTTGGAACTTTTGTAAGGATTTTTATAGTGAAATTGAGGAGTTTTTTAACTATGAACTTTTGTTATGGTTTTTGGAGAGAAATTGGTGAGTTCTTTCACTTTAAAATTTTGTTATGGTGTTTATAGTGAAATTAGCGAGTTTTTTAACTTTGAACTTTTGTTATAGTTTTTATAATGAAAATAGGTAGTTTTATAACTTTGAACTTTTGTTGTGGTTTTTAGAGAGAAATTGGTGAGTTTTTTGAATTTGACCTTTTGTAATGGTATTTATAGTTAAATTGGTGAGTTTTTTTCACTTGGAACTATTGTTATGGTCTTTATACTGAAATTTCTGAGTTTTTTCACAACAAACTTTTTTAATGGTCTTTATAGTGGTTTGGTGAGTTTTTTGACTTTAAACTTTTGTTATGGTTTTTACTGTGAAATTGTGGAATTTTTTAACTTTGAACTTTTGTTATGATTTTTATAGTGAAATTGGTGAATTTTTTCATTGGAACTTTTGTCATGGTGTTTATAGTGAAATTGGTTAATTTATTAATTTGGAACTTTAGAAATGGTTTTTATAGTGATATTACTGAGTTTTTGTCTTAAATTTTTGTAATGGTCTTTTTAGTGAAATTGGGGTGTTTTTAACTTTGAATTTTTGTTATATTCTTTATAGTGAAATTGGTGAGTTTTTTCACTTGAAAGTTTTGTAATGGTTTTTATGGTTAAATTGGGCAGTTTCTTTTTTAACTTTGAACTTTTGTTATGGTTTTTAGAGAGAAATAGTTGAGTTTTTTTTTCAATTGGAACATTTGTTATGGTTTTTATAGTGAATTCGAGGTGTTATTTGACTTTGAACTTTTGTTATGGTCTTTAGATTGAAATTGGTGAGTTTTTTAACTTTTAAGTTTGGGTATATTTTTACAGTGAAATAGTTAAGTTTTTTCACTTGGAACTTTTTTTAAGGTTTATATAGTGAAATTGTGGAGTTTTTTAACTTTGAACTTTTGTTATGATTTTTTATAGTGAATTGGTGAATTTTTTCATTAGAACTTTTGTTATGCTCTTTATAGTAAAATTGGCGAGTTTTTTAACTTGGAACTTTTGAAATCATCTTTATAGTGAAATTTGCGAGTTTTTGCACTTTATATTTTTATAATGGTATTTATAGTGAAACTGGGGAGTTTTTAACTATGAACTTTTGTTATGGTCTTTATAGTTAAGTTTGGGTATATTTTTTGACTTTGAACTTTTGTTATGGGCTTTAGATTGACACTGGTGAATTTTTTAACTTTTAACTTTGGATATGGTTTTTATAGTGAAATATTTATGTTTTTTCACTTGGAACTTTTGTTACGGTTTTTAGAATGAAATTGGTTAGTTTTATAACTTGGAAAATTTGTTATGGTCTTTATAGTGAAATTGGCGAGTTTTTTAACTTTTAAATTTTGTTATGGTGTTTATAGTGAAATTGGTGAGTTTTTTCACTTGGAACTTTTGTAAGGATTTTTATAGTGAAATTGAGGAGTTTTTTAACTATGAACTTTTGTTATGGTTTTTGGAGAGAATTGGTGAGTTCTTTCACTTTAAAATTTTGTTATGGTGTTTATAGTGAAATTAGCGAGTTTTTTAATTTTGAACTTTTGTTATAGTTTTTATAATGAAAATAGGTAGTTTTATAACTTTGAACTTTTGTTGTGGTTTTTAGAGAGAAATTGGTGGGTTTTTTAAATTTGAACTTTTGTAATGGTATTTATAGTTAAATTGGGAGTTTTTTTTCACTTGGAACTATTGATATGGTCTTTATACTGAAATTTCTGAGTTTTTTCACAAGAAACTTTTTTAATGGTCTTTATAGTGGATTGGTGAGTTTTTTGACTTTAAACTTTTGTTATGGTTTTTATTGTGAAATTGTGGAATTTTTTAACTTTGAACTTTTGTTATGATTTTTATAGTGAAATTGGTGAATTTTTTCATTGGAACTTTTGTCATGGTGTTTATAGTGAAATTGGTTAGTTTATTAATTTGGAACTTTTGAAATGGTTTTTATAGTGATATGAGTGAGTTTTTGTCTTAAAATTTTTGTAATGGTCTTTTTAGTGAAATTGGGGTGTTTTTAACTTTGAATTTTTGTTATATTCTTTATAGTGAAATTGGTGAGTTTTTTCACTTGAAAGTTTTGTAATGGTTTTTATGGTTAAATTGGGCAATTTCTTTTTTAACTTTGAACTTTTGTTATGGTTTTTAGAGAGAAATAGTTGAGTTTTTTTTTCAATTGGAACATTTGTTATGGTTTTTATAGTGAATTCGAGGTGTTATTTGACTTTGAACTTTTGTTATGGTCTTTAGATTGAAATTGGTGAGTTTTTTAACTTTTAAGTTTGGGTATATTTTTACAGTGAAATAGTTAAGTTTTTTCACTTGGAACTTTTTTTAAGGTTTATATAGTGAAATTGTGGAGTTTTTTAACTTTGAACTTTTGTTATGATTTTTTATAGTGAATTGGTGAATTTTTTCATTAGAACTTTTGTTATGCTCTTTATAGTAAAATTGGCGAGTTTTTTAACTTGGAACTTTTGAAATCATCTTTATAGTGAAATTTGCGAGTTTTTGCACTTTACATTTTTATAATGGTATTTATAGTGAAACTGGGGAGTTTTTAACTATGAACTTTTGTTATGGTCTTTATAGTTATGTTTGGGTATATTTTTTGACTTTGAACTTTTGTTATGGGCTTTAGATTGACACTGGTGAATTTTTTAACTTTTAACTTTGGATATGGTTTTTATAGTGAAATATTTATGTTTTTTCACTTTGAACTTTTGTTACGGTTTTTAGAATGAAATTGGTGAGTTTTATTACTTGGAAAATTTGTTATGGTCTTTATAGTGAAATTGGCGAGTTTTTTAACTTTTAAATTTTTGTTATGGTGTTTATAGTGAAATTGGTGAGTTTTTTCACTTGGAACTTTTGTAAGGATTTTTATAGTGAAATTGAGGAGTTTTTTAACTATGAACTTTTGTTATGGTTTTTGGAGAGAAATTGGTGAGTTCTTTCACTTTAAAATTTTGTTATGGTGTTTATAGTGAAATTAGCGAGTTTTTTAACTTTGAACTTTTGTTATAGTTTTTATAATGAAAATAGGTAGTTTTATAACTTTGAACTTTTGTTGTGGTTTTTAGAGAGAAATTGGTGAGTTTTTTGAATTTGACCTTTTGTAATGGTATTTATAGTTAAATTGGTGAGTTTTTTTCACTTGGAACTATTGTTATGGTCTTTATACTGAAATTTCTGAGTTTTTTCACAAGAAACTTTTTTAATGGTCTTTATAGTGGATTGGTGAGTTTTTTGACTTTAAACTTTTGCTGTGGTTTTTATTGTGAAATTGTGGAATTTTTTAACTTTGAACTTTTGTTATGATTTTTATAGTGAAATTGGTGAATTTTTTCATTGGAACTTTTGTCATGGTGTTTATAGTGAAATTGGTTAGTTTATTAATTTGGAACTTTTGAAATGGTTTTTATAGTGATATGAGTGAGTTTTTGTCTTAAAATTTTTGTAATGGTCTTTTTAGTGAAATTGGGGTGTTTTTAACTTTGAATTTTTGTCATATTCTTTATAGTGAAATTGGTGAGTTTTTTCACTTGAAAGTTTTGTAATGGTTTTATGGTTAAATTGGGGAGTTTTTTTTTAACTTTGAACTTTTGTTATGGTTTTTGAGAGAAATAGTTGAGTTTTTTTTTTCAATTGGAACATTTGTTATGGTTTTTATAGTGAATTCGGGGTGTTATTTGACTTTGAACTTTTGTTATGGTCTTTAGATTGAAATTGGTGAGTTTTTTAACTTTTAAGTTTGGGTATATTTTTACAGTGAAATAGTTAAGTTTTTTCACTTGGAACTTTATTTAAGGTTTATATAGTTAAATTGTGGAGTTGTTTAACTTTGAACTTTTGTTATGATTTTTATAGTGAATTGGTGAATTTTTTCATTGGAACTTTCGTTATGCTCTTTATAGTAAAATTGGCGAGTATTTTTAACTTGGAAATTTTGAAATTGTCTTTATAGTGAAATTTGCGAGTTTTTACACTTTACACTTTTGTAATGGTTTTTAGAGTGAAACTGGGGAGTTTTTAACTATGAACTTTTGTAATGGTTTTTATAGTGAAATTGGTGTGTTTTTTTGACTTTGAACTTTTGTAATGGGCTTTAGAATGACACTGGTGAATTTTTTCACTTTTAACTTTGGACATGGTTTTTATAGTGAAATAGTTATGTTTTTTCACTTGGAACTTTTGTTACGGTTTTTAGAATGAAATTGGTGAGTTTTATAACTTGGAAAATTTGTTATGGTCTTTATAGTGAAATTGGCGAGTTTTTTAACTTTTAAATTTTGTTATGGTGTTTATAGTGAAATTGGTGAGTTTTTTCACTTGGAACTTTTGTAAGGATTTTTATAGTGAAATTGAGGAGTTTTTTAACTATGAACTTTTGTTATGGTTTTTGGAGAGAAATTGGTGAGTTCTTTCACTTTAAAATTTTGTTATGGTGTTTATAGTGAAATTAGCGAGTTTTTTAACTTTGAACTTTTGTTATAGTTTTTATAATGAAAATAGGTAGTTTTATAACTTTGAACTTTTGTTGTGGTTTTTAGAGAGAAATTGGTGAGTTTTTTGAATTTGACCTTTTGTAATGGTATTTATAGTTAAATTGGTGAGTTTTTTTCACTTGGAACTATTGTTATGGTCTTTATACTGAAATTTCTGAGTTTTTTCACAAGAAACTTTTTTAATGGTCTTTATAGTGGATTGGTGAGTTTTTTGACTTTAAACTTTTGCTGTGGTTTTTATTGTGAAATTGTGGAATTTTTTAACTTTGAACTTTTGTTATGATTTTTATAGTGAAATTGGTGAATTTTTTCATTGGAACTTTTGTCATGGTGTTTATAGTGAAATTGGTTAGTTTATTAATTTGGAACTTTTGAAATGGTTTTTATAGTGATATGAGTGAGTTTTTGTCTTAAAATTTTTGTAATGGTCTTTTTAGTGAAATTGGGGTGTTTTTAACTTTGAATTTTTGTCATATTCTTTATAGTGAAATTGGTGAGTTTTTTCACTTGAAAGTTTTGTAATGGTTTTATGGTTAAATTGGGGAGTTTTTTTTTAACTTTGAACTTTTGTTATGGTTTTTGAGAGAAATAGTTGAGTTTTTTTTTTCAATTGGAACATTTGTTATGGTTTTTATAGTGAATTCGGGGTGTTATTTGACTTTGAACTTTTGTTATGGTCTTTAGATTGAAATTGGTGAGTTTTTTAACTTTTAAGTTTGGGTATATTTTTACAGTGAAATAGTTAAGTTTTTTCACTTGGAACTTTATTTAAGGTTTATATAGTTAAATTGTGGAGTTGTTTAACTTTGAACTTTTGTTATGATTTTTATAGTGAATTGGTGAATTTTTTCATTGGAACTTTCGTTATGCTCTTTATAGTAAAATTGGCGAGTATTTTTAACTTGGAAATTTTGAAATTGTCTTTATAGTGAAATTTGCGAGTTTTTACACTTTACACTTTTGTAATGGTTTTTAGAGTGAAACTGGGGAGTTTTTAACTATGAACTTTTGTAATGGTTTTTATAGTGAAATTGGTGTGTTTTTTTGACTTTGAACTTTTGTAATGGGCTTTAGAATGACACTGGTGAATTTTTTCACTTTTAACTTTGGACATGGTTTTTATAGTGAAATAGTTATGTTTTTTCACTTGGAACTTTTGTTACGGTTTTTAGAATGAAATTGGTGAGTTTTATAACTTGGAAAATTTGTTATGGTCTTTATAGTGAAATTGGCGAGTTTTTTAACTTTTAAATTTTGTTATGGTGTTTATAGTGAAATTGGTGAGTTTTTTCACTTGGAACTTTTGTAAGGATTTTTATAGTGAAATTGAGGAGTTTTTTAACTATGAACTTTTGTTATGGTTTTTGGAGAAAAATTGGTGAGTTCTTTCACTTTAAAATTTTGTTATGGTGTTTATAGTGAAATTAGCGAGTTTTTTAACTTTGAACTTTTGTTATAGTTTTTATAATGAAAATAGGTAGTTTTATAACTTTGAACTTTTGTTGTGGTTTTTAGAGAGAAATTGGTGAGTTTTTTGAATTTGACCTTTTGTAATGGTATTTATAGTTAAATTGGTGAGTTTTTTTTCACTTGGAACTATTGTTATGGTCTTTATACTGAAATTTCTGAGTTTTTTCACAAGAAACTTTTTTAATGGTCTTTATAGTGGTTTGGTGAGTTTTTTTACTTTAAACTTTTGTTATGGTTTTTACTGTGAAATTGTGGAATTTTTTAACTTTGAACTTTTGTTATGATTTTTATAGTGAAATTGGTGAATTTTTTCATTGGAACTTTTGTCATGGTGTTTATAGTGAAATTGGTTAGTTTATTAATTTGGAACTTTAGAAATGGTTTTTATAGTGATATTCGTGAGTTTTTGTCTTAAATTTTTGTAATGGTCTTTTTAGTGAAATTGGGGTGTTTTTAACTTTGAATTTTTGTTATATTCTTTATAGTGAAATTGGTGAGTTTTTTCACTTGAAAGTTTTGTAATGGTTTTTATGGTTAAATTGGGCAGTTTCTTTTTTAACTTTGAACTTTTGTTATGGTTTTTAGAGAGAAATATTTGAGTTTTTTTTTTCAATTGGAACATTTGTTATGGTTTTTATAGTGAATTCGAGGTGTTATTTGACTTTGAACTTTTGTTATGGTCTTTAGATTGAAATTGGTGAGTTTTTTAACTTTTAAGTTTTGGTATATTTTTACAGTGAAAAAGTTAAGTTTTTTCACTTGGAACTTTTTTTAAGGTTTATATAGTGAAATTGTGGAGTTTTTTAACTTTGAACTTTTGTTATGATTTTTATAGTGAATTGGTGAATTTTTTCATTAGAACTTTTGTTATGCTCTTTATAGTAAAATTGGCGAGTTTTTTAACTTGGAACTTTTGAAATCGTCTTTATAGTGAAATTTGCGAGTTTTTGCACTTTACATTTTTATAATGGTATTTATAGTGAAACTGGGGAGTTTTTAACTTTGAACTTTTGTTATGGTCTTTATAGTTAAGTTTGGGTATATTTTTTGACTTTGAACTTTTGTTATGGGCTTTAGATTGACACTGGTGAATTTTTTAACTTTTAATTTTGGATATGGTTTTTATAGTGAAATATTTATGTTTTTTCACTTGGAACTTTTGTTACGGTTTTTAGAATGAAATTGGTGAGTTTTATAACTTGGAAAATTTGTTATGGTCTTTATAGTGAAATTGGCGAGTTTTTTAACTTTTAAATTTTGTTATGGTGTTTATAGTGAAATTGGTGAGTTTTTTCACTTGGAACTTTTGTAAGGATTTTTATAGTGAAATTGAGGAGTTTTTTAACTATGAACTTTTGTTATGGTTTTTGGAGAGAAATTGGTGAGTTCTTTCACTTTAAAATTTTGTTATGGTGTTTATAGTGAAATTAGCGAGTTTTTTAACTTTGAACTTTTGTTATAGTTTTTATAATGAAAATAGGTAGTTTTATAACTTTGAACTTTTGTTGTGGTTTTTAGAGAGAAATTGGTGAGTTTTTTGAATTTGACCTTTTGTAATGGTATTTATAGTTAAATTGGTGAGTTTTTTTCACATGGAACTATTGTTATGGTCTTTATACTGAAATTTCTGAGTTTTTTCACAAGAAACTTTTTTAATGGTCTTTATAGTGGTTTGGTGAGTTTTTTGACTTTAAACTTTTGTTATGGTTTTTACTGTGAAATTGTGGAATTTTTTAACTTTGAACTTTTGCTATGATTTTTATAGTGAAATTGGTGAATTTTTTCATTGGAACTTTTGTCATGGTGTTTATAGTGAAATTGGTTTGTTTATTAATTTTGAACTTTAGAAATGGTTTTTATAGTGATATTAGTGAGTTTTTGTCTTTAATTTTTGTAATGGTCTTTTTAGTGAAATTGGGGTGTTTTTAACTTTGAATTTTTGTTATATTCTTTATAGTGAAATTGGTGAGTTTTTTCACTTGAAAGTTTTGTAATGGTTTTTATGGTTAAATTGGGCAGTTTCTTTTTTAACTTTGAACTTTTGTTATGGTTTTTAGAGAGAAATAGTTGAGTTTTTTTTTTCAATTGGAACATTTGTTATGGTTTTTATAGTGAATTCGAGGTGTTATTTGACTTTGAACTTTTGTTATGGTCTTTAGATTGAAATTGGTGAGTTTTTTAACTTTTAAGTTTGGGTATATTTTTACAGTGAAATAGTTAAGTTTTTTCGCTTGGAACTTTTTTTAAGGTTTATATAGTGAAATTGTGGAGTTTTTTAACTTTGAACTTTTGTTATGATTTTTATAGTGAATTGGTGAATTTTTTCATTAGAACTTTTGTTATGCTCTTTATAGTAAAATTGGCGAGTTTTTTAACTTGGAACTTTTGAAATCGTCTTTATAGTGAAATTTGCGAGTTTTTCAACTTTACATTTTTATAATGGTATTTATAGTGAAACTGGGGAGTTTTTAACTATGAACTTTTGTTATGGTCTTTATAGTTAAGTTTGGGTATATTTTTTGACTTTGAACTTTTGTTTTGGGCTTTAGATTGACACTGGTGAATTTTTTAACTTTTAACTTTGGATATGGTTTTTATAGTGAAATATTTATGTTTTTTCACTTGGAACTTTTGTTACGGTTTTTAGAATGAAATTTGTGAGTTTTATAACTTGGAAAATTTGTTATGGTCTTTATAGTGAAATTGGCGAGTCTTTTAACTTTTAAATTTTGTTATGGTGTTTATAGTGAAATTGGTGAGTTTTTTCACTTGGAACTTTTGTAAGGATTTTTATAGTGAAATTGAGGAGTTTTTTAACTATGAACTTTTGTTATGGTTTTTGGAGAGAAATTGGTGAGTTCTTTCACTTTAAAATTTTGTTATGGTGTTTATAGTGAAATTAGCGTGTTTTTTAATTTTGAACTTTTGTTATAGTTTTTATAATGAAAATAGGTAGTTTTATAACTTTGAACTTTTGTTGTGGTTTTTAGAGAGAAATTGGTGGGTTTTTTAAATTTGAACTTTTGTAATGGTATTTATAGTTAAATTGGGATTTTTTTTCACTTGGAACTATTGATGTGGTCTTTATACTGAAATTTCTGAGTTTTTTCACAAGAAACTTTTTTAATGGTCTTTATAGTGGATTGGTGAGTTTTTTGACTTTAAACTTTTGCTATGGTTTTTATTGTGAAATTGTGGAATTTTTTAACTTTGAACTTTTGTTATGATTTTTATAGTGAAATTGGTGAATTTTTTCATTGGAACTTTTGTCATGGTGTTTATAGTGAAATTGGTTAGTTTATTAATTTGGAACTTTTGAAATGGTTTTTATAGTGATATGAGTGAGTTTTTGTCTTAAAATTTTTGTAATGGTCTTTTTAGTGAAATTAGGGTGTTTTTAACTTTGAATTTTTGTTATATTCTTTATAGTGAAATTGGTGAGTTTTTTCACTTGAAAGTTTTGTAATGGTTTTATGGTTAAATTGGGGAGTTTTTTTTTAAACTTTGAACTTTTGTTATGGTTTTTGAGAGAAATAGTTGAGTTTTTTTTTTCAATTGGAACATTTGTTATGGTTTTTATAGTGAATTCGGGGTGTTATTTGACTTTGAACTTTTGTTATGGTCTTTAGATTGAAATTGGTGAGTTTTTTAACTTTTAAGTTTGGGTATATTTTTACAGTGAAATAGTTAAGTTTTTTCACTTGGAACTTTATTTAAGGTTTATATAGTTAAATTGTGGAGTTGTTTAACTTTGAACTTTTGTTATGATTTTTATAGTGAATTGGTGAATTTTTTCATTGGAACTTTCGTTATGCTCTTTATAGTAAAATTGGCGAGTATTTTTAACTTGGAACTTTTGAAATCGTCTTTATAGTGAAATTTGCGAGTTTTTACACTTTACACTTTTGTAATGGTTTTTATAGTGAAACTGGGGAGTTTTTAACTATGAACTTTTGTAATGGTTTTTATAGTGAAATTGGTGTGTTTTTTTGACTTTGAACTTTTGTTATGGGCTTTAGAATGACACTGGTGAATTTTTTAACTTTTAACTTTGGACATGGTTTTTATAGTGAAATAGTTATGTTTTTTCACTTGGAACTTTTGTTACGGTTTTTAGAATGAAATTGGTGAGTTTTATAACTTGAAAAATTTGTTATGGTCTTTATAGTGAAATTGGCGAGTTTTTTAACTTTTAAATTTTGTTATGGTGTTTATAGTGAAATTGGTGAGTTTTTTCACTTGGAACTTTTGTAAGGATTTTTATAGTGAAATTGAGGAGTTTTTTAACTATGAACTTTTGTTATGGTTTTTGGAGAGAAATTGGTGAGTTCTTTCACTTTAAAATTTTGTTATGGTGTTTATAGTGAAATTAGCGAGTTTTTTAACTGTGAACTTTTGTTATAGTTTTTATAATGAAAATAGGTAGTTTTATAACTTTGAACTTTTGTTGTGGTTTTTAGAGAGAAATTGGTGAGTTTTTTGAATTTGACCTTTTGTAATGGTATTTATAGTTAAATTGGTGAGTTTTTTTCACTTGGAACTATTGTTATGGTCTTTATACTGAAATTTCTGAGTTTTTTCACAAGAAACTTTTTTAATGGTCTTTATAGTGGTTTGGTGAGTTTTTTGACTTTAAACTTTTGTTATGGTTTTTACTGTGAAATTGTGGAATTTTTTAACTTTGAACTTTTGTTATGATTTTTATAGTGAAATTGGTGAATTTTTTCATTGGAACTTTTGTCATGGTGTTTATAGTGAAATTGGTTAGTTTATTAATTTGGAACTTTAGAAATGGTTTTTATAGTGATATTAGTGAGTTTTTGTCTTAAATTTTTGTAATGGTCTTTTTAGTGAAATTGGGGTGTTTTTAACTTTGAATTTTTGTTATATTCTTTATAGTGAAATTGGTGAGTTTTTTCACTTGAAAGTTTTGTAATGGTTTTTATGGTTAAATTGGGCAGTTTCTTTTTAAACTTTGAACTTTTGTTATGGTTTTTAGAGAGAAATATTTGAGTTTTTTTTTTCAATTGGAACATTTGTTATGGTTTTTATAGTGAATTCGAGGTGTTATTTGACTTTGAACTTTTGTTATGGTCTTTAGATTGAAATTGGTGAGTTTTTTAACTTTTAAGTTTTGGTATATTTTTACAGTGAAATAGTTAAGTTTTTTCACTTGGAACTTTTTTTAAGGTTTATATAGTGAAATTGTGGAGTTTTTTAACTTTGAACTTTTGTTATGATTTTTATAGTGAATTGGTGAATTTTTTTCATTAGAACTTTTGTTATGCTCTTTATAGTAAAATTGGCGAGTTTTTTAACTTGGAACTTTTGAAATCGTCTTTATAGTGAAATTTGCGAGTTTTTGCACTTTACATTTTTATAATGGTATTTATAGTGAAACTGGGGAGTTTTTAACTATGAACTTTTGTTATGGTCTTTATAGTTAAGTTTGGGTATATTTTTTGACTTTGACCTTTTGTTTTGGGCTTTAGATTGACACTGGTGAATTTTTTAACTTTTAACTTTGGATATGGTTTTTATAGTGAAATATTTATGTTTTTTCACTTGGAACTTTTGTTACGGTTTTTAGAATGAAATTGGTGAGTTTTATAACTTGGAAAATTTGTTATGGTCTTTATAGTGAAATTGGCGAGTTTTTTAACTTTTAAATTTTGTTATGGTGTTTATAGTGAAATTGGTGAGTTTTTTCACTTGGAACTTTTGTAAGGATTTTTATAGTGAAATTGAGGAGTTTTTTAACTATGAACTTTTGTTATGGTTTTTGGAGAGAAATTGGTGAGTTCTTTCACTTTAAAATTTTGTTATGGTGTTTATAGTGAAATTAGCGAGTTTTTTAACTTTGAACTTTTGTTATAGTTTTTATAATGAAATAGGTAGTTTTATAACTTTAAACTTTTGTTGTGGTTTTTAGAGAGAAATTGGTGAGTTTTTTGAATTTGACCTTTTGTAATGGTATTTATAGTTAAATTGGTGAGTTTTTTTGACTTGGAACTATTGTTATGGTCTTTATACTGAAATTTCTGAGTTTTTTCACAAGAAACTTTTTTAATGGTCTTTATAGTGGTTTGGTGAGTTTTTTGACTTGAAACTTTTGTTATGGTTTTTACTGTGAAATTGTGGAATTTTTTAACTTTGAACTTTTGTTATGATTTTTATAGTGAAATTGGTGAATTTTTTCATTGGAACTTTTGTCATGGTGTTTATAGTGAAATTGGTTTGTTTATTAATTTTGAACTTTAGAAATGGTTTTTATAGTGATATTAGTGAGTTTTTGTCTTTAATTTTTGTAATGGTCTTTTTAGTGAAATTGGAGTGTTTTTAACTTTGAATTTTTGTTATATTCTTTATAGTGAAATTGGTGAGTTTTTTCACTTGAAAGTTTTGTAATGGTTTTTATGGTTAAATTGGGCAGTTTCTTTTTTAACTTTGAACTTTTGTTATGGTTTTTAGAGAGAAATAGTTGAGTTTTTTTTTTCAATTGGAACATTTGTTATGGTTTTTATAGTGAATTCGAGGTGTTATTTGACTTTGAACTTTTGTTATGGTCTTTAGATTGAAATTGGTGAGTTTTTTAACTTTTAAGTTTGGGTATATTTTTACAGTGAAATAGTTAAGTTTTTTCGCTTGGAACTTTTTTTAAGGTTTATATAGTGAAATTGTGGAGTTTTTTAACTTTGAACTTTTGTTATGATTTTTATAGTGAATTGGTGAATTTTTTCATTAGAACTTTTGTTATGCTCTTTATAGTAAAATTGGCGAGTTTTTTAACTTGGAACTTTTGAAATCGTCTTTATAGTGAAATTTGCGAGTTTTTCAACTTTACATTTTTATAATGGTATTTATAGTGAAACTGGGGAGTTTTTAACTATGAACTTTTGTTATGGTCTTTATAGTTAAGTTTGGGTATATTTTTTGACTTTGAACTTTTGTTTTGGGCTTTAGATTGACACTGGTGAATTTTTTAACTTTTAACTTTGGATATGGTTTTTATAGTGAAATATTTATGTTTTTTCACTTGGAACTTTTGTTACGGTTTTTAGAATGAAATTTGTGAGTTTTATAACTTGGAAAATTTGTTATGGTCTTTATAGTGAAATTGGCGAGTCTTTTAACTTTTAAATTTTGTTATGGTGTTTATAGTGAAATTGGTGAGTTTTTTCACTTGGAACTTTTGTAAGGATTTTTATAGTGAAATTGAGGAGTTTTTTAACTATGAACTTTTGTTATGGTTTTTGGAGAGAAATTGGTGAGTTCTTTCACTTTAAAATTTTGTTATGGTGTTTATAGTGAAATTAGCGTGTTTTTTAATTTTGAACTTTTGTTATAGTTTTTATAATGAAAATAGGTAGTTTTATAACTTTGAACTTTTGTTGTGGTTTTTAGAGAGAAATTGGTGGGTTTTTTAAATTTGAACTTTTGTAATGGTATTTATAGTTAAATTGGGATTTTTTTTCACTTGGAACTATTGATATGGTCTTTATACTGAAATTTCTGAGTTTTTTCACAAGAAACTTTTTTAATGGTCTTTATAGTGGATTGGTGAGTTTTTTGACTTTAAACTTTTGCTATGGTTTTTATTGTGAAATTGTGGAATTTTTTAACTTTGAACTTTTGTTATGATTTTTATAGTGAAATTGGTGAATTTTTTCATTGGAACTTTTGTCATGGTGTTTATAGTGAAATTGGTTAGTTTATTAATTTGGAACTTTTGAAATGGTTTTTATAGTGATATGAGTGAGTTTTTGTCTTAAAATTTTTGTAATGGTCTTTTTAGTGAAATTAGGGTGTTTTTAACTTTGAATTTTTGTTATATTCTTTATAGTGAAATTGGTGAGTTTTTTCACTTGAAAGTTTTGTAATGGTTTTATGGTTAAATTGGGGAGTTTTTTTTTTAACTTTGAACTTTTGTTATGGTTTTTGAGAGAAATAGTTGAGTTTTTTTTTTCAATTGGAACATTTGTTATGGTTTTTATAGTGAATTCGGGGTGTTATTTGACTTTGAACTTTTGTTATGGTCTTTAGATTGAAATTGGTGAGTTTTTTAACTTTTAAGTTTGGGTATATTTTTACAGTGAAATAGTTAAGTTTTTTCACTTGGAACTTTATTTAAGGTTTATATAGTTAAATTGTGGAGTTGTTTAACTTTGAACTTTTGTTATGATTTTTATAGTGAATTGGTGAATTTTTTCATTGGAACTTTCGTTATGCTCTTTATAGTAAAATTGGCGAGTATTTTTAACTTGGAACTTTTGAAATCGTCTTTATAGTGAAATTTGCGAGTTTTTACACTTTACACTTTTGTAATGGTTTTTATAGTGAAACTGGGGAGTTTTTAACTATGAACTTTTGTAATGGTTTTTATAGTGAAATTGGTGTGTTTTTTTGACTTTGAACTTTTGTTATGGGCTTTAGAATGACACTGGTGAATTTTTTAACTTTTAACTTTGGACATGGTTTTTATAGTGAAATAGTTATGTTTTTTCACTTGGAACTTTTGTTACGGTTTTTAGAATGAAATTGGTGAGTTTTATAACTTGAAAAATTTGTTATGGTCTTTATAGTGAAATTGGCGAGTTTTTTAACTTTTAAATTTTGTTATGGTGTTTATAGTGAAATTGGTGAGTTTTTTCACTTGGAACTTTTGTAAGGATTTTTATAGTGAAATTGAGGAGTTTTTTAACTATGAACTTTTGTTATGGTTTTTGGAGAGAAATTGGTGAGTTCTTTCACTTTAAAATTTTGTTATGGTGTTTATAGTGAAATTAGCGAGTTTTTTAACTGTGAACTTTTGTTATAGTTTTTATAATGAAAATAGGTAGTTTTATAACTTTGAACTTTTGTTGTGGTTTTTAGAGAGAAATTGGTGAGTTTTTTGAATTTGACCTTTTGTAATGGTATTTATAGTTAAATTGGTGAGTTTTTTTCACTTGGAACTATTGTTATGGTCTTTATACTGAAATTTCTGAGTTTTTTCACAAGAAACTTTTTTAATGGTCTTTATAGTGGTTTGGTGAGTTTTTTGACTTTAAACTTTTGTTATGGTTTTTACTGTGAAATTGTGGAATTTTTTAACTTTGAACTTTTGTTATGATTTTTATAGTGAAATTGGTGAATTTTTTCATTGGAACTTTTGTCATGGTGTTTATAGTGAAATTGGTTAGTTTATTAATTTGGAACTTTAGAAATGGTTTTTATAGTGATATTAGTGAGTTTTTGTCTTAAATTTTTGTAATGGTCTTTTTAGTGAAATTGGGGTGTTTTTAACTTTGAATTTTTGTTATATTCTTTATAGTGAAATTGGTGAGTTTTTTCACTTGAAAGTTTTGTAATGGTTTTTATGGTTAAATTGGGCAGTTTCTTTTTAAACTTTGAACTTTTGTTATGGTTTTTAGAGAGAAATATTTGAGTTTTTTTTTTCAATTGGAACATTTGTTATGGTTTTTATAGTGAATTCGAGGTGTTATTTGACTTTGAACTTTTGTTATGGTCTTTAGATTGAAATTGGTGAGTTTTTTAACTTTTAAGTTTTGGTATATTTTTACAGTGAAATAGTTAAGTTTTTTCACTTGGAACTTTTTTTAAGGTTTATATAGTGAAATTGTGGAGTTTTTTAACTTTGAACTTTTGTTATGATTTTTATAGTGAATTGGTGAATTTTTTCATTAGAACTTTTGTTATGCTCTTTATAGTAAAATTGGCGAGTTTTTTAACTTGGAACTTTTGAAATCGTCTTTATAGTGAAATTTGCGAGTTTTTGCACTTTACATTTTTATAATGGTATTTATAGTGAAACTGGGGAGTTTTTAACTATGAACTTTTGTTATGGTCTTTATAGTTAAGTTTGGGTATATTTTTTGACTTTGACCTTTTGTTTTGGGCTTTAGATTGACACTGGTGAATTTTTTAACTTTTAACTTTGGATATGGTTTTTATAGTGAAATATTTATGTTTTTTCACTTGGAACTTTTGTTACGGTTTTTAGAATGAAATTGGTGAGTTTTATAACTTGGAAAATTTGTTATGGTCTTTATAGTGAAATTGGCGAGTTTTTTAACTTTTAAATTTTGTTATGGTGTTTATAGTGAAATTGGTGAGTTTTTTCACTTGGAACTTTTGTAAGGATTTTTATAGTGAAATTGAGGAGTTTTTTAACTATGAACTTTTGTTATGGTTTTTGGAGAGAAATTGGTGAGTTCTTTCACTTTAAAATTTTGTTATGGTGTTTATAGTGAAATTAGCGAGTTTTTTAACTGTGAACTTTTGTTATAGTTTTTATAATGAAATAGGTAGTTTTATAACTTTAAACTTTTGTTGTGGTTTTTAGAGAGAAATTGGTGAGTTTTTTGAATTTGACCTTTTGTAATGGTATTTATAGTTAAATTGGTGAGTTTTTTTGACTTGGAACTATTGTTATGGTCTTTATACTGAAATTTCTGAGTTTTTTCACAAGAAACTTTTTTAATGGTCTTTATAGTGGTTTGGTGAGTTTTTTGACTTGAAACTTTTGTTATGGTTTTTACTGTGAAATTGTGGAATTTTTTAACTTTGAACTTTTGTTATGATTTTTATAGTGAAATTGGTGAATTTTTTCATTGGAACTTTTGTCATGGTGTTTATAGTGAAATTGGTTTGTTTATTAATTTTGAACTTTAGAAATGGTTTTTATAGTGATATTAGTGAGTTTTTGTCTTTAATTTTTGTAATGGTCTTTTTAGTGAAATTGGGGTGTTTTTAACTTTGAATTTTTGTTATATTCTTTATAGTGAAATTGGTGAGTTTTTTCACTTGAAAGTTTTGTAATGGTTTTTATGGTTAAATTGGGCAGTTTCTTTTTTAACTTTGAACTTTTGTTATGGTTTTTAGAGAGAAATAGTTGAGTTTTTTTTTTCATTTGGAACATTTGTTATGGTTTTTATAGTGAATTCGAGGTGTTATTTGACTTTGAACTTTTGTTATGGTCTTTAGATTGAAATTGGTGAGTTTTTTAACTTTTAAGTTTGGGTATATTTTTACAGTGAAATAGTTAAGTTTTTTCACTTGGAACTTTATTTAAGGTTTATATAGTTAAATTGTGGAGTTGTTTAACTTTGAACTTTTGTTATGATTTTTATAGTGAATTGGTGAATTTTTTCATTGGAACTTTCGTTATGCTCTTTATAGTAAAATTGGCGAGTTTTTTAACTTGGAACTTTTGAAATCGTCTTTATAGTGAAATTTGCGAGTTTTTGCACTTTACACTTTTATAATGGTATTGATAGTGAAACTGAGGAGTTTTTAACTATGAACTTTTGTTATGGTCTTTATAGTTAAGTTTGGGTATATTTTTTGACTTTGAACTTTTGTTATGGGCTTTAGATTGACACTGGTGTATTTTTTAACTTTTAACTTTGGATATGGTTTTTATAGTGAAATATTTATGTTTTTTCACTTGGAACTTTTGTTACGGTTTTTAGAATGAAATTGGTGAGTTTTATAACTTGGAAAATTTGTTATGGTCTTTATAGTGAAATTGGCGAGTTTTTTAACTTTTAAATTTTGTTATGGTGTTTATAGTGAAATTGGTGAGTTTTTTCACTTGGAACTTTTGTAAGGATTTTTATAGTGAAATTGAGGAGTTTTTTAACTATGAACTTTTGTTATGGTTTTTGGAGAGAAATTGGTGAGTTCTTTCACTTTAAAATTTTGTTATGGTGTTTATAGTGAAATTAGCGTGTTTTTTAATTTTGAACTTTTGTTATAGTTTTTATAATGAAAATAGGTAGTTTTATAACTTTGAACTTTTGTTGTGGTTTTTAGAGAGAAATTGGTGGGTTTTTTAAATTTGAACTTTTGTAATGGTATTTATAGTTAAATTGGGATTTTTTTCACTTGGAACTATTGATATGGTCTTTATACTGAAATTTCTGAGTTTTTTCACAAGAAACTTTTTTAATGGTCTTTATAGTGGATTGGTGAGTTTTTTGACTTTAAACTTTTGCTATGGTTTTTATTGTGAAATTGTGGAATTTTTTAACTTTGAACTTTTGTTATGATTTTTATAGTGAAATTGGTGAATTTTTTCATTGGAACTTTTGTCATGGTGTTTATAGTGAAATTGGTTAGTTTATTAATTTGGAACTTTTGAAATGGTTTTTATAGTGATATGAGTGAGTTTTTGTCTTAAAATTTTTGTAATGGTCTTTTTAGTGAAATTAGGGTGTTTTTAACTTTGAATTTTTGTTATATTCTTTATAGTGAAATTGGTGAGTTTTTTCACTTGAAAGTTTTGTAATGGTTTTATGGTTAAATTGGGGAGTTTTTTTTTAACTTTGAACTTTTGTTATGGTTTTTGAGAGAAATAGTTGAGTTTTTTTTTTCAATTGGAACATTTGTTATGGTTTTTATAGTGAATTCGGGGTGTTATTTGACTTTGAACTTTTGTTATGGTCTTTAGATTGAAATTGGTGAGTTTTTTAACTTTTAAGTTTGGGTATATTTTTACAGTGAAATAGTTAAGTTTTTTCACTTGGAACTTTATTTAAGGTTTATATAGTTAAATTGTGGAGTTGTTTAACTTTGAACTTTTGTTATGATTTTTATAGTGAATTGGTGAATTTTTTCATTGGAACTTTCGTTATGCTCTTTATAGTAAAATTGGCGAGTATTTTTAACTTGGAACTTTTGAAATCGTTTTTATAGTGAAATTTGCGAGTTTTTACACTTTACACTTTTGTAATGGTTTTTATAGTGAAACTGGGGAGTTTTTAACTATGAACTTTTGTAATGGTTTTTATAGTGAAATTGGTGTGTTTTTTTGACTTTGAACTTTTGTTATTGGCTTTAGAATGACACTGGTGAATTTTTTAACTTTTAACTTTGGACATGGTTTTTATAGTGAAATAGTTATGTTTTTTCACTTGGAACTTTTGTTACGGTTTTTAGAATGAAATTGGTGAGTTTTATAACTTGAAAAATTTGTTATGGTCTTTATAGTGAAATTGGCGAGTTTTATAACTTTTAAATTTTGTTATGGTGTTTATAGTGAAATTGGTGAGTTTTTTCACTTGGAACTTTTGTAAGGATTTTTATAGTGAAATTGAGGAGTTTTTTAACTATGAACTTTTGTTATGGTTTTTGGAGAGAAATTGGTGAGTTCTTTCACTTTAAAATTTTGTTATGGTGTTTATAGTGAAATTAGCGAGTTTTTTAACTGTGAACGTTTGTTATAGTTTTTATAATGAAAATAGGTAGTTTTATAACTTTGAACTTTTGTTGTGGTTTTTAGAGAGAAATTGGTGAGTTTTTTGAATTTGACCTTTTGTAATGGTATTTATAGTTAAATTGGTGAGTTTTTTTCACTTGGAACTATTGTTATGGTCTTTATACTGAAATTTCTGAGTTTTTTCACAAGAAACTTTTTTAATGGTCTTTATAGTGGTTTGGTGAGTTTTTTGACTTTAAACTTTTGTTATGGTTTTTACTGTGAAATTGTGGAATTTTTTAACTTTGAACTTTTGTTATGATTTTTATAGTGAAATTGGTGAATTTTTTCATTGGAACTTTTGTCATGGTGTTTATAGTGAAATTGGTTAGTTTATTAATTTGGAACTTTAGAAATGGTTTTTATAGTGATATTAGTGAGTTTTTGTCTTAAATTTTTGTAATGGTCTTTTTAGTGAAATTGGGGTGTTTTTAACTTTGAATTTTTGTTATATTCTTTATAGTGAAATTGGTGAGTTTTTTCACTTGAAAGTTTTGTAATGGTTTTTATGGTTAAATTGGGGTGTTTCTTTTTTAACTTTGAACTTTTGTTATGGTTTTTAGAGAGAAATATTTGAGTTTTTTTTTTCAATTGGAACATTTGTTATGGTTTTTATAGTGAATTCGAGGTGTTATTTGACTTTGAACTTTTGTTATGGTCTTTAGATTGAAATTGGTGAGTTTTTTAACTTTTAAGTTTTGGTATATTTTTACAGTGAAATAGTTAAGTTTTTTCACTTGGAACTTTTTTTAAGGTTTATATAGTGAAATTGTGGAGTTTTTTAACTTTGAACTTTTGTTATGATTTTTATAGTGAATTGGTGAATTTTTTCATTAGAACTTTTGTTATGCTCTTTATAGTAAAATTGGCGAGTTTTTTAACTTGGAACTTTTGAAATCGTCTTTATAGTGAAATTTGCGAGTTTTTGCACTTTACACTTTTATAATGGTATTGATAGTGAAACTGAGGAGTTTTTAACTATGAACTTTTGTAATGGTTTTTATAGTGAAATTGGTGTGTTTTTTTGACTTTGAACTTTTGTTATGGGCTTTAGATTGACACTGGTGAATTTTTCAACTTTTAACTTTGGATATGGTTTTTATTGTGAAATAGTTATGTTTTTTCACTTGGAACTTTTGTTATGGTTTTTAGAATGAAATTGGTGAGTTTTATAACTTGGAAAATTTGTTATGGTCTTTATAGTGAAATTGGCGAGTTTTTTAAATTTTAAATTTTGTTATGGTGTTTATAGTGAAATTGGTGAGTTTTTTCACTTGGAACTTTTGTAAGGATTTTTATAGTGAAATTGAGGAGTTTTTTAACTATTAACTTTTGTTATGGTTTTTGGAGAGAAATTGGTGAGTTCTTTCACTTTATTATTTTTATGGTGTTTATAGTGAAATTAGCGAGTTTTTTAACTTTGAACTTTTGTTATAGTTTTTATAATGAAAATAGGTAGTTTTATAACTTTGAACTTTTGTTGTGGTTTTTAGAGAGAAATTGGTGAGTTCTTTCACTTTAAAATTTTGTTATGGTGTTTATAGTGAAATTAGCGAGTTTTTTAACTTTGAACTTTTGTTATAGTTTTTATAATGAAAATAGGTAGTTTTATAACTTTGAACTTTTGTTGTGGTTTTTAGAGAGAAATTGGTGAGTTTTTTAAATTTGAACTTTTGTAATGGTATTTATAGTTAAATTGGTGAGTTTTTTTCACTTGGAACTATTGTTATGGTCTTTATACTGAAATTTCTTAGTTATTTCACAAGAAACTTTTTTAATGGTCTTTATAGTGGATTGGTGAGTTTTTGGACTTTAAACTTTTGTTATGGTTTTTATAGTGAAATTGTGGAATTTTTTAACTTTGAACTTTTGTTATGATTTTTATAGTGAAATTGGTGAATTTTTTCATTGGAACTTTTGTCATGGTGTTTATAGTGAAATTCGTTAGTTTATTAATTTGGAACTTTAGAAATGGTTTTTATAGTGATATTAGTGAGTTTTTGCCTTAAATTTTTGTAATGGTCTTTTTAGTGAAATTGGGGTGTTTTTAACTTTGAATTTTTGTTATATTCTTTATAGTGAAATTGGTGAGTTTTTTCACTTGAAAGTTTTGTAATGGTTTTTATGGTTAAATTGGGCAGTTTCTTTTTTAACTTTGAACTTTTGTTATGGTTTTTAGAGAGAAATAGTTGAGTTTTTTTTTTCAATTGGAACATTTGTTATGGTTTTTATAGTGAATTCGAGGTGTTATTTGACTTTGAACTTTTGTTATGGTCTTTAGATTGAAATTGGTGAGTTTTTTAACTTTTAAGTTTGGGTATATTTTTACAGTGAAATAGTTAAGTTTTTTCACTTGGAACTTTATTTAAGGTTTATATAGTTAAATTGTGGAGTTGTTTAACTTTGAACTTTTGTTATGATTTTTATAGTGAATTGGTGATTTTTTTCATTGGAACTTTCGTTATGCTCTTTATAGTAAAATTGGCGAGTTTTTTAACTTGGAACTTTTGAAATCGTCTTTATAGTGAAATTTGCGAGTTTTTGCACTTTACACTTTTATAATGGTATTGATAGTGAAACTGAGGAGTTTTTAACTATGAACTTTTGTTATGGTCTTTATAGTTAAGTTTGGGTATATTTTTTGACTTTGAACTTTTGTTATGGGCTTTAGATTGACACTGGTGTATTTTTTAACTTTTAACTTTGGATATGGTTTTTATAGTGAAATATTTATGTTTTTTCACTTGGAACTTTTGTTACGGTTTTTAGAATGAAATTGGTGAGTTTTATAACTTGGAAAATTTGTTATGGTCTTTATAGTGAAATTGGCGAGTTTTTTAACTTTTAAATTTTGTTATGGTGTTTATAGTGAAATTGGTGAGTTTTTTCACTTGGAACTTTTGTAAGGATTTTTATAGTGAAATTGAGGAGTTTTTTAACTATGAACTTTTGTTATGGTTTTTGGAGAGAAATTGGTGAGTTCTTTCACTTTAAAATTTTGTTATGGTGTTTATAGTGAAATTAGCGAGTTTTTTAACTTTGAACTTTTGTTATAGTTTTTATAATGAAAATAGGTAGTTTTATAACTTTGAACTTTTGTTGTGGTTTTTAGAGAGAAATTGGTGAGTTTTTTGAATTTGACCTTTTGTAATGGTATTTATAGTTAAATTGGTGAGTTTTTTTCACTTGGAACTATTGTTATGGTCTTTAAACTGAAATTTCTGAGTTTTTTCACAAGAAACTTTTTTAATGGTCTTTATAGTGGTTTGGTGAGTTTTTTGACTTTATACTTTTGTTATGGTTTTTACTGTGAAATTGTGGAATTTTTTAACTTTGAACTTTTGTTATGATTTTTATAGTGAAATTGGTTAATTTTTTCATTGGAACTTTTGTCATGGTGTTTATAGTGAAATTGGTTTGTTTATTAATTTGGAACTTTAGAAATGGTTTTTATAGTGATATTAGTGAGTTTTTGTCTTAAATTTTTGTAATGGTCTTTTTAGTGAAATTGGGGTGTTTTTAACTTTGAATTTTTGTTATATTCTTTATAGTGAAATTGGTGAGTTTTTTCACTTGAAAGTTTTGTAATGGTTTTTATGGTTAAATTGGGCAGTTTCTTTTTTAACTTTGAACTTTTGTTATGGTTTTTAGAGAGAAATAGTTGAGTTTTTTTTTTTCAATTGGAACATTTGTTATGGTTTTTATAGTGAATTCGAGGTGTTATTTGACTTTGAACTTTTGTTATGGTCTTTAGATTGAAATTGGTGAGTTTTTTAACTTTTAAGTTTGGGTATATTTTTACAGTGAAATAGTTAAGTTTTTTCACTTGGAACTTTATTTAAGGTTTATATAGTTAAATTGTGGAGTTGTTTAACTTTGAACTTTTGTTATGATTTTTATAGTGAATTGGTGAATTTTTTCATTGGAACTTTCGTTATGCTCTTTATAGTAAAATTGGCGAGTTTTTTAACTTGGAACTTTTGAAATCGTCTTTATAGTGAAATTTGCGAGTTTTTGCACTTTACACTTTTATAATGGTATTGATAGTGAAACTGAGGAGTTTTTAACTATGAACTTTTGTTATGGTCTTTATAGTTAAGTTTGGGTATATTTTTTGACTTTGAACTTTTGTTATGGGCTTTAGATTGACACTGGTGTATTTTTTAACTTTTAACTTTGGATATGGTTTTTATAGTGAAATATTTATGTTTTTTCACTTGGAACTTTTGTTACGGTTTTTAGAATGAAATTGGTGAGTTTTATAACTTGGAAAATTTGTTATGGTCTTTATAGTGAAATTGGCGAGTTTTTTAACTTTTAAATTTTGTTATGGTGTTTATAGTGAAATTGGTGAGTTTTTTCACTTGGAACTTTTGTAAGGATTTTTATAGTGAAATTGAGGAGTTTTTTAACTATGAACTTTTGTTATGGTTTTTGGAGAGAAATTGGTGAGTTCTTTCACTTTAAAATTTTGTTATGGTGTTTATAGTGAAATTAGCGAGTTTTTTAATTTTGAACTTTTGTTATAGTTTTTATAATGAAAATAGGTAGTTTTATAACTTTGAACTTTTGTAATAGGTAGTTTTATAACTTTGAACTTTTTGTAATGGTTTTTAGAGAGAGATTGGTGAGTTTTTTAAATTTGAACTTTTGTAATGGTGTTTATAGTTAAATTGGTGAGTTTTTTTCACTTGGAACTATTGTTATGGTCTTTATACTGAAATTTCTGAGTTTTTTCACAAGAAACTTTGTTAATGGTCTTCATAGTGGATTGGTGAGTTTTTTTACTTTAAACTTTTGTTATGGTTTTTACTGTGAAATTGTGGAAATTTTTAACTTCGAACTTTTGTTATGATTTTTATATTGAAATTGGTGAATTTTTTCATTGGAACTTTTGTCATGGTCTTTATATTGAAATTGGTTAGTTTATTAATTTGGAACTTTTGAAATGGTTTTTATAGTGATATTGGTGAGTTTTTGTCTTTAAATTTTTGTAATGGTCTTTTTAGTGAAATTGGGGTGTTTTTAACATTGAATTTTTGTTATATTCTATATAGTGAAATTGGTGAGTTTTTTCACTTGAAATTTTGTAATGGTTTTTATGGTTAAATTGGGGAGTTTTTTTTTGAACTTTGAACTTTTGTTATGGTTTTTAGAGAGAAATAGTTGAGTTTTTTTTTTCAATTGGAACATTTGTTATGGTTTTTATAGTGAATTCGGGGTGTTATTTGACTTTGAACTTTTGGTATGGTCTTTAGATTGAAATTGGTGTGTTTTTTAACTTTTAAGTTTGGGTATACTTTTACAGTTAAATAGTTAAGTTTTTTCACTTGGAACTTTATTTAAGGTTTATATAGTGAAATTGTGGAGTTTGTTAACTTTGAACTTTTGTTATGATTTTTATAGTGAATTGGTGAATTTTTTCATTGGAACTTTTGTTATGCTCTTTATAGTAAAATTGGCGAGTTTTTTTAACTTGGAACTTTTGAAATCGTCTTTATAGTGAAATTTGCGAGTTTTTACACTTTACACTTTTGTAATGGTTTTTATAGTGAAACTGGGGAGTTTTAAACTATGAACTTTTGTAATGGTTTTTATAGTGAAATTGGTGTGTTTTTTTGACTTTGAACTTTTGTTATGGGCTTTAGATTGACACTGGTGAATTTTTCAACTTTTAACTTTGGATATGGTTTTTATTGTGAAATAGTTATGTTTTTTCACTTGGAACTTTTGTTATGGTTTTTAGAATGAAATTGGTGAGTTTTATAACTTGGAAAATTTGTTATGGTCTTTATAGTGAAATTGGCGAGTTTTTTAAATTTTAAATTTTGTTATGGTGTTTATAGTGAAATTGGTGAGTTTTTTCACTTGGAACTTTTGTAAGGATTTTTATAGTGAAATTGAGGAGTTTTTTAACTATTAACTTTTGTTATGGTTTTTGGAGAGAAATTGGTGAGTTCTTTCACTTTATTATTTTTATGGTGTTTATAGTGAAATTAGCGAGTTTTTTAACTTTGAACTTTTGTTATAGTTTTTATAATGAAAATAGGTAGTTTTATAACTTTGAACTTTTGTTGTGGTTTTTAGAGAGAAATTGGTGAGTTCTTTCACTTTAAAATTTTGTTATGGTGTTTATAGTGAAATTAGAGAGTTTTTTAACTTTGAACTTTTGTTATAGTTTTTATAATGAAAATAGGTAGTTTTATAACTTTGAACTTTTGTTGTGGTTTTTAGAGAGAAATTGGTGAGTTTTTTAAATTTGAACTTTTGTAATGGTATTTATAGTTAAATTGGTGAGTTTTTTTCACTTGGAACTATTGTTATGGTCTTTATACTGAATTTTCTTAGTTATTTCACAAGAAACTTTTTTAATGGTCTTTATAGTGGATTGGTGAGTTTTTGGACTTTAAACTTTTGTTATGGTTTTTATAGTGAAATTGTGGAATTTTTTAACTTTGAACTTTTGTTATGATTTTTATAGTGAAATTGGTGAATTTTTTCATTGGAACTTTTGTCATGGTGTTTATAGTGAAATTCGTTAGTTTATTAATTTGGAACTTTTGAAATGGTTTTTATAGTGATATTAGTGAGTTTTTGTCTTTAAATTTTTGTAATGGGCTTTTTAGTGAAATTGGGGTGTTTTTAACTTTGAATTTTTGTTATATTCTTTATAGTGAAATTGGTGTGTTTTTTCACTTTAAAGTTTTGTAATGGTTTTATGGTTAAATTGGGGAGTTTTTATTTTAACTTTGAACTTTTGTTATGGTTTTTAGAGAGAAATAGTTGAGTTTTTTTTTTCAATTGGAACATTTGTTATGGTTTTTATAGTGAATTCGGGGTGTTATTTGACTTTGAACTTTTGTTATGGTCTTTAGATTGAAATTGGTGAGTTTTTTAACTTTTAAGTTTGGGTATATTTTTACAGTGAAATAGTTAAGTTTTTTCACTTGGAACTTTATTTAAGGTTTATATAGTGAAATTGTAGAGTTGTTTAACTTTGAACTTTTGTTATGATTTTTATAGTGAATTGGTGAATTTTTTCATTGGAACTTTCGTTATGCTCTTTATAGTAAAATTGGTGAGTTTTTTTAACTTGGAACTTTTGAAATCGTCTTTATAGTGAAATTTGTGAGTTTTTACACTTTACACTTTTGTAATGGTTTTTATAGTGAAACTGGGGAGTTTTAAACTATGAACTTTTGTAATGGTTTTTATAGTGAAATTGGTGTGTTTTTTTGACTTTGAACTTTTGTTATGGGCTTTAGATTGTTACTGGTGAATTTTTTAACTTTTAACTTTCGATATGGTTTTTACATTGAAATAGTTATGTTTTCTCACTTGGAACTTTTGTTACGGTTTTTAGAATGAAATTGGTGAGTTTTATAACTTGGAAAATTTGTTATGGTCTTTATAGTGAAATTGGCGACTTTTTAACTTTTAAATTTTGTTATGGTGTTTATAGTGAAATTGCTGAGTTTTTTCACTTGGAACTTTTGTAAGGATTTTTATAGTGAAATTGAGGAGTTTTTTAACTAGGAACTTTTGTTATGGTTTTTGGAGAGAAATTGGTGAGTTCTTTCACTTTTAAATTTTGTTATGGTGTTTATAGTGAAATTAGCGAGTTTTTTAACTTTGAACTTTTGTTATAGTTTTTATAATGAAAATAGGTAGTTTTATAACTTTGAACTTTTTTTGTGGTTTTTAGAGAGAGATTGGTGAGTTTTTTAAATTTGAACTTTTGTAATGGTGTTTATAGTTAAATTGGTGAGTTTTTTTCACTTGGAACTATTGTTATGGTCTTTATACTGAAATTTCTGAGTTTTTTCACAAGAAACTTTTTTAATGGTCTTCATAGTGGATTGATGAGTTTTTTTACTTTAAACTTTTGTTATGGTTTTTACTGTGAAATTGTGGAAAATTTTAACTTCGAACTTTTGTTATGATTTTTATAGTGAAATTGGTGAATTTTTTCATTGGAACTTTTGTCATGGTCTTTATAGTGAAATTGGTTAGTTTATTAATTTGGAACTTTTGAAATGGTTTTTATAGTGATATTGGTGAGTTTTTGTCTTTAAATTTTTGTAATGGTCTTTTTAGTGAAATTGGGGTGTTTTTAACATTGAATTTTTGTTATATTCTATATAGTGAAATTGGTGAGTTTTTTCACTTGAAATTTTGTAATGGTTTTTATGGTTAAATTGGGGAGTTTTTTTTTTAACTTTGAACTTTTGTTATGGTTTTTAGAGAGAAATAGTTGAGTTTTTTTTTTCAATTGGAACATTTGTTATGGTTTTTATAGTGAATTCGGGGTGTTATTTGACTTTGAACTTTTGGTATGGTCTTTAGATTGAAATTGGTGTGTTTTTTAACTTTTAAGTTTGGGTATACTTTTACAGTTAAATAGTTAAGTTTTTTCACTTGGAACTTTATTTAAGGTTTATATAGTGAAATTGTGGAGTTTTTTAACTTTGAACTTTTGTTATGATTTTTATAGTGAATTGGTGAATTTTTTCATTGGAACTTTTGTTATGCTCTTTATAGTAAAATTGGCGAGTTTTTTTTAACTTGGAACTTTTGAAATCGTCTTTATAGTGAAATTTGCGAGTTTTTACACTTTACACTTTTGTAATGGTTTTTATAGTGAAACTGGGGAGTTTTAAACTATGAACTTTTGTAATGGTTTTTATAGTGAAATTGGTGTGTTTTTTTGACTTTGAACTTTTGTTATGGGCTTTAGATTGACACTGGTGGATTTTTTAACTTTTAACTTTGGATATGGTTTTTATTGTGAAATAGTTATGTTTTTTCACTTGGAACTTTTGTTATGGTTTTTAGAATGAAATTGGTGAGTTTTATAACTTGGAAAATTTGTTATGGTCTTTATAGTGAAATTGGCGAGTTTTTTAAATTTTAAATTTTGTTATGGTGTTTATAGTGAAATTGGTGAGTTTTTTCACTTGGAACTTTTGTAAGGATTTTTATAGTGAAATTGAGGAGTTTTTTAACTATTAACTTTTGTTATGGTTTTTGGAGAGAAATTGGTGAGTTCTTTCACTTTATTATTTTTATGGTGTTTATAGTGAAATTAGCGAGTTTTTTAACTTTGAACTTTTGTTATAGTTTTTATAATGAAAATAGGTAGTTTTATAACTTTGAACTTTTGTTGTGGTTTTTAGAGAGAAATTGGTGAGTTCTTTCACTTTAAAATTTTGTTATGGTGTTCATAGTGAAATTAGCGAGTTTTTTACCTTTGAACTTTTGTTATAGTTTTTATAATGAAAATAGGTAGTTTTATAACTTTGAACTTTTGTTGTGGTTTTTAGAGAGAAATTGGTGAGTTTTTTAAATTTGAACTTTTGTAATGGTATTTATAGTTAAATTGGTGAGTTTTTTTCACTTGGAACTATTGTTATGGTCTTTATACTGAAATTTCTGAGTTTTTTCACAAGAAACTTTTTTAATGGTCTTTATAGTGGATTGGTGAGTTTTTGGACTTTAAACTTTTGTTATGGCTTTTATTGTGAAATTGTGGAATTTTTTAACTTTGAACTTTTGTTATGATTTTTATAGTGAAATTGGTGAATTTTTTCATTGGAACTTTTGTCATGGTGTTTATAGTGAAATTGGTTAGTTTATTAATTTGGAACTTTTGAAATGGTTTTTATAGTGATATTAGTGAGTTTTTGTCTTTAAATTTTTGTTATGGTCTCTTTTGTGAAATTGGGGTGTTTTTAACTTTGAATTTTTGTTATATTCTTTATAGTGAAATTGGTGAGTTTTTTCACTTGAAAGTTTTGTAATGGTTTTATGGTTAAATTGGGGAGTTTTTATTTTAACTTTGAACTTTTGTTATGGTTTTTAGAGAGAAATAGTTGAGTTTTTTTTTTCAATTGGAACATTTGTTATGGTTTTTATAGTGAATTCAGGGTGTTATTTGACTTTGAACTTTTGTTATGGTCTTTAGATTGAAATTGGTGAGTTTTTTAACTTTTAAGTTTGGGTATACTTTTACAGTGAAATAGTTAAGTTTTTTCACTTGGAACTTTATTTAAGGTTTATATAGTGAAATTGTGGAGTTGTTTAACTTTGAACTTTTGTTATGATTTTTATAGTGAATTGGTGAATTTTTTCATTAGAACTTTCGTTATGCTCTTTATAGTAAAATTGGTGAGTTTTTTTAACTTGGAACTTTTGAAATCGTCTTTATAGTGAAATTTGTGAGTTTTTACACTTTACACTTTTGTAATGGTTTTTATAGTGAAACTGGGGAGTTTTAAACTATGAACTTTTGTAATGGTTTTTATAGTGAAATTAGTGTGTTTTTTTGACTTTGAACTTTTGTTATGGGCTTTAGATTGTTACTGGTGAATTTTTTAACTTTTAACTTTCGATATGGTTTTTACATTGAAATAGTTATGTTTTCTCACTTGGAACTTTTGTTACGGTTTTTAGAATGAAATTGGTGAGTTTTATAACTTGGAAAATTTGTTATGGTCTTTATAGTGAAATTGGCGACTTTTTTAACTTTTAAATTTTGTTATGGTGTTTATAGTGAAATTGCTGATTTTTTTCACTTGGAACTTTTGTAAGGATTTTTATAGTGAAATTGAGGAGTTTTTTAACTAGGAACTTTTGTTATGGTTTTTGGAGAGAAATTGGTGAGTTCTTTCACTTTAAAATTTTGTTATGGTGTTTATAGTGAAATTAGCGAGTTTTTTAACTTTGAACTTTTGTTATAGTTTTTATAATGAAAATAGGTAGTTTTATAACTTTGAACTTTTGTTGTGGTTTTTAGAGAGAAATTGGTGAGTTTTTTAAATTTGAACTTTTGTAATGGTATTTATAGTTAAATTGGTGAGTTTTTTTTCACTTGGAACTATTGTTATGGTCTTTATACTGAAATTTCTGAGTTTTTTCACAAGAAACTTTTTTAATGGTCTTCATAGTGGATTGGTGAGTTTTTTTACTTTAAACTTTTGTTATGGTTTTTACTGTGAAAGTGTGGAAATTTTTAACTTCGAACTTTTGTTATGATTTTTATAGTGAAATTGGTGAATTTTTTCATTGGAACTTTTGTCATGGTCTTTATAGTGAAATTGGTTAGTTTATTATTTTGGAACTTTTGAAATGGTTCTTATAGTGATATTGGTGAGTTTTTGTCTTAAAATTTTTGTAATGGTCTTTTTAGTGAAATTGGGGTGTTTTTAACATTGAATTTTTGTTATATTCTATATAGTGAAATTGGTGAGTTTTTTCACTTGAAATTTTGTAATGGTTTTTATGGTTAAATTGGGGAGTTTTTTTTTTAACTTTGAACTTTTGTTATGGTTTTTAGAGAGAAATAGTTGAGTTTTTTTTTCAATTGGAACATTTGTTATGGTTTTTATAGTGAATTCGGGGTGTTATTTGACTTTGAACTTTTGGTATGGTCTTTAGATTGAAATTGGTGTGTTTTATAACTTTTAAGTTTGGGTATACTTTTACAGTTAAATAATTAAGTTTTTTCACTTGGAACTTTATTTAAGGTTTATATAGTGAAATTGTGGAGTTTGTTAACTTTGAACTTTTGTTATAATTTTTATAGTGAATTGGTGAATTTTTTCATTGGAACTTTTGTTATGCTCTTTATAGTAAAATTGGCGAGTTTTTTTAACTTGGAACTTTTGAAATCGTCTTTATAGTGAAATTTGCGAGTTTTTACACTTTACACTTTTGTAATGGTTTTTATAGTGAAACTGGGGAGTTTTAAACTATGAACTTTTGTAATGGTTTTTATAGTGAAATTGGTGTGTTTTTTTGACTTTGAACTTTTGTTATGGGCTTTAGATTGACACTGGTGAATTTTTTAACTTTTAACTTTGGATATGGTTTTTATTGTGAAATAGTTATGTTTTTTCACTTGGAACTTTTGTTATGGTTTTTAGAATGAAATTGGTGAGTTTTATAACTTGGAAAATTTGTTATGGTCTTTATAGTGAAATTGGCGAGTTTTTTAAATTTTAAATTTTGTTATGGTGTTTATAGTGAAATTGGTGAGTTTTTTCACTTGGAACTTTTGTAAGGATTTTTATAGTGAAATTGAGGAATTTTTTAACTATTAACTTTTGTTATGGTTTTTGGAGAGAAATTGGTGAGTTCTTTCACTTCATTATTTTTATGGTGTTTATAGTGAAATTAGCGAGTTTTTTAACTTTGAACTTTTGTTATAGTTTTTATAATGAAAATAGGTAGTTTTATAACTTTGAACTTTTGTTGTGGTTTTTAGAGAGAAATTGGTGAGTTCTTTCACTTTAAAATTTTGTTATGGTGTTCATAGTGAAATTAGCGAGTTTTTTAACTTTGAACTTTTGTTATAGTTTTTTATAATGAAAATAGGTAGTTTTATAACTTTGAACTTTTGTTGTGGTTTTTAGAGAGAAATTGGTGATTTTTTAAATTTGAACTTTTGTAATGGTATTTATAGTTAAATTGGTGAGTTTTTTTCACTTGGAACTATTGTTATGGTCTTTATACTGAAATTTCTGAGTTTTTTCACAAGAAACTTTTTTAATGGTCTTTATAGTGGATTGGTGAGTTTTTGGACTTTAAACTTTTGTTATGGTTTTTATTGTGAAATTGTGGAATTTTTTAACTTTGAACTTTTGTTATGATTTTTATAGTGAAATTGGTGAATTTTTTCATTGGAACTTTTGTCATGGTGTTTATAGTGAAATTGGTTAGTTTATTAATTTGGAACTTTTGAAATGGTTTTTATAGTGATATTGGTGAGTTTTTGTCTTTAAATTTTTGTAATGGTCTTTTTAGTGAAATTCGGATGTTTTTAACTTTGAATTTTTGTTATATTCTTTATAGTGAAAACTGGTGAGTTTTTTCACTTGAAAGTTTTGTAATCGTTTTATGGTTAAATTGGGGAGTTTTTTTTTTAACTTTGAACTTTTGTTATGATTTTTAGAGAGAAATAGTTGAGTTTTCTTTTTCAATTGGAACATTTGTTATGGTTTTTATAGTGAATTCGGGATGTTATTTGACTTTGAACTTTTGTTATGGTCTTTAGATTGAAATTGGTGTGTTTTTTAACTTTTAACTTTGGGTATATTTTTTACAGTGAAATAGTTATGATTTATCACTTGGAACTTTTTTAGATTCTAGTTATTGGCACGGGGAAAGGGTGGACGAAGATTAGAGATCCAATCAAATATCTGTGACTCAATCCCTCTTCGTTCCTTTTTTCTAATTATATTATACTAGAATAATCAAAAAAGGAAATTCAAAAAGGTGGATTGGGCCTCAGTGAAATTTTTAATTTTGCCCCGGTTTCGTTTAAATGGAATTGAATTAATACTTCAATTCCATTGCTATTAATAATTAATAGCATTCTTAATAGTCAGACCAGAAATGGAATTATTAGGGTAGGGACAATAATATCATAAAAGATATTTAAATAAAAACTTAAATACTATACTGCGAAATATATTTCGAAAGCATTGTAGTAGTGAATTATTACTGTACTATATAAAATGAATTGGAACCAAATATTTCAGAATTGGATTTTGAATTATCAACTTATATTTTTTTCGTTCCTTTTTTCTTCTTCCCTTCGAATCTTAAAATCGAAGAGTTAAGTGAATAACAAAAACCAAAGGAGGTTCATGGCTAAGGGTAAAGATATCCGAATAACAGTTATTTTAGAATGTACTAGTTGTGATAAAAAGAGTTTTAATAAGGAATCGAGAGGTATTTCTCGATATATTACTCAAAAGAATCGACACAATACGCCTAGTCGATTGGAATTGAGAAAATTCTGTCCCTTTTGTTGCAAACATATGATTCACGCAGAGATCAAGAAATAGAGAAAATGGATTACTTGTGTATCACCCTTAGGAGGTAAATTGAAAAAAAAAAATTAAACAACATAAAAATGAATTCTATAGATACCAGAGAAATTATCTTATCTATATTCTATAAATAAAATTCTATAACATGAAATTATATACATATATCATTATATAACATCTATTTCCTTATATAACAAATAAAATATATTACAAAAAAAAAAAATAAGAATATATATCACTAAAACAAATCCTTTTTTTATAACAAACGGGATTTTCGGTATAGGAATAAACAAACCATGGATAAATCTAAGCGACTGTTTGTTAAATCATCTAAGCGACTTTTTGTTAAATCGAAGAAGAAGAAATCAATTCGTAGGAGGTCGCCCCTACAATCTGGGGATCGAATTGAGTATAAAAACTTGAGTGTACTTTTCAAATTTATCACTCGAGAAGGGCAAAATTTTATCTAGACGTGTGAATAAATTGACCTTAAAACAACAACGATTGATTACGATTGCTATAAAACAAGCTCGTATTTTATCTTTGTTACCTTTTGTAAATTCGTCAAATTTTCTTAAAAATGCAAAAAAAAAATATGCAAAAAAAAAATATGCAAAAAGCAAGTCGATTACTAGAACTAGAACTAGAACTCCTGTTCTAAAAAAAAAAAATAGAGTTACTTTACTTCATTAATTGAATCTAAACTCAAAGTTTATGCGGATTGGTATTTTTTTTTGTCGAAAATCCGACAATCCTATTGAGATTGTTTCGTTCTAAGAAAAACGATAATAGGTGAAGAAAAGAAGAATCCGTTTTTGTTTGAGCGTGGTTTATTATTTATTTTCATACTTTATATGAATTCTATTTTATCATACAAATCTCTTTTATTCTACCACCTTCCCGGAGTTCACTCTCCGGGGAATTTGTATTAATAATGATATCGTTGGCAATCGTAAAAAGACAATTCCCCTTTAATATAGCTATTTGTGCAACGATTTTACGATTAAGAAGCAATTGATTCTTGTACAGATTATACATTAAATTACTATAGTAGATTTTTTCTTTATTCTGTCCAATTATTGCATTTATTCGACTGATCCACAAACTGCGAAAGTCCCTTTTTTTCCTATCTCTATCCCGCTGAGACGAACCCAAAGCTTTTCTTCTCTGTTGCGAAATAGTTCGAGTAAGAGCTCCGCGAAAGCTTGATGTAAAGGAACGACTTTTTGTCCTCCGTTTTCGAGCGATGGATCCTCGTTTAGTTCTGATCATTGGATAAATGAGACTTCGATGAATAACTATTTTGATTTTTTCTTTCAGTTATTCTTTTATCCTTTCTAGTATATTACTAACAACATGGATTCTTCCAATGTATAAAATAAAAATTCCAATGGCTTTTGCTACTATAACCTTCCCAACCACGATTTTTTTTCGTTTTTTCTAAGTATAAGTATTGAAACTTTAAATAATAACTTCTATTGATACTAGATATGCCAAAAACCATAGTCAATAAAATAGAAATAAACAAAGAAATGGTGGGTTCCATCGTTTCTATGATTACTTGTTAAACGGTGAGGTCCTCTCTATACACCGGAGCCCCTTCCCTTCATTGAATCTTGATTGAATCAATGTTATTGTGAACTTGTACAGTTCACACTTCTGGGCTCTACCCATGAAATATCTAGTAATAGGTCTTTCACAATGAAATCTAGCTATACAGTAACGGTATTTAAGTATGAAGATTAGCTGGGTAGTTGACCCTCTTAGTCCGTTCTTGCTAAATTTAGGGCATAATTTGTCTTTCTTTCAAATTAGGATTTTTTCCCGCTTAATGGGAAACTCTTTTATTCCCATTGGGAATATATTTCGCATCTTAAATTGAAAATTAAGGTGATTTGGTTTGCACCAATTGAGAAACCATAAATTTTATACACATTTTATACACAATAGAATGATATATATACAATTCTTATTAATAGAATCGATTTTTTCATTTGAGTAATGATCTAAACGAGTCGCACATACCACCCTAGTACATGTTCCTCGGCGTTGAGGGCATCCCCGCAAGAGCGGGAGATTTTGTTACAGTCCGGATTGGCTGTCTTGTGTTTCTAATAAGTTGTTTTATAGTTGGCATGGTGGAATCATATACATAATGAGCTGGTTTCGATCAATCCTAACCAAATAATTTCAATTTAGAATTTATTTGACTCTATGAAATCTGGTTGTTAAGACGATTCAAAGAGACAACATCTCATGCATGTATTTATTAGGAATAAATCTGTGTTTATTAGGAATAAGACGGACAAAGGTTTAGGAATAAATCATCTATTTCTACTAAATAGATGATATGGGAACGAGAAAAAAAAAAAAGAATGGCGAGATAATTTGTTTGAAAGAACATTCTTTGTTTATTAGGAATAAACAGGACAGAAATATTCCAAATTTCAATATTGTCCCATTAATCAATATTGAAATATGCAATTTTTGAATTTAAAAAAAAGAATCCGCTACGGAACCCAAAATTCTTTCCGTCGGGAAAGAATCCGCTACGGAATCAATAATTCCGTAGGCTTGGGCTTCTTCTGCTGACATAAAAAGATCCCTTTCCAGGTCTTTAGATATCTGCCAGAACGGTTTGCGTGTTCTTTGTGAATAAATAGTTGTCATTGTTTCTCGAAGTATCAGCATTTCATCTGCTTCCAGCATACATTCTCCTGTTGGTCCCTCATAAGGGGAACTAGAAGGTTGATGGATCATTATCCTGAGAGGTAGAATATAATAAGAGAGGTAGAATAGAATAAGGTTTTTTCTTTTCTGCTAATCTTGACTTTAAAAAAGAATAAGAAAGAAGGGATATTCAAAAGAACTTCAATCTAAATTAAAAGCCGTACAGGCTAGCCTCTTTTGGATTTTTGATATAGCATACGGCTTTATACTTTTCATTTTTCATTTTTTTTTACCTTTCATTGAAGAAATAAAATATATATATATACCGGGGCTATCAGACCCGGATCAGTAAAGAATCCAATAACCAGCTTTTTTTTTTTTTAGAATAGAATATTTTCAAAATTTTAAAGACTATGATGATTCCGTTGCTCTATTATTTCGTGTAGTTTTTCATTCAGCAATCCCAAAGTTTCTTTTTTTTTTTTTTTTCAATCAAATTAAGTAAAAAAAATAGTGACACTAAAAGAGGCTCTAATTATATGGATAAGAGAAAATATAAGATAAAATAAAATTTTAAATATCCGTTCCCCTTTTTCCTACTACTCTTTCGATATATAATCGAATGGTTTAAAAAAAATTATTTTTGCATATCGAACTCAGAGTGCCATGCTTTTTTTACTTCATATTGGGCGTAGGCATAGTCTTCTTTTTTTTCTACAAATAAGAATCATTGGCGCCAAGAGTGAGGGAATGATAGACGTTTGGTAATTCCGCCTCCTGCCAAAATAAGAGATGCCATTGAAGCGGCTAATCCTAGGCATATTGTATGTACTTCTGCTTCTACAACTTGCATAGTATCAAAAAATGGCCATTCCAGATATAACCTCTCCGCCTGGAGAATTTATAAACATATACAAATCTTTGTTTTTGTTCTCTAAACTGAGATATATCATCATACCAGCAACTTGATTTGCTATTTCACTCTCAATCTCTTGACCTAAAAAAAGGAGTCTCTCGTAAAAAAGTTGATGGTATAAGTCAACCCAAGTAGCTTCATCCTCTCCAGGAATTTGAAAGGGTACCTTTGGAACACCTACTGGCATAAAAAAAATGATGAAGGTGTTGAACACCAGCATATTACTTTGATGTAAAATTGTGCACAGACAGAATGAGTTTATTTTGCTAAAAAGAATTTTATTTCGCCAGATAACATAAAAAAAACACAAGCCTAAATAAAGGAAAGTTTTTATGAATAGGTCATTCTTGGATATGTCTCTACTGCTATTATTGTTACGTGTTACTGGACGACTAATGAATTGAATTCTGGGAAAATGAAATTCAAGAAGGGATTCTAACAAAAAGATCTTCAACAACAAAAAAAAAGTATATTTCTATATTTCCTATCGAATTGAATTCTTGAAATATTCTTATTTCCTTCATGAATTATATTATTAGAAACCAATTCATCCTATTCACCACTTCATTGATCCTCCATTTATAGTCCGAAGCTAAGAATCAATGTAAAGCACCTGATCTTATATTCTAGTCTTAAACTTGGAGGAATTTTCGATTCAGTACATCGAAACAAACAACCAGAAAAAAAAGAAATTTTATTTGGTAGTACTTGATCTCGTCACTGATTGTGAAATTTCGTTGCTGTGTTAGAAGAAGGATAGCTATACTGATTGCGTCGATTCGAAAGAGACCCTTGGTACTCCATTGCCGATCGTAACAAAAAATAAAATTTCAGTCAATTTCTACTTACTGATCTGATCTTTTATGGAATCGATCCCCCCTTTGACTGTATAAGAATATGTGGAGCTCGGCATGTCTGGAAGCACAGGAGAACGTTCTTTTGCTGATATTATTACCAGTATTCGATACTGGATTATTCATAGCATTACTATACCCTCCCTATTCATTGCGGGTTGGTTATTTGTCAGCACGGGTTTAGCTTACGATGTATTTGGAAGCCCCCGTCCAAACGAGTATTTTACAGAAACCCGACAAGGAATTCCTTTAATAACTGGCCGTTTTGATTCTTTGGAACAACTCGATGAATTTAGTAGATCTTTTTAGGAGGCTCCAATGACCATAGATAGGACCTATCCCATTTTTACAGTACGATGGTTGGCTGTTCACGGACTAGCGGTACCTACCGTTTCTTTTTTGGGATCAATATCAGCAATGCAGTTCATCCAACGATAAACCGAATCCGAATTATAGAGCTATGACACAATCAAACCCAAATGAACAAAATGTTGAATTGAATCGTACCAGTCTCTACTGGGGTTTATTACTCATTTTTTGTACTTGCTGTTTTATTTTCAAATTATTTCTTCAATTAATTCAATTATCAATTAATAAAAGAGAATAGTATATATATATTAGGAATTCTCTTATCCTATTCGGAAGGGATCTCATTTCAGAATTATCTATAACTGTTTAGGTCTCTAGTATGACTTACTACTTGATCAAATGTGGAGGAAAGTGGGATAAATGGCCAATACTACTGGAAGAATTCCTCTTTGGATAATAGGTACTGTAGCTGGTATTGTTGTGATCGGTTTAATTGGTATTTTCTTTTATGGTTCATATTCCGGATTGGGATCATCCCTGTAATAATAATAATCGGATGAATTTCGGTTTTCGAAATGAAAGCATAAGAACTCAACAGGGATCCACTCTTTCTTTGATGAATTCGAGGGGGTCCCGTTGAGTTCTTCATAATCAGAATATTTTGGTAAGTGAGTCAATAGATAACTTTATTCTATGTTTCCAAAAATTCTATTTCCTTTTTTTATTTTAGGATCTTAATGAAAAAGGAACTTCATTAATTGGTTCAAACCATTTTTTCTGGATAATATCTGTCGAGACTTTTCTTTCAACTTGAAAGAAAAATAAAAGAAAGAAGCAATTAGTTGATTTACTTCTTCTGGGTGGCCCAATAATAAACTAATAATTATAGTGTGTAAGAATTGGGAATTATAGAATCTATTTTCTAGCGGTCAAATATTCTGTAGAACCAACCTTTTTGTTTGATACTAACGGAATCTTAGTAGAATTCTTTTTTTTTTTAAGATTAAATGAAATGAAATTCATAGTAAAAAAAAAAATATGAATATCAAATTAGAACTATTAAAAAAAAAAAAAAGAAATCGAAATATTCAATTTCATTAAGCTAACAAATATGGAAAAAATGAAGAAGCGTTCATATATTGGACATAAGTTTGTATAGAAGGTTTTTTTTCTTCCATCGCTTCGCCAACTAAAAATGGAATTCTATTCCCCGTCCTACTCTTACCTATCCAATCTAATTCAAGACTCAATCAGTATACGGACACTACAGCAGTAGTAGAGTGAAAAGATTTGCATTTCAAGATTGATCCATTCCTTTTCATTTCACTACTCGAATTTATGTTTCATGGAATCCGAGACGCAAAGATTGAAAGCATTTTAGATAACAAATCTAACGATGCGTAGAATTTTGAATCAAACAAGTCTCAAGAACTCTTTCCCTACACTTGCTTCCAAATGGAAAAAAGACAAAGTTTCTGTATGAACAAAACGGAATACACTTTTTTGATTATCTTATCGATCAGGCAGGCGACACCGCGATTTGAACTGGGGGAAAAAGGATTTGCAGTCCCCCGCCTTACACTCGGCCATGCCGCCCAAAAACAAGATACAAAAAAATGGATCAGAATATCCCTTCTCTCAAAAAAACCAACGTATACCTTTTCAGTCACAAAAGAAAAGTAAAAATTTCGAGCAACCATTAACTACAAATTCCGGAAGAATTCAGGAATCTTGATTTTTTAGAATCCTTCTCTATTTCCATTATAAGAGGAACTGTTAATATATGTCAACTCCAGAATATCCATTTTCATTGTTACACATTATCTAATCGGGTATCTTCTATGTAATTCTAGATTACAGGGAATTTTCCATAAATTCTCGTACTTTCATTATTTGGGCAATTTTTCATTAAATAGATTGATGAATGAATAGAAAAATGAACACAACATATGCTGTCTCGAACAAATAGGACTGCAATAACGTAAGAGACATATATAATATAGATAGCTATAGTTGAAGTTAGATCTATGAATGTTTCGTAAATCCAAGTCTTTTTATGGACTGCAATCCTCCAATTCTAAAATAAAGGGTCCAAATATCTCTCTTCTTTGTGAATTCTCATTCTTTTTGGAACACTTGAAATGGTAAAGGGCTAAAAAAAATGGTATCTTTTTTTATGATTCTTTTTTATATCTTTCTCTCATGGAGCCGAGCAAATCCTGAATTTATTTTTGGGATATCAATCGAATTGGAATATAATACTATACTATTTAATAGTATAAATAGAATTCATTTTTTTTAGATTGTTAAAAATACCCCGACCCGAAGTCTCGGTGAAATGGATCAATTTGTTTCCAGTGATATTACAAGTTCAATTCTATTTGTTTTGTTGCAAATTCTAATTGGAGTATCCAATTTCCTCTTTTCATAATAGGTATTTCATAGACGTAGTTAGGTAAAATTTCATGTGATTCAGTAAAGTAAAAAGAACAGAAATTCCATTATTGCTAAATCTATTCTATTCATGTGATTCGATGAAGAATGACAGCAAATAATGGGATATTTTCTATAAAAAAAAAAGGGGGAATAAAAAATGCTTGGGGTTGGGAATGGAAATGAAGGAATGTCTACACTACCCGGATTGAATCAAATACAATTTGAAGGATTTTGTAGATTCATTGATCGCGGCTTAACAGAAGAACTTTTAAAGTTTCCAAAAATTGAAGATACAGATCAAGAAATGGAATTTCAGTTATTTGTGGAAACATATCAATTGGTAGAACCCTCAATAAAAGAAAAAGATGCTGTATATGAATCACTTACATATTCCTCTGAATTATATATATCCTCGGGATTAATTTGGAAAAACAGTCGTGATATCCAAGAACAAATGATTTTTATTGGAAACATTCCTCTAATGAATTCCCTGGGAACTTTTATAGTAAATGGAATATACAGAATTGTAATCAATCAAATATTGCAAAGCCCCGGTATCTATTATCGGTCAGAATTGGACCATAACGGAATTTCAGTCTATACTGGCACAATAATATCCGATTGGGGAGGAAGATTAGAGTTAAAAATTGATAGAAAAGCAAGGATATGGGCTCGTGTAAGTAGGAAACAGAAAATATCTATTCTAGTTCTATCATCAGCTATGGGTTCGAATTTAAGCGAAATTCTTGAGAACGTTTGTTACCCCGAAATTTTCTTGTCTTTCCTCAATGACAATGAAAACGAGAAAGAAAAAATAGGGTCAAAAGAAAATGCCATTTTGGAGTTTTATCGACAATTTGCTTGTGTAGGCGGAGATCCCATATTTCCTGAATCTTTATATACGGAATTACAAAAAAAATTTTTTCAACAAAAATGTG
This sequence comes from Lathyrus tuberosus, assembly GCA_022829125.1. Taxonomy (NCBI): domain Eukaryota; kingdom Viridiplantae; phylum Streptophyta; class Magnoliopsida; order Fabales; family Fabaceae; genus Lathyrus; species Lathyrus tuberosus. Next base: position 10,270,613 of record JALAZF010000210.1, read on the forward strand.
AATTAGGAGGAATTGGTCGGCGAAATATGAACCGAAGGCTGAATATGGATATACCGGAGAACAATACATTTTTGTTACCGCGAGATATATTGACAGCTGCAGATCATTTGATTGGAATGAAATTTGGAATGGGTACACTGGACAATATGAATCATTTGAAAAATAAACGTATTCGTTCCGTAGCAGATCTCTTACAAGATCAATTTGGATTGGCTCTCGTTCGTTTAGAAAAGATAATTAGAGAAAAGATGTGTAGAGCAATTAGATATAAATGGATCCCGACTACTGAGAATTTAGTGACTTCAACGCCATTAACAACCACTTATGAATCTTTTTTTGGATTACATCCATTATCTCAAGTTTTCGATCAAACCAATCCATTGACCCAAATAGTTCATGGAAGGAAATGGAGTTCTTTGGGTCCTGGAGGATTGACGGCGCGAACTGCTAGTTTTCGGATACGGGATATCCATCCTAGTTACTATGGACGCATTTGTCCTATAGACACCTCTGAAGGAATCAATGTCGGACTTGTTGGATCCTTGGCAATTCACGCAAGGATTGGTCGTTGGGGATCTCTAGAAAGTCCATTTTATGAAATTTCTGAGAGATCAAAAAGAATACGAATGCTTTATTTATCACCAAGTAGAGATGAATACTATATGGTAGCGACGGGAAATTTTTTAGCACTGACTCGAGGTATTCAGGAGGAGCAGATTGTTCCAGCTCGATACCGTCAAGAATT